>JBAIAC010000031.1:1482500-2965000 GCA_037349315.1 Chelydra serpentina | reverse complement strand
TAAGGGCCAATGAGGCTTTAACTAGACTTGGAAAATGTCAAAGCAGCTAACATGAGCTGGCTAAGCCCAACCTAAACTCGACCATCTTTCCTTGTCTAGACAAAGCCTAACTTTTTCACAGTGTAAAATGACTTTCACTTTGAAAAACACACTGATATACATATATGTAAACACATACTTTGTGCAAGGAAGTGACAAATTGGCTCTCTAGATATTTGCACCTGTACCGACTGCAAATTTGAAGTAAAATACTAAATCAGAATGGTAGCATATCACACCCACTTTGGACTCACCTTGCACTGGTGTAAATGACTACATAAGGTCATTGGAAGAATCAGGTCCACAATGTGTATATGTATATATAACTATTGTGTGGGTGTGTACACACAAAGCATGTATGTAAAAATATATATATATCTGTTTTTCTGCCATTATTTATTTACTATGGCTGTTTGCATAAAAACACAAGCTCTTGCTGTTTATTCCTCACATAGCCATATTGTATTCGTTTCCCCTTCTATAAAACTAGAAAAATTATACTTGCCCACTTTTGTAGATAGCTTTGAGATCTAGGGCCAGATCTTCAGCTGGTGTAAATTCACACCCTTATTCTGGCTCTTGCTCATGAAACAGTACTGTGTAATTACTATATATCACTAGTTATTAACATCAGTGCCCAAATATGTCATCATAGTATCATCATGTGTGACACTAAAGGACAGGTGGATGTTTAAAGACCACATATCCTATTTTACAAGCAAAATATCCTGATAATCCTCAAAGAGAGGCAGGGAGGAAACATAATTCAGAAAATATGGCATGTTTACTTACTTTTCCATGAAGTGTCTGCAACCATTTGAGTGAAGTAGAAAAATCAGTTCTAAGAAAAATAAACTTGTCCTTAACATCTACAGCAATAGTTGGTATTATATACTTACGTTATTTAATGTACTGAATTTGGTTACAATTTTGTTCTCCCTGATATCGTGTCCTCCAGTTTTATGCAAAGCAGTTTTCCTTGGTTACATTTTACTAATAATGTTTTAAACCAGTATGTAAAGAAACAGGACACTAATTTATAGTTTGTTTTTAGGGCCTCTCCCTTGACAAGTTTCTTAAACTACAAGTAATCAAAAATGCAGTTTTCCCTCCCAATCTTTTTTTAGTTGCATTTTCCCAACTAAGTTACAGTCCTCTACCACAATCAGTTTCAGCGGTCTGATAGACTTGCCATCATTCATAGGAGTCAGGCCTGACTTATCCCAAGAGATCTCTATGAGTCACTCATGCAAGTTTCAAATAATTACATGTAACATACTTATGGGTTTGGTTCTAGATGCGAGATCGCCAAGCCTGGAATACGATAGCCTTCATCCCAGGTTGAGTTTGTCTGAGGATCGTCTTACAGTAAGCTACAGCTGGAGGAGGAAATTTTACCCTTATAGCCCCCAGAGATTTGATAAGTTATGGCAAGTCTTGAGCAAAGATGCTTTCTTCTCTGGAAGCCATTACTGGGAAGTGGACGTGCTTCATGCTGGAAAAGGATGGTGGATTGGAGCAGCGTACCCTTCCATCAAGAGACATGGAGACTCTGAAACTTGTCGACTAGGGTGGAACAGAGCATCCTGGTGTATAAAAAGGTTTGACCTTGAATATTGGGCATTTCACAAGGGGGAGAGGACCCTGCTCCTGACAAATGATGATCCCGAAAGAATTGGTGTTTTTCTGGATTACGAGGCTGGCATCCTCTCGTTCTACAACGTAACGGATGGTATGGCCCACCTGCATACGTTCCGCTGCAAGTTCACAGAGCCTCTTTACCCAGCACTTAGGCTATGGGAAGGTGCAATAACAATCTGCAAACTGACTTAGGGCTGGTCCACACTGGGGGGGGGGGGGGGGGATTGATCTAAGATACGCAACTTCAGCTATGTGAATAACGTAGCTGAAGTCGAATATCTTAGATCGATTTTTAAAAGTACTTACCCTGGTCCACACGGCAGTAGGCAGGCTCCCCCGTCGACAGCGCTTCCTCCGCTCGCCGAGCTGGAGTTCCGGTGTCGACGGGGAGTGGTTCTGGGATCGATTTATCGCGTCTAGATGAGACGCGATAAATCGATCCCAGAACATCGATCACTACCCGCTGAATCGGGCGGGTAGTGTGGACGTAGCCTTAGGAAGTGATGAGACAAAGAAATGGAGCCTGCTTTCAAATATTTGTATGTAAAACCACTTTAAAAGTAGTTATAAATTAATTCTCACAGATTAAAGCTTGACAGCATGGTTGCTGTAAAGGGTGTAGCTACAGGTATATTTCGGACTCAATATTGATCACTAAAACGTGATTGTCAGTACCCAGTATAAATAAATACTCAGGTCTTTGTCAAATCAAATACCCCAGATGATACTATTATAGATGGGTGATTTTTACATGATTGTATTTTCAAAGTGCTCTTCTGCCATTTATGAATGGCATCAGGTTATGGAATTGTAGGAATCCTCCTCAGAGTGTCTAAAAAATTAAGCAGTTTTTCACTGTATTTTTGTAGTTGGATTGTGGCTTACAAAACAGAACACAGTCCTATTTTAATTACAAGATAGCTGTCATAATTTATGCAACTGACATTTGGAACAGGAGCTAGAAGTCCATTTTATTAAATTACTATCCTACCTCCAGCTGGCTGGAGAGATGACCATCTTGCATAGGTATTACTCTGAGCTTGGCTTATGTAAGATACAACTTTTAGTTTAATTTTGTTATTTCAGTTTGAATTTGGAGAACAGATCCAGTAACCAAAATAACTCATGGTAAACAGTGTCATCCGCTTCCAAGAACAATCGATGGGTTGCTTTCACTGTTGCCTAAAACTCATTTCAGATTTGCCTGGAGTGAGGGCTTCTTATATCTACACTAACTAGCTAGTGGGGTTTGGGCTCCAGTAACTAGAGCTTGAATTGAGCTGACTTTAGCAGTACAGCACACTGGCCACTGAGCAAAGCCTGCACTGCTGTTTTACAGTCAAACTTTCTGTAGACGCACTCCTCCAGAAACGCACACTGCAGCAGTTCTAAAGGTGGCCACCCTTCACCCATATACTAGCAGGGTAGGGTGAGAGGACGCGCTGTGATGCTATACAGCCCCCATGTGGAAGTCGGAGGCATATGGGAAAGGACCATTTCCACATTAGATTCTAGCTGCATTGTCACTTCCATTGCAGGGCTTATGGAGCTAGGAGATTTTACTTTAATTTCACTCTAGTTTTCTAATTTCAAAGGCACTCAATTAGTGCTGCTTAACGAGGACAGTGTTTTACCATACTCACCTGCAAGTGGGTTGTTATGACTGTTGCTCTCAAAGTTACTGTATTCTTAACGTTGGGTGTGCATAAGAGTGGTGGTTTGTTCTTTTCCCAAATCCGTAATACTTAAACTTCAGAAGGATTTCTTAGATTGTATCCACAGAAGTCCTTTTTCTAGTGTAGACCCACCTGTAAGTGCTTTAACTACTGTATTCTCTAACTTTGTGAGAGCACAGGCCTAGAACACACCTTGGTTTCCAATGCCAGAGGCACACCTACAATAACGTTCTCATCTGTATTGTAATGCATGGGAGATTAAGAAAAATGCAAGGGGTAAGTCTCCTAGTTAAAATGAAATGGCAAAGTAGCAGCTTTTGTTTGACAAACGATTTATTTTTGTTCATGTTTTCAATAAAAATGTTTCTTTCAACAATCATTTAGTATTATCGTCTGTTAAGGCAAGCGTGCTGCATCAACTAAAGCTCACAATCATGATTCATACAATTTAAGCAAGAAGCTGAATGAAACAACCTCTTCCCATCTTAAATGTATAGCCACACAGTCTCCTGGCACTGCAGTAGTACGTTTAAGATAAACATTAAGCAGCCCACAGCTCTGCTTATATTGTCAGGGTGTCCAAGATAGCTAAAGTCATAAGAGGTAGAAAGTTCCATCAGCATCACTGATAAAAATGACTTTTGCTATCAGTTAATTCAAATGAATTCCAATAAGGTATTGCTGCCGTTTTTTAAGGTAATTGAAGAGTGTATGACCTGCAGCCCACAGCTGCCTATAACCCTGCTTCCGTCATGCAGGAGCCGAAGCAGCAGCGGTTAGTAAGTGCACACGTTGGCGAGGAGCATAGGCTGCTGCAGCAGAAGGCTGCAGCTCTCACTGTAAAGGAGATGATGGGCAGGCAACAGACCAAGGGGCAGAAAGGCAGCAGGGCTGTCACGGTGGAACAGAAGTGCTGTATGTAATCCAGGCTCTAGCATCAGGATGATTGAAAGGTGGTTTGTTTGTTTGTTTGAAAAAAGGGCCACCGGGAATATTTACCACATAATTGTCTAATGCAGGGTCGGCAACCTTTCCGAAGTGGTATGCCGCCTCTTCATTTATTCACTCGAATTTAAGGTTTCACGTGCCAGTAATACATTTTAACGGTTTTAGAAGGTCTTTCTACAAGTCTATATAGTATATAACTGAACTATTGTATGTAAAGTAAACGAGGTTTTCAAAATGTTTAAGAAGCTTCATTTAAAATTAAATTAAAATGCTGATCTTATGCGGCTGGCCCCGCTCAGCCCACGGCTGGTCTGGGGTCCCGGCCCTGCCCATATAGAGTGGGTATCTACCTTCTCCCTGGCTCGCCCATTCTCTTCCTCTCTGCACTGAGCTGGGGGTGAAGGAGCAGGGTTGGGGTGCAGGGTCTGGCCAGGAGCTAGAATGAGGGAGGGGGCTCAGGGTTGGGGCAGGAGGTTTGGGTGTGGAGCGCTTACCTGGGCAGTTCCCATTTGGTGCTCAGGGTGGGGGTGGGGATGTGGGGGTTGCAAGAGTCAGGGTGTGGGGGGTGCAGGGGTCAGGACTGGGGTCATGGGGGGAGTGCAGGAGTCAGGGCTGGGGTTGTGTGATGAGGATGAAGGGGTCAGGGCAGAGGGCTGGAGGTGTGTGAGGGGGTGCAGGGATCAGGGCAGAGGGCTGGGGAAATGGGCTTGGCTCATGGGGGTGCTCCCAGCCCCCTGCTCTGAGCAACTCACAGCAGGGGGCTGGAGAGGATATGCTCCGATTCCACCCCCGTCCCCAACGCCCTGTCCCTGCCTCTTCTCCGCTTCCTCCCCAGAGCAGCGAGCACGCTGCGGCTCCACTTCTCCCCGTCCCTCACAAGGGCCACCAGCTGTTCGGCAGGGAAAGAGAGGAGGAGGGGCGGGAACCCAGCACGCTCAGGGAAGAAGCGGGGGGCGGGGAGCTTGGCTGCCGGCAGAGCCTGCCCTGCTCTGCCGGCAGGACCAAACTTCTGCCCCCTGCCCCGGCAGGAGAGAGCGGGCCGGCCGGGCAGGATTTTTAATGGCACGCTGCTGCCTGCCGGGGTCCTGACAGGGTGAGCCCCCGGCAGGCAGCAGCGTGCCATTAAAAATCGACTCGCATGCCGACTTTGGCACACATGCTGTAGGTTGCCGACCCCTGGTCTAATGAGAGAAGTTTCTGCTAGAATAGTGCTACTGAGACTGGTATGCACATATTGACATCTTCGATCTAGATCATCCCAACAGGAACCTGTACATACTGTTCACTGAAATAAACCCACACACTCATCTTCGCACCCAAATAACCATTACCGTGATATCTTGACAATGAGCAGCATACAAGACACTTCTGAACGGGATCTTTGGTGATGTTGAAGATTACATCCTTTTTTAAACACAATATTACACAACTAATAAAACTAGGTTCATAATTTCATGTAACTTTGCAGCAAATATCTTTTTGCCAATGTGAAATAGAAATTCTGTTCAGATTCTCATACCTAAATCCCTTCATTTCTAATCTACCATGCTATTAATTCCAAAGAGTATGGCTGCAGTATTGTACTGCACAGCATGTTATGAACAATACAGAACTGAATGCTTACATTTAGCATTTCACTTTTTTAACATGATTTTCTATTGCATCCTCAGTGATTGTTTCATCTTCTTCGATGTTTATTTTGACCTTTTTGCCAACCAGATCAAAAATTTCTTCTGGGGGGCATCCTTTAGGTTCTCCCACCTTCACTGTGAGCATGTCAAGAGTCAGCACCGTACCTTCAGGGATAGGCACTTTTGCCACCACAGACTTTCCCAGCTACAGAAATACCAACAGAAGAAGGTTAGTATATTGAGCCAAGTGCATTCTAATTCATGAAGTACCAAGGACAAGCGAAAGAGATTGAAAATGAGGTCTTTTTCATTTTTCTTCCCAGCTTCAAAGAAAACTCACTGACTTTCCTCTCCCATGTCTGCTCTACTTTCAAATGCACTCACTTCAAATCAGTTTAGCAAAGATGTCTTAGTATGGAAATCTGAATGACACGTTGTATTGAGGGCACAGGTGTCACCCAAAACCTTTCTAGAATCAGAGGTGTGAATGACTAGGGTTCTTCTAGTTACAGTGAAGAGAGCCTGCTGCCTTCCCCAAGACTGGTCAGGTTACTAGAAGAGAAGAGGTCTATGGATGCCTAAGAATCATAGAATATCAGGGTTGGAAGGGACCTTAGGAGGTCATCTAGTCCAACCCCCTGCTCAAAGCAGGACCAATCCCCAATTTTTGCCCCAGATCCCTAAATGGCCCCCTCAAGGATTGAACTCACAACCCTGGGTTTAGCAGGCCAATGCTCAAACCACTGAGTTATCCCTCCCCCTCAAGGATCAGGTTTCAAAGGGGGGGACTAAGGCTCAAGCCTGACTCTACCAGAGGGCACTGTAACCAACCTTTCGTTAACTGGAGCTGCACTGCACTTCCTCACCTTGGCAAGATAATCAGTAGAAATATTTACATGCTGACAAAACTAATGACTGAATTACAGGCAAGTCTCATTTTACGCGGGGGTTCTGTTCCGCGGTTCGCGCGTAAAGCGAAAACCCGCGTATAGTGAAACGCCATTGAGTTGAATGGCGGACGGAATCGCCCGCAGTACCGATTCAGTTTTTAAATAGTTATTTTTCTTTTTTTTCTGGTTTTGCCGACTGCACAAAGCTGAATTCGCGCATGTTAAATGCGCCTAAGATGCGACTCGCCTGTATACGCAGTAGTAAGTCTGTGCTAAGAAACAAACTCTGCAGCATTAGCAGTGTCTACATATGAATGTTGTTGCTGCTATCAGCGGCAAAAGAGTTTGGGATGGGGAGGCAGAAGGAGCTATATTAATGGGAGTAGAAGAGGATCTGCAGTTACAGTTTGCAAGTTGATTCTCCTACATAGTAAACGAAGAACAATTAGTTGTCAGTCTAGTTGGCATTTAGCTACATGTGAATTCAAAAGGAAAGTTACCTTTTCATTACAGGCCATTTCACAGGGCAAGAGCTGTTTGACTGGAGACCCCATTGCCTTTTCCACCAGACGGATTGTTCTCACTAATTCTGCCAGTTCATTCGGCTCCAGGGATGCCTGGTGATCACTTCCTTTCCATGTTTTGTCCAAAGTCACATGGCGTTCCAGTACTTTAGCACCCATAGCAACTGCTGCTACTGAAATGGCTATGCCAGTCTCATGTCCAGAATAGCCAATGGGGATATCTGGAAAAGCTGACTGATACGCCTTGTATGACAACAAAGTTGATCTTAATTATAAGGATATCAATTTCAGAGTGTCAGAGAGCAAATGTATCGACGGTAAGTGAATATACAAACGACCAGAGTCATAAAACCAATGGTTGGCTGTTTAACAGGTAAATCCTGCTTTCAATTAACATAAACTAGCTGCACTGCACTACTGACTAGCCTGATTTTGTTTAAGGGGTTCACTGAGACAACCAGCATGAGTAAGGAAGGGTAGGCTCATTGTACCCTAAAACTTCTCTGGTATTTTTCCTAGTTAAGTTGTAGCCGTCAGCACCTAAACCCCAAAGATAGGTTACAGTAACAATGTGTCTCTCTGTTCCCATCCAAGAGTCAACTGAACTGAACCAATTTTAAAATGTCTATAAAATCCTTTAAAATTAACTTTAAAATAAAGCGCCACATGTAATATTGCAGCAGAGGATACTTCAGACCTGATCCTAAAAGTGCTTATATATGCACAAGTGAGCAGTCTCACTGAAAACAATGCAACTACTCATGTGCATTTAGTTAAGCATGTGCTTAAATATTTTCCACAGTTTTGCAAACATTTATTTTCTTACTGCAGTATCCTTTGTAATCACAAATATCCATGTGTCTACTACCACCAGGAGCATACTACCTCAGAGCATAGATGCATTTTAGTCACATTCTTGCTTTTCATTGGAAATATTTTTAATTAAAGTTTTCTGATCTGACCTACTATCTAGGTTCGTAGTGTCTGATTGCCTAAACATTTTTGTCTTATGCCATATTAGAGCGCAGGCACAATATAATATTTCCATGCATATTTCACACCCAGCACTAAGTGTGCATGTATCGACTGGTAATAAATAAATCAAATTCTGCCAATCAGGGCTCCAGCAGAAGCTTTTAATTTGATCTTTAGGGGAACTAAAAAAACATGACATTTTCTGCCCTCTCAGCCGCAAATACCAGCTGGGATTGGTTGACAGGGCATGGATCACTTGATGATAACCTGTCTGTTCATTTCCTTTGGGGCACCTGCCATTGGCCACTGTCAGAGGACAGGATATTGGGCTTGATGGACCTTTGGTCTGACCCAGTATGGCCATTCTTATGTTCATCACCAAGATCTAGGAATCTAAGTAAAAGTGCATTATTTAATCTGTGCCCTGCATTCCCTGTACACTGTACATTACATGTGATTCACTGACCGTTATCACATGGAGGTTGACATCTTCAGGCTGAAGAGGGTAAGCACTGGTGCACTGGAGAATGCAGAAGTTGGGATTGATCGGTTTCACAAGCTGATAAACCTTGTGCATTGTGTCCATTGACTGCATCCCACTGGAAATTACCATTGGGCGACCTGGCCAGGAAAACAAACAGGGTCATTTTTCTCCCAAGGCTTCATGATTTAGGGCTAATCTATATATGAAAGTTGCATTGGTTCACCTAAGATGTGAATTTAAACAGATTTGGTTAAACCGGTGCAAAATGTTGACTACCTCTATTTCAGTGCAAGAGTGGCGTATTTTGACGTAGCTGAAACTTGTTTCAAACTGATTTAAGCTAAAACAATATAAGGCTGGCTAAACTAAACTAAGTGTGTCCACACAGCCTTTTGCACCAGTTTAACTAAATCTGTTAAAAAAAAAAAAAATCACACTTTTAGTTAAACCAGAGCAACTGTGTATAGACAATCCCTTAGATCTGTCATAGCTGCTAGATCACCGAACGTAAGGATTTGTCAAGGATTTCATTTTGCTGTCTGAAATTAGTTAAACTAGAAAGAATGTTATGCCAGCAACAAAAACACCATGTCTGTTGTTCACTTAACACTAAAATGCATTGCAAGCAATTGCATTCTATTTAAAGATGCATTACATTAAGTGTGCCTGATTGCTAAAACTGATGCTGAGACAGATTGGGGTTATGTCTGTGTTAAATTACTAACCCCATTTTGTTTCATGGGTTCTAGGCCAAGGGGGGAGAGCAGAGAGGCAGCTGGAATCCAGAACGCCCCTACCCTAAAGGACATGGAAAAAAGAGGAACAGAGACTGTTTTAAAACAGGGGAGCTTCTCTAAGCAAGGGGCCAGACCACAGAGACATAGACCAGGCTAAGGAGGCAGGACAGGCTGACTAGCCTATGGATGCTGATCATACCCAGGACTCATAGGATGGGTGAAATCAGGGGGGCACTGCATTCAGGACAGTTTGTTATTTTCTAAAGATCTATATTTCTCTACTGTACTTTGTTAAGTGTAAATTGTTTGTGATTAAGAAATCCTGTTGCTATGCCTGTGTTCCCTGCCATGCTGTCACTGAAGGGGTTAATAAAGCAGCTCAGAGTGCCCACAGAGAGGTGGCGGTTGGATGGAACATGTACAAGCAATTGGAGGCTTGGGAGGGCTAGGGCACTGGTTTTGGGGGCTAATGTGGCTGGACTGCAAGGTCCCACTGCCCAAGAAGGATGTTAGACATGCCCTCTATACCCGGGAGTGTGCCTGAGAAACCCAGAGCTAGAACCAGGGGCTTAGAAGTATGTGGGATCGAGCAGTTGGATCCATGCACAACAGACCGGGGTCTATTCAGAGAGAGAGATTGGGCCAGGCTGTAACAGACGATATCTAAAGGAATTCACAAAGAGACATAACTTGAAATGGAGAAGTTACTGAAACTTTCAGATGGTTGTCTCAAGTGGGAGGGAAATGGTTGGGACCTAATCTGTTGGGATTCAGTGATGGTTAATAAAACAGTCAAAAATAAAACCATTCACCTTTCTTTGCTGTCTTTTCCAAATACGGAAAATTGTTAGTATCCCCTGATCCTACTTTAAAAAATGGAACATCCAGTTCATGCAGAAACTCGACCGCCATCTATGAAAAAAGAACACATTTTTTTTTTAATTCCTAAAATTACCAGTCCCCCTCCTACTCAACATCAACAAAGAATCACCCACAGTGGATAACTGAGCTCTTCTTTTCCATAAGAAAGACTAGGAAATTTTAACAAAAGCATTTGAAGTTCAAGGCGATGCACACACATACTCCAATGAAAACTTATCCCTATAGTATCAATCACACCACTTTCCACTCCCGGATCAGGGACAGCATATTGAATGCATGGGGCCAAATTCTGCAGACTAACATCCTGTGAAACCCCAAACAGCACTGAATTTGGCCCAAGAAGTTTAGTCTAACAAGATTAAGTATAGTGTCTACAGTGTGACTGAATTTACTGGTCAGGAAAGGTGCTGGATAGATAGTGCTAGAGACTGATATCTGCTATCCGTGAATTGCTTTGAGATCCTTGGTGCTATATCAAAGTATCCATGTTGCTATCCACAGAATGAGCAGCAAAAGTACAGTAACTCCTCACTTAATGTTGCAGTTATGTTCCTGAAAAATGCAACTTTAAGCGAAATGATGTTAAACTAATCGATTTCCCCATAAGAATTAATGTAAATGAGGGGGCTAGGTTCCATGGAACTTTTTTCACCAGACAAAATATACACACACACAAAGTTTTAAACAAACAATTGAATACTGGTACACAGCGACGATGATAGTGAAGCTTGGTTGAGGTGGAGGAGTCAGAGGGTGGGATATTTCCCAGGGCATGTCTTACTGCTAAATGAACTAGGCAGTTGGCTGAGCCCTCAAGGGTTAACTCTCACACTCTACAAGCCAGCAGGAAAGGAGGGCAGATGTGTTTCAGAGATAGAGATGCGCATTTCTCCTTTAAGTATCAAGAGTGGGGTCAGAAGTACACTGCCTTGTTAATTAGATCAGCAAGCCCAGCAGTTGCAGCTTCTGCCTAAGGCAGCAGCTCCCTCCCTCGTGTGTCCCCCCTGCTCTTTGGAAGATGGGGTAAGCGAGATGCAGGAGTCCCCCTCTTCTTCCCCTCCCCCCCACACAGCAAGCAGGCAGGAGTCTCGGGGAGCAGCACATGGCAGTGGGGGAAGGGACAGTAGAACTGCCGCAATTGATAGCCTGCAAAGGTTAGAAGGGAACATTTCACAACTTTAAACGAGCATGTTCCCTGATTGATCAGCAACTTAACAACAAAACAACGTTAACCGGGGCAATTTTAAGTGATGAGTTACTGTACTAACTTCACCACATAGATTTGCCAATGTGTCTCCACCATGAACTGAAAGTCCCACCTCTAGGCATCAGAGAGTAGCGCAGCTTCCAGGTGTTTTAATCTTTGGCCGCTCTCAAGTGGGGTTAATCAAATTCAGCTGAGCGGGTGATTTTTGCTTCAGGTGGTAGTGTAGCCATGACATAGGAGAGAGAAGGGGCGGGTGAGGTAATATCTTTTGTTGGTGAGAGAGACAAGCTTTTGAGCTTACACAGAGCTCTTCTTCAGGTCTGGGAAAGGCTAAATACAAGGTGGAACTGTTTTTTAGCATATGTAGTGAACATATTGTAAGAGACCATTAAGGTGAACTTCCACAGTCATAAGACAAAGAAGAGTTAGTGGGTTACAGGTTGTTGTAATAATAAAGACAGTGGATTTATGACTTAAGTCCATGATTTTCTGTGTCTAGCAAAGTTATGAAATAAAGCTCTTAGGCATGTCTTTTGAAGGTATTAGGCAGGTTTCCTTTGAGGATGAGGCCTGAGAGGTCAGATATGGCGTGATCATTTTGTAAAAAGTGTTCACCCAGAGGTAATATGGTGTTTTTGACTTATTTTTCTGTGTTAATTCATTGTAGAGCATAGTGATTGTCTGGTTTCACTCACATAGTTGTTACTGGGTCATTTAGTGCACTGGATGAGATATTCCACGTTGTGATCGGCATGTGTAGGACCCAAGGATTTTGAATGGTGTGCTGTTGGGGGGTATTGATCATCGTAGTAGTTGAGGTATGTCTACAGGTTTTGCATCTGTTATTATGGAGAGGGTCTGGGTGCCTCTTTGAGTTGATGTGTCTTGGTCTAGGGGGAGCTTGCTGGTGATTTTTGTGATGTGGACCTTTGTCCACTAGGAATGGTCTGAGATCAACTCATTTCACTCATCAAATGGTAGCAACTTCAGCCAGTTATCAGCCTGGGCTGGATTTGAATCAATGACCCCAAAGGTGAAAGGTATCGCCAACCTTCTGAACTAGTGATCAACTCCTCTCTTAGGACTTTGTTTTCTGGAGGCCCAGATGTAAATTACCAGGTGGATGCTTTTGTTTATAGAATGCTTTCATTCTAAAAAGAAGGGATTTCCCTCCCCCACCATTTTTTTAAATAAAAAAGTCAGAATAGAAAATGTTACAAGTCTCAAAACTATTGAGAGGTTCTATAATTGTATATTTAAGAGCTGTTTATTCAGTAGATAGAGGACAGCAAGAGAAAAAAATATTCATATTATGGGAAAAATTACTTCAGAACTGTTAAGTGGCATCCTATTTAGAGTAGTAACATTTTTTCCGGAAGATACTTCTACTTTTATAAATGCAACTAAGAAGATATAAAGCTGTACCAGAACATGTGAAATATCAACAGCTTTTCAAAATGTTAATTATACTCAACCCTCTTCTAAAAACGTATGTGCTGCAGACAAAATAATTCAGGTATTATCAGAGATCATGCAATGACTGCCATTACAATTGTAATTGGTCTCTTTAAGCAGAGGAGTCATATAGAGGAATTAAAAATAAAACCATTAATCAGCAGAGCTGTTACAAAACTCCTCCATACGTGCTCTGTTTTGGGAAGACATTAGAATAGCTACACAACTTTGTCAATGCTGGAAAGGACAGCAAATTCTGCAACTCATTCATTGTAGTTATGGATTTATTTAGAGGCTAAAGCCAGGATCCCCAAAGGTATTTAGTCACCAAACTTGCATTGAAGTTAACAGGAGTTAGGTGCCTAAATATCTTTCAGGATCTGGGTCTAGGATTTGTGCCAGAAAGAGGAAAAACAAAAGCAATTATGATCTATTCTAATTTGCCCCATCTCTATGATGCTAAATCAAATTTCTTGTGCTTATGCTGTTGTGGCTCTTCATAATTATTTGAACTACATAAACAAATTAGATTTGTGGACCCGTTACCATTAAAAGGGCTTGGGGAAGATTACACAAAATAGAGATATGAAGCCCAACCCTTCTTAAGCATAACAGCTATTTTCTAACTCTGTGCTAATTTTCTAAAAATATATGTTCTAGGAATTATTTGGGGGAAATTCTGTGGCCTGTGTTACTCAGGAGGTCAGATTAGATGATCACAATGGTCCCTTCTGGCCTTGGAATCTATGAATAATTTCTTATGAAAAGTTGACAAGTCGCATGGGAGAGATTCAAGGAATAGGAAATAACCTTGAATGACTCACACAGTGCACACAGAGTGGTGCACTGGGACTCTGTTTTGTCTTCACTACAAACTGGAACAGAATAAATAAAGGAGTCACTCACTTTCTTTATATTTACATTACATTAATCAAAATCTCTTCCTCCTATCATTAAAAAACTTAACCCTATATCTTCTATAGCACAAAATTCCATTTAGTTATATTCAGTTTATATTACTAACTGAAAAATATTATTTCACTTCATGAAGCATTTACAGTCAAAACACATTTGTCATGATGAGAGCTGCAGGCAACGCCTCTTGGTGGGTCAATATTGTCAATTAAATTAGGAGGGGCTGCCTCAGTCACAAGACATCAGTATCCAAAGTAAAAAAGAACTTATCCTCGACGGTGCTAAGCAGCTTTAGCTAGCCATTGGGAGTTGAAGGGGCTCAGCACTTCATGATAAGTGTTTCACACTTTGTAGATCAAACACCAATGAAGGGTGGGGTTTTCAAAAGTGTCTCTCTGAAAATCCCACTTTAATATCCCAGATGTAAGAGCACATGAGGGATTGTTGGGTTTTATTTGTTAATGTAAAGTTCACTATCCATTATTTAGCAAGCCTCCTTGACTTGAAGGCAGCATGAAGTGACCCACAACAGTATTTTTGCTCATTTGTTTCTAGGCCAAAATTGAAAAGCAAAGTAATCCTTGAACTTTATCAGGCACTTCAGCTGAAACACACTGAAAATAAGACTATACCTGTTGAATTTTCCAGTTAACAGACTTCAGCTATACCTCATGTTCAAAGGATTATCTGTTAACATCAAGATTATGTAGTTGCTGAGGGCAGTTATTCACAACAGTTGAGGAGGGTTTTTTTATTTCTTTAGACACACACCTTTGATGGAAGCAGTATGAATTATAGGCTTCATGGAGAAAATGTGTTTATAGGAGAGGACTTGAAGGCAGAGTGGGGGAGAGACTGTCAGACAGGATCAGGATGTTTCAGGACAAGGGAACTGGATGGAAGGATTCCTGACCAAAGAGTAGGAGAAGACAACAAAAGGGACCATTAGTTCTGTGGTTTGGGTCAAGCAAAGGGGGTATAGTGGGTAGCAAACAGAGAAAACTGCAAAATAGCAGCAGGGGCTCAGAAAGGCCTTGGTAGGAAAGGAATTTGATGCAAAGTGAAGGCTGAAGGAACCTGAAAGGAGGAGCTGACCACAGATAGGGTAACATGTAATTTGGAAGAGTTGCCAAACTCTGTTGTAACCAGGTTTAAACTGATAAAGATCAAGTTATTCAGAGTTCTGGATGAGACCTTTTCTTTAACTTGCTCCACTGTGTGTAGGCACTTCAGCATATGAGAAAATGTATTTGGGGGACAGTGGATAGGAAATATATGCAACTGTATCTGGGGGCTAGTCTACACTGGCAACGGTAAAGCGCTGCCATGGCAGCACTTTAACGTGGCTTGTGTAGTCATGGCAGAGCGCTGGGAGAGAGCTCAATCGGTGCTCTGAAAAACCCACCTCCACGAGAGGCGCAGCTCCTAGCGCTGGTGCACTGTTTACACTGGTGCTTTACAGCACTGAAACTTGCTGCGCTCAGGGGGGTGTTTTTTCACACCCGAGTGAGAAAGTTGCAGCGCTGTAAAGTGCCAGTGTAGACAAACACTGACACACAATGTTTGCTGATTAAGGACAAAGTTGTACATTGGCTCTAGTTTTCATTTGTTTTGTAGTTTAGAGTCCAAACAGATCCTTGATGTTAGTTTTACATCTGAATCACACATTACAACGGTATTAATGCAAGATTTGCATTTTGCTCTCTGTACCACTATAGCTCATGTACCTCATCCATGCCCGAGGCTGTGAAGTAGATGCCTATCTCCTTTGCATACTTCTGCAGCTCTCGATACTGGTCATGACTGAACTCCAGGTGGGACTTGTGCTCTCCATAAGTCTTTCCCCAGGAGTGTTTGGAGGTATAGGGCCTCTCCAGGGCTTTTTTATTAAATTTGTGCTCCAACTCACTCTTCTGGAACTTGGCACAGTCTGCTCCACACTCCTGCAAGATATATCATCATCTTAGAATCTGCACAAGACAGGTGCCACTGAATCTATAGTTCGTAAGTACTGCTGAAAAGAAATACACAGACCCAAAGTAACAATCTGGCTAACATTCTCATTTTGAGATTTATTTTCACATATAGCAGTGTCTTTCTATCTTTGACAGAACTAACGTAAGTAATTGTGTGAGGGGGTCCATAAAAATAATTTGGGATCGCATGCAACAAAGACAAACATTTTTAAAAACCATGTATGTGTACTGTCAGCTAATCACATCAATTATATCCATACTGAACATCAGCTTTCAGATGGAAAACACTGATCCTCTATAGACACCTTACTAAAGAGGGCTATTTGGAAGGTCAGCTAAAATAATATAAGTCAAAGTTGCAGTGCCAAGTGGACAGCAATCAGTCATACACTAGCACATATAGCAGTGGTCCCCAACGCGGTGCCCACGGGCACCATGGCGCCTGCCGGGGCATTTATGGGCGCCCGCCAGGGCTGGCTCCAGGCACCAGCGGAGGAAGCACATGCTTGGGGCGGCACAGTCCGGGATTTTTTTTTTTTTCCTTTGGCAGTTCGGGCGGATGTCTGCTGAACGCCTGGCTCCCAATTCAAAGCGCATTCAGCGCTCAGCGAGACCCCCACCCTCATGCGGTGCTGCCTCCCCCGCCAGAGGGACCTCGAGAGCGGCAGGGCAGGAGGGGCTGGGGCGGGGCCAAAGGGAGCGGCTGGGCGCGCACCGGGGGAAGGAGCCGCCCGGGAGCGGAGCGGGACGTGTTCGGGTGCCCGGCTCGCTCCACGCCCGCTAGCGGCCGGAGTTTGGGCTCCGGGGGCTGGGGGCGAGGCGCAGCGCCCCGGGATGGGGGCTCCGTGCTGGGCGCGCCTCTGCCTCCTGCTCCGGGGGGTGGTAATTCTCTGGGTGCTCCTGTGTGCACGACTGAGACACGCAGGCTCCCCTGAAGCCCAGGTAAGGCGGCGGTGACGGCCCGGGGGGTTGGAGCTCACAGTTCCCGAGAACTCCTGGCAACAACACAGTGTCCTACGGTAGGCAGTAGTGCAACACATGCTCTGCGGTGGGGCCGGGGCAGCTGACTCGCACACAGAGCAAAGGACGGACAGACAGACATAGTGAAGGACAGACACACATACAGAGCAAAGAACACACACATGGAGACAGACACAGACACACATACAGAGCAAAGAACAGAGAGATACATATTGTGAAGGAAAGACCATAGGGGCAGGGCCGCAAGTGGCAAAAAACAGCCGTGGCCGGAGCTGCGGGAGCAAAAAAAAAAAAGCCCATCCTGTCTGGCCCCTGAGCTCACCGGGGTGGCTCCCCCTAGCCCCTCCCCCGCTGTCCCTCTGCCGCCACGCAGGCAGCGCTCTGGAGGGCGGGGCAGCGCAGCCACAGGTGCCGACTTCCGGTTCCGCCCGTGGGTGCCGTCACTCAGCGTCGGGTGACGTTGCGGGGCCCCGCCCCCGACGTCGGGTGACGTTGCGGGGCCCCGCCCCCGACGTCGGGTGACGTTGCGGGGCCCCGCCCCCGACGTCGGGTGATGACAACGCTGCCCAGCGTCGGGGGCGGGGCCCCGCAACGTCTCCCGGTGCCGGTAAGTTTGCCGCGGGTCCGGGGCGGGCGGGGAGTTGCCGGTGGGTGCGCAGCACCCACCAATTTTTCTCCGTGGGTGTTCCAGCCCCGGAGCACCCACGAAGTCGGCGCCTATGAGCGAAGCAGCGTTTCTGGCTCCGGCCGGTGCTCTGAGCGGCGTGGTAAGGGGGCTGGGGCCGGAGTTTGGATATGGGGCACGGAGTCCCGAGGGGCAGTCGGGACGGGGGGCTTAGATAGGGTGTGGGGTCCTGGGGGGGGGTGGTTAGGGGCAACGGGTCTCTGGAGGGGGCAGTCAGGGGACAGGGAGCAAGGGGGCTTAGATAGGGTGTGGGGTCCCGGGAGGGCGGGGGCGGGTTGGGGCAGGGGGTCTCTGGGGGGGTAGTCAGGACAAGGAGTGGGGAGGGGGTTGGATGGGTCAGGGATTCTGAGGGGGCCAGTCAGGGGCCAGGAAGTGGGAGGCACACCCTAATGAAATGTGCTGTGCACGCCTATAGGAAAGACACACAGTGAAGGACAGATGGACACACAAAGCAAAGAACAGACACATGGAGCAAAGGATGGACACACACAGAGCAAAGGACAGACACGAGAGAACAGAGTGGAAAACACCACCCATCCCTGGAGCACAAGGCAGGCAGCAAAGCACAGGAGAGAAGAGGGGCATTTTAGTCTGGGCCTAGGGGCCTAAAGGGGCTAGGAGTAAAAGAAGACAGGGAATGTTAAGTGCATAGGGATAAGCCAGGCTTCTGCCGGCCCTTAGCTTTTTGTCAAGCTTTGGGATGTTTGCCCAAGGGCTGCGTAATGTGCTACACAGAGGTCTCTCTCTGGGCCCAAATGTGCAAGGGGCAGAGAGCCTTCCATTTACATTGGTTTACATGATCGAGCCCCACACGCACACAGAGCTGGAGCTTCAGCTGGTGTAAATCAGCATCGCTCCAGTGACCTAGACTAGAGCTACATGGATTAATTTACCCCAGCTGCAGATCTGGACCCTGGACTTCAATGGGGTGGGGGTGGGGGGTGACGTGAGAGCCCAGGGCTGGCGGGGGGGCAGCCAAAATGTTTTTTGCTTGGGGCGGCGAAAAACCTAGAGCCGGCCCTGGCGCCCGCCCACCAAGTAGTGCCCTGCAAGGGAGGGAAGCCGCGGCACCCGCAGCCCCGTATTATTTAATGTACAAATACAAAATAAGTCTTGAAAAATTGTTGGCGCCAGCCACACTCTTCTGAAAACCTGAATGCGCTATTGGCCACAAAAAGGTTGGGGACCACTGACATATAGTATAGGTAAATAGGTCCTTTTCAGTTTCTTGTAAGATTTTTACAATCTCTTGCTTTATTAGCTAAAATCTGACACACTTGTTCAGTCCCTGATGAATTTTTTTTAAGTTGGGGAAATGGTTCATATGTTTTCAATTACAGAGGGCCCCCTTTCTTTTTAAAAGCTATCTTTCTTTTTAAAAATGCAGCTTTAAAAAAAACCAACAACTGACACCTCAGTGGAAGATAAAAGAAACTTAAAATTTGACAGGGACATAGTGCCAAGTGGCAAATGTGCCTTTCATGCATACGATTCAAATCAGCTCTGATTTACCAGAGGGATAAGGGTTTAAAAAAACTCCATTCTTCACAGTTGCACACTGCCTTTTATTATAATTATACAATAACACTCTGTATGGTCCAAATGGCTCCACACATGTATTCAGTCACCTGAATGTGGCAGGATTCTGCATAAACAGTATGTGATCATATAGTCAAAGGAGGACCCTGGTAGGTTAATTGGGCCACTTCCTGCTTTCACTTCACTAACCTTAGTGTTCCTGTAACACAGCTTTAGATCAATCTTTTTCAATGTGACACGTCACCAGCTGGGAGAGGACTGCTGTCCTGCCTCTAATCTTGTGGGGCACCTAGGCCAGCTCAGAGCTCACCTGGGCCAACCCATGCCCACGGGCTCTCACTGACCTGCACTCCGAGGGCTCCCTGACCCCTGGAGAAAGGGACGGATTAACCTTTTGTGGACCCAGCACCACTTGCCTGGAGAGACCCAGCCAAGCCCCCCACACTGTTCCTCTCTGCCCGACTGGCAAAATTGGCCATGCTTCCGCACCAGTCCCAGCTGGCTAAGCTCCAGGGAGACAGGTGGGGCCCCACAGGTGGTGGGAAGCAGAGACATCCCGGAGCTGGAGGTGCACTGGGGTCTGGCCAGGGGGCAGAAAGGAGCAAGTGATTGGGGGAGGGGACGGGGTGTGAAAGCCAGTGGGCTGGCAGAGTCTCGGGGCGCAGTGCAAGCGGAGCAGGCCAGAGCCCCTTCTGAGCATGGGCCTGGCTCAGAAGAGGGTACGTGGGAAGGCAGTGATGCTGTTGGGGAGTGGTGCTGAAATTCACTGCTCGCAGGGAGCAGTGACTGGAACACCTCATCCCCTTGCAGGGCTTCTGGTGTCACTCCTGCCCCTGAAACCTGCTCCCTATAGACCCTTCAACCCAGAACCCCTCCCCCAGCACCCCTACAGCCCCCTAGCTCTTCCCCAAGCACCCCTACAGACCCCTCCTCCCAGCGCCCTGACCCCCACTAGCAACCCTGCTCCCCACAGACCCCTCCAACCCCCACTCACTCCCCCCCTGCGCCCCTGCTCCCCAGACCCCTCGCCCCTACAGACCCCTCCTCCCAGCGCCCTCCGACCCCCACCAGCAACCCTGCTCCCCACAGACCCCTCCAACCCCCACTCACTCCCCCCTGCGCCCCTGACCCCTCGCCCTCACAGACCCCTCCTCCCAGCCCCCTCCAACCCCCACCAGCAACCCTGCTCCCCACAGACCCCTCCAACCCCCACTCACTCCCCCCCGCTCCCCAGACCCCTCGCTGCTACAGACCCCTCCTCCCAGCGCCCTGACCCCCACCAGCAACCCTGCTCCCCACAGACCCCTCCAACCCCCACTCACTCCCCCCCTGCGCCCCTGACCCCTCGCCCCTACAGACTCCTCCTTCCAGCGCCCTCCGACCCCCACCAGCAACCCTGCTCCCCACAGACCCCTCCAACCCCCACTCACTCCCCCCCTCCGCCCCAGACCCCTCGCCCCTACAGACCCCTCCTCCCAGCGCCCTCCGACCCCCGCCAGCAACCCTGCTCCCCACAGACCCCTCCAACCCCCACTCACTCCCCCCCTCCGCCCCAGACCCCTCGCCCCTACAGACCCCTCCTCCCAGCGCCCTCCGACCCCCGCCAGCAACCCTGCTCCCCACAGACCCCTCCAACCCCCACTCACTCCCCCCTGCGCCCCTGCTCCCCAGACCCCTCGCCCCTACAGACCCCTACTCCCAGCGCCCTGACCCCCACCAGCAACCCTGCTCCCCACAGACCCCTCCAACCCCCACTCACTCCCCCCCTGCGCCCCAGACCCCTCGCCCCCACAGACCCCTCCTCCCAGCGCCCTCCGACCCCCACCCCACAGACCCCGCCCCCCACAGAGACCCCGCCCCCTTGTTCCTCCTTCCCTCCCAGCAGGGCCCGGGTCCCTTCAGCCCCGCCCCGGCCGCGCGCACCTTGACCATGCGGATCATCTGCTTGGCGATGGCGAGGTCCCCCTGGTGGTTCTGGCCGATCTCGGCGATGATGAAGCAGGGCTGGGCCCCCCCGACCCGCCGGCCCGGGCACAGCTCGAACTCCAGCGGCATCGCGGTGCGCGCGCGGGCAGGCGAGCGCGAGCCCCGGGAACAACGGCCGCCAACCGCTACTGCCCCAAGCCCGGCGCGCCACCGCCGGCAGGGAGCCGGGCCACGTCACCCCGGGCCTCAGCCAATCCCCGCGAAGAAACGCCGGCGCAGCCCAGCCAATCAGAGCGCCTCATGAGCGCGCGGACGGGAGGGGCTAAGGAAGGTCCGGTTCCGCTTCGGCTGGGTGTGTCAGTCCTGGACATGTGCGGGGTGAGCCGCGCGCCCTGTGAGGGGCTGGCTCCCTGGGCAACCCAGCGCGTGAGGCCAGCCGGGGCCTGGCCCAGCTGCGGGCGCCCAGGGTGCCAGCCCTTGGGAGCTCATTGCACAGTGGTGAGCGGGAGGCCCACACGATCGCGAGCAATAGTGCAAATGCATGCAAATATACAAATTCATGCAAAGATCCCACAGCTACAAACGACAATCAATGTCGGGGCCTGTTGTCTGCTGGGGCCCTCCCGTGCCCTTCTCCACACGCGCGGATCACCTCACCCTGACTCCCACAGCCAGCCGCTGGGGCGCTAAGAAACACTAAATATTATAGAAGCTACAAAGGGTCCTGTGGCACCTTATAGACTAACAGACGTATTGGAGCATAAGCTTTCATGGGTGAATACCCACTTCGTCAGATGCATGCAGTGGAAATATCCAGAGGCAGGTATAAATATGCAGGCAAGAGTCAGCCTAGAGATAACGAGGTATTTCCACTGCAGGCATCCAATGAAGTGGGTATTCACCCACGAACGCTTATGCTCCAATACGTCTGTTAGTCTATAAGGTGCCACAGGACTCTGTAGCTTCTACAGATCCAGACTTACACAGCTACCCCTCTGATACTAAATATTGTGGTGCATGCCGTCAAAGCGGAGCGTTGGCAACATGGCATGGCCAGCCCCAGCAGCAGGGAGACCCACACCTTCCCTCCAAGTGAAGGGCAGGCAGAGCATATAAAGCCCTCTGAACGCGCTGGGGCCTGGGCATGCACACTGACACTGAAACGTATCTGCTCAGTGACATTTAAGCAGCTAGACACACACACCCTGGCTTCAGCACTACAGTTGAGTGCAAACCATGGTGCTGCTGCCGCTGCTCGTGATTTTATTCTCACCAATATCTGGTGTCTTCCTCAAAGCCACAGCTGCGTGAGTCAGGTGCTAATATGAGGGGATGGATCACTTGATGATTACTCGTTCTGTTCATTCCCTCTGAAGCTCCTGGCATTGGCCACTGTCGGAAGGGTGACCAGATGTCCCGATTTTATAGGGACAGTCCCGATTTTGGGGGCTTTTTCTTATATAGGCACCTATTACCCGCCACTCCCTGTCCCGATTTTTTACACTTGCTGTCTGGTCACCCTAGGCCAGACCTTTGGTCTGACCCAGTATGGCCGTTCTTATGAGACTCTCAGCTTTCAGTTAAAAAATAAATGGGGAAATAGTAAGTTTCTGGTCCTCATGTTTCTGGAGAAAAGCTTCAAAATGTGACTCCTACAGGCTCAAAACCCAGAAGGCAAACAAACACAACCAACATACATTGTTTTATCTAATGTCAAGTTTTTAAGTAAGACAAGGTGGGTGAGGTAACATGTTTGGACCAACGTCTGTTGGTGAGAAAAACTAGCTTTTGAGCCACACAGAGGTCTTCTTCAGGTCTGGGAAATGAACTCTCAGGGTATGTCTTCCCTTGCAACATTAAAGCGCTGCCACAGCATGGCTGTGTAGTTGCGGCACCCGCGCTATAAAGCTCTCTCCCAGCACTATAAAAAACCCACCTCCACAAGGGGAGTAGCTACTTGCGCTGGGAGCCCGTTGGTAGCGACTACTGAAATGGTGAATGACTTGAAATGGTGTCATCTAACTCACCAGTCCCACTCCCAGGATGTGTTCAGAGTCCTGGCTGCTTACTTTAGTCACAAAAGGACAATTTTACTACTTTCTCCTGCAAAGTTACTGCAGCTATGGGACATCCATCTGGATTCTTTTCTGGCTCACATGTCATAATCAGAATTGTTAATAAGAGGGGCATGATAAAATTATATGAAATAATACGAATGGAAACATTCCATTGGAATTTTTTTAACACCCCACACACACACACACATTCACACACACACTTTGGTAATTGAATCACTTGCAATCTATCTGCATTTCCTAAAGATATTTGCAGTTAGTCCAAACAAGCTAATAGATGAGGGTCTCCTGATACGTGGATGTCACACTCCCATACAGACCCCAAACATCACACTCTAGTCTTGACAAAGCATGGTTTAAAACAGATGTGTTGTTGCTGGAACCTAGCACCTCAGAAATATTAGATAAGATTCTTCACATCATATGTTTCTGAAATTTCAAATAACTTGTCAGTCATGAATAAGGCACTTTGTTTTCAGTTTGTGTTTTATTTAATTTTTCCCAGGAATTTATCGGTGTTTATTATTACAATAAAAACTGCTGAAAATCGGTGCAAAAAGTATTAGTCATTGTTCTGGATAAATGTCGGGGTTTATTTTGGTGGACAGAAGGACATGTTTTCTTCCCATTTTAGTGTGTCAAATCTTTAAACCGTTATCTGCTAACAGCTTGTAATGCGTACGTGGTGGGCATGAGATTCATCAGTATGTTCAGATGCACACACACTTCAGAGCTTGCGTGTGCGCCTGTTTGTTTATTGTGTGTATCTTCTAGACTAATACATAGCCTTACTTCAACAGGCAGCTTTGCCTATACACACAGACTAATGTAGCATCGTAATACATAGATCTCATGCAATGTATTGTATTCGAATAAAACAAGTTATTTTTTATATATTTGAATTATACAAAAGTAGGGTGAAAATCAGAAAAAAATGAATAATACTTTTTGTAAAACCAGAATTTTTTTTAGTAAAAATCGGTTTAAACTGAAAACAAAGGGGTTTAATCATGAATCAAGTGAAAAATAGCAGTTATACTAGCTCAGCTTTAAGCCTCTACTAGATACATTTTTAAAGACGTCAGCATTTGATCCTATTCGCCATGACCCCTTATTGGCAGGACAAATGCAGTAACAATGATCAAAAACAATAAGCTTTCTCTCAAGCAACTAACCACTGGGTAGTAGGTTACCTGGCTAGAGAGACTGGTCTGTTCTGATATGTCAGTTGCTGAAATATCTATCAGCAATTTGGATCATTTATATTCTATTATGTTATTTTTCACCTCTCATCAGTAAAGAGTTAAGGCTGCATGTCCTGCACACAAAGATATGTGTACCACCACTTCAGGTTGGCTTTCTGATATGCTCCCATTGCACAATGGGCTCAGTGCTTACCCATCAATAAGGCTACATTTTAGTCATGGGTATTTTTAGTAAAAGTAACGGACAGGTGATGGACAGTAAACAAAAATTCACAGCCTGTGACCCGTCCATGACTTCTACTATATACCCCTCAGGATGTTCAGGGGAGGCGCCGCGGGTGCTGGGGAGGGGGGCAGTCTGGGGGTGCTGCAGGTGTTGTAGGGGGGAAGGGCGGGCAGCAGGACGCAGCCTGGGACTGCCGCTGGTGCTGGCGGGAGAGTTGGCGGGGCCGGCAGGCTCCCTACCTGGCGCTGTGTCTCCCTGGAAGCGGTGACATCCCCCTCACTTGGCTCCTAGGCAGAGGTGTGGCCAGGCAGCTCTGTGCACTGTCTGCCCAGAGCGCCAGCTTTGCAGCTCCCATTTACCAGGAACTGCAGCAGAAGTCACAGAGGTCACGGAATCCATGACCTCCGATATATATATATATACAAATTGCAGAATTCCTCCATCTCCTCAGAAAGAGGACAGGGTGAAAGCTCCTTCTGGCTTTTCAGTTTTGCAGTCCTGACCTACCCTCTTCACCTGGGCCTGATTCTCCACTTGAACTTTGTGTAGTCTTTCCAGATGGGTGAATTGGGAGGGGGAAGGAGTGTAAGGAAGCCTAACATATTGATGGAGCTGGGCCCTGTTCCATTTTACTCTGCCCCTGCATGTCTCCAAGTATTTTAGGTTCAGTAATTCCAGGCTGAGCTCTTTATTTGCAGATTTAATACCAAAGCTCTTTTCTACCAATGTTTGAAGGCTTTATTTCAGAAGCAAAGGCAATGTAAGGAAAATACTCCTCTTCCATGAGGATTCACCATTCAGAATGTAGCAAGAGAAACATACTAATGTCTAACTGACTTTCCACCCAAAACTTTAAAGAATGATGACATTGTGGTAGGCATTTCTATTAGTGAGATAAAAAGCTGATTGTTATATTTGTACAGCAGGTTTCTCAGTCAACACAAGTCAGTTATTCAGGTAAGCTATGTTAACAAGAGAAATAATTAGCAGTATTTTGCATTTGTTGGGTGTGGTAGTGTTTTACTGGTGTTTACTACATTTTAACCTCAGGAAAAATGAATGTGTCATCGATCATCCAGTACAAAAGAACATCTTTTAATTGGCATCAAAAAATGATATACTTGTTAAAGTGTTGACACTTGGAATCTCTATCTGATGAATGATCCCGCTCTCAGCTTCATTCTCGCTTGAACTTTGTGCGACTGTTAGATGTGGAATTGTTTATTCATTGCCTTTAATCTCTAATTATTTTCTTTTCTATGAAATATTCTGTTTACGTAAAAACAACAAGGAGCCCTTGTGGCACCTTAGAGACTAACAAATTTATTTGGGCATAAGCTTTCGTGGACTAAAACCCTCTTCATCAGATGCATAGAGTGGAAAATACAGTAGAGAGGTATAAATACACAGCACATGAAAAAATGGGAGTTGCCTTACCAAGTGGTGGTGGTGGGGGGCGGGGGTCAGTGCTAACCAGGCCAATTCAATTAGGGTGGATGTGGATGCAGACATAGCCTTAAGTACTCAGAGAGTAAGGTACTAAAAGGAAGGGTGGTGGAATCAGACCCTAACTAAAATTAACAGGGCAAAGTTTATAGTGCGGTTCATCTGGATTTATGTTACCTCTACTTGTTTCTGTTCTGTATACAGAATTGCTATTCTTTAAAGCAGTGGTCCCCAAACTTTTTATCTTGTTCCCCCCCCCCTCCCCACCCTCCCTTCCCTCCAGAGGTGGGGCCACAGCTCTGGGAGGGGGTACACAGACAGGAGTAAGAGGGATGAGGCTGGGGCCATAGCTGGAGGCAGGGGCAGGAACTGAGCCTCGGCTGGGGCCAGCAGCTATGGCCAGAAGCGGAACCCTGAGAGCAGGGCAGGACAAGGACCCTGGGAGCAGGGCCGGCAGTCGGAGCCACAAGCGTAGGGCCAGCAGCCGGGACCTTGGGCCAGCAGCCACGGCTGGGAGTGGAGCCCTGGGAGCAGGAGCAGGACCAGCAGCTGGGACCCTGGGCATGGGGCCGGTAGCCAGGAGCAGGGTGGTGCGCCCTCCCTGACTCCATGGGGGCTGTCCCGGGCCTACGGTGACCAGACAACAAGTGTGAACAATCGGGACAGGAGGTTAGGGGTAATAGGTATCTATATAATACAAAGCCCCAAATATCGGGACTGTCCCTATAAAATTGGGACATCTGGTCACCCTACCCAGACCCCAGCCACACCACACACCCCAAATGTTCCTCTGCGATTCCCTGTGGGAGCACACCACACAGATTGGGGATTTATGCTTTAAAGAATAGTGCTGTTGAATAAAAAAATTCAGCTTGTGTTATACATTACACTTTTTTATGTTGATAATGAGGCATAAGTGGGTATGTAGCCCAAATTGTTCAGCCTTCAACAGGCTGCATTATATCAGCAAGATAAAAGGGATCTTGAGAACTTTAAAATATGCAGGACCAAATTAAGCCCTGCTGTGTACGCAGGTGCAACTTCCAATGAAATCAACAGGAGTTATGCCTACTGTGGCAAATTGCCAGCACTACTATGATGGGTCCCACACTCTCTCTTCTTGTGGGGGGGGTTGGGTTTCAGCGAGCCATTTCTTGCCCCTGAACTGGGGTATCAGCTGTCCCACTAGTATCCCAGAGAAGGGGAGTGGAGAGGGAGGGACCCGGGCCTGCCCTCTACTCCAGGTCCCAGCCCAGGGGCCCTAGGATAGTGGGTAAGCCACTTGTACTAGTGATACTTTCCCCTGGGCTCCTTCCCCCTCTCCTGCCCTTCAGCTTGTGGGGTTTCCTGCCTTCCCCCTGCACAAGCCAGGTGTCCCTTTACCTAGGGTCTTGGTCTTCTTAGCCCGCCACAGCACTTCTCCAAACTGCTCTCTGTTCTACCACCAAATCACTCTGCTCCAACTCCTTCCCCTGGCTGATTGAAGCAGGGGAATTTTATCAGGTGACTGGCTTCAGGTGCTCTAATTGGCTTCAGGTGCTTTTAATTAATCATAGAATCATAGAATCTCAGGGTTAGAAGGGACCTTAGGAGGTCATCTAGTCCAACCCCCTGCTCAAAGCAGGACCAATCCCCAATTTCTGCCCCAGATCCCTAAATGGCCCCCTCAAGGATTGAACTCACAACCCTGGGTTTAGTAGGCCAATGCTCAAACCACTGAGCTATCCCTCCCCGCAGGGAATAAAGCTTCTCCTCATCCTGGGGCTTACATTTCTCTCTCCTGCTGCCTTCTGGCCATGCTGTATCACACTACTTAAACCAGAGATGAATTCGGCTTATAGAGGTGGAAGTGGCATAAATAGAGAAACTCTTGCTGTGTAAAGGTCCAACACCCCAATGTAGCCAACTTTCATGATTTTATTGGGAATATAGTGTGTAAGAATAGGGTAGTAGCCATTTAAACAGTTTGTGAGCCTCACTATTCTGCATGTTTTAGAAGCTACCAAAACCAGCCAGAACCAGTGTGTATATACAGTCAGGCCTTGCATGGTGTGTACATTCAGTGAACACAGTTATCTGGACCCTGCATTACCCGTGTCATTCCTTTATAGTGTAAGCGGGGAATAGTCCCGCTATTGTGGGGAACTTTCCTGGCTTCTGCACTACCCTGGTGAAATGGGCTAGTGGAAGGATCTGAGTCCTAGCTCCCACTTCCTTTACCCAGAGCCTCCCTGCCCTCGAGGACTCCCCTTGCACTCTCCTGTCTGGCAGAGTCCCCGTAACCCCAACAAGGCTGGGCCCAGGATTCCTGGGGGGCTCGACCCCCAACCTTGCTGTGGTCACCTAGGTCAGGGGCTAGGGTGTCCCCACTCCGGGGTACTCTCTCTGCACTTGATCCTTCCCTGACCCACTGATCACTGCATACAATTTAAAGCAAATGAAAATTATTTAATCAACAATTAATTTTAAAATGAATAAGGAGAAATGGGACAGGCTAATGAAAACACATCACCCCGCTGTGTGGCAGGGAACATCACAACAGTGTCTCTGAAATGTCAGGGCAGTTCAGTCTGTTCGTTGTAAGTCCCAGGCCCCTTCTCAGGCCCTGGCTGTGCTGCAGGGACGCTGTGGCTTGGATACTTGCTCCGGCGGTGACCACACGCTCGCAGGCTCTGGGTGGCAGGACCCTTCTTCCCCGTGTCGCCCCCATCCTGTCGGGGTTTAGATCCCCCTGCAAGTCTGGCCTGCAGGGCCTCTTGGCTGAGGCGTTTCCCTGCGCTGGGCCCACTGCCCAGGGTCCCCCTTGCTCTGCCCAGCTGCTCCCCGCACCCGGCTCTGGACTGCTCCAGCCCCAGCTCCACCCTCTGCCCCAGCTCCAGCTCCTCTGCTCCAGCCCCAGCTCCTCTGCCTCAGCACGGCTGCTGCTGCTCTGCCTCCAGCTGCCTGGGCTGCTGCCCTGGCCCCTCTGGCTCGGGCTGCTGCAGCTTCTCCCCCCAGGGCAGGTCTGTCTCCCTGGGCTGCAGCTCTGCTCCCAGGGCAGGTCTATCTCTCTGGGCTGTGCTCTGGCCCCTCTGGATTTGGCCCAGCTCAGCTCTGGCCTCTGCCCTCTCCTCAGCTCACACGGAGGATGGGATCCACCCTGGCCTCCTGACTCGCCTGCCCACCCTGTCAATCAGGCTGACCGGGAGCATTGGCCTCTCCCCATTGCCCCTGGGGACTGTCAGTCTCAGGGTCCTGATTTCCCATCGACCCTTCCCCTTTTGGTACTGGGAGCTAGCAATCAAAACACCCCCACTGAATGTTAGTAAGGGGGTAACAGTCCCCTTACAATAGCATGTTTATTATGTAAAGAGCAAAAGACACAACAGTGAATCTTCCAATATTGTTTTTTCAAGGGTTCTCATGAATTTCTTCAATAGTGTGTAGTTTTGTTTTTATCCAAAATGTCAGCCATCTATTCCTACCTATGGAACTAAAGCCACAGTCTATCCCTGAGGATGGCCAAGATGGCTGCCATGTCCCTTTGACCTTTCAGGAGAAAGCAAAGCTGTTCCCAGCAGAGATGGCCTCCATCTCCCATTGTTCTCAATATAGGGTGGGACCCAGGGTGGCTTCAGGGAACATGGTCGCTTTTTAGTCACCCTGTAAGGGCCTGGTAGGAAACAGGAGAATGTGGAGGTGCCAAGAATGAGAATGAGATGTGAGGAAGGAAAATGTGTTAGGAAACTAGGCAGGAATGTATCCCAATCCCAGTCAGAGTTTGGATAGTGGGAGGCAGAGGGAGAGAGATGCAGGGGAATGTGGGGAGCGGGAGGCAGGCTGAGAGGTAGTGCCCATCTTTAAAAAAGGGAAGAAGGAAGATCCGGGGAACTACAGGCCAGTCAGTCTCACCTCAATCCCTGGAAAAATCATGGAACAGGTCCTCAAGGAATCAATTTTGAACCACTTAAAGGAGGGGAAAGTGATCAGAAACAGTCAGCATGGATTCACCAAGGGCAAGTCATGCCTGACTAACCTAATTGCCTTCTATGATGAGATAACTGGCTCTGTGGATGAGGGGAAAGCAGTGGATGTGCTATTTCTTGACTTTAGCAAAGCTTTTGATACAGTCTCGCACAGCATTCTTGCCAGCAAGTTAAAGAAGTATGGGCTGGATGAATGGACGGTAAGGTGGATAGAAAACTGGCTGGATGGTCGTGCTCAACGGGTAGTGATCAATGGCTCCATGTCTAGTTGGCAGCCGGTATCAAGTGGAGTGCCCCAAGGGTTGGTGCTGGGGCCGGTTTTGTTCAATATCTTCATCAACGACCTGGAGGATGGTGTGGACTGCACCCTTAGCAAGTTTGCAGATGACACTAAACTGGGAGGAGTGGTTGATACGCTGGAGGGTAGGGATAGGATACAGAGGGACCTAGACAAATTAGAGGATTGGGCCAAAAGAAATCTGATGAGGTTCAACAAGGACAAGTGCAGAGTCCTGCACTTAGGACGGAAGAATCCCATGCACTGCTACAGACTAGGGACCGAATGGCTGGGCAGCAGTTCTGCAGAAAAGGACCTAGGGGTTACAGTGGACGAAAAGCTGAATATGAGTCAACAGTGTGCCCTTGTTGCCAAGAAGGCTAACGGCATTTTGGGCTGTATAAGTAGGGGCATTTCCAGCAGATCGAGGGACGTGATTATTCCCCTCTATTCGGCACTGGTGAGGCCTCATTTGGAGTACTGTGTCCAGTTTTGGGCCCCACACTACAAAAAGGATGTGGATAAATTGGAAAGAGTCCAACGGAGGGCAACAAAAATGATTAGGGGGCTGGAGCACATGACTTATGAGGAGAGGCTGAGGGAACTGAGATTGTTTAGCCTGCAGAAGAGAAGAGTGAGGGGGGATTTGATAGCTGCTTTCAACTACCTAAAAGGGGGTTCCAAAGAGGATGGATCTAGACTGTTCTCAGTGGTAGAAGATGACAGAACAAGGAGTAATGGTCTCAAGTTGCAGAGGGGGAGGTTTAGGTTGGATATTAGGAAAAACTTTTTCACTAGTAGGGTGGTGAAGCACTGGAATGGGTTACCTAGGGAGGTGGTGGAGTCTCCTTCCTTGGAGGTTTTTAAGGTCAGGCTTGACAAAGCCCTGGCTGGGATGATCTAGTTGGGGTTGGTCCTGCTTTGAGCAGGGGGTTGGACTAGATGACCTCCTGAGGTCCCTTCCAACCCTGAGATTCTATGATTCTATGATTCTAGGTGCAGGGGAATGTGGGGAGCGGGAGGCAGGCTGAAGGGTGCAGGGGAATGTGGGGAGAGGGAGGCAGGCTGAGGGGTGATGGGGAATGTGGGGAGAGGGAGGCAGGCTGAGGGGTGATGGGGAATGTGCAGAGAGGGAGGCAGGCTGAGGGGTGCAGGGGCATGTGGGGAGCGGGAGGCAGGCTGAGGGGTGCAGGGGAATGTGGGGAGCGGGAGGCAGGCTGAGGGGTGCAGGAGAATGTGGGGAGCGGGAGGCAGGCTGAGGGGCGCAGGGGAATGTGGGGAGCGGGAGGCAGGCTGAGGGGCGCAGGGGAATGTGGGGAGCGGAAGGCAGGCTGAGGGGTGCAGGGGAATGTGGGGAGCGGGAGGCAGGCTGAGGGGTGCAGGGGAATGTGGGGAGCGGGAGGCAGGCTGAGGGAGGCAGGCTGAGGGGTGCAGGGAAATTGGGGAGTGGGAGGCAGGCTATGGGGTGCAGGGGAATGTGGGGAGCCAGAGGCAGGCTGAGGGGTGCAGGGGAATGTGGGGAGCGGGAGGCAGGCTGAGGGGTGCAGGGGAATGTGGGGAGCGGGAGGCAGGCTGAGGGGCGCAGGGGAATGTGGGGAGCGGGAGGCAGGCTGAGGGGCGCAGGGGAATGTGGGGAGTGGGAGGCAGGCTGAGGGGCGCAGGGGAATGTGGGGAGCGGGAGGCAGGCTGAGGGGTGCAGGGGAATGTGGGGAGCGGGAGGCAGGCTGAGGGGTGCAGGGGCATGTGGGGAGCGGGAGGCAGGCTGAGGGGTGATGGGGAATGTGGGGAGCAGGAGGCAGGCTGAGGGGTGCAGGGAAATTGGGGAGCGAGAGGCAGGCTGAGGGGTGCAGGGGAATGTGGGGAGCGGGAGGCAGGCTGAGGGGTGCAGGGGAATGTGGGGAGCGGGAGGCAGGCTGAGGGGTGCAGGGGAATGTGGGGAGCGGGAGGCAGGCTGAGGGGCGCAGGGGAATGTGGGGAGCGGGAGGCAGGCTGAGGGGGTTGCAGAGGAATGTGGCATGGCAGAGAGTGATGGGCAGGGGAATGTGAGGGGGAAGGAAGGGTACATGGGGGTAGGTGAATGTAGGAGGGAATAAGAGACTGTTGGGGGAACATGGCAGGTGAATGCGAATGGGAAGCTTCCCGCCTTGTCTTGAGATGGAGGGGGAGGAAGGGCATAAAATGGCAGCTCCCCCGAGTTGCCAGTTTTGGTTGGACGTATTCCTGGAGGTTTCATCACATGACATCATCTTTAGTTAAACATTAATCTTTAAATCCTGGAGACACCAGGAAAATCCTGTAAGGTTGGCAACACTCCATACCCAGAGGATACAGAAAGTAAACAGTCGTCTCAGCGGATGCAATAGGTACAGCTGCATTTTTTAGATGGTTTTTTAGGTGAATTTTGAACCTGAGACGGTCACACACAAATTGAGGGTGTGAGGCTTCCCTAGGTGAAACACGCTGGAAAGCACATGAGAAACAACATGACTTTTTTCCAAAAAAAGCTCATAATTTTTTGAGATCTGACTCACAATTTTCACAGGCTTGGAGTTGGCAGTACTGGGAGCTGCATGATAGTAGTCACACTCCATGCAGTGGAACCCCCCTGCATACAATTAGTTACTGCTGCTCTCTCCTTTTAATGAAAATTTGGAAGACGGTGATTAATTGTCCTTAACAAGGTAATTAATCTACTCCCCTCTGTGATAAGTAAATGAGAACATCTGGATACTGAGCCACAGACAAGAGCTGCTGCCTGACACAAACTGCTGGTGAAGTGTAGCAGGGGCGTGATGAACCAGTGCAGGCAAGTGCAGTGAACACTTGACTAAAAACCATTAAAAAGATGACTAGAAAGAAGTGAAAAATACAATGATGTTCTGGGTGTGGCTGACAGGTGTGTGGGCGGAGGGACAGTAGCTGAGCTGGCTGGTTGTACACTGTTAAAACTATTGGTTACACTTGTCCACTTAAGTAATTAGCATCATTAACGGCTGGCAAAGTACTAATTGGTCCAGATGAATTAGGTCCCTAGGTTCTAAAGGAATTAGCTAGGCAGGAGCAGGGAGGGATAGCTCAGTGGTTTGAGCATTGGCCTGCTAAACCCAGGGTTGTGAGTTCAATCCTTGAGGGGGGCCATTTAGGGATCTGGGGCAAAAATCTGTCAGGGGACAGTACTTGGTCCTGCTAATGAAGGCAGGGGACTAGACTCAATGACCTTTCAAGGTCCTGCCAGTTCTATGAGATAGGCATAATCTCCATATTTATTAACATTGAAGGTTTCTGATATCTCATGCAAAGGGTTCATACTGGAAAGGGCCAAATGTAATTTGCTTATGTAAGGCCCAATCCAATAACTACTGACGTAGCTGAAAAGACTCCCACTGATTTCCCTAGTAGTCAAATCAGGCTCTTAGGGTGGAAATAAGGGCACACCATGGAGTGCCTGTTTGAAAGCTTTAACCTGACATTCATATTGAGGCTGATCCTGGAAATAGTGATATGGGTCTGGGCCAGGTTGGAAAACATTTCGCTTTCCTCATGGTGTTCATGGGGCAGCTTGCATTGCCATTGCACATATTGCTCAGAGTCTCTGGATATAGGGACTGATCCTGCAAAAAGCTGAGCACCTTCAACTCCAATTAAAGTCTGCTGGAAATGAGGATGCTCAGGACCTCTCAAGATCAGACCCAGATAGAAGCATTTATTCTTCAGGGATGTTAATTTTTCACCTTTCACGCACATTATAGACAGCGCAGGCAGCTCTGCCCATAATTAAGGTTGCCTGACACTTTTCTTAAAATACTCTGTTTTCAGTTGTTTATAACTTTGTTAAACTTTATCTGTTCAGGCTGAAATTTCTCAAGCTGGGTGTCTGCCTCAGGCTCAATTATTTTTCAAAATAACAGTAAAATCCAGCCTTTTCTCAGAACAAGATTAGGGAAAATACATTATTTTGTCCATGTTAAAAAATTCTTACAGTTGTTTCACTGAGAAACTACAGCACTTCCGTGCTTTCCGGCAGGGACTTGAAAATTGGCTGGAGCGTCGCTTTCATGTCAGGGGTGTGCTTTTTGCATTTCCTATGAAAAACTGCTCAAATCTGGCCAAGTTTTGAGTCTCTGAAAAATCTCAGTTTGCACATGCTCAGCAGAGACATTTTAGAGTTTGACAGCTAAATTCTCCAAAGTGTCCATCTGCACTGAGCATGCTCCATCCCATCACAGCTCCTTGGTGCCTTGGGCTGTGGTGATGGAGTAGGACTTTCCCTGAAGTTCCTCGATAGCCAGGAATGACTGTGGTTCTGGACACAAGGAGACCTCCGCCTCCTCCCCTGAGGCACTGCCTTGCCGCTCCGCTTCCCCTCACCTCCCCCCCCCCCCCCCCCCCCCCGCCAAACAGTTGGCGCGCAGCAAGCCTGGGAGGGAGGAAAAGCGGAGTGGCAGCGCCTCGGGAGGCGGCGGTGAGCTGGGTGTGGGGGGGCCGGCGGGTGGTGTTCTGGCCCCGGAGCACCCACGGTGTCAGCGCCTATGGCTGAAAGGGTCAGGTTTTTGGGGGTCAGTGGCAGAAGGGTCTGTAACCACTAGAGCTCACGCCTCACACAACACGTGATGGAATTTCTGTTTTTTCAGATTGATTTTTTTAAAACCTAGGGGAAATATTGCCCCACTATTAAAAATGTACACCTTATTTCCTGGTTTTGATTGTTTTCCTCCTTGTTCCAGTAGGTGGCGATATGCTAATTTTAAAAGGAAATAGGTTTCCTAGAGGAACTGAATTTGACACTCCATGAGTTGAGTCATCTTGGTTTTCATGTTTAGCTTTTCCATTATAATGCTTAAAACTATATAGTTTTGCATTTTTGTTATACTAAGGTGAAAATACACATTAAATCACATTAGATTGTTCAGCCCAGAAAGCCCCAGGGCTGCAGGAAGCCTGAAGCTGGGGGGAAAGGAACATAGGCGTGCACAGAACATTTCATTAGGGTGTGCACCCAGGGAGCTCGGCCCTAGCCCCTCCCCTCCCCCATCCACTCCTTCCCACTTCCTGCCCCCTGACTGCCCCCCTCAGGATCCCCCACCCCCCCTTGCTCCTTGTCCCCTGACTGCCACCTCCTGAGACCATCCACCCTAACTGCCCCCCTAGGACCCTACCCCTACCTATCCCCCGCCCCCTGACAGATCCCCGGGACTCTCACACCTATCCAACCACTCCCTGTCCCCTGACTGCCCCCCCAGAACCCCCAACCCATCTAACCCCCCCGCCGTCTCCCTGCCCCTGACTGCCCCAACCCCTCTCCACACCCACGTTCCCTGACAGGCCCCCCCCCGAGAGCCCCTGACCCATCCAACCCCCCCTGCTCCCTGTCCCTTGACTGCCCCCTCCAGAAACCCCCTGCTGTCCCTTCTCCACCCCCTGGTCCCCTTACCGTGCCAGCTCAGAACAGCGTGTCGGGCTCTGCGCAGAGCCCAACACTCTGCCGCGCTCCTCCGTGGAGCTCACAGCCCGGTTCCCAACCTCGCAGAGTGCTGCGGAGCGGTGCGCTGGGTAGCAGGGGATGGGGGTGAAGCAGGGGAGGAGGGGCTTCTCAGCTGTCGGAGGCCCCATGCAAGCAGCTCAATCCGGCCTGGCTGCCCTTCAGCTGCGTCACGTGCCGGGGTGCGGGGGGGGGAAATCCTGGACACGGCTCCGTCGCCATCGCTGCCTGCAACCGCCGCAGCCTCCTCCTCGAGCCTCCCAGGAGGGGAGAGGCAGCCTTCCCAGCTGGAGCTCATGGCATTAGGGTGTGCCTGGGCACACCCCGTGTGCACGCCTATGGAAAGGAACATTACTTCACTGTAAAAATATCTTCATGGATCAGAGGCACAGTGTTCATAGAGGTCTACAGTAGGTTATTTGTGGTTCTAGCCCACGAAAGCTTATGCTGAAATAAATTTGTTAGTCTCTAAGGGCTTGTCTTCACTACCCGCCGGATCGGCGGGTAGCAATCGATCTATCGGGGATCGATTTTTCACGTCTCGTTAAGACGCGATTAATCGATCCCCGATCGCGCTCCCCGTCGGCTCCGGAAATCCACGTCATCGAGCGGCGCAAGCGGAGTCGACGGGGGAGCGGCAGCGATCGACTCGCCGCCGTCCTCATGGTCAGGTAAGCCGATTACGATACGCCGACTTCAGCTACGTTATTCACGTAGCTGAAGCTGCGTATCGTAGATCGACCCCCCTCCCCTAGTGTAGCCCTGGGCTTAGGTGCCACAAGTAATCCTGTTCTTTTTGCTGACCCAGACTAACACGGCTGTTACTCTGAAATCTGTATTCTGTATCCCATTCTGTGTTCCAATACACTTCATTGAAAGTCAACATACATGGGGACCTAAAATTAGCATCCTGTTCTGGTTAGCTCCTGGTACCAAGTCCCAGACAGGCCCATGCATGTGCTGCAAAAGCAGTATTGATGTATGCCTCGTTCTGACCAACTCCCAAATAGAGCTTCTTTGTGGAGCCTATTTCTACTAGGCGTAGGAATCAGCTGTGCACAGAGGGGCAAGGATTGCAGCACATAAATATTGGCATCACATTCCAAAAGACTCCTTCACAACTTTTCTCATTGTGGGCCAGTCTGTGAAGTTTTGAAGGGGTCAAAATAGGAGCTGTCAGCACCTCTTGTTAGTCGTGGGTTTTGTGGCACATACCTCAGCAAAGGACCGGGCAGAATCTGGGCTTGGTTCAACAAGTTATTGTCTATACACAAGTCTTTGTCACAAAAGGCGTTGTCTATACACTCACACCCTACTGTGGACACACTTGTATTAGTCTAATGGTGCCTTATGCCAGTATAGCAATACCCAGAGGGGAGGGGAATAAGCTGTATTACCATACGGCACCTTTTTACCAATATGACTGTACTCACACTAGAAGATACACTGGTATAATTATATCATTAGAGAAATCACACCACTAACCAAAATAGTTCTACTGGTACAAAAGACTGTGTGTAGACAAGGCCTAAGCAATACTTTAGATATGTTTTATAAACTGTGAATACCCTTGCCATAATGGAACACTGTTCCTCATCTGAAGTTAATAATGGCTTCCTAACTTTGTAAAGCACCAAGATCTATGGATGATGGAAAACATAGTACAGATGCTAAGTATTATTATTATTTGATTTGTTTATACAGTAACTCCTCACTTAAAGTCGTCCCGGTTAACGTTGTTTCGTTCTTACGTTGCTGATCAATTAGGGAACATGCTTGTTTACAGTTGTGAAATGCTCCCTTCTAGTCGTTTGCAGGCTATCAATGGCAGTTCAGCTGTCCCTTCCCCCACTGCTATGTGCTGCTCCCCGAGACTTCTGCCTGCTTGCTGTGTGGGGGGGAGGGGAAGAAGAGGGGAGCTAATGTCCCCATGCACCTTGCTTACCCCATCTTCCATACAGCAGGGGGGACCAGCGGCAGCTCTAACAATGTTGCCGTGCCAAGCAGTTGCCGCGGTGGCAGCAATTCGGCGGCAGGTCCACCACTCTTCCCGCCGCCAAATTGCCGCCGCGGGACTCGGACTGCCACCCCATTCTCGCTTGCCGCGGTGGCAATTAGACGGCAGGAAGAGCGGCAGACCTACCGCCGAATTGCCGCCGTGGGACTTGAACTGCCGCCCCATTCTCGATGCCGCCCCAAGCACCAGCTTGGAAAGGTGGGGACACACGAGGGAGGGAGCTGCTGCCTTAGGCAGAAGCTGCAGCTGCCGGGCTTGCTGATCTAATTAACATGGCAGTGTACTTCTGACCCCACTCTTGATACCCAATTGGAAATGCGCATCACTATCTCTGAAACACATCTCTCTCTGTCTGCCCTCCCTCCTTTCCTGCTGGCTTGTAGAGTGTGAGAGTTAACCCTTGAGGGCTCAGTGGAGTGCTAGTTCATTTAATAAGCCATTCCCTGGGAAATTCCCACCCTCTGACTCCTCCACCTCAACCAAGCTTCACTATCATTATCGCTGTGTACCAGTATTCAATTGTTTGTTTAAAACTTATAGTATGTGTATGTGTATCTCTCTCTCTCTCTCTCTCTCTCTATATATATATATAATATAGTCTTTTGTCTGGTGAAAAAAATTTCCCTGGAACCTAACTTCCTTATTCACATTAATTCTTATGGCAAAATTGGATTAGTTTAACGTCGTTTCGCTTAAAGTTGCATTTTTCAGGAACATAACTCCAACGTTAAGTGAAGAGTTACTGTATAAGCTATGCAAAACAGATAGTTATTTCCATGAGCCTTCTATATTAGATGTACCAGAGTATTGTCTTAAGGGTCATGTTATTAGGCTAAAAGCCTCCGGGTTATAATCTCTTGAAACTGTGAATAATCAGTCATAAGACAAGGGGAAATTAAAAGATAAGTTTAGTGCTGTCTCTAATACTTAACAATACATACTAAGTAAAGAAGCCTGCAAATGTATAAAAATAGGAATACCTCTGTACATAGACCTATTATAGAAGCACACACTTTCTGGATCTCATTTGTTAGTGATTTGGGCATGCTATGACAATTCCTGGGTAATTAGCCCCATACTACTTGTTTTTGCTGATAAGTCAAGTAGTTAGACATCAAAGCTACCATTAGTTGTGCCTGCAAAAGAGTGTGGGAACAAAAGAAGACATAATTATTTGTGGGTGCAGAACTGCCACTTCAGAAGGAGAGGCTGAGTTGACATCTGCTTGAGAATCTGGCCCTTCTGTATGTAGGAGGAATGGTTACACTGTATATTACGGTTACGTTTATAAATAGTTCATAGAGGGTTAGTAAAAGATTAATAGATGTTCTAAGCATGTTACAGATGTAAGTAATATGTATTAGAAAGGTTATAAGACCATCATTTGAAAGGATTATAGACGGTTATAAGCAACCTATTGATGTGTTCGACTCTATACTAATTGATTATCCATTTATTAAAACATCTTTTAATCATTTAATTCTATAGAAACCATTTCTAAATGTAAACTTAATACAAAGTGTGTTTGGAACTATGTAAATAATTACAGTGAGGGGCTCAACACAAATTAATTGAGTAACAGAGCAGCTAATTAAAGCACCTTTATTAAACACCATTTAATAAAGATGGAGCAGAACCATGCTCCAAACGTTGTGATATTTGGAGCGGTTTCTCAAAGAAGTTGTCTGATATGGTTAGTCTATTGTTCGGGTTCTGTCATATAAAAACTACCCACTGGTCCTCACTACCGCTAATCTATATGTATCAACTTTCATAGCTTTAATACACCATGAAGTCCTTCTCCATTGTGTCTTGACAGATGTGTAGCTATCAGCCTTCCAGGATGTTGACTTGACGAGGTGGCACCTTGGCAATCAATTCCATCTGTCTGCTACTGCATCACAGGAAGGCTTTGGCAGGCTGGGGATGCCGTACCTCCTTTCCTAGAGGATCATTAGACACGCCAAGTTCTTCCCACCTCCACAGAACTAGCGCACACCCTGTGCTTGAGGCAAGTTTCCTGCCCGACCCTGTCAGTTAAGTAAGTAGGTAAAAGATGCCTTGAGAACATTAATTCCTGATTTCTATTAATTACAGAGCTCCAGAACCAGTAGTTTTCAACTCTTCCAAGTTGTAAAATCCCTAATAAGTACTTTGCAATAGCAATTATGCAATTGCTTTTTGATGACCGCTATATGTAATGGGTGAAATCCTGGCCCCACTGAAGTCAATGGGAATTTTGCCATTGACTTCAGGTGGTCCAGGTTTTCACTCAATATGTATTGCCAATTTTTTTTTTACAATAAGAACACACATATACTTTTAAGCCTTTACCTTTAGTGATAACAGTACAAGAATCACAGGCAACATTGCCCCTTCATGTTACAGCTGGAAATTGTCCCTGTCATTAGATACCACCCAAATTCTGCCAATGTGTGACCTGAGGCTATGAGAATGTCCATGTTTCACTCTGTGCACTTTTATTAGTACAGTTTGACTGCAAGTCAAATAATGAAGCTCTTTTAAAGCTTTAATACTTTCTAGCAAATTCAAAGATTCCTAAAGCCTTTGATGGACGCACATGGTTAGGTGCAGGCTTTTGCAGTCTCATGGGAGTTGCGAAATCTTTTCTAACCACTTAGAGGGGAAAATGTGAGGCTGAGTTTGATTCCCACCCCCCCCCCCCTATTTCAAAAGCCTGTTTGAACATTGACTCTGAGGATCATTGCCTAGGATCAAGGCGGCTGTCTTGGATTTAGCTTCCTAGCTGACACCACTAGCAACGCAGCTGTAGCTGGGACTCATTTCCCTCATCCTCAGTCTTCTTTTTCCCCTTATATTCGGCTCATGTCTGACAGCCGTAGGTGTTTTCCTTAAGTCCATCAGACTGCAGCCTTGCAAGCTCACACCTCAGGGGAAAGGACTTCCTCGTCTATGGCGGTCAGGCCAAGAATCCTGAGTTTTCATTAGGTTCCATACATCCTTTCTTCCCTCTTGTTAGAGGCTAGAGGTGGTTTCACCTCACCAGGACAGTCTGTATGAAATTCTTTAAGCAACAGCCTAAGACGTAATGGAAAACAAGACATTCTAAGGTACTTATATAGCGTGCATTGCCATAGAATCTGAGTGCCTCACATCCTATAGTGTATTTATCTTTACAAAGCCCTGTGCCTAGGCAGGTGCTATGTTACCAATGGGTAAACTGAGGCAGACACACAAAGTGATTTGGCCAAGGTCACATAAAAGAGCCTGTGGACTTGACCCCATTTCTCCTGAATCATAGGTTAGCATCTTAGCCCCAGGACCTTCCCTTCTCCCATTAGATATTATAGGTGGTGCACCTGCTATTCAGCTTGTCTGCCACTTCCCATTCAAAGACTGTTTTCAGGTGCTTATAACTTTTCCAAACTTCAACCATTTGGGCAGAAATTTTCCATGCTGGGTGTCTGCCTCAGGCTGAGTTTTTGTAGAAACTTTTAGGCAAAATAGTTCAGATGTTTCTGAGACTGAGGCTAGGGAAAAATATAATGTTTTGCCCACTTTAAAGGGTTTTGGGGACCTTTCCTTTTAAATGTTCTAGTGCCACCATGTTTTGGAGCAGGAGCTTGAAATTTGACAGGGAGGTGGCCGGGATGTGCCTTTTGCTTCCCCCATGAAAAACTGCTCAAATGTGGCCTTTGAAAAATCACAGTTTGCACATGTTCTTTACAGACTTTGATTTTAAAAGCTAAATTCTCTGAAAATTCCGTCCGCACTCAGCATGCTCCAGCCGGTGGTTGAGCTGGACTTTCCCTGCAATTGCTGCTCTAGACTCTGCCAGGTCATGCTGGGTCTGGATGTGTAGTAGAAAACAGGGAGCCTTTGTCTCCTATGCGCTCAGTGACCTCCCAGACAGCAGGAAGGAGGAAGCTGCCTGATTCAAATGCAGAAGGGACAAGCGAGGAGATTGAACCTGCATGCTGGTTGGGAAGGGAGAGGGAAACTGGGAGTTGGGGTGGGGGAGACTGGACTGTCTGGCCAAGGAGTCTGGGACTGAGAGTGAGGTAGGAAATGGAAATGGACTGGGAGCCAGTGGGCAGCAGAGAGACAGATCAGGCAAGAAGCCAGGGGTGGGAGACTGGGGCTGGCTGAGCAGTATGCACATATGCATTATGATAAAGTCTTCAATTATGTGGTCACGTGCTATTTTTTCCATGGGACCTATTCCTCAATCTGTGGCTAAACAATTTTGCATCCTGTTTGTCTGTTCCACGTTTACATCTAATCACCCCAATAAGCTTCTTCCCCACCACAGCTGTCTGCATCTTGTGCTCGTCTGAATGACTGATTGTCCTGACAAGGGGTGTCACCCATAAACCAGCACAGTCAGATTTCAGAGATGTGGGACTTCTATAATTCAGTAATTCATTCTGAGCATTAATGCCCATATCAAATAGGATTCATGGGCAGATTAACAATCCGTTACTACACCTCGAGGATGATCTGTCATGCAATCTTTTTCCATGTTCCATTATAACAATGTTCTTAATCTGAATCATCACTTGAAGGAGAAAATGTTTTTATCTGCAATTTCCATTGGTCGCACAAACTAGCGTGCCGTTTATTGTGTGTTCAGTTACTGATCTGTTTTGTATGTTTCTCTTTGCAGCAAGCTATGTCTCCTGTGATCTGAGTTAGACAAGTAGGAGGTAAATCAATTTGTATATTTGTGCAGAGATACGTGAGCATCAAAAAAGGTGGAGCAAAGATTTCGGGCCCAATCCTGCAATGGGGTGTGTATATCCCTGGCTGGCATGGCAACCAAGAGGTTAATGCAGGTACTGTTTATGACTGGTTGCCTGCGGGGTGCCATCTGGAACTGGGGTGTCACTGAGCCCTCTGACCCACAAGTCTGGGCTCCCTCTCACACTGTGCTGCTCTGACAAGCTGCAAAGCCTTCCAAGACTTCACTTTCACCAGCATTCACACAGGTAGGGACACACCCAGCTGCAGTTACATGCAGGCTCTCTGACCACCAGCCTAGGATTCCAAAGCAGTACCGTCCTGCCCTGGTCAAATCTGGACAGTATATGGGTTTAATACCCGGTCCACCTCTCCCTCAATGTGAAGAGGACCATGCATAGTTGTGATAACCAAGCTGAGATTTTCCCCAGACTCTTTAGTCAAACGCGCACTGGTTTGGATTAAAATAAGTTTACATAAAATAAGTTTACTAACTACAAAGGGATAGATTTTAAGTGATTATAAATGATAGCAAACAGATAAAAGAAGATTACCTAGTAAACAAACAAAACCGCAAACTGAGCTTAATATATTAGATAGGTAGGATATGAATTAGCAAATTCTCACACTGAGTGATAAACAGGCTAGCAGATTCTTAAGGCACAAGCTGCCTTTGCTTTTCAGCTTAGGTTAGTTTCCCAGGTTTTCACACACAGGCTAGAAATCCCTGTTCAGTCTTTGTTCCTCGGGTGTTTCCAGGTGTGTTGTAGGGAGAGTGAGGTACCATCGTGTATGTCATTTCCCCCTTGTATATCTTCTCCCCACTTGCTGGAAAGCTCTTTTGCTGTGACCTGGGTCAAACAGTTCCTATTGTGTGGTGCTATCTCTGAGAGGTTTCTATTGTACACAGCTCCTGAGGTAATCCTTGTGCTTGTCTGCATTTTCTCAGTGAGCCATTAACATTGTTTGGCCTTTTTACTGGTGTACCTGAATGGCTGCTTGTGGATGTTTTCAACCTCACCTGTTTCAGTAACACATACATAGCCAAACCTCATAACTTCACATACAATGATGGCACATACAATCCAATGAGACATTAATGTCTAGCAGAGCAAGACTTTTAGAATGATACCTCACAAGGCATACTTTGTACAAAACGTATCCTAATTACATGACAGTGGTGAAAAAGGGGGTGCCAGGGTGTCAAGGAGACTTGTGGAGGACTGATTCTGCCTGCCTGGATTAGGGGCCCTGAGCTGGAACCCAGTGGAGTCGGGGTGGGGGGAGACTGGGTTCCCGTACTTACTCCTTAACAGAGAGTTAAGAGCAAAAGGGGTTCCAGGCCCCTCAAGGGCCAGGCCAGATAACCCACAGATAAACAGAAGGGAAGTCTGCACCCCCCCAGTGGGACAGGAATTAACATACTGGCCTTCAGAACAGACCTGCAGAGACTCAGACAAGAACGGTGGACTGACCTCCTGCTCTGTTCTGAGCAGACTCAGCACAATGCCCTGTCTGTCCAAAGGGGGGTGAGGGGACTGACACACTGGGGGGCGCCAGCCCAGAGACCCTTACTCAGGTGATTCTTTATTCCTTACTGATCTGAGGCTATGGAGATGACTCTTGTGAACAAGGGTTGCAGGGCAAGGCCTTTGTTTTGTAAAGAAAGGTTAAATGTGAGATCTGCAAGGCACTTTAATCAGCTGGACTGAAGTGTGCAAAGGACCAGAAGACACTATGAATAGGAGGAGAAGAGAAGGAATAGAGATCAGGGTGATGATTGGATGTCTTGCCTCAATATTACAACATTGTTATCTGACTTGTTTCTGATGTCAGAATCCCACAGGAGAGGCAGCAATTTGGGAAGAGAGAAGAAGAAGGGGAATGTGATGATTGGCTGATTTATTTCTGATGTTGCAATCTCCCAAAATGCTGAGGTTTTCATGGTGTGGCAGGAGGGGGAGGAGATATGAATTTGGCAGACTAGGTGAAGGGTCAAGAGAGAACAATACTGCTGATTTGTCTGTCCTGAGATGGGCTAGCACAAAAGCTAATGTACACATTGAACAAATCATATTAAAAGGGACCACCATAAATCTTCAGTTACTTGAAGAACTGAGATTTCAAAACTGTAGGCATTTTATCATGGAAGAAGAGCCTTAACATTTCAGAGCAGAAAGAAAGAGGTGGGGCAAAAGCAGAGAAAGAAGAGAGAGAGATCAGATGTGAAAGAGACCAGATCTTGGAAAAAGAAAAAGAAAGCAGAGGGGAATTTTAAATTATCTATCGATCTATCTTGTAAATCCACTAATCTATGGGTCTCTTATTTTAAAAATAGCCACTATTTTGTAGAGACACAGCAATGAATCGTGTGAGCTTCTCCAGCAGGTATGAAGCTTCATGACAAAGACTGGCCAAGTCCTGTTCACCTTACTCATGTAAGTAGACTTGTTGATTCCAAATGTGAATGGACAAAATTAGGGCCCAGTCCTGCAACTACTTACTCTGAGGCCTAGTGCTTATTATGGAGTGTAATCCTACTGAAGTTAATAGAACTATGCCGGGACAGCAAGCACCCTGGACCGTGGTAACACTAAAAGCTCTGAAAGAATTCCAGACATAGGCGCTGACTCCGTGGGTGCTCCGGGGCTGGAGCACCCACGGGGAAAAAATGGTGGGTGCCCTGCACCCACCGGCAGCTCCCCACCCGCCCTGGGGCCCGCGCCTAGCGGGGCACCGCAACGTCGCCCGGCGTCGGGGCCCTGCGACGTCACCCAGCGTCGGGGGGGGGGGACGGGACGGAAGTCAGCGTCGCTGATTCCAGAAATCATATCCCTACTCATCATGGCTGGTGAAATCCAGCAAAAACTAGCTAAATCAAAAATTTTAACAGGGAAAGCCATCTGCCCACATCCCTGTAGCATCTAATAGTCCAGCCAATTTTCCAGAAACCGGCTTTGGACAACAACAGTCTCACAGCTCACCACCTGCCCTACCTAAATAAAATCATACAAACATTATCAATGATGTAACTCCAAAAGAATGTACATTTGCCAGTATCCAAGAACTTTCACAAACAGGGTTCAGAGCAGGTCACGGTACAGAAGTGGCTTTCGTCGCACTTATGGTCTTCTTGTTGTTGTGGACGGAGCTGAAACCTCTATGCTCATAATTCTTGACTGATTCACAGGCGTCAGCTGCAAGGTCTTACTGGCCTGCTTTCATCATCTGTCTGGGTGACCAGTATAATTCAAATCTGGATCCAGTCGCTTCTCTCCAACAGATCAGAGAGTAGTGATGGGCAACAGCTCCTTGTCTCCAAGCCCTCACACAGGGATCAAACATGCCCTCTCCTTTTCAGCAACCCTAGGAAAAATCATTAGGCATCATGGACTCCAGTGCTATCAATGTGCTGATGTTACCAACAGGCTTTGCAGCTCATTCTCAGAAGTGCTGGTGTCACAAAGCCTGTGTGAGGTAAGCCCACAGATGAGACACAGACATCACAATGAGACAGGAGACAAGCACCTGACTGAAGCTCAAACCAGGTGAGACAGAAGTGATAGCTGGTAGGAAGAGCTAAACTATCAGAGGATCTTAAAAAAACATGACTCCACCTTCTACCAAAGGCACCTGTCAAGATTGCCCAGGTAACATGAAGCATTGCAGCACTGAAAAACTCATCTCTGCTTCTTGGGAACCAGGTAACAACAATACCAGGAATGCCTTCTTCCACCTCTGTGGATCCAGGAGACTTCACCTCTTTGGATCAGACAAAGATCTCACGATCCAAGTTTGTCACTTCTAGATCGGGTGACTGTAATTCCCCCCTCTTTGGGTGATCGATGAGGGTCAACCCAAAACTCCAGCTTCTTCACCTGGCAGCAGCCTGTTACTGACCTGCAAGGAACACACGACACCAAAGTTCCACATTCCCCTTCTGGGAATGGGCCCAGTTCAATATCCGGTCCTAAACCTCAAAGTCTTTAAGGGGCTGGGGCCAGGTTACCTGCTCATAAGACCACAGTGCTCCTTGGGGACACGGATGCTCCTAGAGTTAGAATATTGGCAGCTGAAGGCAGGGTGAATTGGGTACTGGACCCTACACAGTGAAATAATCTACCGGGAGACCAGAATGCATTCCAGACCCACCACCTTAAAAGCTCAGTGCAAAATGCATGTTCCTGCAAACACCTAACCTAGCCACAGTGATGGCGCAAAAATTATTTTATATAAATACATATATAGCTCTTACCCCAGGTAGGTGAGAGAACAGCCCAGTCTGGTTTGTCTTGTGCCTCTCTTATTTTACTATCTCCATGCCTGGATACTACAGCAATTCATACTCTATATACCCCAGCTAGCCAGATTGTTAAAAGACTCTTTTTCTACATGTCACAGGTGTTGAATTGTGACCTGGCCGCTATACTTGATGACATCACTCCTCAGTCAGCGAGTGGGGCTTTCATAACACCTGACAAGTAGTCCTCCTACAGCTTGCACTCTCATCCCTGTTTCTTGCCTAACCATACTAAGAACATGAGGATGCAGTTCACAGAAAAGAACCACAACAGCTTGGTCCTGCAGGCTCTCAACAAGCAGAGAAAGAATAGGGAGTTCTGCGACGTGGTACTCAGCGTGGACCAGCAGGTCTTCTCTGCCCACCTCAATGTCTTGGCAGCTGTGTCTACCCACGTGAAGAATCTGATCTCAAGCAATGACATGAAGATAGGTGATGAGCTCTTTATCATCATTGATGCTAATTTCCTGAATCCTACCTTGGTGGAGCAGCTGCTGGACTATTTCTACACTGGTAAGGTGCTGGTGTCTGAGAAGAATGTGGAGGAGTTGCTGAAGGGGGCTAATTACTTCAACTCAGAGTCTCTAAGAGCCCACTGCTCTGACTTCCTCCTTAGGTCCCTCAAGAAGAACAACTGCCTGTGCTACCTGTTCCTAGCCAACACTTATGAGCTGAAAGAGGTAGCAAACAGTGCCTACGCTGGTATCCGTGACAACTTCCACTACTGGTCGGGCCCAGAGGGAATTTCAGACCTCCTGCGCTGCCCCCACCAGATCTTTGGCAAGCTGCTAAGAGACGAGAACCTTCACGTGCAGAATGAGGATCAAGCCTTCCTTGCCCTGCTCCAGTGGGTGAAACACAAAAGGGGAGAAAGAGATAAGTATTTCAAAAAGTTCTTCCCCTACATTCATTTAACTGGTGTCTCGACCAAGACGCTGCTGGCTGCCAGCCGCGAAGTGCTGCTGTTTGAGAGTCACTCTGGCCCCCTGGCTCAGATGGAGACCATTTTGAGTGACAGAAAGCAAGAAAGTCCTCAAAGTCTGCTGCTTTTCCAAAGAAAGGGGGCCTTAATGGACTCAGTGGTGATTTTAGGAGGCCAAAAAGAGCACGGTAGATTCAATGATGGGGTTTTTGCTTACATTATTGAGGAGAACATGTGGCTAAAACTAACGGAGATGCCATATAAAGCAGCCGCTCTCAGTGCAACTTCATTAGGGAGGTACATCTATGTCTCTGGAGGAACAACAGAGCAGATTTCTGGCTTAAAGACTGCCTGGAGGTATGATATAGATAACAACTCCTGGACTAAACTGCCTGATCTGCCCATAGGTTTGGTCTTCCATACCATGGTGACGTGTGGGGGAGTGGTGTACTCTGTAGGAGGCAGCACAGCCCCAAGAAAATATGTCTCTAACATCTACAAGTATGATGAGAGGAAAGAGAAGTGGACACTGGCTGGGAAGATGAGCATTCCTATGGATGCAACTGCATTGATCACAAAGGAAGACAAGTCTATTTATATTGTGACGGGAAGATGCCTGGTCAATGGGCGATTCTCCCGAGTAGGGATGGTGGATTGTTTTGACACTCAGACAGGGGAAGTGGTACAGTACCTCACCTTTCCCATTGAATTCAATCACAAACCTCTGTTGTCTTTTCAAAAGGACAACATCCTGAGCATACAGAGCCACAAACAAAGTCTAAACATAAACCTGCAGAAGATTAAAGCCAGCAAGTCCACGAACACTGTGCCTCTCTTGCCAAATAACTATACTTTGGATTTGTCTCATGCAGTATGCTCTATTGGTGACAACAAGGTGTTCGTGTGTGGAGGCATCATTTGTGCAGGTGACAAACGTCCTGAAAATTATTCTGTCAATCCAAATGCCTACCTGTTAGACCAAAAGACAGGGGAATGGAAAGTTTTGTCCGATCCTCCAGAAGCTCTGGATTGCCCAGCTTGCTGTACAGTTAAACTACCTTGCAAGATTCTCCGAAAAATTGTAATAAGTTAATTTGGAAAAAACAAATACAATTCCTAGCAATAAAGAATGATTGAATCGCTGATACAAACAAATGATACATTATTAATTCACTTTGTTTCTTTATGTCATAGCAGATTCCAGTGGATGTTACTATTTAGCATGCCCATCAGTGGTCCCTCATTCCAAGGAACAGTCACTTATTTGTAGCCCAAAATTACAAATTTGATATTCCTTCATTTTGAACATTCTTTATTTCAGCAATAGAGAATCATGGGCCTGAGATTATAGAAAAAGTTCTTAAACTGAAAGGAGTTTGACAGTGTTTTAAATTTCATGCATGAATATTTTTGGGTGCCCCTCATTTTGGGTCTCGGTCACACGTTGCATTCCATATTTGGGTCTGGCCAGGTTCAAAAGAATGCTGTGCAACAAAGGATATCTACATCTATTTACAAATCAAGGGCCTGCTCTTGTTCCCATGGAAGTCAATAGTTGCTTCAAAAAAGAACTAGATAAATTCATGGAGGAGGGGTCCATCACTGGCTATTAGCCAGAATGGGCAGGGATGGAGTCCCTAGCCTGTTTGCCAGAAGGTGGAAATGGGCGACGGAATGGATCACTTGATGATTACTTGTTCTGTTCATTCCCTCTGGGGCATTGGCCACTGTTGGAAGACAGGATACTAGGCTAGATGGACCTTTGGTCTGACCTAGTATGGCCGTTCTTATGTTCTTATGCTTAGCCATTGACTTACATGGAAGTGGGGTCAGGTCGGAGGTTAGAAGATATGTTAATATTCAAAGGAGGTATATTTAGTTGATATGGGTGGGTAGTCAGGGAAAACTCAGAGTTTAAAAAATACAGTGGTGGCCGGAGAGTGGTAAGGGGATATGGAGTGTGTCATTAGCTTGACCCAGGTTCCTGACTCAAGAGCCTCGTCTATGCTACAAAGTGATGATGGCTGCCAGCAATTGATCTTCCTGAACAGATGTTGATAATGCTTTCATGTCTAGTGTCGATGGTACAGAACTGTTTTCCTCACGGTTACAGAAAATGTGATTGAGACTTACCAAGAATATTTGAGGCCTTGATGGACTCAGGAATGATTTTAGAGACCTAGAAGGAGCATGGTAGGAGGATTGATGAGGATTTTTGCTCACATTATTGAGGGGGACATAAGGCTGAAACTAAGGGCATGTCTACAGTAGAGCTGGAAGATGTAATTTCCAGCTTGAGGAGACATACCCGCGCTAGGTCTGATCAAGCTAATGTGCTAAAAATAGAAGTGTAACAGTCCCAAGTACAATCCCATCTGAGACCCTAGGTATGCAAGCTGGCTAGTTCCTCCTGCTGCTGTGGCTACACTTCTGTTTTAGCTGGTATGTCTCCTCAAGCTGGAAATTACACCTCCAGCTCCCGTGAAGGCATACCCCAAAAGAGATGCAAATAAAGCAAGACTCGGTTATTTGCAGTGGTGCTGAAATTGCTCTTATACTACCTACACAAGAAGTAAAACCTTTTCATCACCAGTTCAGACGGTTCCATTGCCGACAAGTGTTGGCAGGAATGGGCCGGTTTCCCACTGTAGATGGAGTTTTATTCTTTACTCTCTGCTGGCTGTGCACTAGATTACGTGACATGAGTTGAGGTATCAATCCTGTTACTAGTAGATAGGTGCTTACATCAGAAACCACCAGCACTGTCCTTAGCAGCTTCAGCAGAGACCCCAAGAACTGAATGCTATGGAGAATGAATTATTCTCCCACTCAGGTCAGGGTTAAAGCAAGTTGGCAGACCAGCCTTTAGCTGGAGAACTTCAGTCTTCACTGTTGTTACTCAGGCCACTGATATCAATAGGACTACTCACGTGTAAAGATAAGCATGTATGTAAGGGCTTTGCTGAGTGGGGCCTCAGTGTTATCTTTTCCAGATTTAATTCACTAACTCGTCATTAAGGAAGTATTTCCACATCACTGTCAATATTTAGATTCACTGGTGTTGTGCATTCTTTCTTATTGTGGGGTTGGGGATAAAGTAAGTCTATTTAGATGGGAATTTGAAGTTGCTTACATTCCCCCAGTAGAGTTCCTCCATGTTGTAGAACTTTTATTTCTTTATAATGCAGCCTTTCCCCTGAGAAAGAGATCATTCGGTTACTTGAAAAAGTGCTTCAAGTATGGCTGCAAACAGGTAATTTGTTCTTGTTTCTTAGTAGATATTTATTTCAAGCGGATAGCGTTTTATATAGAGTTGAAATTGCTGCCTGCTGGTCTCTTTAGCATCCATTCTCATGCTGTATAAGCATCTCTGATAGCTCTCCCCAATGATTGCCTGGTGATGGGGAAAAAAATCTTTACAGCATTAAGAAATGCTGTGAGAATCAGTTTTCTTTCTTCATTTCCTTGATTCTGCATTATTCTTGCTGAGAAGCAAATACCCTAAAGAGAATAAATGGAAAATCCAGGGAGAATGCCAGTTTGGTGACATTTTTTGATATTCTAAGGAAACCTGCTGAGCCTAACACTACTGTTTCTTTATCCGTATCCTCTGCCTCCTGCGCTGGCTGTGAATTCCTCCATGCATGTGCTGTCCCTTCTTGAATGTTTACCCAGTGCCTAGCACATCCTGAGCATTGCTGTAAATAAATGATCATGATAACATGCGATTGCCCCACACATCCGAGATGGAACCAAATCTCACTACTTCTTTGTCCAAAAACATCTCTAAAATCCACCCATTTCCTTCTGTCCCTTCAGCCAAAGCTCTCAACCAGGCCCTCATCATCTGCTGCCTTGGTTACTGTAACTCGCTCTGCTCTCCCAAACACTCACATTGGCCTCTTCCAGTCCAGCCATAGAACAGCTGTTAAGACCACAGGCGCCGACTTTCTCTGGCGCTGGTGGGAGCTCAAGCCCAGCGTCGGGGGCGGGGCCCCGCTCCCGACGCCGGGCCCCGCCCCCAACGCCGGGTGACGTTGTGGGGCCCCGCCCCTGACGCCGGGCCCCGCCCCCGACGGCGGGTGACGTTGCGGGGCCCCGCCCCCGACGCCAACGCAACGTCGCCCAGCGTCGGGGGCGGGGCCCCGCAACGTCTCCCGGTGCTAAGGTAAGATGGCGGCGGGCCCCGGGGTTGGCGGGGAGCTGGCCGCGGGTCCCGGGGATGGCGGGGAGCTGCCGGTGGGTGCAGAGCACCCATCAATTTTTCCCCGTGGGTGCTCCAGCCCCGGAGCACCCACGAAGTCAGCGCCTATGGAAGACTGTGAAACTACCAGGCAAGGAAACAATGTCACTCTCTCTGTGACTCATCCGCTAGCTTCCCTGCCTCCATTTCATTACTTCAGACTTGTTGTCCATGTATTCAAAACCCTCTTTACCTATTCTCCCTGGCCTCTTTCCACATCGCCCTCCTTCGCTCCCTGTTGCTGCTGCCTGCTGGTGCCATTTGACTGCTTATCTCTCTGCTTTTTTGCACACCACTCCTCATGCATGGAATGCCTTTTCTGAGCTGGTCTACAGAGCCACGTCCTTCTCCTCATTTGAATACCTCCTGAAAACCCACTGTTACTGTAACCACTACCAAAACCTAACCAGTTTATAACAACAGCAAGGGTACAGAGTTATTTGGGATAGTCTACATGTCTATGCCAAAAAGAAAGACTATACTCCCACCCTGGATCACGTAGTACTATCAAAATGTTGCTTATGACCATAAAGCTCCTTTACTTATTTGTATGTTATCCTTTTCCCCCCGACCTTCCATCCATGTGAGTTCTTTTGAATATGAACTGTGCCTTTTATCCTTGGAAAGTGATTAGCACACTGTAGACACTGGGAGAAACAGAATAGTGACTGAAAGGTTTAGACAAACACCCTTCTCTTCACTCCACCCTGGTCAGCTACATTTAATTAACTCTCAAGATGACAAATCTATCTGAAAAGTTGAGTCATATCCAGGTCCACTGGAGCGGGGAGGGGAATTGTAGTGGAAAGAAACGGATATATAAGAATTGTATGGTAAGTAAAATATGGACTGTCCTTGCAACAGAAAAGCTTTCCGAGCAAGTACATACATAAGAGACGTGCCAAAAAGAGGATAGATATTTAGAAATTTGGTCACTCTTTTTAGCGTACTCAGAGAATCTAGAATCTTTAGCCAGAATCATTGCGTATTAACCTGATTCTGAATAAGTAATAAGGAATATATGCTGTAGTATGTTAACATTATATTTATTGTATCTTTGCTTTAAGAAAAAGTTTTTTAAAAAAAAGAAAGAAAGAACAAAGAGTCTCATCTTTTTCAAAGTATGTAATGGCTCTAGCTAAACTGGGGAATATATATGTACATGTCACCTCAGGACGAAATGCGGAGATAAAATTCCTCGATACTTTAAATGACTGCTTCTTGGAGCAGCTGGTACAGGAACCCACAAGGGGAGAGTCAACTCTTGATTTAGTACTGTGTGGAGTGCAGGATCTGGTCCAAGAGGTAACTATAACAGGACCGCTTGGAAATAGTGACCATAATATAATAACATTTAACATTCCTGTGGTGCTAAGAACACATCAACAGCCCAACACAGTGGCATTTAATTTCAAAAAGGGCAACTATGCAAAAATGAGGGGGTTAGTTAAGCAGAAATTAAAAGGTAAAGTAACTAAAGTGAAATCCTTGCAAGCTGCATGGACACTTTTCAAAGACACCATAATAGAGGCCCAACTTAAATGTATACCCCAAATTAAAAAACAAAGTCAAAGAACTAAAAAAGAGCCACTGTGGCTTAACAACCATGTAAAAGAAGCAGTGAAAGATAAAAAGGCATCTTTTAAAAAGTGGAAGTCAAATCCTAGTGAGGTAACTAGAGAGGAGCATAAACACTGCCAAATTAAGTGTAAAAATGTAATAAGAAAAGCCAAAATGGAGTTTGAAGAACAGCTAGCCAAAAACTCAAAAGCTAATAACAAAACGTTTTTTAAATACGTCAGAAGCAGGAAGCCTGCTAAACAACCAGTGGGGCCCCTGGACGATAGAGATACAAAAGGAGCACTTACAGATGATAAAGTCATTGCGGAGAAACTAAACGAATTCTTTGTTTCGGTCTTCACAGCTGAGGACGTTAGGGAGATTCCCCAACCTGAGCCGTCTTTTGTAGGTGACAAATCTGAGGAATTGTCACAGACTGAAGTGTCACTAGAGGAGGTCTTAGAACTCATTGATAAACTTAACTGTAACAAGTCACCGGGACCAGATGGCATTCACCCAAGAGTTATGAAAGAACTCAAATGTGAAATTGCGGAACTATTAACTAGGGTTTGTAACCTGTCCTTTAAATCGGCTTCTGTACCCAGTGACTGGAAGATAGCTAATGTAACGCCAATATTTAAAAAGGGCTCTAGAGGTGATCCCGGCAATTACAGACCGGTAAGTCTAACATCCGTACCGGGCAAATTAGTTGAAACAATAGTAAAGAATAAAATTGTCAGGCACATAGAAGAACATAAATTACTGGGCAAAAGTCAACATGGTTTCTGTAAAGGGAAATCATGCCTTACTAATCTATTAGAGTTCTTTGAAGGGGTCAACAAACATGTGGACAAGGGGGATCCAGTAGACATAGTGTACTTAGATTTCCAGAAAGCCTTTGACAAAGCCCCTCACCAAAGGCTCTTGCGTACATTAAGTTGCCATGGGATAAGAGGGAAGATCCTTTCATGGATTGAGAACTGGTTAAAAAACAGGGAACAAAGGGTAGGAATAAATGGTAAATTTTCAGAATGGAGAGGGGTAACTAGTGGTGTTCCCCAAGGGTCAGTCCTAGGACCAATCCTATTCAACTTATTCATAAATGATTTGGACGAAGGGGTAGACAGTGAGGTGGCAAAGTTTGCAGATGATACTAAGCTGCTCAAGATAGTTAAGACCAAAGCAGACTGTGAAGAACTACAAAAAGATCTCACAAAACTAAATGATTGGGCAACAAAATGGCAAATGAAATTTAATGTGGATAAATGCAAAGTAATGCACATTGGAAAAAATAACCCAAACTATACATACAATATGATGGGGGCTAATTTAGCTACAATTAATCAGGAAAAAGATCTTGGCGTCATCGTGGATAGTTCTCTAAAGATGTCCATGCAGTGTGCAGCGGCAGTCAAAAAAGCAAACGGGATGTTAGGGATCATTAAAAAAGGGATAGAGAATAAGACGGAGAATATCTTACTGCCCTTATACAAATCCATAGTGCGCCCACATCTTGAATACTGCGTACAATTGTGGTCTCCTCATCTCAAAAAGGATATACTGGCATTAGAAAAGGTTCAGAAAAGGGCAACTAAAATGATTAGGGGTCTGGAACGGGTCCCATATGAGGAGAGATTAAAGAGGCTAGGACTTTTTAGCTTGGAAAAGAGGAGACTAAGGGGGGATATGATAGAGGTATATAAAATTATGAATGATGTGGAGGAAGTGAATAAGGAAAAGTTATTTATTTGTTCTCATAATAAAAGAACTAGGGGCCATCCAATGAAATTAGTGGGCAGCAGGTTTAAAACAAATAAAAGGAAGTTGTTCTTCACACAGCGCAGAGTCAACCTGTGGAACTCCTTGCCTGAGGAGGCTGTGAAGGCTAGGACTATAACAGGGTTTAAAAGAGAACTGGATAAATTCATGGAGGTTAAGTCCATTAATGGCTATTAACCAGGATGGGTAAGGAATGGTGTCCTTAGCCTCTGTTTGTCAGAGGGGGGTGATGGATGGCAGGAGAGAGATCACTTGATCATTACCTGTTAGGTCCACTCACTCCGGGTCACCTGGCATTGGCCGCTGTCGGTGGACAGGATACTGGGCTGGATGGACCTTTGGTCTGACCCAGTACGGCCTTTCTTATGTTCTTATGTTATGCAAAGTAGTTGTCACAGATTTTAAGAAAGATGAGGATTAGGAGTATGATCTATAGTCCATGGAAGTCAGTAGGAATCTTTCCATTGACTTCAATGGGCTTTGGATCAGACCCTAGTCACCTACGCGCACTTAATGTTAACTGTCATCAGTTTTTGATTTCTGTACCACCCCAGCTCTTGTGCATTAAAGTTCTGCAAATGCCAGTCATTTTCTAGATAAATGGCAGTTGTAGGCAGGGGTGAAAGTAAGATAAATTAGTTACCAGTACGGGGCCCCGGCCTTGGGGGGTCAGCCTCCCCCAGCTAGCCCTTCCATGCTGCCTGGCCTGTGCTGCCTGGGGCTCTGGTGGCAATTTAAAGGGCCTGGGGCTCCGGCCGCTGCCGCAGTAGCAGTGGCTAGGAGCCCCGGGCCCTTTTAAATCGCTGGGCCCCAGGGCAGCTGCCCCTTTTTCCCCCACCCCCGTTGGTGGCCCTGCCGGTAGGGTGTCTATCTGTCGGCGGCCTTCATCACCCCCTCACAGAGCATCAATTTTTAAACCACGGATTACTTTAAGCCATTCTGATGTAGAGGAGGTAGCAAATATCCTGTGCTCTAAATGTGAAAACTATTCAAAGAGTTACTGGCATCTTATGCAAAACGTATTTAGAGACAATTCTGGTTATTTGTTATATATTCCCATTTTCCCTATTCTTTGTTGTTAGAAGCATTTGCAAGAAATCAGGATCTTCTTAAGAATTCCCTTTTCCCGATCTTGACTCCTCACAGTTATGTTGTTTGTGAGAATGCAATCATTTCCAAAGAACTACACTGTGGTGTGCGCGCAGTGTTTTGCCGTGTGTGCGGGGTTTAGGATCTGTGTGCGTGCGCACACGCGCACAGCTTAGAGGGAACAGTGGTGTAGAGCCAGCAGCTTCTCTGAGAGAGACAGGACATCAGGAGAGAGAAGGAGAGAGAGGAAGGCTGACCATTCTAGCTGATGGTATTAGGAATGAAAGAATGGTAGATGAGAGGCCTTAAAAGGGTGGAACTGTGACGTGAGAACAAATTACATGGTAGGATCACTTAGGGCTCCAAGAGGAACATGGAATACACCCCACTGAGCTTTGTTACCTCCTTCATAGGGTGACCAGATAGCAACTGTGAAAAAATGGGTCGGGGGTGGGGCATAATAGGCACCTATATAAGAAAAAGTCCCCCAAAATGGGACATCTGGTCACCCTTCTCCTTCATATAGTGCTTTGAGTTCTATGGATGAAAAGTGCTATATATAAGAAATAGGAATGATTATTTTTATTTTATTGTCTTCACAAGATCATTTTTTAAAATAAATGCATCCTTGCTCTGACTTCATGTTGGAATTGAATTGCAAAACCACCCGCAAATTCAGCATCTTGCATTGGTGTCTCTGACTTTCCCCAGCAAGCACCAGAACGTGTAGTACTCTTTTTATTACACTTTTGGGAAACATTCTTCTGCCCTACAGGCTCAGTGTTTACTTATTTCCTACTAAAACACATCTGAAGCAGAAGGGAGTGGTAATTCTGCATTTCCTTTGGGCGGGTGTTGACAGTTTGATGGTATGTGATGACATCACACCATACTAGTCCCATTTTAACAAACTCTCAAGGGAGGCAGGCAACCTGCTCCCACTGTTTTGTTTTTAGCTGACTGGGGCTATCCCTACACGGGGAGTCTGGCACAGCATCAGAGATGAACACAGGGCAGTGGCTTCAGCAGATGTACTGAGCATGCTCAGATGAACAGCGCGTGCTCAATACACCATAAGTAGCACATTCCTACGCAGAGCAGAATCCTACACTACACCTGCCCTCCAACGCCTCTGTCTCCAATGCACAATGTAACAGACATACAGCGTGTCACACGCGCGTGCAAGCAGAGTGCACACGTATATTTACACAGATCACACGCCCACACTGTCACACCCACCCGGAATACAATGTAACCCCCACAGAGGACATGTAACTTGCGCACGAGCAGACTCACCCGCCCCTACTCCGAGCGAGAGAGGGGAGGGGGAATGGAATGGAGGGGGGGATGCTGATTGGTCCCAGCTCCACTCACGTCCTGGCCTCACCCGGCTGAGGCCGCTCCTGGAGTCACGTGCGGATTTGTCATTCCCCCCCCCCTGCCTCTCGCTGATTGGCTGAGTGTTTCCTCTGTGCTCTCAGCTCATTGGTGAGTGGCGCCCTCAGTCCCCGCCGGGCCCTCCCCGGCGTTAGATTTCCGGAGGAGCGAAGGGGAAGTGTCGGTCTCGGACCGGAAGTCGTCCTCGTTCGCGCCCCGGCCGTTGCCCGTCGCGCTCCGTGTCCGTTGCTGCCATGGCCGAGTTCGATCTGTTCGGCGCGCCGCCCGCCCAGCCGCCGGCGGGGGACAGCCCCGGCGTGGGCAACGGGGCGCTGAGCGGCGGCGAGGAGGACCCGGCCGCCGCCTTCCTGGCCCAGCAGGAGAGCGAGATCGCGGGCATCGAGAACGACGAGGGCTTCAGCATCCTGGAGAGCGGCGAGGTGCCGGCGGGGCTGCAGGGCCACGGCGGGCCCGCGCCGGGTAGGGCCCCTCTTCCCGCTCCGCGACGGGGAGGCCGCTCGGGCGGGCCGGATTGGTCTCTGTGCTACAGCCGCCGGGGCTGATTCCCGCGCGGTCAGGGCCTTGCCCTGGGGCCGGTCAGGGCCCGTGAGCGGGCGGCTGCCCCTGCTGCGAATCGTGCCCGTGGCCGGGCCAGGGGCGCCCTGCCTGGCGGCTCCGCTGCAGTGGGTGTTCCCGCTCCACAGCCGGCGCACGGGCCGCTCCCGAACTGCTCTGTAGCAGCGCTTGAGACGTGGCACGCCCAGAGCCGCCGCTGCGGGATCCGGGACCTGCCCCGTGAGACTGGCGCAGGGGCTGTGTCTCACTGACCCCTTGAGTTCTCGGGGCCTTTCGATCTCTTCTGTGCTAGTATTTGATTGCGGTTGCATTTGAGTAGCTGAGTGCGGGGGGGGGGGGGGAACCATTGTTCAATCTTTCTCGCTACTGCGTGAGCTTCCTAATGGCCCATGGAAGCCTGTAGATGAACGGCTAAAACTTGTTTTGGCTAATAACATCACTCCCATTAGTAGAGTGGCAGTACTTGCAACATGTCTGGCTTTGGGTCGTGGTTGTACACTGCATGCATAGGCATCTTTTACAAAGCAGAATTTCATAGGCGAAAGTATTCTGTAGGCAGACATGCTGTTCTGAAAAAAATGTCTGTCTAGCCCTTCACTTCAGTGTGTTCCACTGTTTAAGCCTCCCATATCCATGTATGATATTATCCTTTCTCCTGCATGGGTTGAAAATAGACCTTTTTAAAATTACTAAATCAATGAAGTCTAGCAATTTTAAATTCAACTTAATGTTGTAAATTGTAGCATTTCTGGCTTGCTAGTATTAATATTGCTTTAAAATGAAGAGAGATTCTTAAAACACTAACCAGAATTCACTAAACACTTTCCTTATCTTGCAAAACAAATTCTTCAGTGCTATATCCCTATAGCTTAGTAACAGTAATTTCCCCATCTACTTGTGATTGGTTTGAAAGAACCATTTTTAGCCTCAGTTTATGGACTTGCAAACCAAAATATTGCTGCTTAAAACAGCAAGATCGTCCTGTATTGCATTTAACACTTCAGTCTTAATTTTGTGAATCTTTAGCTTGACTTTGAACTGGTCAGGATTCCTGACACACAAATAGACCAATGTACCATGGATCTTGGAACACTGAGATTAGCTGAAGGATGCATGGACGTACACAGTTGATGTCCCTAAATTAATACATTCTGTAAAGGTGAAAAGATTTAATGGCGGCAGCTTTGATACAATGACAAGCTCCAGTATTACCTCCAATACTGGAGTTGTATCCTCCAGGTTTAAACATTCTCCTTTAGATGAGAAGTGGATGCTTTCGACCAAATATAGAAAAGAGCCGTTCCTGTTGAGAATGTTGAGCACTTATGAAAATCTGGCCATTTCATTTAGGTGCACAAACAGAAGCTGATGAGCTTGTCTGAAAAGTGTAGATGAGACTGACTGACCCAGTATGTACTGTACTCTATATTTCCACCAAGGACAAGCTAAGCTCTGAAGCATTTGTGGTAGCCGCTTTCAGTATGGTCGGTGGTTGTGTGGTTTTTTTTCTTTTTCTTTAAGCCACTGGGCTAATGTTTAATTTATGTAGCCTTCAGTTATTGTTTCTTAGTAACCTTTGTACTTCTTTCTAACTTAGAAAAATTGCCTTTGCATAATGCATGCTGCTTTTTCTTCAAGAAAAGGTGCTCTTTGTATTTCTTAGCAAGCTAAAATTTGTTGAAATATTAGTTTTATATTGAGTGTGTTGGTCTTACACATTTCTCTATGCATGTAGCTGTGTCAGTCTCAGGATATTAGAGACCAGGTGGGTGAGGTGATATCTTTTATTGGACCGACATCTGTTGGTGAGAGAGACAAGCTCTTGAGCCACACAGAGTTCTTCAGGTTACCTCCTTCTCACCAACAGATGCTGGTCCAATAAAAGATATTACCTCCCCTTCCTTGTGTCTATTTTTCTCCATTACACTTTTATGGGTACTCAAAATATGGAAACAAGTAGCAAGTCTAGCAGAGTTTAAGTTGAGTAATGTAATTCTTTTTTTAAAGTACTTGATGGATTAATCCATCTCAAATATAAAAAAATCCTCTTTATAGCTTTGAAGTTGGAGGTTTACTGGATGATCGAGTTTGCTTTTTTCCTATCTCATATAGTCCCTTAACTGAACACTTCTACTCTGAAGACACTGTAGAGTCTAGCTGGGATGACTAGGTGGACTGGAAGAGCATTTGACTTCCAGATGTAAATCTTCCACAGTGCTTACTGTTCCATTAAGGGCTACTTCTAAACTAGTCACGGATGCAGCCCTTCTTTGTCAGTATTCATAATGGAACAGAAAACCTTCTTTGTAGAATATTCTACTAGGGATGTTTACATGGGAGTAACTTCCTGAGCTCTGGTGTTTGGTTCTGTTTTCTATTTCCTGCCCCAAGTCCATCCTGCTGTGATAGCAATTAGTGCCTGTATAGATGAGCGACTTCACAGAGCACTCTGACTTCAACCAGGAATAAGCAGCAGATGAATTTATAAGGCGCAAGCACCTTGTTTTTTATCATGAAGTCTTTAGTAACCTAATTGATGTAAGCATAGATTTTTAATGTCTTCGAATGAGTAGGTTTCTAAATCATACAGCTGTAACTTCTTCCCAGCCTAAGTGATTTTTTAAAAAGCAAGCAGCAATTTCTTATTTTCACAGAGAAGTACTTCCTCTACAGGAAGCTTCCTCATGTCCCCAACAATCTTTCCTGTCTCTAGCAGAGCAACTCTGAAATAAATTGAGCTACAGTCAGCCTTTGCTCCACATCCATAGTGTGGCCATCTCACTGTTATGAATCCTTATCTAATACAGAGAACCCTGCTGAACCTTCCAAAACTAATTTGGCTTGATGAAAAACTCTAATTTTTTTAGTAAGCTTCTCTTTTTAAATGACAAATTCACACTTCTAACATCCATATAGAAAAGAGACAATCCTGTTGCTAATAGATTCTAGAACAAATGAGTAGAAGAGAGGATTATAAAATAGAACTTTATAGTTTAGTTGGAAGATCGGTCATTCAATTCTACTTCGAAATCAATTTAAGGCGTGTTCTTTCCCTAAAATCCAGTGCAGAAGGCTGACTTTCAGTTTGAGCTGCTGTAATTAGTTCTGATGGCTCCAAGAGTTTGAACCTTCCTACTGACCTGCTTCTCTGGGAGGTGAGGTTACTCGGAATCCTTAGTTCCACCTCCGACTATAAAATTGCATAAAGGTTGCAACAAAAGTGTATCAGGACAGCTGTCCAACTCTTCTTGAGATGTAATAGTTTTGCACAATACACAATAGAAGTAATTAGCTAACTGCAAGCAGACTGGTTTTTGCACCCTGTTAATTTTAAATACTTAAGTGCAGCAGCAGGGGATTTGTGGATTTACTTTTTTTAACTTTAACCATTTGAACTGCCTTATTTACCAAATAGGTTGAGTTATATGTAAGACACTGTATTACCAGAGTAAAATCTGACTCTACAGTAGTCATGAAATGAGATTATAGGTACCTCCACTGGAAATAACTACAATGTAAGAAATGAAATTATGCAGTGCAAAGTAATTACCAGCTTCAGCTTGGATGTTTGTGAAAGGGAATGCTGGAGCAGCCTGTAAGTGCTTTTGAAGAAGGGGGAGGGGGAAGCGCAGTGTTCAACTGGCTGCTTGGGATTGTGAAAGAAATTTCACTTTAGTGTTCAGTCTTGCTCAGTTAAAAATCAAACCAGTGGAAAGGTGGAACATTATAAAATTTCTCAAGACACGGGACAAGTGTAAAAATGGAGCCATATCAAACTTGACCAGTTTTGACCCTCGCTATGTCTCTCGTTGGGCACCCCTTCCCCAGTAATGGGCCGGTGCCTGTTTTTCTGTGTGGAATCCCACAATCCACACCACTCTCTCCTTGGTTCCCCAGATCACAGCATCCCCATCTTCTAGTTCCCACAGCTGGGCCAACTGGGTGCTGGTCCCTGCTTTAGACTTCCTCTGCCATAGGAACATAATAGGGAAAGGGTTAAAACAGTGGTTCCCAAACTGGGGTTTGTGAACCCCTGGGGGTTTGTGAAATGTTACAGGGGGTTCTCAGGAAATTTTTTCCTAATGGCGGATAGAGCTGTCCCAAGGGACCCCAGGCAGCACGGGGCCAGCAGCACGGAGCCCCTGGACTTCCAAGAGCTAAGCAGATCAAAGCAAGCATATCACACTGAGGAGATTTAAACTTCAAGACTCCTTACAAGAAATGGAAAGGGAGGGGGATATTTTTTGCTGTTTTTTAAAATTAAATAGGCAGCTAGTATTGTTTTTAAAATTATGAACAAGTTTAAGCTTTGTTGTAAGGTGTTGCCTGGATTGCTCAAGACCTGAATGCTTTGAGTTGGGTTCTTAAATACCTTCATCCTGTTTCACATCTGATACTCCTTGATGAAACATAGGAACCTTGTTATATAACAGGCTTATTCAAAGTGATACAAGCTACGAAAGTGAGATCTCGGAAGAGTGTTGCCATTTTCATAATGTAATAAAAATACTGTAATGATAATTAATAATGTGTGATAAGCATGTCATACCTTTTTTTATATTTTCAAGATCACTACTTTTATACTCGGGTAAAGGAGAAAATCCCTGGAAATATTCATTTTTAGGAAGGGGTTCCGATGCTTGACATTTTAGTGAAAGGGGTTCACAGGTTGTTTAAAGTTTGGGAACCACTGGGTTAAAACAACAAAAGGATTCACTGTTATCCATTTGAGCACTGACCGCTGAACTGCAGTAACTGCCTGGATATCTGTGGAGAGCTCCAGCTAGAATTAACATTTAGTTTTCCATAGAGCAGGCTACTATTCATAAGTAGATACCTCCTGTTTTCCAGGGTTGCAAAGACCTTCCAGTAAACAAAGGGTAAAGACCTGTGGTTTTTTTTGGAGGTACAGTTCAGGTTATGAAAATAAACTGCCTGGATATTGATCTTTTCTTGCAATAGAAGTTAACTGCATCAGCATGTTTTTTCTTTCCATAAGAAACACTGTAGAAACCAACACTGTGCCAAACTCTATTGGTGGCTCATTCATAAGGCTGCGATTTAGTCACGGAATCCTTGACTTCCAAAGGCCTCTGACTTCAGCCAGCCTCAGCTGGGAGATTTAGGGTCCTCTGCTGCCTGTGGAGGCAAGGAGCTGTGGGGTACCCCGGCTGTCCCAGGTGGTTGGACCCACTAGGTGGTGGGGCGGGCCCTGCAGCTGGGAGCTGCTGTAGGAGGGGGGGACCCTGTAGTTCTGGGCCCTCGTGTGGTGGGGGCCCCTGTAGCTCCCAGCCCATGGCAGATGCCCAGCTCCCCATTTTGTCATGGGTATTTTTAGTAAAAGTCGGGGGCAGGTCATGGGCTTCTGTGAATTTTTCATTATTGCCCATGACCTGTCCATCACTTTTACTAAAAATATCTGACACAATCTTCACCTTATTCATGCGTTCCAGAACAGTTGCTATTCAGGTAATGGGAGAATAGTAAATATAACATGATTACTTGCAGAGGTGGGCAAACTGCTTACTGGTGTGCCCTACTGTGGATCTCGGTGGTGCCTAAAGAAGGCTGTGGGCACTCTTCAGTTGCTAATTTTCTTTCCAGTCACTTTCTCAGTTTTCAGAGTCGGATTACCCCATTACTGTTTTTAGTGTGAAGTGACTATTCTAGAAGTGTTGCATAGTGATGTGGCTTGAAGTTGGTGGAATGCTTAATTTAGGCAGTATATTGTATGTTTATTTTCAGGCTGCAAGGCAATGTAAGGTGGCTGTTCCTGCATGATAGTTGTAATTCTGATATTGCTTGCAGGGTGCTTAAGGGGACAATAGCTACTTAACACACCCTTATTTTTTTTTGTGGTCTGTAGTTGCTTCTGCAAATAATGCTTTAGACTGGGTTTTTCTGAGCTCAGACATCTTTGGCAGTTGCGCACGCTGTAGTAGTTTAAGGGCTTGTCTACACTGGCACTTTACAGCGCTGCAACTTTCTTGCTTGGGTGTGAAAAAACACCCCCTCGAACGCAGCAAGTTTCACCGCTGTAAAGCACCAGTGTAGACCGAGCACCAGTGCACCCAGTAGCCAGGCTCCCAATGTTGGTAGCTACGCTCCTCGTGGAGGTGGGGTTTTGTTGCGAGCACTGGGAGAGTGCTCTGCTAGCACTCTGCCATAACCACACAAGCCATGTCAAAGCACTGATGTGGCAGCACTTTAGCGTTGCCAGTGTAGACTAGCCCTAACTTTAATATATAGTACGGTAGGAGCCCCAGATATGTGCTTTTTGGGACAGTCTGTAACCTTGCTCGGAGGCCTCTGCAAACGTCTGGAAGAGGAGGGGGGCAGCAGTAGACTTCCAGCTGCCCTCTTATGAGATAAGGGTTGTATTGAAATCCTGGTAAGAGTTAATAGGTGCTGAAGGGTAACTCACTGGTCTCTGCAGACAGAGCAGGGTCTGGCATCTACTTTGTAGACCCTCTGCGGTTATCTTTAGCAACAGGGGAAAAAGGCATAACAGAAATTGGAGGTTTGTGGAGTTGGAGAAAGCAGGTGGTTTCAGGTGGGCTCCCTCCTAAATGACTGTGGCTGGGATACTTGAGTCTTCTTTTCCACAGGAGAGAATCTTGTGGAGCAGGTATTAAAAGTTTCTACCTACTAAGAAATGGAGCTAGTGGAAGCTTGTGTAGGGAGTGAGGTGGGATAGTCTTGATTTGGGCTGTTGTCTTGCTTGTTTGCTTCTCTGCTACTGCAACTCATCAATGCTGGCTGAGATGAAGAAAGCTGGGAGAGAGGAGTGGAATAAAACACAAATCAAGTGTTGCTAAGAGAGCATATCCCAAATGCACTATTTTTAAGTGAATTTACAATTTTTTTTCCTAATCTGGGGTTAATGCAAAGGTGTCACTGTTAGGGTGCAAGATTCTCAGGGTATTTGCTGAACTGACCTTATCTAAAATACCTCTTTAAAAATTCTAGTGTTTACAGGTTTACCGGGCATTGGGTTACAGCTTAATGTCCATCACACTTGAGTAAACTTGTATGTCTATTAACTAGTATAATTCTCAAGAAAGGAAAAGCAGTTCAACCATGTTAATTGGATAATATTTTTAAATGGGACATTGACAAGGGAGACAGGCCCGTCTCCAAAAGCTACTGTTCAGTGTTCTGTCCTTTGACTAGTCAGCCGTTACTTTGACTTGCTGTAGTGAGGATAACATCCTAATTGCAGATAGTTTACCCAGCAATGCACAATCCTGGGAGCCAACCAGTTAATAAACAGAGTAATCGGACAGTGTGACTGCAAAGAGAACTGTCTAACATTAGGTGTATCAGCTGGGTATGTCCTATTGTAGCCCTTCAAAGGAATTCCGGTCCTATAAATAGTGTATTAGTTTGATTGTGAAACTTGACATCTCAGAAGGGAAAATGAGATGTCGTCATTAAACGGAGCTTCTTGGCTTGCTGTGGCATAGTGCCCCTTAGTAGGGGAGATGAGCTCTTTCATACAGCTTGAGTAGGAGCAGGTCTCATGTATTCCTAACACAGTTGCTTAAATTCTGCCAGTTACACTTCAGGTAACATGGTTTCTTTTGGCGCTTTTTTTTAACAACCAGGTCTATTTTAGCCTCCTTAAGGAATTTGTCAGAAAATGAAACTCTTGTTCTGCTACTTCTGTTTAAATTAATACTTCTTGCCTAATGTTAAATTATCTTCAATTTCCATTCTTTTCCATCCCATACTGTATGATGATGCACATAGAGACCACTCCTACGTAATGGTAGGGTCATCTGCAAAATCTAGTTCAGGGAACTCTTTTAGAAGTACACTAGAAAGGAAAGTGCAGATAATTGTAAAAATATATTTTACTCTTTAAAAAAAAAAGTAGAATAACCTGTTTAAAGGACAGGAAACTTGACGTTGCCACCTAGTCTCCTCACCTGCCCCTTTCTTGAGTGGGCTGCCACAGTACTAGTGTGGCTTCAAATCCCTAAACTTGTAGATATCTTGGGTTCTATTCAAATCTTGTGAACACCTGTTAGAAGCCATGGCCATCTGCAGAACTACTGTATGTCACACTGGGTCCCTAGCTGCACTGTCATGGTCCCTGCAGGGACCGGCTTCCTAAATTAGCAACAAGCCCGGGGGAGAATAGGACAGCTTGCTGATGTAGGTAACCCCTGTCCTTTTTTCAGAAGGACAGTGTTGAGTGGCTGTAGTACCCTTCCCTTCCTGAATGTGTAGACACTCAGTTGAGCAGCTTTTCATATGAAAGGACTTCATCCTCTTGCTAGGAGATCATGCCACAGAATCACTTCCACATGCTGTGGGGCTTTTCTGTGTAACGAAGGGGAAAGTGGGGGTTAGAACAGGTATTCAGAAGAGCAAACCCTCAAGGAAAGGAGTTTTCAAGGCAGCTGCAACTAGGAGTAATGGAACAAAAGTTGGAAAAGCACGATCTGAGCTGTATGTGTGAAGTCTTGAGTATAGTGTTTGACACATTGGAAAATGAACTGAAAAACCACGTTGGACAGTACTGTGGAAAACCACCCTGATTAGTCAGGGATGGGCTAAATTAAGAGCACAACACTTTGAAAGTAATTGGATTAAATACTAATGGTCACTAGGGCATGATGAAGCTGAGTGGGAGTTGATGACAATAACTGGCATGGACTTTCATGTTAATATTATGTGGTTTGTGTTGGTAACTGAGCAAGATGTCGTCCTACTAAAGAGAAACCTGATGAAATTGTTTCTGAACTGTTGTCCATGAAGAGATCCTTATCTACCAATTGGGCCTTACCTTAGGTATCTGGTGCCCTACATAAAGAGCCTTTGGCTCTTTTAAACTGCCCCATGTGAAGACCTAGCCTTAACTCTCAATGTACAAATCAGATTTGAGAGCTGCCCCAAAGGTCAGGCTGGGATATCAAACATTAGACATTTCCTTGCTTTGCTTGTGCTCTTCTAGATACCTTTGTGAGAATATTTTACTTCAGATTGTAATAAAGTCCTCTTTCAGGACCTGTTTCCTCCCCTCTTTCCTAGCTTATGCTGCTGACCTCTGAAATGTGCAGAGGAAATTCTTCAGGGCTCTTAAGACTCATTTTCCCCCCCCACACACACTCTTGTCCCTCCCCCCCCACCACACCCACATAGTGGGACATCTAAGAAAGTTCTCTCCCTCCCTAACTCTAGCCTGTCAGAGCTTGAAGTGTTTTTCTTCAGGCTTTGTTGCTGTCTTCTGCAGCCCAGATCCACCAACATTGAATTGATGCTGGGGTTCATTTGTTACATCTCAAAATGCACTGCACACCAGGGTGTTGGATCTCTCCCCGCAGCTCCAAGCTGAGTGTTCCAGCAAGGCGATTAGGTCCCTCAGAGTGCCAGCGTGCACAGCAGGGTTGGTTACTGGAGGGACTTCAGGATGTGCAATGGCACAAGCAGTTCTTGTAGCCCGTCTGTCTAAATCTGCCACTGGCTCCAAAGCCACTGAGCGGCTTTGCTATTGTTCTTGGCTGAGGGAAAGGCTCCTGGGTAGGCTATATGTAAGCTTTTCTCCTGAGGAAAGCAGACGCTTCATGTTTCCAGAGCAAAGCTGGCTACTGCACAACTCGGCATTATTTGTACTAGGCCGAAGGCTGGCAAGCAGACAGTTATTCCAGACCACTGATACTGAATTATGCAAACACTCTACCTGACTAAAGTTGCAATAAGAGAATGCTTGGCTTCTAGTACATGCCTGACTAACCTAATTGCCTTCTATGATGAGATAACTGGCTCTGTGGATGAGGGGAAAGCAGTGGATGTCCTATTTCTTGACTTTAGCGAAGCTTTTGATACAGTCTCCCACAGTGTTCTTGCCAGCAAGTTAAAGAAGTATGGGCTGGATGAATGGACGGTAAGGTGGCTAGAAAACTGGCTGGATGGTCGTGCTCAACTGGTAGTGATCAATGGCTCCATGTCTAGTTGGCAGCCGGTATCAAGTGGAGTGCCCCTAGGGTCCGGTTTTGTTCAATATCTTCATCAGCGATTTGGAGGATGGTGTGGACTGCACCCGTAGCAAGTTTGCAGATGACACTAAACTGGGAGGAGTGGTTGATACGCTGGAGGGTAGGGACAGGATACTGAGGGACCTAGACAAATTAGAGGATTGGGCCAAAAGAAATCTGATGAGGTTCAACAAGGACAAGTGCAGAGTCCTGCACTTAGGACGGAAGAATCCCATGCACTGCTACAGACTAGGGACCGAATGGCTGGGCAGCAGTTCTGCAGAAAAGGACCTAGGGGTTACAGTGGACGAAAAGCTGAATATGAGTCAACAGTGTGCCCTTGTTGCCAAGAAGGCTAACCGCATTTTGGGCTGTATAAGTAGGGGCATTTCCAGCAGATCAAGGGACGTGATTATTCCCCTCTATTTGGCACTGGTGAGGCCTCATTTGGAGTACTGTGTCCAGTTTTGGGCCCCACACTACAAGAAGGATGTGGATAAATTGGAAAGAGTCCAACGGAGGGCAACAAAAATGATTAGGGGGCTGGAGCACATGACTTATGAGGAGAGGCTGAGGGAACTGGGATTGTTTAGCCTGCAGAAGAGAAGAGTGAGGGGGGATTTGATAGCTGCTTTCAACTACCTAAAATGGGGGTTCTAAAGAGGATGGATCTAGACTGTTCTCAGTGGTAGAAGATGACAGAACAAGGAGTAATGGTCTCAAGTTGCAGAGGGGGAGGTTTAGGTTGGATATTAGGAAAAACTTTTTCACTAGTAGGGTGGTGAAGCACTGGAATGGGTTACCTAGGGAGGTGGTGGAATCTCCTTCCTTAGGAGGTCATCTAGTCCAACCCCCTGCTCAAAGCAGGACCAACCCCAACTAGATCATCCCAGCCAGGGCTTTGTCAAGCCTGACCTTAAAAACCTCTGAGGTCCCTTCCAACCCTGAGATTCTATGATTCTATGACACTATTGTAGTGCTTTTGTTTTGGCTTGTGGTGGATATTGTTACTAGATACAGAAGAGGTAATGGCGGTATGCACAGAGATGGGTCCGTATGCTGACTGTATTCCAGTTGCAAATTTTGGGAAGCTCAAAGAACTAACATGCAGAAAGTATCTTACCCCCATTTTCACTGCTTTCTTCTGTCTTTACTGCTTTCAAATACCAAGAGAATTGCTTTACAATGTCTAGGCACAAAAATAGTCCTAAAATGCAAAGGTGCATGTACATCCTCCTTGGGGACATTCCGTTCATAGTTCTAGTTAGCAATATTAACTCATATATAGTATTACTTGAAATTCATCTGCAGAGGCCATGTTTCTGCAGCGGTGTAATTAGACATGAAAACTGAAGTTTGCTAAAATTGCGAAGTTGAGCATTCAGAAGTTAAACTCCAGTTTTAAGGTTGCTTGTGCAACCTTAATTGGCTCTCGTGTATGTAATTACATGATCACATTTTCCACACGACCCCTGCCTCATTAGCTCACTGAGTGGTAGCTATTGAACAGAAATTCCTTGCAAAACTTGCATATTAAGAGTCGCACGAATCACTGCACACACATTTCAACAACACTATATACCAAAACTTTAAGCAACTCCTTACCTGCTTTGTAATCCCTAAGAACATAAGAATGGCTGTGCTGGGTCTTACCCATTGTCCATCTAGCCCAGTATACTGTCTTCCAACAGTGATTGGTGCCAGATGCTTGAGAGGGAATGGACAGGGCAATTTATCAACGGATCCATTTCCTGTCATCCAGTCCCAGTATCTGGCAGTCAGAGGTTTAGGGACAGCCAGGGCATGGGGTTGTATCCCTGACCATCTTGGCTAATAGCCATTGATTGGACCTATCCTCCATGAATTGTTTAGTTATATATTTTGGCTTTTACACCATCCTCTGGCACATAGTTCCATAGATTAACTATGTGTTGTGTGAAGAAATACTTTTTCTTTAAACTTGCCTGTTAATTCCATTGGAATTTAATTCCAGGAATTAATTCCATGTGAAGGGATAAAGAACACTTCCTTATTCAATTTTTCCACACCAGTCCTGATTTTATAGACCTTTCTCATCCTCCTCACTAGTCTTTCTCTCTTCTCTCTCCCCCCCCCCCCCCCCCCCCAACTGAACAATCCCAGTCTTTTTAATCTCTCCTTGTATGGAAGCTGTTCCATACCTTTAACTTTTTGTTTATCCTCGGTACCTTTTCCAATTCTACTATTTTTGGAGATGAGGCTACACAGACTGCACACAGCATTCAAGGTGTGGGTATACCATGGATTGATATAGAGGCAAAATGATATTTTCTGTCTTATCTATCTTTTTCCTAATGGTTCCTAACATTGTTTGCTTTTTTGACTGTTGCTGCACATTGAGCAGATGTTTACAGAGAACTGTCCACGATGACTCCAGCATATCTTTCTTGGGTGGCAATGGCTAATTTAGACCCCATCATTTTGTATGTATAGTTGGGAGTACATTTTGCAATGTACATTACTTTGCATTTATTCACAGTACATTTCATCTGCCATTTTGTTGCCCTGTCACCCAGTTTTGTGAATCCCTTTGTAACTCATCGTAGTCAGCTTTGGACTTCACTATCTTGAGTAATTTTGTATTGTCTGCAAATGTTGCAATTAATAAGCCTAATCATATTAAGGCATAGGTATTGTGATTTTAATTTTTGCTCCAAGACCTGTCTAACCTACAGTCACCATTACCTTACAGATGCTGTTGATGGGGTGATGAATGGAGAGCTCTATCAGGTAAACTGAAAGGATATCTATGTTGAACAATAAAAACCTGGTGGGTGAAATTAGAATACCTCCTAAATGTTAGTGACTTCTCAAAAGCAGTTTCTAGCCTCTTCCAGTAGGGTTACTCGTAGGTTACACTAGCGTTCTTAATCTAAATAGAAATGTTCCCCACTGTTTGCCTTTCTACTACACTTAAATCTCCTGAGTTATTAATGAAGGGGAAAAAACTTATCCAGTCTCTGATCTTGTAATACTCTGAGAGTCCATAGCTGCCAGGCAATTAAAGTACATTCCATCTTCAAGTGGAAGACAAATTACAGCAAAAATCCATGTTGACATCATGTGTTAATTGGTAACATGCCTTCCTCTGGGAAGACTCCCATGTACTCAAGTCCCACGATAGGACCTGAGTTGATACCTAGGGCTGGCACTACATTACTAGAGGTGCTGTGCTTCAGCTAACAAGTTTAATCGCGGGTCTGTGTTGACTAGGTACTAAAGATTCTGTGGTGTTCCATAAAGAGCTCGGGAGAATTCATTTGGGCAGAATTCAGGGTTTATTTTATAACTGAAAATGCTTAAGCAATCATTGCATTTTTATAAACAATTTTCAGTTGTGGGGACTCAGACAATTATTTAATGACCGTAGATGTTGAAATTCAAAAAGTTAAAGCTTTGTCACTATTAAAACACTGACATCACATGTCAAAATATGCAAAGTAAATATCCTTAAATCAAACTAAGTTCTCAAGTAACATTTTTTTGTCCATCTGTTAACTTCAGTTATCAATGGAAAGATTTGTCAGTTTGTGTGTATATCTGTTTACCAATATTTGCTTATTAAAAATCCAGTCCTAAGTCTAGAGAGAACACTTGACTAAGACAAGTATCCTAACATTAAACAGTTCCTTATAACATAAAACCCAGTCTGTATCCTATGTTCACTGCATTATTGGATCCAAACTCATTGTGTTTACTATGATCACAGTTTTCACCCAAGCCATTTTAAAGCAGAGTTCTGAACCACTAGCCAAATAGTCCATTACTGTCCAGTATGAAAGAATTGTAATGGACACAGCTTTATCAAGTGGCAAAGCAGAACAGATATTGCCAAGACTCTCCTAACTAGGAACAAACTGCTTTAAAAAGTCTGTTACAGGTTTGATAATGTTCTAAGTATACTTAATTTTAGGTTTTATAATTAAGTTTTGTTTTGGTGGTTAATTTCAAATGTCCAAGTTGTTGATGCTGTTGCTTCATGGGGCAAAGGATTCATTAGATGACCTTAGAATCATAGAATCTCAGGGTTGGAAGGGACCTTAGGAGGTCATCTAGTCCAACCCCCTGCTCAAAGCAGGACCAATCCCCAATTTTTCCCCCAGATCCCTAAATGGCCCCCTCAAGGACTGAACTCACAACCCTGGGTTTAGCAGGCCAATGCTCAAACCACTGAGCTATCCCTCCCCCCTGACCTTGTTCAGATGAGTGGTTAGCCTTTGGTCTAGCCACTTACTTATGTCCTAAGTGAACACTTCATTTCTCAATGTTGCTTGAGGCTCCAAAGTGAATGGAGAAGTGATCTCTGGACTTTTTATTGTGACTGGCAGTGGGAAAGCTAAAATACTAACAGGCCTTTATGTGCAATGTGGCTGAGATGCAAAATGAGATCTCTTGTTCTAATTCCAGCACTAGCACGCACTCGCTGTACCCTTAGAAGGAATTTTTCTTCCTTGTGTACAATGGGAACAACACCCAGGTATAGAGGATGGATGGTATTTGCAGTGCTTTGAACATGTTAATTAACTCCTCTTAGTAAGAAAAGCAGCCAAGGAAACTTCACTAATTGCTTGTTTAGCCTCTTTAGTTCCCCCCCTGCCCATGCCCAACCCCTTGACCAAACTCCATTTTTATCAAAGTCAATAGATCCTTGTCCACTGTAATTTTGTAGTTGACTGTACAAATATCTTCTCCCTAGCCTAAGATTCTAGCTGCTTTCTCTAGTAAAGCACTAATCCTACTACAAACCTCTCCTTGCTAGTTATCCTTGTTCATAATCCACTAGCAGCATCTGTTGCTGGCATGCCCTGTTAGCACTTGAGAAGGCTATTCTTGGGTGTTTCTAAGGCACACGTTACATTTGTGTTTAGGGTATTTAAAATAGTGTTCATATTCTTGTATGAGATTTTTCCAATTGTTTTCTATTTTTAAGGAGAGCAATGGGCCAACAGACTGCTATGCCGCTATTTCACATGTGGATCGACTGCAGTCAGAACCAGAGAGTATCCGTAAATGGAGAGAGGAGCAAAAGGAACGCCTAGAAGTCCTTGGTAAGGGAAAGCATGAGGTTTCTGTATCTTTGCAGGGCTTGCTGTTCAAATTCTATCTTGATTCCTTCATACAAGAGTTGAATTTTTAACTTTCACTTGCCTATCTGCCATCTTAAATTCTTAACCCACAGTTCTTCATGTTGACAAACTCCTCTACCCAATCAGACTCCCTGTTAATGGGGAGATGGCTTGATGCTGCCCACTGGAGGAGGAAATCTCCCAGTTTCTTGGGCATCTGAGATTTCCATCTCTGTTTAAAGCTGGAAAACCTGGCCACTACAAAATAGTTCCTTCTTAACTAATAGTGACCTTCATATTGGTGGCTGGAGACTTGAGTGGTGTCTTGCACACAGTAGCACCATTCTCCATGACAGGTTTCAGGAAGAGAGCCCTACTGAAAGGAAAATGCAGCCTTTCTCCTGCCTGTAAGGGGTTTCAGCACTGCTACGTGCCAAACCTCTAGGACAGGCCTGCACAACATGCGGCCTGCGCATGCTTACTGTGCGGCCTGCGGGGGGGTTGAGCGGATCGGCATGCCCCCGCTCTCCCCCGAGCACTGGCGGGCAGGGTAGCAGGCAATGGTGGAGGGGCCGAGGTGGGTGGGAGTGGGGGGGGTGGCTGAGTGGGCGGTGGGAGGGGGCAGGCAGGGCGAGCAGTGAGTCATCAGGGGTTCTAGGGGCAGGCATGGGGGTTTCTGGTAGGGGAGGGAGGAGGTGAAAAGAGGAGTGGTGGGTGGGGGACTGACTAGGAGGGATGCAGCAAGCCAGCGGGGGGCTAGGGGGTGAAGAGGGGTGGGGCCGAGTGCGGAGGGGGCAGGCAGGGGAGGGGCCGAGCACGGAGGGGGCAGCGCTGGGGGTGTTTCCGCGGGGCTGGAGGGTTTCGGCCCTCAGCTGTTTTTTTTGGGGTAATATGGCCTTCGCTGCTTTACGAGTTGTGGAGGCCTGCCCTAGGGTGACAGGCGGCAGGATCTGCTTTAAGACTTCAGCCCTGCCCAGCAGCAATGGAAAGACCAAGGCCTTGCCTCTAAATACCAAGTATGGTGCAAGTGTGGCTTATACAGGTTGGCTAAACATGGATCACCCCCTTGCTGTCTCTTCTGGGCTCTGTTGCTACCGAATCCAATTTCATAAGGAGTTCAACTGAAGCTAACAAAACACGAGGCAGGTCGCTCAGATTTAACGGGTGTCAAAAGGAAAACAAACCCAGCTTCCCTGCCAGCAAGAAATGGTGGTGGGCATAGTGCCAGTCCATGTGTAAGCCTATTGTCTCATCACAATTCACTCCATTTGCCCAGTCTTTTATAGAGCGTCGAAGTCCTTTATTATTCTCTTAGCAGTTTCTTTAAAACTATTTAAACAAAATGATGTCGTCAACTAGTGACCTATCAACTGGCGGAGGAATTCCTTCCAAGCATTCACATTGCTTGGAAGGCATTCCATCACCTCGGCATGTAAAGAGTCTACCAGCAGGTCGGCTTGGCCAGCTTCTCACTTAAGCAGGGGAGAATGTTGTGCTCTCCTGGTATCTTATGAAGTTGCAGTGTTATAGCCACCCTTGCCTTCAGTGGGATAGTATCCTTGCTTTTTCTGTACTACTTGTTGGAGTGGGTGGAGTTGGCCTTATCTGAAAGATAAGTGTGCCTCTTTTAGGCCTTGTGGGCATACCAGACCCCACAGTTTGCTTCACTAGGCATTGAGGAGGTATTTAAGGAAGGCTGTTAGCCTTTGATAGCTCTGTGCTGCTATCTCCCCCTCACTGTCTGGCTGGCACTGTTTTTTCTTCCTTTGCCTTGGTTGCTAGCCATACTTCTGGCAAGCAGTCAGGTTTTTGAGAACCTAGTTTAGGATCTTGTTTTTAAAATGGCCTGTTAATGGAATTGCTCTCTTCAGTAGATACCAACCAGATGAAAGCCCCTGGCATATTAACTGAACTTGTTCTCCTAAATTCTAAGTCCCAAAAAGATCTATAGTGGCCTGCTTGTGCTTCACTGATGCCCAATAAGTACCATTCTGGTGCTGGTACAGCTGCTGTAGGAGAAGTTGGGGAAATAACATTAGTCAAGACAACTGCATTACTTCATACCCTTTGGGGAAATAAATGATCAAAAAAAGTAAATGCAGTATTCAGGCAAACTGCATCCATCTTCAGATTGGCTCTGTGGTAGCTGTGTATGAGTAGACTTGTTGGGAGCATGGGGAACGGAGTTAATCTACTCTGCAAATAGGATTAACACAAGGCTATCGCAGGTGGCCACTTTTGCAGCATGCCGTCACCAGCCAGGCTCAGTAGCACATTTAGCCTGTCCTCAAAGAAGAGGTAACCTTCAAGTGGCTACATTTTGCCTCTTGTATGAGGAAAATTTCAGTAGGAAACAAATGTCTTCAGCATAAAGCGATAGCTGATGGTACTCCTTCCTTGAAGTGGTGTGGACATGTTAGGCATCTGCCTTGACATCTTTTTACACTTCCTTTGTCTGATCAGTTTGGGTCACAGTACTGTTTAACTTGTGCACCATTTTAGTCATGATACGGGGTTCCTGTCTGAAGTCTCAAACACTGTAAGAGCCCCAAAATGCATGACCTTGGCTTACAAGCCGCGTTACGGTGTCTCTTAAATCTTCAGATGCTAACTCTCGAAAGCAGGAAGCAGAATGGAAAGAGAAGGCGATAAAGGAGTTGGAAGAATGGTATGCAAGGCAAGATGAACAGCTACAGAAAACAAAAGCCAACAACAGGTAAGGATTTTCTGTAGCTCTTTGGAATGGTTGAGGTTTGTGGAAGGAATCAAAATGTAGCCAGAGTGTTGTTGGCATCTTGTATACTTGTCTATATCCATTGTCGGACTAAAAATACAATGGTGCTTTTGGACTTCCAGTGAAACTGAGCGATTTGTGAAAGTGGTTCTTCTCAGTGGCCTTATGGTAAGTTCCATGAGGATGTTCTTGGTACCTGGAGATATGACCTTGCTTAATGTGGCCTACTGCATCAGTGTAGTTAGAGCCAGCACAATTAGCAAAGGTAAGATTTTAAACTTGCGCTGAATGGCCTGCTCAGCCTAGCTGGCGAGAACATCTCTTTTGGCTTTCTCACAATAACCTCTCAATACCTCACCACCCCCACAGGATAGGTTAAAGAAATCCCAACGATAAATCCTCTTGTTCTTGCCAACTGTGTGGGTAGAGTCTTGATATTTTTTTAATTTTAAATGGAAGGTATCAGTACCCCCAGAGAAGGGTGATCTCCTATCCTAGATAACATTCTAGTGACAGGATCCATGGTGGTGTGGCAGACTTTGACCCAAAATCTGACTCTCCGATTAGAATTCTGACCTCTTGAATTTGTAGCCATGTTCTAATAGCTGGAGCAGGGAGATGAGTCTTAGGTTCTGCTCCCAGCTTTGGCATTGACTTGCTGTAGACCTGGCCAATAATTCTTGACCTCTGTTTCTCTCTGCGTATGTGCAGCATGCCTCAGGTGGCACATGACCAGGATTCATCACTGAATCTGGTCTGTTGATTGGATCCTTAGTTTCCCTGGCTTGGGATGGGTATTGACAGGGAATGCAACGTGAACGCTGATCCATACCTCCTTCTTGGCTGCTGAACAATGCTATATACAGTCATTACCATGGGCTTAATTTTTAAAATGGATATAGAAGTCGGGTTCTTAACAATAAACATCTCATAAGTCAATGGTTTGCCCACTAACTAGCAAGACTATGTTGGAAGTACAGGGACACGTCAAATGATCCTCTTGGTCTCTTTAAACTTGGGAGTTTCCTGGGGCAACTTCCTTACTGGAAGGGGTCAGTGTAACTCTTCATCTCTCCCTCACCTAACCATTGCTCCCAGGTGAGAAGCCTCTGCATAATGAGAGCAAGAGAGGCAGGCCTGGTCCTTTGAGGTGGAAGAGAGCTGAAGCTCCCATGGGGTTGGGAAGAGTAATATTTTGTACTACTCAAATGGGGGGCTTCCCCTCTGAACTCTAGCATGCACACCCCTATTCTTCGTTTCTCATGCAAATGAAATTTCCGCACTGCTCAGATCTTCCTGCTGAGGGTAGGAGTAACGCATTTCTGGGTAGACTGACAGCAAAGTTCAGAATGTCATCAAAGCCTCTCCCTTTAGCTCAGTCCCAGAGTTCAGGTACTGTAAGCCCTGAGATAACTGATGTGAACTTGTAACAGGGGGATGAGTTCAGAGTGTAGGAAGAGGTGTTCATTCCCCTCCTCCATGTAATAATGGTGAACTTGGAAGAGTATTGGCCCGAATTGATGTGACTGACAGTCTTTACAGCCCTTGGGATGGCTCTTCTGGAAGTCTTACGGGTGGAAAAGTGGGATCAGCCAAAGTTACTAAACAGGTCTCCAATATGGTGGACATACACAGGGAAGCGCGGAGTGGTTTAAAAATGTTGTGGTTTTTTGTTTTTTTTTTAAATTACAGGTTTATTTTTTATCAAAAATAAACTAACCTTAGGCCGTAACATAGATGTATTAAAATAATTTAAATACAAAAATCTATACCATATTTGCCAGGTTTTAAAGAGTCACATCACTGAGCTGGTGGAAGTCACTTGCTGAGCACTTGAAACCAGAATCTGTTGAAGTGCTGCATCAGCAGTTGTCTTTTGCAGGGGCAGAGAGCATATTTCTTTCAGTTTATTCTGTTAGTTTAGCGCAATGACTAGTTCATTCCAAGTTAAGAAACCAGTTGAGAGTTGGAAAAAGCAGGAAAGCTTGTTTGCATCTTCCAATCTATGAATAAAAACTAGATGTGAGGATCTACCAGTGCTAAAATTTCAAAGGGCATGGTGACTAGAAATCAGTTCACTAACTACAAATATTACCTCCAGGTGAATTATAAATGAGTTTGAAATGCAAATGTTTTGGTAGACTTTTTTTTGATTTTCCTTATGCTTTCATCAAATTTAAGGTAGTTTTATTTAACTTAAACTGTTTTGTGCACTTTAATTTTGAATTTCTATCTAGATAGAGCTTGACAGTCGCAAGCAATTTTCTTAATCTAGTATATTATCAGTGATACCTTTTTTTAATAAAAAAAAGTGTTAAGCAATATAGTTGCTTTAAATAAAGATGTATAGGTGCATTATATCCTCGGTATTTGCCAAAGCAAGCACAAAACCTAGTGTAAAGGCTATATCTAAACATCAAAATGTTTAATGGCCATCAATCTTTGGGCATCAACAAGAGCAACAACAAAATAAAAGGCTTAAAAAGCCTGACCTGTGAGGGAAGGTCAGAAAAAGGGCATGTTTAGTCTTGAGAAAATACTTTGGGTGAGAGAGAACCTAGTAGCAGTTCTCAAATATGTTAAGGATTGTTACAAAGAGGACCATGATCAGTTCTCCATGTTTACCAAAGGTAGGACAAAATAATTTTAATCAGCTGCAAGGGAAATTTAAGTTAGCCACTTTTGAACTGTAATGATATTTAAGTATTGGAATTGGCTCCAAGGGTATCCCCATGACTGGAGGTTTTAAGAACAGATTGGATCAACATCTGTCAGGGATGGTCTAGGTTCACTTGGTCTTTCCTCAGTGCAGGGGACTGGACTAGATGACCTCTCAAGGTCACTTCCAGCCCTACAGTTCTATAGTTATTTTCATAAAATCAAAGTACAAATGAAAACTCAGTTCATTTAAATCAAGGTTTCCTCCTTGCTATAAAATCAGTGATTTCAACAGCTTTGATTTAAATCAGTTACACCCTGATGTTCTGACTCCCTGAACTGGTCTCCAGTCTACAGCTAGGTATCTCAGTTTGTCAAGCTGTTCCTCCATGGGGAAAACTTGATGCAGAACATGCAACTGAATATTAGTCACTTTCCAGTTCAGTGTATTGACTAACTACAGATTCAGTCTGATTTGGTATATAGTTTAATACAGTTCTCTTGTTTTACCTAACCTGTCTTCTGCTATATTCTCTGCTTCTCATCCTTCTCTCTTTTCTCCTGCCTGCTTGCCTTCCTCTTGGACTACTTGCTGCCTAGGGTGGCAGATGAAGCTTTCTACAAACAACCCTTCGCTGATGTGATTGGTTATGTGTATGTTGCCTAACTACTAATTATGTCTGTCTGATCCTCTTCATTATCCTTCAGAGTCAGTTAACATTATATCTGGTGACTACATTAAACTGAGTATTTGGAGTCCATCATCAAAGGCTGGTGGGTGTGTATATATAGCAGTTCTTCCTACAATACAGTGTGGTATTTGAGCTGCAACACTGAAGACTGAAGTGTCACCTTGCTCTGTAGAGGGTCACCTGAGACATACTGGATGTCACTTGTACTAACCTATGCAGCATGCATACCACCAGCAATACACTGCTGGTAAAGCCTAATACTGTAGCTAAATGACAGCAAGACTAAACTCCTGCTTCCAGGACAATGGCAGCGTGGTTGCATTACAAGCATGGAGGTAACAAACCTCTCTGGTGTTGGTGCTTTCTCATCCAGAGGCTGCTTTTGTCCCTAGCCACCTCTACCGACAAGATGTTAAATAGGAAAGTGTTGCTTTTCTGTGAACTAACACTTGAGCCTTGATTTGAGGGAGGTCTAAAAGGATTTAACTTGACTGTCGGAGGTGCTGAGCACTTAGAGCTCCAGTTGAAGTCAGCGAGAATGTCAGATGCTCAGCACCTCTGAAAATCAAGCCAGTTATTTAGCACTTAACTCTGTGCACTCAACTGTGGAAAAAGTAGGCCTTAGTATGCAATCGGGGTGGTGGGGAGGAAGTTAGGATTGTTTGCCCAATTTCATCTGTGTATTATTCTCAATGGGGTAATCTCCCAAAGGATGGAGTGATAAAAGCTCCATATGAAACCAGACAGCCAAAACATTGGAGAACAATGCTGTGTGTGCAGACAGACAAGCAAGCCCATGGGCCTTTCAATCTAGTCCTTGTTTTTCTAAGTAAAAGCCCTGGCCTCCAACCCACAAGGAATGATGGGTATTTTTGCTAATGGGTTTAAGGATTACAATGTGGCTTTTTTGGCTTGTTCATATGCTTTAATTTCTTCCCTTACGTTTATAGACTTGAATTCAAAGATGACCATTTCAGATACTAAAAGCACCTTTTAAAGGTGTACTAGTGAGAACAGTGTATGGCTTTGTCTGAGTGAATTAAGATTGAAGTTCCAGTGTGGAATTGATGGCCTAACGATAGGTGGATGTAAACCAAGACTTGTGAAATGCTGGATTTACAGGTGGTGTTTGATCTTGTTCTGAAGTCTCTCGAAGTTTCCACTGAAAGACGTGGAATTAAAACACTTGTTTCCTGTACCAGTCTCCATGTAGCCAATGCAAAAGGAAATGTGCCGTGTAACGGCTGCAGACTAAAACTGGCAGCATGTTTCCTGAATGTAGACTGAGCTATTAGTGCATGTTCAGCTAGCTTATCATCTGCATTAAGCTCATTTTCATTTTCTATATCTGACTTAAACTTTCTCTCCTTGTTTCTTTTCTTCTCTTCACCTTTAAGCACAAACATAAACCATCCTTGCTACAGCCTAGAACAGTTAAGTAAAAATCTTCACTGCCCCCCTTAAGTGTCTTGTCACATGAAGTAGCAGTGTTTGTAGTGACCCTTGTCTTCAGTGGTGTTTTGTACTCAAATCATCCCTGTGCCCAGTGCTGCCCCCTTCCCTTCCATAGGATGATCACTGTCATTGCTTTCTCTGTACTGCTTGTTGGAGTAGATGGATTTGGTTTGATTTCTCTCAAAGTGCTTACTGCTTTTGCCCTTATGCGGCTACCAGGGACACAGAATTTGCTTAATCTAGGCATCGAAGGGTTACATGTGCCTTGGAGCAATGCTGCTAGCAGCACAGGGATGCCAAAAGGATAACACTGATGCTTATGGCTTGCTAACCTACATGTTGAGAAGACTTTACCGAGTACATTCTGGATAAAAGGGGAAATGTTATCCTTTTAGCTGAACTCGGTGTAACCTTCCCCTTTGGCAAAACATGCCTCGCAAGTCTATAGCAGATGCAAGCATGGGAGCTATGACTTAAATTCCTCTTCAAGTCACGCTGCTTCTCTACACCATTGGGAACCATCAGCACACAGTTTTATGATGGCCTGTACACCTTGGAGTATTTGTAAAACAAATGGAAGTTATTCCTCAATCTTGCACTTCAGTAGATGGTAAACTTCCAGTTGGCAAATGTCCAAAGCAAACTGATAACTATTGTTTTAAGCCTTCAACTTTTAACATACCACGGCATTGCTTTAAATTAAATGCCTACATCCGAGTGCCTTAAACTTTTACTACTTGTGTGCATACTTGGGCCAAGATTGAATAAGTACTCTTAAACCAAACACCTGTATTCCAACATTTTACACAGCAATTTTCTGCACTGCGTGTGCATAGCAGATTACTGCAACCTCTTCATCTCCAAGGTTGGGGTTGGGGAGTTTAACAAGCCTTAATGTTCACAAGCAGCTGTCAGGTTAAATTTTCCTATGAAACATGTAAAACTGCACTGTATTCTGTGGAGGGGAAAGGAGTGGCTTCCGGGGGGTGTACAGATCCACCATTAACATGTAATATTGCATTGCTTCTAGGGCAGCTGAAGAAGCCTTTGTGAATGATGTGGAAGAAACTTCCCCAGGTACCGAGTGGGAACGTGTGGCTCGGCTCTGTGACTTTAATCCCAAGTCTAGTAAGCAGGCAAAAGATGTGTCCCGCATGCGCTCCATCCTTATTTCACTCAAGCAGGCTCCGCTGGTTCGCTGAAGGAAAAGCACAATGGAAACACTACAAATGCAATATCTTAACCTTACTCAGAGAAGCTGTGTTTGCAGTAATTGGATTAATTATGTTTAAATGTGTTTTTTTGGACCAAACCTCATGAAGTATCTAGAGTTGATCATTGTTTGTGATTGCATGTTCTTCCTCATGTTTCCTTCCTCTGTCCCAGATGGGAGGAGAACCTCCAGAACTGTAGTCTCTCTGTACTCTTGTGCACTGAGATGTCACTTTCAACTGTACTGATATTAAAGGTCTGTTAAACAGTTACATGTGTGTCCTCTTTCATAAACAGAGGTAGCTTCCCCACTTCCCTTCTAAAGGGGGAAACTATCAGTCCAGATAGTGTCCAGGAGCAAACTTCTAGCCTCATTATAGTGGCAGTTGAATAACTTTCCCAAAGAAGATCTAAGGCATCAGCCTCACCCACTGGGTGTGGAATTCTAGTGAGGTGACAAACTGCTGGGTAGGAAGATATCTACCTTGCTGCCTGATGGCAATGAGCACACCTTTAAAGCCCCCTGTGGCTCTAATCTCAAGCAGTTAAGCACCTCCCTGCAACAACCAGTTGAAACTGATTTGGGAATGTTAGCTCCATCCTGGCTATCTTAACTAGCATGCCAGCTGGAAGCTCTGGGGGAAAGGAGCAGCTATGGAGTGATGCTGCCCACAGACAATCTGCTGATCTAACATATTGAAGGCCCCTGCTTATTTTCCCTTCCTGATCATTCAGAGATGGCTACTTGTCAGCAATAGGAAAGGGGCAGGCTCAGGCTCGTAGGCTTGCTCCATGTGCTGCTGCATCCTGTAGGCACAGCTGGGGTGGCTGAGAGGATGGTGGTAGGATAAAGGCAGTAAACACTGAAGTGGTCCGGTACTGTGGGAGTGGGGAGGCAATAAGCAGTTCAGAGACTGATCTGTGAAAGCACTTCCTGTTGTCAACCTTGAATCTGTCCTTGTCAGTTTTGTTGAGTGCCCCTAGTTTGTGTGATAGGTAGAGCAGCAGCGTATAACTGCATCAAGTCCCCTCAGGTTAGCCTCTTGGAGAAAAATTCCCAATATTTTCAACTGCTCCCAAGAATCCCCCAATGTAGATGATAAAAGGGGACGGGTGAAGAAACTGTCCTTCACCTTAAGCATATACACTTGATTCATTCATACTGTTTTCTCTGCAAGGATGTGTGGATATACCGCAACTGCCAACCGAGCTAGTTTTTTCCACTCCCTTGTACAACAGCTGCCAGGCAAGTGAATGTGGTGGTGGTAGTTAGGTACAGGTGCATTCAACCATCTCTCAGGTTAGGAGAAGGGAAGTTCATGGGGGCAAGGAGGAAAAACTAGAAAAGCAATAACTTTTTAAAGTGTGTTTATTTAAAACTTAGACAGACAGATGGGATATTTAATCAAGTACAGCTCTGGCAATTTGCCAGTTCATGCAACCTTACAATTAAAATGTGTGAACTATCCAGACAACTGAAAGTTTAGCAAGTACCCAGAAACCCTAAAGTATCATTGCAATAAGAAGTAGGAAGATAACTGGTGTAAATGAGAGTAAATCCACTCATCTTGCTCAGTATGAGTGAGCAATCCTCTTAAATCAGTCTTCAACTGACTTGCTATATAGAAATAGTGATATAAAAGTATGGTATTCTGCAAGGACAGGTACATGCTCCGACCATTTGCAGGAGGTACCTTAATGAGCATAAATTAGATTCTCATCAATTAAATTACAAAAAGAACAGGAGTACTTGTGGCACCTTAGACTAACAAATTTATTTGAACATAAGCTTTCATGGGCTACAGTCCACTTCATTGGATGCATAGAATGGAACATACAGTAAGAAGATATTTATACATACAGAGAAATGTGAAGTTACAGATAAACTATCTGTTTAAAACAGCTCTAAATAGACAAGGACCTTGTTTGTTTTCAGGGGAGCTCCTAGCATATTTTTACTACATAATGCTAGTGCTGGTCTAAAAAAGGAACATTCCTAGCAGTTCAGTGTAGCATCAATAGTACTCAAGAACATGGTTGACTAAGGACTTTTTTCAAGCAGTTGTGTGTGTCCTATGGAGATATGCAATCAATACATGCAGATAGTCTCATTGTCACAAATAAGGCAGCCTACTCCACAGCATGACATGACATACAGCTCTCATAATGTCTCAATAGAACACAGAAAATAGGTCCCCACATTACTTTCCTGGGGTTGTGAGCTTTACACCTTGTTTTGTTTTTTATTCGAGTGCAACAATGCCCTCTAATTCAGGCATACTAGAGTGGAAAGTGCTATAATACCCTTCAAAAGCTGAACCATCTTGTTATAGCAAAGCCCCACCCAATTATTTAATTGAAGACTTTGTGCGACATCACTGATTCCTAAAGGGAAAATCCCAGGAGAATGTTCGTAGCAGCTTCACGGACATTGTGCCAGTTGGGTCTAGCACTGGGCAGGAGCTATTCAGAGAGTAACAGTTTCAAAGGCATCTGAGTCCCGTTTTTGAAAGTGCCCAAGTTACTTGGGGCCAGATTTGTGAAGGTATTTAGGTGCCTGAAAAGCCAGATAGGTGCTTTAGAAAATCCCACCTGCTGTCTAGGTCCCTCACTAGTGTTGAAATCAATGGGCTTTAGGCACTTTTGAGATGTTGGACCTTTACTCGCATGCCACTGTATGTATCCCCTAGTGCTCCCCAGCAATACCCCTTCAGTAGGTTCACCAAAAGGGAAGACACTTAAGGGGGGTGGTCAAGAAATCCCAGGTCTGATCAAACCTTCCCTCAGATCTTATCCCCCCCACCCCCATTTATGAAATAACAAAAGCCAAAGGGGGAGCTATTATAACTCCTGGCCCAGCAGCAGGTGCCACTGTGGAGCACCATTGGTCTCTTGCCTCCATTCATGGGGATACCAACACTGCCGCCTAGTATATGGACCCCAACATTACACTTGAGCTAACACAAAGGGCCTGAGTGCTTAAAGCAGCCTCCACACACCGGAGAGTCACCAGTTGGACAGGAGCATACCATCCTGGCAGCTTCCCCATTCCTAAGCATTGGGCAGGCAAGGCCACTTTGTGCCTTGGACCATATGTTTGCAGGGTGCTTGTGCAAGGCTGGTTTGAGGATGATAGGGTGGCCCATGAGCCAGGTTAACACAAGATTGGCCCTAGAGTCACCAAACATGTTAAGTGCTCTCTTTCCACCTGGCTTCCATGGCCTGCCAGGGTCATACATCAGCAGCTCCTTGGAGCCATGAGCCCAGACGTGGCATTTGTGTGGCTCACTGAGGCCCAACACGTCCCCTTCTGAGGTTCTGGTTGCACTTCTCCCCACCTCTCCTTATCTGTGCACACGATGCTACAGGCACACAGCTTCCATGTCACCTTCCTGCCACAGGCCCAGCTAGCCATCCACCGCCATAGGAGGAGGGAGCTCACCGGGGATGTTCTCTGCAACTGTGGAGCCTATCTATCCCATACCTCAGCACAATGGCCCCTGCCACTTTGGACTCTTTTATAGAGTGGTGGGTGCTACACAAGGTTCTCTGCTCAGTGCCTCCCCCCCCCCCACCATGTTTTGACCCTATCATCCACCCTCCCTCCCATTCCCATTCTCTTTTTTTGGTCCCATGTAGTCACTAAACTTCATGGCCCCTTCCTTGGCTTTAGTTCTGGTGTGCTCTACTCACTGCCTTACCCAGCTAGATATGCAGCAAGCCTGCATAATGGAAGCGAGCAGCAGTGAAACCACCCATGCTGGGAGGGACCTTACTCTGAACAAGTTCTTCATTGAGGTTCTGGTCTGCAACAGCCTGGGCTACCCATGCCTCAGTGGAAGCCAAGCCCTAACACCTGTACATCAGGTTTAGTACAGGTGTGTACCTTGGCCCAGGTAGCTCCGAGTCACACTGAGCTCCCTGTGCCCATAAAGCTGCAGCTGAGGGGGGACTTTGCTGACGCGCAGGCCGGATCTCACATGCAGCCATTCCTACCCTGTTCAGAGCACCGCTGTTTGTTGAGGGGATGCTCCTAGGGAATTGTTCAGCACCTCCCCCATCCTCTGCTAAGTGTCTGCTTTCTATTTAAAAAAAAAAGGGGGACAAGGGAGAGAAGAACCCCACCAGGTTTGGAGGCCACATTGGGCCCTGCAAGTAACTTGGTCTCATTAGAAGAAGGTAGGTAGAGAATCTTGATTGTTTCCTTCACAGAGAACAGTGACCATCACTGGGCAAGTCTGGTGCAGTCAGTGTGATTCTGGGATAGATGTGGTCTGAGAAAGAACAGAACACAGCACATCTGCCCAGCACCTACCTGAGCACTGGGGGATGTGGGTTGGAGTCAAAGGTTTCAGTGCCATATTCTTGTGTTGCTAACGGGAATGTTTAACTGGGAAGAGACTGGTCTCTTTGCTCTGGTGTTCAGCACCCACTTCACATGCCTGGCTCCTAGGGGCTTGACTGTGTCCTCTGCCTACGCATGGGGGCAGTGATCCTGCTGCAGTAAAGTGCGTGTGGTTCAAATCTGCTACTCCCCGACACACATGTTCTTTCTAGATTTCCAGGAAGGCTAATTCCACAGCTGGCACCCCAGTAAGTCTGACGGCCCTTCACCCCTGCTTTGACTGTCCTTCACAAGAGTGCCTGACTTCCACTAGTAGGGAAGCCCCACTGGCCATATTCCGAGCAGGAGGCCACCTGTGCAGGATGAACTCCCACACAGCCTTGAGGAAGTCTGGGCCATGGTTGCACATCCATGCATGATGCCATCACATTGGAGTGCCTCTTCTGAGGTCTGTCCTCAGACAGGGGTGCTGTCCCTGGTATGGTGTCAGTGAGCACCCTGGAGATGTTTTTCAGACCTCTCCTAGGAATGCGGAGGCTTGGGCTTACATTTATTGTTCAGTTTATACTGGGCACCTGGTGCAGATTCTCCAGGGGCACCTGAAATAATATTTAACCCCGTCCCCTAAAGAGCACTCTCCATTAACATGTTAGCGTGACACAGAAGAAAACTAGCCCCTCCTCACCCTTGCAAGGCCCTGAAGGGCAGCAAAGTCTCAGGGAGCTGGGGAGAGCTAATTCCATAGCTGAGGGCCCTGCATGGAGAACACCGTGGCCCCAACCATACAGTTCTAGGGCCTAGCCACTCAAGAGTTCCAGCTCTCAGGATTAAGCACAGAGATGCTGCTCAGAGCTCTCCAGTGTGCTTAAGATTCTGAGCTAGTGGAGTGGGAGGGAAGGGCCCCCATCACTTCCTTGAACATTTCCTGACACCTAGCTAGTGGTTCTGGCTTTTTCAATGTCTGGAGAAACAGAATGAAAGCTGGTCGGGGTACTATGGGGCTGGGCTGAAGGGGCTCTGGAGAAGAGATGCAAGCCCACATATCTAGGGGGCTCCCTGCTGAAGATTTCAGGAGGGATTAAGGAAGGACACACTGCGAGGTCCCCACAAGGGAATTTTTCCTGAGGCAAGAGAAGCCTTTGTCTGAGATGAGTAAGAACTTCCCATGGAGCTGGGAGATTGGCTTTGAGCAACATTCCATTGTGAGCTGCAGCAGCAGCCTTGCAGACTAGAATGGAGGAGGGAGCCCATCCATTCACAGGCAATTTTGGTGGCTGAAGAGGACAGCGAGGATGCAGAATTTCTCGTTCAGGAGCAAGCTGGAGGGGAGATTATCCTCATGGAACTATGGAACAGGACAGAGCCATACAGGGAGCTGACAGCTCTCCACCCTGGCTGAGGAGCTACAGTCTCATCAGCTAGCCTGTTCTAAACAGGCACTCAGATCCATAGTATCTGCACACCTTCCAGCAGTGCATTAAGCAGTGGGACTAACCTCTGGCACATGGCGGTTTTCTCATCCCCCCCTCGCTGCGGAGAAGTGTGTTTTGTTCGGGAAGTTTTATACTAGCATACACAGATATACCAGAAAAGGGGGGGGGGGGGGAGAGGGTGTATGTTTGTGTTAGAAAAGACAAGGGCCAAGAAATGCCTCTGATGCTTGGAGCGGAGGTTTGTGAATCTAGTCTTAGTTCTTGGCGAGTCTGTTCCAGTTCCAGGCCGGCCCGTGAGACGGCTGTATCTCCTGCTCAGATAAGCTTGACATGTAGGGTAGAAAGTTTAATTGTGCTAGAGGAGCACAGCTGTCAATCATGATCTTCACACCAGAACTTTAGGCAGTCTTTTAGATACCCTGGGCGCAAGCCACTGAGCACCTTGAAAATAAGGGCCACGACTTTGAACATGACTGAGTATTCCATACTGGGAAGCTGGCTTAGGGAGCAGAGGGCAGGTCTGATGTGCTTGTGGTAGCCTGGGTTTCCAAGGAGATCTGGTGCAGTGTTCTGTACCAGCTGGAGTTTCCTGAGTGCTGATGGCTTCATGCCCAGGGCTACTGCACTGCTGTAGTCCAGCCGACAGGCAATGAAGGCGTGAATAATCCTGGCATGCTAACATGGGACAGACTCATGCTGTGGCAGACCGGCAACTCGGAGAAACTGAAATCCTCCCCAACCTACATCCAAATGAGTGGGACAGGTCAAATTCAAATAACTCACTGCTGGTCACTGCCAAAAGCAATTGCTGAGGAGGCACAGATGACACTCTGCTACCTTGTTCCCACACTCCCCAGTTTGTCTGGCCACATATTGCATCTTGTAAGCTTATGTGGACAGGGACAGTCTTTCCTTTTGCACAAACAGGGCCCCGATCCCTGACTGCGACCCCTAGGCACCAACAATACAAATAAATAACAAAAAGAATCCTTCTCTGAGAGGAGCTCTGGCTGCCACAGTTGTCTCCTGAGAGGTAACCTCTGTGTTGTTTCCACCCAGTGGGATGACGCCCTATGGGTTAGGACTGCAGCACATCCTCTTGTGCGTGAGGGCGAGGAAATTCAAAGCTGAGTCAGGCCGAACCAGTACTTGTCTGCAGGCTTTTCTAGTTTCACATAGTTACGAGACAGGACCAGGGTTCCCAAGTGTTGTCTAGAACCTGGCACACCTCACCAAATATATCCCGGGAGAACACTGGAATGTGCTTATGGATAAGTCTTTCTAGCAATCGCTTAAGCAACACCCGAGCTCCCAAGCTACAGAGGTGAACAAAAATATGGAAATGCACATTACTTCATCTGAACTTGGCTAAAATGTAGAAAAAAATACAAAAAGAGGTATTACTACAATATGGAAACACTGAAGTAGTAGCTAACTACCTAAAACACTAGTCTGCTTTGTTACAGAAGATAAAGCTGATGGTCAGCAGGAAATACTTTGGGAACAGTATTCCTCTCCCCCCAGAACAGTCATACAGCCGGACTGTCCATTTCAGTAACTTCCCCAGGTACCTAGTATATTCGGCGTGTACTGTAATCTAGCACCAGGCTAGCAGCTCCAAGCAGAGCAGGGTCCGCCAGATTTGAGACAACCACATCCACGGTCTCAGCAGAGAACAAAGCCTGCCGACGGATCACATCTTTGACGATGTTAACGTAATGGCCTGCTAAAACTCCAGAAAGGATCACCAGAGAGGGGTTCATTGTGTGCAGGATATTCACCACTCCAAGGCCTAGAGCTGTTCCAGCTGTGAAAACAAAGGAAAAAGAGACATTATAGCAAAAAGACAGTATCACAGAGAAATCTGAACATCAGGTGTTTAGAGACATAATGTGTTTAGAGACACCTAGTGTGACACCTAGTGTCTAGTGTGACACCTAGACACCTAGTGTCTCTAAACACATTAATTACTCCTGGGAGAATTCTGCACCACTGCATGTGCACAGAATTCATGTCCCCCACAGATTTCTTTGCTTCCCTGCAGAAAAATGACTTTCTGACAGGGAAGCAAAGGGAAACTGCAGGAGCAGTCATGCACCCCTCTCCAGCTGTGCAGGCATATTGTTTCGGGCGCTGGGAGCAGGGACACCTCGGCCGCTGGCTCCTACGCTGGGCCAGTCTCAACTCCTCTTTCCCTGCAAGGACCCACCCCCAGAAACCTACCAAGGTTGCAGGAAGCTCCACACCTCCCACCCCTGCTTCCTGCCCCCATTGCTTCTCAGCCAGAGTAAGAGGGGTCACAGTATGGGGAGCTGCTCCCTGGTCCGCCCAACCCTGGTGCATCCAGACCCCCCCATACCCAGACCTCCCTGACGAATATCACCTCCTCTGCACCAAGACATGCCCCCCCCCCCATGAGTCCCATACATAAGGTGACCAGATGTCCCGATTTTATAGAGACAGTCCCAATATTCGGGGCTTTTTCTTATATAGGTGCCTATTACCCTCCCATCCCGATTTTTCACACTTGCTATCTGGTCACTCTACCCCTAAATCTGAACCCCCATCCCGCCAAACATCACCCCCTGCATCAGGACCCCCACCCCTGCACTCAGACCACCCCAAACCCTGACGAGCACCCTGCACCCCCACCACACTGAACCTGAAACAGTGGTACCTGGACCCAAACCCCACTAAGCCCTACGCCCCCAGCACTCGACCCCACCTCCCAAGCCCCATCCCCCCACACCTAGACGAAACCTGCTGAGCCCCAACCACCTTCACATGGACCCCACTGCAGCGTCCCATTGCCCCTGCACCCAGAACACTCCAAAGAGCCCCTGTGCATTGAGACTGATCCACACAGAATCCTCTCACCCCACACCTGGATCCCCCCCACACCAAGCCCCTCCACACTTGGATCCTGGTGTGCCAGGCATGGAGGGGCAGGGCCCCGGGGGTGTTTCTGGGGCAGCCCTGGCCCTTGCGCTGTCACAGACTAAGGTGCAGTCTCACTGCCAAGTCCATGTCCTAAGGAGGTGGGGGTGGGGGGACTCTGCAGGGTGATCTCCTACCTCCATGCAGCCAGTGGCCTGTGCTCCTCACTGCCATGCTGGAGCCTCCACATTTATTTATTGACAAATGAAATTTGCAGAATTTAAAAATATTGTGTGTAGAATTTTTAACTTTTTTTGGCATAGAATTTCCTCAGGAGTAATTAACAGAATCATAGAATCAGAATCTCAGGGTTGGAAGGGACCTCAGGAGGTCATCTAGTCCAACCCCCTGCTCAAAGCAGGACAACCACAACTAAATCATCCCAACCAGGGCTTTGTCAAGCCTGACCTTAAAAACCTCTAAGGAAGGAGATTCCACCACCTCCCTAGGTAACCCATTCCAGTGCTTCACCACCCTACTAGTGAAAAAGTTTTTCCTAATATCCAACCTAAACCTCCCCCTCTGCAACTTGAGACCATTACTCCTTGTTCTGTCATCTTCTACCACTGAGAACAGTCTAGATCCATCCTCTTTGGAACCCCCTTTCAGGTAGTTGAAAGCAGCTATCAAATCCCCCCTCATTCTTCTCTTCTGCAGGCTAAACAATCCCAGTTCCCTCAGCCTCTCCTCATAAGTCATGTGCTCCAGCCCCCTAATCATTTTTGTTGCCTTGCACTGAACTCTTTCCAATTTATCCACATCCTTCTTGTAGTGTGGGGCCCAAAACTGGACACAGTACTCCAAATGAGGCCTCACCAGTGCCGAATAGAGGGAAATGATCACGTCCCTCGATCTGCTGGAAATGCCCCTACTTATACAACACAAAATGCCGTTAGCCTTCTTGGCAACAAGGGCACACTGTTGACTCATTCAGCTGTTCATCCACTGTAACCCTTAGGTCCTTTTCTGCAGAACTGCTGCCCAGCCATTCTGTCCCTAGTCTGTAGCAGTGCATGGGATTCTTCCATCCTAAGTGCAGGACTCTGCACTTGTCCTTGTTGAACCTCATCAGATTTCTTTTGGACCAATCCTCTAATTTGTCTAGGTCCCTCTGTATCCTATCTCTACCCTCCAGCGTATCAACCACTCCTCCCAGTTTAGTGTCATCTGCAAACTTGCTAAGGGTGCAGTCCACACCATCCTCCAGATCGTTAATGAAGATATTGAACAAAACTGGCCCCAGCACCGACCCTTGGGGCACTCCACTTGATACCGACTGCCAACTAGACATGGAGCCATTGATCACTACCTGTTGAGCCCGACCATCTAGCCAGTTTTCTATCCACCTTACAGTCCATTCATCCAGCCCATACTTCTTTAACTTGCTGGCAAGAATACTGTGGGAGACTGTATCAAAAGCTTTGCTAAAGTCAAGAAATAGCACATCCACTGCTTTCCCCTCATCCACAGAGCCAGTTATCTCATCATAGAAGGCAATTAGGTTAGTCAGGCATGACTTGCCCTTGGTGAATCCATGCTGACTGTTCCTGATCACTTTCCTCTCCTTTAAGTGGTTCAGAATTGATTCCTTGAGGACCTGTTCCATGATTTTTCCAGGGACTGAGGTGAGACTGACTGGCCTGTAGTTCCCCGGATCTTCCTTCTTCCCTTTTTTAAAGATGGGCACTACATTAGCTTTTTTCCAGTCATCCGGGACCTCCCCCGATTGCCATGATTTGTCAAAGATAATGGCCAATGGCTCTGCAATCACAGCGGCCAACTCCTTTAGCACCCTCGGATGCAGTGCATCCGGCCCCATGGACTTGTGTTTGTCCAGCTTTTCTAAATAGTCCCAAACTACTTCTTTCTCCACAGAGGGCTGGTCACAGGAAAGCTTTTCATTCCATATAGCAAACGTTTATGATTTTCTGTCCAGAACACTAGAATTACAATAGAATGTATTCCTTTTCTTCAGAGAAAGTGTTAGTGTATAATACTAGGACAGCTAGCTGGGACACTTGTACTCATCCTCTTTTCTTTCACAAGTAAAAGAAAAATTCAATTGTTTATAGCCGGGTAACGTTATTCAGTAACTTCTCACACCACTCTATAAGTTTTAAACAAACAATTGAATACTGGTACACAGCGATGATGATAATGAAGCTCGGTTGAGGTGGAGGAGTCAGAGGGTGGGAATTTCCCAGGGAATGCCTTACTAAATGAACTAGCACTCCACTGAGCCCTCAAGGGTTAACTCTCACACTCTACAAGCCAGCAGGAAAGGAGGGAGGGCAGACAGAGAGAGATGTGTTTCAGAGATAGAGAGGCGCATTTCCAATTAGGTATCAAGAGTGGGGTCAGAAGTACACTGCCTTGCTAAATGGCTGAACTGCCATTGATAGCCTGCAAACGACGACGTTAGAAGGGAGCATTTCACAACTGTAAACGAGCATGTTCCCTAATTGATCAGCAATGTAAGAATGAAACAACGTTAACCGGGACGACTTTAAGTGAGGAGTTATTGTACTATGATATAGATGAGAGAGGTAAGTCAACACATACAGGAACTCCTCACTTAAAGTCGTCCCGGTTAACGTTGTTTCGTTGCTGATCAATTGGGGAACATGCTCGTTTAAAGTTGTACAATGCTCCCTTCTAACGTCATTTGGCAGCTCCCTGCTTTGTCCACCTCTTGCAGGAAAAGCAGCCCATTGCAGCTAGCTCCCCTAAGTTCCCTGTGCAGCTGCTGCCCAGCAGGCTAGCAATTGCTGGCAGTTCAGCTGTCCCTCCCCCACTGCCATGTGCTGCTCCTGCCCTCTGCCTTGGAGCTGCTCCCTGAGCCTCCTGCTTGCTGTGCAGGGGAGGAGGTGCAGGGGGGAAGAGGGGGGCTAATGTCTGTGTGTCCCCCTCCCCCCTGCTTACCCCATCTTCCATAGAGCAGGGGGGGCACACGACAGTCCCGGAGGGAGCTCCTGGTTTCAGTTTGCTGATCTAACTAACAAGGCAGTGTACTTAAAGGGCAAATGCGCATAATCTCACACACACACACACACACACACACACACACACAGACACACACACAGAGACACACAGACACAGTGTGTGTCTCTGTTTGCTCTCCCTCCTTTCCTGCTGCCTTGTAGAGTGTGAGAGTTAACCCTTGAGGGCTCAGCCAATTGCTAGTTCATCATTTAGCAGTAAGGCATTCCTTGGGAAATATCCCACCCTCTGACTTTACTACCTCAACCAAGCTTCACAATCATCATTGCTGTGTACCAGTATTAAATTGTTTGTTTAAAGCTTATACTGTGTATAATAAATATAATAAATATAATATAAAATATAATATAATATTATATAATATAATATAATATAAAAGTGTTTTGTCTGGTGAAAAAAATTTCCCTGGAACCTAACCCCCCCATTTACATTAATTCTAATGGGGAAATTGGATTAGCTTAACATCATTTTGCTTTAAGCTCTGGATTTTTCAGGAACATAACTACAACGTTAAGTGAGGAGTTCCTGTATTGCTGTGCTTAGGGAAACAAAGGAAAGAAAATACCTCCTTCTGTTTTATTGGTTACACATAAAGAAACTGGTTACATTTAATGCTTGTTTTGAAAACTCAGAAAAACTGTGCATTGTAAAGTATTGTATAAACTGGAACAATGCTTCACAGAAACCGTTTCATTTTGGTTGCTTAGCATATGTATCTATTGGCCCATCACTGAAGTGTCCCATAATTTCCCATACCAATACTAAATGATCAGAACCTGACCTTTTTTTCAGTGTAAAGCCAGAGCTATGTTGCTTGCCACAAGAAAAGGAAAAGCGTGATGTTTTAATATTCTAATCCCCTGGGGCAGGAAATCCCAAAAGAAATAGCGAAGGGTCCCATGACCATGCAATTTGTAATCTGTTTAACCACATTTCTAACACTGTCCCAGAATACAGTTTGTAGGAGACAGGACAGGATTGCTAGCCCAGTCTCTTCCCAATTCCCCACTAGTCATTGGTACCACTCCTATACGCCTGAAAGGCCAGATCTCTCACTCAAGTGTAGTTCTGTAGAAACCATCGCAGCTGCACTGAGGATTTGGCCTGCTGCGGTGAAATACCAATTCTACAGCTCTGAGAATTTCTCTCGCATTCTAAGAGGGCTTCCCTCTCTAGATCTAGGTTCTTACCTGTTCTGAGAATGCTGTCAGCCTTTGCATTCCCAAGTTTAGCTGCCTGAATGAGATGCACAGCACTAATGGTCTCTTCTGTCTTCACTGACATTCCGCCGACTAACAACAGATCCTCTGTTTGGGGTGAAGAGAAAGCCCGGAGGGAAACATTAATAACAAATCTGCAGTTGGAATAACAGGGTGAGTGTATCTATGTTATTCATCTGTAAAAAGGAAGATAACTTTTAAAAAGAAAGACCTTATTTACACACTTAGGCCCCGATGTTGCAAACATACATGTGAGTGGTGCCACTGAACTCAACAGGGCTAGTCATGTGCCTAGTTATTCATGTGTGTAGCTGTTTGATGGATCAGGGCCTTAATTATGACCGTTCCATTGTGATAGCAAACTGGTTTGTTCTACAAATCGATACAGTTCAATCCTTGAGGGGGCCATTTAGGGATCTGGGGCAAAAATTGGGGATTGGTTCTGCTTTGAGCAGGGGGTTGGACTAGATGGCCTCCTAAGGTCCCTTCCAACCTTGATATTCTATGATTCTATGATCACTCCAAATATAGATGTAAAACATAATTAAGAGCAGAAACCATCCACCTTTTATTCAAGACTGGGGAGCTGTTGATGAGAGGAACAAACAACTGAGCTCATCAACATGACATAGCCGAAACAGCCAAGTGGCTAGTAAGTAGGTTAAGTATTTGCAGTAATAGAAATAACATGCCACTGAGAGATCTAAAATCCAAGATGTACAAAGGTACGTTAGTCCAGAGAAATATAATCTTCCAAAGCTCACATGTAACATTGCCTTTAAAAGTATCACAATATATTACTTTAGTGCTCTCGCTGCTGTAAGCATTAATTGACTGGGGGGGAAGTTACTAACCCTGAAACTAGGGGGAAAAAAAGTTCTAAGGAATATTTTAAATTCAACACAATATCATAGAATCATAGAATCTCAGGGTTGGAAGGGACCTTAGGAGGTCATCTAGTCCAACCCCCTGCTCAAAGCAGGACCAATCCCCAATTTTTGCCCCACATCCCTAAATGGCCCCCTCAAGGATTGAACTCACAACCCTGGGTTTAGCAGGCCAATGCTCAAACCACTGAGCTATATACGAGTTAAAGCTAGAATTTGACTTCAATGGGAGCAGAATTAGGCCAATGCAGCACTTTCAAAAATCCCATCCTAAGTACTTTTTCTCTCTATTGAGGTTCACACTTATTAAATCTATGATTCAATTTTACCATTACTGAAGCTCCTTCAGAATGCTTGTTAAAAATGGCTGCTCCGGTGGCATGCCTAAAATGCCATTTTAGGCTGGACACTCTTGCAAATGCTGGTATTTGCCAGCAGCATTATAGAAGATTGAACAATTAAATTAAAAAGAGGGTTAAAAATACACCTACCATCATGTAGTTTTTTAGCTTCTCTCTGCAAGGCTATTCCAGAGGCATATGCTTCTATACATCCATGGCTCCCACACAAGCACTCTGGTCCTTCTAAAGACACCACAATGTGTCCAAGTTCAGCAGCACAAAAGGAACTTCCATGGATCAATTCATGTTGATGAATGATTCCACCTCCAATTCCTATAAGCATATTCACATTTTTGACAGTAAAAGAACAGTCACGTAATGGCCTGGATTCAGCAGGGCATCTACATGTCCTTATCTTAAAAAGGAAGGGCATGTATCTTAAATACATGCATCTGTGCATCACTGTATTAGGACCAAATAAAGGAGTAGTCATTACAAATCTCTTCTCTACTTAATGCACTTGGTGCAAGTAAACACATTAAGTCTCCCCTGCCCCTGGATGGCAATATGAACGTACACCTATAATGCACAGTTCATTGGTCATGTCATGGTATAATTTGTTCATGAGATATTTAGCCAAAGAAGGTTATTGAGAGGCACAGGTAGACATTACGTCTCAGCCTGTGAGTTCATAACTCCTGTCATAATAGTCCTAAATTCTTTATGCATGAAACAAATATTTAATTCGCCCTTAAGAAGCAAAATCTTATCAAAAATTGTAAATGCTCAAAGAAAAGAGTAGAAGTCAATCACATCCTTCAGATGTGGTGCATCTAGAATTCTTGTCCTAGATCTAGTATAAAATTGTGGTTTGCATTACAAACTATTGTTGATTGTTCATTAGCATTCTTCCCTCGCTAATTCGGATGGCAGTGGGCAGGCCTGGGTGTCTCAATGCAGCGGTGGTGATATTGGATGTGTGAAGTCAGGTTCCTTAGCTCAAGATCAGCCCAGATTAGGTCTTTTAACATACTAGTGTAGACTAGTAGAGACATACTAGCCACGTATATGCAAGAATGGTTTGGGTTGGTTTTTTTGTTTTGTTTTTTTAAAACAAGTGAGGATTCTTCAGCCGAGGTAACTGACACCCATGTAAATGACAATGTGCTACTAGGATGATGTGTCAAGCGGAGCTCCTCATTTAGCTACTACATACGGCTCCAGAGTGGACCTACATTTTCTGCAGCTGGAAGGGAATTCTATTACAATGTTGGAACTGGAGGACGGCCCCCACTAATGCAGCTGTTCTGTGACATAAAGACAGCAGGAATTCAGTGCTTTGATTTCTGTGTTCACACTTACCCGTACCAGTGATTAGCGTTACAAAATTTTCCACTCCTTTTCCATGCCCAAATTTCCTCTCTGCCAGAGCAGCACAGTTGCCATCATTGTCCACCCAGACTGGCAAGTGCAGAGCATCAGATATCGGGGTCCTCAGATCAACAGAACTCCACTCCTGAATGAGCTTTGTAGAATGAAGCACAATTCCTTCTCGGGGATTCACCCGTCCACCTGTAGAAATACCTGAGCCCCAAAACACACGAGAGAAAAATCAAAGATAAGGCTAAATAACTCTGGAACTACAATCTATTTGCTCCTTGGGAGGAAAAGGATTTTTATTTTTAACATTAAATGATCTATTTCTGAATCTAAACAAAACAGTCCGAAGCCTCACTTGCAATATATTACAACAGTTATGATACGAAACGAGAACTAACAGAATTCTAGCATCCTTATTAATATGTGCTCAGTGTACCAGCTAACCAGCTGGGAGGTGTTATCATTAGCAGCTGAAAATTCAATTTCTTATTTTAGGCGGTGTTGGGTAAGTTAGCCATATATAAAAAAACCTGTAGAATACCAAGGAGTTGTCCAACTTAAATAAGTGTCAAGGAACCCAGACTTGCTGAAAGTCTCTGGGTAAAGAGTAAAAAACAAGGGTGATGTAATTGTAGGGGGTCTACTACAGACCATCTAACCAGGAAGAAGAGATGGATGAGTCTTTTTTTTAAAACGACTAACAAAATAATCCAAAGCACAGGACTTGGTAGTGACGGGGGACTTCAACTACTCAGACATCTGTTGGAAACAGAACAATGCAGGGCACAGATTATCCAACAAGTTCTTGGAATGTACTGTAGACAATTTTCCACCTTGCCCGCGCCCCCCGCCCCCGCCGCACATCGGTTCATTGAGGGGCAAATCCCAACGAGCCTTTATAGGCCACAGGGGCCAGACTGCCCAGGGGCTGCTCCCCAGACCAGGTTCCCCCGTCCCCACCCCATCCACTCCCTCCCACTTCCCACCTCCCAACCCCTTCTCCTTGTCCCCTGACTGCCCCCTCCTGGGACCCCTGCCCCTAACTGCCCCCCAGAACCGCACCCCCTACCTAAGCCCCTCCTGAGACCCCCCCCACCCTAACTTCCCCCTAGGACCCTACCCATCCCGACTGCCCCAACCCTTATCCACACCCCCGCCCCCAGACAGACCTCCGGGACTCCCACGCCGCATCCAACCACTCCCTGTCCTTTGACTGCCCCAACCCCTCTCCACACCCCTGCCCCCTGACAGGTCCCCCCTCCCCCAGAACTCCTGACCCATCCAACCCCCCCTGCTCCCTGTCCCCTAACTGCCCCAACCCCTCCCCACACCCCTGCCGCCTGACAGGCCCCCCAGAACTCCCGACCCTTCCAACCCCTCATGCTCCCTGACTGCCCCCCGGGACTCCCCTTACCAGGCCCAGGCTGCTGGAGCTGCTGGCTCCAGGTGGAGGCAAAACATGCTGCCGGGCTGCCGCTCGCACAGCCCCTCCCCCGCAGAGTGCTGAGGCAGCGGGAGGGGCAGCAGCGGCTCACACTCCCGGGAGCAGCAGAACCCGAGCGCGCGGTGAGGGGGTAGCCGGGGGCTGGGGGGGCCAGCAGCCCTGCAAAGGCGGCAGCACGGCTAGTGGGGAGCAGCCGCGCCCCCTGCCCAGGCTGCAGCCTGGCGCCCCCCCCGGGGGCTCCTGCAGCGGATGCAGGCGGGCGGTGGCCCCCGTTCGCCCCCCAGTTCTCCCCTCGCCGCGCTCGGGCTCTGTGGCTCCCGGGAGTGTGAGCCGCCGCAGCCACTGCCCCTCCCGGAGCGGCTCACATGCCCGGGAGCCGCAGAGCCTGAGCGCGGCGAGGGGGGAGCCGGGGGGCGCATGGGGGCTGGCGCCCGCCTGCATCTCCTGCAGTCTGCAGGAGCCCCACCGGGGGGGGAGGTCCGGGCTGCAGCCTGGGCAGGAGGGGCAGGGGGCACGGCTGCTCCCCACTAGCAGTGCTGCCACCTTTGCAGGGCTGCTGCCCCCCCCTCAATGCGCCGGCTCCTCCATGGCTGGGGCTCGCCGCCCCCGCAAGCCGACGCTTTTTGGCGCCCCCAACCACTTGGCGCCCTAGGAAACCGCCTAGTTCGCCTAGTGGTTGCACCCGCCCTGAGTGGAAGGCAGCTTAGGTGAAAGACTATGAAATGGTAGAGTTCATGATTCTAAGGACTGGTAGCAGGGAGAACAGCACAATAAAGATAATGGATTTCAAGAAGGCAGACTTTAGTAAACTCAGGGAATGGGTAGGTAAGATCCCATGGGAAGCATGTCTAGGGGGAAAAACAATTCAAGAGAGTTGGCAGTTTTTCAAAGTGACATTATGAAGGGCACAAGAGCAAACTATCCCATTGCAAAGGAAAGAGAGAGGCAGTATGGCAAGAGGCCACCTCAGCTTAACCAGGAGATCGTCAATAATCTGAAACTAAAAAGTGTTCTACAAAAAGTGGAAACAAGGTAAATTACAAAGGATGAATATAAACAAATAACAAGTATGTAGAGACAAAATTAGAAAGGCCAAGGCACAAAACAAGATTCAACTAGCTAGAGACATAAAGGGTAACAAGAAAACATTCTACAAATACATGAAAAGCAAGAGGAAGACCAAGGAGAGAGTAGGCCCGTTACTCAATGGGGGCGGGGGGAGAAACCATAACAGAAAATGTGGAAATGGCAGAGGTGTTAAAGGCCCTTTTTGGTTTCAGTTTTCACCAAAAAGGTTAGTAGCAGCTGGACATCTAACGTGGTGAATACCCGTGAAAATGAGGTAGGGTCAGAGACTAAAATAGGGAAAGAACACGTTAAAAATTATTTAGGCTATGTGTATATTACGTACCTTGCAGCAGCACAGCTTCACCACTACAGCTAGGCCACTGTTAAGGTCTCTCATGTAACAGCTCTTTGCCAGCAGGAGAGAGCTCTCCTGCCAGGATAATTAAATCTCCCCCAATGAGCAGTGATAGCTATGTCGGCAGAAGAACCTCTCCTGCCAACATAGTGCTGTCCACACCAGCACTTGTGCTGGTGAAATTTATATGAGTCAGGGTTGTGTTTTTTTCACAATCCTGACAGACAGAAGTTTTACCGACAAAGCCTTAGACAAGTTAGATGTCTTCAAGTCACCGGGGCCTGATGAAATACCTCCTTGAATATTCAAGGAGGTGACTGAGGAGATATCTGAGCCATTAGCAATTATCTTCAAAAAATCATGGAAGACGGGAGAGATTCCAGAGGACTGGAAAAGGGCAAATAGAGTGCCAATCTATAAAAAGGGAAACAAGGACAACCCGGGGAATTACAGATCAGTCAGCTTAACTTCAGTACCTGCAAAGATAATGGAGCGAATAATTAAGCAATCAATTTGCAAACACCTAGAAGATAAGGTGATAAGTAACAGTCAGCATGGATTTGTCAAGAACAAATCATGTCAAACCAACCTGATAGCATTTTTTGACAGAGTAACAAGCCTTGTGGATAGGGGATAAGTGGTAGCTGTGGTATATATTGACTTTAGTAAGGCTTTTGATACTGTCTCGCATGACCTTCTCAAACAAACTAGGGAAATACAACCTAGATGGAGCTACTATAAGGTGAGTGCAAAACTGGCTGGAAAAACCGTTCCCAGAGAGTAGTTATCAGTGGTTCACAGTCAAGCTGGAAGGACATAATGAGTGGGGTTCCGCAGGGATCAGTTCTGGTTCTGTTCAATATCTTCATCAATGATTTAGATAATGGCATAGAGAGTACACTTATAAAGTGTGCGGATGATAAACTGGGAGGGGTTGCAAGTGCTTTGGAGAATAGGATTAAAATTCAAAATGATCTGGACAAACTGGAGAAATGGTCTGAAGTCAATAGGATGAAATTCAGTAGGACAAATGCAAAGTACTCAATCCAGGAAGGAACAATCAGTTGCACACATACAAAATTGGAAATGACTGCCTAGGAAGGAGTACTGCAGAAAGGGATCTGGGGGTCATAATGGATCACAAGCTAAATATGAGTCAAGAGTACAATACTACTGCAAAAAAAAAAGAAGAAGCAAATATCATTTTGGGATGTACTATAGAGAGTGTTGTAAGCAAGACACGAGAAAAAATATTCCACACTACTCTGTGCTGATTAGGCCTCAACTGGAGTATTATGTCCAGTTATGGTCACTACATTTCAGGAAAGATGTGGACAAACTGGAAAAAGTCCAGAGAAGAGCAACAAAAATGATTAAAAGTCTAGAAAACATGACCTATGAGGGAAGACTGAAAAAATTAGGTTTGTTTAGTATGGAGAAGAGAAGACTGAGAGAGGACGTGATAACAGTTTCCAAGTATATAAAAGGCTGTTACAAGGAGGAGGAACAAAAATTGTTCTCCTTCACCTCTGAGGATAGGACTTAAATTGCAGCAAAGGTGTTTAGGTTGGACATAAGGAAAAACTTCCTGTCAGGGTGGTTAAGCACTGGAATAAATTCCCTAGGGAGGTTGCGGTATCTCCATCATAGGAGACTTTTAAGGGTAGGTTAGACAAACACCTGTCAGGGATGGTCTAGATAATACTTAGTCCTGCCATGAGTGCGGGGAACTGGACTAGATAACCTCTTGAGGTCCCTTCCAGTCCTACAATTCTATGATCAGTAAAATCTGCTGAAATTGGCAACACTTAAATAAACATTTAGGATGAATGAAAGAGAAACAGTGGAACTTGGATAGGAAGGTATCAAAGTAAGTGTCTGAATGGGACTTGTCCTGGAGAACAATACACAGAGTACAGAGTTATTAGTCAAGTTTATATTGAGAAGACAATGGTTATAGTCAGATGAAAACTCCTGAAGTCAGTGGGAACGTGAGTGCAAAGCACCTCTGAAAGTAGGACCACTTACTGAGGTGTCTAAATAGATACTAGGGTGCCTAGCTTAAGATACCCAAGTATAAACATTTTGGTCACTGCTTTTATACAGAGAATGCATGATGTAAAGGTGTTATCAACATGAGTTTGGAATAGCTGCGTCCCCCATGAGTGGCAATGACAAGAGTGAGTTATACAGGTCAGCCTTAATGAGTGCAAATAAACGTTTATACCACTAACAGTGGTTTTGGAATATGCCACACATTTTACAGAAATTTTTTAGAAGTGCTCGAGGGTTAATTTAAAAAAAAATATTCCTCTTATTTCACACCCCTTACCTATAAATTGTACAGACTTTGGATGGACAGGATAATTATAATTAAGACAGAAAACTCTAAAATTACTTAAATTTGCATTTTTACTTCCATAGATCATAGTATCTGGATTTCAACATCTGACATCTTACTGGAAAATTGAGGGTTTTCTCTTTTTAAATCTTCTTAATGGAATAAAGCTCACACTGTTAGCTCTGATACATTACAAAGTACTGGATCATGAACCTATCACTGGTGCACAGCTGAATACTTCCCGATGACCTCGGTCCTGATGGAGAACTGATGGAGAAATTCAACATTTCTCCATCGGTAACTGATGGAGAAATTCAACATTTCTGTCAAGAGAAGGAGGAAACATCTCTCTGCAAAGGTATTCTGTTATACTAAAAAAAGAAGCTGCTTGGAGCTGCTCAGAGGTTTGGAAGGTATGGCATCTCATTCAATAGGCCCTAACACTGATTAGGCAAGCTAGTTGGGACTGTAATGTAATTAAATAATAAAATAGTCCTGCCAGGGTTGGAATAGTGGGCAGAGTGCAGGTGAGGCAGTCAAAGGGGTAGGGAAAAGAATCATGCATCCATTTATCACATGGTTCCCACCACTATATATATGGTGCGTGGGGTTTTTAAATCAAATCTAACTGGTTGAAACTTGGTCATACGGCCAAATATAAATGTTCCCCATTATGCATGAAAGAGGGCTTTAGTTGAGAGAAGGCATACTTTATGGCCAAGATTATTATTGATTTCCAACATATCCAGCAGAGACAGACTGGAGCTGGGTGTTGTAGAAAGCCAACAAAAATACTTATCTAAAACTACTCCATTAGAGGGAGCATGTCTTGTTACAGCATGCAGATATGCAGAAGAAATTGCTTGAAAGCTACAATAATTTTCAAACTACTACAAATATTTTCTTCATCATAGTACAGTAACTCCTCACTTAAAGTCGTTCCGGTTAACATTGTTTCGTTCTTATATTGCTGATATAAGGGCACGTGATATAAGAGCACGTTGAATTAGGGAACGTGCTCGTTTACAGTTGTGAAATGCTCCCTTCTAACGTCGTTTGCAGGCTATCAATGGCAGTTCAGCAGTCCCTTCCCCCACTGCCATGTGCTGCTCTCCAAGACTCCTGGAGGGGAGTTGGGGGGGGGGAGGGGAAGAAGAGGGGGGCTTATGTCCCCCTGCACACCCCATCTTCCATAGAGCAGGGGGGACACACGAGGGAGGGAGCTGCTGCCTTAGGCAGAAGCTGCAGCTGCCTGGCTTGCTGATCTAATTAACAAGGCAGTGTACTTCTGACCCCACTCTTGATAACTAAGTGGAAATGTGCATCTCTATCTCTGAAACACATCTTTCCTGCTGGCTTGTAGAGTGTGAGAGTTAACCCTTGAGGGCTCAGTGGAGTGCTAGTTCATTTAGTAAGGCATTCCCTGGGAAATTCCCACCCTCTGACTCCTCCACCTCAACCAAGCTTCACTATCATCATCGCTGTGTACCAGTATTCAATTGTTTGTTTAAAACTTATTGTGTGTGTGTGTGCATACGTATTTACATTAATTCTTATGGGGAAATTGGATTCGTTCAACATCGTTTTACTTAAAGTCGCATTTTTCAGGAACATAACTACAACGTTAAGTGAGGAGTTACTGTACAATGCATACAGCAGAATGTGTAACCATACTCCCAAAACAGCCAAGTGTTATACGCAATGAATTCAACAGCTAGTAACATTTTAAGTAGCTGCAGTATGCAAACTATTTTTATATTGTTAAATTGTAATGATGTTTAGCACCTGCATTAATTTATGATGTCCTGTTTTGTAAATCCACACTAAGACTGGTATTTTGGTGGGGTTATGTTAGCCAGTTAACTTGGCTGCCTTAGAATACAGCTTCAGAAAGCGGATTTGCTTGGCACAGAAAATCCATTTTTTAATCAGTGCAGAATCCATTCCCACATGTAACATAGCAGGAACCACTGGATAAAAGAATTAAGAGTTAAGTCACGGGTATAAATTCATGCACTGTACAGGAAAGTAACGTTTAGCAGAAAGTCATTAGTTAGTTATTGAGCAAAGATAACTCACTATGATAGTTAATTTGTGCAAGGACAATAGGGTCTTTGGTAGTGTGACAAAGTTCCTCCTCTACCTCGGTGGGTCCTGCGCTTATTGGCGGATTCTGCTTGCCTCAGAGATCTTCCCCTCTAGTAGAATCCACAGTCCAGGTTAACTCCTCCTGTGTCTGATCAGGAGTTGGGAGTTTTGGGGGGAACCCGGGCCCGCCCTCTACTCCAGGTTCCAGCCCAGGGCCCTGTGGATTGCAGCTGTTTAGAGTGCCTCCTGGAACAACTGCACGACAGCTACAACTCCCTGGGCTACTTCCCCATGGACTCCTCCCAACACCTTCTTTATCCTCACCACAGGATCTTCCAGCAGTACGCCCTCTTACTCTCAGCTCCTAGTGCCTCTTGCTCCCAGCTCCTCACACGCAACCTCCTTCCACAGCTCCTGCCATGCGCCCCTCACTGACTCACTGGGAGGCTTTTAACTAGTTTCAGCCAGCCCCTGATTGGCTGCAGGTGTCTCAATTAACCTCCCTGCCTTCTGGAAAGTTCTTAATTGGCCCCAGGTGTCTTGATTAACCTGGAGCAACTGCCATAAGGTATCAGGGATTTGTTTAGCCTGGGGCTAACATACTGGTTCCTTACCACTTTCCCATAGCCCTCTGGCCTTGCCTCATCACAGTAGCTAATAAATTTAAGTCGCCAATTAAAAGTTTAATAGGCCTGATTTTGATCTCTCACCAATGTAAGTCAGGAGTGACCCACAGAAATCAATGGAGTTACATCAGAATCAGGCCCAACAGGTTTGTTTAAATAGTTCCTACTTGGGGAAAATATCCAAAGATTCTGTTAAACGCTGGAATGCTCACTTCCATCAGGGCCCACACTACCCTTTGCAACAGTGCCTCTACTGAGAGTTGTAGGATGAAAGGGGAAAGGACAGTTTTCTAATATTATAAGGGTTTATTTGATTTTGATTAATTAGACACTCCAAAAATGGTATCGTCCAGAAATCTACAGACCAGGATTACAAATTCCACAAATTAACATGTGGTTTGATTCTTGAGCACCTCTGAAAAATCAGGCCAATAACTATAAAAAAAGGTTACAAAAAGCCACATGACAAGTCAACTAATTTCAGCATTACAGCTACGATCCTGGGTCCAATTCAGCAGTGACATAAGCAGCTGTGCAAGTCTCATCACAAAAAAATAGGTGTACATAGTGCAGCTTGCACTGGGTTAACATTCAGTACCTGTGCAAAATGAGTACAACTTGCACAAGGAGGAGGAAAGAGAAATGTAGCAGGAAATGCAACTAACAGAGACGATAAAATAAAACAGCCGCTCAGACACACACAGCCAACCACAAGTGGAAGAGAAGAATCAGGCCCAGTGTCTTTGGGTTTGATTTTCCACTGCCCTGCACCTTAGGTCAACATCTGCACCTGAATGAAGTGGATGTACCACAATACCACTCTGATCTGATAGCATCTGACATGCACACTGCACAGGTGTGCATGGTGACAAGGCGCACTGCTCTGGAGAAATTAACCCTTTTATCTTATAAGATGTGTGACAGACCCAGACAAGTGGGATACAGAAATCTCATAGAAGGCAAATATACTGGCCATTGGATTAATAGTTTTCTGTTCCCTGAGTGACCAGAGCAGGGGCTGCACTAGAACAAGCAGGAACTTTCTGGAACCAATTTAAGGCAGGCAGGCTAATTAGGACACCTGGAGCCAATTAAGAAGAACCTGCTAGAATCAATTAAGAAAGGCAGGCTAATCAGGGCACCTGGTTTTTAAAAAGGAGCTCACTTTAGTTTGTGGTGTGGCGTGCGAGGAGCTGGGAGCAAGAGGCACACAAGGAGTTGAGAGGGAGAATAGTTGAAGGACTGAGGAGTACAAGCATCAGCAGACCATCAGGAGGAAGGTCCTGCAGTAAGCGTAAAGAAGGTGTTGGGAGGAGGCTGTGGGGAAGTAGCCCAGGGAGTTGTAGCTGTCACGCAGCTGTTACAGGAAACCCTATAGACAACTGCAATCCACAGGGCCCTGGGCTGGAACCCGGAGTAGAGGGCGGGCCCGGGTTCCCCCCAAACCTCCCAACTCCTGATCAGACACAGGAGGAATTTGACTGTGGGTTCTACCAGAGGGGAAGATCTCTGAGGCGATCAAAATCCGCCAATAAGCGCAGGACTCACCAAGGTAGAGGAGGAACTTTGTCACAGATGCTATTTCTAACATCTCTCTTCCCTTTCAGCATGTAAGTTATATGCCTCTTGCACACCCATTGAATGCCACGCCCATGCAAGTCGCACCATTTTGTCACTCACACCTAATATCTGACCACCTTACATTCAATATCCGAAGTTTGCTACTATTTAAGTCACTGCTGAATTTGGCCAGGAGATTTCCAGAGTTGCTGGACCTATTTACCCTGGTCTCTGTTTGTTCTCCTGGACCAAATTCATCCCTAATGTCAAACCTCAGTAAGATCACAGCAGGGCTGAATCTGGCTGTGTCTTAGATAGTCTCACTTAACGTGTGATCTTTTGCACTGCAGTATTTAAGTACAAAATAAGGAGTTATAGATACAGGGGTAAATTCTACATGGACTTACATCCACATGAACTCCCAGTGCACGGGGAGTAAGTCAACACAGAATTTGGTTCACAATGTCTGCCAGAAAGGTGATTCGCAAATATGTTCTGAAAAAAGTTATGATTCCCTTTAGGGCATTTAAACAAGTTACCATTTTTCATGTTCACAAATGGCAGGCCATCTTGGAACGATGGCCCGGCAGGCATTGTGCTGGTGGCATCACATTGACCATAAATAGCGCTGGAGGATACTTGTCAGGTAAGTCCTGTTTTTCCAACATTGCAAAGAATTCTGCTCTCAGTTACCATCTATGCAACCAGGCCAAGTTCAGTGAAGGATACACAGCTGTAACTGCGCAGGAATTAGCCCACTGTGCATTTATTTTTTTAAGTGACTGATATTTATATTTATATCATGTAGGTTATAAGAGAAGATCTAATAAGAACTTTTAAAACACTTTGCAATACCAGAAGCAGAAGAGGCCTTGCCTTGTAGCTTATTGCTGTGGGTGGCATGTATTATTACTTGAACAGCTGAGGTGAACTCAGAAGTATGCACTTCATAACCTGAAAAATAACCCTAACATCCCTTTTCCATTTGTTTAAATAGAAGTCAGAACATTCCAAAAACATCCTTGCAGGTGTTCTATAATTCTTTTGATTTCACGTCACATCTAACAAGTTATTTGATTTTTTTTATTTCCAATTTTATTTTAATAGTGACAAAACAACAAAAATCATCATTAAGATTACAACAGCCCCAAAGTTACATCAAGGCTCATTTGAACTTGATGACTGGGAACAAAGTACTGAACTGAAGTACAAAATACATCTTTTTCTTTGAGATTGTGTTATGTGTAGAAAAATAGCATTGTATTTTCTTAAGAATGATGACTTCTCAATGACGCCTCATAACTGTTTTATATTAAAGTGAATTCTTCAGCACAAACTCATCCTTTGAGGCCAAGTACAGAAAACTTTTAGTCCAAATGAAAGATCAGATGTCAAACAGGACCTTTTGTTCACTGACATTATTCTGAAAGATTCCATTACATTATTATACTACTACATTAAATAAGATAGAACCTTTTTGAGAAAGTTCTCTCTGACAATAAAGAATTTATAAATTGCCTTTTTGTAATCCTTCAGTTCAGGGATCTGGATCACACACACATACACTGCTTCTTTTGCTTTTATGTACGCACCATTGAAGTTTTTCCAGACTCATTATGGCAAATAAGAATTTTCAAGAGTTAACAGTAATATTTTTCTACCATGTGATTTAAATCAGAATTTTGGTTTTAGAGCAAAACTTGTCTTTGGTCTTTGGTCAAAATGGAATGAGTTTCTAATATTCTGGTTAAACAGAATCCTTTCCACTAAAACAAATGTTCCAGAACAAAGCTTTTAGTCAGTCATTAAGCAGAATTAAGCTGGGATCAGTTACCGTATAAACAAAATAATTTAAAATGGGTTTCTGCTACAGTGAAATTGAAATAGCGAATGAAAAACTATCTTGCCTTCCAGCTCTGCGGACATAAGCATCACTTCTGGACTGTGTTTTGGCCTCTTCATGCTCCTCTGGTGAGTCACGGGGCTTGTCACCCAAGTTATTCGCCACAGGCAGCTGTAGGAAGTGTCTGTCAGCGATGGCAGTTTCAGGGGCTGCTCTAACTTATGCTCTCCAAATTCTGGGGCTGGGCCTCCACGTCAAGGTAGGTTAAAAAACAACCTTTTCCACCCACCACCCTAAGGGCTGTATCTCCTCAGCAATACCAGTTAGGCAGTGCTGTTCAGAATCATGGCCCTAGAATCAAACTCCACAGAAATCAGCATGAATGACAAGTTCTTCTTATGAAATGACCAGTTCTCGAAATCCTATAGGTTGGGACTGGGGTGCATTGGCATAGCTTTGTGGATAGCTTTCACAGTTCCTACTCAGAGAGAGCGGACTCTAGTCTGTGTTTTCAGCTCCTCATTTTCACATGCATTTAAAAAGCATCCCTTATCATACTCACTAAATAAAGGAATAAAACTGTTAATATAAACGCTGTGAAAATGTGAGGGATCAATTTTTTAACACAACTGGAACAATCTAGTTTAGTGTTTAAAGCCTTGGAAGAAAAATTCAATATTCATTAACTTACCCACTCCCAAAATTCTGCAGTTTAGATTTACAGCTTCTGATGCAGCCTCCATACACATCTTGAGAATCAATTCTATTCTGTCCTCATAGGTTTTAGGATTGAGCTGGGTATATTTCTTCACTATTTCACCCTAAGAGGGAAAAAACAGTCAGGCCTGTCCACTTATATAAACGCCCTGCAAAATGAATGACTTCTCTTCTGTTTAAATTACAGACCCATCAGCTTTTAAAACAATTTTATATTTGCAAAGGGCCACAGCTCTACCTCCAAGTGGGGAGAAAAAAAAAAGATACAAGTCTTATGCCCTGACCCTGCAAGATTATCGGTGTGGGCAGGCCCCTTGCACCAATGTGGGGCCCTAGACTGGTTTCTGCAATCAAGCCCTACAAGCTGAAATACAACATACATGTAAGACAAGGACCTCCGAGCTGGCAACAGAATATGCCACAGGCTGTCATAAAATTACTGCAAACAGCAAACCATAATGTGATATGCTGGAGGTTTCACTCTGTCCCAGCATTGAAGAGAGGAAGGGACAACTCAAATAGCTTCACGATCAATGGCTGGATTCAAAAGGAAGTGTTTTTTAGTTTTAAATACAATTAAACAAAAGTTTGTTTGGGGTCATAAATATTGTTATTTTACTGGCAACCGGAAACTTATTAGACACACATTCTTAGAATTCAGGTGCAGGAATTGGTCTTATCAAGGTTGTTAAGAAAATTTAAAGGCATCTGTTATAAATATTGTTTCTTACACAGCAATGCTGACTCCGATATTCAGTCTTTGAAACATTTTTTGCAGTAATGTAATCTCTGACGTCTGTTTGTGTGGGGGATGAAGGAGGGGAGTATTTTTATAAGCTAACACTCATAAAACAATGAGAGCATTCATTATGTGTGGGTGCAGGGGGAAAACTAAAGTTAAGGCAATGTTAAGCTTGCAAGATCAAACACTAAGAAGTGAATACATTTCAAAAGTGAAGGTATGCCCTGGTGATGTTATCTCTGTCACAAAGCACATCCTGTGTATTTTCTGGTAACAGAATATTACCCTGTGGTTTACATTTAACAAGGGGGAAAGGAATAGACCATGCTGCATATATACCATGTGACTGGCTTAATGTTACCAAAGCGACTTCAGCTTTGGGAATTTCCTGACATTTGAGTACTGGTTCGCATTCAAATGTCAGCATTAGATCAATGATAGCGTTTTATTTTCCTTTAATCTTCATTTAGTTTCCTCCAGCAGTTTTTGTTTTTTCAGGAACAAATACAAAAAAACACTAGAGACAGTTTTTAGAGGTAATCTCTTTGTTCTGGCTTTGCCAGACGAACTTGAAGGCTCTTCAAAAGCAGTGGTTTCCAAACTTTCAGAAACTGAGTCCCACCCTTCAGGGAAACTAAACCAACTGCACCTTCAGCGCTGCCATATGTTGTTAAATGCATACTCAAAAACAGGGTGTCACTCAGGCCTGGTCTACATTTAGGGCTAGACCGACATAGCTACATCTGCCAAGCGTGCGAAAAAACCCAAAACCAAACCATACACTCCTGAGCACTGTGGCGATGCCAACCTAGGGTAAATGTGCTACATTGATAGAGGAGTTGACGTAGCCGCCATTGCTCAGGGAGGTGGTGTTCCGACACTAATGGAAAAACTAATTCTGTCCGTGTAGGCTGCATCCACAGGATAGGGTTATGCCGCTGTAGCTACAGGGACCTAGCTATGTTCGTGTGGTCTCCTTAGCTTAGACATACCCTTGCAGTAGAGCAGAGTAGATTGTGTAGATCTTCGCATTATAACACTCTCTCTCCTGTCTTAGATGCTTTGAGTGGTGAAATCATTAACAATGGTGACCAAATTTAAAGGATCATTATTAGCGCCTGAGTTGTACCCAGTCAAGTGAATGAAATAGTTAACACCTCCAAGCTCTTGTTTCAGGCTTTTTGCAAACTTCTCTTCATCAGTTACGCCTGGATCACATTTTCAAGGTTTTCTTCACAATCAGAACAGCCAGGCACTTTTTTTTAAGAAAAATTAACGCTAAAGTTTCTAGTAAACAACTGAGAGGCCTATTTGTGCTTCCCTGGCTAGTTCTTCATGCCAGCCCAAGGGGCATACTACCCACTCTGGAAAACATCACTTAAATGAGCTAGCTGTGTACAAGCCGTGCAACTCTAGGCCAAAGAAAAATGTTCTACGTGCCATGAATTCTTTGGTGTGAAAAATGATGGGCTGACAGCCCTGGAGACTGAAGTCTTTTATTCACAGAACATCTACCGCACAGGCTGTGATGGTGCACGTTTCCCCACACTGTCCCACAACATGCTTCAACCTGGTCTGGAACAATCACTTTTAGCAGAGAAAGGGGTAGGTTAGTCTCCAGGCTCACGCAGTCCTGAGTTTCTCTGAGAATTCCTGCCTGGGTGCCAATTACCTTCTATTCTGATAACGGTTTAGAGTTCACAGTCCATAAGCAGGCACACTTCATCAGTGCACCTAGGATCTCCCCCAGGGACAGTGCTGCATTGCACTATCCCTAATGCAGTGCTTTCCCTAGAATACAGTGGTGTCTACAGACATGTATAAAGGCATGGTATAGTACTTACCTTCATACTGACTATCGCTACCCGGAGATTTGTTCCACCTAGATCCACAGCCAAGGCACTCTGGGTTTCTAGGATATGGTCAATATCTTGTGAGATGTTCTCCTTTACAGGAGGGAAGCAGAACTTCTTCTGCAGTGGCTCTTTGAGGTCAATAGATTTGAGGAACTTCAGAATTCTTGGGACAGCATTACCATCCCCGTATATTTTTGAGCTGTAATATAAAAAAGCACCAATTATAGTGTAAGTAAAACAGCAAGTCTGTAAAGCACTTATAAAACAGACGGCCACAATATTTCACATCTCAAAGGTTATTAATAACTATAACGTTATCTGCCATGACAATAATGCATTTCAAATCTCTGTGAGTGTGCCACAGGATGTGCTAGATGCTTTAACAATCTGGAGTGGGTTGAGGGCTATCCAGCTACAGGTAGCACAAGTGTGGAATAACCATCATTTTTTGCCCCGGGCTCTCATTTAACCATGTTCTATGAGGTTACAGCATTATTTGTGTTGTTTTTTTTAAGAATTCTAGACGTTGACACTGAATCCTAGACATCAAGCAGCAGAGCTTTGCTGTATGAGTTCCAAGCTGCCAACATTGTACAATGACTGAGATTCAGCGACTACTCCTTTGTATGTAGTAAGACATCTAAGATGATTATTTCTTCCTAGAGTGGTGAGCTAACCGTGGATAAATATGGTGAAGTCTATTCTCCACCCCAGTACTAACTAAGGGAGTTTTCTCTGGTCCCCTGAAGTGCAGTGGGTGGATATATGTACTTACCAAGGATACCGTTTTCCAAACTGGAGATGCAAAGCTTGTAGTATTTTGTTCTGTGTGTCAGCATCACGAACATGAAGAACATTTTCGCCTAGATAATCAAAAACGCAATGTCATTCTAGTGCATGGGGGGAGGGATAGCTCAGTGGTTTGAGCATTGGCCTGCTAAACCCAGGGTTGTGAGTTCAATCCTTGAGGGGGCCATTTAGGGATCTGGGGCAAAAATTGGGGATTGGTCCTGCTTTGAGCAGGGGGTTGGACTAGATGACCTCCTAAGGTCCCTTCCAACCCTGATATTCTATGATTCTATGCCAGCTACTTGATAAATAATAAGGGGGTGGAGGGGAAGAGAACGGAGAACAGAGTTTGAAATGAACAAGCAATTACTTGTGTGTCCTGGCAAAATGTGTTAAGGCCTCACACCTACTCAAAAGGAACATGACCTATGTGCACATAGTGCCCCTACTTCTGTATGTGTCATCTTCTTACATGCAGCTGTTATGCTGACATTGCTCTGTTAGGACCTGCTCCCACTGAAGTCAATAGTAAAATTGTCACGGTACAGTATCCTGCCTGCAAAGCACTTAGAGAACAGAATTCTTATTAACTCCAGTGTAATTCGTACATATAAGAACAACACAGAGAGGAACAGGAGGGTAAACTGTTATTTATGTCTTATCTGAGGCACATGGGTGATTGTGAGGAAACACTATACATTTGCTTTTTATACCAGCTGCTGGTTGTGGCGTACGTGTATATTAAAATTGCAGGATTATACCAGAGTGCATAGTTTTATGCCTGTCATATGTACCTGCACCCATAAAGAAAACATGTGCAGTGGTTTATTCTGATAGGTGGAAGCCACTGCATATATTTATTTTAGTTGGACTATAGCTAAAAGGCTTTTCTACAAAAATCATCAGAACAGAAGGAACAGATCAATGAAGTTATTAAGATTGGTCAAAATTGCCCTGCTGTGATAATGTCCATTACAAATAAAATTGACATGCCTGTTGAACTCTGACTTCACCTTCTGTAATGATGCAACCACATGACCATACCCAACACCCAGGAAGTTAATTTAGCAGCAAACTTATACCTGTTTCTCTTCCTATTTGACGTGTTCCTAGATTGATGACAGGGGTTCCAAACGCTCCCACCTCTCGAACACCACAGCTGCTGTTACCAATCACACAGCCAGCATGTGCCACTAACTGGATGAACTGCTCAAATGGAACATGCTTTACTGCTCGAAAATTGGGATGATGCTCAATGCCCTTCTTCCTCATCACCCGAACCATCTCTTTGCTTCCTATGGAAAAAGCCAACAATTGAGAACAAAATGTTAACCGATAGTTGTATTTTCACTGTGGCTACTGAAGGGGCCACTGTATACACTGTAATAACATGTTAGCAGCTATCACTGGTGCTAACCCAGAAGTACCGTGAAAGCAGTAGGGCTGGTATTTCCTAGGACTGCCCCCACCAGCTCTGTGTACATGTTCCCAATCACTCTTTGCTCACCTGCCCTCCACAGGACTCTTCACAGCTGTGTCATTGAGCATAGGGTTCCAGCTGTGAGTCTGAGATCCAATGTGGAAACACTTCATTACTATTATATTTTTAAAGATTTTAGAGCCCGTGGGCAAGCAGAATAGCTTGTCTGTCCCCCAAAATTACAATGCTTTCTCTTTATCTTCCTCAGAAGATTGAAGGGAAAAGGTGATCCTGCATTCAGCACACGGTTCCAGTGAGTTCAAACATTATACCTACATCACTAAGCTATCTCCATGTGGGTAGATGAAGTAGCACAAGTGAAGATGCAGAGAGGAAAGAGGAAGTCAGATGGGAGGGCTGCAATGAACAAGGATGGACGTGGGTGGATTAAGAGGTCTATGAGTGAGGCAGAGGGTGAAGTGACTTCATGGAGAGTTCTGAAAATCTGGAGGGCAATTCTTCACCAGTTTAAAACCAAACCCCAAACCACTTATAAAAAGTACCCGTTTCACTCACCTGCATCAATGTTTGGGAACAGAACTAGTGTCCTTTTGTTAAAGGAGATGAGTGCATCCAACGTTAGTTCAAACATCTTTATGGAATGTTTAATATCAGTGGTCACAGGGTGCTGCAGAGCGACTATGTAATCTCTTGGTTTTACATCTTCACCTGTTTAAAGGGAGCCCAAAAAAGACTGTTTTATTAGCAGCGTGGTGGTTGTGGTGGGAGAATGATCCTGAAGCCACTAAAACAAAAACCTCCTAATGGTCTAGACAGCAAATCTGATTTCTAGCACAATGAGTTCCAATACTACAAGAGATCATAAGGGAGTGACAGGAGAATATGGGTTTGAAGTTTACCACTGTAAGTAAGACGCTGAACAATTGCTATTGTCTAAGGCCCCAGCACAGAGTCAACTGCAGTACTGGGTCCTAAAATTTTACAAGAGTACTTTGAGCGCAGACTCAGGTCCCTAGTTACACCAGCATAAAACTGGATTAACTCAGTTGAAGCCAATGAACGTATTCTGGATTTACACTATTGTAAATTGGAGCAGAATTTGACCCTGAGGCTGTGGCACAACAGCAAACAGGCAGATCTGATAGAGATCATGTATTCCTTTCACTCCATTAGTCTAGTCAGGTTTCCTGATAGTCTTCTGGGCCTCTATGGATGGATTTTTCACCATTTCCTTAAAAGAAATGAGAGCGTGACTACCATAAATACTTTACTTCACTTGTTATAAAGAGAAGCAGGTTCACTTTACATTATTCTGAAAATGATTAAACCATTGAACTAACAAAAACCCAGCTTCCAATTGACAGGGGCTGAAGAATTTTTCCTGTCAAACACCAGCAAGATATGCTGATTTATATGGAATGATATGAAAGTATAAGGATGACATACAACACAAATCTCTGAAATACATCATGCTACTGTATTGTATTGTACTGTGCAGGAAACAACGTACAGCATGTAAATTCCCTTGATTTTCTGCAAATTAGTTCCATGCACAGTCTCTAACATTATTAGGTCAGACCTGCTCCCAGATGTCTGGTTATAAAGGATATGAACAAGATTCTGAATTTCTGTGTATCAAAGAAATAGTTCTGAGTTCTAATTTATTTTTTTAACAAAAACTCTGCAAATTTGACTCATTTTTTGACTCAGCAACAGCATTTTAGATGTTAAAGACAATCACTTGTTTTGGTCATGTAGAGTTACTTTCTCCTGACTGCAAATACGAGAACGGAAATTGAAGAAATGAAGGAGTTTCTTGAAGAAACCAACACAGTCAAAATGTGACATTTGGGTCTCTAGAGAGGAAGGTGCCCCTGAATATTTAAGCATTACATCTTATATTTGTTGGGATGTAATAATGTTAAATAATATGTGAGGTTGGGGCCCATTTCTCAGTCTTCCAGGCTACAGACCAATTGGCCTTGTTATTAATCTTGCTCTGGAAACAGACTATTGTGGTATGACAACATTTGAAAGTTTTATGTTGTTTTTCCTCCCTTTGGTTTACCAAGAGCTTTTGTTCTCAAAATAATATGCACATTTCCTTAAAGTGTGAAAAGCAGAGCACATGGGTATTTTGCTTTCAAAAGAGCAGGGGAAAAGACATAGGGAATAGCATTCTATTGAAAAACAGCATACTAAGGTTTTCAGTTACATCTGTGTTTACTGGGTCTATATGTATTTCTATGGTGGGAGATAGAGGATAGAATAGCACTGACAAAATGTGCTTATACCCTTCATAAAATCCTGTCTCATCTTCATGGGAATGCCAACAAAAATGCATGTCTGCCTGCTACAGAAATCTTATGAATTTTGAACAGAAGTGCAATACACACCTATCCACATACGTATAATACTCATGTAGTCTTTATTTTTGGAGGAGAGAAGCTTGTCATATGAGGGACAGCCAGCCAAGAGAATGCGATCATGATCTTCGCACATGGATATCAAATGCTGCTCTGCACTTCTTGTGCAACACACATGGAAATGAGCCAGTTTGGTTATGGCATGTCTGATGGAGTCATCTATGGTCCCGCTGACTTCCCCGCCTTCAATATGAAGAATCCGAATATTCATCAAGGCTGCAGATGTGGCCAGTGCCAGAGCATCAAATCTGTCCCCATGAACGATCACTATGTCAGGTTTCAGACGGTTGAGGACATCTGGTAGCTTTACTAATGCAAGGCCTACCGACTCCACCATGGCTGCCTCATCCTCGCCTCTCACTATGGTGTGTAACCTCGTGTGAATGTCAAAGTCGTCTTGTTCAATCATACGGTAGGTGTTACTGAAGAGAGGAGCGAAAGAAAAAATGCTCAGACTGCAATACTGCTTGCTTTCACACCGACGTATCTTATGACAGCAGAACCGCACACAAGCATTTCATTACCAGTTTGCCCATTAACTAACTTTGAGGAAGCAGCTAGATTCTCTCCCTCTGTGGGAGACACCTTTTCAAATTTGTAATGATCCTTGTTCACTAAGGCCAACATTTTTCAACTAGGGTGCCTAAGATAGTACTTGATGCTATGCTTGGGACACCTGCATAGACGTGCCTGATTTGCAGTGTGCTTGAGCACCCGTAGCTCCTGCTGACTTCAGCGGGAACTGTTGCTACTTAGCACCTCTGAAAACCAGGCCATTTTGATTTAAGTGCCTAACTTTAAGCAGCCTAGTTTGAAAGCAGTGACCTGCTTTCTACAGCATGTAATCAAAGTAGCACCTTACAGATTACAAAAAACAAGTAATCCAAGTTCAGGCTGGGTTTTCAGCACAAAGAAACACGATTTTTAAAAGGAGTCACACAAAGGCTGTAAGCACATGGGACTTCTAGGAATCTATTTTTTAAAATAATTTACTAGACTTCACAAATTTTAAAGCCTGTATTAAATATCACAAGCCCAGAAAGGAAAGCAAGGACTCTTTAACCATAAGCTATTTACTTTAACCTGGATATGGTAATCACCACCAGACATTTAGTTAGCACAACTCTACCAAAGTCTTTTTTCCAGTATACTTGAACCAAGTTGTTACACAGGCTGGGTAGCAGAGGAAAATGTTGAGCTTCTTCCACAGAGTAGAGTTTGAGTGTGGGGGGCTTAAAAGCAAGTTTAGTTAGTATGCTTCCCCATCACATCTCTGTACTTTAAATTGCATGTGAAAGGCTTCCAGAGGGCTACCAAGCATCAGGACCAGCAATAGCTAGGATGCAAACCTGAGTATTGTATATCCACTAGGGGCAGCAGCTGTAAGGCTGTTTGCATTTTTTCCCCTTGTACAGTATTTTTCCCATTGCTATGCAGCTGAAGAGCCACTACTGTCAATATAATAATTCCAATGTACTGCCTGACCAAGCAGTTCCTCAGCCCTCTAGAGTATGTTATGAATTATATTAAAACTAACAGAAAGCGAACAAATGAAGACAGTTATAAGACCTTGAATAGTTGCTGCAGGAGGTGCAGCAACGCCACAGAGAGAGGGTTCATTTTATGCTGCTGAGATGACAAGTACTAATAGCAGCTTACACCCACAATGGGAAAGCCGTAATATTTCTGATATGCTGGAGTCATTATCACCTGCACAAACACACTTGTAATCTATAACTGGGGGGAAGGACAAGAGGCAGGATAATAGGAGAAAAGACGGCTGTTCTGATTACAAGTGTGTATAGTGATGCACTTACATACCATATTCATTATACCTGACCTTATAAATGTTCCAGACTCTCTGGTTGGAATGAGAGAGGAGAAATCAAAGGGTTCTAATTCTTTTCCTTAAGAGAACTGATCCATTCACCCTCCTTAGTGGAAAGGAGCAAACTTCCCGGTAGGATTTTGGCAAGCGCGGTGGCAGAGCAATGGTGACAAGCATGGCAAAGAGCTCAGCCTCAGGAGGGGAGGAAATCATTCTTTTGTTTGGCTCCCTCTCTCACTTCTCTGGAGCTCATCTTGCCACTTCCAAATTCTTCTTACTACAAGTGCATGCAGGATAAATCTTGGCCAGTGACTTCCTACATTAGGGGCGGGCAAACCTTTTGGCCTGAGGGCCACATCGGGTTTCTGAAATTGTATGGAGGGCTGGTTAGGGGAGGCTGTGCCTCCTTAGCCAGATGTGGCCCGGCCCCTATCCGACCCCCACTGCTTCTTGCCCCCTGATGGCTCCCCTGGGACTCCTGCTCCATCCAACCCCCCCATCCCCTGACAGCCCCCCCAGGACCCCTGCGCCATGCACCCCAACCTGTCCCCTGACCATCCCCAGACTCCCCACCCCTGACTGCCCCCCGCCACCCCATCCAACTCCTCCTCACATTCCTGACTGCTCCCCCCAGGACCCCTGCCCCATTCAACCACCCCTTCTCCATGACCACCCCTGGAACCCCTGCCCCTGACTGCCCCATCCAACACCCCCTCTCCTTCCTGACTGCTCCCCCAGGACTCCTGCCCCCATTCAACCCCCTTGTTCCCCGCACTCTGATGGCTCCGATCCCTATCCACCCCCCTGCCCCCTGACTACCACCCCAAACTCCCCTGACCTCTATCCATCCCCCCTGCTCCCTGACTGCGTTGCCTGGAGGACGGGTGGCTGGCGGCGCGGCTCAGAGCACCAGGACAGGCAGCCGTGCCGCCCGGCTGGAGCCAGCCACACCACCGCGCAGCCCCAGCGCCCAGAGCATTGCGCCAGCAGCATGGCGAGCTGAGGCTGCAGGGGAGGAGGGACAACAGGGGAGGGGCCAGGGGCTAGCCTCCCGGGCCAGGAGCCAGGCAGGAAGGTCCCATGGGCCAGATGTGACCCGCAGGCTGTAGTTTGTCCACCTCTGTCCTACATTTGTTCAGAGCTGATACTATTCCTGAAAAACTGTCTTTCAACCTCCTCACTTTAAATAGTTTCCTCTGCATTGTTTTTGGCTCTACTTACAACTACCCTCTGCTCACCACTGCATCCTCATATTCAATAGCTTTAGGACATTCTGTGAGTGCCTTCCTCACTGATACTTAGCAATCAGCAGCAGCAATGGTGGTGGCTGCAGTCTTTTTCACGGTTCAGTGCCCAAAGTCCACCTACACCGTGAGCAATGCAGGAATGATGGTGACCCTGTGAAGGGGAATCTGTTAGAGATTTACTCGGCAGTGGCAGCCTGCTGCTAACTGACTGCCTGCTGCTTCAGTCACAAGAGTCAGCAGGCCCAATCCTGCTCCCATTGAAATCAAAGGCAAGGCTCTCATTTATTTCAATGGGAGTGTAAACGGAGTAGATAAAAAAAGATAAGCAAAAGAAATAGTATTTTTCAATTCACCTCATATAAGTCCACTCAGTCCTACTTCTTGTTCAGCTAATCTCTGAGACAAACAAGTTTGTTTATATTTATGGGGGATAATTCTGTCTACTTTTTATTTACAATGTCACCTGAAAGTGAGAACAGGCATTCGCACGGCACTGTTGTAACTGCTGCAAGGTATTTACATGCCAGATGTGCTAAACATTCATATGCTCCTTCATGCTCCAACTTGTAGGCTCTAAAGTTCTGCATTGTTTTGTTTTGGTGTGCAGTTATGTAAAAAAAAATATTGACATTTGTAAGTTGCACTTTCATGATAAAGAGATTTCACTACAGTACTTGTCTGAGGTGAATTGAAAAATATTTTTTATCTTTTGTACAGTGCAAATATTTGTAATCAGAAATAATATAAAGTGAGCACTGTACAGTTTGTATTCTGTGTTGTAATTGAAATCAGTATATTTAAAAATGTAGAAAACATGCAAAAATATTTATAATAAAATGTCAATTGGTATTCTATTATTAACAGTGCGATTAAAACTCTGATTAATTATGACTTTTTAAAAAATCTCATAATTAACTGTGATTTTTTAAAATAGTTTGACAGCCCTACTGATACCAAATCCTCCCTAATCCATAGGATTAACCCTTCCTGCCACCAGATGAATACAAGAACATGGGACTCCCATTAAAAATAGATGTGGGCTGTCTGGACAAAGTTAACTTTCTCAGACAAGATTATTGTTTTCTAACAGACTTTGGGTAAAGATTTCCAAAGCACTTAAGTGACATGGGAGCCAAAGTCCCATTTTCAAATGTGGTTTAGGCACCTGGGAGCATATGTCAGCCTGAAAGTCGATGGAATTTAGTCTCCATCATGACTATGGAATTTAGGATTGCTGTATTTTTGCATGGCTATTAGCGTAGAAACTTATAAAAGGGATACAACATGCTCAAAATAAATTGGAAAAGTTGGAGAACAATATTACAGTAACCCTAACTGTTACTTGTTACAACAGAAGGTAAATCATTTCCAGGAAGATGAGTAATTTTAATTAATTTATATTTATTCAGGCTGGGCTTTTCATAGAAGCCTAAGACTTTGTCTACACTGCTGGTTACTTCATTATAACTTCTATTGCTCAGGGATATGAATAATCGACACCCCTGAGCAACGTAAGTTGCACCGACCTAAGTGCCAGTGTGGACAGCACTATGTTGGCGGGAAAAGCTCTCCTGCCTCTCGTGGAGGCAGGAGTTATTAAGCCAACGGGAGAACTCTCTTCTATTGGCATAGAATGTCACCACCACAAGCTCTACAGTGGAGCAGTTGCACCGGCGTAAGTGCTGTAGTGTAGATGTAGCCTGAGAGAACTGAGCTCAATTCCCAGTGACTTTCAGTCACCTTGGAAAAGTCTGGTCAAAGTACTCAGCTCCTCAGTTAGGAGGCACTAAGTAAGTACTAAGTTTGGTATTATTACATGATTGATTTGAAAGAGGAACGAGCAGCCTAACAAGGACATTTTCCCGTTTACTGAATGTTAATGGATAACACAATCTAATTTATCAGATCTGAAATAATACAGTAACTCCTTACTTAACGTTGTAGTTATGTTCCTGAAAAATGCGATTTTAAGCGAAACAATGTTAAGCGAATCCAATTTCCCCATAAGAATTCATGTAAATTGGGGGGGGGGGGGGGGGGGGTTAGGTTCCAGGGAAATTTTTTTCAAACAAACAATTTAATACTGGTACACAGCAATGATGATTGTGAAGCTTGGTTGAGGTGGTGAAATCAGAGGGTGGGATATTTCCCAAGGAATGCCTTACTGCTAAATAATGAGCTAGCAATTGGCTGAGCCCTCAAGGGTTAAGTCTCACACTCTACAAGGCAGCAGGAAAGGAGGAAGGGCAGACAGAGTGTGTGTGTGCGTGCGTGCGTGCGCATGTGTGTGTGCTGAGACCAGGACGCTCCCTCCAGGACTGTCATGTGTCCCCCCTGCTCAGGGGTGGCAGGTTTGTAGAAATTTTGGTGGTGCCCAAACTCCGCCCCTGCCCAAATGCCATCTCCCACCTGCCCAAGGCTCTGGGAGGGAGTTTGGGTGGAGGAGGAGTAGGGTGACCAGATGTCCCGATTTTTTTAGGGACAGTCCCAATATTCAGGGCTTTTTCTTATATAGTCACCTATTACCCCCACCCCGTCCCGATTTTTCACATTTGCTATCTGGTCAACCTAGGGAGGTGGCCCTGGGCTGGGGACTGGGGTGAAGAAGGGGTGCAGGCTCTGGGAGGGAGTTTGGGGGAGTGAGGGGGTGCAGGGATGTGGCTGGGGATGGGTTTGGGGTGTTGGAGGGGGCTCAGGGCTATGGCAGAGGGTTGGGATGAGGGCTGTGGGGTGGGGCTGGGGATGAGGGGTTCATGATGCAGGAGGGGGCTCAGGGTTGGGGCAGAGGGTTAGGTGCAGGGGGATGAGGGCTCTGTCTGGGACTGGGGATAAGGTGTTTGGGGTGTGGGGGGGCTCTGAGCTAGGGCAGAGGGTTGGGGTGCGGGGGGGTGAGGGCTCTGTCTGGGGCTGGAGATGAGGGGATTGAGGTGTGGGAGGGGGCTCAGGGTTGGGGCAGAGGGTTAGGGTGCAGGGGGATGAGGGCTCTGGCTGGGACTGGGGATAAGGTGTTTGGCTGCTGGAGAGGCTCATGGCTAGGGCCGAGGGTTGGGGTGTGTGGAGGGGGTGAAGGCTCTGGCTGGGGGTGTGGGCTGTGGGGTAGGGCAGGGGATGAGTTTGGGGTGCAGGCAGGCTGCCCCGCGGCTGGGGCCAGAGAGGACTCCCCCCCCAGCCCTTTCCCCGCCGGCAGCAACGAGCTCTGGGGGAGGGGCTCCCCTCCTCCCCACCAGCAGCACGCTCACCCCCACCACTGTCACTGCACGTGCTCCTAGGGTCCCTCTCAGGTCCAAGAATCTCCCTCGCCTCCCCTGTGGTGGGTGCCGGGGGGGAGGGGGAGCTGCATGCTTCTCCTCCCCTGCTGCTGCCCCTCACTATAGCCTCACTGGGAGTGAGGAATGGGGCTGCCCCTTGCCCAGCGTAGGGCAGAAGTGCTGACTGTGGGTAGGGGGGGCGGCTGTACTGGTGGAGGGCCCTGCCAGAAAATGAAAGGGTCTGAGGGGGAAGGGAAGGGTCAGTCTGGATGGGGGGCACTAGGACTCTGCGGCGGCAGTTGATACAGGGAGGCAGCATGGAGCTGCAAGGCAGAGGCAGGGACCTCTCCTCCGGGGCCCAGAGAGGTGCGGGAGGGGGAACGGGGGGGACACATGGGGGAGCAGCAGGTGGGGCCTGACATTAGCCCCCCCTTCTCCCCACACCTCTTTCACTCACCCCGCACAACAAGCAGGAGGCTCGGGAGCAGCTCCAAGGCAGAGGGTAGGAGCAGCACATGGCAGTGGGGGAAGGGACAGCTGAACTGCCGGCAATTGATAGCCGGCTGAGCAGCTGCTGCACAGAGAACTTAGGGGAGTGGGGAGCTGCTAGGGGGGCTGCCGGTCCACCCTGGTTCCAACCACCCACCAGCTAGCTGCAACGGGCTGCTCTTCCTGCAAGCAGTGGACAAAGCAGGCGGCTGCCAAACGACGTTAGAAGGGAGCATTGCACAACTTTAAACGAGCATGTTCCCTAATTGATCAGCAACGAAACAACGTTAACCGGGACGACTTTAAGTGAGGAGTTACTGTACTTGGTTGAACATATGTGGGTCCCAAAATCCAGTCCTAAGGATAAACATTTCCTTCTCTCGAAGAGATAACTAACGTACCATTCTTTATATAGGATCTCAAGTTGACAAGTATTTGCCACTAACAAAATGACAGAAATGCAAGTTTCTATCTTACCCATAGTCATCAATCAGATGGGAGCCAAGCACCACTACATCAAGCTCAAAGAACTGTGGTTCCGCCTTTATGCCAAACATAATAGGAGCTAATTTTGAATAATCAGCTCGGTTGCAAGTAGCAACGCAAACCCGAAGTTTTCGGTTGTTCCCATTCTTCTCCATGATTTGTTTTTGTTTTGAAAGATTCTTGAAATACAATTCCTGAAACAACAAAAAGCAAGGATTGGTATTTTTCTGTACAGCTATAAAATTGCATGCTTAAATAATGAAAGACACGCATCAGAATGCTATGCTATTCCAGCATGGAAATTTGGACAAGTGCTAACTGATCAAAAGATTACCATTCAGATAACAGGTACCTTGCTGGAAAAACATGTTTTCAATTATAGGTATAATCTCAGATTGTGTGTGTGTTCATGCACACACACAAGTGCTTTCACGAAGGAAACAGATGTTTAGTGATTAAAGCAAGGGGCTGAATGTCAGGACTCCTGGTTCTGTTCCTAGCTCTGACACATACTTGCTGTGTAACCTTGGGAAAGTCACAAAGGCCTACATTTTCAAAAATATCCACTCATTTTGGATTCCCAATTTGAGTGATGTAAAGTCTGATTTTCAGAGATGTGGAGCTATCCTGACTTGAAATAAGAGCTGTGGATGCTCAGTTCTGTTGAATATCAGGCCCAACAAGTTTCAAGTTGGGCATTCAAAATTTGTGGACACTTGTGAAAAATTTAGGTTTTAACACCTTTGAGCCTTAGTTTACCTGACTTTAAAATGGAGATAATGATGCAAACACATTGTGAGGTTCAACTGTCATTAAAAGCCTGCAAAATGCTTTGAAATGGTCAGATTGAGTGTAAAGTTAATACTATCTTCCTGGATGACAGTCATATCCCAAAACCCCATAATGGAGAGGGCTGTTGGGAGATACCCAGTGTTACATTAACAAAGACACTGTGTGACCACTAGAAGAAAGTAGTGCCTAAAAATTAGGCATCAACTCCTTTATAAGCAATGCAGAAACACTATGTAAGTGAGGGGCTGCCACTAAATCAGGCTTGTAACTATGACCCTGATTATGATCTCATTTGCATTGATGTAAATTAGGAGTAATTCCACTGCATTCAATGCAATTACACCAGTGTAAAACCAGCTTGGGATCAAAATCAGGCTCTAAAACATCATAATTCTTATCAATCTTCAGCTACTACTAGATACTCAGTTCTCTCCTATTTCCCCTGACACACACGTGCAAGTACAGGACACAGCCCCCTAATTTTAATGTATATAATAAACTGGCATTACAGCTGATCTTTTTTTAAAAATAGATGTCCAATTTCACGAACAAGACAAAGTAAAAAGAATTATCAGATTATTCCTTAACATTGTAACGTTGTAATGGAGTATTTTATGAGTTTAAGTGACAAGCTTCACAAAACAAGACAAATTTTGTACCACTAATTTTCCTACTCTGAACCTCCCCTTTACGACAGAAAAGGAAGATCGATTAAGTGTCAGCTCACTGACTGGGGTTCAGTTCAGAGATCTTCCTATATCAGAAATCTTTTAAGCCTTATTCTAGCTCATATTTTAAATTTGCAGTAGAGGAGATAGCCTCAGAAAGTTTCCAGAATCTTTAAAACCAGAAAATACTGGCCTGGAATCATCCATGTAAGCAAAGGGGATGAAAACACAGTAAACCTCTGGACTGGGGCAAGGAAACACTTACTCCCCATTCCATGGGAGTCTGCGGGGCTGGATCTCCACAGTTGGCTTCCACAGATCCATGAGGGTGAACAAAAGGTGACAGGCATTTTCCTTTCGTTCTGCATTGGAACTGTGCTGCTGTGGAGACTGGAGTGAACAGGAGTGGGTCAGAGGCTCCAAAGATAGTGTAGAAGTCAGATCTTGGGGCTCTGCTGGGTTTAGGGGCTAAACTTCCTTCTCATTCCATGGGAAAGCCATCCACAGGAAACTCAATGAGGGAAATCTGAGTTTCCAGTCTCACACACAAGTTTGTAACAGGCTGGTAGGGTTTATCCAACATCCTCACTTTGTTAGCAGGTGTTGAGCCTGCTGGGAAAGGGTTCAGTGTCTTAGTCAAATCCACTGTCTTGTTACCCCAGTCTAGATATAAAGGAGGCAGGAGTGGCCTCTGGGGAGAGGTAAAGGCTGAGCAATCCTAAAGCAGGAAACCTTCACTCAATGTCTGTAGAACAGGGCTGAGAAAGGTGCCAGCTCAGTTTGGTGTAGAAGTATTGACACAGAGGAGAAAAATAAATGCATAATGCTAGAAGTCATGAAAGGAGAAATCTACCACAAGATGCTTGAATTCACATCACTGTACACAGTGTACCTGGCCACCTATGTCATGAGTGCTTTAAAGGAGTCAACTTGTAATAGGCATGTACATTTTAATTAAATGCTTACCAAGAATCTGAAAAGTTAACGAGGAGTTAAAGGGCTGTGGGATTAGGCCCTGAATGTTTTCTGCCTCCATCTACACACCATTAGTCTATTGTTGTCAAAAGGTCACTTGTCACTTCCAAACAGGTAAGCTACAGAACAAATATTGGGAAGGTTGTCATATTTAAATTACATTAGAACAGTGATCTCTTTTTGTCCTCAGAGTTTCACTGTGTGCACATTGCACAATAAATATCCTCCTCCCCAGAAACTCTTATATAGTTTCAATCTTCTGCTAACTAATAGTCAAATAAGAAAGTTATATCCTCCTACAGAAGTGACTCAGTTTTCGTGGCTTCATATTAACATATTAGGTAAATACTTCCTTCTATTATGCCTTCCCGAGGCATCGCAGACCTCTTTTCCTCACTACTCCATTGCAAATCCCGCTTCTGTTAACTTGAGTCCTGAGATCACTCAACCCTGATAGTTCACGAATACTCACAGTATAACATCAAGCTAGTTAGATCAAAACACTCCTAGAAACTGAGTTCTTGCTGGTTTCATCACTAATGAAATTAAGATCAGCAGATTTGCTTCTAGCAAAGGCATGTCTTGATATGACGTTGCTACCTTTTAAAGTTTATCTTCATTGGCAGACAAGATGGCTTTTTCCAACTTTAGTTTGAGTCACTACAGTTTCTTAAAATCCTGAATGAAGAGTTTAAATTTCAGTTACTGTGCGGAGGCTCTGTAAATGCAGTCAAATACTGTACTGCCAATGCATACCACTTTATAGGTCAAAATGCATCAAGGTTATAGTAATATAACATTACAACAGTCTGAACAACACATTCTCTTTTTAAATCAGATATTTTTATATCATTTTTTGGAAATGAATCAAACAAAGATTATTTAAAAAAAAACCTATCATGCAGTTCAGTGGAATAATGTGTGCTGTATTTTAAAAGTGAACCTGTCAATTTAAAAGCCACATCTCTTTTCAAAACCTTCTGTAGTTACTATTCTTACAAGTAATATTTAGGATTACTATACTTGAAAGATTAGAGAAAAATATTTGTGCAGCTTGTTTACTTTGGGTATCTGATAGCACTTCATGTAAATCAGGCCATGTCATTGCGGGGAGGGATAGCTCAGTGGTTTGAGCATTGGCCTGCTAAACCCAGGGTTGTGAGTTCAATCCTTGAGGGGGCCGTTTAGGGATCTGGGGCAAAAATTGGGGATTGGTCCTGCTTTGAGCAGGGGATTGGACTAGATGACCTCCTAAGGTCCCTTCCAACCCTGATATTCTATGATTCTACACTAGAGATCTTACAGCAGCACAGATGTACCGATGCAGCTGCGCCGCTGTACGATCTCTTGTGTAGTTGCTCTATGCAGATAGGAGTAGGCTCTCCCCTCGACATAATTAAACCACCCCCAACGAGCAGCGGTAGCTTTGTTGGTGGAAGATGCTCTGCCGCAGATATAGCGCTGACCACACAGGCGCTTCTGTTGGCATAACCCATGTCGCACTGGTCCCTCTAAGCTGTGTGCGTGTGCACGCAGATCCTAAACCCCGCGCATAGGGCAAAACACCACGCGCACAAAAATGTGCACAGAAGCACAATTTGCACAGAAGAAATGTTTTGCGCACACGGCCTGTCAAAAATTAGAGGGAACATTCAGAAGGGTGTTTTTTCACACCTCTGAGTGACATAAGTTATACCAACAAAAGTGGGAGTGCAGACATAGCCTCAGTTTCACTGTTTCCTCATAAGAGTTCATTGGTCAGTTTACACTGCTGTTTGTGTATTACACACAGCAACAGAGGAGACATACTTTGTAGAAATAGAAAACTGTGGTTGTGAAAACGCAAAAATAGGCAGGGGAAACTTGGTAGCAGGTGCACTACCTGAAAGCTACTTTTAACACACTTCTTGGAACTGGATAACTTTTTAAATGATAAGGTCCTTTTGACAAGTTATGAGAACTAGGAACTCAAAATCTCCTACAACATTTCTGTGTTTCATTTTAGTGTAATAACATGTTAAAAAGTTTCACTTTTCCAGAATGATCCAGAAGCAGGACTGTTCAACTTTAATTGAATCAAATAAACAGAATACATTTTAAAAAACATTTTTGTTCTGTTTTGATAAATAGGTGAACAACTAGGCATGTACAGCCAATTAACTTCCTTTTGTGGCTTCTCTCACACATACTACCCCTATGGTTGGGCCCTTTTAAGAGCCAGGCAGTGAGCTCCCGGGCAGGACAGAGCCTTTAATTTCATGGCACCAGAGCAGGACTGATTTCACACTCACGTTTGAAAGACTGCTTCCTTCTGCCGAATTGAATATCTCTGCTATCTATCTGGGCACAAGCACCAGCCCTTCTCCAAGTCAGATGCCTTAATTATGCAATGGCAGGAATTTCAGACCCCTCCAGAGCATTGCTGCCATGTCAGTGGCACAAAGCACTACCTACAAGAGTTACGAATGCTACCACCACTCCCTGATTAATTAAATGAAAGGCAATGGGATTCAAACTCTGATTTGGCACTTGGCAGCTTGGTGCAATAAGCCAACATTATGCCATCCTTCAAAGTAGACTTGTACTATCCTTCTGAAATTCTTTAGAATCTTAAGAATTAGATTTCTTCTTGCCCAATTTCAAGTGCAGCTGGAAAAGTTTTCTGTGTTTACAAAGTTTGACCATTCAAAGACACATATGAAAAGCTATTACATTTAAACAAACATGAAGTAGAAAAATAAAAATGAACTGAACAACTTTTACAACACAGGCTGTCCGTGGTAGACATTATATCATTGACTTGCCAATAAAGTCAGTTCCTTTTATTAAAACGGTAATGGAAAAAGCTACAACACACCAGGCTACCAAAACTAGGATTTATTTTAAAATCTATCCCTTTAAGTTTAAGCAAAACACAACAGGCCAGTTAAATTAGCTGACTTTTCTCAATATGTTTCTCAGAAACATTTCTCAAACTGGAATTTTATAGAGCAATTGCACCTAGTTTCCCCTGAAAAACCACACATGTGATATGTAGGGACTCTGGCTATGCGGGCTGCAAGATACTATCAGTCAGGAACTAGTTTCCTTCAGGCGTTTCAGTGCTTTAACCTCAAGACTTCGAACTAGTTATAGGGTAAGAGACCTGACCTGGTTAATTGAGCCCCAAAACAGGCGCTCTACTTCCCCTCAGTGTCAGGAAGGGGTTACCACTGCTACCTATGTAATTATGTCTCCAGCATGACAAATCTATTTTCTCTTTTATACAATTAGAAACCTTACCTTTCGCTTTCCTCTACGCAAACTGCAGTGAAGGTAAAAAGGATTAAATATCAATATATATGAAAAAAGAAGCTATGCTATCTTCCATTGGCTAACTCCACCGACTTTTCACCTCCTCTACGCAAACTGCAGTGAAGGTAAGAGGATTAAATATTAATGTATAAGAAGCAGCTCTCCTATCTACCACTGGCTAATTCCAACCCCTGCTCCTTTTTTTTTTTTTTTTATTAAAGAAACTGTAAATCATGTTTAACTCCTGAATCACTGCACAGACTGGTTTCTAACTCCTCAGCTAAAACTGCATAATACCTAACAAAACAAAGACCTAACCTCCAGTACTCTATGGGCCAAGTTATGTCAAGGGTACAATACACCTCATTACATTACAATGGATTGTCTTTAAAGTCTCATCTAATGGGCATCCTGCACCAGATTTAACCTCCTGGTTGTTTTTTTTCTTTACCTTTATACATTCCCTCTACAATTGATGTTTGTGGGAAGGCTAATATTGAGATTACTGCTGGAGCTATATTCTGAAGAAGCAGATAATGGCCCTAGCCAGACTGCATGAGTCAAGAGTAAATCAGATGAGCCCAAGTGGAGGGGATGGGAAAGTTTGCCCCAAGTTTTGAGCAAGCAAAGCAATACTAAAATGGACCACTTACAGTCACAGACATTTCTACTATTTCTAAAGCAGCAGTAGCCTATTATCTTCTCAGCTGGACATTAATTCTACCTTCTACAGCTGATTAGTTGAGTTTAGTAATCCTACTACTCAGAGGACTCATCACTAACAGCAAGGTTTCTCCCCTAGCCCTGTCACCTGCTCCAGAGTCCCCTTCCCCCATCCTATATCGTGACTGCACTCTTAACCCTTCCTTAGCCTCTCTACTCCCTCTGGCTCTTTCCTCTCATAATACAAATATGGTCTGGTCTTCCCAAAGGCCCCATGTATCGGTAGCAAACTGAATTTAAATTCTGCAGCTGACTGCAAAGTTTGTGGCAACTTCATTATTAAATATTCCCCTTTTTAAAACAGGAAGGAAATATAAATATGAATAGACACAGCAAAGTAGTCCCTTTTATAAACCATTATACTAAATTCAATTTAGTTTATTCCATCCCCACATTTTCAATGTGTTGCAGATATTTCTACTGACAATACATAATTCCATCATATAAGTTGTCAAGGGAGAATGAATAAGAAATAGCTGGGGCTTTTAGCAACTATAGAGTTGAAGGAGGCTATCTGGGATTGTGATAAGCACATCAACCAGATCTTTGTGCAAAAATGATCAGCAATGAAACAGTGTTAACACTAAATTGTCATTAGGTTTCCGATGAAACGCTGCTCCACTGAGAGGAATCGAGCAGTTCCCTCCCCACTCTGAACTCTAGAGTACAGTCGTGGGGACCCGCATGAAAGACCCCCTAAGCTTATTTCTACCAGCTTAGGTTTAAGTAGACGCTGCCACCACCAAGTGATTTAAACAAAGAACCAGGGAAAAGGACCACTTGGAGTTCCCCTTCCCCCAAAATATTCCCTCAAGATCTTACACCCCCTTTCCTGGGGAGGCTTGAGAATAATCTCCTAGCCAGTTGGTTACAAATGATCAAAGACCCAAACCCCTGGATCTTAGAACAATGGAAAAATCAGTCAGGTTCTTAAAAGAAGAATTTTATTTTAAAAAGAAGGTAAAAAACATCTCTGTAAAATCAGGATGGAAGATACTTTACAGGGTACTCAGCTTCAAAACACAGAGGCTTCCCCGCTAGGCAAAACCTTAAAGTTACAAAAAGAAAAACCAGGAATACACCTTCCTCTCAGCACAGGGAAAATTCACAAGCCAAAACAAAGATAAGCTAATGCATTCCCTGATTAGCACTTACGAAATCTAATGGAGCTGGATTGATTGACTTCCCCTTCACCCCCCAGATTTGAAAGTATCTTGTCCCCTTATCGGTCCTTTTGGTCAGGTGCCAGCCACATTACCTGAGCATCTTAACCCCTTACAAGTAAGAGGATTTTGCCTCTGGCCAGGAGGGATTTTATAGTACTGTATACAGAAAGGTGGTTACCCTTCCCTTTATATTTATGACACAGGCTATCTGCATACTTAGAAAGGCAACGCTCTATTGGCTTAACCTTGAAAATATGACCCAAGTATATCTTTGTAAATATGAGGAAACAAACATTTCATTTAAATAAAAGTTAAGATTCAGGACCACAACGCTATCGCAAGGTGCAGATTCCACAGCAAATCCTGCAATTTGGAAATTTACAGGGACCTGGAGTGTTCTCATCCTCAAAAAGACTATCTCATTGACTCCACCTACTGCCTTATCTCCCTTCAAATCCAAACTCATGGACCCCTCCACCCCCCAATATACAACATTTGCCTTAAATCCCTCTCCTTCAACTCCATCCTGGATCCCTTCCAGTCTGCCTTCCAAGTCTGCCACTAGTCCATCATAGAATCATAGAATCTCAGGGTTGGAAGGGACCTCAGGAGGTCATCTAGTCCAACCCCCTGCTCAAAGCAGGACCAAACCCAACTAAATCATCCCAGCCAGGGCTTTGTCAAGCCTGACCTTAAAAACCTCTAAGGAAGGAAATTCCACCACCTCCCTAGGTAACCCATTCCAGTTCTTCACCACCCTACTAGTGAAAAAGTTTTTCCTAATGTCCAACCTAACCCCCCCCGCCTCTGCAACTTGAGACCATTACTCCTTGTTCTGTCATCTTCTACCACTGAGAAGTCTAGATCCATCCTCTTTGGAACCCCCTTTCAGGTAGTTGAAAGCAGCTATCAAATCCCCCCTCATTCTTCTCTTCTGCAGGCTAAACAATCCCAGTTCCCTCAGCCTCTCCTCATAAGTCATGTGCTCCAGCCCCCTAATCATTTTTGTTGCCCTCCGCTGGACTCTTTCCAATTTATCCACATCCTTCTTGTAGTGTGGGGCCCAAAACTGGACACAGTACTCCAAATGAGGCCTCACCAGTGCCGAATAGAGGGGAATGATCACGTCCCTCGATCTGCTGGAAATGCCCCTACTTATACAACCCAAAATGCCATTAGCCTTCTTGGCAACAAGGGCACACTGTTGACTCATATTCAGCTTTTCGTCCACTGTAACCCCTAGGTCCTTTTCTGCAGAACTGCTGCCCAGCCATTCGGTCCCTAGTCTGTAGCAGTGCATGGGATTCTTCCGTCCTAAGTGCAGGACTCTGCACTTCTCCTTGTTGAACCTCATCAGATTTCTTTTGGCCCAATCCTCTAATTTGTCTAGGTCCCTCTGTATCCTATCCCTACCCTCCAGCGTATCAACCACTCCTCCCAGTTTAGTGTCATCTGCAAACTTGCTAAGGGTGCAGTCCACACCATCCTCCAGATCGTTAATGAAGATATTGAACAAAACCGGCCCCAGCACCGACCCTTGGGGCACTCCACTTGATACCGGCTGCCAGCTAGACATGGAACCATTGATCACTACCCGTTGAGCCCGACCATCTAGCCAGTTTTCTATCCACCTTACCGTCCACTCATCCAGCCCATACTTCTTTAACTTTAACATCCTCATATACATACCTTGTCCTCTCTGCTTCTTGTTTTCATGGTGAGCAATCAGAAGCCCTCATCAAGGCTCCTGCTTCAGCAGCAAAAAGATAGCCATAGAGAATTTTCTAGTTATTTGTGTTAGGGTAGCACCTGGGAACCCCAATCAAGGATATGGTCCCCACAGACACAGTACAGAGAAGTAACAAAGATAATCCCTACTCTTGAGAGCTTGATGCAGCCTAACTAGCATTGTTCTGAAAGCCAGCAGGGAACCTGTTTTAACTATACTGTGACAGCAGAGCTGTGATGGGACCTCCCATACTACTAAGAAGGCTGTGGACTGCAGACAAAAAATAGCCATTGGCCACAATGTGTACCAAGGACATGAGTGAAGATGATTTAGTAACTGTCACTGATTGGTCCATCAGCCCTCAGAGAGAGAGCGCCGATCACAACACATTAGATGCGCTGTTCTAGCCCAGGCCTGCACAACATGCGGCCCGGGTGGGCTTACTGTGCGGCCTGCGGGACGGGGAGGGGGAAAGGGAGTGAGTAGGTGGGCTCACTGTGTGGCCCAAAATCTGGGACTGTGTGCATTAATCCTTTTTGCTGCTTGTCTCTGGGCTGGGGGTTGTCCCAAGGCTGCAAAGAGGGTGTTCCCGAAGGAAGGTGCTTGCTTCTAACCCCCGAGGCTGTCAGTATGTCTGCTCTTCTCTAGTCAGCCCACTTGACAAGTTTGATTGTCCTTGGTCTGGTTCCCATCCCCTCTCCAAGGGTTGCAGCTGTCTAGAGGTGCCTGCCTTCCACACCTTCCTCATTCACACCTCATTCATTCAATAGGGCAACTGAATACAAGGCGGGGGGAAGATCTTATTCTACTTCTAGCAAAAAGACATTTTTCTTTTACCTTAATTATACTACATTAGAGGCCCGCTATAACATATTACCAAGGTTCAATACAAAGTCATATAAAAGTTATACAAAAATGCATAATGCAGAGATTTATCTACAACTGCATTGATTGACTGTTGTGTGCAGTAATATAGTGACCCCTGGGGCGGTGAAGAGAGGTGTGATGGTGGGGCCGAGCACGGAGGGGGCGGGTCCTATTTTACTGCTGTGATCCGGTCCCCCTATGCGCGCTGTTTCTTTCCCCCTCTACAGGCTTCCACACCCCAGCGCTGGGGAAGGAGGGATTGTTTCCATGGGGCAGGCGGCCCAGGGGAGGCGGGGGGGGATGTTTCCATGGGGCCGGGGGGGTTCGGCCCTCAGCTGTTTTCTTTGGAGTAATATGGCCCTCGCCGCTTTACGAGTTGTGCAGGCCTGTTCTAGCCAGTCCTCCAACTACCTGCTGGCCAAGCTGTCAGTAGCACCGGACACCCGACTGACATAGCACAGATCTTAGCCCAACTTTTACAAATGCAGAAAGGATAAATCAAGCCTAAAAGCTCTATATAAGCTTTGTCTTGACAGGGAAAAATGGTCTTGCTTAAACTGGGTTTAAACATGCTTGCTAAATCCAATTTAAACCCAGCCTTTCACCTAGTGTAGATGCATGGTAATACCTTTAGTTCAATTTTAGCTGAATGTGTAGGCAGGGCTACCTTGGCTAGGAAAAATGGTCAAGTTTAAGTAAAAGGCTTGGTTTCAAATTCTTTCCTCTTGGAGAAGAACAAAATGTTGTGCTACGTCACACAATCATAGGCGCCGACTCCGTGAGTGCTCCGGGGCTGGAGCACCCACGTGGAAAAATTGGTGGGTGCTGAGCACCCACCGGCAGCTCCCCGCCAGCACCCCCCGCCGTGCACCCACAACTCACCTTCCAGGTTCCGGACACCGCCGAAGGTGCTTTTTTTAGCACTGCCTGTCCACCTCTCAGCTGTTCGGCAAGGGGGGTTGTGTGGGGGAAGCGCAGAGGGGCAGCGCCTCGGAGGAGGGGTATGGTATGGCGCCGCCCCGCTGCGCTTCCCTTGCACCTCCCCCCCTTGCCGAACAGCTGAGAGGCGGGCAGGCAGCGCTAAAAAAAGCGCCTTTGGCCGGAGGTGCCTCTGGTGGCGCCCGGAACCCGGAAGGTGAGTTGTGGGCGCGCGGCAGGGGGGGCTGGCGGGGAGCTGCCGGTGGATGCTCAGCGCCTACACATTTTTCCCCGGGGAGGAGGCGGGGGCGGGGATTTGGGGAAGGGGTGGGGAGCGGGGGCATGAGCACCCACTATGCACATAATGACACACCATCCTGTTTGGGGTTTTTTTTTTGTTTTTGTTTTTTTAACATTTTAAATGCAAGTACTCACACAAATAGGGCTCTCCTAACACTGAAACAATATTCAAGGAAACTCACTAATGCACATAATTTATATTTGGCAGAAGAAAAAAAATCAGTTTCTCCTAACCCTTCCGCAAACATTTAATATCAAAGCTGTAATGAGTTGCCATGATGCAAAGACCTTTTCTAAAAAAAGTAAAGAACAATTAAGTATCATTCATAAGTAAAACTGAATTAGTCGCCAAAATAAGGGAACAAAGAATGTTTGTCGATTCATTATACAATCATTTTCATTGTGTACATTCACTTAGGGTCTGATCTTGCAAACATTACTGATGCTTTCTACTCCTAGCACTGCTTAGTGCAGTACAACAGTGGGATTACTTACTGCAGTAAGCAGTACTTCTGGTACTGTAGTTAAATGTTTGCAGGTACAGGCTCTTATTCACTAATTCACAAAATTCAGCAACTTTCCTAGGATTTTCCCCTATCATTAGTCAAGTTTTCCTGTGTATAGTGAACAAAAATGCCTTAGTATAATGACATATGTAATGCTAAAGCAATTACAGCTCCATCCTGCAGAAGTCAGTGGGACAAAATATGTGATTAAGAGCCACAGACGTGGCCTGTATGACTCTGAAAAAGAAAAACAAACAAACAGAACTCCAGTGCTTTGTTTTGTCAGGGCAATATACACTAATATAAAATAAATTCCTAACCAAGTTCAGAACTGTATTAGATGGCACCACAGTCATATTCTTTTAATTTGGATTGAGACACCACTGTTACACCCAATCACCATTTAAAAAGCAATCAAATATTAATTAATGACTTTTGGAAATGTAATAGCTTGGGTTCCAATCCTTCAGAGAGACTGTCATTTTCTCCAGCTGCAAAGTTCTGTATCTTTGGTATCGATTCTGTGTCTCGGCAAAAGTCAAAACTTAGTTTTGGATTTAATTTCCTTTAACAGTTATGCCTTTTTTTTAAAGGTATAACATGTTTGAGAACTACTTCTTTCCTTGAAGATGTGGAGGGAGGACCCTGCAACAATTCTAGCCACATTGTTCTGTTGCCAAAGCCCTGCTTGCTACCCCCTAATGCCGGCCCTGGCTTTTATATGCATAAAATCAGTTACGGTGGCACACGTGGGCCATGGAGTTTTTATAGCATATTGGGGGAGGGGGAGGGGGGGGACTCAGAAAGAAAAAGGTTGAGAACCTCTGGTCTAACTAATAAATTACAAATACATAGGGCCTTTCAAACAGTGATCTCATAGTGATTTATAAAAGCAAATATGTATTCCCCTATTTACAGTTGGAGAAACTGAGGCACAAGGAAGTGGACTGACTTTTCCAAGGATACAGAGAGAAGGAGTGACAAAGTCATGAACAGATCCCAGGTCTCCTTATTCCAAGTTATGTGCTCTAAATATCAGACACTCCAACTCCCTTGAGACAGGATTTTTATCGCTTATTTATTCAAATTAGGCTTAAAAAGTAGTATTGGTTCAATTAAGTATTCTGTATTTCCATTCAATTAAGTATTTTGTCTTTCAAAAAAAACTCGTATTTTAATATCCTAAGGCCATTCAACTAGGATTCAGATAAGATCACACACCCTAGTAATTATCAATCTGTAGAAAATTAAGTAGACAGATTGCACATCTGCATAGCAACACATTTTAAACTTAATTATCAGTTACTGCCTGCTATAGCAATGGCCTCTTACAAATAGTTTGTAAAGTATCAGCAGAGATCAGAGGCAGATTGTTATGACACCTGCTTTGAGTTGGCTAGAAACAAAAGCAATTCATACTGTAGAAGAGCATTTCAGTTATATTTAGTGTTAATAAGTTTCAATCAACCCACAGCAACATTATTTTTAGTTTTGAGTTTAACCTCTGTAACATGTTTGGATTCAACAATGAAACAACAACAATAATTAGGACTGGTCTGAACAGTTTTTTGTACCGATATAACTGTTTCAGTTAGGGGTATGATTATCTTTAACCCACATACTTATATCAGTACAAACCCTCGTGTGGGCAGTTATTGGTACAATGCTATTAGGTGAGCTGTACCACTTCAGCGGTGTCGTATAGTTAAAGCTTGTCTGTACACAAGCCCTTAGTGGTGGCCTTGTACTTGGATTCTGAGTTCTAAAGAAACAGAATCTTTCGATTGGATGACACATTGCAAGGAGCAATTCATAGGCTCAAAAGAGATGAGAGTTGAGATCTGATTTCTGTGTGTTTGAAGTTCTCTCAGGAAATTTCTACTGTGATGTAGCTAGCCCTGGTCGGTACAATAACCCCTACCTGGGTTTGACCTCACCTAGCTCCACCATGGTAAATACTCCAGAGCCTTGTCTCTATTAGGATTTTACAGCGAGATAACTAATGTGCCTCAGCTCTCTTTCTGTAAAAAAACCACTTTTTTTGGCAGTGAAGATAAAGGCAAAAACCTTTTTAGCTGTTTCCTCGCACTGTGCTCCGAAGCAGCTCTCTGTCCTACTATTAAAATGGAGCCACCTCTGCCACAGAATGTAGACCCATCTTGGCAGGGAATGCGTAGGTAAAAACCTGTAAATCTTGTTTATACTTCACATTATATACCTTTAATGTTTGCATTAAGTGCCTATTCTGTAGTACTGAAATCAATGGGAAAACTGCCATCAAATTAAATAGGTCTTAAATGCCCAATTCTGAAAAGTCCTATGCAACCTCAACTTCCACATAAGTAGAGGGGTGGACACTCGGTGCCTTCACTGTATAACATCTTTCATAACCAATTGTTAACAGTGGAATGTAAGGTGTTGGTTTTGTGCTATGTAGTCTTGACTGGTTTGGGATCTTCATATCTGAATGACCACTTCTCTCTCCAGGCTGTGATCAATGGAGCCCTCTCTTTTAAATATAGGGGAGAGTTAGTCAGACAGCACTCATCATGAGAAATCAGCTCATCCTACCTTGACCTCAGTCAGTCTGGGCCTGTTGGCCTTCATAAGGAAGTGAAAGATACCCCCTTGTTAATATTTAACAGACACCTAAATGACAGCCCCTGCGCTTTCTCCTGCATCCAGGGCACTGGGTTTGCTGCCTCCTGTGAGAAACGCAGGTGGCTCTTTAAACTATAGAAAAACCAGGAGGGAAACGGGCGGGGCAGGTTTTGTGCCCCATGGAATCACAGAGGGGCAAGAATAGATAACCTGAAACTGGGCCCAGGAGAAACACCAGCCCCTACCCCCAAATCCTGAGTGTGTGTGTGTGGGGGGGGAGGTCCCCTTATCCCTCTCTCCCCACTGAGAGCAGGGGCTGAATCCCCATCATGTGTGTGGGGGTGTCATTCCCTTTACCCTCCCCCACTGAGAGCAGGGGCTGAGTCCCCCTCGTGTGTGTGTGTGTGTGTGTGGGGGGTGTCATTCCCTTTACCCTCCCCCACTGAGAGCAGGGGCTGAGTCCCCATCCTGTGTGTGTGTGTGTGTGTGTGTGGCGGGGGGGTGTCATTCCCTTTACCCTCCCCCACTGAGAGCAGGGGCTGAGTCCCCATCCTGTGTGTGTGTGTGGGGGGGGGGGGGTGTCATTCCCTTTACCCTCCCCCACTGAGAGCAGGGGCTGAGTCCCCATCCTGTGTGTGTGTGTGTGTGTGTGTGGCGGGGGGGTGTCATTCCCTTTACCCTCCCCCACTGAGAGCAGGGGCTGAGTCCCCCTCGTGTGTGTGTGTGTGTGTGGGGGGGGTGTCATTCCCTTTACCCTCCCCCACTGAGAGCAGGGGCTGAGTCCCCATCCTGTGTGTGTGTGTGTGTGTGTGTGGCGGGGGGGTGTCATTCCCTTTACCCTCCCCCACTGAGAGCAGGGGCTGAGTCCCCTCCCCCTATCCTGTGTATGTGGGAGGGTCATTCCCTTTACCGCCCCCCCCCCCTCGACAACAGGGGCTGGGACCCTCCCCCGCCGTGTATGGGGGTCTCTCCCTGCCCCCGCCCGGGGTTGTGAAGCGCTGTGGCAGGGGAGGGGCTATCTCCCGGCGGGGGACGGGTCCTGCCCCCGGCCGCGATGGCGCCAGAGCGCCGCAGCGCGGGCGGGAACGAGCCCGGACACTCCCCGCCCCCCGCGCCTCGCCTCACCTCCCCCGGCTCGGCTCGGCTCGGCTCAGCTCCGCTCCGACCCCGCTCCCGGCTCGGCCGCGATGGATGCGCTCGGCACGTTCAGGCAGCGGCTCGGGCCGCGAGCGCCGAGTCATCGACCCGCCGCGGCGGGGGGGGGGAGGGCAGCTCGTCAGAGAGCCCCTCCCCTCACAGCCCCCAGCATGGGTGCGCTTAGCCCCGCCCACAACCCCTGCGCGCGCGGCCCTTCCCCGCTCAGCTCCAGATCGGGCTAGGGGCCCCCTTCATAGCCCCTCCCCTCCTCTGGGGGATCCCCACACACAGCCCAGCGGGGAGGGACACTCCGCACAGGGCCCCGCTTCAGCCACTTCCCTCTCACAGGAGGAGCATAGCCCCCCCCCCCCCGACAAGCCAGCTCCTTCCTCCCTCCCCCCACTCATGTCTCGGGGGGGGGGGGGGGGGCAGGCAGTGCCCAGGCACTGCCCTCTGGACGGGACCCTGGCAGGGCCCCCAGCCTTCACCCCGCTAGTCCTCTCACAGCCCCAGCCCCAGGTGTGCACAGGAGAATCCTGGCCCCCAGTTTAAAAGGAAGGTTCTTCCCTTCCCCGCTGTGGAGAGAAGCTTGAAAACGTGGCCCCCAGGGGGAGGCTGTGATGCCAAAGCACAGGGGTCTCATGAGTTTTGAACCCTTGGTGTCCACAAGGTTGTTGTGAGTAGATCCATCTGTACAGATGTCACAGGAGGCCCCCCCGGCAATACCCAGGACATGGCCGTTCTCTTGTGGCATGCAGATAGGACCCTCAGTCACCAAGCCAAGGCCTGGGGCTGGCCCACGTGCAGATGTCACTACAGTACCTTCTCCACTGCCTGGTGGAAATGAGCTTCTATCACATTGCAGCATAACTCAGCCCCGATCCTGCAATCAGATCCACAGGGCTGGGCCCTTTGCAAGGGTCTGCTTGAGTGGATTAAATTGCAGGGTCAGGATCCTATGCTGTACCCATGTTTTTAATAACAGTGTACATACGTTTCTTAGTATCAGAAACATCTACAGTAGAACCTCAGAGTTACGAACTGACCAGTCAACCACACACCTCATTTGGAACCAGAAGTATTGCAGGCAGCAGCAGAGACCCAAAAGAAACAAAAACAAAAAAACATCAAATACGGTACGGTACTGTGTTAAATGTACACTACTAAAAAAGGGAAAGCTTAAAAAAAGATTTGACAAGATAAGGGAACTGTTTCTGTGCTTGTTTAATTTAAATTAAGATGTCTGAAAGCAGTGTTTTTCTTTTACATAGTGAAGTTTCAAAGCTGAATGAAGTCAACGTTCAGTTGTAAACTTTTGAAAGAACAACCATAACGTTTTGTTCAGTTACGAACATTCCAGAGTTATGAACAACTTCCATTCCGGACGTGTCCGTAATTCTGAGGTGCTACTGTATCTCTCTACCTCTGTGACGTAGGATAACAGGAACTTCATTAATGTAAAGATCTCCATATAGGTATGGGCTCCATATAGGAACAGAAGGGCTGTTAATAATAATTATGGACACCTTGTACTAGATTCACATTGCTATTTATCTGGCAAAATGTTCAGAATGAATAATGCCCCAGATAGTTGTCAGTTTACAAATTGGATAACTAGCTGGTACAATCATGGGCTCTGATGTGAGGCCGGGGATGAGGAATTTGGGTACAGGAGGGGGCTCCGGGCTGGGGGGTTTGGAGTGAGGGAGGGGGCTCTGGGCTGGGGCAGGGGTGCAGGGCGGGGGGTGAGGCTCCAGCGGGGGGTGCGAGCTCTGGGGTGGGGCTGGGGATGAGGGGTTTGGGGTGCAGGGGGTGCTGTGGGCTGGGATCGAGTGATTTGGAGGGTGGGAGGAGAATCGGGTGGGGTTGGGGGATGAGGGTTTCAGGGTGCAGGAGGGTGCTCGGGCTGGGATCGAAGGGCTTGGAGGGTGGGAGGGGGATCGGGTTGGGGCATGAGGGGGGTCAGGGGTGCAGGCTCCAGGCGGCGCTTACCTCAGGCAGCTTTCGGAAGCAATGGCATGTCCCCCCTCTGGCTCCTACGCGGAGGCACAGTCAGACAGCTCTGTGTGCTGCCCCGTCCGCAGGTGCTGCCCCCGCAGCTCCCATTGGCCATGGTTCCCAGCCAATGGGAGCTGGGGGAGCTGCGCTTGGTGGGTGGAGGACAGCGTGTGGAGCTGGTTGCTGCTCCGCGTAGGAGCCGGAGGGGGGACATGCCACTGCTTCCAGGAGCCGCATGGCACGGAGGCTAGCAGGGAGCCTGTCAGCCCCACTGCGCGGCGCCGCCAACGGGACAGTCAACAGCCCGGTCAGCGGTATGGACTGGAGCCGCCAGGATCCCTTTTTGACCAGGTGTTCTAGTCGAAAACCGGACACCTTGTCAACACTGCAATTTTTAGCCCTGCAGCCCAAGCTCCTTGAGCCCAAGTCAATTGATCCAGGCTCAGCCTTGGGGCCACAGTTTTTTTGTTGTAGTGTAGACATATCCTAAGAGTTTCTTGGAGGAGGAGAGGGAGGCTGTTTGACAAATAAACTGGGATGCTGCCCTAAACATAAGACACAGCATGAAAGAAGGTCCCAGAATTAGGAGTGGGTGAAGGAGCTATAGGCACTTTGGAAAGAAGCCTGAGCTGAGCATCTTTTGATTAAGGCAGAATCGGGTAGTTAATCTCGCTGTGTCTCAATTACTCATTTGTAAAATGGAGATACTTCCTGCAGCTGTCTTGTCTTCTTGGATTATAAACTAGATGGGGCAGGGACTGTCTCTTCTGTGTTTGTAGAGTTCCTAGCAAAATGGGGTCTTGGTTTGAGTCTTTAGGCAGGAACTGTAATAAAAATGATAATAGATGTCCTGCAAATTTCTGCTTTGGGACAACCCCCATGAAAATCTTTCTGCTGCTGTGCTGCATGTATAAAGAATGTGTGGTTGTCTAGGATTAGTATTTATGATTATGAATCTTCCTTTGATGGGTTACGTATTGGCCTTTACCAAAGGCTAGCTCCTGCACTCAATAGGTGAGCCGAGAGTCTGCTTTGCTGTGGCAAATCATCTGGTCCGAACGAAATATCAATCCTGTCTCGCATGTGGGCATCAGATACTTGCCTTCTGGGTTATTTTCTCAAGCGAAATTGCATTGATGAATACACATCAATATAGCAAGTGAGGAGGCTCTGTGCCCCTCCCCTTTTGTCTCTTTCCATCACAAACATATTAGCACTAATTTCTGCTCCTGCTGCTTGATGTGTCTAGAAGAGGGTAGATGCATGTGTAAATGGAGAGCATGTAGACTGGAGCATTCTTATCTTTTATTTGGAGGAAAGAGCATACCCTTTCTCAGGTGCACTTTTTAGCAGCTGTGAATATAAAGGCTTTAATGGGACAAATATTAAGTGTTTATTTAGTTAAGATCTTTATTTACCTGAAGGGAAGTTTTGCCTGAATCAGTCTTGAATAACGAATGCAGGGCTTATCTTCAGAAAGATTCCAGTGTCTCACTTCACTGGGTTTTGTGGAAAGCAAAAGAATGGTGTATGACATACAGTAAGTCACCAAAATGGGTTGTGCTGCAACAGTAAGTCATGGCCTCTCAAAGCGCCAGTGACTTAGACATAATTGTAGTATGCCCTCGTCTCAGATTACCATTACAAACTTGAAATTCTGATCGGAGTTAGAAGCAGCAGCTGGGAGGGACCCTGGACTGAATTCCTGGCAGATTTAAGCTGTTTTCATAATTTTCTGCACATCAGTGAATATTTATGTATATTGTTCATATTATTTAAAACTCTATGCATGTTTAAAAATGTCACTATAGATTAGTGCACTGTGTCCTTCGCACATGTCTTTGGTTCCTGATATGATTTCTTTAATAGTACGTGAAAATGCATTCACTGGAATGAAAAGTCTGAATGATCTTTCAGAGTTAATTAGCCTTTTTTTAAAAGATATATTTTGAACCTTTCTCATTGGCTGCACAAGAAATGCAAATTTGGATTTAAGTGTGCTGGGGATTAATGATCCTTTATGCATACAGCCCTGCGTGGATGTAACATTTGTATCTGCATCCAATCCGCACGCCGCAAACACGGTCCACGGATATCTGCGGATTTTCAGGGCTTTATTTATGCAGAATCCTCAGCCTTTTAATTGACTGTCTACGGCGGTATTATACTATAATGGTGTTTCCAGCAGCGCACAGTTCAATCTATACTAAAACAGGAAGAAGAGAGAGTCCTATAAGGATGAACACTTGCCCTCTTGCTTTGCCACTCTCCCCCGCATCATCGGTTGTGTGTACCAAGGCGTCCTCTCCTACTTCAAAGACAGAGGGAGTTTGCTCGACATCTCTGCAGCATTTGAGAGCAGGCTCCTGCTGACCCCAACTATTACCACTGAAGATTAGGCAGTGACAGAGGCACCACTCTGTACCCTGCCCTGCTTCAGCAAGCCTTGGGCCAGAGGTGAAAGTAAGCCTGTACGGGCCGCCGGTACAGGGTACCAGCTGCACCATGCCGGACCAGACCGGCATCCCCAGGCCAGTGATTTAAAGGGCCTGGGGCTCCCGGCAGCAGCCAGAGCCCCAGGCCCTTTGAACTGCCACCAGAGCCCCGCTGGCTGAGCCCCTGGGTGGCAGAAGTGACTCAGGTGGTGATTTAAAGGGCTCTTTAAATCACCGCCGGAGCCCTGGGCTGCCGGCGCCGCCGCTACCCTGGGAACTCTGGCAGCGATTTAAAGAGCCTGGGGCTCTGGCCTGCTGCTACCACAGTGGATCCCCGGGCCCTTTAAAGCGCCGCCAGAGTCCGGAGCCCTGGGGTAGAGGCACAACCGGGAGCCCCTGGGGCTCCATCAGCAACGTAAAAGGCTAGGGGCTCTGCTGCGGTAGGAGCGGCCAGAAGCCCCTGGCCCTTTAAAGCACTGCGGGAGCCCTGGGCCGCCGCCGCTAGCCCAGGGCTCCGGCAACGGGGATCCGGTGCAGATTTAAAGGGTCCAAGGCGGCAGCGGTGTTGGAGCCCCTTGCCCTTTAAATTGTCGCCGGAGCTCCGCTGATGGAGCTCCCGGGGTAGCAGCAGCAGCCGGGAGCCCCTGGGGCTCCATCGGTGATTTAAAGGGCCCAGGACTCTGCTGCGGTAGCGGCAGCTGGAGCCCCGGGCCCTTTAAATTGCCCCCAAGCCCCGGGTTCCCAGCTGCCTCTGAAGCTGGTAGCTCCGGGGATGATTTAAAGGGCCTGGGGCTCCCAGCTACCGCAGCCAGAGCCCTGGGCCTTTTAAATTTTGATTGAAAGGGCCTGGGGATTGAAAGGCCCCGCCTCTTCCGGTTGAGCCCCCCCCCGCTCAGAACTCTGGTGTACCGGTAAGTCTAAGTTACTTTCACCCCTGCCTCGGTCACTCCAAATCTGTAATGATCCCTGTGAAGATGGGCCCCTGTGCCCATGCAGAGCCCAACTGACTGCAGTGGGGCCATCACAGGGCTCCCTGCCGGATTGGGGCCTCAGGGATGACATAGGCCAGTTGGACTTTTCCTCCCCCTCTTGTACCTGTGCAAAGCTATAGTAACTCTTGCAGCCCCAGTGTGAGGTTGTGGGAAGAGGGACAGATTTTGGACAAGGAATAGGAGAGTGTAGGAGGTGGGGACCTTATTTACACAACACTTCTCGCTTTGCATCCCCCAGTCGCTCAGAGGGGTTTTGGTATTACAAAGTAGTAGGCAATCCTCTCTTTAATTTACTGCAGGTCCAATAGCCATGACCTGTAGCCCATGAAGGCTGTGGGTAGTATCAGAAAGTATCAAGAGCCCATAGTATATGAGAGAGAGAATCAAGAGGTTTACCAAGGTGGTCTGAAAATAATACAATTGGCACATGACAGAGCAAACAACTACAGTATTTTTGCATCATTCAATAAGTTTAACATCCTAAAACATTGTCATATTACTGATAAAAGGCACTGGAGAGTGCTCCTGTTCATCTAATGCTAGCTTTCCTAGCCACAATTTTTTTGCGTGAATACTTTCTTTCTGACCTTGTTAATACAGGCCATAGCATAAGATGACATGAAAAGTATTGTAACCTGCTTGTATCATGATCAGTGGAACTGGAGTCAGGAGGGCCAGTGTTCCCTGGAGGGACTGTTATTGACAGGACACCAGTGGAACAGGGAACCTGGGGAATTAGGCTGGCAACAACTCAGCCACATGGACAGGGCAGTCCACACATAGGACGACCACCTGTCCAGGTTGTCCTGGGATCATCCTGTTTGAGGTAGCCATCTTGGGACCTCTGAATGGGTGCTCAGTGCACATGACCAGCTGTCCAGTTTTAGGAGCTCAGGATCATCCGATGTAGCATTGGTTTGTATCTCAGAGGTGGCAAATCACATCACAGGGCTTAATAAAGTTACACGTGTTCTATGTAACCTACATTCAGCTACCCTCTTTGTGAATGAAACACTGCTGGCTCCTTACTGGGTACGGCGCTAATCCCCCCATGCAACACCCAGTTAGCAGAAGGCTCCATAATTGCACCAGTCTGGGAAAGGGAAGTTAGGGGGATTTGGCACCAGACGGAGCGGGAGGAGCAGCAACAAAGCCAAGCAGTTTAGGAGCTGGAACTGAAGGTCTGAGAACCAACCTAGGATGCAGCCCTTTGCTGGCAAGGGGGCCCGTGGTAGCTGTAGCTGGTGGATAACCTAGTGGCCTACAAATAGAGAGCTGTATGGATGAGCCCGAATGAGGCTACAGATGTGGGATAAAAGGACTGGATTCTGTCCAGGGAGCTGCAGGCTCATGCATGGGATTGAGCATCCCTAGCACTGGGCTGGCAGACCCCCACCTTCATCCAACTGGACTGGAGTGCTCTTAGGGGCTGGGCTGGGGCCTGTATCATTTTTTGTTGGTAACCCAAAGCAGGGGTGCCTGGGGAAGTGGTGCCTGAAAGGTCTAGTGGTTGGAGTACCTACAATGTCATGTGCCTCATAGAGTAGCTGTCCCTCTAGGATTGTCATGGAATCCCCAGGAATTAAAGATTAATATGTAATTAAAGATTATGTCATCTGATGAAACCTTCAGGAATACGTCCCCCCAAAATTGACAACTCGAGTGTCTCAGAGCGCATGGTGCACTCAGCATGCTACCAAACATCTAGGGGGGTATCACAACTGACCTGCAGTAGGGTCAGTTACAGTATTACCAGTGTAATAGTCACTCTAGCCTAATTCATGGTTATGGAGACTAGTGTACTAGCCACATACAATATTACAAAAGTAATTTTAACATACATTTCATTTACACTATGAGGCTCTGATGCTGTGTTTCTTTGCATGGGAGTTTTGCCTGAGTAAAGAGCATAGGAATAGCCAGGTGTCTGCATGTACTGCATCTAAGATAGTTGTACAAAGGAACGTGAAGTAGCTCTAACTCTTCATTTGCATTAAGTGTATTTATAGTGAAACTGAGAAATAACTAACTACAGGGATGTGAAAATTCAGGCCAAGATTTTTAAAAGCAACTAGCAATGTTTGGCTGCCTCATTTCTGCTGTGGCCAACTTAAATCACCTTAACAGGGGCCTGAACTGTAAAGGACAGTGTCTCAGCACTGAATCAGGCCCCTGCAAGGTATCTAAAGCTGGGCAGCCAAATTACTAGTCACTCTTGAAAGTCTTGTCCCTAGGGTACAGTCCCTGTGGATTACCTCTGTAATGAATGTACTCAGTGTGAATTTACTATAACAGTACCAAGCAACAAGTACTACTTGTTATAAGCACAAAAGAAAAATATTCGAGCAAGCACAAGCAATCAGTAGCGTAGCGGGGGGGGGGGGGGGGAGGAGAGAGCAGGGGGAGCAGTTGCTCCCCCACTGAACAGAAACGGCGCCTTTTTTGTGCGCCGACGCCTTTTGCTCCTATGCTGCAGCCAGAGCGGAGCATTTTTTTTTTTGCTGGCGGTGCTGCTTTTTGCTCCCGACGCCTTTTTTTAGCTCCGCTCCCCCTGTGCTCTAAACCTGGCTATGCCACTGCATGCAATGCAGGGGGAAAAGTGATCTTGTCATACATTTGTGTGTTTTTTTTCCCCCAGTTAAAACTGCCAGGTAAACAGTGAGCAATTGTTTATGACAAAGGAAACTATCCATAACTGAACAGAGCAATGGTCTGTCACATCCAGTATCCCCCCTCTGGTAGTAGATTATACATGATGCTTCAGAGGAAAGGGAAGGATATTGCAAGTCCATTTGTGCCATACTACACCACATAGGAGATGTTGTGGTTATTCCTTCTTACCCTCAGTGTAGAATCAATCCTGTAACTCCTTGCACAGGGTTGTATTCCAGTACAAAGAAGGCATGGGCACAAGAGAAGTTAAGCACTGGGTGTATTCTGTGCCAAGAGGAGGAAAGTAGAGACTAGAGCTGTGGGAATACGATTTTTTTGGTTCAGCGGCAATTCAAAAAATATTGGGGAAAAAAAAACAACGTCCAGGACAACCCAAAATGTTTCCTTTTATCAAAAAGTTTGAAAATTAAAAAATTAGTAGGGAATCCGGTTTCAATTTTGAGCATTTATGTATTTTTAATTTAAATAAAACTCAAAGGAAATTTCAAAATGAAAAGTTGTTTCCAACTGAAAAATTCAACTGTTTTGTTTTAGGAATGTTGAAACAAAAAAAATTGATTTCCCCCCACCACCTCCAAGATGTTGTCATTTTTAAAAACCAAAACAATATGCCAAAATCATCATGAATTCACAAAATATTTTTGTCAACCTGAACCTGCATTTTCCATTGAAAAAAGGTTTTGCCCAGCTCTAGTCTAGAGCCCCTTGTGTGTGCCTTCCCTTATTCACAGGAGCATAAACAGTAGTAAAAGTCTCAGGATGTATCAAAGTCCCAGATAGAAGGGAGAGTCTGGATTCCATTTAAATAATTCAAACATTAACTCACAAATCACACCAGTTCCTTTACAATCTGGCCATGATGTTTTTTTAAATCAGATGTTTTTGGAATTTTATTTAAAAAGTGTGTTAGTGTTTGATAATTTAAAAGTTATTTGTGGTTTGAGTCAAGCATCAAAAATTTCAGAAGTACAATCCAAGGAAGCCAGGTGCATTTACTGACTCTGTAGAGTGACATCTTGATTTGGACAAAAAGAAAAAGCAACCCCCCATTGTGGGGGTTAACTTAGGTGGAAGAGTGAGCTAGAGACCTGATCCAAAGTCCATTGAAGCCAATAGGCTCCCATTGTGTGGGATCAGGCCCACAATCACAGAAGTGTAGGACTAGAAGGGACCTCAGTAGGTCATCTAGTTCAGTCCCCCTGCACTCAAGGCATGTAGCTCAGAAGCCCTAAGCTCATTTGGTCACAAGTGAAGATGGATTTGATGGTCTTGTCTTGGCCTCATTTGTGCACATCAAAAACTCACCAAAGTACTGGACACAACTGGCAATCTGCTCAAGAGGTGCTGTAGAGTCACACTGCCAGTGTGTCACACTTGTTGAGGTGAATTAGCACTGCTGTGAAAGGAAGGATGTACAGCACCTGCCTGCACTCTGCCTGACCCACACCAATATATTCTTAGCACCTCAATTTTCATTAGCTTCAATGAACTTGGTAAACATATGAGTCAAAATCCACAACCCTGGCTCAGTCCTGAATGGTATAGTTAACGTAAGCCTGGCTAACAAACCAGGATATACTCCTACAAGAATGTCACCCTGCAGTTGACTTAGTGAAACTTCCTGCTTGATTACATTGTTCAAACTATGATTTACGCAGCATAGAAAATAAACATATGCAAAATAAATTTTTAGTTGCAGCCACACTGGAAGGAATGGCGCTACTCAAAGCATGCATGCAGTGGACAAAAGCCAAAATCAGAGCTCTATTCTGATACAACTCAATTCTGAGAAACTGACATGGATGATTACATCTTAAAATATTCCGTAAAACCCATAATGTAGCCTGGACTCTGGCACTAAGATTGGCACCCCACTCCTCCGCAAAAAAACCAGCCAAACAAGACCTCATCCATGCAGTAGTGATGGGATAATCATCTTTACCAAATTCCAAATATCATACCTCAGTATCTGTCAGAGAATTATCTGTATTCAGTGTAGTAGCCGTGTTAGTCTGGGTCAGCAAAACGAAAATAAGAAAGAAAAACTTGTAGCACCTTAGAGACTAACACATTTATTTCAGCATAAGAGGTGACATGAAGTGATTTGCCCCAGGTCACCCAGCAGAAGAGCTGGGCATAGAATCCCAGTCTCTTAGCATGCTAGACTAGAATGTATCTACGCTGTCTCTCGAAGCAAATTAATCTGGTTACTGAAATGGAGCGGGTGGGAACATGCATGCTAAGGTGAGGGAGTGGGGTGGGAGAGGAGTGCTAGAAGTTGGGGTGCAGGAAGCAGGCTGTGCAGGTGAGGGGGTGGTGGGTAGAACTGGGATATACTCATTGGCTGTCACCTCATGGCAGTGGCCATCATCTATCCTTGTTTTTTCAGATGACTTGTGTGAATATGGACCTGAGCAAATTGCTGGATTGGTGTACGGATCAGATCCAAGCAGGGGATTTGTCCCAGTTCTACTTTTTGAGCTCAGCAGTAGGGTTGGACATTACTTTTGTAAACGGGAGATTAATTGTATTTCAGGCTGAACTGGGTGTCTCTTGCAGAAGTGCTTCAGCCAATACTGAACAGGCTGGAATCTAGTCAGGTTTGGTTTTTTTAAAGAGTAGGTTACAGGGCGTGGCTGTATGCAAGGGTCAGTCACACAACAAGGGAAACTGACAGCGCAGGAGTAGCAGTGAAACTAACGGTACAGAGTGCTGTTAAAAGTGGAAAGAACTGAAAAACAAATATTTTTCCTTTCAGTTGCTGTCATCTTGACCACTACATCATACACACTGCCTCTCAAAATGAATGTCATTATATGTTTAAGTGCTCTGCTGCCCACCCTGAAAGTCTGACACCAGGATCCTTGGACTTGGGTTAAAACAACAAACATGTCAAAAACGGAGAAAGAAGTGTGATTATTTTTTTAAAAGCATCAAGACTGCAGTCAATGGGCCTAATCTTCCATCTGAAATCAGTGGCACAAATGGATGGAACAGGACATATGGAATTTCTGCCCCAGATTCTATGGGAACTTGGGGAAAGGCTGCAGGACTTTTAAAAAGCAAATTAACTCAAAAACACATTAAAAACACTACCATATGTTTTATAAAGAGCTATTTGTATCCCAAGGCCTTGATCTGGTAAAAACTTAAGCACATGAGTAGCTCCATGGATGTGATAGTTCCACTGAGTTCAAAGTTATTCTCTCACATGAGGAAAATTAAAAAGAAAAGTTATTTCTAATGTGAATTAATAAGAAGCAGTTCAGTTTCACTGCTTTTATTCTGTGCTTGTACAGCACCAGTAATGTCTATGATTGCAGCTCTTGATCTGTGCCTAATATCATCCTTTTTGTTGTATCCCATTCCCTACCCTTTATCTGTTTATTCGGACCCCAATCCAGCAAACCACTTAAGCATGTGCTTAGGCCCATTGAAGTTCAGTTTTTACAAATAGAAGGTCAAGCACCATTTTTTCCAAAAATTAAATCTTATTTTATGTTGAAAACAATAGGAACGTTACATGCCATCACAGACCTTAAATCCATGTTAGAGCTTTTTTCTGTGGAATTGTACTTATCTTCTCTGGTGCTAGTGACCTTGGTGTTATCTTTTGAGCATGCTGCCAGCCACACAGGAATCCAACATTGTGAGCAGCCTAGGTCCACTGCAGTATAAAGCATGAAGCAGTAGTAATACATTTCTCAATATCAACAAAACAGCAGAGGCTGGTGATGCTTCTGGTGGGAAATACTCTGTTAAATAAAGTAGGCTCCGAGGACAGATATTACTGTACATATTTGCTTGAGGGGGGAAGAACCGAAACTGATTATCTGCTGATAGTTCATGATTTTTTTCAGTTCAAGTTGTCAAGTAATCATGAAGGACAAATTATCTTGCTGCTGGTAATACAAGCTGATAATAAGAAATGCAGCATAACACTGTGTCATGCCTGCCCCATTTTATATTTCACATTTTTAATCCAGATCCAAGGACCCTGGTGAACTGTAGATCAATTCTGAGAGGCAATGTGATCTAGTGGATGGAGCACTGGACTGAGACTCAGGAGACCTGTGTTCTATTTCTCACTCTGCCACTGACCTGCCAGGTGACCTTGGGCAAGTCACTTTCCTCTCTGTGCCTCAGTTTCCCCTCCCACCTTTTGTCTCTTGTGTCTACTTACACTGCATAAGTTCTTCAGGGCAGGGACTGTTTCTCACAGTGGTGAAACCCTGGCTCCACTGAAGTCAATGGGACTTTGGCCATTGCCTCCAATTGGATCAGGACCTCTGTTTGTGCAGCATCTGGCACAGTGGACTTGGGGCTCTTTGACACTCTCATATAATAATAATAATTTAGCAGACATCAGAGAGAGATCAGTCAATGGCAAATTTGACCAGTAAGAAACCAGTTTAAAAGGTAATTTCCCCCTGCTCCCACTGACCATTTTAAAACCAATGCTGGTTATTATATATACACGCTTTTGATACAGCAGGATTAGGAGTCTACTTGGCTATATTAATTTCTTAAAAGTTATGAGTATTCATTTTCTTTCCCCAGGTCAGTAACTATATTACCAGTCCTACTCTGGATATAGGATTTTCTCCAAACATACCGATTAACAAAACGGTGCACTACATGTGTGCCTCTCTTTAATTTGTATGGAAGACACCCGGCTTTTTAAAAGGGCTGTGCACAAAAGCATGAAGATCTTCATTATGCCCATATGTCTCTTTTGCTTCTGAGTCCCTGGATTTCCTTAGGCAACCTAAAAAGGTTGCCAAGAGTAGTGCATGCTGCATGTTTCTAATGGGTGGTTGGGCATAGTGGGAGGCAACCCCTGCATAGTGCAGAGATCTCTAGGAGACATTGTAGAAGTGACAAAGGGTCTCGTGGCACCTTATAGACTAACAGAGGTATTGGAGCATAAGCTTTCATGGGTGAATACCCACTTCTTCGGATGCACCGAAGAAGTGGATATTCACCCATGAAAGCTTATGCTCCAATACCTCTGTTAGTCTATAAGGTGCCACGAGACCCTTTGTCGCTTCTACAAATCCAGACTAACATGGCTACCCCTCTGGTATAGGAGACATTGTGTCTCTTTCTGAGTGCAACATGGAACTCCTTGTGGGGCAGGCTGGCTTCAGATTGCTCCTAACAAGGGCCAGGAATTCACTGCTACAATCTGGCTGGTAGGGTATAATCCAACTCTGACTGAAATCAATGGGAGTCTCTCCATTGAAGTCCATGGAAGCTGGAATGGGTCCTTAATGGACTGTTAGGGTAGGATGTGTTTTATCCCTTATCTGAACAAGGTCATGATAATAAACCAATGTTTATTATTGGAGAACATCATTTACGAAGGTTTCAGAGTAGTAGCCGTGTTAGTCTGTGTCAGCAAAAAGAAAAGGAATACTTGTTGCACTTTAGAGACTAACACATTTATTTCAGCATAAGCTTTTGTGGACTACAGTCCGCTTCGTCGGATACATAGAATGGAACATACAGTAGGAGGATATTTATATATTCAGAGAAACATGAAAAGGTGGAAGTAAGCTTACCAACTGTAAAAGAATAGTTCTTTTCAATTAATTAGCATCAGCAGGGGAAAAACTTTTGAAGTGATAATCAAGATGGCCCATTACGGACAGTTGACACATAGGTGTTAAGGGTACTTAACTAAGATACTAAACTAGGGGAAATAGATTCAACTAACGTAATGACCGAGCCATTCCAATGAAATGAGACCAATTTCATTTCACTTTCAAATCCCAAAAGTGTTGCTAGATCGCACTGGTTTTATAAACTATGAAAGCAGTGCTTAAATTTTTTAAAGAAAGAGGTACCAGGGTTCAAGCAATTAGGTGCCAGGGTTTAAACAATTTTATTTCATTTGTAACTGATGCAGCAAGCCCAGAGGTGCAAGGGCTCTGAACTGCCATGCCTAGAGGTGCCGGGGCTCAGCCCTGGCACAAACTAAGCCCTGTATGACAGATACCATGCTGAAGCCCTTTGCATCAAAGTCTGTATCAAGTTAAACAGGCCTTTCTGTTTTTGTTTAGCTCTTAAATAGAATTATTGCAATGGCAGGTATTTAGCAGACACGCCCCCCACCTGACTTACTACGAGTCCTATGATAAGCCCTGATCCTCCAGTGGGCTAGTGTTAATATAGTGGAAATCCACAGCTGTACAGGCTCTGATGTGGAAGCCTGGTCCATAGACACATTGTTTGTTTATGTTAGACCACGTGTCATGTTTCAAGTGGTGGCATTTGTTTCTTGGGGAATTCCTGGGCCTTCTCCCTATACCAGGCCTAAAACGCTACGTATTTTTGTTGTCCTGCTTGCGGATGAAAAGGGATGGATCTAGCTTTCGCGAGGACCTAAATATTGCTCCAAGCACTAGCCAGAGGCTAACATACAACCCCTAAATCAAATTAGCTGTCTTAGCTTAAATCCCCAACGCTATTGCCAGATACTATAGGAGCTGAAAATGCTCTTAATGCAATGGACCAGAGGCGAGGCTTGAGTTTCATCCAGAGCGGCTACACCAGGGAAAACATAAGCTACCACTCACTTCATGCTATTTTCACTGGAATTATTGTCTAAAAAAAATTAATGTCACAGAAATAGTTTCGCTGATATTAGGAGGCTTTTCCTGCTAACCCTAATTTGGGGTATGAACTAAGCCCTGCATCTTGGAAGTGGTTCTCTGTCTGCTTACATGGATCCAACTGTAGGATCAAGGCATTTATTGATTACAAAGGCCATTGTTGCTGGAGCCGTGGCACCAAGGTTGGTCTGTAGGGTTCCCTGTGCATTCATGCTAGAAAAAACATCTTCCTCTCCTGAAGCTCTAAAACCTCTTTTAGACTGCACTCTTCAGACTGGACACCCAGGGGTGAATTTGTAGCCATGATCTCCTCCAAGGCTAATCAATGCCAGTGTCACTCAATGGAGTGGCTGTGAACAAACACCAGTGGAGAAGGAGCCTCCAGAATCTGTGTTTTGAGACACAACTGAACATTGCTAACCCAGTGCATGCTAGAGCTGAGGTCAGACTTGGCCGGGGGGGGGGGGGGGGCAGCAAAGCATGTTTCTGGGGTAATCACTGGGGAATGGAGAGGGGTGATTCCAGGTTAAGTGACAAAACATTCAGATTTTGGGAGGGCAGACTTGCAGGTGTGGGTGTGAATGTCACTTCCCTGACCTCCCCGCACAGATCCTGAATCCTTAGGGTCAGATCCTTAGCTGGTGTAAATCGGTGTAGCTCCACTGATGTCAGGGAAGCTATGCCAGTTTACACGAGCTGAGGATCTGGCCCATAGGCTCTACATAGGTGGAGGGAATGTCACCCTCGGTACACGGCGCGTGGGCACATCAGTCTGTTCAGTAGGACCGTACAGTTCACACCGTGGCACAGAGAAGTATCTGGGTATTACAGCAGCAGAGCCAGTGCTAGCATCTCCAACCCAGGGGTCTTGAACAGCCTAAGACTGCTGCTGACTGGCTGTTTGCTCCAACTTTCTCCTTCCCCCAGTCTCTTCATCTCCACTTGACTTCACTCCTGCCTCTCTTACCTTCTTCTCCTCTGTCCCTTCACCCTGCTTCCCTTCCCATTTAACTACCCCCCAAAAAAGTGTGTGGAGTTAATATAGCTTACACCAGTGGTTCCCAAACTTTAACAACCTGTGAACCCCTTTCACTAAAATGTCAAGTCTCGTGAACCCCCTCCTAAAAATGAATATTTCCTGGGATTTTCTCCTTTACCTGAATATAAATTATAAAAGCAATGATCTTGGAAATAAAATTTGTTTTTATGACATGCTTATTACACATTATTATTGATTTATCATTACAGTATTTTTATTACATTATGAAAATGGCAACATTCTTCCAAGATCTCACTTTCATAGCGTGTATCACTTTGAATAACCCTGTTATAAGACAAGGCTCCTATGTTTCATCAAGGAGTATCTGAGGTGAAACAGTATGAAGGTATTTAAGAAGTCAACTCAAAGAGTTCCTCCTACACAAGCATTCAGGTGTTCAGCAGTCCAGGCAAACAACGCACCTTACAACAAAGCTTAAACTTGTTCTTCATAATAATTTTAAAAATACTAGCCACCTATTTAATTTTAAAAACAGCAAAAAACATCCATCTCCCTTTCCATTTCTTGTAAGGAGTCTTGACGTTTAAATCACCTCAGTGTGATAGATATGCTTGCTTTGATCTGCTTAGCTCTTGGAAGTCCTGGGGTCCCCAGGGACAGCTCTGTCCGCCATTAGGGAATTTTTCCCCGAGAACCCCCTGTAACATTTCGCGAACCCCCAGGGGTTCACGAACTCCAGTTTGGGAACCACTGGCTTACACTATTTGTCTATCCCTTGCCCACCCTGGCTGTCTGGTTGAATTTGATTGTAAACTTTCCAGGCAGGGACCATCTACTCTTGTACAGTACCTAGCACAATTGGGCCCCATTCTGCCTCAGGCACTGCCATAACAAACAATTAATATTTATTATTAACACCATGCTTGGAATCTGAGTTTCCCCACATGTCAAGTGCTACCAACAGAGCAGCGTAACTGAAATCTTTTTCACCCAAGGAGTACGGGGTAGGGGATAACTAGATAGGAAATAAAATGTCAGGAGATTGCCAGATGTCCCAATGTCTGGCTATAGACTAAAGCAGATGGAAATAGATGCTGTATAAAAGGACTATTACTTTGCACATGTACAGTGCCTTTCTTCCAAGGATTTCAGTGTGCTTTACAAGCCAGTTACCTTGAACCTCACAGCAGCTAATCACGGTCACCATATGACAAGTGAAGAAACTGAGGCACAAGACAGCCAAGTGATTTGTCCAAGGTGACACATGAAATCTGATAGGAGCTGGGGGTGAAGGGAGGGCGAGAGAGAATCCTGGCCCTATGGAAGTCAATGGGAACACTCTTAATTCAGCAGGGCTGGTATTAAATCCAGCTCTCTCAGCTCTCAGGCCTGTGTTTTAAGCACAGGACCATCCTTCCTCCAGTAATATTTTCACTTCCTAACAATATTTTCCATAAGATTTATCTCCCTGAATGACAGATATCACAACAGCAGCACTATGAATTTTTCATGCTTGCGAGTTTGTTGTTGCTGCTGCGTGGAAATGGCTTGTGACAAAAACAGGTGACTTTCACAAGACTCCCTACAAGTTTCCACAGATAATAAAACTCATTAAAAGGGGGAAAAAACACATCACACCAACCCGGCACAAATCAGCACAAAGCACAAGACAGAGCTTCCCCTTTCTGCAGCCTGGGGATTAATTTACTCGAGTGACCCGTGTCAGATTTGCTCAGTTAAAGAAGCAAAGAGACACCAGGGTCACAAAGCAGCCACATAACTTAACAAGCAAGTCAAATGAGACTGTGTGTTGTTTTAAGAGCGAGCTCACTCCTTTCGTGTGTATCTAGTCCTGGCCATTGCTCCTTTGTTTGGAGCTCGACCTCACATGGCTGAGAAGAGGAAAGTGAGTAAGACAAAGCCCGCTCCATTCAGGTCTTGCCATTGTGGCAGCAAACGGGGGGGGGGACCCCAAACCCTTCATACATTTCCCGCCTCCATTGGAGAAAAGCAAATGCCAGCCCTGGATTGCCTGCAACAGCTGAGAAAGGCAGGATGCTCCACCGCTCATTCAAGCCAGCCCGGAAAAGAAGCCACGTTTAAAGCAGATGCTCAGTTATCCTGCGCCCCCGGCGAGCTCTGCTCCGGCGAGCGCTCACTTACGTGCGGCCCTCCGACGCCCTGCTGCCTGCGAGGAGGCACGTTCGAGCCCATCCCGCCGAGCCTGGCGCGGTGCCTCGCGTCCCCACTCAGCGAGCAGAGCCGCCGGTTGCTTCTCCGGCTCCAGCTGCCACCTGAATTGTGTCCCGAGCCAGAAGCCCCACCCCTCTGCCAGTCAGACCGTGGCTGAGTGATTCACCGATTCCATGGGCTGGACAGCAGCGGAGTCTTCTCCTGGGGAGGAAAAAAAACATGCTGATTTTACGGTTTCACTAAGATCATTGCAGTCTCTTCAGCTGCCTGGTGGCCAAGGAGCAACTAATGCCAGGCTGCCTTTTCCTGAGAGCTGGCTGGCTTAGAAAGCCTGGTTTGTACATTCTCAGCCCTCTCTGCCCCTTCCGGGCCAATGGTTTTCCTTGGTATGTTGAACCTTCAGCAGTTGTTACATGTGCTTCTAATCTTCTAAAAACCTAGAGAAAACAATACTCTGCTGGGCATCAGGACACCATACTACTACCTAGTTCTTATAGATCACTTTTTATCCATAGATCTCAAAGCACTTTACTTTGTCCCCATTTTACAGATGGGTAACTGAGGCCCAGGGAGGTGAAGTGACTCCCTCAACATAAGAGCATAAGAATGGCCCTACTGGGTCGGACCAAGGGTCCATCTAGCCCAGTATCCTGTCTTCCAACAGTGGCCAGTGCCAGGTGCCCCAGAGGGAATGAACAGAACAGGGAATCAAGTGATCCAAGGTCACACAGTAGCTTAGTAACAGAACCCAGGTTTCCCAAGTCCCAATCTAGTGCACTATCCACCGGGCAACATTGCCTCCCTTTGAGGCAAGGCTGTCTCAGGAGAGGACAATGAAATCTGAAATGCCCCATTTTCAAAAATGGAGGGTGTGTGTGTGGGTCTGCAGACAACACTCCATGTGTAGGTACAGGACCACATTTGTGCATTCAGAGTCAGTAATAGAGTGCACAAATCAGGCAAATGCAGAGACAGCAAAGGAACACCTAAATGTTTAACTGACCATTTGAATGCACAGCTGCCCTGTGTGCACACAGCTATAGGGTGACCATATTTCCCAAAGGGAAAATGGGACACCGGATGTGGCTGGCCCAAGCCTGCCCTGTGTCTGGCCTGAGCCCCCCCACCCTCCACACAAGGCTGGGGTCACTGGAACCCTGCCTGCCATCTGCCAGAGCCCCGCCTCCCCCCTTCAAGGAGCTGGCATCTCTGATCACCCACTTCCCATCCCACTTTTTGTTTTACACACACAAAAGTCAACCAGAGCAAATGGGACAAACACCCACTTTTGCCAAAAAAGTCGGGACAGAGCTTAAAAAAGGGACTGTCCAGGCCAAAACTGGACGTAGGGTCACCTTAAGATACAGCAACTGAGTGTGCAGCTGTGATCTTGCATTTGTGCAAACATTTTCAATGAATGCAGCGAACAGCTCATTGGTTGGGATGCAAAAGGAAAAGCAGAAGGAGTTGTGAAGGAAAATCCAGGATGTTTTTGACCACATGCACCTAGGGAAAAGGTTTATGAAACATGCCCAGCATTGTTAGCAGTTCAGCTCCACCGCTGTTTTCATACTGCTGATTAGAGCTGTTCTACGCAGGGCACTATGTTCAAAATGATAGAGGCACCCTGGCTCCCAACTCCCATAGTAGCAGATAGGACTGTGAAATCATAACACACAGCGCTAGTCTTGCTTCCTCTTTCCTTCATTAAAAGGAACTCAAATTGCCATTCATCAGGATGCTAAATGGTATTTTTGGTATCACTGTCTGAGCTGTTTCCTATTCCAAAGAGCTTCTAAGCTGGACATCCCTGAGATGCTGTATGTGCTCTAACACTTCTTAAATGGGTAGATTGACAGTCATTTTGATAAATCTGGGTTTAGACCCATTCCTAATCCCATGCCTTGCTATGGTCCATTTGTGCTACTCAGAGCTTTGTGCGAAGGACCAGGGTTTGGATCGGTGCGCTGACAGTTAGACAATAGTAATTGTTGTGGACTAGAGAGCTTTGAACTGGAATTGGATTGGCTGTTCTAGGGCCTTTTGAGCCAGTCCAAGTCTAATGGAATAGTTTGCTGGGGCTTTATTACTTCTGTCTCTGGATTATTTTTATGACTATTAATCACATGGACTTTTTGTTCTGTGTTTGTACAGCGCATAGTACAGGTCCATGATTACAGCTCCTAGACGCTACAATATATGCCATCTTCTTTCTTGCCACTTTCCCAGTTGGGGTTGATGACTTATAGCCTTCTTCCAAAACTCATGTTCATATGCCGGCTGTCATGCACATTGGATATTCAGTCCATGTACCAAGTCTTCGGTGTCCCCCTGTTCATCTTCTGTTGAGTCATTGCAAGAACCATCCTACTGATATAACTCTCTGGTCTCCACTGGATATGCTCATACCAACATAGCCTAGTCTCACTCAACTTGTCTTCAACTGGACCAACCCCGGTTAGGCCCCTTACAACCTGGTTACATTTCCTGTCATGGAACGTTCAACCATTTGACCATCTCAACATCTTCATTGCCGTAGTGCAGAGCATTCCGATTTCCTTTCTTGTGGCAAATAAGAAATAACTTGTACTTACGTGAGCTACAAATGTCTTTCCAGCTGTTATCTTGATAAGCCCTTGTGGCATAGGCTAATAAATAGGAAATCACCTTCTTTCACTATGCACCTGAAGTATCAGCGGGGTAGCCGTGTTAGTCTGGATCTGTAGAAGCGACAAAGGGTCCTGTGGCACCTTATAGACTAACAGAGGTATTGGAGCATAAGCTTTCGTGGGTGAATACCTACTTCATCAGATGCATGCAGTGGAAATGTCCAGGGGCAGATATAAATGTGCAGGGGGTGTGTCCGGGATGGAAGCTGGAGGCATGTAGGTAGGCGGCATAGTGGTCAGTGGGTTTTCGGTATAGGGTGGTGTTAATGTGACCATCACTTACTTGCACCGTGGTGTCTAGGAAGTGGACTTCCTGTGTAGACTGGTCCAAAAAAACTACAATGCATTGAAAACTACAATGCATTGGTAATCTTCCAGAACACACCATCCTAGCCACCATGGATGTAGAGGCTCTCTACACTAACATCCCACACACAGATGGAATACAAGCTGTCAGGAACAGTATCCCTGATGATGCCACAGCACAACTGGTTGCTGAGTTCTGTGATTTTATCCTCACGCACAATTATTTCAAATTTGGTGACAATATACACCTCCAGACCAGTGGCACCGCTATGGGCATCCACATGGCCCCACTATGCCAACATTTTTATGGCTGACCTGGAACAACGCTTCCTCGGCTCTCGTCCACTCACGCCCCTTCTCTGTCTACGCTACATTGATGACATCTTCATCATCTGGACCCATGGGAAAGAAACTCTGGAAGAATTCCATCACGATTTCAACAGCTTCCACCCCACCATCAACCTCAGCCTGGACCAGTCTACACGGGAAGTCCAGTTCCTAGACACCATGGTGTTAATGTGACCATCACTTATTTGCACCACCCTGTACCAAAAACCCACCGACTGCTATGCCTACCTACACGCCTCCAGCTTCCATCCCGGACACACCTCACTATCCATTGTCTACAGCCAAGGGCTGAGGTACAACCGTATTTGCTCCAACCCCTCAGACAGAGATCAACACCTACAAGATCTTCACCAAGCATTCTCAAAACTACAATACCCGCATGAGGAAATAAGGAAACAGATCAACAGGGCCAGATGTGTACCCAGAAGCCTCTTGCTGCAAGACAAGCCAAAGAAAGAAACCAACAGAACTCCTCTGGCCATCACTTACAGTCCTCAGCTAAAACCTCTCCAACAGATCATCGGTGATCTACAACCCATCCTGAACAACGATCCCTCACTTTCACAGGCCTTGGGAGGCAGGCCAGTCCTCACCCACAGACAACCCGCCAACCTGAAGCATATTCTCACCAGCAACTACACACCGCACCATAATAACTCTAACTCCGGAACCAATCCATGCAACAAACCTCGATGCCAACTTTGCCCACATATCTACACCAGGGACACCATCACAGGATCTAACCAGATCAGCCACACCATCACCGGTTCATTCACCTGCACATCCACCAATGTAATATACGCCATAATATGCCAGCAATGCCCCTCTGCTATGTACATCGGTCAAACTGGACAGTCCTTACGCAAAAGGATAAATGGACACAAATCAGATATAAGGAATGGCAATATACAAAAGCCTATAGGAGAACACTTCAACCTCCCTGGACACACAATTGCAGACCTAAAGGTAGCCATCCTGCAGCAAAAAAACTTCAGGACCAGACTCCAAAGAGAAACAAGAGAGCTTCAGTTCATTTGCAAATTTGACACCATCAGCTCAGGATTAAACAAAGATTATGAATGGCTAGCCAACTGTCCCTGCCAGCAGGTAGGGGATCTTGGGGGACAATTACTGCACTGGTGGGGTGCAAAATAAACTTTATTAAGAAAATATAAAAACAGGGAAAAATTCAATAGTGAGGGGTATGGGTTTTGTTAATGTAGACAATTGGGGAGAGGTTTCTTTTAGTAAACAGGATAGGGGGTTTCAATAGTGGGGTACAATACAGTGGGGTACAATACAGTTGGTAACCAATTAACACTGAAGTATAAATGTAACAGGTAGCTAACAATTTCTATGTAAAGGGTGTGTCACAGCAGCATATAACCAACTAACAGTTATGGGTAAAATGTGTTAAATAACCAACAACTCTAGGTAAAAATGGGTCACAGTGGTGTAAATGTAAAATGTGAGGTGTGTGAGAGAGAAAAAGGTAACCAATGGGGTTTTTATGCTAGACAATTGAGGTTAGGCAGCTATGGGGAGGGGGGTTTGAGCACGTGGTAGAAGGGATTAAAAGAGAGAGAGAGAGAGAAATGAGGTTGGGGGGTTTATACAGAACACAGCAAAATCTTATCTATGATCTATCTTAACCAAGATTACACAAGTTAGCAAGTAACAGAACACAATGCAACGACTTACTTACAGAGAAGCTAACTTAACCACAGCTATGCAAAATGAAATTACAATTTATCTAGACTAAAGACTAACACTAATGGTGCACCTTATACTAGGGGTAGTTCCAGAGGGCAGAGTGGTGTGTGCCCAGGATACAGCTCCGGGGGGGGGGGGGGTTAACTAGTGGTGGCTGCAGCAGTTTTATTTCTAGCAGCAAAGGCGCTGCTGTGGAGCTAAAAGCAGATTACAGATACAGACCAAGGAGTTAGCTTGGGTCTGCCTGCTGGGGAAAGAAAGCCAGCAGTTGAAACAAGGGGAGTGTGCAAGAGGTTTTTCCTTACCAATTCCCAGGAGAGTAGCAGCAGCAGTTTCAGCATCAGAGGACACAGAGAAGACTCGGTTCACTTACAATAATCAGGAGATCTCCAGGCACAAATTCGTTGTTTGTGGGAGGGGAGTTTAAAACGGGGGTATGCTCAAAAACAAAACGAGAGCGGGGAGAGGGACCCCCAAAGACCCCCAGCTGATCAGACCAGGTGGCAGAGCAAGGACCTTCTCCAGGGGTCTGATCAGAAAATGTCTGGTTTTAAAGGCAAACTTGGCCCAGGGCTACACTAGGGGAGCGGGTCGATCTACGATACGCAGCTTCAGCTACATGAATAACGTAGCTGAAGTCGGCGTATCGTAATTGACTTACCTGGCCATGAGGACGGCGGCGAGTCGATCGCTGCCGCTCCCCCGTCGACTCCGCTTCCACTTTTCGATGAGGTGGATTTCTGGAGCCGATGGGGAGCGCTTTTGGGGATCGATTAATCGCGTCTAAACGAGACGCGAAAAATCGATCCCCGAAAGATCGATTGCTACCCGCCGATCCGGCGGGTAGTGAAGACAAGCCCTTAGGCAGTTTCCCACCAGTACTTTTGATTGGCTTCTCTGGATACAGGGGAGGAGAGAAGGCAGGGAAAACTACAGGTAAGCATAGGCATGCCTGGGCATGTTCTGAGCCACAGGTATGAGTCATATGCTCAGCTATGTGGCCACTTTAGGTCTTGCATACCTGGACAGCGCCTCCTACACTGAGCCCGGGCCTGAACAAAGGAACCAAACCAAGAAGCAAGAAGCCCCCTCCCTAGGCAGAGCAATGGCTCCAGTCAGTCTGTACAAGCCATTCCTATGAATAGGGCTATGACTTTAGTTAGCACAATGGCCGGGAGGGGCGGCCACACCCGGTACCAACAGAAAGGAGAGAGGAAAAGGGAATGCAGCACGGGGACATCTGTAACAGACACCAACTACAAAAGCAGTTTCTCCTCCCTTGGTATTCACACCTCAGCTGTGAGAAGAGGGCCTCACCCTCCCTGATTGAGCTAACCTCGTTATCTCTAGCCTGACTCTTCCCTGCACATTTATATCTGCCCCTGGACATTTCCACTGCTTGCATCCGATGAAGTGGGTATTCACCCACGAAAGCTTATGCTCCAATACCTCTGTTAGTCTATAAGGTGCCACAGGACCCTTATGCACCTGAGTGAGAGTTGGGATCTTGTTGATTACTTTTTAATCTTCCTCCTTTGAGGTATCAACGTACCAGGCCAAGCAGGATCCCAGATTTACTGGGTGAGTGATCTGTTACAATGTCACAAACCCTGTTCCCCACCTCTCGGAAGAATCTGGATTCATAAGAAGTGGTATAGAGAAACTAACTTTGTTCACTTGTTTTTAATGGTCTTAATAAAGCGCAGACACAATCATTCATACTATACAAACAAATACGTATCATGAAAAGTTCAGTAGTGCAATGAATACTACATACAGTGCACCATTTAAATCCTAAAGCCCTCAAAAAAAAAGAAAAAAAGGGGGCTTAGTGCACATGAATGCCCAGTGAATTTCACCCCATATGAATAGTACCTACTAATCCACACCTAATTATGTAGATTAAGAAGGCAGACCATAATATACTGTGTACATTAAAAAAATGTATTTTGCTCAGCATCCTTAAATATATTCCTCAAAAAAACCCCAACCAACAGGCAATGGGGATCTCTTGCCGACACTCAGTGAAATCCTGGCCCTATTGAAGTCAATGGCAAAACTCCCCTTTATTTCAATGGGGGCCCAAGACTTCTTTCACCTATGAGCGAAAGCTAATTTGGCCCAGAGTAGAACAGCCATTGTAAAACTGCACCTAGCAACCAGGATCTCCGGCATAAAGAGAGAAAGTTTTTGATTTGTAGGACAATGATTTGGAGGCAGGGGCTCTGGAACAGTTTGGATAGTGGGGGTGTTAAAAGCAATTGAATCAAACTGTAAACCCTGTATATAATGGAAAATACTTCATGCCAGGGGGTGTGGCAGCACCCCCACTACCCCTAGTTCCAGCACCGATGTTTGGGGGAGTTTTCTATAACAGGACCCTTTCCTATCTGGATGTAGTCAGGATTGCCCTCCCATTTAGCAATATGGGAAGGGCAGGGAGTTCATGACCCCCTGTCACCAGTCTGCAACAAACCTAGGGGGTCACCACATCCAAGTACAGGACCCCTGTTTTTTTCCTCCCATCACATATACATATGCACATGTGCATTTTGATGATTATGTAATTTAAAAATGGGTTTGTGTGTGTAATAGACTTAGAGTTGCATTTGGACCCAGACTCATAACAAACAGTCTATTAAAAAGTGTGGATTTTTGGTAAAAATTTTCCTTTACAGTTCAACCATGAGGATGATTTAATCTGTCTAGTAACTTCAGGACTCCTGAAGCTAAGGTTTTCCAGCAGAGCATTACAGGAACAAACAAACCCATTCTCTATAATTTACTAACCTAACTCTGAGCCAGGGCGGGAAAGTAAGACTCATTCTCCAAAGGTCACTGAGAGTTCATATGACTTAATGGGAACTGAAGTTCCAGCTATTCCAATGATTTGTTTCCTACAGGAGTTTTACGTCAGTCTGAAGTTAATACCTCAATATAAATTCTTTCATCTGTCTCAAATGGTTGCTTAATGTACACTGCCCTGTAAGTCGGCCAGGGACCGAGCCCTTGATCCTTGGAGTAGTGCCATATTCGCCTGAGCTCACCTGGAGAAGGCCTCCTACTGTTCTTTGAGTCTGAGGAATGATTGTGCAAAGATCCAAGGCAGGCAAAACTCAAGGGAAGGAAACTCAAAGGGCACCAGGCATGGATTGAGTCTCTCTCTCTCAATGTGCTAAGGTTTACACCGAACAAAAACAGTCAAACAACGTTTCGAACAGACAAACAAATGCTTTTGCAAAACTTGCCGGGCACAGCTATGTGTCTACGCACCAGCCTCCTCTTGGTATATGCAGATTGGGTAATCGTACACTTTACTACCTGTTTACATATGCAGTGCCCCCTGGTGTGCACACAAAGATAAGTACCCACAAATGTTGGAGGCACAATTCAATGGCCCAAGGCAAATTTGTGTCTCTGCAGGTGAGGTCTACCTGCCCTAGCATCTGTTCTGTGCCTTTTGTTGTTTTCAGTGCAACAGCTGGGCTGTTGCTTTTTGGAGTTCCTTCCCTTAGCTTCACACATGCCAGAGTTATATCAGTGTGCTCTTTAAGGGACACATGTGGTCTATATTTACTGCCCATGAATGGTGTTAGATGAGCGGGCCTGGAGAACGTAACCTTCTATTTAGCCAGCAAATGGTGCAGTGTGAGCACCCAGGGCCAGCTTCCCCACACCGTCCCACCCATGTACATCCCCAGACTCAGAGGTCACCACCTATCATGGTGAAAGTTCCTTCTCAGCACCCATCCACTTCATCCCTTCTCCGTCGGGACGGCAGACAGGGCTACCCATTTGTGGTGTCCCTTTTTATTTATGATGCGGACATCTGTCCACTGGCAATTGCCCTTGTCCACCATTTAGTTTCACATAAGCCAGCTGATGATCACTGGCAACATGAGCTGGATTCGAAATGGAAGGACTAGAAGTGAAAGGCTTTATACATCACATTGCTGTCTTGCTGAGCCGCCCAGCAGCCCCACCACTGTGTAACGCCTGGTGCTTTTCCAGGAAGAGCCAGGGAGAGGTTCATTAAGAAAACCCCATTTCTGCAGTGTCCCAAGGACAAACTGTATTTTTAAAACCAATGGACTGTCCAAAAGGGCAAGTTGTAGCTCACTGGAAGCTGTAAATAGCTGGCCACTCTCAGTGGACGGTAAAACCAGTTCAGACAGGGACTACAGGCAGGGCCGGTGCAAGGATATTTTGCGCCCTAGGCGAAAATTCCACCTTGCGCCCCCTCCCCCGCCTCACATCAGTTCATTGAAGGGCAAATCCTAACGAGCCTTTATAGACCCCAGGGGCCAGCCATGCCCAGGGGCTGCTCCCCAGACCAGGTTCCCCCCTCCCCACCCCATCCACTCCCTCCCACTTCCCACCCTCTGACTGCCCCCCTCAGAACCCCCAACCTCCTGCTCCTTGTCCCCTGACTTCCCCCTCCTGGGACCCCTGCCCCTAACTGCCCCCGAGAACCCCACCCCCTACCTAAGCCTTCCTGTTCCTTGTCCCCTGACTGCCCCCTCCTGAGACCCCCCACCCTAACTGCCCCCCTAGGACCCTACCTGTCCCCTGACTGCCCCAACCCTTATCCCCACCCCTGCCCCCAGACAGACCCCCCCAGAACTCCCAGCACTTCCAACACCCCCTGCTCCTTGACTGCCCCCCAGGACTCCCCTTGCCTTACCATGCCCAGGCCCCTGGCTCCAGGTGGAGGCAAACCAAACACACTGCTGCTGCCGGGCTGCCGCTCACAGCCCATCCCCCCAGAGTGCTGAGGCAGCGGGAGGGGCAGCAGCGGCTCACACTCCGGGGAGCTGCAGAACCCCAGTGCGGTGAGGGGGAAGCCGGGGGGCACATGGGGGCTGGCACCCACATGCATCTCCTGCACCCTGCAGGAGCCCCCCAGGGGGGCATGCCAGGCCGCAGCCTGGACAGGAGGGTACAGCTGCTCCCCTGCCAACAGCGCTGCCGCTTTTGCAGGGCTGCTGCCCCCCCTGCACCACGCTGGCTCCTCCATGATTGGGGGCCCCCCCAATCACTTGGCGCCCTAGGCGACCGCCTAGTTTGCCTAGTGGTTGCACCGGCCCTGTAGTACTACAGGCCCACTGAAGAGGAGTGTTTTGTGCATGGAAGGGTCTGTTCTGCTGGGGAAAGTGAAAATATGCCTCATGCGCCCAATGGGCTCCCAGCCAAGCGGAACAACAGAGCTTCCTGGGTCCCAGTGAGAGAGCGCCACGAGGACAAAAGAGAAGAACAGGAGTCCCTCACCACCAGCGTGGCGAGATGCAGAGAGGGAAGGAACCCTGCCTGGCCCTGCAGCACGGCTGCCTGCCTGCCGTGGGACAGTAACAGGCTTGGTGTGACAACTGTGCACCAGGGTTTGGATGCGTGACCTCCAGAGCTAGTGCCAAGGCTCTGTAACCGGGGCCTGTTACAACACCTATCTCTGTGGAATAGCAGAGGGGGACCTGCCACACAGACTCATCAGTGGGCTGCATCAGCACATTCTCACCTGCCAGCCGGGAGCCAGATTTCACTGTCATTTGGGAAAAAATAACTCCCGCTTACCAGCAGGATGGTTTGTCACACTGGCTCCAGGGAGGGAAATTAAGAAGCAGAAGGCCGCCCTCTTATTCCCCTCCAATTTAAGGGCTAGGCACCCAGTGGGTCCCAGTGCAGGGAAGACAGCAGATTCTGTAGGGCTGCTACTTCCCTGTCCTGCGCAGGCAGCTGGGGAGTGGATGTGCAAGGGGTGGAAAATGGCGGAGCCTTGGCTCAGCCCCCTCCCTAATGCACCAGCCAGGCCAGCACAACTGAGCTGGTCTGCATGGGGGAGACGGGGAGAAATCAGCTGTTGGTATGGATCAGGCGCAGGATACTTGCCCCTGGTGCAGGAGGGGAGCCACGGAAAGGAACAGTGAATGTGGGTGTGTCTACACAGCAGCTGGGAGGTGCGATTCCCAGCTTGGGTAGACACACATACGCTAGCTCAAGCGCTGCTAGTGCCTAAAAATAGCAGTGTGGGTGCAGTGGCATGGGCTAGCTTTTGAGAGCCTGTCGGAGAGCTAACATGAGCCATCACCCATGCTGACCGGGCCACGCTGCTATTTCTAGGCTCTAGCTTGACCAGAGCTAGTGGGTACATCTGCTGGGAATCACCCCTCTCAGATGTACCCTCGGAGAGCCACCTTCTCGCCCTGCCTTGCGGCTCCGCCCCGGCACTGGGCATATTATACAGTGACAAGCAGCCTGATAGAATTGCTTTAGGAGGGAATGGTCACCTACTTTAAACAAATCCAGATGACCTTGGTGGTCCTGGATCACCTGCTTTGGAGACTCCTTGTATAAAGAAGCAGAAGAGGGGAGGGATAGCTCAGTGGTTTGAGCATTGGTCTGCTAAACCCCAGGGTTGTGAGTTCAATCCTTGAGGGGGCCATTTAGGGATCTGGGGCAAAAATTGGGAATTGGTCCTGCTTTGAGCAGGGGGTTGGACTAGATGACCTTCTAAAGGTCCCTTCCAACCCTGATATTCTATGATTCTATGAAAGCCCAGCTTTGTTTCTGCTCTCTTCCAGTTAACTTCATTTTTGTGGTCCTTCTGCATTTTGTCCCCTTTAAGCCTATGTTGTTTCTCCTGTTTAATCACCCTGTTTGTGTTACTAGAGTCTCAAGTCCCATGGGGGACAACAGGAGTTTTACCACTGAGTTAAATGGGACCCAGATCGGGCCCTTGCTTTATCAGAAGGTTGCTCTTGTGACTAAGTGCTGATACTCACATGGGAGCACTTCCAACCCACAGCCAACGGGGCAGGAAGCTAACTGTTAATTTTAACTTTGCATGACCTTTGCTGTGATATAGATCTCTTTGCTTTGGGGCAAGAAGCACCAGAACCTGCTTTTCCATTGACTCACTATGCTGTTATGCATATACATCAGAGGTGAGCGGTTAATAGCACATTTCTTGCAACACCAGTCTTTCCTGTCTGAGATTAACCTTGCTCTCTTCCTGTCTTTTCCTCTCTCACACTGGCCTGTGAGAGCCCATTTCTCTTGGTCCGTGACCCTGCATTTTAAAAATGACCCAGGCATTCTTAACAGAAGTTTAGTAAGCTCTAAGCTAAGAGTCACTGCCTCTGTAGGACAATTTGTTTAAATTATTTTGACATTTGCCTTTTTCTGATCCATGAGCTGAAGTGCAGTTACATTTGGTACTTTATGCTTGGAATATATTTGAATAGAGAAAACCCCCCCGAAGAGTCTATTGAAGAGAACCATTTAGACATTTGTTATAGTGACTTTAGTCCATGAGGACATTAAAAGCTAACATTTGCAATCAGTTCCCATACACCGTGATATGTGGGACACTATAGGTTTTCCCGTGTGTAAAATAGGAGATTCCGAGACCACTGTGGGGAAAGCTGTTTTAAAATGTTTGCTTTTTAATAGTGGCCACTGTACTAATACAACTGAAAAACATCTGAGGACTGGATTCAATCAGATTCTGTTACTCTGACCCTAAGCCGTGGTTGGCTCTTGTTGCACATTTGGAATATGACCAGCGCCTCTTCTCTTAACTGGGGTAATTTGAATCAGGAGGCCTTTCCATTTACTTCATACCATTTGTTAGACCAGCCTGGGTGTAACCGCACAGGGAAGTTCTACAGCAGGGGTGGGGAACCTTTTTTCTATCAGGGGTCATTGACCCACAGAAAAAAAAATCAGAAATGAGGGGTTCAGGGCAAGGGAGGGGGCTCAGGGCTGGGGGTGTGGGCTCTGGGGTAGGGCTGGGAATGATGGGTTTGGGGTGCAGGAGGGGGCTCCAGGCTAGAACCAAGGGGTTTGGAGTGCAGGAGGAGATTTGGGGTACGGGCTCTGGCAGGGAGTTTGGGCATGGGAGGGGACTCAGGGCTGGGGCAGAGGTTTGGGGTATGGGTGAGAGTGCGGGGTCTGGGAGTTAGGGTGTGGGAGCGGGGTCCGACCTGGGGTTCAGGATGTGGGCTCCAGCCAGGTGGCGCTTACCTCAGGTGGCTCCCAGTCAGCAGTGCAGTGGGGCTAAGGCAGGCTCCCTGCCTGCCCTGGCTCTGCGCTGCCCCTGCAGCTCCCATTGGCCACAGTTGCCAGCCAATGGGAGCTGTGGATCTGGTGCTGGGGGCAGGGGCAGCGCGCAGAGCTTCCCTAGTCGCCTCTGCTCCTAATAACATGCCGGTCACTTCCAGGAGCCGAACGGACTTTTAATGGCCTGGCAACCCTAGCTTCCCGCCCGCAGTGGGGTGAGCCGGCACTCGCGGCTTCAACCCTGTGGGGGGGCACCGCAGAGACTTGCCGCAGGCCAGATTAAATGAAGCAGCCGGCCAGATCAGTAGCGTAGCCGGGGGGGAGCAGCCGCTCCCCCATGGAGCGGAGGCGGTGCCTTTTTTTGCTCCTGTGCTGCAGCCAAAGCGGAGCATTTTTTTTTGCTCCCAACGCTTTTTGCTCCCAGCGTCTTTTTTTAGCTCCGTTCCTCCTGTGCTCTAAACCTGGCTACGCCACTGGGCCAGATCCAACCCCGGGGCTTTGGCAGCCGGATTCCAGCAGGGATTTAAAATGCCCAGAGCTCTGTGGCGGCTGGCGCTCCGTGCCCTTTAATTCACCCCGGGTCTCCCAGCCAGAGCCTTGGGGCCTTTAAATCGCCTCTTTCGGTGGAGGCCACGCCTCCACCCAGGACTCCGGCGTACCGGTAAGTCCTGTACATTATTTTCACCCCTGGATCCACAACTCCCCTGTGTGCCCAGACCAGTTCTCCCACAATTCACTGGGAAAGAATTGGAGTGGTGTAGCCTAGTGGAGCACAAAGAACCGGGGGCTGTACACCTCTGAAGTCTTTAGTGCCGCATCTGAGTGAGGGTAGCCCTGGTGTGGACAGGGCTAACTCAAGAGGAGCAACTTGAGTGAAGATAACTCAAGATAACGCTGCAGTGACGGCAGACCCAAGTCATTCTAGTTTTTCCCTGTATTCACTTGAGAAACGCCCCCATGCTTAGATTCATAGATACCCAGGCCAGAAGGGACCATTTTGATCATCTAGTCTGACCTCTTGTATAACAGGCCAGAGACAGTAGCACAGCCAGGTCCGCCGCGCAGAGGGAGCGGCGCTATAAAAAGGCACCTCCCCCTGTACTCACCCGGCGGTGCTCCGGGTCTTTGGCGGCAGGTCCTCACCGCTCCGGGTCTTTGGTGGTACCCGCCGCCAAAATGCCGCCAAAGACCCGGAGCACCGCCGGGTAAGTGCAAGAAGCGGCGCTTAAAAAGAAGCGGCACCTTTTTTTAGTGCTGCTAAAAAAAGGCGCTGCTGCCGCCGCTTCTGCTCAAGGGGGAGCGGCCGCTCCCCATGCTCCCTGCCTGGCTACGCTACTGGCCAGAGAACTTCCCCAAAACAATTCCTAGGGCAGATCTGTTAGATAAAACATCCAATCTTGGTTTTAAAATGGTTGTGGAGGATTCTCCATCACTGTCCCATGGAAAGTTGTGCCAATGGTTATTTACTCTCACTGTTACAAATTTACACCTTATTTCCAGTCTGAATTTGTCTGGGTTAAGCTTCTAGCCATTGTACCGTGTTAGACCTTTCTCTGCTAGATTGAAGAGCCCATTATTAAATATTTGTTCCCATGTAGGTACATATAGACTAATCAAGTCACCCATTAACCTCATTTTGTTAAACTAAATAGATCGAGCTCCTTGAGTCTCTCACTAAGGCAGGTTTTCCAATCCTTTAATCATTCTCTTCTCTGAACCCTCTCCAATTTATCATCAACATCTTTCTTGAATTGTGGGCACTGGAACCAGACAGCAGCGGTCTCACCTGGCCAAATCCAGAGGTAAAATAACCTCTCTGCTCTTACTCAAGATCCCCCTGTTTGTGCACCTCAGGATTGCATTAGCCCTTTTGGTCACAGCCTCACACTGGGAGCTCCTGTTCCGCTGATTATCCACCCCCCCCCAAATCTTTTTCCAAGTCACTGCTTACCAGAGTAGAGTCCTGTAAGTTCTGTGTTCCTAATCTGAACGCTGCTGTGCTTTTGAAATGTTCTCCCTGGTGCCTACAGCCAGACTGTAGTCACTCAGTGCAAAGGGAACGAAAGGTCTGTGGGGCTCAGTTGTGTCCTGGCTTACACCTGGCAAAAATAGGATTGCAACCTTGTGTTGGCCTCAAACAGCTGAAGAAATGCTAGGATTTTTAGGTCTCAGAATAAATATTTTAAAACCTCTAACAGCTGCCAGGGCCAATTAGCCTGGCTAACAAACATGTGTGTCAAAATGAGAAATCGCCCTCAGGTTACACCATGAATCAGATTTGGGTCGTGTAGTCTAGTGGCTAGCACACTAGACTAGGACTTGGGAGACCTGGAGTCTGTTCCCAGCTTCACCACTGGCCTGCTGGGTGACCGTGGCCAAGTCACTTCCCTGCCCTGTGCCTCAATTTCCCCATTTGTAAAATGGGGAGAATGACACTGGCCTCCTTTGTAAAGTGCTCAGATCTATTGACAATAGCTAGGCATTCTATAGGAGCTGATCCAAAGCCCACTGAAGTTGAATCCTACCACTGACTCAGATGGGCTTTGGATCAGGCCCTGATAATGTGTATACACAATTATTTTTGCCAGAGCGATGCATGCTGCTAGTTTACCACACAAGTTGCATGGTGCCAGAAAGAGGAGTCATTAAACTTGCATGACTAATTTGAAAAGCTTTAGGCCCTATCTGAACCTGTAGGATACCTAGAGGTACCTGAGTAAACCGCGTTCAGGAAGGGTTCACAGGGCTTACACAGCCTGAGCTGAATTCATTGCATACACCAGCACAGCAAGGAAGTGAAAAATGCTGCATTTGTACAGATATATATTATAGTAAGGAAGCAGCATGGATGAGAGGATGGCACTGGAGTTATCTTCAAAGGATTCAATAGATTTCTGTGCTTTATTAAAAAGCCATCATTTGTTTATTGAAAAAAATAGTTCTTTTGAACACAGCATAACTCCAGTAGACAGTATCTTACAGCTATGCTGTTTCTCTGATGCTAGATAAAGGCAAACAGGAATGAGAAATACTTGGGTAAAGATATGTGCTTAGCCCAAAGAAAGTAATGCCAGTGGTAAAGCACTCTCCGAGAGCATGTGACTGCATGCAGCAATCATGAGGTCTGACCAACCCTGTACTGTCAGGCAAGACAGGCAATCAGACACTTGCAAGTGATCAATTAAAGAGTCTGCAGAATTGTAAGAGCTTATAACCTTCAGCTGCAACCAAGATGGCGCAAGGTAACTTTAACTGGGCCTCAGCTAACTCCAGAATCAGGTCTGGTGCAGGGAAGGAAGGTAATATACAGCCACCTCTGCACCTCATCCCTGTATCACCTGTGCTGGATGCTGTTCTAACAGCAGAGGACCTAGCCAAGGTCTTATCGCTCACTCCAGCCACCTCAGATTCGTGATCTTTTCAGTTCTTTAGATGGGACTGCAGTAGTCAGGGTGAAACAGGTCAAATTCCTATTGCTCTCAAGTTACCAGCTCCTCTCACCTTAGCTAGGGCCAAAAGGCAATGCCAGAAGTCCTTAGCTGACACTGGCAGAACATAGTCTGGCTTTGAAGGTCACTTGCGATACCTGGCTTTGATAACCTCCAGCAGGAGAAGATTCTGTCCTACTGCTTCGATGCCAACATACCGATCCTGCTCTCACCTCTGTTTTGAGGGGACGTTCACAACTATTTCCACTCCTGAAAATACCTTGCAAATGGGGGAAAAAAATTTACATGCCTGTGAAAAACTAAAAACTTTGTGCAAGAGTCTTGATATACAGCATAGCAGCTATACTACTACTAAAATCATAGAATATCAGGGTTGGAAGGGACCTTAGGAGGTCATCTAGTCCAACCCCCTGCTCAAAGCAGGACCAATCCCCAATTTTTGCCCCAGATTCCTAAATGGCCCCCTCAAGGATTGAGCTCACAACCCTGGGTTTAACAGGCCAATGCTCAAACCACTGAGCTATCCCTCCCCCCTACTACTGCCTGTCATAATGCATGTACACTTGCCATATAACAATAATGCCTTGAACTTCAATAGGCCCTGTTATCGGAAGGACTCTGAGCCTTCTACAAAGAGTAATTAAACCTCACACTCTCCTCAGAGCTAGGTAATCAGTATTATGCATTTTACAGGGTAAAAGGCACCGAGGGGATGGTCAGTAACTTCAAAGCCAGCTGCCTACGGTTTGACTCTGAACTATATTTAGGCACCTGAATAGAAGGGCTGTGATTCTCCAGATGTCTGATCATTTCAATGGGATTTGTGGGTTCTCTCAATGCTTTGAAAATCAGACAATTTCTATTTAGGTTGCCAAATTACTGATCTAGAAGCCTAACTTTAGGTGCCCAGGTTTGCAAATTTCAGCCTTATAGGGATTGCTTATGGTCAGAGGGCAAGTCAGTAACAAATCTAGGATTAGGGCCCTGAGATTAGGGAATAGAGCACATGCCATCTAGGTGGAGTTCTCCTTCCACCTGGGGGTGGGACACATGCTTGCCCAGAACAGATGCTTTAAAAGCTTCCTGGAAGAGCCAGTATTGTTGTAGGGTCAGGATTCTTCAGGGGCTATGTGGCAGGCTACTCAGAGATGCCAGGTGCCCCAGTAGCATAGCCAGGGGGGAAGCAGGGGGAGCGGCCACTCCCCCTGTGAGAAGAAGCGGCGCCTTTTTTTAGCAGCACTAAAAAAAAGGCGCCGCTTCTTTTTAAGCGCCACTTCTTGCACTCAGCCGGCGGCGCTCCGGGTCTTTGGCGGCATTTCGGCGGCAGGTACCACCGAAGACCCGGAGTGAGTGAGGACCCACCGCCAAAGTGCCGCCGAAGACCCAGAGCGCCACCGGGTGAGTACAGGGGAAGGCGCCTTTCTATAGCGCCGCTCCCCCTGCGCTCCTGACCTGGCTGCGCTACTGAGGTGCCCCCTACTCTTCGAGAAAAAGTGACTGTTTTCTTCTGTTTGCTCTCTTTTCTAAGCCCCCGGGCTCTGCAGAGCCAGACCCAGCTCTTCAATCGCACTGAGTCACTAATGGCAATGAAGTAAAATGTGTGCGTTTCACAAGGACATCGTGTCTTTGCCGAGGGGGAGACAGCTTGTGATGTCTTTTTCTAGGCCCCATCTCCACGGGAGATGCTGGACTGGTGTAACATTATGGGAGGGAGCTTCCCGGGTATGAAGGCTGCCTTACACAGGTGCAGCATCTCTGCATTAGGGGTGTGTGCTTTGGTTGATGTGTGTGAGATGCTGGCTCTTGTCAAGGTTGCAGGCATTAGCTAAAAACTGAAACTCATAGCTGGAGACCAGGCTAGTTCACTTATGTTAGCGTTGCTCAAAATAGGTACTACTCTTATAAGAATGTATTTAGTGTTTCGATTCTATAGAATGTTTGTAAGTTGCTACATGCACGAATCTTATTTGTCATGTCTCCATTCCAGGCTAAGGCAATATGTAAGGTTTGCTTTATAACACAGGAAAATTTGTCATCTCTTTGCTGTTTGAACTCTCACAGGGCCAGACACACTAAACTGAAGCCAGAGATCCCCAGCTGTTATCCCTGGGTCTGCCCTGAAAGACATTTTGAATTGACAGATCTCTACAACTCTTTCACTCTTAGACTGTAGATTGCAACTCATGTGTGTGTGTATATGTTTGCTTGCTTTAATCTGTAAATAACTCGTATATCTTTTTCCTAGCTCATAAACGATTAGATAGTTTATTACAGGACTGGCTACAGGCGTAGTCCTTGGTGTAAGATCTAGGGTACCAGTTGATCTGGGGTAAGTGACTGGTCTCTTGGGACTGGAAGCAACCTGAATATTGTGATTTTTGGTGTAAGTCACCCTTTGTCACTAAGTGCATCTTGCCTGGGTGGCAAGATAGACGGGAGAGTCCAAGGGGGCTGTCTGACTCCATGGTAAGATGTTACAGTGATCCATGAGTGTGTACTTGTCACTGGCTTGGTGAAATCTAATTATAGAACACACCCCAAACTGGGGGTGTCTGCCCTGAGGTCGGCACTCACGGTCATGAGCAACTTCAGACAACGTGACAATTAAGTTCTATACTGCTGCAGATTTCTCTAACGTAGACAGGACCCGGAGGCAGCTCCAGCTTTGTGTCACTCCTGGAGTCAGGAAGCAAATAATAGGCCTGATTTGTTAGTATAAGACTGACAGCGCCTGGAGTACTAGGATTTAGGGCCATTTGGAGCATCTGGAGCTTCCTGGTCGTTTGCAGCATGAGCCCCTTTAGGAAGGGGCAGGGGAATGAGTATTGTAATCTACAGTAGCATAGAGTAGATTCCTGCTAGTGTCTAGGTCTGTGGTTCTCAACCAAGGGTACATGTACCTCTGGGCATATGCAGAGGTCTTCCAGAGGGTACATCAACTTATCTAGATCAGTATTCCTTAATCTGGGGGTCGCCAACCCTGGTGAGTGTGAGTGTGAGACATATATACAGGACAGGTTGGGAGGGTGGGGGGGGGTGTCTCGCAAGTACAGGGCTGGTGTTAGAGGGTGGTAAGCAGGGCAATTGCCTGGGGCCCCCATGCCACAGGGGGAGCCTCTGTAGCTAAGTTACATGTCTCATCTCTGGGAGGCAGGGCTCAGGCTTCAGACTCCTGAAAGGGGTCCAGTAATCTGGAAAGGTTGAGAACCAGAAGTCTAGACCATGGGTCGAGGTCTGAGTCTGGTACAACCTCCAAGCTAACAGGCCTTGTCCTTCAGCTCAAGTAATATATGCTCCTGCTTTAAAGTCCAGGGTTCAATCCCTACAGCCAACTTTGCTTGGTTTTGGGGTGTTAGTCTAAATAAGAGTACATTTTTTCCACATGTCTAGCTCCTTCTAGCTGATTTTCCTAAAGTGCTTTACAAACAAGCACTATGTGAGGTAGCAAAGTATTATCCCCATGTAACGGATGGAAAAGACCAGACCCATAGACCCTTAAGGACCTGCCCCATGGCACACACAGGGGGCTGTGGTATAGTCGGGAATGGAACTTGGGTCTCCTAGCTCCAACTGGGAGTTTAGTGAAACCAAAGATGTTCACAGGAATGTGGCATTTTTGACAAACCATTCATCAGAAGAGGTCTCCGGTCCAAGATGAAAAGGAAACAGTGTGTTATGGCTGATAGCCAAATGGTAGGGTACTCACTGGGAGATGGGAGGCCAAGGTTTAAGTCCTGAATCTGGAGCAGGAACTTGAACCCAGATTCCCATGTCCCAAGTGCATCTCTCTTTGGGATTTTCCATCAACCCCGCCCCAGAGGTCTGAGTTACAGACCAGGGCAGCCAGTTCCCCCCAGCTCTACCTCCTGGGCTTGAGCACAAACAGGTAGCGTCCTCCCTCCCGGTGCAATTGTTGTATTATGATCATAGCATCTTATTGCCATTGCGTCCTAGACCTTGGCCCTGGTAATGCTTTTCTGACTGCAAACATTAACGAATCAAGGCTCCTGGACCATGGTGCAGCAAGCATTACCCACATTCACAGGCAGAGAGATTAACCCATGGCCTGCCCAGTGTCATGGAGAGAACTGGCAGCAAAGTGAGACTAGTACTCAGAACTTCCTGGCCTAATGTCAGAGCATCCAGCCAGCATGGGGTGACTCAGGGCAGGGGAAGCAGCATCTCAAACATCTTCATAGCTCCTTACAGTGGTGCTGCCCTAAAGTGGAGTGCTGCCTGGGAAGGGAGAAGCAACACAACAAGCCCTCTTTCAGTCAGTGGCGTAGCCAGGTTTTAACACCAGGGGGAGCGAACTCATAAAAAAAGGCGCCACCCGACCCAACATATCAAATTACTAATTACATATTTCTAAATTCATTATACATATTTATTTTGTACTTAAAATAAAAAACACAATAATGATGTTTATATGAATAGTTGATAAAGTATGGTTACAGCTAAGAGGCGAGAAAACACTTGGCTGAAGTGAAAAAGATAAAAGAAATGAAGCCTACATAAGCTTGATTGAAGAGAACTTTTAACTGAAAAGTGCAAACTACAACACAGAGTCTGTTTCCAAGGAGAACTACATTTCAGAAACAGGAGTGAAGAAAATAGATGTAATTCTATGGATCATAGAATCTCAGGGTTGGAAGGGACCTCAGGAGGTCATCTAGTCCAACCCCCTGCTCAAAGCAGGACCAACCCCAACTAGATCATCCCAGCCAGGGCTTTGTCAAGCCTGACCTTAAAAACCTCTAAGGAAGGAGATTCCACCACCTCCCTAGGTAACCCATTCCAGTGCTTCACCACCCTACTAGTGAAAAAGTTTTTCCTAATATCCAACCTAAACCTCCCCCTCTGCAACTTGAGACCATTACTCCTTGTTCTGTCATCTTCTACCACTGAGAACAGTCTAGATCCATCCTCTTTGGAACCCCCTTTCAGGTAGTTGAAAGCAGCTATCAAATCCCCCCTCACTCTTCTCTTCTGCAGGCTAAACAATCCCAGTTCCCTCAGCCTCTCCTCATAAGTCATGTGCTCCAGCCCCCTAATCATTTTTGTTGCCCTCCGTTGGACTCTTTCCAATTTATCCACATCCTTCTTGTAGTGTGGGGCCCAAAACTGGACACAGTACTCCAAATGAGGCCTCACCAGTGCCGAATAGAGGGGAATAATCACGTCCCTCAATCTGCTGGAAATGCCCCTACTTATACAGCCCAAAATGCCATTAGCCTTCTTGGCAACAAGGGCACACTGTTGACTCATTCAGCTTTTCGTCCACTGTAACCCCTAGGTCCTTTTCTGCAGAACTGCTGCCCAGCCATTCAGTCCCTAGTCTGTAGCAGTGCATGGGATTCTTCCGTCCCAAGTGCAGGACTCTGCACTTGTCCTTGTTGAACCTCATCAGATTTCTTTTGGCCCAATCCTCTAATTTGTCTAGGTCCCTCTGTATCCTATCCCTACCCTCCAGCGTATCAACCACTCCTCCCAGTTTAGTGTCATCTGCAAGGATAGCCTTGTAATTCTTGGTGAGCCTTGAGGACAGCGGCAGGACAGCCAGCCGCCGCTGTAGGATTTCCCCCGTGGGCTCCTGCCAGGCGGGGTCTCTCAGCCTGCTGCCAGCCTGGGTGAAGGAACCCATGCCAGCAGTGGGCTCTTGGTGAGCCTTGAGAACAGCAGTGGCGCCGGGACCCCTGCGGGCAGGAGCCCCCGGGGGGGAAATCCCAGAGCGGGGCGGGCTGAGCTGTGGCTCAGCCAGCTGCCGCTCTAGGATTCCCCCCGCAGGCTCCTGCCAGCCAGGGGGTCTCAGCCCGCTGCCAGCCTGGGTGAAAGAACCCAGGCCAGCAGCAGGCTTCTTGGTGAGGACAGCGGTGGGACCTCTGCTTGCCTAGAAGAAAATGATGACACCGCTCAAAAAGTCTAAGGTACCTCTATTAGAATGGCAGAGCTTTTTTGTCGCCTTGCACCTCGACTCCCTCTCCAGTGCTACTGCCACGCGTTCAAAAATGAAAAAGGCGCCACTTTTGGAACATGTGCTCAGGGGGAGCGGCCGCTTCCCCTGCTCCCCCCCCCCCCGTAGCTATGCTACTGCTTTCAGCACCCCTTCCCCACCACGCACTCAGGAGCCCCAGCCCACAAGCCCCCTCCAGCCCCTGCAAACAGTTGAAAAAAGAATTCCATGACTCAAATGCCAGAATATTTTGCAGCTGCAAAGGATTATGGGTTAGAGAAGGTGGTGCAGTGGTTTTTTGGTCATCCTGTGAGCTTGGGGACCAGAAGAGGTTGCGAACCCTGGCACAAGAACACATCTTATGCCAACTGACAAACCTCAGAAAGCAGGTTTTTTGGCAGGTACATCTGTGACGAACTAGGACTGTTGTTAAGGTTTCCCTGAGTACTGTGTGGGTGCCTCGGTTTCCCCTATGCGGGGCTTGAGTATCTAGGTGGCGGAACAACGGTGCATGATTGTTACAAAGCCCTAGAAGGCAGAGGCCTGGACACAGAGAATGGCTCTGTCTCCTGGCAAGAGATGGCCCGGCCCCTCCCCTGGCAAAGGTATGAGCTGAAGGTGTCGGAACAAAGGGATCAGGTGACCTCCTGGCCTGGGAAGCAGACAAAGGGGGAGGAAGGGCGGGAGAGTTTCAGTTTGGAGCTGGCCGGAGAAGAGGGGAGAGAGGCAGACAGGGTCTGGCCTCCCTGCCCCGTTTGGAGCTGTGGGGCGAAATGCAGGGAGCCCCAGGCTGGGGTCTAAGCTCCCTGCCCCCCCAGAAGGACCCGACTGAGGGGTCCTGGATGTACTGACAAGCTCTGGTTGGGCTGTGTTCCTGGCATCTTTAATAAACCTTCTGTTCTACTGGCTGGCTGAGACTCCCAGTGAATCCGGGGAAGAGGGGTGCAGGGCCGGACTCCCCTATACTCCGTGACAACATCTTAAGGGACAGCCTCCCATTACCCCATTGGTTACCTTTTAGAGACCTGAAGAAGAGCTCTGAAGCTCCCCGTTCTTGTCTCTTCCACCAACAGACGTTGGCCAAACTAAGATATTATCCCACCCATCTTGTCTCTCCCAGTTTCCAGGCACTTTTGCCTTGTATTTGAACAGGTTCAGATATGCTCACCCCTTCCCCACCTCCCCCAATAGTTATCCCACCCCCATGCCATACCTTATGATCAGCTTGCTTTTGAATAGTCTAAATGCAACAGCCATAGCCAGATGGGACTCCAGTGGGCCAAATTCCACTCCATTTGACTTTACACTAGGAATAAGTTTGATCCCTGAGGTTTTCTTCCCCATAATTTAATATGGGCAAGCAAATCTGCTTTTCGGACCGCCTTTTACTGCTCAGTGTTGGATCAGATCCAAGAGCAGACGCCCTAATTGTAATGCAATGGTTTAAGCAGTCATCTGACTGCAAACTGCACAGCTCCAGGCTTTCTGAGAAATCTGAGAAACTTGACCCCCAAAAAAAAAAAAATCAGTGGAGATTTTTCCTTGATTGTGGGTGCTGCAGGTATACTCGATAAGGAGGCATCTGAAACTGCTGCAGTCCTGTCTACACCTTGCTGCCATATGCAATTGATAATTCGCTACATAAACCCAGGTCAAACCCTCAGCTGTGCAAGTCACTGTAATTACATTGACTTCAGGGGAACTCTCCGAGGTACCCTAGCAGAAGATCTGGCCCAGAATGTAGGTTAACAATATTTGATGAGGAACAGTGACTATAGCTGGGTTTTGGCAAGCTGCCTTAAAGGGATTTGAATGTAAAGTTAGGCTTAGAGAGGACACTCATTTAAGTTGAGGCATGGAAGCTGGCGCTTCTGTTGATGCTAGGTTTTTCCAGTTCAGCTGGAGAGACAACAGCAACACACAGAGGCCTGTCTACACTTAAAATGTAGGAGGACATAGCAACAGTGCTCAGGGGTGTGAAAAATCCACCCCCTTCAGTGTCATAGCTATGCTCAGTGGAAGTATTCTTCCTTCAGCCTCGCTACCATTGCTTGGGGAGGTGACTTCCAAGCGATGGCAAAAACCCTTCAGTCACGGTAGGTTGCGTCTACACTATGGGGTTATGGTGCTGTAGCTATGCCACCATAGTTCCTGGCTGGCTCTGGACCCCTCAGCCAAGAGACTGTTGCCGGTAGTTTGAGCATGCCGTGGCCCACAGCATTTGTGCCACTACTGGATGAGAATCTAGCTTATCTGAAAGTTTTAGATCTCACCCTCAAGAAAGCATGGCCTGATTAACAGGTTCCTTTCACACCCAAAAGGATAATTTAGAAACCCAGGCTATGATTCACCATTACTTTGCTTCACTTTGACACCAGCGTCACTTCATGGTGTAAACTCCTTTCTCTTGGGAATATGCTGAAGGCTCCCTTATTCCCCCATCTGTAAATGTCATCCACCCTGGGCTTGCCTACACTGGAGTTTTTCCACTTAAATTGATTGCTAGTTAACTCAAGTCAGCAAGTTTGTACCAAAATGCTGGATACCTGTCTCACTGGGCACCTATCTATAGATGCATAATACTTTGCAAATCTGGTCCTAGATGCCCAACTCCTGGAGGTGCCTTGGACAATCCCAAGAGGTAACTATTATTCTGCCCCTTTTGATGAACTAGGTAGACTTTCGAGTTATTCGGGGCTGCCGCTGAAGGAGGGACAGATGTTCAAACAGTGGTTAACAGGACTGTGGGACCCAGCACCACGCAGGATACCTGCTGTGGCCTCCACTTCCTAAAGGGCTTGTCTTCACTACCCGCCGGATAGCAATCGATCTATTGGGGATCAATTTATCGCGTCTCATTTAGACGCGCTTAATCGATCCCCGAACGCACTGTCGACCCCGGAAATCCACCTCGGTGAAAGGCAGAAGCGGAGTCGACGGGGGAGTGGCAGCGATCGACTCGCCGCCGTCCTCACAGCCAGGTAAGTCGATTACGATACGCCGACTTCAGCTACGTTATTCACGTAGCTGAAGTTGCGTATCGTAGATTGACCGCCCCCTCTAGGGTAGCCCAGGGCTGAGAGGAATAGGAGAGGGATGCAAACCAAAAGAGCAGCTGCAATGGAGTTTATTCAATTTTTTTTCCTGTGTTTCTCTAGTGCATGGTCATACCACACACAGAGAAGTTAGATAAGAACATAAAAATAGTCTTGCTGGAAGGTTGCAACTTGGCATTACTTTACTTCTTAGAGCTCAGCAGATCAAACAGCAACAAAGCAGGCTGCTCCCTAAGACAGATGCACAGCTAACCCCACCTTACTGCTCACATGCTTCCCCACAGAGCCCCCTAGCCTGCGGGGAGGGCCAGAGTCGCTGAGCATTTGAAGCGATAGTGCTACAGTTTTAGTACATATACCCCAGCATGCCATTGTTTTTATGAAGCGTTAAGGTTCCCATAGCAACCCTAATTCTGCCCCAACCTCTTGTGCAAACTGTTGCAATCATGTACTTACTGTGTTGTATGACATTGAGCAAACTACCAGTGTACGCTATTTGGTCAATAGCGCAAGTGGGAAAGAGGAAAGAAGTGAAAATATTTCTTCTGGCCCTTGTACGCTATTGTGGTGGCATGTAGGGACCACATAGGAGGTGCGAGGCCCAGGGGAAGATTTCCCTTCAGTAAAGCAACAGAATAGGGCCAACATAAGCAGGGGTTGAGCTGGGAGGAAGCTGGTGATGAGAAGAGGCAGGTATCTCACCCTGAGTGCTACAGGGAGTCCTGGGTTGTGGTGTAGGTCATAGGCAGCCCTGCAGCAGACTAGCATCTTGTCAGTAGCATGCGTGACAGAAAGCCACCATTCCCGCATCCTCTGACTTGGGCTGCATCTCTCAGGGGACACAGCGCAGCATCCAGCCTGAGGCCTGACCCCCTTCCGCCATAACCGTGGCTGCAGCATTTTGTACTGTGGCAGTGTGTGGAGGGGTAGTGACCTCCTGTCTTGACTTGCATGCAAGCCAGGGGGCTGAGCTCGTGTCAGGGGGGATCTTTAATAGCGTGCAATGAAAAGATCCCCTAACTGCTCAGGCCATTTGCACATATACTGCAGCTTTTAACAAAACACTGCTAGCCTCCCCTTCCCCGCAGTCAAGCAAAATAGATACAGAGCTAACGCAAAGGACCCAACGTAAACACATACAAATAACTCTGCCTAAGAGTTTGGTACGAGGGCCTGTGCCAGGGGCTTCACTTTACTCACCGCGGTGGCATCTCCTTCTGGCTCATCTGGGGATTAGCTCGCCGCTAGTTGGATGCCTCCTCCTGGGGTTTCTCTGCCCCTTGCCCCAATCTCTCACTTGGCGGCGTCTCTCACACTCCATGAGCTGCGCAGCACTTCCTCTTCGAGGCTTGGCCCTCCGGCCTCCCCGTGTTGGGGTATCAGACTGCCTCAGGCAGCCTGCAAAGCCCACTGCCCTGCCCGTGCCACCCACCCAGTGGCCAGAAGGGGAACCCAGGCCTGCCTGCTACACTGGCTTCCAGCCTAGGGACCCTACAATCAGCAGCTAAGGTCCAGGGGGTCTAACCCTTGCTGCTGTTTTCCCTAGGCTTGTTCCTACCTCTCTCTCTCAATCCAGGAATAGCCAACACTCTCCCCTTGCAGCAGCCCCACTTTGTGGGCCTCTCCCTGGCTTTATACAAGCCCAGCTGGACTTCACCTTCAATAAGGGCTGGATCGCCACCTCACCCAGGTGTCGCCCATTCGGGGCCATTTTAACCCCTGCAGCGGTGAGGTGGGGTGAACATCCCATTACACCCTGATTCAACAAGGCACGTAAGCACATGGTTAATTTTAAGCAGGTACTTAAGTCCCGTTGAAATCAATGGGGCTAAAGCATGTGTCTTAATGCTTATGAGCCTAACCTGGGCTATTTCTCAGTCCTGTTCATTCTCCTGTATATTTTTTTATTTTCACAGCAGCATGAGAAAAGGCAACGGGGGTGATCCCGGATCTGCATCCTAACCACCACACTTTCTCTTATCGAGGCTTGCATAACACCATAAACATTAACTAATCAGAACCTTTTAATGATTGTCAGAAAGAAAACAGACACATGGTACACAAAATGAGAGGTGAATCATTCATCTCCTGTGTTAACAAAGCTTTATCAGTGCAGTGTGTATAGAAGACTAGTTCTGTGCAATTGTTCACCTCAGTTTATGGGAGTGTCAGGTACACAGTATATAATTCTATCTGTTTTATAGCTCCAAATTATTTAACCATACAGGGCTCAACCCTGCTGTATTTCAACAGGCTAAACTCTCATTGAAGACATCAGGCCAGAGAAGGGTTCAACCTTCACTGGATTTTTGTGTTTTGGCATTTGTAAGATTCGTCGGTCTCTGTTTCAGCAGAAGCAGGTAACAGAGGAACACATCTCCCATTTGTTTTTTCGGTCTCCTGATTTCCAGATCCCAAACCTGGGCTAGCTCCACAGGAATTAGCAGAGGAAGGTTTAGTTTTCTTCCCCAGCAGAGATCTAATTTTCTCTCACTGTTGTTTTCAGTTAGTAACATTTTTTATGACACCTACAATTCTGCTTTGTGTAGGTTTTTTTACTCTTGTCTATTACACTAGCTTGATTGCTACTCCCGCAGCCTTAATGAGGAAACATCCTAATGTGCCCATCCCTATAATATCTGCACATGTGTTTTTTAAAAAAAAGTTTCCCCAAGCATAGGGAGCAAATACTCCATAATCCGAGGGCCTAGACTAAAAATGTACATAGCAGAATTCCCCATCTAGCTAGTAGCCAAACACCTGGTCAAAGAGATGTGTTCTTACAGAATTTCCAGAATTGGGCCAGGCTTTGGATTATTATATTTCTGGGGGAGAGGAGTGAGGGGAGGGAGTGGGAATACCCTGCCATCTGCTCCCTGGAGCTGGGTCACTGAAACTGGCTGGTTTTAGACAAACAGCATGCTAGGTTACAGGGAGAGAGACCATCTCTGGAGTACCCAGGATCTAGGTCTGTTGTGAGCTTTGTAGACAGCCATGAACACGTGGGATTTCACCCAGAAGGTGACTGGCAGCCAGTGGTGAATGCAGAGCAAAGGTGCAATATGCTATTGCTGGGCCAGCTTGCTAAGAAAGCAGGGAACTGTTCATCATTGTTCAGGGCAGCTGCACCTGTATTTCCCCTCAGTGGTCCAGCAAGGGCATCCAAGGTCAGTCTTCCAGCTCCCCAGCCGTTAACTTTCTTGGCTGGAGATTCCCACTGGGGTATCTCGAGGCTGCCCCGTTCCCTGTGGTTATTCTCAGCAGAGACAGGCTTCCCAAGCACACTGGCTTGCTTTCTCTTCAGGGACCGTTAACAGTGCACCTGCCCCCAGTGACAGACACCACACAGCTCTTTTTATGCAAGCGTGTGTTTTTCTTAAGGTAAAAGCACTACAGAGAAAACATATTAAAATAAAAGAACCTACACGTGTGCTAATAAGCTTATCAGAGATCACCCCAACCCTAACATAGGGGGTCTTTCCATACCCCACCATAAGGGTTTCCTTGTGGCTTCAAGTTCTTCACAGCTTCAGCTCAGAACTAGCACATAGTCTTATAGGCCCTCTGTAGGCCCAGTCCTTCCAAAACGATTGGGGCCTTCCATGGACCCAGAGATCCTGTCAGTTTTCTGGATCAGGATGAAGGCCCTGAACCTGTTTAAAAACAGGCTATTTATCCAAAAATCCTTTCTTTGTCAGTTGGGCCCTTGTGAATCCAATTTCAATTAGTATATGCAAACCTCTCTAGTGGGTGGCTTCACAGGACTGATAACTGGATGAATAACCTCTAGAGGGGTTACACACATAGGCGCCAACTCCATGGGTGCTCCGGGGCTGGAGCACCCACGGGGAAAAATTGGTGGGTGCAGGGCAGCTCCCCGCCAGCCCCCTCCCCGCGCCCAGCTAACCTTCGCCTCCTCCTCCGCCTCCCGAGACTCCACGTGCGCCAAGCTGCTTTTCCTCGCTCACAGGCTTGCTGCGCGTCAGCTGTTCGGTGCTCGGCAAGCCTGGCTGCGGGGGGGAGGGGGGGGGGAGGTGTATGGGGTGGAATGGGGGCGGGGCTGGGGGTGGAGTTTGGGTGGGGCCGGGGGTGCGAGCACCCACCGGCGCCGACTAAAGTCAGCGTCTATGGTTACACACAATTCCACAATAACACACAAATAATTGCATTTTAACACAATTGTATGCTTAATACAATGGACCCCAAAGGTATTAAACCTAATTCAATAAGGTTTAACTTAATTCAGTAAAGTTTATTTTAATTCCGTAAGGTTTGAACAGGACATTGTTAGTGTGTCACCCTTATGTCCACGGCACACTCTTGTATTTTTATGTTTCTATCTTTCTGGAAGGTTGCAATGTTTGCTTTTATTTCTGAAAATCCAGAACCTGAACACACAAGAACCAAAACCAGAGAGAGACAAAGCAGGCTGCTCCCTAAGGCAGCAAGGCAAAAACTCAGCCCCACCTTACTCCAGACGGACTCTTTGCAGACTTACTGCATATTGGACACTTCCTTGCAGACTCCCTAGCCAAAAGCAGGATCAAGAGACCCCTTAGACCAGTGTCTCATTTCAAGAGTTTTCAGTACATCACAGAACAATATTCTGTCAAACTGAAATACTTCATGAAGTCAGTTTGATTTCATTGGAATTTCGTTTTGAAAAAGCCAGCAGAGAGTTCTCACAATTTCAAAATGTCCAGTTTTGACATTATCAGAACAAAGTGTTTCAGTTTTTCATTTTGAAATGACTTGGTTTAGAACAGTGGTTCTCAAACTTCTTTTTTCATGGACCACTTGAAAATTGCTGAGGGTCTCGGCGGATCACTTAATGATCTTTCCAAATGTTGTTTGTACCATTAGCTAACTATTTAAAGTGCTTTGGATAAAAGCGCTATATAAAAAAACCTTAATAATTAATGTTTTTTTGTTCTACAAATAAAAGCACACAACTCATATTTTAATATCAGTAGTTTTACATTTCTAATGCGATGGATGTGCCCTCTCTCCCCCGCCATGGCAGCCCCCGAGCTGGGGCTGGGAAGGAGGGCCGTTTTTCCTCGGCAGCCGCAGCCCTGGAGCTGGGGAAAGTCACCTCTTTCTCTGGCTGCCACAGCCCTGCACGTCCCAAATTCCCCCCACCCCCTCTTCTCACCCCACTGCCCCCTCCCACCTACCTCCTACTCCCCCCAAGGCCACCACCTCACCTTACATATGCATCTTCTCCAGGGTCCAGGCACCTAATTAGTGGAGCCACGCCTGCGCTGCTTCACTAATTAGATGAGTGGCCCTTCATTCTCTCATGTGCGGCCACCCAGGCGTGCACCTTAGAGGGAACAATCTGCGGACCACCTGAATGGAGCTCACAGACCACAGTCTGAGAACTTCCGATTTAGAATATTTTGATGTGATATATATTTGATTATTATTCTATAAGACCAAATAAAGGAAGCTGAAATCAAAATACTTCTAACAATTTGAAATAAAATGATTAAAAAAAATTCCTTTGTGGAGGATTTCAATGTTTTCAGTTTTCACTCAGATTTGGAAAGAAGTCAGATTTTGAAATCTCAAAATCCTTTGTGAAATGCAGGGCCGGCTCCAGGCACCAGCAAAAGAAGCTGGTGCTTGGGGCGGCATGTTTCTAGGGGCGGCATTCTGGCGCCAGCCATGCCGCCCCTAAAAATGTGCCCCGGCCGCCCTAGCTCACCTCCGCTGCCGCTGCTGATTTGCACGCCGCTGCTGGAGGGGGAGATCCCAAGCGGCTGCAGCGCGCGAACCAGCTGATTCGCGCGCCGCTGCTCCCCCTCCCTCCCTCCCTCCCTCCCTCTCAGGCTTGAGAGCCTGGGAGGGAGAGGGAGATCCTGAGTGGCTGCGGTGCGCGTGCCGCTTCTCCCCTTCCCTCCTAGGTTTGAGCGCCTGGGAGGAAGGGGGAGATCCTGAGCAGCTGCGGCATGCATGCCACTTCTCCCCCTCCCTCCTAGGCTTGAGAGCCTGGGAGGGAGGGGGAGATTCTGAGTGGCTGCGGCGCGTGAAACAGCTGATTCGCGCGCCGCTTCTCCCCCTCCCTCCCTTCTTCCTAGGCTTGAGAGCCTGGGGGGAGGAGGCAGGGCTGGGGATTTGGGGAAGGGGTGGAGTTGAGCGGGGGTGGGGTAAGAAAAAAACGGGGGGGGGGGGATTTGTTTTTGCTTGGGGCGGCAAAAATCCTAGAGCCGGCCCTGGTGAAACGGAGCTTCTGTCCTCTGCATGGCTTTTCACAGGACCAAACACAGATACAGCTCGGTACCCAGAACGTCTCTTCAAATGCAATGGCAGAGCCAAGGGACAGTCACAGAGGATGTAATCTTAGGATGTCTATACTATCGATCTTCTGGGTTCGATTTAGCGCGTCTTGTTTAGACGCGATAAATCGAACCAGGAAGTGCTCCTCCGTCGACGCCGGTAATCCTGCTCCACGAACGGAGCAGGCGGAGTCGACGGGGGAGCCTGCCGCCGTGTGGACCAGAGGTGAGTACTTTGACGTTCGAAATAAGATACTTCGACTTCAGCTACGTTATTCACGTAGCTGAAGTCGCGTATCTTAGTTCAAACTTGGGGGGTAGTGTGGACCAGCCCCTAGGCAGGAAAGCAGGGGAAAGGGGATGAACAAGACTGATAGATCTCAAAATGGAATTGTAAACCGGGAATCATCGAGCGGGTGGGTTTTTAGTGGGGTCCCGCAGGGATTTGTTCTTGGCCCTATGTGATTTAACATTTTTATAAGTGACCTGGGAGAAAACAAAATCACTAATTCATTTTGCAGTTGACACAAGAATTGGGGGAGTGGTAAATAATGAAGAGGACAGGTCACTGACAGAGAGTGATCTGGGCGGCTTGGTAAGTTGGGTGGAAGCAAACGATGTGTGTTTTAATACGGCTCGTATAAATGTATCCACCTAGGAACAAAGTCCATAGGCCATACTTACAGGATTGGGGGACTGTATCCTGGGAAGCAGTGACTCTGAAAAAGATTTGGGGGTCGTAGTGGATAGTCAGCTGACTGGGAGCCACTAATGCTATGCGGTGGCCAATCAGAAACAGGGGAAACTTGAGTAGGAGCAGAGAGGTTATTTTACCTGTGTATTTGGCACTGGTGAGACTGCTGCTAGAATATTTTGCCCAGTTCTGGTGCCCACAATTCCAGAAGAATGTTGAAAAATTTGCGAAATTTCAGAGAAGAGCCATGAGAATGATTAAAGGATTAGAAAACCTGCCTTGTAGTGATAGACGCAAGGAGCTCAATCTGTTTATCTTAACAAAGAGAAGGGTAAGGGGTGACTTGATCAGCCTATGTGTACTGGCACGGGGAACAAACATTGAATAATGGGCTCTTCACTCTAGAGGAGATAGGTATAATCTGATCCAATGGCTGGAAGTTGAAGCTGGACAAATTCAGACTGGAAATAAGGTGTACATTTTAAACAGTGAGGGTAATTAACCATTGGAACAAATTACCAAAGATCATGGTGGATTCTCCATCACTGGCAATTTTTAACTCAAGTTTGGATATTTTTTCCAAAAAGATCAGCTCTAGGAATTATTTTGGGGCCTGTGCTCTATAGGAGGTCAACTAAGATGATCACAATCGTCCCTTCTGGCCTAGGAATCTATGAATTAGAAGACTGAAAGGCCAGTCAGCTGGCATGGGGAGCTGATAGCATGGCAGTGAGACAGGAGCTATCTAACCCTTAGAAAGCTTGGGAATTGTTCAGCAACAGAGCAGTAACTCCAAACAATCTCAGTGCTGTCAACATTTGTGACTTTATTGCACATCATGCGTTATTTGATGCTTTTCTTAAAGCTCCAGCTCCTGGCATTAAATGAGGATATCGATATAATAGGCATCACAGAAGCATGGTGGAACGCTGATAATTAATGAGACATGTAACAGCAGGGTACAAAATATATAGGAATAATAGATTAGGTTATGCTGGTGGGGGAGTGGTGCTATATGTGAAAGAAAGCAGTGTCAAAGATAGTAAAAATCTTAAATAAATCAAACAGTACCATAGAATCTCTGTAGATAGTAATCCCATGCTTGAATAATAAAGAGTACAGATGTAGGAATATACTAATAACCACCTGACCAGGATAGTGACGGTGATTGTGAAATGCTCAGGGAGATTAGAGAGGCTATAAAAATAGAAAGCTCAGTAATAAAGGGGGATTTCAACTATCCCCATATTGATTGCATATAGGTCATCTTGGGACGGGATGCAGAGATAAAATTTCTAGATACTCTTAATGACTGCTTCTTGGAGCAGCTAGTCCTAGACCCCACAAGGGGAGAGACAATTCTTGATTTAGTCTTAACTGGAACATAGGACCTGTGGTCCAAGAGGTGACTATAACTGAACTGCTCAGTAATAGCAACCATAATGGAATTAAATTTAACATGATTGGGGGGGATCCAAAGAAGCCCACCACAGGAGCATTTAACTTCAGAAAGGGGAACGACACAAAAGCGTGAGGAAGCTAGTTACACAGAAATTAAAAGGAATAGTCACAAAAGTGAAATGCCTGCAAACGGAATGGAAACTTTACAAACACCATAATAGAGACTCAAATTGAATGTAGAGTCCCCCCTTACCTCTCCCCCAAAAACCAGTAAGAGGACCAAAAAGTATCACCATATCTAAACAAAATAAATGAGGCAGTTAGAAGCAAAAAGGCCACCTTTAAAAATTGGAAGTCAAATCCTACTGAAGAAAATAGAAAGAAATATAAATTCTGGCAAGCCAAGTGTAAAAGTAGAATTAGGCAGGCCAAGAAAGAATTAGAAAAGTAACTAGCAAAAGACACAAAAACTAACAGGATTTTTTGCCCAAGTGCATTAGAAGCAGGAAGCCTGCCAAACAATCAGTATTGCCATGGGATAATTGAGGTGCTGAAAGATCACTCATGGACGACAAGGCTGCTGCAGAGAAGCTAAATGAATTTTTTGCATCGGTCTTCACTGCAGAGACTGTGAGGGAGATTCCCACACCTGAGCCATTCCTTTTAGGTGAGAAATCCGAGGAACTGTCCCAGACTGAGGTGTCAATAGAGGTGGTTTTGGAACAAACTGATAAATTAAACAGTAATAAGTCACCAGGACCAGATGGTATTCATCCAAGAGTTCCGAAGGAACTCAAATGTAAAATTGCAGAACTACTAACTGCAACCTATCACTTAAATCAGCCTCTGTACCAGATGACTGGTGAATAGCTAATGTAACACCGATTTTTACAAAAGGTTCCAGAGGTGATCCTGGTAATTACAAGCCAGTAAGCCTTACTTCAGGACCAGAGAAATTGGTTGAAACTATAGTAAACAACAGATTTAGCAGACACATAGATGAACATGATTTATTGGAGAAGAGTCAACATGGCTTTTGTAAAGGGAAATGATGCCCCACCAATCTATTAGAATTCTTTGAGGAGGTCAACACGGACAAGGGGGATCCAGTGGATATAGCATGCTTGGACTTTCAGAAAGCCTTTGACAAGGTCCCTCATCAAAGGCTCTTAAGCAAAGTAAGCGGTCACGAGGGAAGAGAAGGCGGAGGGATAGCTCAGTGGTTTGAGCATTGGTCTGCTAAACCCAGCGTTGTGAGGTCAGTCCTTGAGGGGGCCATTTAGGGATCTGGGGTAAAAAATCTGTCAGGGGACAATACTTGGTCCTGCTAGTGAGGCAGGGGACTGGACTTGATGACCTTTCAAGATCCTTCCAGTTCTATGAGATAGGCATATCTCCATATATTTAAAGAAGATCTGTGCTGGGACCAGTGATGTTCAACTTATTCATAAATGATCTGTAAAAAAGGGAAAACAGTGAGGTGGCAAAGTTTGCAGATGATACAAAATTACTCAAGATAGTTAAGTCCAAAGCAGACTGTGAAGCATTACAAAGGGATCTCACAAAACTGGGTGACTGGGAAACAAAATGGCAGATGAAATTCAATGTTGATAAATGCAAAGTAATGTACATTGGAAAACATAATCCTAACTATACAGACAAAATGATGGGGTCTAAATTAGCTGTTACCACTCAAGAAAGCGATCTTGGAGTCATTGTGGATAGTTCTCTGAAAACATCTGCTCAATGTGCAGCAGCCGTTAAAGAAGCAAACAGTATGTTAAGAACCATTCGGAAAGGGATGGATAAAAGACAGTAAATATCATTATGTAAATCCATGGTATGTCGACAGCTTGAATACTGCATGCAGTTCTGGTTGCCCCATCTCAAAAAAGATAGATTAGAAATGGAAAAGGCACAGAGAAAGGCAACAAAAATGATAAGGGGTATGGATGAGCTTGCATGCGAGGAAAGATTAAAACGACTGGGATTGTTCACCTTGGAAAAGAGACGACTGAGGGGGGTTCTGATAGAGGTCTATAAAATCATGAATGGTGTGGAGAAAGTAAATAAGGGAGTGTTATTTACCCCATCACATAATACACGAACCGGGGGTGACCTGATGAAATTAGTAGGCAGCAGGTTTCAAACAAACCCAAAAAAGTACTTCTTCACACAACACACAGTCAAGCTGTGGAACTCATTGCCAGGGGATGTTGTGAAGGGGAAAAGTATAACTGGGTTCAAAAAGGAATTAGATAAGTTGTGGGAGCATAGGTCCATAATGGCTATTAGCCAAGATGGTCAGGGACACAACCTCATGCTCTGGGTGTCCCTAAACCTCTGACTGTCAGAAGCTGGGAATGAGTGACAGGAGATTGATCACTTGAGAATTGCCCTATGCTGTTCATGCTGTTCATTCCCTCTGAAGCACCTGATGTTGGCCACTGTCGGAAGACAGGATACTGGGCTAGATGGACCACTGATCTAACCCAGTATGGCAGTTCTTGTGGAATCCTGTGATTGAGACTCTCGGCTTTGATTTTTAAAAAAATGAAAGGTACATGTTGTGCTCTCACACCAGGAGACAAATTAAGAGCTCCAAAAGCCATTTTAGAACGTCTCACAATTTTTAAACCAATGTCATAATTTTTGGGAGCCTGACTCATTTTTGAATGCCTGGGGTCGGCAACGCCATCCCTAGGCCAAGCGCCCATCCCCCGTCCAATAAAGCAAGTACTAATGTCCAAAGATAAGTGGGAGCTATTGAAAAGTGCAAATCACTGGGCCATTTACTGCATAATCTTTCCCCTTCAGGGCTCTGAGATAGACATCTCAGGTATGAAAGGAATCCGACAAAACCCAATCTAGTCCAGAAACCAACAAAACCAGCTCACAGGCCAACTCCAACCTCAGATACCAGGGATTGGTTTCTAGTGTAACGAGTAGTGCTGGTTGTCAGAAAGCTATTGAAAACCTGTTTATTGAATTAAACAAGGTAGCGGCTTGCTGAAAATTGACAGAAGGCAGCATTGTTCTGAGACCGCTCCCTTTAGTTGCCCGCCTCATGCTGTTACATCTGTACAATAGGAACAGCTGCAATCTAATAGCGTCTTGCTCAGGGGTTAGGGAGATTCCTCACTGGGCGTGGAGTGAATTGTAAATAGGGCTGAAGGGAACTGCAGGGTCCGGAGTATGGCTTGTTTTTCCACAGTATTCCCACCCTCCACCCATGGTTTCTACCAGCGCAATGGCATAGGATTTCCCATGCAGGGTTTTGAAGACCAGTGGGCCCCTCAGCTCAGCTCTGACCCATGGTGTGTTAGCTTTTAGAGCGCTGTTCTCCCAGAAATAGAGGGCAGCAAGAGGATCTCCTCCCTCCGAGGAGCATCTTCCTCTTCCTGTTGTACAGCGTGGACTAGAGGACAAGAGCTCCCGTCAGCTGAGTTCTTGCCAGCAGTATCAGGATTCCAGTCAGGACTGGAGCCATGGTGCAAACAGACCATCAGAGGCAGTCCCTGCCCCAAGATGCTTACGGTCTAAGACTCCAATTGGGGAAAGCACTTCATTAGGGATCAATAGGAATTAAACACGTGGTTGGTGTTAAGGATGTGCTTAAGTGCCATCCAGAATCGGGGCCCCTATTGCTTATCTCTGCTCAGAGAAGGTCTGCAGCAGTCTTCCTATGTGGCTTGAACGTGCCAAGAGTACCCAGGCAGTCAGTAAAGGGGCAAGGACCACTACTGGACCATCTATACGGCCCTGGCCGTAGCATAGCCTCTGCAGTCACATTCCTATTTACCACTGGGTCTAAACGGTTTCGATTGCTAAGGCGTTCCTCACCTGCACATTGTAGCCATTAGTGCCAGGCCTGCCCTGCAGGTAGCCTTCATAGACTTCAAGGTAGCAGTCATTTAGGGCTCCACCTTGGCTTGAATAATTTCTTCTCAAGAATCTCATGCAAATGCTGTTTGATTTTCCTAGTATAAGCCTGTATTAGTCACTTGGAAAAGATTCAATAGCAACAGAATGAGTCATTGCACTCTTTTGGTAACTTAGCCAAAATCCAGCCTGGATTTCCAGATCTCTTGGAACAGGTTAATTTTCAGAACTCAGGGGATTCATGATTGGACAGACAATAGAGCTTCCTTTCACCTCTAGGTGACTGATTGGGCTTGGGTCCATAGCGGCTGAAAATCACTGGCCCATGGAAAATGAGTTATTGGTCACAGGCCTGTTCCTAAAGGCCAGATTTCCATATCAGGGAACCCACCTCCATCACAGCCGGTGCATTTGTTCCGCAGGTAGATAAGAGGGCGACAGTCCTCAAGCTGCCATGTTTCAGGAGTCCAAAATTCACTCCCACTTTTTACTGAGAAAGTGGCTTTAATTTCATATTGACTCCCAAGCTAATTTAGTCTGTAGCGAGTTATTCTAAATGCGTACCACTTAGAGCTGGGCAAAGGGTCAGGGCTCTAATTATATCACAAAAACATCATCCTGCGCTTAGGAAAGGGTAATAAATGCACCCGTAAAAGTATCTGAGAAGGAAATGGAAAGGACACATGCTCCCCAAAGAGGCTAAAATAGGGAAGAAATCTAGCAGTGGACCAGGGTAGGCATATCAGGCTGCCTGCATGACTGCTACTATTATTTCTCTGCAGATAGTGACAGTAAAAATGGCTTTTTTACGTAGGAATGAGAATTTATCTTGAAAGAATTGAACATTTGCATTTAGGCCCAGAGCCGGCAAAGCACTTAAAATTCAACACATGCTTATGCATTCAAGTATTCTTCTTGAAATTATGCATCTAGTCACATGCTTGAAATTATGCATGTGCTTAACGGTGTTACTGGATTGCAGCCTTAGTCTTTACCCACTTTACGAAGTTTGTTTTTATTACTGGTTTTGTGATAGCGAGTTGTCTGCATTTTTTTCTGCACTGTTTCCTCCCCCCCCCTGCACTCCATCTCTCGCACAAAGCTAAATGTCTTGTGTATTATTCTTACATATTTCTATCATGGGAGTGCCACTTACGAAACAGTGTCCTATGGGGCTAGGTGCTCCACTGGCAATAACAAAGATGACAATTCCTGCCCCAGACAGTTTCCAGTTTCAGTGTCTTGTGCACGTGTTGTGTCCTGTCTGATAGGCAACGAGGGTGTTGGAAGGTGAGGCAACTGGCAGAAAAATGGACGTCTCATCTTATCTGTATAAGACAGTAATGATTTGTAGGCAATTAATTGGGTTAAAATAGCATCTGCAGACCATCAAATATAGAAACAGTCCCTGCATCAAAGAGCTTTCAGACTTGCTCAACGTCACATGCCACAAGAGGCTGGGAATAGACCTTGGGTCCTCTGACGTCCAAGCTAGTCACAAGTTCATACTACCACTCTGAGCTGCTGCTGTTAATGACTAGATTGCTGTTACTGATATGGATTACTGCTCCCCTAGTCGATAGCACAATCCAGGATACTATTTAACCCTATGAATTAAAAATAATGAATGATTCAGAGATAGCTTTTCCTTTCATGCAATCCCCGGAGATGCAAATTTCCTCCAATGGCCATAAACCTGCTGCTATGCAAAGGTCATTGTCCTTGTGCAAATATTGATTTAGACTGTTAACACAGAGAATGAGAGATTGGCAATCCAGGACAGGGCAATCCCTGTAAACATAGATGGCGTCTGTTTGCAATGGGCGGGGATGTTTTAACAACACATCTTTGCTTTTATTTGTCTGGGCCTGATCCAAAGCCCATTGAAGCCAATGGAAAGTTGTTGATTTCAAGGGGCTTCAGATCTGGTCCTTGGTGAGATTTTGCCTGGCTTTTCCTGGCTGTCCACTGTGGGGAAGGACACGGGACGCCCACCCGGTTACTTGGCCCATGTGAGAGCCAGTCAGAATTCCAGCCCTGCCTTCAGAGGATTGCAGGGACTGCTCCTTAGCTGCTTCCCCAAAAAGATATGGGGAGAAGTGGGACCGTGGCTCAGCTTCCATGAGGCACTGGCACCAAGCTGTACTCTATGCTGGTGTGCTGCAGCAGGATACAAGCACTGGGGCACCAAGAGGTGCCCCATTCATGTTAGCAGGTACCAGCTACAGATGTTCCTTTGTTTGGGGATGGGGGTATTAAGGGCTCTGAATTCCCTGCAAGGCCTGCTGCCCCTTTGCTTCTGGGCTGGGCAAGTGTTTGCCCATGTCTGATCTCTGCTACGTCTTCATGGGATGGTTCAGAGATGGTCTGGGCTGTGGCCCTATTGGCTGCCCCAGTGCCCACACCTGGTATGTCCCTGTGTTCTTCATGCCTTCCAGTATCCAATGGCTGCTTGTACCACTCTGCCAGCTGGCCAGCCCCTTGGGTAGATGCATGCTTAGAGCCTCCCCATCCTCACAAACTGCCTTCAGTTTCCCCCTAACATTGCTGTGTACCACCCACTTTCATTAGGACCCTGGGCAGATCTGTGGGTAGAACATCAGACTTTCAATCTGAGGTTCTATGTGTCACGTCTCTTTTCAGGGACCTGTGCTTTCTTGGGAGGTTATAAGCTCTTTGCGATAGGGGCTGTCCTGCTGTATGATTATACAGCGCCTAGCACAATGAGGCCTTGGTCTAGCCAGCTTCTAGGCACAACCACAATAAAAGTGTTACATAATAATAAATCCTTGCCCTTTCTACCGTTGGTGCAGAGGACACGCCACAAGCCCCTTTTCAGGGATGGTGACTAAAATACTGTGACCGAATGCGCCCCTGTATTCACACCCTACACACCATTATAATAATCTTTGTGCCTCGTGAGGAGTCATCTGAAAACTAATAACTTGCTGGTCAATAATATCGGGGGGAGGAAATATCTGTAACAACATTATATGCAAAGTTATACATTTATAAATTCCCCAGTGATGTTGGTGGCCATGTTCAAACCCATGTAGCCCCAATTAGGCAGAACTGCTCAAGCAGGTCATAAACAAAGCAATGTGTGCTTATCTCAATTTGCATATACATTGTAAACAGAGTCCTCAGAAAGCGAGAGGGGGCAGATAGGAGCCAAGGAAAATCTGCATTTCAGCAAACAGCAGTGAGAAGAAACAGCATACAACTTCTTTCATGACTAGACACTATGTGGCCATCTTTACTGTTTGAATAAACTTTGCTTTGAGGGGTAACCTTCAGGAAAAATGCATCTCAAAAGGGGACTGGACTATAAAAGTGAGGGGCAAAAACACCCCAGGTTCTCTCTCCCTACCCATCTCTCTCTTTTCACCTATGAAGAAAAAAGAAACAGCTGTTGGACTTTGGGAGCAAATCCTGGCCTGAGAGTTTGGTCAGCAATGTTACTGGAAACATATGGTAAGGGACTTTACCGTGAACCAAGTCTAACTTGTTAAATCTAGAAGCCGTTTACCTTTATTTTTCTTGTAATCATTTCTGACTTTAATGCCTCATTACTGCTACTCAACATCTGTCTCTTTGTAAGTAAATACACTTGTTTTATTCTTTAATTAAAACTAATCCAGTGTTGTGAATTGTTTGGGCAACTCCAGGTAAGGGGCTGTTGCATATTGATTCCCCTTAGAGGGACAACAGACCTAATATAGCTGGACTGTTCAGGTGAGGGCTGGACAGTGCAGAACATCTGTTTGTTGGGGAAAATCTGGTACTGGGAGTGTGTTGAGGTCACCCTGCAAGTGAGAACCGAGGCTGGAGGAAGCCAGAAGGTGGCTGGCGTGCTACTGACAGGCTACTGGGGTCAGAGCTGCTGGGGTCCCAGGGCTATAGCTACACACAGACACTCAGGGTGTGACCTGCATGCTGGCAGGCTGTTTGTAAGGAGCCCAGGCTGGGAGCTACAGCAGAAAAGCATTGTGAGGCACCCTAAGTTACAGGGGGGAGGGATAGCTCAGTGGTTTGAGCATTGGCCTGCTAAACCCAGGGTTGTGAGTTCAATACTTGAGGGGGCCACTTAGGGATCTGAGCAAAAATTGGGGGTTGGTCCTGCTTTGAGCAGGGGGTTGGACTAGATGACCTCTTAAGGTCCCTTCCAATCCTGATATTCTATGATACAGCCCCATCGTGGTCTGGACTGCACCTTGGTGTGTCATGAATGCCAAGTGGCATTTTAACTCTGACTACACAGGCTGTGCTTCTCGTATCTGTAAAGACAAGTGGGCATCACCACAGAGGTGGCTTTGTATAAAAGTCCCCTCACTTATCGCCCCCAAACAATGATTTTCCAATCCAAATCTGTGCCATTAGCCTGTAACGTTTGGAGACTTGGGAGACTAAGCCACAGCTAGAAAATCAGAAGGGGGCAAACATGCCACCAGTGCCTGAGGCCCCCTGCACTGGCTTGTGGAGTGGGGGACGTCCAGGTGATCTCTGCTTAGTGCTGCAAAGGAAGGCAACCCTGCCTCAAAGTCTGTGCCAGTCAACATGGGAGAAGATTCCTTCCTGACCCCCAAACTGGTGATCAGTTTGACCCTGTGCACATGAGCAAGAATCACACAGCTAGGAAGATGGGATTTGCTATGCCACATCTGATCCTTGGAGCAAGGTCTTGCCCTGAGCGGCAGCCCAGTGCTTCAAAAGCAGGAGAGGGGGAACACCAATAATGCACCAGTCCAATTATACATTGAGGAAAAAAGTCCTTTCTGACCCCTGTAGCAACTGGCTAAACCCTGGAGAATAATACGAATTCTCCTCACTGTCTTACCAACACAGCCATATAAAGCCCTTGCAATAGTTTCTGGCTGGGGAAGCCTGGCCATAGCTGGGAAAGAGGATTATCTATTGTGTGCAAAATACTGAGTTGCCTTTGGCCACCCAGCTCTTTGCCATGCCCTGACACTGAGTGGCTGGGATTGGTCGTGGAGCGATGAGGTCATCAGCATTGTGACACCCCATTGATGACTCCACCCACTCAGCACGGCTGCTGGTCAATGAGGCCACAGCATTTGGAGTGATCTCACAAGCAGAATCCCAGTTTCTCCCTCCCCACCGACTGAAGCTCCTCCTGGGGCTCTCCTCCTCGGACTTCATAGGGAAGGGTGAGGGCCCATTTCTGACACCAGTCAGGTTAGCTCAGTTGGGTGCCAGACCTCAGCGTGGGGAACGTCTGTTCTGTTGTCACTGCTCCCCATGGGGCTGTCCTCCAAGGGACCCACGTGGCATCCCATTGCTCAGCTGCAGTGCCTTCCAGTGCTCCTTTCCCTGGACCTGCAAGGGGGAAGGGAGCAAAGATCCTCCCTGCTCAGTGGCTCCCTGCCCGGGCCTGAGAGTGCTCTGCATGGCCTGTGGAAGGAGACCCCTTGCTGGCAGGCCTCGTTCAGGTGGTGTTCCAGATCAACTGCGGAGACACCCACATGCAATAGTCTCACCTCGATAGTGATCCGAAGGCCAGCGGAGTACACCCTGCTGCTGAACACTAGGCCTCCCCCAGCTAGCTCATTTTACACTCAGACTCCAATCTCTGCAAGGGCGTGGCACTCACCCATTTGCTCTGTTTTCTGCATAAACAGACTGCTCTGGGCTCTTCTAGAGGCAACCCTGCCAGAGTCCCCTGCAGTTGCAACATAAGCCGTCCCTATTGTTCCACAGGTGGTACAAAAATCTGCCTGTCATTTTGCAGTCTTCAAGGGACATTCTTGTAACACTCAAGCAATGCCTGGGATAGATATATATTTTTAAACTCCTGGCAGTTCGTCTACCTTGGAGACGTGCACCTCCTGACCCGAGAGGCGAGAATGGAAACTCACCATACTCCGTGCACCTTCTGCTTCACAAGCTACCAAGATTCTCCCCAGGTGATAACTAATTCATATAGGATGTTTTGCTACAATGAGGATTGGGGCCGCAGAGCTTTTCACACTAAAATTCTAAAGAGGAGCATGTGCAAACCTCCTGAGATGGAGATTCACATTTTTCTTTCTTCTAGCTTGTATACAGCAGCCCAAGTGGCTCTATAAGACTAATATCTTCCAAGTCATCCAGGTCCCATTAAAATGAATGAGAACTGAGCATCTAAAATGCCCTAGGCAGCTCTGGAAGTCTCAAGTCACCATGTTTTTTTACAGTAGTGACAACTTCTAGCACTCCAAAATCCCAAATCAGCTCCTCCAAAGTCATGAGATTGGCTTAAAAAACCAAAGGATTTTATACAAATGAGCACTGGGTTTCGCAAGCAGACGAAGAGTAACTCTGCTCCAGTAGTTCTGCCCAGGGCCCAGCCGGCCCAAGTTCCATGTACAACTCAGCCAAACCAGGCTAGCCAGCAAGCCTCCCACAAGGCGTCTCCCGAGAACAAGCCAATAGGAAAGGACTGGAAAGTAGCTGACCTGAGAGAGAACCCAGTTGCACCACTCCCCACACACAGCGAATGACAGGAGTGTTAAGTGAAACTGAGGCCCAGTCTTAGAAGCGACAAAGAGTTCTGTGGCACCTTATAGACTAACAGATGTATTGGAGCATAAGCTTTCGTGGGGGAATACCCACTTCTTCAGCTGTCTTAGAAGGACATCTCACATCCAGCAGAGTATTTGTTAATAGATATATTACAGTAGCACCCAGAGGTCCCAGCACCACTGCCCTAGCTGCTGCACAGACACATAGTAAGAGACAGTCCCTGTGCAGCACACGCTTCCTGGAGACAAGACAGCTAAATGGTGGTAGATGAAGAAACTGTCCAAGATCACACAGCAGGACAGAGCCAGGACTAGAACTCAGGTCACCTGATGCCTAAGCCAGGGCCCTAGCCATCGAGCTATGCTATCTCACATGTAGAATGCACTTAACTTAAAGCCCATGAGTAAGCCCTTTGACATCACTGGGGCTATTCATATGAGCAAAATTCACCCTGTACCAAAGTGCTTGGCTGGATCAGCTCAGCATACTCTACACCACAGGACCAAGCCCTTAATGACATGACAGGAAGCAGGATAATGATTCACATATTGACTAAAGGATGACTTTAGCTGTGAAATTTCTACATCTAATTGCTGCCAAGTGAAAGGCATGTGTCTGGAAAAGCCCTCCTGTCTTCCCAGAAAGAGGAGATGTATTAACCAGTAAAATACTGGCTCATAGATCACTTTATTGGGATAACAATGCCTCACCTTGTTTTGTTCACAGCGTACATACAGAAAACGGAGATAATCTAAAATACATTGGGACCTTCCACCAAGAGTAATGTGACTTTACTTCTTACAATTCACTACAGCAACACACAAGAATCCAAAACCAGAGAGAGAGAAAACGGACTGCTCCCTAAGGCAGCACTCGCGCGACCTTGCTCTAGACTGGCTTTTTCCAGATTGACTCAGATCAAACACTGAACCCTCTAGCCTGCAAGCAGGTCTCAGAACCCTTCTCCTCCCCGCACCCACCCTAAGGGTATGTCTACACTACGAAATTAGGTCTAATGTATAGAAGTCGATTTTTTAGAAATAGATTTTATAGAATCAATTGTGTGTGTCCCCACTAAAGACCATTAAGGCTATTAAGTCGGCGAAGTGGATCCACAGTACCGAGGCTAGCGTCGACTTTCGGAGCGTTGCACTGTGGGTAGCTATCCCACAGTTCCCGCAGTCTCCGCCGCCCATTGGAATTCTGGGTTGAGATCCCAATGCCTGATGGGGCAAAAAACATGGTCGCTGGTGGTTCTGGGTACATGTCGTCAAGCCACCCCCTCCCCTCCCTCCGTGAAGGGAACAGCAGACAATCGTTTCACGCCTTTTCTCCTGGGTTACCCATGCAGACACCATACCACGGCAAGCATGGAGCCCGCTCAGGTCACAGTCGCTGTACATCTCCAGGGTGTTCCTGGTAGACCTCGGTGAGGTCTGTCAGGGGCGCCTGGACATTAACTGGGAGTGATTCAGGGCATTCTCTTCTTTACATTTTGTCTAATGGAGATTCAGTCCTATTGGAAGGCTAGCAGAGAGATAGCTCAGTGGTTTGCGCATTGGCTTGTTAAATCTGGGGTTGTGAGTTCAATCCTTAAGGGGGCCAGCCAGCAGCATCATGAGTATCCGGCAGATGGTGACAGCTAGCAGTTGTACTGCACTGTCTGCTGCCGAGCACCCCGACGACGGCTAGCACTCATAGTGTGCTGCCAGCCTACCCCTTGCTCCTGCCTCCCTCCATGAAAGCAATGGATGTGGAAGCAATAAGTCCTTTTGTACCTTTTTCTGTGTAGGCGCCATATTGCTGTCACCATCGTGATCCACCCGCCGCTTCCGCTGCCACTCTGCTGTCCTGCGGATGCCATTCCAGGGAAAGCATGGAGCCCGCTCAGATCGCCACTGCTGTTATCGCCGTTCTAAACACCACACGCATTATCCAGCAGTATATGCAAAACCAGAAGCAGAACCTGCAAAAGCAGGCGAGTAGGCGACTGTAGCGCAGTGAGGAGGGTGATGAGGACATGGACACAGACTTCGCTCAAAGTACAGGCCATGGCAATGTGGACATCATGGTGGTAATGGGGCAGGTTCATACTGTGGAACGCCGATTCTGGGCCCGGGAAACAAGCACAGACTGGTGGGACCGCGTAGTGTTGCGGGTCTGGGACGATTCCCAATGGCTGCGAAACTTTTGCATGCATAAGGGCACTTTCTTGGAACTTTGTGACTTGCTTTCCCCTGCCCTGAAGCGCCAGAATACCAAGATGAGAGCAGCCCTCACAGTTCACAAGCGAGTGGTGATAGCCCTGTGGAAGCTTGCAACACCAGACAGTTACCGGTCAGTCAGGAATCAGTTTGAAGTGGGCAAATCTACTGTGGGAGCTGCTGTGATCCAAGTAGCCAACGCAATCACTGAGCTGCTGCTACCAAGGGTAGTGACTCTGGGAAATGTGCAGGTCAGCGTGGATGGCTTTGCTGCAATGGGATTCCCTAACTGTGGTGGAACCCATATCCCTATCTTGGCACCGGAGCACCAAGCCAGCGAGTACATAAACCGAAAGGGTTACTTTTCAATGGTGCTGCAAGCACTGGTGGATCACAAGGGACGTTTCACCAACATCAATGTGGGATGGCCGGGAAAGGTACATGACGCTCACATCTTCAGGAATTCTGGTCTCTTTCGGCTGCTGCAGCAAGGGACTTTCTTCCCAGACCAGAAAATAACCGTTGGGGATGTTGAAATGCCTATAGTTATCCTTGGGGACGCAGCCACAGGGGCGGCTCTGATGATTCTGCCGCCCCAGGCAGTCACCGCAGCCCCACCCCTGATGCCGGGCGATGTTGCGGGGCTCCGCCCCTGACGCCGGGAGACGTTGCGGGGCCTCGCCCCTGACGCCGGGAGACGTTGCGGGGCCTCACCCCTGACGTAAGCACTCTGAGTCCCGCCGTGGCAAGGTAAGAGCGGCGGACCTGCCACCCCATTGCCGCCGCGGCAGGCGAGAATGGGGAGGCAGTCCAAATCCCATGGCGGCAATTCGGCGGCGGGAAGAGCGATGGACCTGCCGCTGAATTGCTGCTGTGGGACTCGGACTTCCGCCCCATTCTCGATGCCGCCCCAAGCACCAGCTTGGAGAGCTGGTGCCTGGAGGCGGCCCTGCCCAGCCCACTCCTTAATGCCATGGCTTATGAAGCCATACACAGGCAGCCTTGACAGTAGCCAGGAGCTATTCAACTATAGGCTGAGCAAGTGCAGAATGGTGGTGGAATGTGCATTTGGACGTTTAAAAGCGTGCTGGTGCAGTTTACTGACTAGGTTAGACCTCAGCGAAACCAATATTCCCATTGTTATTACTGCTTGCTGTGCACGCCACAATATCTGCGAGAGTAAGGGGGAGATGTTTATGGCGGGGTGGGAGGTTGAGGCAAATCACCTGGCCGCTGATTACGCTCAGCCAGACACCAGGGCGGTTACAAGAGTACAGGAAGGCGCGTTGTGCATCAGAGAAGCTTTGAAAACCAGTTTCATGACTGGCTAGGATACGGTGTGAAAGTTCTGTTTGTTTCTCCTTAATGAAAACCCCCACCCCTTGGTTCACTCTACTTCCCTGTAAGCTATCCACCCTCCCCTCCCCCCTTCGATCACCGCTTGCAGAGGCAATAAAGTCGTTGTTGCTTAAAAGTCATGCATTCTTTATTAATTCATCACACAAATAGGGGGATAACTGCCAAGGTAGCCCGGGAGGGGTGGTGGAGGAGGGAAGCACTGGGTGGGGAAGAAGGGAAGGACATACTGCACTTTAAAACGTATTGAATGCCAGCTTTCTGTTGCTTGGGCAGTCCTCTGGGGTGGAGTGGTGGGGTGCCTGGAGGCCCCCCCCCCCCACATTCTTGGGCATCTGGGTGAGGAGACTAGGGGACTCGGGGAGGAGGGCAGTTGGTTACACAGGGGCTGTAGCAGCGGTCTGTGCTCATGCTGCCTTTCCTGCACCTCAACCATACACCAGAGCATATCAGTTTGATCCTCCAGTAGCCTCAGCATTGCCTCCTGCCTTCTGTCAGCAAGCTGATGCCACCTACCATCTTCAGCCCACCACTTACTCTCTTCATCCTGCCACTCATTATCTTCAACACGCCACCTGTCCTCGCGTTCATATTGTGTTTTCCTGGACTGTAACAGTGTCTGCCTCCACACATTCTGCTGGGCTATTACAGTGTGGGAGGACTGCATGAACTCTGAGAACATTTCATCGCGATTCCCTTTTTTTTTACTTCTAATCTTCGCTAGCTTCTGGGACGGTGATGGTAGGGGGAGCGTTGAAACATTTGCAGCTGCGGGAGGAAAAAAACGGGAGAGTAGTAGTTAAAAAGACACATTTTAGAGAACAATGCTCCTAACATTACATAGCACATGTGCATTCGGTACAAGGTTGCACTTTGCCTCTTATATTGAGGGTCTGCCGGTTTTGTGTGAGAGATCACACAGGCAGGGCTAGTGGGCAACAGAATTCAGCTTGCAAGCAGCCATGGTAAGCCACAGTCTATAGGCTTCTTTAACCTTCATAACATGCGGGAATGTTTTCAAACAGCAACCCCCTCATTTCCCATAACAAACAGCCGTTGGGTTGGCCATTTAAAACATCCCCGGAGCACCCATGGAGTCGGCGCCTATGCGTGAAGGATTAATCACTGGGCTGATACTAGAGGGGACAATATTCAGTTCTGCTCATCCGTGAGTTTAAAGGCAATGAATGTGGTCCTTGAGCTGTGTTTGTAGGATGCTGGTGAAGGGTTGTATTGCAATTGCTCCGTGCTATCTCCATGCCAGGCCCGACATGACTGGGACCAGAAAGAGGCCATCCACAGTATCGCAGCCCACCAAAAACAATGCTCTGGCCATAAGAAATGAAGGGGGTGGGGCTACAGTCACCCATATCCGACCTAAAGGTCTGGCAAAGGGATGTCAGGCTCAGGAGAAAAAGGAAGCACAGCACCAAGCCAATGATTTCTCAGTGTGCTGCTGGTCTTCTTTGTGCAGCATGAATGGATGCCCAAGTGTGAGCTTAACCCAATTAGCCCAGGCCTGTGTTCCACATACAGCAGAAAGGAGGGGGGCCATGGAGAGGACAGGAGTACACGGAGCTGCAGTGGGGGTGCTTATGTATAAGAGGAGCCCTGGAACCAGAGAATTCAAGAACCAGGGGAAAACGTTGAATGTTTTATAAGAGCTGCATGCATTGGCTGGAAACTGATTTTGGGATACAAAACAGGAAAATATCAGAGACAGGCCGGTTATTGGGCTAACAGCAGCTGCCACTGAAGAGAGATTTAACCCTAGCCACCGTTATGCAGAGAGCAAAGCAATCAGCATTAGTCAAACAACAGAACAAAAGGCAGGGACAAGTTGAAAAACCTGAAACTAGTTTCGAAGCTATAAACAATGTTAAAAATCAATATCATAAAACCCGTGAGGTGCGAAGAGAGAACTCCCAGGCCAGGGCCGTAACAAGGGCAAGGCCATTGAGGTACTCGCCTCAGGGCGCACTGCTGGGAGGGGCCCTTCTGCCAGGAGCGCCCCGTCCTCCCCCACCGCCGAAGCCGCTTCAGCTTACCTGCGGGAGGTCCACCAGTGCCGCGGCTTCGGCGGCAATTCGGCGGAGGGGGCCTTCTGCACCCACACCGGCGGACCTTCCGCTTGCCTGCAGGAGGTCTGCCGGTGCTGCGGCTTCAGCGGCAATTCGGCGGAGGGTAAGCCCCTAGGAATTTCTGCGCTCCTGCCTCGGGCGCAGAAATTCCTAGTTACGGCTCTGTCCCAGGCTCAGAGAGACAAATTCCAGCTCAAGTTGTGGAAAGAGTCACATCCCGAGATATGACACATGTGCAGCCAGAGGCCCATGGTGTAATACATGCATGAAATCTGGACATTTTGCAGCTGTTTGCCATGCCAAAGCAATCAACTCATATTACAGACAATCAAGAGCTTATGTTTCTGAGACCTATCACTTGTGATGACAGCGAGCCTGCCTGGGGAGTGAAACTGAATATTCCTAGCAAGAATATTGACTTTAAAATTGACTCAGGAGCTGATGTCACAGTCACATCAGAAAGGATTCAGAAATCACCCTCACTCCTCCCAAGCTGAAGTCACAGGACACACCTGTGATTAGCCCTGGAGGGATTCTGAACTGCATGGGCCAGTTCACCACAGAAACAACTTACAAAGGCAAAAGCTTTGCATCCAGAGTGCATGCAATCAAAGGACCAAAGACCATTAACCCTGTTTGCCACAGTGTGGCAACCATGATGAACCTAGTGAGAAAGTGGAAGAACTCGATGGACTTTTGAAAGGAAACCCAGTGCAAATAACCTTAAGAGACAATGCTGAACCATATCACATTTTTACACATTGCAGGATTCATAGGCGCCAACTCCATGGGTGCTTCGGGGCTGGAGCATCCACAGGGAAACAATGGTGGGTGCAGATAGTAGCTACTGGACATAGTCCAGCACAACCCCTGATGAGAAGACAACTCAGAACTACTGTTCCAGCTTTGGAAAATAACCTATTTTCTATGTGGCCAGAAATGAAGAAAGTAGCCAAATCAGATAACAAGGCTAAAATAGCGTATGAACACTTTTGCAACAGATATAAGACAACTGCCAGATCTAGAACCTGGTGACCATGTTCACGTCAAATTAGATGGAGAAAACAGATGGACAACGCCAGCTGTCATAAAGAAAAAGAATTCTGTGCCCACATTGTAAGCGATTGGGACAGACAGTGAAGAGTTCAACAGAAAACCATCAGCATCTACAGATTGTTCTTCAGAAAGAGCAATCAACAGGACAAACCCTACAGATGGCAGATTGAGATACAGGTGACAGTGTATAAAATAACCTATTTAAAATAACCTTAGCCATACCCGACAGAGCGTTAAGAGATGTTCTGATGAACACAGCTGGTGTGTAGAAGCAAGCTCTGTGAGCGGTCCATGTCTGGTACAGAGGAACATGACAGAAGAGACCCAGCCATGTTCTACTGGAAAGTCTGCTGCGAGTAGAGGTGGATGGGCTGATGATTCACGAGCAAGTCAGAGGTGGTGAAACTAAATCTCTACACTGGAGCCGGCTGAAAAGTCCAACTTTATTGTTGTGGCAAATTTTAATTAAAAATGTTCATTTAACTTTTTTTTTTTAAACTAGAAATTCAAAATGAAACTTTTGTCTCGGTTTGATTTTTGAAGACCAAGCTGAAGGAGAAACTCCAATTTAAAAGGGTTGGTCAAGGTGTTCATTTTTGATGAAACTGCAGTTTTCAAGACCCTGCCCTTCCCACAGTTTGGTTAAAATCATGTTGAGCATTTTTGCTCTAAACAAGCTTCCCCAAAGACTTGTCTGGCTGGCTAATGATTCATTAGAAGTGTTATTACTGTTCTGCTCTATTAAACTTACCCAATCTATTAATTTGGAGGGCTTTGCAATTTCCCCCAGATGTTACACAGTTGTGTCCGTAACTTGCACTTGCCCTAGTTAATGAAGTGAGTCTGTACCCACTAGGTTGTGCTCACTAGTTGGACTGAGATAGTGGCAGCCCCACTGGGGATGCTGCTGATCTGCCTTGGTTAGATCATGTGAGTTGCATTGTTTTTAGCATCCAAGCAATCTGTGCCGCAAGATGTTCCCATTAAGTCTAACCTCTCTCAGCCCCCTGGGAGAGGGTGCAGGGCATTCATCTCACTGCTGATCACTGTGTTTGTGGTGGTACGGGGCAGGACTGTGTGTGTTGGGCGGAAACATTTTGCAAAGGGTTGGATTCAGGAGGTACCATATTTTGTTTAAAGGAAGGTGACAAGAGATTGTTGAACAATACTATGGTGCACATGATAAGAAACAACAAAACTAGGAAAAACACACAGAGTGATGGCTTTTTACTAACAGTGACAGAATGAACTAACAATAGAAGATACTTAAGTCTACCTCGTTAAAGTTGAACAGCTACAATGATTGCGGCCGCATGGGCACTGGGCTAGCACTCAGGACACAGGGATGCTATTCCTGGCTGTAACACTGATCTGCCAGATGTGTCCTTGGACAAGTCACTTCCCTCTGTCTGTCTTGTCCATTTAGACTGTAAGCTGCTTGGGGCAGGGACCATTATCAGTGTGTTTGTACAGCACCAAGCACAATGGGGCCTCCATTAAAAACCCTCTAATTCTGCTAGCCGCAGAAGCGTATGTTTGCTGCCCTAATATTCCAAACTGCCCACGTGAGCCTTCAACCCTTAAATCACCTTATTTACAGCCAGATTAATGCGCTGGTACCTATTTCTGTGGAGCATCACTGACCCCCAATGGCCATTAGTGGAAGCTACAGCGTCTATTTCCTAATAGCCAACAAGGGTACGATCCCTGAGCTGCCGGAGTCTCATGTTTTTTGATTTTGGTTTATACAATCGACCCATCCATTTCTCTTGGCATGTTTACAACAGTATTTTAAAAACACTGACGTATCAAACACTGCATTCAAAGTATCCCCAAACCACACTGAACAATAACTCAACCTTTCCCCAGCTGGCCCCCTCCAAAGATAAAGCTTTGAGAAACAGACTTGGCCATGAGCCCTGGTGGTCACCAGGCAGGGAGGCAAACAAACACCAGAGCCCCCACTCCACCTCACAGAGAGCATGTCACTGTACCAAAAAAAACCCCCAAACCAAACACAAAAAAGAGCTAGTCTTGGGGATGTGACTAGAGGATGTGAACAGGGCATGTACCCAGGAAATGGCTCTACTAAGATAAGCCCAGCCAAATTTAGAGCCCCAAGCATGTGACAGGATGCTAAAGCAGCTGCAGTTGTAATGATGCATCCAGCGCTGTAAATCACGGTTGCTTTGCAAACCTCCACGGAAAAAGTGGTCCAAGGCAGGTGCTTACTGCTGCCATCGTATAGTTCAGTTTGTCCTGGCTGCGGCAGAGTGACCATTAACCACATAGTGAGTAGTGGCAGCTGCAGATAGTGCTCTGTTTATTTCTCTGTGAGACATGTGCAAGTCTCATGCAGGCAGCGTGGGACTAGACCTCTCCCTAGGTTCTCAAAGCCAAGCTACGTCTAAGTCTTTCCAATTCTTTCTGCATAACGTCTGAGATACGGCCTTTCCTCTCCATCCACACAGCTAAAACTCTTGTCCCGGCTCTCTTCGTTTCATATCTTGACTACTGCAGCATCCTTCTTTCTAGCCTTGACTAATGCAACCTTGCCCCTGTTCAGATCACGCCTCTCTTTGTGTCCCTTCACGAGCTCCCCCTCCTCTATTGCAAACACGAGCTGCTTGTCTTCGTGTTTGCAATCTCCTTCCTTAGAGGTTTTTAAGGTCAGGCTTGACAAAGCCCTGGCTGGGATGATCTAGTTGGGTTTGGTCCTGCTTTGAGCAGGGGGTTGGACTAGATGACCTCCTGAGGTCCCTTCCAACCCTGAGATTCTATGATTCTATGATTCTATGATTCACTTTCAAGGCCCTTCACAGTGAAATCCCACTCTTCCCCTCATCCCATTCACCATGAGATGTCAGCTCCAGCGTCAGATCAGCCCACAATGCCAGGCTTCCATCGCCCGCTTGCTACGTTTTCAAATTCCTTTGTGCTTTCTCCTGGGCTAGCTCCCACACTTGAGAGAGGTTCCCCATTAACAGCTGCACAATGGACACCTTCTCCTTCAAACTCTTCCCTGCTATTGTTACCCACACTAGCTAGATGAAAGCTTGCAGGGGTGTGCCTACCTGCGCTACAGTCACCCTGCATTTACGGTGTAGACATACCCGCAATGTTATAAGGGCCAAATTCTGCTCAGGGAAGCAAGGCAAGCAGGGTTTTGTGCTAGGATGCATAGGCGCTGACTCTGTGGGTGCTCCAGGGCTGGAGCATCCAGGGGGAAAAAATGGTGGGTGTTGAGCCCTTATCACCCCTTATCAGCTCCTCCCTCTCCCTCCCAGTGCCTCCCACCCACTGCGATCAGCTGTTCCATGGTGTGCAGGAGGTGCTGAGGGGAAGGGGGCAGAACGGGACGGGAAGAGGTGGTGTGTGGGTGGAGCAAGGGCAGGAAGAGGTGGCGCAGGGATGGGGTCTTAGGGGAAGGAGTAGAGTGGGGGTGGGCCCTGGGTGGAGCCGGGGGCGGGGGGCACCTCCCTGACACATTAGAAAGTCAGTTCCTCTGCTAGGATGGTTGATAAATTTCCAGGATGGGGCCAAATTCTGCTCTTCTCAGTATCAACACTCCCACTGGCTGTAAATGGGGCAGGATCCTGTTTGTTGATACTGCTGGCTATAGGAATGTCCCGCCTGTGAGCTGAATAGTCGGATCATAAAGCACTCATGGGCTAAGCGACTGAGCCTCTCTCGCAAAACACTTTTCAGCAATTAAGAGACACTCTATTCTCTCTTTTGCGAAAACTTTTCTGAGAAGCTCAGATTTTAAAATTCCCAAATGTCCATGAAAAACTTCATTGAAATATTGACTTTAAATGAAAAAAATAGAAAAAGGCTTGACAGTTTTGTGATGTAGTGGGTCTTTTTAGGGTCCAGCCATAGAGCTGGGTGAACATTGTCAAATGGGGCTGACGTTTTTCATTGAAATTTCCAATTTTAATGAAAAATTTGAACAAAAAAGGTGACAAAAATGTTCACCATTTTTCCAATTCTGTTTTTCAACTCTCTCTAACTGTCTATTTCCCTCCATCCTCTCCACTATCTTGACAGCTTCCAGCTTGCAGAGTCTAACAATTAACAGCCGTATTTCTGCTGTTAGACTTGAGTTAGTTGAGAAATTTTCAACCAAATGGTTTTTCGTTGGTGTGGACAGGTGTCATCTCAAGGCGCCCCCTCATGGCCTGGCATGGCCCTGTAGTCACCCTGCCTCAGCTTTCCTCAGAGGCTCCAAAAATAATGCACACCCAGAGTCCTTAAAACAATGCTTCTGTGCTCTTGGGGATAGTTTATTAAATATCCTTCAGCTGCCATAGCCTTTCCCCTCAGGTTGGGGGCTGCATGCCACTCCCTGGGGCTCGGGGCTCTCAGTCGCTCCCTCAATAGCTTACACTCCAGCAGCTCCCCTTCACTGGCCTAGCCTTGGAGCCTCCTTCTGAGTCACACGACTAGCCACTGTTACCCGAAATTGGGCCAGCTAGTGAGCTTAGGGAGGATTAATGACCCACCAGAGTTTGGCAGAAAGCAGCACGTTTATTACACTGATATCTAAGCTCCAAAGAATGGGGGGGGGCACACTCACACTCACACACTCACGCTCCCAGGACAGGCACAGCACTGGAGATGTCAGGATCCTTCAAGGTAAGTGTTTCACAGCGCAGCGATGGATGGTGGGATGGAGGTAAGTCTTCCCGAGGCACGATGGAATGCAACACAGCGACCACTGGTCAGGCGGTCCGGGCGAAGGGCCTTCAGGGGAGGTACAAGCTTGTGAGTTCCTGAGCACATGGCCCCTGCCCCTTGTAAGGACCAGCTCCTCATGGCCTGCGACTAGAGATGACTTGGCCGCATCTGGTTGGTCACACTCCACCTCGGGCAGTGTCCATGGATTGGGTGTGTGATCGCTGCCTGATTAGAGACCCAGACACCCTGTTTACCTGGCAGCTCTTCTGATCGTCCAGCTTTCTAACAGCCCGTTCATCCCACCAGCATTCCAGGGGTAAAGGGAGGGGGAAGCCACTTCACAGGTATTCAAAGAGTGAGAGGTGACAAAGGGTGTGTGTGTGGAGTGAACAGACCTTTGGAGTAACAAGTTATACATAGCATACAGGTCCCTGCTGCTCCTACAACAGCCAGCAGTCAGTCAATCTCTTGATCTTCTCCAGGTGGCTCTAATAACCCTAAACACCTGCCTGCACTGGCTGGGAGAGAGGAGAACCTTGCCATGCCCACTCTACAAGGTTCCTGGCCCCAGGCCCTTAAAAGAGCAATGGCCTGTAACATCCCTGTCCCAGGCACCGTCTGTTCCCGGTCATCAAATTCCTCCCTCCCAGTGACTGGGCCACTGCTTTTATCCGCTTCCCCTGAACCCATGGAAGAGGGTAGCTACCTTCACTAGTCTTAAAGGGCCAGTACCCCCTTATACAGTTGGAAAAAATCCAACTTGTTGAAAGGAATCTTTTTGCAGGAAATATCAGTTCAGACAAAACTTCCCTCAGGAAGCTCTCTGAGGGTGGACTTTCCGTCAGGACACCAGAGAGAGAGAGAGAGAGACCCCAGAACAGCCTGGGGGTTGGGGGATGTGGGAGACCCAAGTCCCTGATTCAGAGCCAGAGCTCGAATCTGGCCTCTCATATCGCTGCATGAACCAGCAGGTGACAGGCTATCCTGGGCACGCCTGTACTAATTGCTCCTATTCCACTTTGTATAAATAATTCAATATTCCACGCGCCAGAGAGAGACTGACTCTATAGCCTGGTGGGTAGGGTGCTCACCTGGGATGTAGGGGACCCAGGTTGCAAACCCAGCTCCAATGACTAATTATGAATGCAAAGTGGAACAGTCCCAATAGGAGAGATTAAAGAGATCATCATCCCACCCCCATGATCTACGGAGGATTACTGCACCAGCCAGAGTGACCACAGGTGCTAGCCTCGCAGTTCCCAGATTTGGCTCTGTCCTGCGAACCCATGAATCTCTAGGGTGGTGCCTGGGAGGGTCAGGGCGTGCACCACATTACGTATCCATGGAGAGTTTGAGATCACTGGGTGACTTCGTTCATGCCGGTGACATTGCTGGAGAGACTGCAACTCTGCTTTGGAACACAATGAGCGATTGAAGGGAGGCCAGAGCTGCGTGAGAGTGAGACATTTCACACGGTCATAGCACATATGGAGTGCCTCTAGCCACTCCATGTCTGCCAGTGGGAGGGTTCAGGTTTCTGACCCATACAGCAATACAGGAAGTCCACAGAGTTGAAAGATCCTGAACTTTGTCTCAGTGCAAAGGTGTTTTTGCGCCCATAAGCGAGCCATGGACTTCACGCAGGAGACGGTGAGACCTTGTCAGAAGACACCTGGTTCGCTTTGATTGTTTGAACGCACCTAGGCAGGTGAACGCGTCAGCGCTCTCCATGATACTGAACCCCATAGGCACTGGGGATTCTGGTGGCCCATCTCCAAGGTTCTAGACCAGGGGTGGCCAACCTGAGCCTGAGAAGGAGCCAGTGTTTACCAATGTACATTGCCAAAGAGCCACAGTAACACATCAGCAGCCCTCCCCCATCAGCTCCCCAACCCTGCTCCCAGAGCCTCCTGCCCACTGGCAGCCCCGCCAGTCAGTGCCTCCTCCTCCCTCCCCGCACCTCCCGATCAGCTGTTTTGTGGTGTGCAGGAGGCTATGAGGGGAGGGGGAGGAGCGAGGGCACGGCAGGCTGAGGGGAGGGGGCAGGAAGGGGTGGAGTGGGGGCAGGGCCTGTGACAGAGCCAGGGGTTGAGCAGTGAGCACCCCCCGGCACATTGGAAAGTTGGCGCCTGTAGCTCCAGCCCCGGAGTCGGTGCCTGTACAAGGAGCCGCATCTTAACTTCTGAAGAGCCGCATGTGGCTCCGGAGCCACAGGTTGGCCACCCTTGTTCTAGACCTTGGTCTTCAGCCGAGAGATGTTCAACTCCTCAGTGCAGGCAGCATCTTGGAGTGTGGGGTTGAAATTCTCTGACTTCAGAGAATTGAGAGCGCCCCACTGCTGAACGGTCAATAGGCTGGCGGTTGGGGCACTCTTCTCGGAGGCTGGAGAATGGCAGGGTAGAGGCTTGAACCTGGGTCTCTCACCTCTGTGACTGGCCTAACCATGGGGCTATTGCAACATAGAATAATAGAAGATTAGGGTTGGAAGAGACCTCAGGAGGTCACCTCGTCCAAACCCCTGCTCAAAGCAGGACCAGCACCAACTAAATCATCCAGCCAGGGCTTTGTCAAGCCTGGCCTTAAAAACCTCTAAGGATGGAGATTCCATCACCTCCCTAGGTAACCCATTCCAGTGCTTCACCACCCTACTAGTGAAATAGTGTTTCCTAATATCCAACCTAGACCTCCCCCACTGCAACTTGAGACCATTACTCCTTGTTCTGTCATCTTCTACCACTGAGAACAGCCGAGCTCCATCCTCTTTGGAACCCCCCTTCAGATAGTCGAAGGCTACTATCAAATCCCCCCTCACTCTTCTCTTTTGCAGGCTAAATAAGCCCAGTTCCTGCAGCCTCTCCTCATAAGTCATGTGCCCCAGCCCCCTAATCATTTTCATTTCCCTCTGCTGGACTCTCTCCAATTTTTCCACATCCTTTCTGTAGTGGCCCCCACCCCCAGCATCTCTCCAGTTTGTCCCCAGAGCGGAATGGGAAATCTCAAACACTTGTGCAAGCTGGGAAAACCATTTCACGCCCAGCTCTGATTAGAACCCCCAGAATAAACCTCAGCAGAGCAACTGATTTAAACTAAGGGCCAGCACCACTGACTTCAAGGGAGCTACAATTGATTAACATCAGTTGGGGAACTGGCCCTGGCATCTAATCTTTGCACAGTCACTCCAAACTAATGAGCGATATTAAGAAAGGTCATTGTTCATGTGAACTCCCATTTAGTGAGTAATTATATCTGGGCCGGTTGTAATTGCCCTGATCAGATTTGTATTAGACATTTTGACCAACTGCAGTCTTTCTGAACTGTGTGTACTGGATTTTGGCATTCAGCAGTTACAACAAATCAGTAATAAAGCGTGAATTTACTCCTCCTTTATTTGTTACCAACGTGCACTCCTCTGTTATTTATAAAATTCAACTTCGCCTTAATTATGGGCTCATGGCCAATGCTTCTGCAATAACTTGTGTTTAATTATAGCCAAATATAGACTTTTAACATGGGGAAAAGAGGAAGCAAACACATGTATCATTCCCTTCTTTAAATGCATGTTCTCTAATTGTGGGGGGCAGGAAACCAATGTGCCTTTGAGTCTCAACTTTAGCATCTCAAGAACATTTTCTTGTAGAGATCTAGCTTAGTTCATGGCTTTTCTATTAGCAGATGCAGGAAAGGTTGTGCACATACAGATCTCAAAGAGTCCCCGGAGTGGGTTTAAACACATCAGGGAACTGAGGCACAGAGGGGTGGGCCTACATTTCCAAAGCATCTAGTGATTTTGAGTACCTGTGTTTTGTGCGCCCAGCTTGGCACATCTTAAAGGGACCCGCTTTTCGGAAAGCACTGAGTATCTATTCTCTGGAAATTGGGCCTCTTCAAACTCAAGTTGGACACCCAAAATCACTAGTTACTTTTGAATCCTTAGCACTAAGTACCTTGCCCAAGGTCATACAAGAAATCTGTGGTAGAACCAGGAGCTGAACGCCAGTCACTTGAGCCACATGCTAATGTCTTAGCCACTAGACCAACCTTCCTTTCCCAGTCTAATTGCAGATATGGCCCCAAGAACCTTTCACCGCAATGATTTAGAAAATAGAATATTTCTTCCTCTCTCACACTGATTCAGGAAAGCACTTAAAATGTGTGCTTAAGTCTCATGGAGTTCAATGAAACTTAAACCAAAGCATCTGCTGAATTGCTGGAGTGAACAGAGAGAGGTTTTCCTGAACAGAAGCCTCTCTGTAAGTAGCCCCCTTGAAATCAAGGGGGGTGCTTGTAGACTAAGGAGAGCAGGTGGAAAGCAGGCCTTTGTCCTGTGAGAAGTTTCATGGAAAAAATTCTCAACCACATTTTTTTTTACCAAAAACTCCCCCCGCCCCATTTTCACACGTTACTAATTCACAACTTCTCCAGTTGCTGAGCACGTAAAAAGCAGGAGAAAGTGGGGGACAGCTCCAGTATTTTGAAACATTTTTTTTGAAAAACAAACAAACAAAACCTTTACTTCTTACTTCCTCCCCACCTCCAAATTGTTCAGTTTGAAATATTTCAGAAAAACGTAGTCAAAAAATTTGTTTTCAGCTAAATCTTGTATTATGATGAAATAAAACCTTTCACCTGAAACTTCTCGGTAAGAGGAAGGTACTACTACACGACATGAGTGGAACTGGCAGAATCTGCGTCCCTAAATTCAATAAAACCGTAAGCTGCTCAGAGACAATTTGCAAACAGAGAAAGAAGCTAGATCCATCATCTATATTATTTGCTGTGAATTATTCACTCAGCTCTACAGAGGGAGCTGCCTTCCTTCCTAAAGTACTTTAACAAGCTGGCTCTCCCTGCTTGAGTCACGGCTCCTAGGGCTGAGTAAATAATTTGCAATGAATAATTTATTTAACAAAATTCACCTTGTTTGCCCCTGGTTCGTAAACTGTATGTGGAAAAAGGTAATGAGACCCTCGTGTTTACTAGGAAACATTCGTGAATTTCTTGTCAGTGATATCACTGAGGGTATTCTACAACTCATGTTGGTTAGTTACGTAAGTCCCATGGGACTTTTTTCTGTTTCCTGAGTGGGTGACTTATGTAACCAAGCAACATAGCGAGAATTTTACTTGATTTCAAAAGTGAGGAAGGCAGTAAAAAGGGACCCTCTAAAGTCTAAAGGGAGAAAATTAAAATAATAGAATCATAGGACTGGAAGGGACCTTGTGAGGTCATCTAGTCCAGCCACCTGCAATCAAGGCAGGACTAAGTATTATAGACCATCCCTGGCAGGTTTGTCCAACCTGCCCTTAAAAATCTCCAGTGATGGAGATTCCACAATCTTCCTAGGCAATTTATTCCAGTGCTTAACCACCCTGACTGGAAGTTTTTTGTAATGTCCAACCTAAACCACCTTTGCTGCAATTTAAACCCATTGCTTCTTGTCCTATCCTCAGAGGTTAAGGAGAACAATTTTTCGCCTTCCTTCTTGTAACAACCTTTTATGTACTTGAAAACTGTTATCATATCCCCTCTCAGTCTTCTCTTTTCCAGACTAAACAAACCCAATTTTTTTCCATTCTTCGCTCATAGGTCATGTTTTCTAGACCTTTAATCATTTTGGTTGTTCTTCTTTGGACTTTCTCCAATTTGTCCACATCTTTCCTGAAATGTGGTGCCCAGAACTGGACACGATACTCCAGTTGAGGCCTAATCAGCACAGAGTAGAGTGGAAGAATTACTTCTTGTGTCTTGTTTACAGCATTCCTGCTAATAATACATACCAGAATGATGTTCGCTTTTTTTGCAACAGTGTTACACTATTGACTCATATTTAGCTTGTGGTCCACTATGACCCCCAGATTCTTTTCTGCAGTACTCCTTTCTAGGCAGTCATTTCCCATTTTGTATGTGTGCAATGGATCGTTCCTTCCTAAGTGGAGAACTTTGCATTTGTCCTTACTGAATTTCATCCTATTTACTTCAAACCAGTTCTCCAGTTTGTCCGGATAATTTTGAATGATAATCCTATCCTCCAAAGCACTTGGAACCCCTCCCAGTTTGGTATCATCTGTAAAATCCTTACACTCAGTACAGAGAGTGCTTAAGCATTATTTTAACAGTCACAGAAGGCATGCTCATTCAAAACTGACAAGGAAGCAGGGAACCAAGAAACAAGTTTAGTTAAATGGCAGGTTCAAGACATTATATCAGCCATGCTGGGATCCTTCAGAAACATGGAGATACAGCCCAACCGAAGTTAACAGTAAGAAGCATAAATTAAGGAAGGTGAAACGTGTGATGGAGATTAGGAGAGCCACGAATGACTCTGAAGAGCCACCAGCTCCTTTTCCCTAATACAATGTATTGCCATTCCAATAAAATGGAAAGGCAATACACTGAAAAGCGATGAAAAGAAATAGGTTATTGCGCAATGCATAGCTAATCTGGGGACCTCATTGCTGCAGGACATCACCCAGGCCAAAAAGTTAGTGAGATTAAAAAAAGGATCAGACGAGGATCAGGATAATGTGAATGTCACACAACTCACTGATTCTACAGTTTTTACAACTGTGTTTGGATAGTGCCATTAATCTTGGCTCCTGCTTTCTGGTTGAGAAGATCCTGAACAAAAACCTCAGGGCTGAACACCCTTGAATTTAGGAGGATGTCTGAATTCCAAACAGTGATTTGGATCCCAATTTAAAAAATGGCCCCTGTCTTTAAAATGGGCCAACTCAAGACGCCTGATTCATCCCCTCCCTGAATCATGAGGTGTTTGAAATTTGCATCTGAACTTTTTGACTTGGACCCTGTCTCTTCCTTTGATGCACCCACCACAAAGGCTGGTGCTCTATCTTGCCTGCTGTGTGACATTCAGCATTTTCCTTACACCGAGCTAAGATGCTGAGACCAATATTAAATATTCACTTCAAACCTCCACAGGATTTTTGCCCAGTACAAAGTTTTTAAATCTTGCTGACCTTTCAGCCTCTGCAATATCTTGTGATGGTGAGTTCCGCAGGCTATTGGAACTTTAGGTTTTGGCTTGCTTTCTTCTAGAAGATGCCCCTTCACAAATCTGACCTCATCTGAGTGCACTAGCGTGTCAGCCTTACTTTGTAACTTGAAGGCTAGAATTTTGGCCATTTGCTTACAATTGCAATTTGTAACTGATACTCAGCAGCAGATACCCCGTATTAGGCTGTTCCACGGTGCTGCATGTGAAAAGGATTATAGAGGCATTGTGAATAGCCATTTACATCATTAGCTCTTGGCAATGGTCCCAACTCAGGCCAGTTCCCATGGAGAGGTTAGCCTGGGGAAGGCCTGAGCCAGGAAGGTGCTCCGCGCCTGACACCGTATCAGGAAACGTTCCTGTTTCCTACAGGCGATTCAGAGCTTTACGTGGGGATTTCCAGAATTGCCTGATGCTGACCATAGCTCTTCTCCTGTTAACAGCCTGGGATCCAAATCACTGTTTGGAATTCAGACACCCTCTTAAATTCAAGGGTGTTCAGCCCTGAGGTTTTTGTTCCGGATCTTCTCAACCAGAAAGCAAGAGCCAAGATTAATGGCACTATCCAAACACAGTTGTAAAAACTGTAGAATCAGCTTCAAAATGGGAGCAGAGTTAGGTCAATGCTGAGCACTCCTGCAATGCCCCCCATCACCAGCAGAGGGCTCACATGCTCCAATGAGAGCTGCCAGGTGCTTTTGAAATACAGTATCAGGAGACTTACTTAGGAACCTAAATGTGAATTTAGGAGTCTTGCTTTCAGACTGAAAACTTCAGCTGCTATTTAATACTTCAGGGGCCTGGGTTATTCTTCCATGTTCGGGTTAATTCCTGCTCTGGCTCTCTTCTGCCTTTTAGCCTTGCTTAACATAACACGGCCCCTCTTCACTGGACAGTCCCCGTGGGGTTTTCTGGAGCACGCTCTCCATGCCCACACGTCCTCTCCCCTCTCCTGCGTCACTTTGCATTGCAGCGTGGAGCCATGTCTCGCCAGGAGACGCCCACAGGTGGGGAGTGCGAGACATTTCCCTGCCGTTTTGTTTGGCCGGTCCAGAACCTGGTGCCTTCCTCAAACACACTCCTGATTTTCAGCCTGCTGTTCCCCGGCCTCCAGCCTTCATCCTCTGACTGTTTTGGGCCTTGCTCCAGGTCTACAACTGCTTCCAGAAACTGGTGTCCCCTGCTCCTTCGCCCTTCCTAAGCCTGAGTCACAGAGGCTGGAAAGGACCAGCAGAAAGGCAGGTCCCCAGGTTCAGCCAGCCAGTCCCAGCTATCAGCTCTGACCTGCTCACTAATGCTATCTTGGTTAATTACCGTATCAGTACCTTTTTCCACAGCAGACTTGACAGATAGGACAATGATGCGCTCATGGGGTCATGCTGGCCATGCCAAAGAAACACGTCACCACGGGCCATTCAAATTCTATCAGGACAGGCCCCCAGAGATGGAACCTAGATTTAATACTGGGGCAGCTCCTCTCTGCCGTGCAGTACTAGCAAGGCCCAACATCAGCACTGGGGACAAGGAGCCTCCAGGGTGAGCGATGCACCTACCAGGGCATGATGGAGAGGGGGTGGCACAGGGATCTGGGCCACTCTCTCTTGATCCTGAGGAGCCCAGTAATTGAAGTGATAAGAAAGCAAAACCAGGAAACATGAGAGGAGGGAGTGTTAACCACAAGGAGCTGGCCTTTTCCGGCAGGACAGCTCTGTTGCAAGCCCCTGGAGACAGTGGCCCACCAACTACCAGCAAAATCATCAGCTCAAACTAGATAACAGAGGAGCAACTGCTAACCAGCTGCCATTGCTGGAGAAACTCATCCGGGGAGGAAACATCTGAATCCCGTTGCCAAGGTCGCAGCCGCCTTCACTGATGCTGGACATGAAAATAGAGGGAGAGTCCAGCTATCGGGGGTGGTGAGTCAAGTCCCAGCGAAAAGGTGGGCTGGTGGGAAGAGAATGTCACCTTAATGCCCTATGTTGGAAACACACACACACACACACACACACACACACACACACACACACACACACACACACACACACACACACACACCTGGGCCTTCTGAGAGAGGTCAGTCATCTGATGGCATCTGTGAATCCGTCCAGACAAACACCCACACGCTGAAGCTGGCTGGAAGTTTTACATCAACGTGTTTTTCTCCGCCAAAAAGCAGTTTCTGCTAAATCAAAACTTGCCATTGGAAATTGTTGAGTTTGCTGACACATTTTTGATTTTCCATTGGGAAATGAAAACAAAATATTTCATTTCCATAGTGAAACATGTCAGTGTGTTAAACAGAATTGCAACATTTCATGCCAAACTCATTATTGATCAGTGCCTGATGGAGCTGCTGTAGTGCCTCGTGGGAGTCAGGTGGCCATGTTGCATCATGGGAGATGTAGGCTACCCAGGGGGCCCAGGACATAGAGGAGAATGGTGGGCTTGTGGCACCCGAACTACAACTCCCATGAGACATTGCAGCAGCTCTGGAGGACAGATTATTGCTAAACTGACCTGAAAGGAATAGTGTTGATTCCATTGGAAATGGTGAAACAAAATGTTTTGAACCATTTTTTTTTATTTCTCCATGCTGCACAAGAATGTTGCCATTTTGACTTTTAGCTGCTGTTCGGGCTGAAAACAAATGGTGAAATACCCAAACCTGCTACAGGATGGAAACTCTGATGAGGAGAGGCTGAGGGAACTGGGGTTGTTTAGCCCGCAGAAGAGAAGAATGAGGGGGGATTTGATAGCTGCTTTCAACTACCTGAAAGGGGGTTCCAAAGAGGATGGATCTAGACTGTTCTCAGTGGTAGAAGATGACAGAACAAGGAGTAATGGTCTCAAGTTGCAGAGGGGGAGGTTTAGGTTGGATATTAGGACAAACTTTTTCACTAGTAGGGTGGTGAAGCACTGGAATGGGTTACCTAGGGAGGTGGTGGAATCTCCTTCCTTAGAGGTTTTTAAGGTCAGGCTTGACAAAACCCTGGCTGGGATGATTTAGTTGGGGTTGGTCCTGCTTTGAGCAGGGGGTTGGACTAGATGACCTCCTGAGGTCCCTTCCAACCCTGAGATTCTATGATTCTATGATTTTTGGCCAGCTCCCACTGGTTGAGCTGCAGTGGCTTTGCTCTTGTCTGACACACCTCCCAGAGCAGGTCAGACTCTGCGGGTTGGAGTGGGGATGGAGGGACAGCATGTTACATTGTGGCTTGGCCTACATCCCTCCCCACTTGCATCTCTGTGTGAGTCACTGAAACCCTGGGCTCAGGCACTTGGGGACATGGGCAGGAAGGGGTGAAGTTTAGCTTGATCCTACTTGTCGAGTTCCTGATGCAGGGGCTATGGTTGTGAATGGTCCTTGCGGGGGCATGCAAGGGGTGAGGGATATATGGTCTCCCTCCCATACCCCGGGCACCCATGTAAGGGCCAACACAATCCAGGCCTGTATTTGTTCAGTTAACCAATCAGATTGCACGGACCAATCTCAACTGTAACAGGAGTGCTCCATAAAAGAGGGCGAAGTCTCTCTCTATGTAAATAGTCTATAGGCATCCTGCCAGTAGATGGTGCTCAGGAACATGTCACATCATTCCCGGGTTTTGTAGGCCCTATCGCTGTGCCCTGCAAATGACTTGCTGCATGCAGCTCTTGCCATCAGCCTCCGCATGGCAGTAACTGGCCTCCCGTTCCGAGCGCTCATCGGGAAGCCGAGTCACATTCTGGAACAGCCTGGCTGCCACGGAGAGATTTCCAAACACTTCCAGCCAATACACATCGATTATCTTCATGATGATGTTACTCAGCGTCGCTTCGGTACTATCCGTGGAACAGTGTCAATTTCCATCTGCTGGTCTGTATTTTCTCTCAAGATTAAATATCCCCCTTTACTCCTCCTCCATCAGTCTCTCTCGTGAAGGTTAGTAAATCTTGATGTGCCACTCGAGGGGAACCATTATTTGTTGTTCTTTACTAGTCTTTGAGAGAACAACGCATGAAAGTTTTATTGCATGCCCGAGAGGTATTAGAAACGTCTAAAGTCTTTCCTTAGGGTTGCATAGAGTAGGAGAGAAGCAAATTATCTTGCAGAAAGCTGGAAGCCTCTGGAGACTGAAATCTGCTGGCAGGATTGTTTACAGATCACAGCTTAGAGTGCATTCAGTATAGCTATTTAAGCCACCATGGCGAATCAGAAGGATCAGCTTTAAAAAAAAGGAATGTATATAACGCAGTGGGAAAAAAAAGCTATTAAAAATGCCCTCTCCAAACCAGTATCCAGTCTTTCAGTTTTTGAATCCACACCCTCAAGGATTTACAAATGCCAATTGTGATGGGAATTCACTATGACAACCATAATACACTATTATGCTTTTATATGCAACGGGAGTGCTATAAATCCAGAGCATTGAAAGCCTGCCGTGGTTCTGACTTCTGATATTTTGATTGATAGATGAAATAACAACAGATCTAAACCATCTAATGATGGTACTGTATGGGGCCAACCTTGTTACACTCGTAAGCGACACACTTCACATAACACATACTCTTGTTTTAAAATCGACATGCAAAATAAAGCACAAAGATACGGAGCCAGATTCCGAGCTCACTTAACTGGAGTTATTCTTGACTTCCACCAGTGTAAGTCAATGGAATGCAGAATCAGTCACACTATAATTTTTAGCTGTATTACAGTAGCCTCCAACGGAGATCAGGGCCCCATAGTGCTCGGTGCTGTATACACAGAAAGAAAGAAACAGTCTCTGCCCCAAAGAGTTTACAGTCTGAATTGGCAAGACAGAGGGGAGGGGACAGGGAAGGGAAGTGAGTTACCTAAGCTCATGCAACAAGTCAATGGCAGAGCCATGGATAAACACGCAGGCCACTGGTCTATCCACTAGACCATGCTACTGTTGCCTTATCCCTGCTGTAACTTGGATAAACATCTCCTTATCTCTCACAGAGGTGGCCCAGAGTTTCAACCTGGCCACCTAAGTAGTGCCTACATCGTCTGCACAGGCACAAACAGAAAGGTGCAAATTGTTCACCATGGCAGCAATGAACCATTAGAGCAGCTTAGCAAGGGATGTGGTGGTGGATTCTCCAGCGCTGGCAATTGTAAAATCCAGACTGGCTGTTTTTCTAAAGGGTCTGCTCTAGTTCAAACAGCACTTAATTCAGGGACGCCTTCTGCTCTACAGGAGGTCAGAGAAGGTGGTCTCAGCAGACCTGTCACAAGAGTGGCTGGCCCTTTAAGGGGAATTTGGGCCCAGGCTACCCTTGAGGAACTAATTCAAGGGGAATGAGCCCACCTAGGCTGTTAATGTTGCACACCTGGGCTTGCTAAAAGGCCATCGGGGTCAGCTGCAGAAACAGAGGAGAAACTCTTCTAAGGGATATTTGCTCCCAGAAAACCACAAGCCCCCGGGAGGAGGGCTGTGCAACCCCCCGCCAAGGGGAGAGACTTTATATCAAGTGTATTGGGCTATATGGAGTTCTTAGGGGGCCTTGAGAGAAGGCAAACTCGGGCAGGGAGAGCCTGCAGTGTGACAATAGATCAGCAGGAGGTGCTCTATGCAGTCATGCCCCATGGCAGGTCTCTTCTGGCCTTGTGAGCTATAAATATATATGCAAATATATGCATGCTAAACAGTCATTTACATAGGGCCAGATTCAGGTCTCGGTTACACTGTGGCACATCTGGAATCGTGGCACATCTGGAATTCGAACCACTGTAGAGGAGAGCAGCATTTTGCCCCACACACTCAGGTCCTCGCCAGGCATTCACAAATGCCCATTTGCACATGCGGCTGCAGGACCTTGGCAGTCAGTGGGCGCAGATGCAGATTTTCCCGATGTGGCTTCGGTGGTCGCGTTTGAAAACTCTGCGCTGTAAGTGCAGGTGGCTGTTGGTACGTCCTTGTCTGGAGTTCAGTCCGGCTGAAGCACCGGGAATGACTCGGCTGGATAAGATTGCTGAGCAGGACCCAGCGATGAGTCACGGCAGGTAGCAGGAAATTGCCAGTGCTATTTGTGGGCTGGGAGGAGGGATGCAGCTAGTATGGGCTAGACAGGAGAGGGAACAATATTGATTTTTATTAAGGAATCCCAGCTCAGAGCCGTACATTGCCTCCCTAGCAAGCAGAGAGAGACCTCTAGGCTGTGGAGTTCGTACTTCATTAACCCAGCAGTGTAAGGGTCTGGTGTTACTTCTCTGCCTTTCAGGTGCCTATCACTGGGGCATCTGGGCACAGTAGAGCAGTTATAGGTAGCCCCTCATGTGCCCTAAATTCCTCAATGTGCATATTTGTCTGGGTTTTGTGGAGTTAAGTTAAACTCATAGGGCCTGAGTCTCATTTACCCTAAGCCCTTTGACCCTCCCTCTCCCCTTCCCAGGCAGAGACCTTACATTGAGACTGCCAGAGAGGTGTAAAGCAGCCAGAGTGTAAGTGAGAATCAAGGTCTATGCGTTCTTGGTGGTCTGCTTCCCAGACAGGACCAGGATGTGTTGTGTGGGGGGAAATTGATGACTTATGTAGGAGCTCTCTCTAGCTCTCTGCAGAAGCACATGGTGTCTGTTTCCATCCTTTCTTCCTCTCCTCCAGTCTACCTGATTGCATTGATCCAGAGGAGGAAATCCTTCTCAGAGATGTTATCACTGCACGAGGCAGGGATCCCCTGAAAATATTAGTTTGTGATCATGTCATTAGAGACTGTCATAATGCAGACACACCGGGAGCTGAATTCAGGTTGCATGGGCATTTCATAGCTTTGCAACCTTAATGTGCTTTTAATGTAGTTCTTTTTTTATGTAATATATGGGCTGCTTTTTTGTTGCTAGGAAATACTGATCCGCTTTTTGTTCTTGGGAAGTAGCAGCAGGGCCGGTGCAACCACTAGGCGAACTAGGCGGTCGCCTAGGGTGCCTAGTGGTTGGGGGTGCCAAAAAGCGTTAGCTGGGGCGGGGCACGGCCCCAGCCATGGAGGAGCCGATGCGGTGCAGAGGGGGCAGCATCCCTGCAAAAATGGTAGCGCCGCTAGCAGGGAGAAGCCGTGCCCCCGCCACCCTTCCTACCCAGGCTGCGGTCCGGTGCCCCCCCCAGGGCCCCTGCAGCAGATGCATGTGGGCGGCGGCCCCCGTGCGCCCCCCGGCTCCCCCCTCGCTGCGCTCGGGCTCTGGGCTCCCCGGGAGGGGCAGCGGCGGCGGCTCACACTTCCGGGAGCCGCAGAACCCGAGCTTGGCGACGGGGGAGCTGGGGGGCGCACGGGGGCCACCGCCCACATGCATCTGCTGCAGGAGCCCTGGGGGGGGGCACCGGACGAATCAGGATCCGGAGTAGGCAGGGCAGTCCAGCACAAGGAAAGCCCAGGTGCATGGACAACTTCCTGTTCCTGTCCTTGGGTTAAATAGAGACTGAGGACCAATCAGGATCCCCAGGGTTCCACCAATCAGATCCCAGGACTGGAGTCCTCTGCTGGAGTCCAGCTGCTATTCTAGCTGCTCTCAGGAGGTCACGAGGTGGCAGGCTGGGACTCCCTAGCTCTTAAGAACCCCATAGACAAGGATTTGAGACCCATAATCCCTGCTGCAAGTGCCTTGATATTGCAGTGCTCACCTTCAGACACCTGCAAGGTGGCTGGCTGCCTTCTAGGTGCTCGGTTCTTTCTGAACGTCAGCTCCCTTTGCAGTGTTCTGAATTGAGGCATCTGAACTTGCCAGACACTTTTGAAAATCCAGGCCGCCCTCTTTACCCTTTGGCTGTCTTTGCTGTGTTCCATAGGAAAGTTTAGATGAACCTTGACGAACCAGGGGCAGATCGTCAGCTGATGTAAATGGTCACAGCTCCATTAAAGCCAGTGGGAGGTGCTGGTCGGAAGAGAAGGGACCTGAGGCTGCCTGCAGGGGGCACCGATTTGGTGGACAGAAGAAGGGCCGCCCACAGCCAACATCAGAGACGGCTTTCAATCCCATGGCACTCCTCTCCCCTGCCCCCCCCCACCCCAGTTCTTTTTATTTTTTTTACACCTGGCCTCTTCTTAACCTGGTTCTGATCAAAGCCGGCTGGCTGAACTGGGGCTGAAGCTAGTGCGTGGAGACATTTTGTGCTGATGATGAGCATCCTGGAGGAAGGGAACATTTTCATTTAGCCAGCCGGCAAAGGAACAGAGGAGTCTACCCATGCTATTTAATGAATGCCTTTAAAGGGCAGGATCAAAGCGAGAGAGGGAAAATTTCAAAACATGGCAAAGGAAATAAAGGGTTTTGTACAAATAGCTCCTAAGTGCCGTTTCTAGGGCTAGCTCTGCAGAGTGCCAGCCTCGAAGAGCAAGTGGAAAGAGCAGTGGATGAGAAGCAGAAGCAGCAGGATGATTAAAACACAGAACTGTGAGTCGGGGCTGGAGAGCAAGCATCGGTTCCTCGCTTTGCTGCAGCACTCGCGTGACCTTGTGCTAGTGACTTGCCCACTGTAAAATGGAGAGAATGATACTTATTGGGAGGCTGTGAGGATTAATTAATAAATGTTTGTCCCCCCTCCTCCCATTTGGGTCATCAGCAGGATTTGAGCCTGGAACCTTTTGATGTAAAACCTTAACCACTGCTGTTGGGAGCCAAAAAGCAAGATTTCTAGAAGCTATTACGGGCTCCACACTAGGAGGGCTCAGACAGCTGCATAAGGTTAGTGCAGGGTACGTTTGCAAAGTTTTTTGAGGTTCTTGGCTAGAAAGCACTGTCTGGGCAGAGTACTAGCCTCTAATTTCCCCAATCCTTTCTCACTGCTTGTGTTGCTGGGGCTGATGTCAGTGAAGCCTACACGGCCTCTTATCAAATGCAGGACCTGGAGGCGTTCACAGTATTGCTCCATGTAGGAATAAGGACTCTTGTGTTCAGTGATGGTAGTGGGGGCGCTTTGAACAAGAGCTACTGGGTGCTCTGCGTTTCTGAGAAGTCAGGTCAGGAGGCTGCTACAGACGTAGGGGTAACATTTTCCAGAGCATCTACATGATTTAGGAACCTAGGTCCCATTTTCCAAAGAGACGTAGGACTCGATTTGTAAAGGTATGTAGGCACCTCAAAGCTGCAGATCGACACCTCCCGAGCTTGGACATTCTCATGCCATGCACCACTGATGTCCCACGTAAGCCCTTTTGTGAGGACTGAAGCAACACAGAAACCTCATGCTGGCCATGTGCCCAGCACTGAAATTCTCCCAGAGTGCACATGTGCACGCACCTGGCTTAACGCTCGCGCCCCAGCCCAATGCAGCCTCTGCACAGCGCTGCTCCCCCCCAGTGCTCAGCTACAGCCATCTGACACCGGCTTTAAATTATGCAAGCTGCAAACGGCTCCAAGCAGCTGACCCCACACCCAGGGATTGGTACAGGGCAAGGACATCCGGGCCAGGCCCCTTTGCCCTGCTACACTGGCAGCTGGGAGGAGGAGTGGTTTAAGAACGCTTACATGGGTTATATCCCTCTGGAAGGTCCCTCTGAGGCTGGGGCGATCCTGCCGGGGTTAGAGACCAATACAACCACACCGGACAATTTGGTCATATAGATGTTCACTTCACTCTCCCGTCACGAGCCTGCGAATGAGCCTGAAGGAAGTGAAAACTGAAATGCTTTAAAACACAAATCGGTTTGTGGCATAGTGGTGATTAAAAATAAATGGCTATTTAAAGCCATAAAATAATACTCTTTAAATATCTGTTTTTAAGGCTAACAGGATAATTACTTAATCTCCCTTGTCACATTAATGCAGTTTAAATTACTGACTGAAGCCAGCGGATCCTTTATATCACTCTCCTCCTACTGAAGTCACTTACATTGTTCCTTCCTATGCAAGTATGAGAAAAAAAATAAGAACAGTAACTTCTGTTCTCAAAGTACATGAAATTGCCTTAAAACCACTAACCAGCCTGAAAAGCTAGAAATGAGTCCTTGCTTAGGGCAAGTGCAGGTCACCTGTTTTCCACCTGCTACTTACCATGCCCCCAGGATGTTCCAGGTTGGAATGCTGCTTCAGTAACGGCTGAGCAGTTTGTTACTCTAGGGATGCACTTATTTCTTTTTAACTGTCCACCATAGATGCATAGGGCTGACTCAGGGATGCCAGGAAGCAGGTTTATAGTTCAGCTCTCTCTGAGTCTAGGATATTTTAAAAATATTTTGGGCTGAGTTGCACCTTCATTCACCAGTAGTCTCTTGGACTAGATCTGGCTTTAGACGCAACTCTGAGCAGGGGTTACCACGAGGAGTAGCCTCAGCAACACCACGAGAGACACCTTAAAATCCAATTCCTCCTCTATTTCATCATTGCTCCAGAGAATGGAGGTCAGTCACTGCCTACAGTAGTTCCAGCAGTAAACGACTACAAAAGCTACTCTCAAAAGGCCAGTTATTCTTTGGGAGAAATTTAAAGATATTGTATTTTGTTCCCTGAGAATTTTTACTGGTGTTTCCAAGAAAAAAAAAGAAAAGAAAATGGAAGGAGTCTGAATTTCCACAAACTGTCTGTTAGGTGAAATGTTTCAATTTTCAGTCATATTTTTCAAACCTGAGAATTTTGACTGGAAACGGAAACCTTTCCCCTCCAAACAGTTGAAAAATTGGAAAATGTTGACCAAACTGAAAATTCGGTGAGAACGGCTGGTTTGGTGGGAGCTGTTGGGCCTGGTATTTACACTCTAGTTCACCAGAGTGTGTCATGTAAGATCTTTAACGCACCTGTGTCACACAGTTCTTCCATAGCATTGTGAAATGCATGTGTGGAAGTGATGTAAGGAGTTATGTACATACACTGAGAACTATATTTTTAAGGTCTGTGTCTAGGGCCTGGTCACAAAGGTGACAAACTGGGGTCTGTCAGACAAGAAATGTTGCTTTCTTTGGCTGTTTAGCTGTAATTTAACTATTATATTGTTTGCACTGAGTCCCCTCTCACCAGTCTGAACCGAATGCTAATGAAGGACTGTGGCTTCTTCCAAGAGAGGAAATTAAAAGGAAGATGTAAACAGCAGGGTATGTGGATGTGTGTGGGAATGGGACCCTATCTAACGTGCACATCAGAAATGTTGCTGGTATAGTTGGGAGACAAAGAAGTCACCTTCATGTAAGAAGTAAACGGACAGTGAGTTTGGGCCATGAAAGAGGGGTCTCAGCCAGGCTTCGCTGAAAATACTGGAGAGAACTTGGGGGTGCAATAAGCATCTTTACATAGGAGGAGAACGTGTTAGTTAAGTTTAGGCTCTAGATGCTATGTCTTTGTTCTATATGCAATAATTTATTCCCAATATTCTTACTCACTGTCTCTTGAATCTCTGTTCTTTGATGATAAACCTAGTCTTGGTTTCACTATTGATGTACCTAAGTGCTGTGTGGTCAGCAGAGCTGTGGTCTAAGGTGTAACCAATAAGCTGGTGAGGATGGTTCCCTTGGGAATAGCTGGCCTGGTAATTCTGGGAGTGTTCAGTGGATGCTGCAGGGAGCACAGAGTATTTGGGGTTGGTGCGTGCCTGTCGCTGCCTGTACAGAGAGCGCGAGGCTGACCCATAGCAGGTACTGATCAGACTTCCTCACACTGGGGGAAGGTGGTGGTGAAGTGCCCCACAACCCTGTGTACCCCTGGGGAGCGTCACGGTCAGTAAGGCTGGGGAGAGGTTTCCAGCCATGGTGCCTTGTCTAGGTGGATCTCCTGGGGCGGCGTAACCCGATGGCCTTGCTGTGTGGCACAGCTGTGGGCCAGCAGGGCAGCACCGCAGGCCCGCGGCAGGGATCATCCACACTGTAATGAGCAGCTGGAGCAATGGGTGAGACAGAGAGCCGGAGGTGGCTAGTGGCTAGTTGGGGGACTGTCTCATTCCCCAGGAGTGGGTCATATTTTCAACATGATCAGCTGGGAGGGTGTGGCACAGGGAGTGTCCGGGAGAGAATGGGGCTCCCCCTCTCTCTTTCAGAATTGGACACCTGGCTGTAAAGGTCAGGGTATGTCCCCCGCTGCCCGCCCCAGTCTCACCCACGCCACTCTCACCCCTACCCGCCCATCTCCCAACTCCACAGGCTAACTCCACTGGATCAAGCAGCATAATTTCTGATTCATACCATGGAACCTACCTGACTGGATCAGAACCAAGGTCCATCTGACCCGGTGCTTGGTCTCTGACCGCGGCCAGCACCAGATGCTTCAGAGGAGGGTGTATGAACCCTGCACTAGGCAGTTGTGGCACAATCTGCCCTCCGTGAAGGTCTCATCCTAATCCCTAATAGTTAGAGACTCATTTGAGACTGGTCCCAGGGAGAGAAAGGAATCAGTGCCTCCATCTTCCTCTTAGGCCCCTAGAGACGTGGGGCACCCACAGGATCTGACAGCCCCACTCACCCAGTCCCTGGGCATCACGTTGAAACTCATTGTTCAAACCTAACCTTGCTGATCAGTCAGAATCCAATCCCCGCCTTCCCCTCCTTGGCCTTGGCTTTGCTCCTGGAGTTCTCTTTGTGCTGGGTGCAGCGAGCGCCGCTGCAGTAAGTTTAAGATCGCTGTTCTCAGTTTCATTTCCCTCCTGACACCGTGCGTCATGTTAGCTTCATGCCCTGCGCTTCATTTGCCAGACACAGTGCATATTTTCTCTAGTTCTGCCTATTTACTGTGCTGCGAGGAAAAGCAATTCACCATATTTAAATGAGCAATTATTACTTAGTTGTTATTATTTTCAACCAGAGGGCATGGAGGAACAGAAACAAGCGAGGGAAAGAAACCGCATCAAAGCTGAACTTTGAAGAGGGATGAACAAAGGACGAGGGGTGTGTGTGTGTATGTGTGGGGTCTTTAACTGTCCCTTTAAGAAAAACCTCTTGATGTTAGCCCATTGTCATGCTGCCCAGTTGTTTCCAATCCAGCTCCCTAGCTGGTGTCCTGCTGCCTGAGTGAGCCAGACAAAGTTAGACAATGCTTTGCATGCACCTAATTTATGCATGCAAATCAGGGGTCAAGCCCTGCCCACAAAACAAGCTCTTCTCACTTAAGACACCCTAATGGGACGCCACTCTCAATAGGTCATGTGACTATTCAAAATATGATCATTGTGCTCTTTTGGCTGAGATCCTCCTTAGTGACATTTCAGTGCCACACAGGTATTTGTGCATGCTCAGAGTGAGCCCTGTGGCCTGATCAGCCACATGCACACTCAGGCAGCTTGTTTGCAGGGTTACATTGGATATTTCACATACACACAATAATGCTGCACATCTAACGTTGAAAACCTGGGCCAGCACTATCTAGCATGGTGAATTGTAGTGTCCCAGAAGAAGGCAGATGTTCAAAAGGACTCTTGTCCTTTTCAAAGGGAGTTGCAATCTGGTTACCGTGTTTCCAGGCATATATACCCATTTCTTTATGGCTTGCTTAGAGTGCTGATTGTTGCCAAACTACCCAGTATGGTAACTGAATGCAGCAGCACAGCGGAGAACTAGCGTGGAGTGGCTATAATTTAAGAACGCTGGAACTGCCAGCCTGGACCAGACTGATGGTCCATCTCGTCCAGTCTCCGACTGTGTCCAGCACCAGCTGCTTCTGAGGAAGGGGCAAGAAGTCCTGCAGGGGGAGTTATGGAATATCCTTCCCATAAGGAAAAATTCCTCCTAACCTCAGTAACTAGAGGCTGGTTTGTGTCCTGCAGCACCTGGGTAGCCCTGTTCTCCATGTAAATCTCAGATCCTTTCTGTAGCCCTGTTGAGTTCTTGGCGTTACTGAGCTCTTACTGCAGTGAGTTCCACAGGATAACTAGTCCTGTCATTTATTTATCTCAGCCACCTATTTTGTCATTAATTCCTTAAATTACCATTGAGAGGTCCCTTTTGACCTCGTTTGCATGCTCCTGAAGCCAGTCATTCCCCAAGGGCTCTAGTTGTGGCCAGGCACAATCTGTGAGTGAGATGTTTGTGTCTCACACTGTGCTCCTTTCTGGCCACTCCTATCTGAAAAAGGAGAGAGACAAAACAGGTTGGAGCTCCACAGATGGGCAACAAGCACGTTCAGAGACCCGGAGAGACTTCCATATCAAGAGGACTTGTGAAGACTGGGACTGTTCCTGGTAGAGAGGAGGTTAATAAGGGGACATGATCAAAGTATGCAAAATAAGGAATGGGACAGAGCAGGCTGATCGAGCATTTCTGTTCACACCATCTAATAACACAAAGCCAAGGGGACAGGCAATGAAATTGAAAGGTGACAAATTTAAAACCGATAAAAGGACTTTCTTTTTTTAGACAAAGCAGGGACAGCCTGTGGAACTCACTGCCACAATATCTCACTGAGGCCAAGAGCTGAGCAAGATTCAGACCAGATTGTGCATTCATAAGGATGAAAATATCCTTATGAATGTAAGGTGTAAGGATGTAAGGATTCCAAAAGAACTCTCCCCCCCAGAAAAATCAGGAAGGGCTATAAACCCTAATGCTTCAGGGCAAATGTCACCATTAACCTGAGTGGATTAGGAAGAAACCTCACCTTCAGGTACGTTATTCTCAGCCATCAATCCCATTTCCTCCCATGAACCTGGGCTATATAGAATTGATGTTGCATTTAACTGAACTTTTACTTAGTTTAAGAGCCACAGAATTCATAGCTTAAAAAAATAATCTAATTGTTATATTCACAAACTGCCACAAGATAGCACTATGCCAAAGCATGACTGCTTCAGCTCATCAGTGTGAGTGTGTGTGTGTGTGTGGGGGGGGGGGGGGAGGGCGCAGTGCGCGGTGGGGAGAGGAGGTGCTCATGGTAAGGATTAAGAGTCAAGTTGCCATTCTGTAACTCAGGTTGTCCATGCAAGGCAGAATAGCAGCACCTGTATCCTTCTAAATAGCCATTTGTTCAAGCCATTTGCATCTTAAACCTGGCAGGTACCTTGAGCCTGTTATTTTAGGGTTAGCTGCAGGACAACAAATGCCTAAAGGATGCAGCTGCAATTAAACATTAGGTGTAATGAAGAATTTGGTCTCTAGATGGAAGTGCTATGTGTTATTAAGTGTTATGATTGATGTGTTGGGAATTGAGGCAATAGGATAAAATGCGGTGGATCTTTCTCGGTAGGGGGAATGGGAGAAAGCATGATCTAGTTAATTAACCAGGGAAAAGTCTGCTCTTGGATTATCATACCACAAACATCTGCATACTGGTGCAGGATTCTTTAGCTGTTGCAAACGCTGCAGTCAGGTGTAATTGACAGTAAAGGGGGTAGATGCTTTTGCTTTTACAGTCTAATGAAATGTTAGAAACCCAGGCCCTGGCCCTGATTCACATGGGTTCACTCCAAATGGTGTAATGCCATTGAAACCAAAGGAGTTATACTGGGTGAAAACTGGAGTAATGTAAGTCCTGTGTCTTATATAAGGCATGATGCTATTTTACTCCGGTGACTCGATTGATCGTGCATTTGTAGCAAGTGTTTTGTGCCTCGAAAAGCAAACAGCGAAAGAGAGCATTTGTCTCCTATACCTAACAGGCTTTACCAAGCCAATAAAGCTGCAAGGCTATGAATAATGCTTACTATCCCCAACCAAAGTAACTATCTAATTATACACGTCAGAGCCCTGACTTCACCTGGCTTCTGGTGCTATAAGACGCTTTGAAAAACGCAAATGCTTTCTGTAGCAGAAACTGGAGTTTGAGTTAGTGTCCAAGACAGGCTAATGGGATGTAGCTGAGTACGCTGTCATGTCTCTGGTTCGGGCTATAACTCTGCGGCGGTAGCAACAGAGCATTAGCCAGCTGCATCGCTGGGACTGGTCTCAGCTGCATGTGTTGCTTTGAGTCCTAGAGGTGGGAATTTGGTGGCCTTGTTTTTGCGGGAGCGTAACAAAACCCTTCCCCCTTCAGCAGATCCCAGCCGCAGGAAGGCTGATTTCTCCCTGTGTTAAGCTGGGCACCAGTTGCGTTTTACCTTGATTGTTCTTGTAACTATTTCTGACTTTGATGCCTCATGACTTGTACTCACTTAAAATCTCTTTGCAGTTAATAAACAGGTTTCATCTAATCCACTGTGTTTGGACTGAAGTGTCTGGGAAACACCATTTGGGGTAGTAAGTTATGTGCCTATTATTTCTATTAAAGCAATAACAGAGCTTATATCATTTGTATTGTCTAGGAGCGGGCTGGGCCGTATGGGACATACATTTCCGGGGACAGGGCTGGCTCCAGGCACCAGACGAGAAAGCATATGCTTGGGGCGGCGCCTTGTAAGGGGCGGCAGTTCGGGGATTCTTGGGGCGTCCGTGATTTTTTTTTTTTTTTGTGGCTTCGGCAATTCAGCTGGGCTTTTTTTTTTGCCTCGGCAGTTTGGCGGCGGCCATTTTTTTTTGCTTGGGGCAGCCAAAAAGCTAGAGCCGGCCCTGTCCGGGGGAATAGCTAAGGTTGGGAGTGCACTGGGGTCACCCTGCAGGATAACCCAGGCTGGCCAGAGCCAAGGTCTGGCTGGGAGTGAGGTACATACTGGAAGTTGTTTGTGAGCAGTCCAGACAGAGGCTGCCGCAACAAAGCAGTGTAAAGGGCACCCCAGGCTGGAGGGCAGGGGTGACAGTGATTCATTAGTCTGGATTGTACCCTGAGTATGTCACACCCTCACTGGAGCCTTGCCTCTAGTTCAGGGCCCACCATGGGGCTAGTTCCTGTGATTCCCCTTCCCAGCAAAGGGGAATCCTAGATCCCGTCTCTCCTGGGGCTCTTCCTTTACCTCAACTAGTCAATTCCCAGGCTGTCTGCCTCTGGGCTGGCCTTCCCCTTGCCTCCTTCACCCCTGCTGCCTGCTCCAATCAGGGCCCATGGCAGGGTTCAAGCTCCCCCAGCCACCTGAGAACTCTCAGCACAGCCATCACCAGGGTCCAGTCGTTACCCAAGGGCCTGCTCCCCATCCAGTTAGGATTAGCTGGGAGGGTGGTTGATCCTCACAGGCCAGGCTGAGCCCAGCTCCCCTGAAAAGGCCCGCCCACGATAGGGTCTCTCCATGCCTAGCATTGTAAATATGGCCCACAAATGTTTCGCAGAGCAGGTTTCTGCCTTGGGACACCCACAGGTTCGTTAAATCACTGCATGGTCTGCCTCTCACTGCTGTCCCATGGAGCATTTGGCCACGCAGGAATAAGCCTCTTTAAAGTTACGCTACCAGAACAGAAATAAATAGCAACAGTGCTGCCAGGCCCATGCCGTCCATAAAATTATGAATCAGGCCATGTCCTGGAAGTTTATAATGTGGTCTGGTGTGCTGAGCCTAGGCAAGGCTGAGAGCTTCTTAATGAAGCGCTAGCCTGCCTTCCTTTGATCCCTATTCCCTTGACAAAGGGGTGGGGTTAACTCAGGGGTTTAAAAAGCCAGCATGAGCGGCCAGAAGAGCTAGCGAACAGGAGAAGCAAAGCGGGAGTTTTGTGAGGGAGAGTGAGCATGAAAGGCTGATGAACCTAACAAACATTCTCTAAACTTAGGCCAATAAACATCCCAAAGAAACCTCTCCTCCACACCCCCGCAAAAGTAACAATACTTCAGGCAGAAATCCAGCAGCAGAGTGGGGACTAACTAGTGTATTGCACTGAATGGCGCATGTATGATTGCCTGCCTCCTGGCACACTGTGCATTCAATGCAAGCATCTCTTGGCCCTCGGAGAGGGAGGTCAGGCTCTTGAGCTCAGAGTGGTTGAACTAGAGGAGCTAAGGGAGACAGAGAGGAACATAGATGAGACTTTCCAGGACCCAGCAGAGCAGTCCCACCCCCTATCTGACCGCCTCTGTGCTGTTGAGGATGATGAAAGTCTCAGGGAACGAGAACATCAAGCTGGAGCAGGAAACATCTGCTCCTTTGGATTTTGAAAAGCTTTTTTTTTGCATGTTTCTGTTGGGGAGCAGAGGGGAGCAGAGCATTTGATCTGACAGGGACTTTGTTTCCCCTCTGTTTTGAAAGGGAGATGGGAAGCAGATGGGACTGATTTCTAAGAGCTGAACATGGCTCAGGATCTTCAGGTGGATGTGGAGGAAAGAATTAGTGGACTGGATTCCAGCCGAGAAAATCTACCGGGTTTGGGTGGGGCTGGCTGGAAAACAAGAGATCCATTTTGGGAAAGATTTCAAGGTTTCAAAATCTGTTTTCTTCCACATTGGAATGAAACTGAGACCTTTTGAATTTTTTTGTGAAAAAGTGAGCCCAAGCTCTGCCACTAATAGCTCAGTGGTTCAGGCATTCCCCAGGAATGTGGGAACGCAAGGTTCAAGTCCTACCTCTACTCGCAGGCGGGGGGCACAGGACTCTCTTTTGACCAGAAATTCCATCCTGGACCTGAGAAAATTTAGTCAAAACGGATATGTCACCATAACAATTTCTAGTGCTGGTGAATCAGCATGTTCCGATGGAAAAATGTTTCATGAAAAGATCCCGACCAGCTCTAGTCTTGGGCTGTATTCTCCACCACCTTGCTCTGTGTGTCGGCATTTATACTGGCACTATGTGGGGGTAATATTCTGGCCAATCAGACCGGCCGTGCCTTACAACCCTAACGCAGTATGGGGTCACTGACCACGCAAGGCGCAGGGATCTCAGTGGGAATGATCCACAAGGCTCCAGGGCATAAAGGGTTAACATTTTACACGGGGAATAGTTATCTGACCTGTACTATATTTGCATTGGGAGACCTGCCAGAATGTCGAGTAACCATTGTAAATTCGCAGCCAGGGCAATGGGCCCCAGTCCCAAAGGGGACCCCCGTCATAGGAGTAAATAATGCTAACAATGTACAATTAATTCCATGAGTAAAAATGGTACAGACCAAAAGATTAAGATGCAAGTGGAACCACAATGTGAGCAGTGTGTCTCTATGGAAACAAATTAGGAGACTATCTTTAATGAGACATGGGCATAGCACTAAACTCGTCTGAAAGCCATGACTGTGATTGTGCCATGAGATAGATGTAGGTAATCGATTACAACTTGGGTGCAGAAAGCCACTGTCAGCCCTAGGAATGCTAATGAATATCACAACAGAACAAATTATAAGTGTATTCTGGGAAGTGGGTGTGACGGGTTGGGGCCACAGAGACCGGCTTGGTGCTGCCACCTGGTGTGCCAAGGCTACTTCTGCCCCTGCTTCCAGGCCTTTTCCAGCTTGGGACTCCCGAATCCTGTCTGTTTTGAGCCAGATTCCACTGATCTGCTGCAAACACAGACCCAAGTCCACTCACCACTGTAAGGCCCCTGGAAGCGCTCTTGCCTTTGACACCCAGCTGCTCAACTCCAAGGAGGCTCAAACCCTTAATAAATCCATTTTACCCTGTATAAAGCTTATACAGGGTAAACTCATAGATAGTTCGCTTTCTATTTCAAAGATGGAAAGATATGCACCCCTGATCGCTTCCCCAAGGCACTAAGTCGTACTCAAGGAAACTTAATAAGTAAAAAATGATTTTAATAAGTACAGAAAATAGAATTTAAGTGAGTTCAATTAGTGACAGACAGAACAAGGTGAATTACCGAATAAAATAAAATAGAACACGCAGTTCTATGTCTAATCACCCTGTGTACAGATAAGCCCCTCACTGGGTCCAGCAATCACTCACCCCCCTAATGTCTTTGTCCTCTGTTCAGTCTCTTTCAAGTCTCCTTGGGGGGTGGAGGGCTTCTTCCTTTAGCCAGCTGAAGACAAAATGGAGGGGTTTCTTCGGGGTTTAAATAGATTTTTCTCCTCTGGGTGGAGACCCCTCCCTCTCCCTGTGTAGCATCCAGTTACCAAATGGAGTTGGGGTCACCTGGACCAGTCACATGCACAACTCAGTTCCAGACCAGCCACATTCCTGGCAAAGTTCAAATGTGGATTGGTGACTGCAAGTTCTATTGTCCTGTTAAGTGCTTCTTGATTGGGCACTTAACCTGCACATTCCTTTCTCAAGAAATACAACCGATATTCATAACTTCAACTACAACAATGATACATGCATACAAACAGGAGGAATAAATTCAGTAGGTCATAACTTTCACAGAGATATGTTACATGGCACATGTAGCATAAAACATATTCTAGTTACATATATACATTTATAAGCATCTCCCCATAAAGTTTTATGGGGAACACCGTCACAGTGGGTCCCGAGCTTCAGAGGTCCAAATTTGCTCATCGTCCCATATAAGCCAGTAACACCGACACCCTTGGGTCGGTGACATGGAAAACAGCACCATGGAATGGTTTACAGTTACTGGCAAAGGCCAGGTTTCATGCTATCCCCACTTGTCTTAAGCGTTATCATAGACTTTATGATGAGAGGAGTGACCGCTGCAGCTGAGGACACTGGTAGTGTTTAGGCAAGGGATAAGCTACAAGATTTAGGTTTTTGCCAACGATGCCTTTCCAGCTTGACTGTGAATCACTGATAACTACTCTCTGGCAGCAGTTTTCCAACCAGTTGTGCACCCATCTTATAGTAGCTCCATCTAGGTTGTATTTCCCTAGTTTGTTTATGAGAAGATCATGCGAGACCCTATCGAAAGCATTACTAAAGTCAAGATATACCATGTCTACCGCTTCCCCTCATCCACAAGGCTTGTTACCCTGTCAAAGAAAGCTATTAGGTTGGTTGGACATGATTTGTTCTTGACAAATCCATGCTGCCTGTTACTTATCACGTTATCTTCTACGTGTTTGCAAACTGATTGCTTAATTATTTGCTCCATTATCTTTCTGGGTACTGAAGTTAAGCTGACTGGTCTGTAATTCCCCAGGTTGTCCTTGTTTCCCTTTTTATACCTTGGCACTCTATTTGCCCTTTTCCAGTCCTCTGGAATCTCTCCGGTCTTCCATGACTTTTCAAAGATAATCACTAGTGGCTCAGATATCTCCTCAGTCTGCTCCTTGAGTATTCTAGGATACATTTCATTAGACCCTGGTGACTTGAAGACATCTAACTTGTCTAGATAATTTTTAAACTTGATCTTTCCCTATTTTAGTCTCTGATCCCACCTCATTTTCACTGGCATTCACTGTGTTAGACATCCAATCACTACTAAACTTTTTGGTGAAAACAAACAAAAAAGTCATTTAGCACGTCTGTCATTTCCACATTTTCTATTATTGTTTTTCCCCCCTCATTGAATAATGTGCTTACCCTGTCCTTGGTCTTCCTCTTCCATCTAACGTACTTGTAAAATGTTTTCTTGTTACCCTTTATGTCTCTAGCTAGTTGAATCTAATTTTGTGCCTTGGCCTTTCTAATTTTTTTCCCTACAGACTTGTATTATTTGTTTATAGGCATCCTTTGTAATTTGACCTAGTTTCCACTTTTTGTAGGACTCTTTTTGAGTTTTAGATCATTGAAGATCTCCTCGTTAAGCCAGGGTGGTCTCTTGTCATACTTCCTATCTTTCCTACGCAGTGGGATAGTTTGATCTTGTGCCCTTAATAATATCTCTGAAAAAACTGCCAACCCTCTTGAACTGTTTTTCCCTGTAGACTTGCTTCCCGTGGGATCTTACCTACCAACTCCCCGAGTTTGCTAAAGTCTGCCTTCTTGAAATCCACTATCTTTATTGTGTTGTTTCCCTCCCACCATTCCTTAGAATCACGAACTCTACCAATTCATGATCACTTTCACCCAAGCTGCCTTCCACTTTCAAATTCTCAACCAGTTCCTCCCTATTTGTCAAAATCAAATCTAGAACAGCGTCTCCCCTAGTAGCTTTCTCCACCTTCTGAAATAAAAACATTAAACACAGGCAGATGGTGGAAGAACGTAACAGGAAGCTGAATGCATTCCCACAGCACCATGTAAGAAAAGTCTTGGGAATTCATTGGAGGGATCATGTAACCAATGTGAAGCGTTGTGCCGCACAGATCTGTGGACTCAGTAATTAGACGGCTATGGTGGTTTGGCCAGGGCTTGCCCTTATGCTTCTGCAACCTACTTTATGGCCCAAGCACAAAATATATATCTTAGATTGCATTGCACCTGGAGGGAAGAGATGGTGTGGGGGACAAAGAATGACCTATCACAAGGCAGCTGCTATCATGGTGACAATTTATGATGGAGTGAGTGGCTGGCTGTGGCTAGACAGCTGTGGCACAGGAGAGTCTAAGTCCACGTGAGTGGATTGTTGGCACTGGGAATTGAACCTGGGATTTCTGGATCAACGAGCATGAGCCTCTGCTGTTTTGGCTAAAGAGAAACCCCTGCTAGCTCAAGTGGCAGCAGATGCAATTTCTATCTCTGGCCCAGCCACCACTAGAGGGGCACAGAGATCACACAGAGTAGGTGCGATCACATAATTGAATGCATGAGATCCTAGAGCTCCTGGAAATGGTTTGGGGCCATTTTTTATACTCCAGGGTAGTGGGCTGGATCCAGCCCTGGTGCAACTGGACAGACAGCAGCCGATTTGCCCCAGCACTGATTTTGTCTCCCACTTTGGGTCCGTGTTAGCTGCAGTTTCAGATGGTTTCCCTGATGTCTCCTGGGATGCTGAGGGTGCCTAGGGGCTGTAGCGGAGAGGAGAACCCCTCCCTCCAGATTGCTGCTAAGGGCTGGATCTCCACTGGTATAAATCAGCAGTTCTTCTGAAGCTAATGGAGTCACATCCATTGGCGGCCGTTGGGGAGCTGGCCTGTGAGCCTCCAAGGGACCTTGCAGATGCAGCATCTGGTGGAGGGAAGTGTGAACTATGATGCCCATCCTTGCTGAGCTGTGCTCAGTGCAGGACCCAGCAAAAGGGGGTTCATACCTGAATTCTGAGTCCAGCACATGCCAGGCCACTCTGTGCCCTGCAGCCCATGGCCCAGGGGCTTGTTCTGTCAGCTGGGGGTTGTCGGAGGACAGAGATGCTCTGGCCATGCCCCCTTCCTCATGGCCCTGCCCCCTATGACAGGGGCACCTTCCCCCAGAATATTTTGTAGCTCAGTAGATCTTCCCAGCCTCTCTATGCCAGTGGATTGGCACCAAGGGGGCAGAGCTGAGTAGAGACTTGGGCCCGTTGAGGCCAAGGTGGGCCCAGCCCCTCCAGGAGCTCAGGGGAAGCGTGGTCGCTGCGCTATGTGTTGACTGAGCTAGTCTGAGCGGTGCGGCATGGCTGCAGGGTGCTAGGGGAGCGCAGGGACTTCGAGTGTGCAAAGGCGGAAGCATAGAGGAGGCTCCTTGGGCCTCCTCATCCCCATGCATCCCACAGGGCTCAGCCTGGGGAAAATCAGCTACAGGCAGCCACTTCTGAGGGCTCTCAGTGGGTCAGGGATCAGGGCCTCATTGTGCCAGCCGCTGCACACACCCGGCAAGACACCCATTCATGCCACCTTCATAGCAGCACGCCCATATTCTTGCCTCTCTCCTTCCTGGTAGGCTGGTGGTGCCCCCTTTTCTCTGGCTCGGGCAGCTCACTCCATGCAGCTCAGGCTGTGGGGGGCCCTGCACCTTTTGCTGCGGGGGACGGGGGGGGGGCGTGGTGTGCTCCCCCCTTAGGCTCCGGCCCTTTAAAGCAGAGCTCTGCCAGGGCTCACGGAAAGAATGGGGCATTGGCCCAATCCCCTTGCCTCTGAGTTTCAGCCCAGCCCCTCTGGCTCCTGCAGTGGCCAAGCATGTGGGGCTGCCCCCAAAGCCCCTTACAGGGGAAAACAGCAAGAGTTCACACCGCCTTAGGCTTTGGGGGTGGGGCAGGAGGAGTCCTCTGCTTGCCCCATCCACACCCATTCCAGGGTGTCCCCTAAAGGGGAACAGAACCCCCGTCTCCTCGGATGGACACAGGCTCTCCTCTGTGCATGGGTGGGAAGGCATCCACTGCACCTGGAATGAGTAGCTCAGAGGTCAGTTTCCTTTGGCCTGGGGTTTCCCCTGTGTCATTGCATTAAACAGGGCTGAGCACACTCCCAGGGAACAAGTCCCACTGCCGTTCCTGTTTAGTGCCGACAAGGAGCAAAATGTTTTCAGATAAGCATGCTGTCCCCGAGAGCAGCTCCGGCAGGGCGGCGCTGCAAGAAATAGACCACGAAGATATGGGTTCACCTTGCAACCATCCAAGTTTATCTCGGGCCACATGATCATTCCCCTGGGGTAGCTTTTGTTCTGCCGTTATCTCGCTTGGCCACCCAGCAGATTTTGTTAGTCGAGTCCTCCCCAGAGGAACTGGGACGGCTCATACGAGGGACATTTTCCCACAAAGGGTCAGCTGAAAGTAACAAATCAATCCGATCCTCCCCCGATGTCGTGAGCCTGCCGGGTGGCTTTGACAACGCAGAGGAATGTGGGCCTCGGCTGGGCTCAGCTGGTTCCGTGGACCTCTGCCGATTTCCACCAGCTGAGGATTGGGCGTAAGAAGTCAAAGCACTCACCGAGAACTGTACGGGTTATTCACTCACGGGCAGGTGATGGAAACACGCAGCGTCCTACGCCGGACCTTGGTCTGTTTGGTTTCACGCTTGCCAATGGCATTTAATTCCCCCCATGCTTGATTGAGCTCTTCTTGCACTGGGGAGTCTCGGCCGCTTGTTTTCTTTCCAGGCTTTTCTAAAGGGACTGGAGCACATCAGCCTCCTTCAAACTAAAGGCTCGTCCCTGTTTGCGAGATGGTGGGCTGAGGGTCTCTTGCCGCGTGACCCAGCGCCTGTGCCAATGGAAGGAGCTGACTAATGACGGCTCGTTTCTTCTTACCCTGCTCAGAATTAAAGCTGGGCTCGAGGGACAGTTTGCATGGCTCTGGTGAGCACTTGGGCAGGCTTCCTGGCCAAAGGAAGCCATGGGGCACTTACCTAACACTGCCCTGGGAAGGGACTCTCCGCGTTATGCGTCCAGAGAGGAGGGGAATAGGGCAGAGGATGGGTACTACTGGATCACCACATGCTCTACAGTCTGTGCTTCTAGCTTTCTGACCGAGGGCCCTCTTCTGCCACCCTCCCACCTGCTGAACGGTGTTTGTGCCAGGGCTGTGACTGGCTCCACCAAGACCTCCCCCAGGGGCTCTCACATTAGGCCTCAGGTAGCGTGAGGCATTGGGGGGCCTGCGGCAGAGTCGCACCGCTGGACCCCTCAACCCAGGGGAGAGCAAATCCCGCCCCTTCACCCAGCATGGGATGCCCGCCTCAGACTACGCTCAGCTTGTTCCTAAAGGGCGGATGGTGCCCAGCAGCCATGTAGGGCTGTCCCCACTGGGTGGCATGCACTCACTACTGCACTACAGTATCTTAGGGTGAGCAACACATTCTTCCCTCTCTGTGGGGCAGTACAGACTAATGAGAATAACCCCCAACAATGGCACAGTTGCAAAGCACAGCTAATATCCATGGATACTATGCCCCCCCCCCCATCACCATCGTATCTGGGCACCTCTCAATCCATTGCACTCACTGCCATAGCACCCCTGACACCAGAACAGGTTCCCCCTACCAGAGTTTTCTGTCTCTCCTGGAGTTCACCCTGCTCAGCCGGCTCACCTCAGATCTCAGCCCCCTTACAGGGGAACAAAAGCCCAAACAAAAAGGTTTTTCTGCAGCCCCCTCCCCCAGCTCAGCTCCCAGACCCTGCTGGGTTACCTTCAGACTCCCTGCTCTGAGACAGAGCAATGTTCTCCAGCCTCCTTCCCTCGAGTCCCTCCTTCAAGGCTTTCCACAAACACCCAACTTCCTCCCTGCAATTTCTTCACCAAACTGACCCCAGTTAATCCAGGCCCCTTAGGCTGGGAGGCAGCTAATGATGGCTCATGTGGAGCTGACTGAACAGGGCTGGTTGGCCCCAGGCCTCCTGGCCCTTAAAGAATCAGGCAACCCTGTCTTACATTTAAGATGGATTCATCCTCACAACCTTCCTAGGAGGCAGGGCAGTGCTGTTCTCTCCACTGTACGGATGGGAAACTGAGCCACAGAGAGGCTGAGTGACTTGCCCGAGGAAGTCTATTGAATGCTGGTCTCCCAAGTCACAGGCCAGAGCCCTCGTCACTAACCCTGCCCAACAGCAAGGCTCTTTTGCCAATGCAAGCCTTAGCTACTCTTTGGCTCATCTACAAATTAGGAATAAGAACTCTTCTTGTTCCCCACCCATTGTCTGTCTAGTCTGTTCAGATTGTCAGCTCCGCAGGCAGGCTATCTCTCCCCGTGGGAAGGTGTGGTTGCAGCTCAGGTAGACACACCTGTGCTAGATAGATTTGGGGGTTGTGGTGAATAATCAGCTGAACATGGGCTCCCAGTGCAACGCTGGCCTAACAAAGGACTAATGCAATCCCGGGATGTGTAAACAGGGGAATCGCGAGTGGAAACAGGGAGGTTATTTTACCTCTGTGTATGGCACTGGTGCGACTGCTGCTGGATACGGTGTCCAAGTCTGACGCCCACAATTCAAGAAGGACGTTGGTAAATTGGAGAGGTTCAGAGAAGAGCCATGAGAATGATTACATGGTTAGAAAACCTGCCTTATAATGATAGATTCGAGGAGTTCAATCAGTTTAGCCTAACAAAGACTCGGTTAAGGGGTGACTTGATTACAGTCTAGAAGTATCTACATGGGGAACAAAAATTGAATAATGGGCTCTTCAATCAAGCAGAGAAAGGTCGAACACAATCCAATGGCTGGAAGTTGAAGCTAAACAAATCCAGACTGGAAATAGGGCATAGGTTTTTAACAGTGACGGTAATTAACCACTGGAACAATTTACCAAGGGTGGTGGTGGATTCTCTGTCACTGTCAATTTTTTAAATCAAGATTGGATGTGTTTCTAAGAGATCTCCATCTAGGAATTATTTGGGGGCAGGTCTCTGGCCTGTGTTATGCAGGAGGTCAGACTAGATCATCCCAGTGGTCCCGTCTGGCCTCGGAATCTATGGATCTTGCTTTAATCCAGCCAGCACGGCTAAAAACAGCAAAGCTGCTCCCGCAGTGGCGTGGGCTTAAGCACAGGACTGCACATGCCTTCCTGGTCTCCCCGGGCACGTACTCACATTGCTAGACGTGCAGAAGCCAACGCTACTGAGGCTTCGCTGCTGTTTTTAGCATGCTAGCTTGATTAAAGCTAGCAGGGTATGTCTACCTGATCTGCAATCACACCTCTGAGTGCAGTGCAGACAGACCTTATATAGGTACAGTGCCTGACGCACGGGGCACCAATCCTGCTTGGAGCCGCTAGGCATTACCATAATAATTATTAATACACTGTTTTGGTGGAGCAGTGTATCTACGGCAAAGTCGTTAGCTGTAACTTCTGTACCGTTACTCTTCTAGACATTCTTTATTTACCCTTCCATCATCACTAGGAACTGGGGCAGAGACATCTTTTCTCTCTCTCTCTATTTGATAATTTATTCCCCCACTGTTTTGCTTCTAAATTATCGGGGCAGCTGGTAGCAAGTCCTCTAGGCTGCCTATTGCTGCTCATATGGCGTTTAGGTTTGCAGCATTAGCGAATGTATTCAGGGCAGCCTTCCTTGGGAGAATCGTTGTTGTTATTGTAAACTTCATACATAATTCATCACGACCCTGTCTGGCATGCTTATATAGTGCATTCATGGCAAGCGATCTCAAAAGCCTACATCAGGAGTTAGGTGCCTAAATACCTTTGATATCTAGGCCAAAGTGCTTAGAAACTTTGGGCCTGGTCATTCAGTCCTTACTCAGGCAAAACACCCAGAGCTCCTGGCGTGTTGCCAAACAGCCTTAATGGGCACTGCAGCTGGTCCTCTGTTTGCTTGATTGTTAATTTAAAGGGCTATGACCTCTCTTGCTCTCTGTCTGGAATCCAGGAAGGGTGGAGTACATCTGGGGTCCAGCTCTTTGCAATTTGTGTCGTTCGGTCGTGCAGCAAAGAAGCTTCTCCCCTGCTTGGGAGCACTGGAGCAATTCACATAGGGCCGGATCCTCCTCCCACTGAAGCTAGCGGCAAAACTCCCACTGGCTTCCTTAGGAGCAGGATCGGGCTCAGGTGGGTGCAGACACAGACTCAGCTCCCGCAGAGGGGCAGAGGCGGTTATTTCTGCCCTTTCTCTCGCAGCTGGGAGCAGCTTTCCTGGCGAGAAGCACCCTCAGAGAGGAATTTGGGGTTGTTCAGACTGTTACTACTTAAGGGCCTGATCCCAAACACCTTGACGCCCATGGAAGGATTCCTGCTGAGTGCAGTGGGCCTTGGGTCAGGCTCTCAAGGTGGGGAGAGGAACAGCCCCCAAACATTACGCCTGGAAAGCTGAATTGACAGGACAGGCTCCTACAGCTAGATGAGCTCCGGCGAGGAATGTGCTGGTTCCACATGGAAATTGCAGCTGCCGTGATCTCTGCTCTGCACACAAGGATGCCCGCTCTGTGAGGCTTTATACATTCGATTGCTGTCCCCGCAAGACACACTGACGGGATCAGAGTCCATGTCGGGGAGAGGATCTCTCTAGCTCGATGTCTTTCTGCTACATACTGCACAAGAGACTGATTAGCCCTGTAGTTTGGGAAACACAGTTTGTTTTCCTCCAGTAAAGCAGCGGCTTCTGGCTGTCTCCCAGCTGCTGGGAAAGTGTGTGGCATTATTTTAGCAGGCAGAATCTCTCCTGGGAATCTGCCATGGGGTGACAGAAATTATTAAACTTCTGACCCTTTCAGTTCTACCTGGCAGACTCACTACACCTTGGATTGCTTATTTTCTCTCTGTCTGTGTAGCTGCTTTATCCCAGGGTTCTCCTGGGAGCTAATCCTTATGGCATCCCTTCATAATTTAAATCACAATGAACCTGGGGCTAAGCGAGCCTGCATTCTGTGCTTCCTGCAGACGCAGCCTGCAAGGCAGAACAGATCTGGGGAAGCAGGGAAGATGCCGTCACATGGTCTCCCTCCCAGCTTGACTTTAAAGCGACCTTGAAACTGGTACTTAAATAGAAATGTTACATAACAGAGAGCGCTAAAGCAAACAGGGGAAGGAGCCACAATGAGCTAAAACCAAACGGGCCCATCAAAGCACTCTCCCCCTGGGCAAACCTGCAGCAGCCAGCTGGGCTCTGGGGAGTCTAGCACAGAACAATGAATAACAAACCAGGCCCCTGGAATCCTGGGGCGTAGGTCCAAGCTGCAGGGAGCTTTGCTGCCGTTCGGCACTGAGGGTATCTTTAGATGCCTGTAATTTTACACCCCTCTGTACTGCAGAATTCCTGGATTTACACTCTTCTATTGACTCCAGGGCTCTCTGCACTCGGCTCATCTCCTTCAAGATGGGACCCTAAGACCTGATCCCACGCTGATTTCAAGCCAATCGAAAGACTCTGGGTGCTGGATGGGTGGGAGTCGGGAGACACCTTCATTAGCCCAGCTGCAGGGAAGGACAGGGCTTGTTCCTTGTGGAGCTGACCCATCTAGCACACCGATCAATCCACATGCATACCAGGTAGAATCACGTTTGTTTCATTGCTCTGTGTTTCCGAACTGTGGGGCTGGTGGGGGAATGAGCGGAAATGCTGGGAGCTTCAGTGATGGAGAAAGGAATCTCTCCTAAGTGTTCATGGCCAGGTTCCTGAGTAGTACCTTGATCTACAAGTAGTTTCACTGGATGGCTGGCTAGATGAACAAAGGAGTGTGTATGGGGATAGAGGGGGTGTGTGGGGATGGGTGGAAAGACAGAGTGCTAGTATACTCATAGGTGAATGTGGCCCACTATTGATAAAGATGGAGCACCAAAAAAAAAAGAAGACAGCTACAAGCTGCTTCCATCTATTCTATCTAAAGGCCAACAAAGAGCTCACCAGCTTTGTGAATGGCGCCTGGCTGGACCATGCCCCAAAGCCGGTGTATATGTGTTACCCTGGACTGTACCTTGACTTCCAAGGAACACCTTGCCAGGACCTTGCTGAAAATAAAGACAAGGAACAACCTGATCAGCAAACTAGCAGGTTCTACCTGGGGAGCCAATGTGCAAACACCAAGGCCTGGTCAACACTACCAAGTTAGGCCGTCACAAGCTGCTTTGAGCTGAACTAGTTGTGCAAGTGTCCACATGTAAACTTGTGTCCCGCTGTTACAGAGGGGCAGTACCACCACCCCCCTGAGCGGCGGTGAGCCGTGGTTGAGAGACTGAGGTCGATGCAGTGCACGTGTAGCCACTGCACTAACGATGCCAATCCTGACAGCTCTCCAGCGGCTGTCCCACAATGCCTGACACAGGCCACTCTGGTTGCAGTTGTGCACTCCCCTGCCCTGGGGCCATGGAGACCACAAGCCCTCCCCTGCACCTTTTAAAACTCGGTGTGTTTTTGAAATGCCATTTCCTGATTGCCCAGCTTGATTAGCACCCCTAGCAGCTCCCTCCCACCCCGCACACCACCTCCGAGGAGCCCGAGACACACAGCCCTGCTGTGAACAGTGAGGAGGATGGGGGATCCAGCTATGTCGAGAGCCAGGCTGTGTTTGAGACGTCTCCACAGTGCAGTCAGTCCCAGAAGTCGAGCACAGCCGAGCCCAACGCAGGGGAAGAAACCTGGGGCAAGTGTGTTAATGTATTTCCCATTACAAGGATGTGCTGATGCCCCCAACTTAGCAGGACACAGTAATGGACTTTTCATGAATGTACTCGCGCTAGCAGAGGTAGGGGCACCACAAAGAGAGGCAGAGTTGTTATCTGCTCTTTAATCCCCTGAAGAGGTAGGTAAGGGAGGCCATGCAGAGCGGTTTGTTTATGTGCCCAGGGATGTCCCTTGAATCCTTCTGAGAGATCTTGATGAAACTTTCCTGGGGTGCTCTGCAGTCCCCTCCTGAAAGTTTCTACGATGGCAACCTTATTTCTCCCTCTGCAGCAGGACGCTTTCCCACACCAGTCAGTGATAACTTCAGCCGGCTCCATTGCAGCACCCAGGCTAGCGCATACGGGCCTGGATGGCTTTGGAACGCCAGCAGCAACTGTGCTCTCTGCCTTTGTTACCCTCAGGAGTGAGATATCAGCTAGAATCACCCCGTCTGTGGAAACCGGTGCCACATTCAGTGGCATTGCCCTATTCTCATACTGTAACTCCTCACTTAAAGTCGTCCCGGTTAACGTTTCGTTGTTACGTTGCTGATCAATTGGGGAACATGCTCGTTTAAAGTTGTGCAATGCTCCCTTCTAACGTCGTTTGGCAGCCGCTTGCTTTGTCCACTGCTTGCAGGAAGAGCAGCCCATTGGAGGTAGCTGGTGGGGGCTTGGAACCAGGGTGGGCTGGCAGCCCCCCTATCAGCTCCCCTAAGTTCCCTGTGCGGCAGCCGCCCAGCAGGCTATCAATTGCCAGGCAGTCCAGCTGTCCCTCCCCCCCACGGCCATGTGCTGCTCCTGCCCTCTGCCTTGGAGATGCTCCCGGGAGCATCCTGCTTGCTGTGTGGGGGGCGGGGGGAGAGGGATGCTAATGTCAGGGTGTGCCCCTCCCCCAGCTCTTGCCCCCCATCTCCACAGAGCAGGAGGGTGACACGACAGGGCTTAGGATGGAAGGAGCTTGCTGGCAGCAGCTGCTGTCTCAACTTGCTCATCTACTTAAAAAGGCAATTTACTTAGAGTGGGGCCAGCGTACTCAAAGGGGCAATGCGCATCTTTCTCTCTCTCACACACAGGGTGTGTGTCTCAGTCTCGCTCTGCCATTCTGTGTCTCTTCCCTCCATTCGTGCTGCCTTGTAGAGTGTGAGCTACATTAATAACAATGTGGTAACCCTTGAGGGCTCAGCCGAGTGCTAGTTCATCATTTAGCAGTAAGGCATTCCCTGAGAAATATCCCACCCTCTTCCATCCTCTGACTCCACCACCTCAACCAAGCTTCACAATCAACATTACTGTGTACAGTATTAAATTGTTTGTTTAAAACTTATACTGTGTATATGTGTGCATGCGTTTGTCTGGCAAATTTTTTTTCCCTGGAACCTAACCGCACCTATTTACATTAATTCTTATGCGGAAATTGGATTTGCTTAACATCGTTTCGCTTAAAGTAGCATTTTTCAGGAACATAACTACAACGTTAAGCGAGGAGTTACTGTAGTTTCATTCAACCGAGAAATTCCCTCCTTATTTCCCTCACCCCTGGTGGGTCATAGTCACCCTTGTTGGAGCTGTGAGTGGCCGCAGGCACAAGCACTCCCAAGCAGAAGTGTCAATCTGCAGGTCTTGTTTTAAACTTTAGGGGAGCAAGGGAAGGGAGTTCTGAATCGTAACTTTCACTTTCTGTTGTGACTGTACCAACAATGGTACCTGTGTGTGTGTTATCCACTGCTGCTGCCGTTGGGGCCTTGGGGGCGGCGGGGGGAGGAGGGGCTCTCTCCTCCACACCTGTGGCACAGCTGAGCCAAGTAAGGAGGGGACAGGAGATGACTCAGGATGAAATGTTCATCAAGAGCCTGCAATCGAGTGCTGCATTGGACTGTGCACGGAGGGCCTGGAGGATGAACATTGTAGACTGTATGGATAAGGAAAGAGCAGACAGGATGAAGGCACAGGAGTCACAGAGGGAGATGCACCAGGGCTTCTCTGGCAGCAAACACAGATGCTACAGATTCTGGTGGACCTACAGGTTCAACAATCCTGAGCTCACCGTCCTTTGCAGTCCATGGAGAACTCCAGTATAGCACCTTCCCCACCCCCCATGTGGCATCAAGGATTGTATCCCACTACTCCACAATGGGGGTAAGTAAGGACAACTCCAGCATCACATACACTGACCTGTGAGATCCATGGTTGATGTATAAGTAGTTAAAATGGATGTGAATGTTCTTTGCCCCTATTAAGTTCTGTTCCACAACTTAATTACGTTTTACTGTATTTCCCTTTTAAAACTGCACAGATTTTTTTTTGCACTGGTTTTGTTGCTCAATAATACTTTATTTTTTGGTAAATAATTCATCCTTATTAGTTCACAACACATGCTGCAGAACGTCTTGTGGGACTGAAAGCATCCACTTGTTATTTGTACAGTGTGACACAACTCGTAGACCCAGTAACAAATACAATGTTATATTCATAAGTGTACAGCAAGCACCACACAACCCTTAACAGGCCCCAGAACCACAGGGCTGGTACAGCACAGTCCCCCATGCCGCATTACTGTGGCCCACCGTTAAAATGCTCTTTCAAGGTCTTCCTGCGCCATATAACTCTTCTAGTAGCCCTTGTATCTGGCTGTTCCAACTCAGCAGCCACCAGCTCCACCTCCACTCCTGTGGCACCTCTTTCCCCTTTGCTTCACAGATATTATTCAGGACACAGCAGGCAGCTAATAACCATTGGGTTGTTTTTCTCACAGAGATCCAATTTTGTGAGTAAACACCATCAGCATCCCTTCAGTCGACCCAAAGCACATTCAACTGTCATTCTGCACCTGCTGGAGCACCAGGGCAGTGGTGAGTAAGCGCTTCGGGGACCATCTTATGGCAGTTGGGCTCTGCAGGCAGGGGCCAACTTGAGGGGGCACTGCTGGCTGGCACCAAGCTCCTTAGGGGAGAGACAAGAGTGCATCAGGGGTAGAGATCAGAGCTGTGCAGCTCACCCTGCTTGGGGAGCGTCTGGCCGTGCAGAGGCGGCCCGGATTGGGGAGCCGGGCAAGGAGGGCTGCCAGGCAGCCAGTCAGCGCCCCAACTCCCAGTGCAGAAAGCCAGGAACCTGAGTGGGCCGGGCAGCTCCCACCAGCTTCCGATCTGCTGGTTCTTGGGAGGCGGCAACAGTTTTCAAACTGTGGGGTGTGCTAAATGGAAGGCAGAAAACTCGGGGGGGGGGGCATGTGACCCTGCCTTCCCCACCACGGGTCGCCTCTAGGGGGTGCAAATATGCTTGCTCACTCTGTGTGCTAAAATGCCTAGTTACAGCTCTGCAGTTTGGGAATCCTATTGCTGCAAATCCATCCAATATATCCTGCCCTTTACCAAGAGTCACAATCCTGCATAACAGGAGACAATTAATGGCCCTGCACACTGACATGACAATGACCCCAACTGTGCATTTCCCTATTCCAGACTGATTCCTGACTGATGCTAGCAATCTGGCCTTGCAAGTTTCCCCAGTGCGATCACCACTTACTTATCTACTACACATCTGAAAGCTCTGCAGCTACTGCTCGTCCCCCCAAACCTGCCTGACGATGTGATCCCACCAGTCAGTGCTCGTTTCTCAGGCCCAGAAGTAATGCTCACCATCTGCAGCTGCTTTGTGAATGCCACCAATGACCGTGAACTGGCTTTTGCTATGTCCCACAGCAATCTGTCCTCCATGAAATTGTCATATTCCCTGATGACGTGGTTCTTCATGCAGCTCTGCAAATGCCGGAGGATCATGCATCCTGTACATGCAACACTCATGACAACAGTGCAGACCTGTTGAGGTTCCATGCTTCTGTCAGAGCTCGTGGATAGCGAGCATCTTACAAGAAGTGGAAGATTGGACTAATGACCAGGGAGGAGTATAAAAATATTGCTCAGGCATGCAGGAGTGAAATTAGGAAGGCCAAATCACACTTGGAGTTGCAGCTAGCCGGAGATGTTAGGAGTAACAAGAAGGGTTTCTTCAGGTATGTGAGCAACGAGAATAAAGTCAAGGAAAGTGTGGGCCCCTTGCTGAATGGGGGAGGGAACCTAGTGACAGAGGATGTGGCGAAAGCTAGTGTACTCAATGCTTTTTTTGCCTCTGTCTTCACAGACAAGGTCAGCTCCCAGACGGCTGCACTCCGCAGCACAGTATGGGGAGGAGGTGACCAGCCCTCTGTGGAGAAAGAAGTAGTTCGGGACTATTTAGAAAAGTTGGATGAGCACAAGTCCATGGGGCCAGATGCACTGCATCCGAGGGTGCTAAAGGAGTTGGCCGATGTGATTTTAGAGCCATTGGCCATTATCTTTGAAAAATCATGGCAATTGGGGGAGGTCCCGGATGACTGGAAAAAAGATAATGTAGTGCCCATCTTTAAAAAAGGGAAGAAGGAAGATCCGGGGAACTACAGGCCAGTCAGTCTCACCTCAGTCCCTGGAAAAATCATGGAACAGGCCCTCAAGGAATCAATTCTGAACCACTTAAAGCAAAGGAAAGTGATCAGGAGCAGTCAGCATGGATTCACCAAGGGCAAGTCATGCCTGACTAACCTAATTGCCTTCTATGATGAGATAACTGGCTCTGTGGATGAGTGGAAAGCAGTGGATGTGCTATTTCTTGACTTTAGCAAAGCTTTTGATACAATCTCCCACAGTATTCTTGCCAGCAAGTTAAAGAAGTATGGGCTGGATGAATGGACTGTAAGGTGGATAGAAAACTGGCTAGATGGTCGGGCTCAATGGATAGCGATCAATGGCTCCATGTCTAGTTGGCAGCCGGTATCAAGTGGAGTGCCCCAAGGGTCGGTGCTGGGGCCGGTTTTGTTCAATACCTTTATTAATGATGTGGAGGATGGTGTGGACTGCACCCTTAGCAAGTTTGCAGATGACACTAAACTGGGAGGAGTGGTTGATACGCTGGAGGGTAGAGATAGGATACAGAGGGACCCAGACAAATTAGAGGATTGGGCCAAAAGAAATCTGATGAGGTTCAACAAGGACAAGTGCAGAGTCCTGCACTTAGGATGGAAGAATCCCATGCACTGCTACAGACTAGGGACCGAGTGGCTAGGCAGCAGTTCTGCAGAAAAGGACCTAGGGTTTACAGTGGACGAAAAGCTGAATATGAGTCAACAGTGTGCCCTTGTTGCCAAGAAGGCTAATGGCATTTTGGGCTGTATAAGTAGGGGCATTTCCAGCAGATCGCGGGACGTGATTATTCCCTTCTATTCGGCACTGGTGAGGCCTCATTTGGAGTCCTGTGTCCAGTTTTGGGCCCCACACTACAAGAAGGATGTGGAAAAATTGGAGAGAGTCCAGCAGAGGGCAACAAAAATGATTAGGGGGCTGGAGCACATGACTTATGAGGAGAGGCTGAGGGAACTGGAATTGTTTAGCCTGCAGAAGAGAAGAATGAGGGGGGATTTGATAGCTGCTTTCAACTACCTGAAAGGGGGTTCCAAAGAGGATGGATCTAGACTGTTCTCAGTGGTAGAAGATGACAGAACAAGGAGTAATGGTCTCAAGTTGCAGAGGGGTAGGTTTAGATTGGATATTAGGAAAAACTTTTTCATTAGTAGGGTGGTGAAGAACTGGAATGGGTTACCTAGAGAGGTGGTGGAATCTCGTTCGTTAGAGGTTTTTAAGGTCAGGCTTGACAAAGCCCTGGCTGGGATGATTTAGTTGGGGTTGGTCCTGCTTTGAGCAGGGGGTTGGACTAGATGACCTCCTGAGGTCCCTTCCAACCCTGAGATTCTATGGTTCTATGATACCCATGGTGCACTGCAGCATGCATTAGTACAAACACTCATGGTGAGTACGTGTAGCGCCAATGCAAGGAGCCAAGCATGCATGCACACGATCAATACATGCATGCACAATGGGGGGGGGCAGGACAGGGATAGCTCAGTGGTTTGAGCATTGGCCTGCTAAACCCAGGCTTGTGAGTTCAGTCCTTGAGGGGGCCATTTAGGGATCTGGGGCAAAAATCTGTCAGGGGACAGTACTTGGTCCTGCTAGTGAAGGCAGGGGACTGGACTCAATGACCTTTCAAAGTCCTTCCAGTTCTAGGAGATAGGCATATCTTTATTTATTTAATATACTAACTGTGGTGACTTCATGCTGACGTAACTTGTGCTGGCCAAGGTTTGTAGCCTAGACATGGCTGAAGACACTCAGGGCTAGCCTTGTGCTAGTCTGAGCATAGTATTGCTTTCTACTGCATTTTAGCTCTTCTCACACAGGGCTAGCGGACACAGCTAAATGAAACCATGCGTATAACAACAGAGAGCTAGCGTGAGTATAAATAGCCATGTAGCCATGATAGCAGAGGGAGTGGCAGCGGAGGTACGGCTGAGTACGTACCCATTGATTTCAGCTGGGTTTGCACCTGGCAAAGCTCAGCCATGCCTCTGCCTGCTGCTGTACTACCACTGCTATCTATACTGAGACTAGCTCAATGAAAATTGCACCCCTATCTCGTAGCGTAGCTGTTGCCTCAGTCTATCCCCAGGTGCGGCTGTGACGTGGCAACTAGCAGTTGCCACTAAGGGTACGTCTATACTACCCGCCTGATTCGGCGGGTAGCAATCGATCGTCTGGGATCGATTTATTGTGTCTCGTCTAGGCGCGATAAATCGATCCCGGAAGCGCTCGCCGTCGACACCGGTACTCCTGCTCCGTGCGGGGGAGCCTGTCTGCTGCGTCTGCGTAAGTGCTTTTTAGTTCGAACTAAGATACTTCGACTTCAGCTACGTTATTCGCATAGCTGAAGTTGCGTATCTTAGTTCGGGCCCCCACCCCCCCCAGTGTGGACCAGCCCTTAAAGAGCATTCTCCTGGCCATGGCACCATTTGAGTTGGTGTGAGTGCCTGGAGACGCTGCAGGTGGCCGGGAGGTGATGGGAAAGTTCCACCTCTCTGCTCTGGTCTCTAACATGAAGACAAGCAGGAGGGTGAGCAGCAAGTTCTTCTCATTAGGTTGCTGCGATGGCTCTCATTCTTTTCAAGAGGGATGGGGACATTTTGTTCATGAGATCACTGAGAAATATTCAGCAGTATCTTTAAAACGTGTGTGCTAGATACACCCTGTGACCTACATTTCAACGGTGACTAAGCCTGTAGCATCCCTAACTTGGGATGCTTTAAAAGAGCCTGACTTTCCAAAATGCTAAGCACCCACCTTTTGCCAATCAGGCCCTGCAAAGGGGCTCAGCTCGGGCACCCAAATTCCCTAGCTGCTTTTGGGCTGATGTGTGTAGCTATCTAACCCAATCTCCCATCAGTGACGGGGAAAGCAATGCTGAGTATGTGTCCGGCATCCCAGGGTCGGTTTACTAAATTCTCACAGGCCTTTCTTTTTAAAAAGAAATAATCAGTTCCATCTCCTCAAGACCAAATGACTTGTGTCTAAGAATGATGAATAATACCCAGCTCATTTTATAGCTATTTTAAAATACTCCTGTGCAAAATTAATTACTCAGACTGATCACAAATGATTTGTATATGAGCCAAATTCAGACCTGTGTACAATTGCTGGTGAAGGGGCTGTATGTTACTTGGGCTGGGCGAAGGTTTTCCATTACGATTTTGGACAAAAAATTGGGCTCTTGACAAAACAAAAGGCTTTTTTGCAAAAAGTGTCTGCTTTTTGCAGAAAATTTTGCTGGGAAATCAAATGCCCCAAACCAGAATTATTCCTCATGGGAATTGTAGTTTGGTTTCTTCATATCCCCATTCTCCTAGGGTTGCCAACCTTCTAATTGCACAAAACCGAACACCGTAGCCCTGCCCCTTCCCCGAGGCCCTGCCTCCGGCTCACTACATTTCCCCTCCCTTGATGGCTCGCTCTCCACCACCCTCAATCACTTTCACTCAGCTGGGGTAGGGGGTTGGGGTGCAGGAGTGGGTGAGGACTCTAACTGGGGGTGTGGACTCTGGGGTGGGGCAGAAATGAGGGGTTCAGGGTGCAGGAGGGGGTCTGGGCTGGGGCAGGGAGTTGGCGTGTGGGAGGGGGTGAGAGCTCTGGCTGGTGGTGTGGGCTCTGGGGTGGGGCTGGGGACGAGGGGTTTGGAGTGCAGGAGGAGGCTCCGGGTTTTGGAGGGGCCTCAGGACTGGGGCAAGGGATTGGGGCTCAGGGTTGGGGCGTGGGCCTCCTGCCTGGGAGATGGACCTGCTGACCACTTCTGGGGTGCAATGCAGTGCCCCAGGACAGGTAGGGACTAGCCTGCCTTAGACCCACAGCACCACCGACCGGACTTTTAATGGTTTAGTCAGTGGTGCTGACCGGAGTTACCAGGGTCCCTTTTCAACAAGGCGTTCTGGTTGAAAACCGGATGCCTGGTTACCCTACATTCTCCTCACCAGACTAGGCTCCCTTAGTGGACTACATCTTCCAGGACACAATTGCCTATCCCCATCATGAGGTGAGGCTTTTGTGCATTATGGGAGTTGTAGTCAGACCAGAGAGGCCGGCCAATGGAAAGGAATGGGAGTGAGACACCTGGAGTACAACCCCCTGAATCACCACGGCAGCATTTCCAAAGAGAAAAAAAAAATCAGATTTTGATCAAAAATATTAATTTTTGTTTTTTTTCACTCAACATTTGCCCTTTTCAGCAGACTCCACCCTGCCCGTTTTCTGACCAGCTCTCTGCACTGCTCCTCCTTGTGGCTTGTTGCTCCCCGAGAAAGTCCAGCCAGATGTTCTGCTGTCACTCGTACACTGTAGATCAGGCCTGCACAACATGCGGCCCACGTGGGCTCACTGTGCGGCCCGTGGGGGGGTGAGTAGGTGGGCTCACTGTGCGGCCCAAAATCTGGGACTGTGTCCGTTGGTCCTTTTTGCTGCTTGTCTCTGGGCTGGGGGTTGTCCCAATGCTGCAAAGAGGGTGTTCCCGAAGGAAGGTGCTTGCTTCTAACCTGAGGCCATCAGTATGTCTGCTCTCCTGTAGTCAGCCCACTTGACAAGTTTGATTGTCCTTGGTCTGGTTCCCATCCCCTCTCCAAGGGTTGCAGCTGTCTGGAGGTGCTGCCTTCCTCATTCACACCTCATTCATTCAACAGGGCAATTGAATACAAGGTGGGGGGAAGATCTTATTCTACTTCTAGCAAAAATACATTTTTCTTTTACCTTAATTATACTACCTTAGGGGCCCGCTATAACACATTAGCGAGGTTCAATACAAAATCATATAAAAGTTATACAAAAATGCATAATGCAGAGATTTATCTACAACTGCATTGACTGACTATTGTGTGCACTAATATAGTGACCCCTGGGGGGGTGAGGAGGGGGGTGATGGTGGGGCCGAGCAGGGAGGGGTGGGTCCTATTTTACTGCTGTGATCTGGTCACCCTATGCACGCTGTTTCTTTCCCCCTCTACAGACTTCCACACCCCAGCACTGGGGAAGGAGGGGTTGTTTCCGTGGGGCGGGCAGCGCTGGGTGGGGGGTGTTTCCGTGGGGCTAGGGGGTTTTGGCCCTCAGCTGTTTTCTTTGGAGTAATATGGCCCTTGCCGCTTTACGAGTTGTGCAGGCCTGCTGTAGAGGTTTCAGTTGGAGGGAAGACCCGGCGTTAATTTCTGCAAGGACCTCCCTGTAGCCCCCACAATGGCAAGTCAACCTGGTGTAGCTCACCTGGCCCTTCTGTCAGGCTGGGCTGAGTCCTTGCAGGAGCTGTGGCAGAGAGAAGCGTCTGAACTGCTGTGAAGTCTCCGCTGGTCAGCTCGACACTCACATGGCCTGGTGCCTGGGGTCGGGCTGATGGAAGGTGGAGGCTGACTCGGGCTGTGTGGAGAACTGGGAAAGAGCGGTGTTATTTTTTGTAGATATCAGAGGCCCCTCAGTTTATCTGGGTGACATTATCCTGCCTGGATGCAGAGAGTTAACTCAAAGGAAGCTGAAAGGGGGGTAAGTCACCTGAAAGGACACAATGGCCAAGATAAGACACTTGGGGCAAACGGCTTCTAAGGAGATCAGATAACATGGCAGGACCATCAATGGGGAAGAAATTGCCTGCCTGGCTCCATATAGGCTAGAATGGTTTACTTTTCCCATGGCTGGGTGAACAACGAGAGGCTGCCCAGGGTGTCGGTGGAAGCTGCCAGGCTGGCAAGGAGATCCATGGAGACCGAGGGAACATGCTGCTTTGCCGGACAGTTTGTTTCTCCCAGCCGGGGTTAGTTGGGCTGAGGGAAGTCAATGAAACCCAGCAAGGTTACGGGGCAAGGTATAATAGGCCTTTGATTGTTTTCACCCTTTGCTCTGAGCGCCTTTGGGGAAGGAATAAAGCATGATGAGTTTTGAAGATGCTGTTTCTAATCTCTTTAATCAGCTCACTGGTCACAGGTCCCCAGAGGGAGGGTGTTTATGGGGCCACATGCAGCCGGGCCTCTCAGACTGACACAGTGGGAAACAGGCAACGCAGCCCAGAGACCCAGTCCCAGAGTGGTTTGGCCGCGTGGATCTGCCCAGAATGAGGTGCAGAAAGCCAGGTCTGCCACCTGAGGGATGCACCTGAGAGAAACTAAATGGGGTCCGAGACATGGTTCACCCTATAGCCATGCTGGGGTGCAGTGGTATTTAGAACTTCAGCTGCTTGGTCCCGGCCTGAGTTGGCCCCTTAATGTTCCCCCCTCTCGTCTCCAAAGCGTGTCTCTCTCTAGGGATGCTCCTCTCGTTGGTCAGCATGGGGCCTTCAGCTCCTTTTCCTTTCCCAAGGCTCCTCTTTCTCACACCTGACTCTGACTTTGCCCCCCATTTCAGTGTGTTTTGGCCCCTTCATTTCTGTTACTCAGGTTTGACCCCGTTTCACCAGGTTTCCTCTCCCCTCCCCAACGGTTCCCTGGTGTCACGGAAGCTCTCCTCTCCATACTCATCAGCACAAGCTCAGACTGGCTTTTGAGGTGGGGGCAGGAGAACAGGACTCGAGTTAGTCATGCTGGACTGAAACCTACAAAGCCTTGGGGTTTGGATGTCTGTAATCATCTGTGAAACAGAGCTAGTGACACTGACCTCCTCTGTGCAGCCCTTGGGAATCTACTGGTGAAAAGTGCCAGGTATTATTATTAGCTTGGTATCACTAAAGTCATTATATTTATTATGGCAGGGGTCGGCAACCTTTCAGAAGTGGTGTGCCGAGTCTTCATTTATTCACTATAATTTAAGGCTTCGCGTGCCAGTAATACATTTTAACCTCTGGGGTTCCTGCTGCTGGCTTCTGCCATCCGGGGTCTCAGCCCACTGCCAGCCTGGGTTCTTTCACCCAGGCCAGCAGCGGGCACTGAGTGGGGCCGGCAGCAGGACCCTGGTTGGCAAGGGGCCAGCAGCTGGAATCTCAGATCTGTGGTGGGCTGAGCGGCTCAGTCCTCCCCCGCTCTGGGGTTCCGGCCACCGGCTCCTGTCAGCCGGGGTCTCAGCCAGCTGCCAGCCTGGGTTCTTTCACCCAGGCCAGCAGCGGGACCCAGGCTGGCAGGAGCCCGCGGAGGAATCCCAGAGTGGTGGCGGGCTGAACCGCCACCGCGTGCCATAAAAAACTGGCTCGCGTGCCGCCTTTGGCATGCGTGCTGGAGGTTGCCGACCCCTGTATTATGGCAACACGCAGAGGTGTCAGCTGAGATCAGGGTGAGCTAGGAGCTGTTCAGACACATAGTGACAGGCAGTCCCAAAAGAGCTCTCCCTCTAAACAGACAAAGGATAGGTGGGGAAACAGAGGCCCAGGGAGATGAAGTGACTTGGTCAAGGTCCCACAGCAGATCGGTAGCAGAGCTAGGAACAGAACAAAGCTCTCCTATCCACTGGACAATCCTGCAATGCTCAACTCCCATGGCTTTTCACCTTACTCTGAAGCACTATTCCATTACTAATACAAAGCTCAGTGATTCTAGATTTGTTTATCTTAAAACTAAACAAGGATATAATGATCCCAAAGCCAAACGACTACATATTCACCTTGATTTAAGAACATCTCCTGTCGGCGAATGACAGAAGTACAGTGTGATGTACCAGCAGACCAGATCTGTATGCAACACAAGTAGAAGGTATTGACGAAAGTGTCCTCTTGTCATTTCGTTAGAGATGGATTTACAACACAGAGTTCTCTGCAAAGAGATGGTCTCTGAGGAGAGTGCTAAGAAAAACAGAACATAAATAAAAGAAATAAGATAAGAATACCCACAACATGACCTTCCCTTCATGGGAAGCTTAAAGTAGCATATTTTCTTCTTGAGTTCATCTTAATGCTATTGATAACCAGCAATGTATTACAGGTCTGAGGACAAGCTACTCTTCTCTGTGATCTTTACTCTTCCTTCTGTTACCAACATGCCGACGCTTGTTTTCTATAGACACACAGCCCATGCAATGGGCCAAGCCCTCCGCTGCTGTCACTCAACATCACTCCCCTGAAGTCAACTTGGCACGTTTCACCAACGCTCACAATTTTCGCGCAAGACTCGTGATATTTGGTGTTTCACGCAAAGCCCCAGCTCCTGGAGCCATATGATTATGGCCTTCATTTTCTTAAAGTAAGTTTCTAGCCCTCATGATTGCTCAAAAATGTGACCCCAAGTGTAACCTAACCTCTCAGAAATCAGAATGCCAATTCAAAAGAACACCAAATGTAGTATGACTATTTAAAATCTCCTGATCTTAAAGCCAAGCTCATGATTTCTGAGGCTCGATTCATGATTTTTGAACATTAAGGGTTGGCAATATTGCATTGTGTGTCACCCTGATTTTTCTCCCCCCCCCTCTCCCCAACTGGAAGAAATGCTATAGCCAGAGGAGTTAGACAAATAACTATTAACAAACCAAACCGTGCTGCAGACTTTTTTCTCACTGGGTAACCACAAAACGGCTTTGATTTGTAAAGCAAAAATGGGCCAGTGCTCTCTACCTCCCAGCTGCAATTTTCAAAAGAGCATTACGTGCCTGGCTCTTGTTGACTTTCATTGTGACGGGGGTGATGAGCTGGCATAGACGGGTTAGGAAATTCAAGCCTGAGCGGGGTTCTCCTTGGGTCTCTTCTCTATTCAGGTCTTTGCCAAGCTGAGCTTTGTTGGGGTGTGATGTGCAAAACAGGAAACAATACCAGAACATACCAACCAACCCAGTTTTCTGAATATGTTCTTCTGAATATGCATCTTTGGCAGCCTATATAAAGAGATCCCCACCGAGAGGCAATCTGCATCAAAGAATTCCCTTCTTTCAGGGAAGGAGGATTGTTTGGCCAACTGAGGCCTGTGCTGGAGGGGTTGGTGCTGTCCATAATTTTTGCAGTGTCTGTAAATATGTCAAGTTTAGCTCAGAAATTTCTGGTAGCTAAACATCAGATCCCAGCAAAGAATTCCCTGAAGGGCTCCTGAATGTGTTATTAACAGCTGTCAGGCCTGCATGGCTTTTTTCTGTACCCCCACTAGCTCAAAACTATTCACCAGACTGCACAATCACAGATAAAGGACTTACAGTTTTGTTTCCAAGTCTCTTTATTTATTTCTATTATCTTAAGAGCCCCCCCCGCCAATCTGTTGCTAAATTTGCTTGCACAATTTCCTCTGTAAATATAATCCTCACTTATGAGGTGAAGCTCTGCTGAATAGGGATTACATCACAGGTGAGCATTGGGACAAAATGTTTCTACTGTTCATATTTGAGACCAATAGTGACCTTAAAGGCAGGAGAGGCTTCCGAGTCCCTAACAACATGATCCAAAGACCACTGAAGTTATTGACAGTCTTCCATAGAATCATAGAATTGTAAGGCTGGAAGGGATCTTGAGAGGTCATTAAGTCCAGCCCCATGCACTGAGGCAGGACCAAGGAAACTCTAGACCATCCCTGACAGGTGTTTGTGTCCAGTCTGTTCACAAACCCCCACAATGATGGGGATTCCCCAAGCTTCCTTGGAAGCCTGTTCCAAAACTTAACTACCCTTAGGCTAGGTCTACACTAACCCCCCCTGTCGAACTAAGATACGCAACTTCAGCTACGTTAATAACGTAGCTGAAGTCGAAGTACCTTAGTTCGAACTTACCTGTGGTCCAGACGCGGCGCGCAGGCTCCCCCGTCGACTCCGCCTACTCCGCTCGTCGAGCTGGATTACCAGCGTCGACGAGGGAGCACTTCCTGGTTTGATTTATCGCGTCTAGACAAGACGCGATAAATCGAACCCAGAACATCGATCCCGCGCCTCCGACGCGAGAGGTAAGTATAGACCTACCCTTAGAGTCAGTCAGTTTTTCCTAATATCTAACCTTGCCTCAGATTAAGCACATTACTTCTTGTCCTACTTTCAATGGACATGGAGAAGAATTGACCACTGTCCTCTTTCTAACAGCCATTAACAGATTTGAATACTGGTATGAGGTCCTCCCTCAGTCTTCTTTTCACAAGGCTAAACATGCCCAGTTATTTAACCTTTCATCATAGGTCAGGTTTTCTAAACCTTTTATCATTTCTGTTGCTCCCCTTTGGACTCTCTCCAATTTGTCCACAACTTTCCTGAAGTGCGGTGCCCAGAACTGGACACAATACTCCAGCTGAGGCCTCACCAGTGCTGAATAGAGTGGGAAAATTACGTCCCGGGACTTACATATGACACTCGTGTTAATACACCCCAGAAGTATATTAACCTCTCGTGCCACTGCATCACACTGTTGACTCATATTCGTTTTGTGATCCTCCTGATCTTTTTCAGCAGTACTACCACCTAGCCAGTTATTCCCCATTTTGTTGTTGTGTATGTCTGCTCAGAGCTCCAGTATGAAACTACAGAAAAACCTGAGAGTCTCTTGGATTAAGTTTAGAAGTGTGAGCAACAAGGGTGATGTCATGGTGGGAGTCTGCTACAGACCACCAGACCAGGGGGATGAGGCTTTCTTCTGGCAACTAACAGAAGTTACTAGCTCTCAGGCCCCGGTTCTCATGGGCAGGGCCGGCTCCAGGCACCAGCTGACCAAGCACGTGCTTGGGGGGAGCACCTTCTAAGAGGTGGCCAATCTTGGGGCAGTGGGGCGGTGCTCGGGGTTGGTTATTTTTTTACTTCAGTGGGGCAGAGCTCGGGGGTGTGTGTGTTGTTTTTGTTTTGACGGGGTGGCGCTCGGGGGAGGAGGGGTTTGTTTTGTCGGGGCAGCGCTCGGGGGGGGGGGGGGGGTTGTTTCTGTTTCGGCAGGGTGGCGCTCGGGGGTTCGTTTCTTTTTGTTTCGGCGGGGCGGCGCTGGGGGTGGTGGGTTTTTTTGTTTTGGCAGGGCGGCGCTCAAGGTTTTTTTGCTTGGGGTGGCGAAAAACTTAGAGCTGGCCCTGCTCATGCGGGACTTCAATCACCCCGATATCTGCTGGGAGAGCAATACTGCAGTGCACAGACAATCCAGGAAGTTTTTGGAAAGTGTAGGGGACAATTTCATGGTGCAAGTATTGGAGGAACCAACAAGGGGCAGAGTTCTTCTTGACCTGCTATTCACAAACAGGGAAGAATTAGTAGGGGAAGCAAAAGTGGATGGGAACCTGGGAGGCAGTGACCATGAGAAGATTGAGTTCAGGATCCTGACACAAGGAAGAAAGGAGAGCAGCAGAATACGGACCCTGGACTTCAGAAAAGTAGACTGACTCCCTCAGGGAACTGATGGGCAGGATCCTCTGGGAGAATAACATGAAGGGGAAAGGAGTCCAGGAGAGCTGGCTGTATTTTAAAGAATCCTTATTGAGGTTGCAGGAACAAGCCATCCCGATGTGTAGAAAGAATAGTAAATATGGCAGGCGACCGACTGGCTTGGCTTAACAGTGAAATCCTTGCTGATCTTAAACACAAAAAAGAAGCTTACAAAAAGTGGAAGATTGGACAAATGACCAGGGAGGAGTATAAAAGTATTGCTCAGGCATGCAGGAGTGAAATCAGGAAGGCCAAATCACACCTGGAGTTGCAGCTAGCAAGGGATGTTAAGAGTAACAAGAAGGGTTTCTTCAGGTATGTGAGCAAGAAGAAGAAAGTCAAGGAAAGTGTGGGCCCCTTGCTGAATGGGGGAGGGAACCTAGTGACAGAGGATGTGGAGAAAGCTAGTGTACTCAATGCTTTTTTTGCCTCTGTCTTCACGAACAAGGTCAGCTCCCAGACTACTGCACTGGGCAGCACAGTATGGGGAGGAGGTGACCAGCTCTCTGTGGAGAAAGAAGTAGTTCGGGACTATTTAGAAAAGCTGGACGAACACAAGTCCATGGGGCAGGATGCACTGCATCCGAGGATGCTAAGGGAGTTGGCGGATGTGATTGCAGAGCCATTGGCCATTATTTTTGAAAAATCATGGCGATTGGGGGAGGTCCCGGATGCCTGGAAAAAGACTAATGTAGTGCCCATCTTTAAAAAAGGGAAGGAGGGTCTGGGGAACCACGGGCCAGTCAGCCTCACTTCAGTCCCTGGAAAAATCATGGAGCAGATTCTCAAGGAATCAATTCTGAAGCACTTCGAGGAGAGGAAAAAGTGATCAGGAACAATCAGCATGGATTCAGCAAGGGCAAGTCATGCCTGACTAACCTAATTGCCTTCTAAGATGAGATAACTGGCTCTGTGGATGAGGGGAAAGCAGTGGATGTGCTATTTCTTGACGTTAGCAAAGCTTTTGATACGGTCTCCCACAGTATTCTTGCCAGCAAGTTAAAGACATATGGGCCGGGTGAATGGACTAAAAGGTGGATAGAAAACTGGCTAGATCATCGGGCTCAACGGGTAGTGATCAATGGCTCCATGTCTAGTTGGCAGCTGGCATCAAGTGGAGTGCCCCAAGGGTCGGTCCTGGGACTGGTTTTGTTCAATATCTTTATTAATGATGTGGAGGATAGCGTGGACTGCACCCTTAGCAAGTTTGCAGATGACACTAAACTGGGAGGAGTTGTTGATACGCTGGAGGGTAGGGACAGGATACAGAGGGACCTAGAGAAATTATAGAGGATTGGGCCAAAAGAAATCTGATGAGGTTCAACAAGGACAAGTGCAGAGTCCTGCACTTAGGATGGAAGAATCCCATGCACTGCTACAGACTAGGGACCGAGTGGCTAGGCAGCAGTTTTGCAGACAAGGACCTAGGAGTTACAGTGGACGAGAAGCTGGATATGAGTCAACAGTGTGCCCTTGTTGCCAAGAAGACTAACAGCATTTTAGGTTGTATAAGTACGGGCATTTCCAGCAGATCGAGGGACGTGATCATTCCCCTCTTTTCAGCATTGGTGAGGCCTCATCTGGAGTACTGTTTCCAGTTTTGGGCCCCACACTACAAGAAGGATGTGGAAAAATTGGAGAGAGTCCAGCGGAGGGTAACAAAAATGATTAGGGGGCTGGAGCACATGATTTATGAGGAGAGGCTGAGGGAATTGGGATTATTTAGTCTGCAGAAGAGAAGAATGAGGGGGGATTTGATAGCTGAAAGCAGCTACCTGAAAGGGGGTTCCAAAGAGGATGGATCTAGACTGTTCTCAGTGGTACCAGATGACAGAACAAGGGGTAATGGTCTCAAACTCAGTGGGGGAGGTTTAGGTTGGATATTAGAAAAAAAAATTCCATTAGAAGGGTCGTGAAGCACTGGAATGTGTTACCTAGGGAGGTGGTGGAATCTCCTTCCTTAGAGGTTTTTAAGATCAGGCTTGTCAAAGCTCTGGCTGGCATGATTTAGTTGGGGATTGGCCCTGCTTCGAGCAGGGGGTTGGACTAGATCACCTCCTGAGGTTCCTTCCAACCTTGATATTCTATTATTCTGTAATTTGATTTTTCCGTCCTAAGCATAGTACTTTGCACTTGCCTTTACTGAATTACATCTTAGTGACCAATTCTCTAATTTGGCAAGGTCATTTTGAATTCTCATTCTGTCCTCCAAAGTGCTTGCAACCCCTTCCAGCCTGGTGTCATCTGCAAATTTTATAAGCACACTCTCCACTCCATTATCCACATCATTAATGAAAATATTGAATAGTTTCGGACCCAGGACTGACTCCTGCAGGACCCCACTTGATACTTGAGGGAGGGATAGCTCAGTGGTTTGAGCATTGGCCTGCTAAACCCAGGGTTGTGAGCTCAATCCTTGAGGGGGCTATTTAGAGATCTGGGGCAAAAATTGGGGGTTGGTCTTGCTTTGAGCAGGGGGTTGGACTAGATGACCTCCTAAGATCCCTTCCACAGTGATATTCTATGATACGCTCACCCAATTTGACAGGAAATTTCTGTGACTGCAATGGGCTTTGCATAGGTCCATCAGGCAGGGATGGCATTTTTGTAATATGGGGGAGGGAAAGAAGAAACTTACTCTTCCTAGTACACTGTTTGTGTAACCTCTTCCTATTTTTGTCATCTTTTTATATGCAAGGTTGGCTACTGAGCATGGGCAAATGAGTTCCAAAACATTCATCAAATAATTTGAACTATTTTGCAACATCCATTCACAATGTTAGTCAATGAACTGTACTGAGCAGTCACTTAATTGTAGGCAGCATAGTAGCAACCCTTATATTAAGGCTGCCTCTCACTTTCCATTATACCCATTCTTCAGACTGTACTTTTGAATAGCTCTAGTGCCTCAGTGGTTTGCAGCAGGACTTGGAAATTTCGTGAGGGTGTATTTCTGGGTCAGCGAGGTGCCTTTTGCTGGCCTGGTGAAAATCAGTGTGGATTTGGCTGACTTATTAGCTGTTGCAAGTCACCAGTTCTTGCTCACATTTTGTTTGCTACAGCCTGTTCTTGGCTTGCTGCCCAAACCCCTGAACATTTGTTTAGCACAATCCTTCAGGTAATAAAGGTTCCAGCAGGCACTGGAAGTGCTCCCCACCCAAATCCGTTCCCAGGATTGATTGCAGTGAGCACAGAATATCAGGGTTGGAAGGGACCTTAGTAGGTCATCTAGTCCAACCCCCTGCTCAAAGCAGGACCAATCCCCAATTTTTGCCCCAGATCCCCAAATGGCCCCCTCAAGGATTGAACTCACAACCCTGGGTTTAGCAGGCCAATGCTCAAACCACTGAGCTATCCCTCCCCCTGAGGGATAGCTGCAGTCATGGCTGCTCACTTGCTCAAGTTGCACTCTGCCCGCGAAGCAGAGGTGGATTAAGATTTATTGGGGCCCTGGGCACAAAGACCATTTGGACCCCCCACACCCACATTAAAAATATGAAGGTATCAAACTGCATTAACACAAAGACTGCATTCAGTGTTTACACACTGCATTAATAATAAAGCAATTCATATCCGCGGTCATTATGCCTAAATTAACTGCTCAATTTTTCCACAGAGAAAATGAATCTGGCTAGATATTATCCGTACCGTCACACAAAGGTGTTCACTGCTGATCCAGACACACTGGTGTTACAAGAATCAGTCATTCACAGGTCAACAAGTGGTTCTTTCACGTCCCCCAAATTTCTTAAACATGACCATTATACATTTTTTCCATCTATTGATCCTGTTACAGTCCAGTTTTTCTCCCGTGGAAGCAGAGATGTCTGAAAGACAACAGCCACAATTCCAGAAAATAACTTAATTAAAAAGAAATAATTCTAAATAGAGGTAAAATTACTCTTTTATTAAGAAGCGACAAAGGGTCCTGTGGCACCTTATAGACTAACAGAGACCACAGGACCCTTTGTCGCTTCTACAGATCCAGACTAACACGGCTACCCCTCTGATCTTTGATTAAGAACTTTATGTTTCAGCCAGTGAGAACTGATTTAAAACAAAGTTTGCAATTGATCATATGAAAAACGTTGAAAGAATCTGATGTGTGCCAAAGTGACTCTTTTGGCTTTCTGCCCAAGGCAATTCATGTCAAACCATGACATTTTACCAATTAAGTTTTAGGACTAAATGTTGCAGCTAATCAGAAACTAGCTCATACGTATACATTAAATCTCACTTTTAAGAATAGGCCAGGTTGTGATTAGCCAGAGCATACAACAGGATGATCAGTCATTAATAAGTCAATGAGAATATAGCTTTTCCAATAATACTTCACAGAGAGAGAATATTCATCACTCCATTCTACCAATGCCTCATCATCAGTGTAATGGAGGGAAAAATATCACAGAAACTGAAGGTCCTCACAGGATAAATTTCTCCCACTTGTATAACTATCTGGGTTTGTCTTTTATGTTTTATCTCCCAGCCAGGCTTGGCGTTGGCATTCACATAGTACCAGATGACCATTAGCACATGAGGACAGATGATTCCACTGACCCTCTTTGTTAAGTAAATTTGTGTGGGCCACACTTCATTGTGAAATTTGTGAAATGAGTGAGCTGGGTCTGGAAGCTGTGGCCCCGTGTAATCTGTGCCACATCAGTCCCTGCTGGGTGAGGGGGGAAATACACACAACGATCTTAAACGTAAAGTCTGGAGTAAATAGCACTACGGTCTTTCATCCGGTGCTAAGGTTGGAGAACTATGCTACTGAAGGCATAGGTGCTGACTCTGTGGGTGCTCTGGGGCTGGAGCATCCACGGGGAAAAAATGGTGGGTGCTGAACAGCCCCCTTATCAGCACCTCCCCCTCCCCCCACTGCCTCCTGCCAGCCGGCGGGCCTCGACGATCAGCACCTCCGCCTCCCTCCCCACCCACCCGCCGCAATCAGCTGTTTCGCAGCATGCAGGAGGCTGGGTGGGGAGGAGCGAGGACACAGCATGCTTGGGGGTGGGGGTGGAGAAGAGGCGGAGTGGGGGTGGGGCCTTGGAGGAAGGAGTGGCGTGGGGCTGGGGCCTGGGACAGAGCGGGGGGTTGCGCACCCCCCGGCACTTTGGAAAGTCGGCGCTTGTGACTTGAATAACTTGGGGGGAGGGATAGCTCAATGGTTTGAGCATTGGCCTGCTAAACCCAGGGTTGTGAGTTCAATCCTTGAGGGGGCCATTTAGGGATCTGGGGTAAAAATTGGGGATTGGTCCTGCTTTGAGCAGGGGGTTGGACTAGATGACCTCCTAAGGTCCCTTCCAACCCTGATATTCTATGATTCTATGATTCTATGAAGGCCTCATATCACCTGAGCAGGTGGGTAAATAACACCCTATCACAATGTACATGGCAAGAATCCAGACTAAGATCTCAAGGCTGTGAACCACGTGCATGGGAAGGTGGGATCCACAAAGGTCTCAGAGGTGCAGGTGGGGTAAATAGGGCTACACCATGACATATTAAGGTGCATGTGGGGGTAAATAATGCTGTATTGTGAGATGCAGGGATAGGGGCATCCAAAGGCCTCGAAACTGTGGATGGAGGCATAAAAAACCCAAGCAAAGCCTCTGTCTCACCGTGTATTTTGCAATCACCAAAAGACATTCCCCTCCTTGAGCAGGACAGCAGAGAGTTCCCCCACCTCCCTTGGCTCCCGTGTACTTGTGGGGTTGCGTTTCCCTAGGGGCTGCCCCGTGGGTCGAGGTAGCAGGGATTTCCCCGGTTCCTCTGGTTGCGGGGAGCTCCCCAGCCCAGGCCCCCCCTTACTGTCTATGTTCTCCTGGTCACTCAGCTCGGGCTCGGCGCGGTAGGACTCCAGCTGGGAGTGGGCATTCCTGCGCAGGTTGGGGCTGGAGGAGATGTAGCAGGAGGTGGTTGCTCCTCATCGTCCTTCGCCGCCTGGCCAGACACAGGAGGGTGCCGGGGAGCCAGTCACCAGCGGCGGTGTGAAGCCGTGGGTAGCAACGAAGAAAACAAGCAGGAGAGGAAGAGATGGCAGTTGCTGCTGCTCCTCTAGCCACACTCACTGGCTGGTCCCCCCACCAGATCATCCAAGAAGCCTTTCCCCAAGCCTGGCCAGCAGAGTTAAATCCTCCTGCTCTAGCATCATGAGATTTTTCTGGGGCCTCCCAAATTGGCCGGGACCCCTGGGCAGAGGTCCCGTGGGCCCATGTGCTAATCTACCACTGCTGTGAAGGCTCTCTCCAATAAGAGTACAGGGATGGGAGCACTGTTCACCTAACAGCTAAACCAATTCGGCGACTCGGGCTCACTTTGTCAAGCCAGAATCATGCTCCATAGCATTGCTTCAGGAAGGCTGAGCTAGGAGGAGAAGAAGCATCTCGCTGGGCAGGGAGCTTCTGCCTTTTCCTCCTCCTTGAAGCTGGAGGACTGGAGCCGAGAGAGGATAAGTGACCTGCTCCTGTGTGAAATCCAGCCATGGTGCACCGGGCCAGTGCAAGGTGGGACCCAGATGCTGGTTTGGATCCTGCTGGTAGGGTGCCTGTGTTGAAAGGATCTCACCCCCAGCCAAGCACAGGCAGGTAACAATGGGGTCAGGCCAGGCAGCAGATCCATATTAACTTAGCTCTAGTGCCCCACATAACTGACCCATGGGGGGCAGGGACTGCACCCTGGCCAGGAGTGGGGAGGTGGATTTCATTTCAGAGTCCTGCACTTAGGACGGAAGAATCCCATGCACTGCTACAGACTAGGGACCGAATGGCTGGGCAGCAGTTCTGCAGAAAAGGACCTAGGGGTTACAGTGGATGAAAAGCTGAATATGAGTCAACAGTGTGCCCTTGTTGCCAAGAAGGCTAACAGCATTTTGGGTTGTATAAGTAGGGGCATTTCCAGCAGATCGAGGGACGTGATCATTCCCCTCTATTTGGCACTGGTGAGGCCTCATTTGGAGTCCTGTGTCCAGTTTTGGGCCCCACACTACAAGAAGGATGTGGATAAATTGGAAAGAGTCCAGCGGAGGGCAACCAAAATGATTAGGGGGCTGGAGCACATGACTTATGAGGAGAGGCTGAGGGAACTGGGATTGTTTAGCCTGCAGAAGAGAAGAATGAGGGGGGATTTGATAGCTGCTTTCAACTACCTGAAAGGGGGTTCCAAAGAGGATGGATCTAGACTGTTCTCAGTGGTAGAAGATGACAGAACAAGGAGTAATGGTCTCAAGTTGCAGAGGGGGAAGTTTAGGTTGGATATTAGGAAAAACTTTTTCACTAGTAGGGTGGTGAAGCACTGGAATGGGTTACCTAGGGAGGTGGTGGAATCTCCTTCCTTAGAGGTTTTAAAGGTCAGGCTTGACAAAGCCCTGGCTGGGATGATTTAGTTGGTGTTGATCCTGCTTTGAGCAGGGGATTGGACTAGATGACCTCCTGAGGTCCCTTCCAACCCTGAGATTCTATGATTTCCCAAACCTTTCCCTGTGCTTCCCGGAGACTTGGGCATGGTGCGTATGCAGCGAATGATCAGGACAGCATCACATTGTTTACAAGAAAACAGTAACTGGGTCACACTTTGGCTGGTTTCTGCCAGGGCTCATGTCCACACATGTTACAATTCCAGCAACGCTTCTCAATCTCATAGTGCTTTTGCCCTGATCAGTGGCTGGGGCTGTAACCCAGGTGGTGATCATTAACCATACTCAGGAATAACTGTTCTGTTGTGTAGGGAGCAGATCACAACAGTGACTAGTTTAGACAGCTCCTCTCCCGCCAGCTCTCTCCAGGAGGAAATCCACAGTGCTTTGGAATGTGTGGAGCAAGGAGAGCTCTCTGATCAGGTCACAGGGATCACCTACATTTCAAGGAAATAAAGGACAATGGTGTGAGAATGTATAGGAGAGAGCTGAGTTGTGAGGGACTGTACCCCGCCACATTATCCATGGTACAAAAGCACATGTTTGTGTCACTGTGTATAGTTCATAGAGTATAAGGGCAGAAGGGACCATTAGATGATCTAGTCTGACCTGCATATCAGAAACTACCAAATTCCACACCAATACCCCTATGGTGAGTCCAATGACTTCAGCTGAACCAAGACCTGAAGAAGGGCTCTATGTAAGCTCCAAAGCTTGTCTCACCAACAGAAGCTGGTCCAGTAAAAGATATGACCTCTCCCACTTTGTCTCTCTAATATCCTGGGACCAACACGGCTACAATAACACTGCAAACTTCTGTTGAACCAAGTCATTTCATTCCTCATGAGAATAAACTGTTGTGTGCCACTGGCAGAGAACAGGACAGACTGAGGCACCACTGATGTATGATCAAACAATTCATAGGGGCACCTACCTGGTTCTGGGTCATGGGAGATTGGATGTAATGCCATTTGTCAGTGGAGAGACACATGAACCAGAAGCAAACGATGGCTTAGATACCACTTTACATTTACCCACTCTTCCAGGAGCTGTGCTGTCCCTCTTCTAGCTGGTCAAGCATGAAATTAGCAAAGCCAGAGGACGCACCCCCAAACAGGTCTCCACATCGGAAAATGCTCACAATACCCACTGAGGGGATGTTACTTTCTAGGATTTGCAAGAAGTTGTCACAGAATATCATGCAATGCAGGAGTGGAAACATCTTGAGAAACACCCACAACCCTCTGCCCCAGGTACCAGTATTTTAGATAGTACAGGTGCCCAGGTTTTTCCCTGTATGAACACAATTGTGCAGCAAGATAGGTATGGGTAGGCCAATGAGGTTGATGTGCTCTGGTTCAAACTTTTAGCTGATGGATGCAATGCACCATGGTAGCTGTAATGCTTAGCATGAGTCAATCTGCGGTGTGACGGTGCACTCTATAATATTTTATGGAAATATGCTTATGAGTGTGAATATAATGTAACTGGAATATGCTTTATGCAAAAGGTCTCTTGTAAGGTATCATTACAAAGCTTATAATCTACTGAGTGTGTTCATCCTATTTGTATGTATGTATCATTTTTGTATTTGAAGCTAGAAATATAAAATATAACTCTGAGGTCCTATTGTAATTATGCAAAGTGTGGGCCATTGATGGTGGTTTAGAATCTTGATGGCTCCCATTGACTAGGACAATTGGTTGTAAATGGCTCTGTTTACTTGCAAGCCTTCCTGTGTTCCTGTAAGCCAGCCCAGGAAGAATTGAGGCTGGAGGGGTGGGGGGGGGGGTCTCACAGGACATGTGACCATGTCACATGATGATGAAATCCATCTTAAATCTGGTACTTTTCCATTTAGAAGGAGGGATGGGGACCCAGAGAGACAAAAGATTCCTGCCTTGGGCCAAAGCTATAAAAGGGGGAGGAACAGAACAAAGTGGGCTGCTAGTCATGAGAAATCCCCTAGTTACCACCTGAGCTGGAACTAATAAGGACTGTACCAGGGGAAAGGATTGGACCCAGACTAGGAAGGAGTCTAGTCTGTGAAAGAAGCTTTTTGGAACATCTCTGAGGGTGAGATTTGCTGTAAACAGTTTCTTAATGTATTAGGCTTAGACTTGTGTGTTTTGTTTTATTTTGCTTGGTAACTTATTTTGTTCTGTCTGTTATTATTTGAAACCACTTAAATCCTATTTTTTATACTTAATAAAATCACTTTTGTTTAGTAATTAACCCAGAGTAAGTGATTAATACCTGGGAGAGCAAACAGCTGTGCATATTTCTCTATCAGTGTTACAGAGGGCAGACAATTTATGAGTTTACCCTCTGTAAGCTTTATACAGAGTAAAATGGATTTATTTGGGGTTGGATTCCATTGTGTCTGGGTGCTGGAGATAGGTGACCTGCTGAGCAGCTTTTGGTTAAAGTCTGCAGCTTTGGGGGCATGGACCAGACCTAGGTCTGTGTTGCAGCAGGCTAATGTGTCTGGCTCAACAAGGCAGGGTTCTGGTGTCCCAAGCTGGCAGGAAAAATGGGCTCAATAGTAAATTGAACACATCAGGTGACAGTCGCAAGGGGGTGTCTGTGACCGAACCCATCTGTAGCGGGGTGGAACCCCGCTCCTGCCCTGAGGGGCTGAAAACAGCCCAGGAGAAGGCTGCTTCTGGAGCAAGCAGACCCAGGCTGAGTAGGAAGGCAGGCTCAGCTGGGGCCACACCCCTATTAAGGCTCAGCTGGCCCTTATAAGTGGGCAGTGAGACAGACAGGACCCTTCCTCTGCTTTAGAGGAAGGAGGACCTGGCTGCAAGGACCTAGAGTGGAGCAGGGCTGGGGAAGGGCCTGGGGAGCTCTGGCTAGGAAATCCCCAGGCTGCGGCCTAGTGTTAGGCCCACTAGGTACAGGGGTTGCAGGGGGTAACCCACGGGTAGGCCGAGGCAGCAGGTCCAACCCAACCGTGCCGGTGATGAGTGGCTTATACTGCAGTCTGCCCCAGGGCGCGGGGGCTAGCTGGTGACTGGCAGTAGCCTACACTGAGGTGAGGTGGGGATAGTGGGTTGGGGGTCCCCTAGGGAGGGGAGACCCTAGAAGTAAGACCGGTGGGGTACTGCCAGGGGGCAGCACCCCAGTTAAAGGGGCACCGGGTCCTGGGAGGGACACGGGCCAGAGAGTGGGCAGCCGGATCCCCGGCCAACAGAGGGCGCTCCAGATGCTGGTGAGCTAATTCCCAGGAGAAACCAGCAGGAGGCGCCACCGGGTGAGTCCGAGCCCCGTCACACCATCACATATGGTATACATGGGCCCTGACAAAATGAGAACCCAGAAATCCCAGCAGGATTTGATGGTACATTTGGAATGTTTTCTGTTGGTATTTTTGATTCTCCAGGGAAGGTTGAAGGTGGATGAGTGAGAATCCTAGGACCTGTAGGGCACATCTTCACTGCAAAAAAAAAAAGAAAAAAAAAAAGGGCGTGTTCTTAACTTGAGTTAAAATCCTAGTGAAGACGAGGCTATTGCAGTTTTAACATGAGTTAACAGGTTGAGTTAAAGACTATAGGGAAGCCTGGTGCTTCCCTATAGTATGTCTCCACTATGGAGACTATACCGACATAATTATGTTGGCATAGCCCACTAATGCAGATGCAGCCTACCCTGACAGAAGGAAACATTCTTCCGTCAACATAGCCGTGTCTACACATGTCAGTGTAACTTTTGTCAGTGTAACTATGTCAGTCGGGAGTGTGGTTTTCACACCCTTGACTGATGGAACTATGCTGATGTAACTTTTCAGTGTAGACTAAGCCTAACTCTACCTGCTAACTTGAGTTAAGACTACAATTGCCTTATCTTCACATGGCCTGGTCTACACTTTAAAGATTTTGCTGGCATGGTTTTCTGTACTAAATTTTCTAGCATAGACTAAGACCTGGTCTATACTCAAAAATTAGATGGACCAAGGTACATCACTAAATGCTGTGAAAAATTGTGTCCTGTGCGATATAGTTAGGTTGACCTAACCGTCGGTGTAGACACAGCTTGGCCAATGGAGGAATCCTTCTGCCAACCTAGCTACCACCTCTCGGCGAGGAGGATTAAATGCTTTGATGGTTTAAACCCTTCCATTGCTGTGGGAAGTGTCTATATATCAGTGGCTTAGCTGCAGAACTGTAACTGTGCCAGTGTAGAGCTTGTAGAGTAGACATTGCCTTTGCTTAAGAGAAAGTTCCCCTTTTTATTTTAATCTAGGCCCCGGGGTTTTAGTATGTTCCTCATACCCACCCAGTGTGTCAATATGTCTGAAACACATTTGAATACAGAAATGTTTCCAGTGGCATCAAAGTGTGCAAAGAACCATAAAAGAGCTCTCTTAAATGGCATTCATTTCTTTTCACAGATGGCTAAAAATGACTGTTATATTAGTAGCAACTTGAATAATTCATGAGTCTAATTTTACAATTCCTATTAATTCTGACATTGAATAAAAATGGTAGAACTTCTCAGCTTTTAATGGTTTTCCATTGCTATATTTATTGGCCCCTTGATAACTATTAATAGCATAAAGAACATCATTGTAATGAGAAAGCTAAAGATCTGTCTTTGTTGGAAATGTTATTTGGGAAGTGGGCTATCTCAGGCCCAAGAGGTAATGAAAATTATAGTAGCACCTTAAAATAGTTGGGCTGAGTTTCCATTGGGAATTGGATGTCTAACTGCCCCATGCAGCTTTGAAAATAGCCCAGAGGGCCTTTGTAGGACCAATGTTATAAAAAAAGTGAAGCATTGCTGACTAGAGCTGTATGAATAACTGAGTTTTTAGTTCACGGACCAAACCAAGAGAAGGAAAAACCCCAAATGAAATTTTTTCAATGAACTTAAAATGGCAAAAAATAAATACTTTTTTTATGTTTCATTTTCATGGAGTTTTTTGCCTTTTTAAAATAAACTTGAAATAAAAATAAAAAAGTTATATTGAATCAAAAATTGAAATGTTGTGGTTCAAAAATGTCATAATGAGAAGTTTCAATATTTTGGGGATTCTTTTTTTTGACCGGAACAATTTGGCAAATTTGGCACAAATTCACCAAATGTTTTGGTTAATCTGAAACTGCATTTTTTGGTGAAAAAAAGTTTTGGTCAAAAATTTTGCCTGGACCTATGTGTTATCAGTACATTTTACTTCACTTACATCATTCATTTTAAAGTGTTTCCTTATCATAAGCTTTCTTCTAGAACTGGGAAATACTTCATTTTCCCCAGAGCTCATTGGCTTTTTTCAGACACTACCGTATGGCACTAACTTTCATTTAGACTCATAGACTTTAAGGCCAGAAGGGACCATCATGAATATTTAGTCCAATCTCTTGTACATCGCAGGTCACAGTACCTCCTTCTCCCCCTCCTGTAACAGCCCCCTGACCTCTGGCTGGGTTACTGAAGTCGCCAATCACGATTTAAAGACTTCAAGTTACAGAGAACCCACCATTTACTCTGGGTTAAACCAGCAAGTGGCCTATGCCCCATGCTGCAGAGGAAGGTGAACCCCACCCCCGCCCCCTGCCAAGGTCTCTGCTGATCTGAGCTGGGGGGGAAATTCCTTCCTGACTCCAAATATGGTGATCAGTTTAACCCTGAGCATGTGGGCAAGACCCACCAGCCAGACACTTGGAAAGAATCCTCGGTAGTAAGTCAGAGCCCTCCCCATCTATTGTCCCATCACCGGCGATTGGAGATATTTGCTACTAGCAGTCGCAGATGGGCCACATACCATTGTAGGCAGTTTCATCATACCATCCCCTCTGTAAACTTATCAAGCTCAGTCTTGAAGCCAGTGAGGTTTTTTGCCCCCACTGCTCCCCTTGCTAGGCTGTTCCAGAACTTCACTCCTCTGATGGTTAAAAACGTTTGTCTAATTTCAAGCCTAAACTTGTTGATGGCCAGTTTATATCCATTTGTTCTTGTGTCAGCATTGACCCTTAACTTAGATAATTCCTCTCCCTCCCTGGTATTTATCTCTCTGATGTATTTATAGATAGCAGTCAAATCTCGCAGCACCCAAGAATAATCAGGACTCTGCTTCTAGACTGTTATGACTTTTCACTTCTCCATAGAGCTTTGCAAGAACCTTCTCTTTTCACTTACTTGATTCTTTGTGTGGGAGAGAGGGTCCATCTGTTCTTCTACAATCCTGGAAAGCAATACAAATCAGCTGTATTCCCAAGTGGATCCTAATGTTTTGCTGTTTTCCTACTAAACCCAAACATCTGGTGAACTCTGCTCAGTGCGGGTATATACTTCATCTTCATTAGAACTCTACTGCAGCCTTGCTAATTACTTCCCAACTAATTAAGGCTTATTAAATTTGAGTTAAAGTGTGCAATATTGAACAGAGCAGGTCTCGGCATTTGAATAAGCTCAAGTCTTGGGTTGATTTGACAGAACATGCTTTACACCAGAGACCTGGAAACTCCTGCTCTTGCTCTGCTATCAAAGGTCGTAAGAAGAGAATGTGATCCTCATTGAGCTGAGCATTTTAGCTTTTGCTTTGTTCTGGTCCAGCAAATACGCCATTTCCACTGTCTTCCTTTTTATTTCTTGCTACTCTTGCAGCCTGCAGAAGACTAGAACTGAATGTTCACTACTGCCAAAGGAAATTTGGAAGCAATAGGCTAAGTAAATTTCTACCTCAGCCTTAGGGCTTGGGAAAACCTCTAAAGCAGGGTTTCCAAAAGTGGATGGGGTCAAATTCAAAGCACAGACTCTCTGGGTTCACAATCTGTTATCCATGTCCCAATGAAATTGGGTTTGAATTCTGCTTTCGAGAGGCTATGGGAAAAAGGAGATGAAAGGCGATAATCCAGTAAAAATTGGAACAGGATGAAAAACTAACAGGGAGTGAATGTAAGAAAAGGAGCAAAATTTGGAAGGATAAAAATTCTAATGGAAACTAGATCCTACAGCAGGGGTCTCAAACTCAAATGACCACGAGGGCCACATGAGGATTAGTACATTGGCCCAAGGGCATCCCCCGGCTCCCCCCTTGCTGCGCTCGGGCTCTGCAGCTCCCGGGAGTGTGAGCCGCCGCCGCTGCCCCTCCCGGGGAGCTGCAGAGCCCGAGCGCAGCGAGGGGGAGCTGTGGGGCACACAGGGGCTGGTGCCCGCATGCATCTGCTACAGGAGTGGGGGAGGGGTGCCGGACCGCAGCCTGGGCAGGAGGGGCGGGGGGGTGCTGGCTGCTCCCTGCTAGCGGCGCTGCCGCCTTTGCAGGGCTGCTGCCCCCCCTGCACCGCGTCAGCTCTTCCATGGCTGGGGCCGCCCCCCCCCCAACTGACGCTTTTTGGCACCCCCAACCACTAGGCGCCCTAGGCGACTGCCCAGTTCACCTAGTGGTTGCACCGGCCCTGTAGGGGGTTCAGGGCAGGGGGTCAGGGTGCAGGAGGGGTGCAGGGTGCGGCAGGGGGCTCAGGGCAGGGGGTCGGGGTGCAGGAGGGGCGCAGGGTGCAGCAGGGGGCTCAGGGGAGGGGGTCAGGGTGCAGGAGGGGTGCGGGCTCTGGCCTGGCATGCACTGGGGGCAGGTTCCCTGCCTGCCTGCTTGCCCTGCCCCCGTGCCGCTCCGGCAAGCTCCTGGAACCTGGGGAAGGAGGGGCACAGGGGTCTGTGTCACTGTTGCGTCCAGGCACCGCCACCAGCAGCTCCCATTGGCCGCGGTTCCTCGTTCCCGGCCAATGGGAGCTTCTGGGGGCGGTGCCTGGATGCAACAGTGACACAGACCCCTGTACCCCTCCTCCCCCAGGTTCCAGGAGCTTGCCGGAGTGGCGCAGGGGCAGGGCGGCCAGGCAGGAGCCTGCCCTGCCCGCTGGATCAGAGCTGCTGTACGTAAATCCAGGCGGGGGAGGAGCAGGGGGGCCACAGGGAGCTCGCAGGCCACAGAAAACAACTCCACGGGCCACATGTGGCCCGCGGGCCGCGCGTTTGAGACCCCTGCCCTACAGAATATATATGGTCACTGCAGTACCTAGCTGGGTTTTTCCTTTTATCTCAACTCATGGCACAAGTTTCTGTTTAGCTACAGAAACTTGCCATACAAAATATATGAATCGCCCAGTGAGCTGGGCTGTGGGAAGATGGACTCTGGATTTAAATGCCAGCAAAAATAATTTGGGAGTTTGAACTAGCTTGGCCAACTCTTTGAACCTCAAAAAAGCTTGGAAGGCTCACAAGAATCTCTGAGGTTCATCCACCTGAACTCAAAACAAAGGGGTCAAAATGCAACCTGTGCACAGAGGAGATGGGAAAGGGGACAGAGGGGAAAGTGATCAGGAACAGTCAGCATGGATTCACCAAGGGCAAGTCATGCCTGACTAACCTAATTGCCTTCTATGATGAGATAACTGGCTCTGTGGATGAGAGGAAAGCAGTGGATGTGCTATTTCTTGACTTTAGCAAAGCATTTGATACAGTCTCGCACAGTGTTCTTGCCAGCAAGTTAAAGAAGTATGGGCTGGATGAATGGACGGTAAGGTGGATAGAAAACTGGCTGGATGGTCGTGCTCAACGGGTAGTGATCAATGGCTCCATGTCTAGTTGGCAGCCGGTATCAAGTGGAGTGCCCCAAGGGTCGGTGCTGGGGCCGGTTTTGTTCAATATCTTCATCAACGACCTGGAGGATGGTGTGGACTGCACCCTTAGCAAGTTTTCAGATGACACTAAACTGGGAGGAGTGGTTGATACGCTGGAGGGTAGGGATAGGATACAGAGGGACCTAGACAAATTAGAGGATTGGGCCAAAAGAAATCTGATGAGGTTCAACAAGGACAAGTGCAGAGTCCTGCACTTAGGACGGAAGACTCCAATGCACTGCTACAGACTAGGGACCGAATGGCTGGGCAGCAGTTCTGCAGAAAAGGACCTAGGGGTTACAGTGGACGAAAAGCTGAATATGAGTCAACAGTGTGCCCTTGTTGCCAAGAAGGCTAACGGCATTTTGGGCTGTATAAGTAGGGGCATTTCCAGCAGATCGAGGGACGTGATTATTCCCCTCTATTCGGCACTGGTGAGGCCTCATTTGGAGTACTGTGTCCAGTTTTGGGCCCCACACTACAAAAAGGATGTGGATAAATTGGAAAGAGTCCAACGGAGGGCAACCAAAATGATTAGGGGGCTGGAGCACATGACTTATGAGGAGAGGCTGAGGGAACTGGGATTGTTTAGCCTGCAGAAGAGAAGAGTGAGGGGGGATTTGATAGCTGCTTTCAACTACCTAAAAGGGGGTTCCAAAGAGGATGGATCTAGACTGTTCTCAGTGGTAGAAGATGACAGAACAAGGAGTAATGGTCTCAAGTTGCAGAGGGGGAGGTTTAGGTTGGATATTAGGAAAAATGTTTTCACTAGTAGGGTGGTGAAGCACTGGAATGGGTTACCTAGGGAGGTGGTGGAATCTCCTTCCTTAGAGGTTTTTAAGGTCAGGCTTGACAAAGCCCTGGCTGGGATGATCTAGTTGGGGTTGGTCCTGCTTTGAGCAGGGGGTTGGACTAGATGACCTCCTGAGGTCCCTTCCAACCCTGAGATTCTATGATTCTATGATTCTATGTGGGGATATGAACTACGGGGGTTCTCCATGTCTTCCCTCTGCTTCTTTGCTGTCACTTCCTCATTCCTAACCCTTCTCTTTCTTGCTCTGAAGAGAGAGTTATTAAATTCCTTCTGCCACTGTTACTGGTTGGCTTTTCGATGAATTACCAGAAGCATCAACATTTGTCAGGAGATGAAGGCATATGGCACTTTCAGAAGTGCCAGTTCTGGTCAGGAGAAGACAGGAAACTTGGAAATAATAAAAGTATCTCAAAATTTCAGGGCTTTAACTGGGACGAGAAGCGTGGTGCAACGCACACTGTGGCAGGGCTGAATAGTGCTTACAAGGCGAAGCTGGGTATAATGGCTCCGATGGACATTCTGAGTCTTTAATAGCAGGCCAGCTGCACTAACTTGGAAGGATGAACAATTTTCTGGAATTAAAGAGGAGACACTGGAATACACGACACCACATTATAGCTCATCTTTATCACAGCCAGTGTGCTCAGTATACAGGAGGGATTTCTCCAGGGCCTCTGCGTTAATTACATTTTTGGCCTGTTTATGATTCTGCAGCACATTCCAGAATGTTTTCTACTGTAATCACATCCCCTTTGAAACAGCACAGCAGGATTATTAACAGTGGGTAAGATTCTGCCCTCTGCACAGAATTCCTGTTGACTTCAGTGGGAATGGAGCAGGTCAAGCAAGGGCAGAATTTAGTCGTGTGACATAGGAAAGCGGCTTGAAGCTTGTGAGATGCTTTTATGGGCTAAGGATAGCTATTCCTTCATTATAAACGGGAATCAGGTGCACGGTGGACCATGTAGCGTAAAAAAAAATAAAAAAAAATGTAGGGTTTGGTTTTCTTTGCCTTGCACTTTGTGCAGTCGTCAACCCCAGTGCAGAAGGAATATGAAATGCCACTGAATTTGAACAGTAGCATACTACACCTCTGTTGCGCTGGGGTAAATGACTATACAGAGGATGGGGCAACAGAGAATCGGGGCCCATAGACTGTAAGATCTTTAGATCAGGCTCTTCAATGGGAGCAGAGTTAGGCCAATGCGGAGAGTGTCTCAGAATCCCTACCTAGAAGTGGGAGTGGATACCTAGCACCGTGGGGCACAACGGCTTTGAGCGTAGGACAACTGGAGATAGTAACTGGATGGGGCGGGTCAGTGCTCTGAGGTGGTACTGAGAAGCCTCTTTCTCGATGCCTGGCTGGTGGTTCTTGCTCACATGGTCAGGATCTAACTGATGGCCAGATTTGGGGTTGGGAAGGAATTTCCCCCCAAGGTCAGATTGGCAGGGATCTTGGGAGGTTTTCACCTGCTGGGATCACTTGGGCATGTCTCCCCAAATCCATTCCCTGTCATCACAGGGGCTTCGGGTATTGGCGGGACTTCAGTCTCTCCTGGTCGCTATCTGTGGCACACAATGGCTTGGTCTCCTGAGGCCCAGTAGCGTAGCCAGGGGGGGAGCAGGGGGAGCGGCCGCTCCCACTTGAGCAGAAGCGGCGGAAGCGGCGCCTTTTTTTAGCAACACTAAAAAAAGGCGCCGCTTCTTTTTAAGCGCCGCTTCTGGGAGACGTTGCGGGGCCCTGCCCCCGACGCTGGGTGACGTTGCATCTGCGTCGGGGCCGGGGCCCCGCCACGTCACCCGGTGTCGGGGGCGGGGCCCCACCCCCGACACCAGGCGTCAGCCCCCACCGGCGCCACCGGAAGCTGGCGCCTGTGCAGGGGGGGGGCGCCTTTTTATAGGGCTGCTCCCCCTGCACTCCGGACCTGGTTTAACGAAAGTCTTTGGTCTCAGTAGAGGAGTATCTGCAGGAAGTGAAATGGCTGGTGCTATGTAGGTCAGTCTAGATGATCTAAAGGTCCTTTCTGGCCCAAAGCGCTATGAAATCTGTGAATCTATTGGCCCCTCCTCCATATAAATATTCAGAGGAGAAACCAACAGGATTAATAAAACAATGACCCAAGTCTTGGCCCCGTTGAGGCTGCTTCATGCAGAACAACTGTACAGCCAATGTAACCAGCCAGCTGGGGATTCCCCCAGCAGTCAAGGAAAGGGGAACACGCCCATGCACATGCATCTTTGCTCCAGCACCCCTCAGCTGCCAAGTGGCTTACTGGGATTGGACCCATGCCCAGGGACTGGACTGTAAAGGTGGCTTATTCTTTGTGTTGCCCCTTCCTGCTTCCCCCACTCTGGGCCAGGTGCTGAACGGCCAGGTCCAAGATACGGCCCTATATCTGCTTGAGGCCCCAGGCTAGGAATTGTCAAGTTCAGAGCTAGAGAGGCTTGCCCCTCCCTCCTCTAATTTATCTGTATTGTGTAAATCCTGGACATGTAAATTTTAATCCAATAATTAGCTCTTTTCATTATGCAGATTACTCTGGCAGCTGCCTAAAATGAATTGCAAAATGCCCAGCAGGTTCTGAAAGTGTTTATCTACTTCTAACAAGGGCCTTTCCAAACAGTGCTAAACCCATTTGGACTAATTTGTACCCAACTTTTCCAAAGCAGTTGGACAGAATTTTATTCCCAGTCATTAAAAGGAGTTACACTGACAGCTGCTAATTACTTTATTTAAATCTGTGATTTGTGTAAGTAGGTTTTTTTTAAATTATGCTTAGCAAAGTTGGAAGGATTGATAAAACACTGAACAGTAATTAAGATGGCGTTTGCAATAATTGATTTTCTATTTAAGTAACAGGTGACTATTTTTTCACATGTAAAATTGTTACGCTTCAGTAGCAAATATAGATTTATACACTCTCTGGATTCCTAGTTCTGGAAGGAAAATCATACTTTTTTGCTCTCCCTCTGATCTCTCTACTATGAATCTAGACAGAAAGACAGTCTTGTGGGTAAGGCACTAGACTGGGACTCTGGAGATCTGCATTCTGTTCCTGACCCGGCCACGGCCATCCTGTGTAAGTCTATGCCTCCATGGTCGCAGAGCATGCCACGGCATTAGACTTATTCGAGGACTAGAATTGTGCCAAGCCTTTGTACGGGATGATCCAGGCACCGATTGTTTCAGTAGTGCTGGCGGAGCTTACCCTGGCCCTGGATGGCCCCCTTAAAGGGAACCCCATTAAGTTGATGCTCTTCAGGGGCCATTAGAGGAGAAATATTCTTTTGCCCGCAAATTTTACATTTTAGTAACGCCCCTTAGTAGAGTGAAGTGACCTAAGTACAAGTGAGCATGTGCTGGCAATTGCTGTGCTGCTTTTGTGGTAAGCACGTAGGTATTCAAAGGCATGTATGGAAGCTAGGTGGCCAACTCCCATTGGAAGCCAATAGGAGTTAGGCACCCCCCCAAGTGCCATGTGTGTCTTTGGGTATGTCTACACTGGAGCTGGGGTGTAATCTGTGACACCCGTGCTGGTGCTGATTGGGCTCGCGTGCTAAAACTAGAAGGGTAGCTATGGGGATGCTAGTGGTGGGAGAGGCTAGCCACCCCAAATACGATCCCATCGAAGGCCCTCATCCAGCCATAGCTAAGCCGCCGTTTTTAGGGCACTAGCTTGATCAGAGCTAGCACGGGGTGTGGCTGCTCCGGCTGGAAATTACATCCCCAGTGCCCATGTAGACAAAACCTTTGAAAATGCACCCGTGTGACTAGAAAAGGCTCCCTCCGAGCCATGTGTCACAGGGTGGATCTGGGACTGCTGTTAAAGAAACAGCCGGTCATTTGCTTGCTTTACATGCGTGATGTTCCAATGCAGCTAACCTGATTGAGGCCAAGAGTTTAAAAGACAGATCCAAGTGCCATGAGGTCACTGGGACCCTTCCCATTGACTTACAATAGATGCTGGATCAGGCCCTAAATGCTGAGCTGTCCAGAAGAGGCCAGGAGGGCTGAGTAGAGCTTGTGCTCGGTTTGACACAAAACCCCCAGGGTCTCCCATTTCTGATCTCCTGCCAATCCCTACCCTATTTTCTCTTTTATATCTCTGCTGTAAACGCTTTGCAGGCAGAGGCCTGTATTAGACAGCTGACAATGGCTCGCCATGGGGCGAGCCCCTCCGGAGCCCAGCTGGACATCTGCAATCATGTACCCCATGTAAGGGATGCCAGGCCCACTCCCAGCAACTAGCTGTACCCAGTTCTTAGGAGGATGCAATAGGTCCTGTGAGCACCAGTGCTGGAAGAATTTCCCCCTCAGCATGGTAGGCACATGGGAACCAGGCTCCAATAACGCATTCCCTTTTGAGGATAACAGGAATGATCAACACTTGCCAAGTAGTTTAGATCTCTCTCAGGCGGGTGTCAGGCCTAGCAGTTGTGCAGGTGATGCTTGGTCCTGCACCCCAAGGACTCGCTGTTTAAAGCTCCCTGCATCCCAAGGACTCTGTAGGGCGCCAATGTTCCTGCTAATTCTGTATATCCAGGTGTGGAATGAATTTTGTTATGTGCACCAATATGGAGGTGATTAGTGGCAGGGTGGGGCCCAGGGGTCCGGAATGTGGGAGGGGGTTCAGGGCTGGTGCAGAGGGTTGGGGTGCAGGAGAGGGTGAGGGCTCCAGCTAGGGTGCAGGCTCTCGGGTGGGGCTGGGGATGATTGGTTTGGGGTGCAGGAGGGGGCTCAGGGCTGGGGCAGGTGGCTGGGGTGCGTGAGGGGGTGAGGGCTCCGGCTGGGGGTGTGGCTCACAATAGCCTAACACTTGAGGCCAGTGTGGGGGCCCACAATAGCACCACCTGGGCACAGAAGCAGCCTTGGCAACAAGCAGCCCAGCTGCCAAGACAGGGTTTCTCTGCTCCTGGCCCCAAGGTGCTGGCCCAAAGATCCACAGGCTGAATTGTCCAAGCACAGGGATGAGGTATGCAGGCAGGTGTAGGTGGTATCCGGCAACTTGATGCTAGCTCAGCAGTGGAGGGAAGGCCCAGGGGGCGAGCCAGTGCTCAGTTTGAGCAGAACGGCTGACCCATCTGCTGGCTGCATCGAGAGGAGATGCCTACGGCTAAGTTTCCTCTAAGCTGCGCGTCTGCACAGCCATGCAGCAGGCTATCAAGGGCTGGGCACGTGCACAGTCAGAGGGGCCTGGACTGGAGAGAAGAGAGGTTTGGGGTGCAGGGTGCTTTGGGGCTGCCCCAGGGAGAGAGGACTCCCCCAGCTCTCTCTTGCCACAGCAGCCCAGGGCTGGGAGAACGCCTCTCCCTGCCTCAGCCCTGTAAAGGTGAGATTGGCTTAAAAAGCACGAGAGTTTAAAAAATTGTAAATATTGAGTTCTTTTGATTGGCCTTCTGGTGTCTGAGCTTAGAGAGGTCACGTTTTGGCCAAGGGGCTAGAGCACTGGACTGGGACTCAGAAGATCTGGATTCTATTCCTGGCTCTGTGGCTGGCCAAGTAATGTCTCTTTGTGCCTCAGTTTCTCCATGTGTAAAATGGGGATAATGATACTGATCTCCTTTGTAAAGCACTTTGACACCTTCTGATGGAAAGCACCATGTCAGACCTAAGTATTATTATTTACCTGCTCTTCTCCACAACCACGCAGACCAAGACTTTCGTTAAAAGGAGCAGTGAGAGTCTCACGTAATCACATGACTCCAAGAGCTGGGGCTTTCTGAAAGAAACATGTCACGATGAAGGCTGGCAACACCAAGACACTGCAGCTCTATTTGCAGAATGCACTGCCCAAACATGACCTTCGTGTTTAGGAGCACGCTCCAAGAAAAACACCCCCCGCATATGGCAGCTGCAGCGCAACATTCTAGAGATGCAGGTAGAGAAACACCCAGGTGCTTTAATTAGGAGGGGCATAGTTCGGCCAACAGTTAGGCCTGAACCAAAGCCAGCTGAAGCTAATGGAAAGACTGCTGTTGACGTTAAATGAGCTTTGGATCCAGCCTTTTGGCCTATGTATGGACCATGCAAATTCTGTAACTAGGCCTTTTACAACTGCCTGTGTCTGATTATGGAGTGTGTGTGTGGGGGTGGCGGGGAGGAGGGGAATGTGTAATTCAACCATTTTTGCAGCTCTCTTCGGTCGCACCACGTCAGCTTGGTAGGCAGAAAAGGCTAAAGCCGCACCCTGCTAATAAAACCTTTTATGAAATTTGCAAAGCTGTTTGCACAATCAGAACTGGTATGTGGTGAGTAAACAGTGCTAATTGCGGGGCGTGCGCCCTGCCCTTCGGTGCGGGGAGGAGAAGTGGTCTCCTGTGGAGCGAGTGCGCTCAGCCTGGTGATGGAAGGCATCTTTCCCTCCTACTCCACTTCACCTTCTTCCCTTTTCTGCCATAGAGTTGCAGCCCCCACACATCTTACTGCAGGTAATGGGGATGGTCCTAATTAGAAGCAAACAGTAAAGAGGCCACGCGGGGTTGGTACATAGGAGCAGGGGAGGAAGTTGCAGAGTTGGTACATATGAGACAAGACCCTCTGTGACTATAAAAGATCTTAAATAGAAGCAACGTTTGAACAGCATTAGGTTCAGACAGAGAGGGCTGGATTCAACATCCCTAACTTCTCTATCGTAATCCCTTACTTGGCAAGCGGGCCCGTGAGGTCAGGTATTAGGGGTTGGTCCTGCTTTGAGCAGGGGGTTGGACTAGATGACCTCCTGAGGTCCCTTCCAACCCTGAGATTCTATGATTCTATGATTCTATGATTAGCGTAAGAGTGACAGTGCCCAGCCCAGGCTTGCTGTGTAGTCTCCGATGGGCTGCCTGGTTGCTGTCTTGTTAGCAGGAATGAGGATTTAGCGTCACTAGGCACAAGGGGGAAGATAGGGATGGGCCGAGGACACTTTTTGCAAGTCACCCCATGCAGTGGCCAAGCGCGTCACATTCTTGGGTGCCAATCTTAGCGCTTCCATAATCAGCTCCTTCCAGCATGCATGGCCAGACATTGGCACCATGGGCGGCGGGGATCATAGTCAGGGGGAGGCTGTGCCTCCCCAAACAGCCTGGCATGGCCCCGCCCATGCTCCGCCCCCCAGATCTCCTCCTGCAGTTCCTGGCACTCTGCCCTGGCCCAGGCTGGCTGGGGCTGGCCGGCCTGCCTCCTGAAGGGACTCAGGGTGGCTGGCATTGGGGCGACGCTACCTGCCCTGCTGCTTGGCGCTCAAGGGCTGCCCGCCTGGCACTGGGGCTGTGGGCCGTGGCCGGGGTGCTCTGGGCTCCTCTGGGGGAGGGGGGACAGAAGGGGAAGAGGAAGGTGGGGCCTCAGACACAAGAGGAAGGGCTGGGGGCTAGCCTCCCTCAGCGGTCGGGTCACCAGCTGCCCATGGTTGGCACACACAGACCACTGCAGGTTTCGGCTCTTGTGAGAACAGGGCTCTCTGCTGGGACAGCTGTAGTTTCTCTTGTGTCTAGCTGGCTCTATCTGAGCACTTCACAATCGTTACTGGATTTTACCCCCTAACATCCCAATTCCCGGTGATTGGCCAAAGGAGAGGCAGTCTGTGGGGCAAGCCAGGAGCTGAACTAGGTCACCTGTGTCCTAGCCCAGGGCTTGATCCACTAATGACAAGACCATGTTTCCTACCCTTCTCCTGCTGGCCCAGCCTCGTGTGACACCACTCCGCAGGCCCTCCAGCCTCGGGTGCGAAATGAGGAGCTGATAGGTTCATGGGAAAAGCCAGGGGAGGACATTTTTTCTGGGAAGAAGCACACTGAGACAGACTTTGCACCTCAGCGAGCAGCAGCAAACACAACTTTTTGGTTTGTGCTGGCTTGGCGGCGCCTCTCTTCAGCAGATCTGAAAGACCAGCACTGGGGGGGCTGGGGAAAAAAAAAGACAAGAGGGGACCTGAAGAGCTAAGAGCTGTCTGCCAGCCTGCCAACACCTGTGTGAGCTGCTGTCTCCAAGAGGAGGAGGAGGACAGGAAGCAAAGAAACCTGAACAAAGATAGAGCTCAACAAATTCTTGCTGCTGTCTCTGGTTTTCTCCTCTAGGTTAGTCAGTCCCACTCTAGCCCCTAACGTAACTATCGGACAAGTGGTCAGGGGAAAGGACTTGCAAGGAGGGGGGTTTATTGTACTGTGACAGGTTCAATTACATTGGCACAGGGGGTCACCTCCTGGAGAGTGCACAGGACCGAGAGGCAGGAGAGGTGAAGTCTATTCCTGGCTCGGCTACTGAGTGACCTTGGCCAAGTCCCTTTGCTTCAATTTCCTCCCCACCCTTTTTCTGTCTTGTCCATTCAGATTGGGAGCACTTATGAGCAGGGACTGTCTCTTGCCCTCCATCTGAGCAGCGCCTGATACAGTGGGGCTCCTATCTTGGCCAGGGCCTGTAGCCACTAATAATCAAAGTGCACTCATGAGATTCTCTGAAATTAGGGTGATGAGTCTCATAGAAAGAGCTAGGAATAAATAAATGAGATTACTCCAAGCAGCAAAAGCAAAGTCTTAACCGTGAAACACCCCCCCCCCCCACTATCTTTAAACAGGAGAGGTCTGGCTTTATATATTCCTTCCACCCTGTGACTGCCCAGTGTCAAAAGGCAGAGCAAGAATTCTCAACATGATGCAGGAAGCAAATTTCAGCAATTAGGTTTGCTTCAAATGAAAGGTATCTTTTCCCGTAAGTTGTAATTGTCTAACAATAGCACAGTCTGCATCCTTAGGCCTCCATTCCATGACTGAATGGCCTGCCAGACAGCGTCACTTTCTCACTGTCAATCATGTGAGTTCCTCTCATAGAATCATAGCATCATAGAATCTCAGGGTTGGAAGGGACCTCAGGAGGTCATCTAGTCCAACCCCCTGCTCAAAGCAGGACCAACCCCAACTAGATCATCCCAGCCAGGGCTTTGTCAAGCCTGACCTTAAAAACCTCTAAGGAAGGAGATTCCACCACCTCCCTAGGTAACCCATTCCAGTGCTTCACCACCCTACTAGTGAAAAAGTTTTTCCTAATATCCAACCTAAACCTCCCCCTCTGCAACTTGAGACCATTACTCCTTGTTCTGTCATCTTCTACCACTGAGAACAGTCTAGATCCATCCTCTTTGGAACCCCCTTTTAGGTAGTTGAAAGCAGCTATCAAATCCCCCCTCACTCTTCTCTTCTGCAGGCTAAACAATCTCAGTTCCCTCAGCCTCTCCTCGTAAGTCATGTGCTCCAGCCCCCTAATCATTTTGGTTGCCCTCCGTTGGACTCTTTCCAATTTATCCACATCCTTTTTGTAGTGTGGGGCCCAAAACTGGACACAGTACTCCAAATGAGGCCTCACCAGTGCCGAATAGAGGGGAATAATCACGTCCCTCGATCTGCTGGAAATGCCCCTACTTATACAGCCCAAAATGCCGTTAGCCTTCTTGGCAACAAGGGCACACTGTTGACTCATATTCAGCTTTTCGTCCACTGTAACCCCCAGGTCCTTTTCTGCAGAACTGCTGCCCAGCCATTCGGTCCCTAGTCTGTAGCAGTGCATGGGATTCTTCCGTCCTAAGTGCAGGACTCTGCACTTGTCCTTGTTGAACCTCATCAGATTTCTTTTGGCCCAATCCTCTAATTTGTCTAGGTCCCTCTGTATCCTCTCCTCAAATGGAAACAGCCTGGTTACTCCAGAGTATGACAGATTCCGCTCTGAAAATACCAATTCAGGAAGGTTTTATATAGCCCATGGAGAACAAAGGGATTTCAATCTCCAGGGTTATCAACTCACCTCATGTTACCTCTTCCCATGGACAATAAATTCATGGTTTAGAGATCTGGCAGAGTCTGACACTAATATCTAATGAAACAAGGAATGCAACCATTAGTTCTCTCCAAGATGTTGCTCTTTCTAGCTGCAGAATGATTTGACTTCAGCGTCTGAAACTTATGTTACTGCTAGAGCAAGGCCTCGGGGAATGGGAGGAGGGAGGGGACATACAGTGTTTTGGGTGGAAGTTCTCTTTATCTGGCAGTTGTGCAGTCCTAGAGAAAGCTTAATTATGGCCTCCCAGAGGTTTTCCGGAAAGTGAACGGAAGGCTGTGACAGTACTCTCAAGTCTCTGCTCCCCTTCCACCAGCACTAGTCTGTCTATAAACCTCCTCCCAAATCAGGCTAGATTGTGCTTTTTGGATTGGCCTGGTGTGGAAGCAGAAGTTTGCAGGGAGTAGCTCTGAAAGGCACGCTGACTGAAGCACAGTGCCTACCACCCGGGGAGTAGCACTGCCCAGGGGGATTTTCAAAAGCATTCCTCACTGGCCTAACTCTTTTCCCATTGAAGTCAGCAGGAACGCAGGGTGCTCATCACCACCTGGGCTGTGCTCAGAACCTTCCAAGATTGACCCTTAGCCCACCACTGCTATAATAGTACCCTTGGAGATCTACCTGAAAGTACTGCATGGAGAGGCAACTGAGCACCCTGGAAAGTCTCTGGTCCACACTAGCCCTAAGCAAGGGGAAGGACCCTTTCTACGGCAGAGGAGATGAGAGGCTACTCAAAGAACTGGAGTCATGAGTATAGCACTAGTCATGGGCAAACAACAGAGTTTTTGGTTCACTGGCAATTTGAAAAAGTTAGTGTCTTTTCTGGTTGGACCAAAAGTGACTCCAAAAAAATAAAAAGAGGGGAAAAAAACAAAAAAAGAAAGCATTAGGTTAAATGAAATGTTTCATTTCCATTTTGACCATTTAAAAGCGTTTTTTTTAAAGATCACAGGACATTTCAAAAGTTGTTTCAAACCCAACATTTGAACTGTTTTGTTTAAAAAGTGTCACGACAAAATATGTTGAGCTTCAGATTATTTTTTCTAAATGAACAATTCAGTAAAATCATCGCGAATTCACAAATTGTTTTGTGTTGCCATATCTGCATTTTTTGTTGCAAAATGGTTTGGATGAAATATTTAGCCTGGCTCTCGATAACAGTATGGAAATCTCTTCCATCACTCTAGAGCCCTTCTTGTCTATCTTATGGGTACAATTGCAGGTTCACACACCATCAACTTACAAATGAATAAGGATCAAGGGCTTGAGCCTGCGCCGACCAACGTCATCCTCCCTCCATCCCCCCGTGACTTCAATGGAAACAAGAACAAGTCCTCAGTTTTCCTTTGTTGTGAGCATAGTCAGAAGCTGGAACTGGACAACAGGGAATGGATTATTCAATAATTGCCTTGTTCTGTTAATTTTCCCTGAATCATCTGGCATTGGCCACTGTTGGAAGACAGGATACTGGGCTAGATGGACCATTGGTATGACCCAGTATGGCTTTTCTTAGGTTCTTAGTCCCCCTCCAGTCAATAGGGCTACTTAGTGAGTTAGAAAAGCAGGGTCTGGCACTACAGCCCTGATTCTGCAGTTGAATCTATGCAGACGGACCACTGTCTGATGCAGAGCTCCAGTGTGTTTTGGTCCTAAATATGAAAATAAAATGTTACCAATCAGTATGTCATAGAATCATAGGACTGGAAGGGACCTCGAGAGGTCATCTAGTCCAGTCCCCTGCACTCATGGCAGGACTAAGTATTATCTAGACCATCCCTGACAGGGGTTTGTCCAACCTGCTCTTAAAAATCTCCGATGATGGAGATTCCACAACCTCCCTAGGCAATTTATTCCAGTGCTTAACCACCGATAGGAAGTTTTTCCCAACATCCAACCTAAGCCTCCCTTGCTGCAATTTAAGCCCATTGCTTCTTGTCCTATCCTCAGAGGTTAAGGAGAACAAATTTTCTTCTTCCTACCAGTAGCGCATCGAGGTCCGGAGCGCAGGGGGAGCGGCGCTATAAAAGGCGCCTCTCCCTGTACTCACCCAGCGGCGCTCCGGGTCTTCGGTGGCACTTCGGCGGCTCACTCCGGGTCTTTGGTGGTACCCGCCGCCAAAATGCCGCCAAAGACCCGGAGCGCCGCCGGGTGAGTGCAAGAAGAGGCGCTTAAAAAGAAGAGGTGCCTTTTTTTAGTGCTGCTAAAAAAAGGTGCCGCTTCTGCTCAAGGGGGAGTGGCTGCTCCCCCCCGGCTACGCTACTGCTTCCTACTTGTAGCCACCTTTTATGTACTTGAAAACTGCTATGTCCCCCCTCAGTCTTCTCTTTTCCAGACTAAACAAACCCAATTCTTTCAATCTTCCCTCCTCAGTCATGTTTTCTAGACCTTTAATCATTTTTGTTGCTCTTCTTTGGACTTTCTCCAATCTGTCCACATCTCCTTAGTTCTTCCGCCAGGGAATGAAAATGGCAACAGATCGGGTGAAGTGACAGGGGCCGACTGATACTGCTGGAAGCGGAAGCTCCACAGATCCTTTTCCAGCTCCCAAGAATTCTCAATAGCCCAATTGCTGTCTGGTTAATTTACAGAAGATGACTTTCCTCAGTGTGCCAGCATCACAGATATTGTATCAAAGAGTCGTAATGAAAGGTGAGAAAAAACATGGCAGGGCTCCTTTAGCATTTGTACAATTAGCGGGATTAATAATCCAGTGGTTCTGGTCTGTTTTCTCGGTGTTACCCGTTTCATGCAGCATTGCAGATAATGCTGCTGCCCCACCACAGAAATCTCCATGAGATTTTCATGTTCACACCAGGCTGGTAGTATTTGTTACTATGTTTCTGTGGAGGTGTCACTCTGCTCTCTAAAGATGGCTATTTACTCGATCAGTATGAAGCCAGCTTTTTTGAAGGGGACAGATCCAGTTGGGTTAAAGATTCTTCAACAACAAAGCAGGTCCTGATTGAGGCTCAAGGCTATTGAAAGGAATGCATGACGTTCACTGAAAGCAAAGGGATCACAGAGCGAGAGGAGCGTCACGGAAAGGGGCTCCTTCACCTAAAATATCACAGTCCTCCTTTATTCCTTGTAAAACTCACCAATGAGAGATGCCATTTGTTTTAATAGATTTTCAGGCCAGAAGGGACCGTTCTGCTCATCTAGTCTGACCTCCTCTAGTAGGACCTCATTGGAGTATGTCTACACTGCAAAGAAAAGGGGTGTCCTGAACTCAGGTTAGCGAACGTCAGTTAAGACTCTCTTAATGGCTATCCATGCGTCTCTGGACCCTCCCAGATGTCGAACCTGGACGGTTTCCCATTACCTGAGGGTAGTGATGGATTGGGTTATCAGTGAGGTGGGGATGGATGTGAGCCCGGCCAATAGGGAAAATCCCCGCCAAGATCTGAGCCCTCTTCCACACACCCGTTAGGGCTCGACTATATGCTGGCTGGGACCCCTCATTGAGGAAAGCCTCTGGATGGCAGGTTGAACTGCTATCTCCTTGTGGTGAGAGTTGGTAACTGGCTTGGATAGCCAGGTGGATTGCGGAGAATGAACCCCTCATCCCTTTTGGGGTGGGGGGTGGGGTGGGCATCCCCAACAAAGCTGCTCCCCTGGTAAGGGTAGTCTCCCCCAGGTACAGGTAGACTCCCCCTGGTAAGGGTTAGTTTCCCCCTGCTAAGGGTAGCCTCTCCCAGGTATGGGTTAGTTTCCCCCTGAGAAGGGTTAGGGAGACCCTAAGACAAATTCGCAAAGACAGTGCCCTTGGCCCAGATAAAATGAAAGTAAGTGATTTATGGAATATTTTTAAATTAGACTCCTTAATTCTCACAAAAAAAATTAACATGTATGTTTTAAATAGGCAGGTCCCTGATGTTTTTAAAGAAAATAGAACAATTTTAATTCCAAAAGTGCAAACAGAGGAGGAATTGAAAAAAAATATAAATAAAAAAATATCCTCCTGAAGGCCATTAACAATAGGCTCCGTGTGGATACGATTATATACAAAAATTTTAGCTAAAAGATTAATGATCGCAGTTAAAATATGCAACAGGCAAAAAGGATTTATCTCTGCTCCTGGTTGTGAGGAGAATATCTCAATATTAGATAATTTGATAAAAAGGAGCAAAACGAAATGGTGAGGAATTAGCCATTGTATTTGTAGATTTAACAAAGGCATTTGACTCAGTGGGATATGGACATATGTCTGGCCTGAGAAGATCTGGAATAGACGAGCACTTTATAGTAATTATAGGGGACCTATATGATAATTGTACCACAAGGGTTTGGGTGGGTGAAAAATGCACTGAGTCTATTTTAATTAGGAGTGGGGTCAAGCAGGGTGACCCTTTATCTCCCATTTTATTTAATATCACCATGGATCCTCTATTAACTAGGTTGGAAACAGGGCTGTGGGGTTTATGTTCAAGGAAATAGTGTCAAGTCGCTGGCATTTGCCAACGACGTGGCAATTTTGAGTGGCTCTTACCAAGGGATGACTAAAAATCTGGGAATTTTAGAATGCTTTTGTAAGTAATACCAATCTTCATGTCAGTGTGAAAAAAACTAAGGGTTTTCACATATTATCAAAATATAAAACATATGTGATTAACTCAAAAGATAATTGGAGAATGGGGACCGAAATTATAGAGTATGTACAGCCAGGAGAGTTTGAGAAGTATTTGGGTGCAAGAATAGATCCTTGGATAAGGGTTGGAGCATTGTCACTTAGGGATAAACTGATTGAATGGAGCGAGAATTTAAATAAGGCTCCTCTGAAACCAGCCCCAAAATTGATGATTTTACAAACATATATTTTACGTTATTTTATCATTTACTTTTAATAGAGCCCCCTTTTTATCTTTTACATGATTTGGATGTTTTAGTTAGAAAAATAGTAAAACAGATTTTACACCTTCCGCAATGTACCACTGATGGATTATTTTATGCTAGGAGGAGAGATGGAGGATGTGTGTTAACAAAATTTAGTATACAAATACCCAGTATGCTGATTCGTAAGTGGAAAAGACACATTGTATCTAAAGACAATTGTATAGATCTATCTTATCAGTATGGTGGAGAAAATCTAGTTGACAAGATATTGGTTTTTAGCGCCCGCAACACCAAATCCCAAGAAATGGAGGGAGGAAGAATTTTCTAGATGGTGTGGGTTGAGGTGTCAGGGGGGGAGGTATCAAATATTTTAAGAGCGATGTAATTAGTAATTCGATTGTGAAAACATCTTGTGAGTTTAAATCCTCTTCACTTATTGCCGTGTTACAGCTCAGGGCCAATGTATTCCCTACGAGAGGGAGAGAAGGATTAAATGCCTCCTGTAGATGCGGCAAGGCTAAAGAGACGAAACCACACATATCAGGACAAGGTTTTAAAACCAAAGAAGCAAGAATAAGAAGACAAATAGGGTAATTTCTGCAGTTGTAGATAAGGTGGGTAAATTAGGATGGAAATCTTATGTAGAACCCCACTTGAGAAATAAAAAGGGAGATTTGAGAAAACCAGATATTGTTTTCATAAAAGATATGGCAGTGGTGGTAGATGTCACAATTCGCTGGGAGGATAATGCCGATAGTTGAGAGAGCCCACAAAGAGAAAGTTGCCTACTACCTCAAATTGGAGGAAGAGATTAAGAATTTAACAGGCGGTACAAATGTCCACTTTTGTCCTCATACTTGGGGCTCGTGGCAAATGGAGCGAAGGAAATGATGATCTTTTACAAATTTTAGGAATTGAGAGAAGCAAAAATTGTAAGGAAAATATTTGTAGACTCATTTTATATTCCACTGCTGAAATAATGGCTGTGTTCAGTGACAGGTACAGATCTCAGAGTTCCATTCTGTGTATCTTACCATTACTAAATTTTAGCTATTTTCTGTCCATATTTTAAATTCATGGATTATCGGTTTTCAATACCTTTATATCCATTGCTATTCATCTATCCGTCCCTTTATAGTGGTTTTAATTATTAATAAATACTTATACATTTGGATTATATCCTATTTTACATTATTTGCTTTTTTAATGGACTTGGATGTGGACTGGCCACTTATAGTAACCAGGAAAGGGCAGGTAGTCACGCCTGTACATAGATAGCAGTGAAGACACAACACCTTGGCTTCAAACTCAGATGAGCAGATCGAGTTCAACCCTGAGCTCCCCTATATTTAACAGGAGCTGCTAACCCCAGTTAAGAGCCAAGTTGCCAGGTCTTCACTGCTCTTTTAACCCAAGTTAACTAACCTGAGTTCAGAACACACTTTGTGTGTGTGCAGGACAGACCCCCCTCCCGCCGTGATTCCTGCCCCAACCTCAGAACTTCCACTTGGGCTAGAACATATCTTTTAGAAAGATGCCCAGCCTTGATTTCCTCATTCAAAGGCCTGGCTCTGATGCAGGTAAGAAGGCAAAGCACCACCGGAAAGACAAGGAACCTGTGCCAATGTATTCTGTTTGGGGATAGGCAGGGGTCCCTCCCACTCCCTGTGACCTTAAACGCAGGAAACCCAGGTTTGGTTCCCAGCTCTGCGGCAGCCTTCCTGTGTAAATGCTAAATACCTAGCCAGATTTTCAAACGTGCTCCACCCCCAGCGGCTCCCATTGAGAACAGAGGTTGTAACAATGCCCCAAGGGAGGTCACCTGAATCCTTTCTGCTTCAGGGCATTATCCCTCCTCCAACTAACAGGAGGAGCTTTCCTCACTTACAGCTTACCCTGTAAGTGCCTGCTGCGGGATTCTCCCACCTTCATCTGAAGCATCTGGCCAGTGTTGGAGGATCCTGAGTGTGACAGGGTCACTGTCTCCAGAGCACCCCATCATGGCATGGGGAGCCATTGCTGCATCCCTGCCTCAGTTTCCCTCTCTTCGGGGCTCCTCAACTCCATACAGGCTTGTCTCTTGGCCAATAATACCCTGGTTTGTTATCATGGACTATTCAAAATAAAGTCCTCAAAGCCCAAATATTCACCCTTCCTGCTCTTCATCAAGCCCCTCCCAGGTCCTCCTGCTTGGAGTCTTTCCCTGCTGTGGCAGGCTGCTCCCAGCCCTAGCCAGCAAGAGTCTTTTCTCCCCTGTGTCTCAGTGTCTCCTGCAGGAACCTCTCTGCAGCCCACGGCAGTCTTCTCCAGACCTCCACCTGATTCACCCCAGAGGCCTGACTTGATCATAAGACCCATCACTTACATGACCCTTTTCATTTCCCACCCCCCGGGCAGGCAACCTGGCTGTGTCTCAGCTCCCCCCGTGACACATCTCCCTTTAAAGAGCCAGGTGCCCTGTGACACTGAGCTACAAGGACCATAGATCTGATCCTGTCCAGTGATTCCTATGTTCCCACTGGACTTGGACACAACCCATTAAGGCCTTTCCCTCTGTTCTTTTCACATTTTTGCACTCACGTCACACACAGAAATCACATTAATGCCTCAGACACCCTACAATGTAAAAACAGAATGTTACAGCTTAGAAAAACTCATTTCTTTTATCATGCACAGTACATTAAGTCAGATTTGCATGTGTCATTGGTCCCATCATGTTTTCTTCAACAGACTAGTGAATCACAGATTTGTTATTCCACCACTCATATTTCTCCAAGCACCCACAATAGGGGCCTCCAACTTGCATCTAATGATGCTGAGGTGTGTTTATCAGAAGGTGGTTTTCCTGCTCTTTATCTGGGGTATCTGTCATGTTCTCATGGCACATATTGGCTAAACTTGTTGCAGGCTGTTTTTTAATAAGCCACTGTGTTTTCTTAAGATAGTGTTATTATAAATGATACAGCTGTTAATAAATAAAGCCAGATCCCTGTAACAATTGTGAATACTCAACCTTTGGATGATTACCAACACCAGAAACTGAGAACAACACGAACCCTAAAGCACAGCGAGAAGCACTAGAACAAACGATAAGAGGAAGCGACTAACACGCAGACCAAAGGTTGCATCGTTGTGTAAACAATATCACTAGAGAAACAAAGAGCTTGGAAATTATGGCCAAGATTTTTAAGCGTTCTGGATGATCAGCCTGAAGCACCTTAAAGGGGCCCGACTTTCAGTCTCAAAGCGGGCACCCAAAAACAGAGTTGGCTCAAATCACTAGTCACTTTTTGAGATTTTTTTGAGCACCTCACTCCCTTGGTTACGTTTATCCTCACCACACTGCTGGGAGGTAGGGCAGTGCTGTTATTTCAGCAATGGGGAATTGAAGCACAGAGAGACTAACGTAACATCTACACTACGAGCTAGGGGTTTGATTCCCACCTTGTGCTAGCTTGCTAAAAATAGCAGCGGTAGCACAGGGCTAGCTGTGCTGATCACAAACCCCATGGGATGTGCTCAGTACAACCAGCCCATGTCTCTGCTCCCCAAGCTACCCTACTATTTCTAGTACACTAACTCCGCAAGAGCATCTACCCGAGCTGGGACACTCACCCCCAGCTCTCAAGTATAGACATGCCCTGAGGACATACAGGAAGTCTTGGTAGAGCAGAGAATCAAACCAAGGTCCCTTGATGGGCAGGCTAGTGTCTCTAACCACTGGACTACCCTTCCTGTGGCTATTTCCTGTGACTGGGGGACTTCTGATGGATGTGGAGCTAGTCCCGTGCCTGGAGGCTGGAATACACCTGGCCGCCACCAGGGGCAAGTCTGGTGCTGCAGGCAGCAGAGGAAGGGGGTCCATAGCAGTAAATAGAGCCTTTGGTGTGGCAGGCCCCGTAGGGTATGTCTACACTGCATACTAAGCCCAGCCTCTGACCCAGGTTTGAGCCCAATTTCCCTTCTGGCCACACACAAATCAGACTGACTGGGGGCAGAAGGCACCCAGGTCCTAGGACCCTGTTAGGGGTCATGTCAGAGCCCAAGTCCCACTGTGTCTTGGGTCCAAGCCCTATCATTGGGCAGTGTGGATGCAGCTCAAACTGCAGACCTGAGTGGGAAGGTCTGCACAGTGCAGTATGGATGTGTAGCACAGTGGCGCGACCTCGATCCAACAGCTATCAACCGAGGTGTGCAGTGCCGTATGGACGCTCGGGCACAGCAAGCCCACAGACCTGGGTCCCAGATGGCAGCAATTCCATTTCATAGCAACTTGCAAGGTTTCAGAATGGTTTTGGGGCTGTATTGGAACAGAACATTTGAAATGTTTTTGCAAAATGGACTTGTCTCGAAATGTCCATTTCCAGACAGAAGAGATCAGGTTTTCGATTCAGGTCTCCCACTCTGGAGGTGACAAGTCCACCCTGGCCCTCAGGAACTTTCCTGTTGAAAACTTCGTCAAAATCAACAGGAGCCCATAAAACCTTTTGGATTCAACGAAACAGCCTATTTCAGCAAAGCCCCCAAAATAACATTTTGCCAAAAGGGTTCCAGCCATTTTGAGTTAGCTCACAAATTCCTCTGTTCTTACAGCTACTCTCGAGCGAAGGCTTTACATGGTCAGTACATTCCGGGGAACGACAAAGCCATAGAATCATAGAATCTCAGGGTTGGAAGGGACCTCAGGAGGTATCTAGTCCAACCCCCTGCTCAAAGCAGGACCAACCCCAACTAAATCATCCCAGCCAGGGCTTTGTCAAGCCTGACCTTAAAAACCTCTAAAGCCATCATAGGTTTCTGAATGTAACTTGATAATGGTTAGCAAGCATCATGAACACTGAAGAGTATTAGGGGCAAAACAGGCACTTGACACAAAACCCTGCCTCTCATTAGTGACTGGTGGTGTACCCTGTGCATTGCTTTAAAAGAAAGATTCATGTATTTCTGTTAGCTCCCTCTCTGATAAACCTCAGATAACTGCTGCTAGTTAGAATTAGTGCATCGGCGGAAGAGAAAGGTTGACCGTTTTAAGCATTAGCTATGAAATACCTGGACTCCTTGGAAGGACAGATTTGAATACTGGCAGCCCTTCACCCTTCCAGGGTAGCTGACTCACAACTCCCCCCAAACTTAAAAAAAATTGGTTTCTGGCTTTTCCATTTTTTTTCTTTTTTCAATGAAAACCCAAAAGTGTTCTATGAAAATGGATTTTTTTCCAACAAAAGTTGCCTTTTCTGGCCAAAACCCCACTTTCTGTTGAAAAAACATGTTTTGATGGAAAATTTTTGACCCATGCTAGCTGTAAGTCAAAATTTCCCCTCCCTCCCCTGCTCCTCCATTGGTCAATGTGCTACCTCATGCTGCCTTCCCATGCCCCAAAGGAGTCATAAGGCACAATTTGTAAAGTGCTTTGAGATCCTTTTTTGGAAGGTGCTAATTAATACCTATATTTGGCTTGATAAGATTAAGCAAGTGAAAAAAACCTTTCCAATCTAGTATAATTACTTCACCCTGCTCCTACCCCAAATAAACAGGCTGATTCAACCCTTTTCATTGAAGCTCCCAAACATCCACTTGAGTTTACAGAGAAAAATAGAAGCGAGTATAACTAATCAGGATTTAAATTGCTGGCCTCTTCCATATGGGGCAGGTTGACTTTCCACATTTCTTAATTGGGTGATGCTTTTTACCATGTCACGGACAACATCCTGGGTTGTCTTTGTCAGGATGAGAGGCATGTCTTCCATTTCACCTCCCCCTCCTCTCGCAGCAAAATAAAACTCTACGTATTTGAGAAGTTTGTGTCACATTCTCTTCTTTTTATATCCCCATCCCTGGATATTACCATAATTGCTGGAAGTAATTAGAAGGGGAAAATTACTTAAAGAAGGAGAAAATTGTTGTGCCGAGAACATTTAAACTCATGTGACATGTAGCCCGAAGGGGGTGGGGGCAAAGTGAAACAGAAGATGGTTGTTGCTGTTCTCGAGCAATGAGTAAGCCTAGGGAAGGGCGCTTGGGTGACCGTTTCCCAGTAAGCGGACGTTATGGGTTGTGTATTACACAGCGCACTTGGGACAGCTCAGATTTTGATATGGCTGCCTCTTCATAGAGAGAAGACCCTATGCCCTCTTAGCTAGTAGGACACAGAACTCTATCAATGTCCTAAGCCAGCCTTTCTGCAAGAACACGTGATAACCCATCGTTCACAAGGGACCACGTTACATCCTAGCCGACAGACAGACAAATGCCACCAGGTTGAGCCTAGGGCCTGGTTTTGCTCCTCCTTTGAAAAAGTGCTTTGAGAATTACACATGAAGAGCGTGGTAAGAGAGCTACCTATTACTAGGGGGAAAGGATAGCTCAGTGGTTTGAGCATTGGCTTGCTAAACCCAGTGTTGTGAGTTCAATCCTTGAGGGGGCCATTTAGGGATCTGGGCCAAAAATTAGGAATTGGTCCTGCTTTGACCGGGAGGTTAGACTAGATGACCTCCTAAGGTCCCTTCCAACCCTGATATTCTATGATACTATAATCTGAGAGAATTTGGTCACAATTGATTTTTTTGTGGCGGTGGTATTGTACTGCTTTGTATGACATTGTGTTTTATTTTTAAATGATCAAACCTTCTTTTAAAGGGTTGTAACCTTCTGGAAAAATTCTATAGCATTTAATAGAGAACAATAACTTTTCTGAGGTTGTTTTAGAGAGTCTCAACTAAATCAATACAACTAGACCCCAGCTGCAGCTTTCCACAACACACTTCACAACAACCTTGTGACGGGTTGGGATCACAGAAACCACCTTGGTGCTGCCACCTGGTGTGCCAAGGCTACTTCTGCCCCTGCTTTCCTGCCTTTTCCAGCTTGGGACTCCCGAATCCTGTCTGTTTTGAGCCAGATTCAGCTGATCTGCTGCAAACGCAGACCCAGGTCCAAACCAAGTCCCCTAACTCAATACAACTAGACCCCGGCTGCAGCTTTCCACAACACGCTTCACAACAACCTACAGAAGAGTTCTCCTCTATTGTATTATGTATTGTCGCAGTGCCTAGGAGCCATTGTCAAGGACCAGAACCCCACTGTGCTAGGTGCTGTACAAACACACAACAAAAAGACCTTAAAGATCTGACAATCTAAGTAAATGAGTTGATTACATGCCATGGTTGATTACATGCCTTCCAGCCCTGTGTTCTCACTCTCTGGTTTGAGAGTCGTTTCTAAAAAACACTATAGACTTTGCCATCAGGATAAGGCAAAAAAAGGGAAGAAGGAAGATCCGGGGAACTACAGGCCAGTCAGTCTCACCTCAATCCCTGGAAAAATCATGGAACAGGTCCTCAAGGAATCAATTCTGAACCACTTAAAGGAGGGGAAAGTGATCAGGAACAGTCAGCATGGATTCACCAAGGGCAAGTCATGCCTGACTAACCTAATTGCCTTCTATGATGAGATAACTGGCTCTGGGGATGAGGGGAAAGCAGTGGATGTGCTATTTCTTGACTTTAGCAAAGCTTTTGATACAGCCTCCCACAGTGTTCTTGCCAGCAAGTTAAAGAAGTATGGGCTGGATGAATGGGCTGTAAGGTGGATAGAAAACTGGCTGGATGGTCGTGCTCAACGGGTAGTGATCAATGGCTCCATGTCTAGTTGGCAGCCGGTATCAAGTGGAGTGCCCCAAGGGTCGGTGCTGGGGCCAGTTTTGTTCAATATCTTCATCAATGATCTGGAGGATGGTGTGGACTGCACCCTTAGCAAGTTTGCAGATGACACTAAACTGGGAGGAGTGGTAGATACAATGGAGGGTAGCGATAGGATACAGAGGGACCTAGACAAATTAGAGGATTGGGCCAAAAGAAATCTGATGAGGTTCAACAAGGACAAGTGCAGAGTCCTGCACTTAGGACGGAAGAATCCCATGGACTGCTACAGACTAGGGACCGAATGGCTGGGCAGCAGTTCTGCAGAAAAGGACCTAGGGGTTACAGTGGATGAAAAGCTGAATATGAGTCAACAGTGTGCCCTTGTTGCCAAGAAGGCTAACGGCATCTTGGGCTGCATAAGTAGGGGCATTTCCAGTAGATCGAGGGACGTGATTATTCCCCTCTATTCGGCACTGGTGAGGCCTCATTTGGAGTACTGTGTCCAGTTTTGGGCCCCACACTACAAGAAGGATATGGATAAATTGGAAAGAGTCCAACGGAGGGCAACCAAAATGATTAGGGGGCTGGAGCACATGACTTATGAGGAGAGGCTGAGGGAACTGGGATTGTTTAGCCTGCAGAAGAGAAGAATGAGGGGGGATTTGATAGCTGCTTTCAACTACCTGAAAGGGGGTTCTAAAGAGGATGGATCTAAACTGTTCTCAGTGGTAGAAAATGACAGAACAAGGAGTAATGGTCTCAAATTGCAGAGGGGGAGGTTTAGGTTGGATATTAGGAAAACCTTTTTCACTAGTAGGGTGGTGAAGCACTGGAATGGGTTACCTAGGGAGGTGGTGGAATCTCCTTCCTTAGAGCTTTTTAAGGTCAGGCTTGACAAAGCCCTAGCTGGGATGATTTAGTTGGGGTTGGTCCTGCTTTGATCAGGGGGTTGGACTATTTGATCTCCTGAGGTCCCTTCCAATCCTGAGATTCTATGATTCTATGATTCTATGCTAAATCAAATCAAGTTTCTACTGCGCACAGATTGGTTTTGCCTGCAGAGAGTCCCCTGTACCAGATGGAGTGTACTATATTGTATATTCTCACTCATTCACACCTGTGTGACCATCTTGTTTATCACTTCAAAAGTTTTTTCTTCCCCTGCTGTTATGGTTCCTCTCAACTAATTAGCCTCTTAAGATTGGTCTATACACCTCGACCTTATCATGTTTCTCTGACTGTATAAATATCTGTCTACAGTGTATTTCATTCCATGCATCCGATGAAGTGGGTATTAACCCACGAAAGCTTATGCTGAAATAAATTTGTTAGTCTCTAAGGTGCTACAAGTTTTTCTTTCTTATTTTCGTTTTGCTGACACAGACTAACACGGCTACTACACTTAAACCTACTATATTGTAGTTATTCTTTAAACGGTAGGGCGTCTAGATTCCCCAGTTGAAAGGAGGAAAGCGTACCATATACTTCCCTGATGTCATACCCTGTCATTCACAACAGGGGAGTTGGTGCTGGAAATGAAATCTCCCTCGATGGAACACAGGCTTCCTGATGCTAAAACGTATCAAAACCTCAGCTGAGAACTACCCCTCTCTCCGGGGTGCTCCTCAGCCCTGCTTTTTCATCAGTGCTGGCCTTAGCGAGAGACAGGCCACCCAGCAGATGGACTGGTTCACTTGCCTTGTGACTGCCAACTTGGTCATTCCTAAAGGAGATGGGTTTGCATTTGCCAGCACCAGCCGAGCCCCTGACAGCCTGCTCAACTCAGTGTGCCCAAATCCATTCTCCACGTTTCTTTTTATCCTAATTGTGCGTTTATGGCTTATCAGTGCTATTCACCATGCACCACATGCCTCATTTACATCAATATCAAAGCTTGGAGGAAGGAGGAACAATATAAAAGGAAAAATGTTTACCCCTCTAGCTACTCCTCTCTCCAAGACACACAAACTGCTTCTCTTACATAGCTAATCTGCTTTATAGTCCCTTTCCGCACAACTAATTAATTCTTTACACCTGCTATCCACTGCTCAGATACTGATCATTTTCCTAATTAACTCCAGGAAGCCATTATGCCTTCAGCTTTCGAAAGGCCCAAAGTCGGACTGAATAGAACTTAAAGGCGTCATGCTTCAGAACAGCCCTTCCCCCTCGTCGAAGAGCAGTTTTGGTATTTCACTGCCGTCGTGTCTTGCCCAGTGGTTGGGGCACTAGCCTAGGATTTAAGAGGCCTGAATTCAAGTCCCTGCTCCAGCACAGACTTCCTGGGGGACCTCGGACAAGTCATGTAGCCTCTCTGTGCCTCAGTTTCCCATCTGTAAAAACGGGGGTGGTAACACCTCACAGGAGTGTGGAAGGATAAAGGCATTGAAGATCATGGAGTGTTGTGACATCTGCAGATTAAAAGCACTTCTGTAAGAGCCAGGTATTATTAACCCGCAGCTGCAAGAATATTCCAGACACAGTATGTGCAAGCCTCTGCCTTGATATTGTCATGCCATATGTATTGCCTGGATTCAGCGTTGTCAGCTCTAGCCGGGACGTGATTTTGGCACTAGACTCGCTACAATGCCTGAAGCTCCAGCCTTCCTGGGACTGAACTGCTCAGGGGAAGCCTCCTTTGACTGACTGCCTTCCCCACCTCCGTGGGAGGAGCAACCGCCCTGGACCTGCAAAGCAGGGATTCTGCTTCCCATCAGCCCCCTCCCCACTGCACTTCCCCTGGCCAGCTAAGGGGAAGGTCTTGCACTAGGAGCTGGGAGCCACATGGCAGCAGGGAGTGGGAGAGAAGCCCCAGGAACTGCAGGTGAAGCCATGTGTGGCACAGGCTGTGGCTGCCAGACAGCACAGCCGGGTGCAGGTCTGCGCGGGACCAGCAGCAGCTGGGCAGGGAACCACTGCAAAGGGGCCCCAAGGAGATGCTAACTGGGCCTGGCTTGGAAACCCACAAATGCTTGTTTGCTTGAGCAGGGGCTGGATGGGAGAGGGCAGCCCAGGCACCAGGCCTGAAGAGCCCTGACCCTCCCTTAGACAGCCCCACCCAGGGACGCAAACAGGCAATACTATTGCTCACTTTGAACTGTAACTGTTTAAGCTTCTGCACCTAGGGAACTTGCACTGTTACCTTTCCCGCCAGCCCTAGTAAAACCTTCCTTTAGCCATGTGTCTGATGGTTACGGGGACCCACCAGGGGACCCAAGGCCTAGCCGCTGAGACATGGTACACCAGGCGTGCTACTGGCACCCTAGAGGTTTGGGGCACAGAGGAACCCCACTAATTACAATTGGCTCCTCTCTTCTGCTTCTCCCCCCAACCCCTCTGTAGCCTGCAACACCTGGCCTGGGAAGGAAGAGACCCCCTTGGGGCTGCCCTTCCTGCAGGCCAGGGCAGGGGAGAAGAACCTCCACACCTGCAGGAGGAGAAGAGGGGGGAAAGGGGATACAGAAAGGTTGTGGGGCTGGGTGGGCAAAGACGGTGTGGGGCTGGGGCAGGGGCACAAAATGAGTTTATTTGGGGCTGAGGGCGCAGAGTTGATGCGGGGGCTGGGACACAAAATTGGGACACTGGCTGAAATTGTTTCTCTTGTCAATTGGCAGTGCTCGTTGTCACACACACTGGAGGAGTTCAGAACTCAAACAGCTCAAAAACACGTTTTAAACTCATGATTTGGGGGCCACTCTCTGTTGGTGTCTCACTCATTTTTGAGCTTTTGGAGTGGGCCATACTGTATATTGGTTATGTTTCCAAAAATGCAGTGCACAGAGGAATGTTTCCAAATAGATGTAGTGGTATGTACAGCACAGTTGTAATATTAAACACCCCGCCTCCACCCTGCAATGAATTCATTGCACTCTCTGTTACAGTCTACATTAGGTCTTAAACTATTTGCTTCAGTGTCATCAAATATTGTTATGCTGGAAGGTGTTAATGGCTGACATCAAGTGTTTCTGATCTATAGGCAATCACAGAGCTCATGAAAGCAGCTGGGCCTGCTAACGACCCTTGATTCAGGCAAAAGCAATGCAGCTCCTTCCTGGGATAAGAAAGCTGGAGACAATAGAAGCTACTGCCCAAGGCATTAGGCCGATTAGAAATTAAGCCATAGGGGCCAGGCATTTCACCTAGGATTGATTGCAGATGCGGGGACTGTTGGTTTGATTGCTTGTAACTTTGTCTTCATGGGGCAGGAAGCCAGAGAAGCAGCCACGAGAGTGGCCCTGAAAGGCAGCAGAGACCGAGCTCCTTGGGGCACAGGCCTGACTGGGAAGGTAGGCTTGGAAATGGTGAACAAGGAGACCGCCTGCTGCTTGTTCCCAGCCTGTTCATGGAAACAGGACTGCATGTATGTTCTTTGTAATGAACCAGTATTGCCCTAAAGAAATACAGGAATTCCTCACTTAACGTTGTAGTTATGTTCCTGAAAAATGCAACTTTAAGTGAAACGATGTTAAGTGAATCCAATTTCCCCATAAAAATTAATGTAAATAAGGGGGTTAGGTTCCAGGGACATTTTTTTCACCAGACAAAAGACTATATATATAGTGTATATAAGACTGTGTGTATACACACACACACACACACACACACACCCCCACACACACTATAAGTTTTAAACAGAACTCGTACACAGTAGTGATGATTGTGAAGCTTGGTTGAGGTGGAGGAGTCAGAGGGTGGGATATTTCCCAGGAAATGTCTTACTGCTGATGAACTAGCAATTGGCTGAGCCCTCAAGGGTTAACTCTCACACTCTACAAGCCAGCAGGAAAGGAGGGAGGGCAGACAGAGACAGATGTGTTTCAGAGATAGAGATGCGCATTTCTCCTTTAAGTATCAAGAGTGGGGTCATAAGTACACTGCCTTGTTAATTAGATGAGCAAGCCCACAGCTGCAGCTTCTCCTGTGTCCTCCCTGCTCTATGGAAGATGGGGTAAGCAAGGTGCAGGAGCAGGGGGACATTAGCCCCCCTCTTCTTCCCCTCCCCCTCACACAGTAAGTAGGCAGGAGTCTTGGGGAGCAGCACATGGCAGTGGGGGAAGGGACAGCTGAACTGCTGGCAATTGATAGCCTGCAAACGTTAGAAAGGAGCATTGCACAACTTTAAGCAAGCATGTTCCCTAATTGATCAGCAATGTGACGAAACAACGTTAACCAGGATGACTTTAAATGAGGAGTTCCTGTACTGGACTCTAAACATCAATTTTCTTCTTCTAATGGAAACATACTGCCAAGACCCCAAATGCTGGCTATGCTGCTTGGGCCAAGGGGCAACAGTCAGAGTGTTTAAGGTTTCCAGACTTAGGCTGAGAGGACTGATACGGAGGTTAATGCTGTGGGCTGAGGTTGGGGAGGGGGTTCAGGCTGATGGCGTGGGATCCTGGCTGCAGGTTTTGGCTTGGTGATGAGGCTCAGACTGTGGGGGTATAGAGGGAGATGAGGCAGTCAGGGCTGGCGCTAACACTAGACAACTCTAGGTGGTCGCCTAGGGCGCCAGGATTTGGGGGGTGGCAGGCGGCTGCCTCCTGCCTTCCGGCTCCACCCTCAGCCGCTGAGCGGGGAGCCAGGAGGCAGCTGCAGCGAGCCACCCCCCTGGCTCCCGGTTCCACGCTCGGCTCCTGCAGGCAGGGGGGAGTTGGGGGGGTGGTGTTAGCTGGGGGGGGGGGGGCGCAGGGCTGGTGCAAGGAAGTTTCCCCTAGGGCACGAAACTTCCTTGCACTGGCCCTGGCGGCTGCCCATGGAGTTAGGCAGGGAGCAACAGTTCCATGCTAGGTGCTGGCAGGAGAGGTGGTGGAGCTGAGGGCTGCCAGCTTTGGCTATATCTACAGCTAGCAGCTCCCTTAAGTGCTTAGCGCTAGGAAGGGCCCTGTCTAGGTTTGTCCAGAGTAGGGGGAACAGCACAATGATGGCTCCAGAGTGAGCATGACATTGGAAACAGCTCTACTTCCTGCCATCCAGCTTTCACATCCCAGCCACACTGACTCAGCCCAGTAGAGGGCAGGGACAGGGAAATGAAGTTCTGGGCCTCTCCTTATGTATGGCCATTATAGCCTACGCTGTCAGGCAGCCTGAGACCAGCCTCTTCATTTTGTGGTGCCCTTCGTACCCCCAGAGTGACTCTTGGGGCAGCTCTGAAAGCCTGACCAGTTTCAGCAGGAAGCACAAATTGCAGTTCTACACCAGGTCCAGAACAGGGTGAAAATTGCACCTGTAGAAGGGAACCGGCCCTTCTACACATTTAACACAAGGGACCTATTAGAATAGTCAGATTTCACCCTGAATGTCTTGGTCAAAAGATTTCCCTCCTGTAGAGGGCTCTACTCGCCACAGGTGCCCCTCCTTGGGGATGGGCATTAGCTTTCACCTGGTATGGCACCCCCTGGTGCTCATTGCTCATGCTGTCATCCCACTCTCTCTTTGCAACTCAAAGTGCTCCCTCTTCATGACTCAGCCCAAGTCACTATACAGCCCCTCCTTCCAGAGCATTAAAATCCCACTGAACCAGCTGTCGGTATGCCTCTTCAGATGGTCTCCATTCCACCTCTAGTTCCTGGGCTACTTCCCAGTGGCTGCTAGGGGAACCCAGGCCTGCCTGCCTGCAACTGCCAGTTCCAGCACAGACCCCCTTTGACTAGCAAGCCAGGTCTGCTCAGCCTCGGTTCCTGTTTCCCCTGGTTCCTTCCCCACCTCTCTATCTCCTGGTCTATCTCTGGATTTACCCTCCAAGCTTCTTCTGCTCCCTGTGGCTACTTCACCCCTCACAATCTCTTGCCATACTCCCAGGCTGCTTCCTTGCATTTCATCTGCTTCATGGGGGGAGGGATAGCTCAGTGGTTTGAGCATTGGCCTGCTAAACCCAGGGTTGTGAGTTCAATCCTTGAGGGGGCCATTTGGGGATCTGGGGCAAAAATTGGGGATTGGTCCTGCTTTGAGCAGGGGGTAGGACTAGATGACCTTCTAAGGTCCCTTCCAACCCTGAGATTCTATGATTCATCGGCAATTAGGCCCGATCAAGGTTGGCTCCCCACCAGGTGCAGCATATGTGGTTAACTGGCCCTTTCTGGCCCACTTGGACCCACTCAGGGTTTGTGTGGGGTATACACCTCTTCATGCCTCCCCATCCTGTTGTGTAGTGTGGTTGCTGCTTTTCCCACCCCAGAGGCGGCTGCCATTCAGTGACACTTGTAAAGGCCCAGGAGACCTGTTTGGTGCTCTCCTGTAAATGGCCATAGACTTTCAGCTCCACTGCAGTTCTTAGCAGAGTGGCCGCCACAGGGCTAGAATAACTTGCACAGGGCACAGTCTGTAGCTGGTAGGAGAGGAATACTGGGCCAGCTGTGTTGGTGTTACCTGGTCTGGTCATGTGGGGGCGATAGAAATGCAGCATTCTGAATAAGATATAATACACTCAGTGGACAAAGGCTCTGGGAGAAAAGCAAATAGAGCGGTAAAATGTTCTGAGATTTCTGGGGAGAGTTTAGCAAGGATTTTAAATAGCAGGACAACAGACTAGAAAGCAGAAGAAGCAATAAAGTTAATGCATCAGCCCCTGGTTATTGTTAGATCCCTTCTGGCCAAGCATATACATTAATAAACATTGCCACAGAATGAACAAGGTATTGAGGAGGGTGATAGCGGCCATTTATCTACCTACTTCTGTTGCGTCCTAATGCCTTGCATGCTCAAAATTGCCCTGGGAGGTTAGGGTGAATGAAGAATAAAGGATCAGGCCCCATGTGAGCCCCATGCCTTGCCCCATTGGCCAGAAGGAGGGGCTGGTGGATAGGATGCTGGAAGGAAACTGGGTTCACTTCCTGGCTTACCCCAGCTCACCCAGAGAGCATGAGGTAAGTCACATAACTATCCCAGGCCTCAGTTTCCCCTCTGTAAAATGGGGATGATGTGGAGGGAGCTGTAAGAATGAAATCTCTTAAGAAGTGAGATGATGAGGCACTCCACTGATGGGAGGACCGTACAGGTACCTAGATAAACATGTGGAGCTAAGGCGGTCACATAGCTCCACAGAGTTCCGGTTAGATATCAAGGGATCTCTAATTAATAACAACAACTTTGGCTGAGATTTCCAAAGCCTCACAGGGAATCTGGACACTCAATTCCTACTGCTGTCAATGGCCATAAGACAAACCAAAACAAGGCTGGGGGTAGGGTGGGGCAGGCTGTACCGGTATAATTCAGATACCTCTCTGGCACCCCCGTGGGGAGCAGGTGGGTACTGCCCGTGGTTTGGAGTCCAGAACACAGCCATTCGCCCTCGTATGGGGAGTTGGGGGTGGGGGAGTCCACACGCCAGTCAAGATGATTTCGCAGCACACAAAGGGCAAAGTCCAGGAGAAAAGAACCTGAGCCTTGTACTTGGCCAAGCCTCTCCCGCAGGTTCCCCAGTCAGCAACCCTTGCTGCCCTGCTGCTGTAGAGTGCCACCCCAAACTGAACCAGGAGCCTCCCTTCTAAGGACCCGCTCCTCTCCTAGGTTGACAAGCTTTGCCGATAAAGAGGAGGAGCTCTTTAAACCCTTGCTAACTGGGATGGGGATCCTCCCCCAAACTGTATTGGTTTAACGTCACACCCTAGGTTATACTGAGGAAATGTTCCAAAGACCTACATCAAAAACAAGAGGGGACATCCTGGTTGCCATGAATTCAATGGCAAAACCCCCATTGACTCCAATGGAGCCAGGATTTCATCCCGTTAGTTTAGAAACAGGTAGCTTAAGTGGTGGGTCACTTGTATTCCAGCAGAGATGAACGGCGGTGAAGAGGAAGGAAGGCAGTATGAAGGTCACGCTGGATCCGAGAGGATCTTGTGCTATGGATGACAGCACCCAGATGATGTTCTCCATACCGCTCCTTATACAGTTACCAGTGGCTTTAATATTCGGTAGGAGGCATAGACAGCACTTGGGGCTGAACATCAAGCAGTGCCTTGGGATTAGACCCTAGTACTTGCTCTGCAGTTGACACATGCTAGATTTAAAGCTGCACTGGATATTTTACAAGCTACTGCACAATTTCACTTTCATTTACTACCACAGGCATAGGCAGATTGCTTTATAGGACAGCAAAGCACACACTATATATCAGGCAAATCTAGTACCTAATAAGCAGCATTTGGAATATACGTGGCTGAATCCATAAGGGTTTTGTTTCAATGGATGCAGTGCAAATAGAATAGGCCAATAGTGACAGATCTGGGAGCAAGGGGCTGGGTGCTAGAGAGCGGGCAGAGAGAGAGGGAACAAACCTGTTTCTCTTGCATGTCAATGTCTTCTGGTCAAGAGAAACAGAGTCACTGACACGTCTCAGGGCTCAGCCGAAGAAAACAAAGAAGATGCCGAAGAAAAACGAGGCAACAAAATCTCCCTCGATTTTAGCTACATGACAAAGTACTAGACAGCCAGCTGGAACTGCAATTGCAATGCATGCAGGGCTCGGTGGTGAACCGGCCTACACTTGTGTGCATGGAGTTAAGGGGATATAGTAAGGGGAGTTAAGGGCACTCTCTTACTGCCATAAGCAAGCTACTCATCTCAGGGTGAGCAGTGCAGATGGGAGAGCAACTGTCACTGAGCTACTACCCCTGCTCCCATGCAGGTGGGCAGGGAGGGGGTAGGTTGAGTGGGGGATGAGTGGAGCCTTGTTTCTCCTCCTTCGATGTGCTGGCCAGTGCAGCTGAGCAGGTAGGTGAGTGGCGGACACTACCAGTATGGTCGACTCGATGTACTGTCTCTAAACACATCATTGGAAAGCTGATTACATCTGCTATGAGATGAGGTATGATCTTCAAAACTGTCCTCACAAGGTGGCCTCACAGTTTGGCCAGTGACTTGTCCTTTTGGATGGCTAGATTGAGGCACAAACAATTCAGGTCTCTGTGGGCCTCCTTTGCTTTCTGATCATCCAGCATTGCTACCAACCTCCTTGATGCAGAAATTGTGGCTTGGCCATCTGTCTCCCAATTTGGCAAGATCTCTGACATGATACACTCCCTTTGTTTTGACAACATTAGACACAGATTTTTCTCCAGTACTAAATTGGGATGACACAGAGTCACATCCTGTTAACGCGTGCACAGCTCGAGGTATGTTGCAGAAGTCAGCAGGGAGTGCATCACAAATTGCACGCACAGGTATAAAGCCATGCTTGTCAGTTGTGCTGGTAACGGTGCCTGTTTCAATCCACTTGTTATCCATTGTTCCATTTTTGGAAAACAGCAAACAGCAAGGATCAAAACATCTGAATCAGGTGACCTAATTACTATGATTCCTTTGACACCAAGAGACCCAAGAGCCACATTGGCACATACAGCAAGCAGATGCACCCTTGTGTTCACTTCCTCTTGGATGCTGAACAAGTCTTGGGTTTCTTCAGCACCTCTACTGGTGATGGACTTTGCTACTTCACCACTGGAAAAGCCTCCCTCAAGAAGGAGCGTTTATGTTGGATGTGCTCATATACTCGCAGGTGCATTTTGAACCATATACTCAGAGGAATTTTACAAGTCACTGCTTGTTGGATGCCTTGTTTAGAAACTTTTTCCATGGAGGCACAGGGCATCCACCAATCACCTGGTATTTCTTGCATCCAACTGTAGATCTGTCCAGGGCTGACTGGCTGCGATTTTCACAGAGTAACTGCTATCTGTCAAAGACTTCAGTTACAGAATTAGCTTTGTCAAATCCTTTTAGGGCCTGCCTCAGTTACTCAGCAGCTAATTCAGCAAATGTGTGGAGTTTGTCTCCAGCCATTCATAGAATCATAGAATATCAGGGTTGGAAGGGACCTTAGGAGGTCATCTAGTCCAACCCCCTGCTCAAAGCAGGACCAATCCCCAGATTTTGCACCAGATCCCTAAATGGCCCCCTCAAGGATTGAACTCACAACCCTGGGTTTAGCAGGCCAACACTCAAACCACTGAGCTATCCCTCCCCCCATGGCCTCTCTGGTGCACATTGCGGTTTCTTTGTTACATGCTCTTAGCTCATGGTTAAGCTTGAGCTTCCAGCTGATGCCCTAATTCAGCTTTGTCTGCTCTTCTCATTGTTCCATCGGTATGGAAGAGGAACATAGGCACACGTTCTATTGGGTGACTAAGACTAGTTGCCATTGAAACATCATCCCTCCATCTTGCTCAGGACAGGGATCTGCAGAAAACAATTTCTGGACTGACAGCTGCTGTGATTGTCTTTCCCTTGCCAGACTTGAATTTGGTCTTTTTGGCCATGTCAGCAAAGGTTTTGATGCCAGATTTCTTGACTGGGCTGAAGAAGCTACATGTCCCATCAAGAACCAGGTGGATCTCTCATAAATCTCTCCATTTGCGTTCTATTGCCAAGCAAAATCTCCTCATTTCAGGCACATTTGTTGGGGTAAATTGTGGGCATGCTGAATTAGGACAGAAAGGGCCCAATCACATTGCAAAGCCTTTGTCACTCTGTGCGTAGACCAGATGGCTAAATTCAGTGATCATAGAATCATAGAATATCAGGGTTGGAAGGGACCTTAGGAGGTCATCTAGTCCAACCCCCTGCTCAAAGCAGGACCAATTCCTAATTTTTGCCCCAGATCCCTAAATGGTCCCCTCAAGGATTGAACTCACAACGCTGGGTTTAGCAGGCCAATGCTCAAACCACTGAGCTATCCCTCCCCCCATGGAATCCAGGTCCTGTGGGTCCCTCCCCTTAGGCTGGCCGGGGGGGGGGGGGGGGGATCCTTTAGCAGTGGGTGGGCAAAGCCCACCCACTTTCCCGGATCCCAATAGGAGCAGGTTATTACGCCCCTGCCAGCAGTGCGCCCTGAGGCAAGTGCCTCAGTGGCCTCGCCCTCGTTACGGCCCTGCCCCCCACCCTAACTTCCCCCCAGGACCCCATCCCCTACCCAACTCGCCCCGCTCCCTGTCCCCTGACTGCCCCGATCATAGAGTCATAGAATCATAGAATATCAGGGTTGGAAGGGACCTTAGGAGGTCATCTAGTCCAACCCCCTGCTCAAAGCAGGACCAATCCCCAATTTTTGCCCCAGATCCCTAAATGGCCCCCTCAAGGATTGAACTCACAACACTGGGTTTAGCAGGCCAATGCTCAAACCACTGAGCTATCCCTCCCCCCATCCACCCCCACCCCCGGAACTCCCATGCCTACCCAAATCCCCCCATTCCCTGTCCCCTGACCACCCCCCAGAACCTCTGAACCCCCAGTCCTGATTTTTCACACTTGCTGTTCCCTGCCCCCCTCATTGGAGCAGGCATGCAGGGTTACTGCCCTGGGAACTGCAGGGCACCAGTGGATGTGGGGCCGCCTGCAGACAGGGGCGTAGGGCAGGGCTAGCTGGAGGCAGGGGGTGCAGGGCTGGCTGGAGACAGGGGCTGGCTGTGGGCAGGGGATGCGAGGCTGGCTGGAGACAGGGGCTGGCTGCGGGCAGGGGCTGGAGACAGGGGCTGGCTGCGGGCAGGGGCTGGAGACAGGGGCTGGCTGCGGGCAGGACAGAGGCTGGAGGCAGAGGCTGGCTGCGGGCAGGACAGAGGCTGGAGGCAGAGGCTGGCTGCGGGCGGGGCAGGGGCTGGAGGCAGGGGCTGGCTGCAGGCGGGGCAGGGGCTGGAGGCAGGGGCTGGCTGCGGGCGGGGCAGGGGCTGGAGACAGGGGCTGGCTGCGGGCGGGACAGAGGCTGGAGACTGGGGCTGGCTGCGGGCAGGGCAGGGGCTGGAGGCAGGGGCTGGCTGCAGGCAGGACAGGGGCTGGAGACAGGGGCTGGCTGCGGGCAGGGCAGGGGCTGGAGACAGGGGCTGGAGACAGGGGCTGGCTGCAGGCAGGGCAGGGGCTGGAGGCAGGGGCTGGCTGCGGGCAGGGCAGGGGCTGGAGACAGGGGCTGGAGACGGGCTGGCTGCGGGCAGGGCAGGGCCTGGAGGCAGGGGCTGGAGACAGGGGCTGGCTGCGGGCAGGGCAGGGGCTGGAGACAGGGGCTGGAGACAGGGGCTGGAGACAGGGGCTGGCTGTGGGCAGGGCAGGGGCTGGAGACAGGGGCTGGAGACAGGAACTGGCTGCGGGCGGGGCAGGGGCTGGAGGCAGGGGCTGGCTGCGGGCGGGGCAGGGGCTGGAGGCAGGGGCTGGCTGCGGGCGGGGCAGGGGCTGGAGGCAGGGGCTGGCTGCGGGCAGGGCAGGGGCTGGAGACAAGGGCTGGCTGCGGGCAGGGCAGGGGCTGGAGGCAGGGGATGGCTGCGGGCAGGGCAAGGGCTGGAGGCAGGGGCTGGCTGCGGGCGGGGCAGGGGCTGGAGGCAGGGGCTGGCTGCGGGCAGGGGCTGGAGACAGGGGCTGGCAGCAGGGGCTGGCTGCGGGCGGGGCAGGGGCTGGAGACAGGGGCTGGAGGCAGGGACTGGCTGCAGGCAGAGGCTGGCTGCGGGCAGGGCAGAGGCTGGAGACAGGGGCTGGAGGCAGGGGCTGGCTGCGGGTGGGGCAGGGGCTGGAGAAAGGGGCTGGCTGTGGGCAGGGCAGAGGCTGCAGGCAGAGGCTGGGTGCAGGCAGGGCAGGGGCTGGAGGCAGGGGCTGGCTGCAGGCAGAGGCTGGCTGCGGGCAGGGCAGAGGCTGGAGACAGGGGCTGGAGAAAGGGGCTGGCTGTGGGCAGGGCAGAGGCTGCAGGCAGAGGCTGGGTGCAGGCAGGGCAGGGGCTGGAGGCAGGGGCTGGCTGCAGGCAAAGGCTGGCTGCGGGCAGGGCAGGGGCTGCAGGCAGGGGCTGGCTGCAGGCAGAGGCTGGCTGCGGGCAGGGCAGAGGCTGGAGACAGGGGCTGGCTGGAGACAGGGGCTGGAGGCAGAGGCTGGAGACGGTTTGGCTGGAGACAGGGGCTGGAGACAGGGGCTGGAGGCAGGGGCTGGCTGCGGGCGGGGCAGGTGCTGGAGATGGGCTGGCTGCGGGCAGGGCAGAGGTTGGAGACGGGCTGGCTGGAGACAGGGGCTGCAGGCAGAGGCTGCAGTCAGAGGCTGGCTGGAGACAGGGGCTGGAGGCAGAGGCTGGAGACGGGCTGGCTGGAGGCAGAGGCTGGAGGCAGAGGCTGGAGACAGGGGCTGGCTGGAGACAGGGGCTGCAGGCAGAGGCTGCAGGCAGAGGCTGGCTGGAGACAGGGGCTGGAGGCAGAGGCTGGAGACAGGGGCTGGCTGGAGGCAGAGGCTGGAGGCAGAGGCTGGAGACAGGGGCTGGCTGGAGACAGGGGCTGCAGGCAGAGGCTGCAGGCAGAGGCTGGCTGGAGACAGGGGCTGGAGGCAGAGGCTGCAGGCAGAGGCTGGCTGGAGACAGGGGCCGGAGGCAGAGGCTGCAGGCAGAGGCTGGCTGGAGACAGGGGCTGCAGGCAGAGGCTGCAGGCAGAGGCTGGGTGCGGGTAGGGATGGCTGCAGGCAGGGGAGGCTGCAGGCAGAGGCTGGGTGCGGGCAGGGCTGGCTGCAGGCAGGGGAGGCTGCAGGCAGAGGCTGGGTGCAGCAGGGGGTGGGCACTCACGGGGAGAGCGGCTCGGAGCAGCCCAGGCCCCGCAGAGCAGCCAGGACCCACCAGGCAGCAGTGGGAGCCCCAGGGCCAGGGGAGCAGCAGCAGCAGCAAGAGGGCCCAGGCCAGGCGGCAGCCCACATGGCTCCCGCAGCTCAGCGCCCCCGGTGGCTGGAGGAGAAATGACACCACTTCGGAGCCAGAGCCCATCAAAGCCGCAGCGCCCCCTTGTGGGGAAGTGGGTTAACAACCGGTTCTAAAACTCCAACAAAATGTAACAAGGGGTTCCTGAGATCCGGGGCGAACCGGCTCCAGTTCACCACTGGCTACATTTCATCTGGCCAGTGCTGGCTACCCTTTTGCCATACACCTTTTGCCCGCAGCTCGCTACTCCAGCAGAGTGGCACAAAGATTTCCTGCAAATTCTTCCACCCCTTTGTGAAGGACGAAAGGAAAGAATTACTCTTGTTATCAGAGATTTTGCTTTCCTGGCTGAGACCCAGTAGAGCCATTCACAGACATTTGGAAGAGCAGATGCCACAGACAATTTGCTGCGCCATAGTCTGCTTCGTAGTCTCTTTGGAAGCAGAATTCTTTGGCTTTTCAAGGACAGTCAAGCTTCCAACTTCTCCCTTGTGGCTTTTCTCAAGAGACCCTCCCATTGGTTGGAAGAACCGTTCCAACAGGACTCTGCCTTAGCAGGGTTGGTAAGCACTTGCACAACACAAGTCTCCTAGCAGGGAGTCACTGATGACAGCCGGGGCTAGGTGCGTGGGTTTGGCGTTCCATGAGAATGGTGAGGTGATGCTTCACTGTCTCTAGGGGCCTCTCTTTTTTCCACTTACCCAAGTGCTGAATCTCTCAGCCAGGTGCAAGCTCAGCCCTAGGTTTTTGGGGCTCTTTCATGTGGACTTCTAAGCGCTCGAGTGACCTTTGTGTCCTTTAAAAGCTCCTTGTCTATTTTTTTTGTATTTTATTCTTTGTCCCGAGTGTGGGAATTACTGGCTCCTTCTACTACCTTAAAACGTCATTGATTCACCCTAATGGATTCCTCCTCTTGTGCATCCTGGTGCATTTCAAATAGATTCAGAGAGAATCTGGCAGTTACACCAGTATAAAGGTGTCTTATATTTTGTAGCTTATTCTGCTTCCTAAACCAGCATGAGCTATATCAGAATAACTGCATCCACATTGGGGCTGGTTTGACGCTTAAATGACACGGTTATTATTAATGCATCACAATTCTGTAGTGTGGACAAGTCGTTAGTTCATGCACAATTAACATTTCTCTTGGACTCAATACCTGAATTCAAAAGAATTGTTTGCAACGTTCGGAACCACTTCACCTTGTTCAGTTAAAGTTTGGCACTTTCCACTGAGTCGCAAATGCAGGTCTCCGGTCTCAAAAAGAGTAAGGGAACATGGAAATTAAATAGATAATGAAAGCCTTCTGAGAAATCATAGTCTATCACAATCGCTATTAGAAAGTATCAACAGAATTACAAACCGAGACGCTGGCTGGTGTACAGGGCCAGATCACAAACCGTTGTAGTTATTTGCCTTATTCTATTTTTAAAATACATGCAAGGGGGAAACGGCTATCTCTGTACCTCAAACCATCCATGGCACATCTTTTATATTAAACCCTAGCCACACTGCATGTGAAAGCAATGCCAGTGCTAACAGAATGCATTAGGTGGTTGTGAAAGGATTATATCTTAAATGCTTTTTGTTCTGAAGGTAGCCATCAGCTCATTTCTGTTTGTTATTTGCAGGAACTCTGAAGCTCAGGGAATGAAAGTGAAAGTGTTCATTTGGATGTCGACTAAGTGGTGACTGCAAAGTTGCTTATTGAACCGAGGTCTTTCCTGGGTTGGGTTCGGAGTTGCCTGGTGTGTCAGCAGAACTAGAAAAACATGGAAGATGTCTCTGAGGGAGGAGTAATCTAAATATACAGATATTGAAACGGCTAGAATATATGATTCACAGGCCAAAGATATCAATCTGGCTGCGAATTCAAATTCACCTGTAACAACCTGCAGCCTCCTCTAAGGAAAGGACATGTGTTGTTCCATCCATTAATAGAGGGAATCGCAAAGAGCTATAACCAATTTGCTTTTATTTAAAATTACTGCTGCCAAAGATGCATATGTTTTGAAGCGGTACTTGAAGACAGTCGACAGATATATACCAGATGGCTATTTTAAAAAGGTTTGCACTCTGTTTGTTGGGGGTCTTCTCTGATAGTGACTGGATCACAAAATATTCCAAGCTACTCCAGGAACATCGGAATTCTCTATTTCCCAAGGGCAAGATTGGCTTCCATGGGTGTGAACATTGTGTATACCAAAGATTGGGTTCCCCCTGTTTGGGTTTACTCTCTCATATGCCTTCTCTGATGGGCCTAGCAAGCCAATAAGAAAAGAAAGCTTTCAGTTGTGACTGGATATGTGACAAGGTGCTACCCTGACACACCTGCCCAAAGGAAATGTGTCACTGGGAAAGAGGCAGTGAGTTTAGATCTCTGAGCACTGCCTAGAGAGACCACTCAGGCTCTGATACCAGCAGAACCAACAAGACTTATTCCTCCAGCAGCTAGAAGGGCCAGGAGGAGCCAGTAGCCAATTAGGACCCACCAGGTGAGATTAAAAAGGCTTGCCTGCTTCTTCTAAGGGGCAGTGCTGGGAGGTGGTGGGGTAGGCGCAGCACTCAGCCGGGCTCCCTGGTCCTACCCTAAAAGTACCCAGATGGCCATTTTTAGTTGAATTTCAACTAATTGTTAAAAGACCAGCAAGGGACAAGCTGTGACAGGGACAACAGAGAAGTTACTCCCTCGTCCCCACTGCACCTGAAAGGGATGCGGACTAGTGATTTGTTTTTCTTTTATTAGAGCTTAAACATGTTGTTTTTTGCAGACAGCAAAACCCAGTGGCAGATGAATACAATACACAGTGTCTAGCAGCCATTCAGCAGGTCTGTGGTAATTAACATGTGCAGGGAGCTCTGGAGTTTGCCATTTCACAACTACGCTGTAGGCACTTCCCAATTCCAGCTACTGCCAACACAGTTGGAATTGATAGCAGGGCTGTGATTCAAAACTAAACAGATTCTTCTGTAAGTGTGAGTCACTGGGCCACATAGTTGTGGAGTGCAACTGCAGGCCATGAGCAACAGGTAGAATCGGAATAATATTTAGCATCTTAAATTGCAAAGTGCTGTGGCAACATTAAGTAAATAAAGAGAGTCCCCGTTGGAGAGAAAGCGGGCACGATCGTCACCATGTTAGAGACAGGGAAATGGAGACAGAGATAATAAATGACTTGCCCAAGACAACACAACACAAGTCAGGGTTCGAAGACCTCCAGTCCCATCGCCCAGGTCCCTGGACCGCTTTACGAGTCCATCTACGCCACACAGAAAAACACGTTGCACTCCATCTCGGAGCCCAGGTCAATTGACTTGGGCTTGCAGGGCTTGGGCTCTGGTTTGGGGCTCAAAATAGCAGTGTGGACAGTCCCGTTTTGGCTGGAGCTCTGAGATGGCTGAGTTTCAGAGCCTGGGCTCCACCCCAAGCAGGAATGTTCACACCGTTATTTTGAGCCCTGAGATGCGGCGGGGCGGGTTTTTCTGTGAAGTGTAGATGCAGTCTGGAACAGGGCACGCTTTAGGCTGGATCAGTCATTAACCTCTTACCTAGTGTGGTGGGCCTGGCGTAAAAGCGGAGGGATTTGAAGTGTAGCCCTTGTCTCATGACCATTGCCCTCAGCCTGGCTTCCCTCTCAGGTTGGCGTTGGTTTAAGTGAGAGGTTGGCTCAGTGCAGTACCTTCCTGCTGTGGCTGGAACATCTCCCTTCTTCAAGACATTAGGTTGGGGGAAGGGATAGCTCAGTGGTTTGAGCACTGGCCTGCTAAACCTAGGGTTGTGAGTTCAATCCTTGAGGGGGCCATTTAGGGATCTGTGGCAAAAATTGGGGATTGGTCCTGCTTTGAGCAGGGGGTTGCACTAGATGACCTCCTAAGGTCCCTTCCAACCCTGATATTCTATGATTCTATGATACTGGGTGGCCTTTGTTTGTTGTCAATGTAACACACTGGTCTAATGTTGCCTGCTAGTGGCTAGTTCCAGAGACTATACAGGCCAGTGCTCCACCAAGTAAGGAAGGCTCAGTTGTTAAGGGTCTATATTTTTGGAGTTAAAGGGCCTGGGTTCAATACCTGCTTTTGGCAATGGTCTCTGCATGTGGCCACCTGTCCTGATTCTGCCTGTCATTAGATAATCAGGGACGGCTCTGGGGGGCAAGCCGTGGGGGGGCGGCCTGCCGGTCGCGGTGAGGGCGGCAGTCAGGCTGCCTTCAGAGGTGTTTCTGCGGGAGGTCTGCCGGTCCCGCGGTTTTGGCGGCAATTCGGTGGCGGACACGCTGAAGGTGCGGGACAGGCAGATCGCCCAGAAACACCGCCAAATCCGCGTGACCAGTGGACCACCCACAGGCGTGCCACCAAAGGACGCTTGACTGCCCTGCTTGGGGTGGCAAAAAACCTAGAGCCACCCCTGTAGATAATGTTGCCTCTGCATTCTGACATATTCCAGGAACCCCCAGTTAATGGGGACCCTTTTTTCCCCTCCTTAGTTTTTTGCTAGACATTTTCCTCTATGCATCAGGTGACAAACTTGGAGCATGATTTTGCCTGGCTGAAGACAATGTAGATTTCCTCCTTGAGTTAAATTGGGAGCTAGATAGTGCTCTGGAGTGCCAGACATTTATCCCACGATGTTCCCGGTACACCAGACACCCCGCCAGGATCGTCTAGGCTAGGAGAGCTATTCCGGTTGAAGCTGGCAGGTTAGCAGTGCCCCGCCCGGCCAGCTCGAAAAGCTGCTTGATTTCGGCTCTGTGTCTCCCGACTGTGAATGCAACATTAGCACTTATTGCCGGAACGTTCTGCCCACCTAGAGGCAGTGAGTCATGTTGGTTTGAAAGCGAGAGCACTTAAGCCATGTCTCCAGAGAGACACACAGCACTTTAGGGATTGCTGCACTTGCGTGTGCAGAATGACAACCTCTAATACATTCAAATGAACATGTCTTGTTGACACAACTGAGCCTTTCTTCTTCCCTTTTTCCTTTCCCAGCAGCACCTTCCCTTTGCGACTGTCTGCAAGCAAAGACATTGGAAAGGGACTATTACACCAGACTCATTAACAAAAAAAAATGCTTTTTTTGCCGCGGTCTTCACAGACAAGGTCAGCTCCCACACTGCTGTCCCGGGCAACACAGTATGGGGAGGAGGTGAGCAGCCCTCAGAGGTGAAGGAACAGGTCAAGGACTATTTAGAAAAGCTGGACATGCACAAGTCCCTGGGGCCAGATCTAATGCATCCGAGGGTGCGGAGGGAGTTGGTTGATGTGATTGCAGAGCCAATGGCCATTATCTTTGAAAACTTGTGGCGATTGGGGGAGATCCCGGATGACTGGAAAAAGGCAAATATAGTGCCTATCTTTAAAAAAGGGAAGAAAGAGAATCCAGGGAAGTACAGACCGGTCAGTCTCATCTCAGTCCCCTGGAAAAATCATGGAGCAGGTCTTCAAAGAAACCATTCTGAAGCACTTGGAGGAGAGAAAGGTGATCAGGAACAGTCAACATGGATTCACCAAGGGCAAATCATGCCTGACCAACCTGATTGCTTTCTATAATGAGATAACTGGCTCTGTGGATATGGGAAAGCAGTGGACATGATATATCTTGACTTTAGCAAAGCTTTTGATATGGTCTCCCACAGTATTCTTGCCAGCAAGTTAAAAAAGTATGGATTGGATGAATGGACTATAAGGTGCATAGAAAGCTGGCTAGATTGTCAGGCACAATGGGTAGTGATCAATGGCTCGATGTCTAGTTGGCAGCCGGTATCAAGCAGAGTGCTCCAGAGGGTCGGTCCTGGGGCCTTTTTTTTCAGACATCTTTATTAATGATCTGGATGATGGGATGGATTGCACCCTCAGCAAGTTTGCAGATGACACTAAGCTTTGGGGAGAGGTAGATGAGCTGGAGAGTAGGCATAGGTTCCAGAGTGACCTAGACAAATTGGAGGATTGGGCCAAAAGAAATCTGATGAGGTTCAACAAGGACAAGTGCAGAGTCCTGCACTTAGGATGGAAGAATTCCATGCACTGCTCCAGGCTGGGGACCGACTGGCTAAGCAGCAGTTCTGCAGAAAAGGACCAGGGGATTACAGTGGATGAGAAGTTGGATATGATTCAGCAGTGTGCCCTTGTTGGTTGTTGCCAAGAAGGCTAATGGCATATTGGGCTGCATTGGTAGGAGCATTGCCAGCAGATCCAGGGAAGTGATTATTCCCCTCTATTTGGCACTGGTGAGGCCACATCTGGAGTATTGTGTCCAGTTTTCGGCCCCCCACTACAGAAAGGATGTGGACAAATTGGAGAGAGTCCAGCGGAGGGCTGTGGAAATGACCAGGGGGCTGGAACACATGACTTACAAGAAGAGGCTGAGGGAACTCGGCTTGTTTAGTCTGCAGAAGAGAAGAGTGAGGGGGGATTTGATAGCTGCCTCAACTACGTGAAGGGGGGTTCCAAAGAGGATGGAGCTGGGCTTTTCTCAGTGGTGGCAGATGACAGAAATGGTCTCAAGTTGCAGTGGGGGAGGTCTAGGTTGGATATTAGGAAACACTATTTCACTAGTAGGGTGGTGAAGCACTGGAATGGGTTTCCTAGGGAGGTGGTGGAATCTCCATCCTTAGAGGTTTTTAAGGCCCGGCTTGACAAAGCCCTGGCTGGGATGATTTAGTTGGGGTTGGTCCTGCTTTGAGCAGGGGATTGGACTAGATGACCTCCTGAGGTCTTTTCCAACCCTAATCTTCTATGATTCTATGATTCCTTTGTGTGCTAGGATCTCCAGTTCCTTGGCTGTCAGGGACTTTGACACAGCAATAATGGCACATGCTCTCTGGACATCTCGCCCATCCAGTCTTCCTCTGAGATGGCCCATTGCCACGTGGTCCAGGCCAGATTCAGCCATTTCCTTCACTGGTCACAGAGTTTAAGGGCAGAACAAGGGACCTGTGGTAGGCTATACCTCTCTAGAGGCCCCGTAGGGAGAGGATGGGCGCTGTTGTTGTCTGCCCCCTTGTGGGGGAGTCAAAGCCATGCAAACCAAAGAGTCAGTGGGGTCTCCTGCCCACCAAAAGCAGAGTCCTAGGCCTCCAGGAAGCCAGAGGGAAAAGTACCAGCCCTTCTCCTTCCTGAGAGGACCTGGGCGGCCGACGCTGTCAAGCTGTTTCCTGGGCCAGCAGTCCCTGCTTCCAGGGGCCGAGGAACTCCGAGGTGCCGACCTGCTCCTTCAGAGTGCTGCCCTGCGCTGAGCAGGGATCGCCCCTTTTAAGGCCCTGTCCATCTCCAGGCTGCCGGGTCTCACAGGTGTTGGAGCTGGCTGTGCGCAGAGGAGCTCTTTAACCCCTTCCTGAGTGGCGTGGGGATCTGTCCCACCACAGGCTCACCAGATCATCTAGTCTGAGTTCCCGTCTGGCGCAGACCACTAGCCATCACTGGCCTCCTCCACACCTAGCCCGACCCCCAGAATTACAGCCCTCCGGTGACTACACTACTATGTGCCACAGGCAGAGAACAGGTGGGACCGAGCTGCACCAGGGCCCCAGCGATGGCAGAAATGGATTATGGCAGTTATGCCCAGATGGCCCCAGTGTCCCAGCTCTTACCCGTTAACCAGCTCAAAGGCAGGAAGGGTTCTGGGCTTAAGGCTTTGAAGTAGGGGACTCCCCGGAAGAGCGCCCAGGGCAGTGGCCATGGGAGAGGAATGGCCTGTGTCAAACAAAGCGAGGACAGCGTGTTCCAGGCAGCTGGAGAGCGGAAGTCAGGTGCTCCTGGGTGCCAGGGCAGTGGTGACTGAGAGAGGAGCTGGCTGCAAGGCGCATGTAGCCCCCTCTGCTTGAGCACCACAGAGCTCACGGGCATGGTGTAATCTGGCCTGCTGTGCCTGCCTTGCGGCTAGATGCATGGCAGAACAGGGCGTGCTGGCAACACCACCCACAGACATCCTGGACAGACCATGGAGAGCCTCCTCGCAACCCTTTCTGTGGCACTCGGACACCCTCCCCATCCCCTTCGGGGGCCCCAGCTGAACCACCCTCGAGTCCTCTTTCCATTAGCTGATCTCAAAGCACTTCCCAACCTTTAGCATAGCCTCGCCATACCCGCGTGAGGAAGGGCATTGCTATTACCCCCCCTACAGGTGGGAAACTAAGGCACCGAGAGGAGACAAAGTGACTCGCCCAAGATCATGAAGCCCACAGCAGAGCAAGGAGTTGACCCAAGGTCTCCCACATGCTAGACCAGTGCCTGGACCGTTCTTCCTGGCCTGCTGCTGGCTGTCAGCACTGCGGTGGAAGCTGCTTGTGTTTGTAAGCATGCTATCATCAGGGAAATGCACTCCGGGGACTGATTATCCCAAATCAAGGCTTATGCTGTAAACCAAGCAGTTTCCCTTGCAGCCTTTCAAAGGTGGGCTATTTTTAGAGCCTTGGAGCATGTCGTTATTAGGCAGACATCAGCTGTGCTGTGAAGCTAATACAAATAATTACTATGAACCTCTCCATCTAATTCTCCTTGAGCAGATCAGTTTTTTATGTGCATATTAAAACCTCTTGTTATAGGCTGGGGCTGGATCGGAATCAAAGACCAGTCGAGTAAAAAGGAGAGTTCATGTTTCCAGAGATTTATTGGGGTATGTTCGTTCCTCCAGGCTCTCGCCTTGCACAGGTTTTAAACTGGCGTGACCCCACTGATTGGCATGGAGTTACTCCTTATTTACACCAGGATAAGCGAAAGAGGAATTATCCCCACAGACTATACATTTTCAGCAGGTAAAGGCTTCTAATAGCTGCGGTGTTTTATTTCCCATCTGCCATCCTATGGCTCACCGGTGAAGCTACAGGATTTTCATCATCACCATATAAGAGGCTCGGTGCTGAGAGCACAATAAATAGGGACGACAATGTCTTACCTACAGAGATTGCACCTTTATTTCCAAAAGGTCCCACTGCACTTTGCAAACTAACTATGGGCCTGCTCCAACTCCTGCTGAAGTTCAATAGGAACTGGACCAGTCCTCGGAGCCCAGTGTGCTGCCTTCACTCCTCTGGCTAAGAGCTAAAGGCTCAAGCTCTGAATATGTATTATTATTATACAGTGGTAGCACCTAGTGGTTCCAACCAAGACTGGGGACTTATTGTGCAGACACAGTGAGAGCCAGCCCCTGCCCTGACCAGCTTGCTATCTGCATAGACGCAGGCTGCGAGGACACTGACCCAAGGCCCCACAGCACGTTAGTGGTGGAGCAGAGACGGGCACCTATGTCAGCAGACTCTCATGGCTATGGCCAACCCACTAGACCATGCTACCATAGGTGCTCTTGCTGGGGTTGTGTTCCTCACATCTTTTTAGTGTCCTCTTAACCACATCATCAGTACCTCTGCAGGGCTCCATTTTCACTCCAGGGGTCTCCCAAGATTTCTTAGATACTTGCATTTCTGTGATGTGTTACTCAAATGCAGCCACTTCTGGGGTGGAAAGGCACCAGCTGACGATGGCACAGGATTCTGCAACCTGATGGGTTCAAAGCTCTGGACCCAGATAAGTGTCACCTTAATTTCTGAGGACAATCTTTCATGTATTTATTCTCACGATGTCCCTGTGAGGTAGGGCAGTACTTTGTTATCCCCATTGTACAGCCTAAGGTTACATCTACACTATGAGCTACGGCTGCAATTCCCCGCTCATGTTCACACACTTGTGCTAGCTCTCATCAAGCTAGTGCATGTATAAATAGCAGTGTAGCATGCAAGCGTGGCTGAAATGTGCTGAGTACATACCGAGTGATTTGTCCAAACTGACGCAGGAAGTCGAGGGCAGAGCACAGAACTGAGCCTCTGATCTCCAAGTTCTCAGGCAAGTGCTCTAACCACTGGAGCCTTCTTCCTTTCTAACAACTCCACCCATGAGAATCACCTGGATCCAGCATTTCGGTTTAGGCCCGTCTCACCATTTCCCTGGATAGTTGCCAAATACAAACAGTAATAACCAAGGAAACAAATCCACCGCCAGCTATTTTTGATCCACATTGAGGAGACCATGGGCATGTAATGAGGGTAGGAAAGATATAATCAGATGCTAGCTTCTGAAACTACAGCGCTCATTTCACAAACCAGCATCAGAAAGGGGCACTGTATTTGCTAACGAAATGCCGGGGAACATGTGTCAGGTTAATAGGAAAGGCCATGCATCCCTGCAACACTTAGTTACAGCACGATACCTTGTCTTCTACTGTGACACTTTTCTTCCACGGATTACTGGGGTGTTATGATGCTTCCCGGGGGTACCCAAGGCTCTGAGGCACCTTGCTACCTCTTGCCCTTAGCATGTGGAAGTCTTGTTTGGGCCGGCTATGAATCAGCTCCCTAAATCCATCAGCCTCTGGTAACACAAGTGCTGCCTCCCAGGGCTCTGTGGAAACAAGAACAAGTTTATTATCAAAGAACAGAGATTCAAGTGATAGCGAGTGAGCCTATTGGAAACAAATGGTTACATATAAAACAAAATCATAACACACATACAATCTAGTAATGGAAGGGAAATCTAGCTCCATGCACAAAGCATAAGCTTTATGCTGTTGTGCAGGTTTGAGCAGCCGATGCTCTCTTGCCGCTTTGCATGCAGTTACCAACAGGGCTGGGCTTTTTCAGTTGCAATGCTACTTTTGTGGCTGAAAAATGATGATTCCTGAAAACTGGAACTTTTCACAGGAAGAGTTGGTATTGACACGTTTTTCCACTAGAAAACAAAAGGGGGAGAGAAACATGTCAAAATGGAATCTCGCAACAATTTGGAAATGAAACATTTCCAGCTTGCCAGTTCAAAACGACTTTTTGTTTCGAAATTTCAGCTGATCGGAATAAAAAAACCTTAAATACACAAATAAATACAACATTGTTAAAATCAAACTGAAATGTTTCAAAATGATTGCAACAAAACATTGCAATTGACCCACACTGAAAAGTTGTCAGTTTTTTTGTCTTGTGAAAAATGTTGAGATTTCAACTTTTCGTTCTGATTTGGGACAGGAACAATTTGCAAAATCACAACAATGTTTACAGGATGGAAAACTCTTTTCTGCCCAGCTTGAACTGTGAGGCAGGAGAGGCAGGTACTGTGGTGGATTGAGGATGCTGTTGGAATTACAAGTTTTCCATTTAAAAATGGGTGTGGGGGGAGATGGGATTCCTGGTCATTCTGGCTGGCTAGGGAGTGCTGTAGCAAAGCGTGTGTGCACAATGAGGCTAAAGAGAGCCAGCTTGAAGCAGGGTGGGGTGAGTTGTACACGCTGCCTTAGGGAGCAGCCTCCTTTGTCCCTCTCTGTTTTTGGTTCTTGTGTGTTGTTCTGAATTCTAAGAAATAAGGCAGTGTTACACTGTAGCTTTTCAGCAAGAGTATTTACATTTCTAATCTAATTTCTCTCTGTGTATGGGGTGAACATAACAGGTTCTAGCCCCAAGGTTTTGTCACTAGGCATGCATTGGCAATCCCAAGCATTCAAAAGTCCCAAGTTAGGCCAACCAAAATGACAATATTGGCCTAAAACTTTTGAGATATTAAAAATATATAGTTTGAGTTCTTTGGATCTGCCTTCTGGTTTTTGAGCTGTGAAGAGTAACGCTGTTGGGTTTCCCCCCACATCCTTAAAGGCCAGAAGCTTTTCTTCTTTCTAAAATGAAAGCTGCCATTCTTATGTAGCCACAGGACTCACAGAAATTCTCATAATAAAATTGTGAGAGATGGCAACACTGAACCTGCTTCACCCCACCTGTGTCCCCTCTCACACTTCACCTGTCTTGTCTGTTTTGACTATAACCTCTCCAGGGACTGTTTCTCGCTGTGTGCATGTACAGCACCCAGCACAACCATGATCTCAGTTGCGGCCTCTAGGTGTAATTGTAATAATGCAGAAATAATGACCCTGGTGGAGAAGGAGGCATTTACATTTGGGGATGTGACTGGCTCTGAACAGAGTGCAATTACTGCAACACCATAGCGGAGATAGTGGAACATCTGTTCCTACGTGTACCTGCCTAGATTTCTCAGCACTGCTAGCCTGGGGATAGTTCTGATGTTCAGGTAAGCCAGAACTTTCTCCACTCACACAAGGCCACAAAAATCCTGCTATTCATGGGAAATGAAGACATGAAAGATATATCAGCTTGAATAATATTGTCACCCCTTCTCCTGACACCAGTGTTGCCCCTCTGTTGAGCCATAGCAGACATCTGGGGCATTGCAGGATGGCTTCCTGGTGGAGGAGAAATCAGTGACATAGAGTCTGGGTATATTCCAAGCATAACTTGCTTTATTTACCAGTCCTGGAACAAAGGTGGTCAAACAGCAAGCAGAGCAATCTGTCCTTCCAGGAATCGCAGCCAAGCACGTCATATTCCTTGGAACAATTCTGCTCCCAAAACTGCCTTCAATTAGAGACCAAGGCAGAAGGCAACCTCCAGCTGCTAGTCATACGGATCCCTCCCCAAAGACCACTGCCCCTGAACAAAACCTCACTTAACAAAACTAACACATGGCATGTCTTCCCAAGACTGAACATTTGCTCACACTCTAAGAAAAAGAACCTGGAAGATTAGATAATGGCACCACCAGGGCTTACTTGCCACAACAATATTTATCCTCCAGAGGACTGTTAAAGGCAGTTGGTTAAAAGCTGTACAGCACATTGTCAGGGATATAACATTTTTTATGCTACTGGTGTTTCTCAAGTCCAGGGTTGGATCCTGCAAACACTTACGTACCTGAACAATTTTACTCAGGTGAGTAATTCCATTGATTTAAATGAGACTATTGTTGTGAGTAAAGTTACGATGATGCGAAAGTGTTTATGAGATTAGGCACGAGCTAACAGTGAAAACACAGGATTTCACTGGGAACATGCTGTTACGCCTTATGATTAAATATATGATGACTAATCCTATTTGCTGCAATGATGAAATTCAGCACTGTGAGGTGGAGTAAACCTTAAGCGATCACCGGGATTCTTGAAGGTAATATTTCTGCCCGTGCTACCTGCCTCGAAGAAAATGTAAATGTGTTTACGCTGCATTATTTGAAAGCGCTTTTCCTATCAAATATGTTTTTTAACTTGGAACAAACATCGCCCCACTCAGATCGGAGAGATAATAGGAATGGTTTGGGGGTAGTAATAAAACTAATATTATTTTAGTCAAGTTGAGTGCACAGTGTTCCAATATGTGTAGAATAAACAGCTTGCTACTTAGCATAATAGACTTATGACTGGGATAAAAAAAACAGTCAATGAAGTTCCCAAATGGAGCTGCTTTGCTTTCACCCAAATGACAGATGAGTCATAAATCGGTAGGGGGAGCTGCATACAGAATCACGTCCATTCCCAGAGATAAGATGCTACCGTACTAGCTCTATGTGTAGTTTTATATATGACTGAGGTATAGACACTGATAAATAATCCATAGCCGAACGTAACCTTTCGGCGATGGCTGAATGCTAAGTAAATTCTTTTCAAACAGCTGCAATTTGCATCAGGCTGGGAGAGATAAAGGACCGTCTGTTGTAACGCTTTAATCAGACTCAAATCAGCACAATCTCGCCCCAACACCAAACAGTTTCTCCCGTGGTTCTTTCCTGGTGTGATGCGTATAATCTGCCAATCTTTTCCTCGCAGAGCTGTTAATTTCCAGATTTCAGGTAGCCTGCAATCAGCCTTTGAAGATGGCTGTGGAGTTGTTTGGATATGCTCCCGAACAATGGTCTTTCCATGACTAGCTAGCTTTTCAAAACTCAGCCGAATGACGCTTCCAGACAAGGTGCACATGTCCTCCCCACTCCCTCCATCACCCTGGGATCTCTATGCGTTGGCTGCGATTTTGCTGCTCCTTTATCTCAAAATAAAGAGTCTGAACAGCTGCTGCCCATAAATAAAGGGATGTGTTAGGGGGTAGGCGGGTCCTTAATTTTGTGTGTTTGTTTCAGTGTCACAAGGGTGGGTGGGTCTTGAAAAATCACACAAAAATGTAATTTATGGGCAGCCCCACAAGCGTGCACAGATCGGCAGCAATGCCGGGATGCTGGCCCTGCTCGGAGCGCTCATTGGCTGGGGGTGGGCAGAGAGGAGAAGCTAACTTCTTCACACCCTGTGAAGTTATCTGATTAAAATATGACTATATGACTATATGATCATAAAATATGACTATATAGATCATTGTTGCAACCACCATTATATATTTGCAACGGATCTCGTACAAAATGTGGCAGGTAAGATATCTATGAAAAGTTTATGATTTTTAATCTGATCTGGTTATGATTATGCTATCTATATGCTTGTATCATTTTTGTATTTGAAGTTATAAGTACTGGCTCAATATCTGGATTTCAAATGTTTGCTCCTGTGGTAATGCCCACAAGGGAGCTAGCCAGCAGAGGGACTATTCAAGTTAAGTGGCCCATTGAAAGAACATTTAACTGACAATGGACCATGGGATATACCTGTCTACACAATGAAATTTCCTGCTGTGACTAGGTGAACTGCATGGACATGTGACTTGCCCATGTGACGCCAAACTCCATCTTGTTGCTGTAATTTTCCACAGTAAGAACAATGGGATTCCCTCCACATGCCAGAAGAGATAAAAGGCCCTGGAAACTCCTCTATTTTGCCTCTGTCCTGCTCAAATCTCTGGACTATGGACTATCCTAATGGGAGCATTCTAACCAATGGATTGAGGTCCTTCCAATGATTTGGAAGCAACCAGAGACTTATTATACCAGCAGTTTATTCCATCACTGCTATAAGCCTGAATCAAGAACTTTGCAATTACTGTATGCATTTGATTCTTTTAACCAGTTTTAACTCTCACTTTTCTTTCTTTCTTTTTATGAATAAACCTTTAGATTTTAGATACTAAGGGATTGGCATCAGCCTGCATTTTGGGTAAGATCTGAGTTATATATTGACCTGAGTGTGTGGCTGGTCCTTTGGGATCAGAAGAACCTTTCATTTGATGAGACTGGTTGTAATGAACCACTCATCTTTGAATCCAATGTTTTTGGTGGTGACATAAGAACTGGAATGCCCAAGGAAACTGCTTTTATGACTTCTTGTTAGCCAGTGTGGTGAAACAGGAGTTTACATTTGTTGCTGGTTAGATATATCCTATGGGGGATTAGCCACCAGTCTTGGGGTGTATCTGCCCTATTTCTCAGTAGTCTGTCCTGAATTTGGCATCAGTTGTGACCCACTGAGGCATGGTTACATGCCCACACAGCCCTGATTGGCTAGAGCACTGGTGGGAAATCCTACCCTACTTCTTGCTGCTACCTCTCCTCTGATTGGAGGATACGGATGTTACTGGAGAAGGGACTGCATGGGCTGCAGGAGAGGGACGCAAAAGAGAGTCTGAGCTGTGGGACAGCCTGGGCATGGGTCCCTATGACCCTGCATCTCATATTGGAATTGGCCCCGGCCAAAACCGAAGGAAGGGACTTCATCCAGAGCTAAGCTGGAGAAGCCATTGAGACTGCGAGTGACCAATAGAGTTATGCATCTGAGACTTATGCCCTGCCCCAAGGGCCTGACTGATCTTTGCAATGGCACAGGGGGTTCTGTGCATGCTAATAAAGGTGCCGGGTGAGATCTGTGCATTGGAGCGATTCCTGGGTGAGTTCCTGCTTCCCCAAAGGCTGAGAGAGTTTGGAATAACCTAGCCAAGGGAGGATCCCCTGCCACAAAGTGAGGGCAGCATCCTGTCCTTCCATTTGAATCCTGCCATTCACACGTGTGTGCAACACAACTTCTCAGGGTGAGACGTTGTCACCAAGAATGGGACCTACGCTCAGCTCCAGGGCTGTAGCAGACTCAAACCTCTGTGTGTTCTGGCCACTAGAGGGGGACAGAGAGCCACACTTCGTACGTGGTGTGTGATGCGCACCGTTAATGCTTGTGAGAAGAACTGTCAGGTCTCCATTCCAGTTTGCACTAACTCTGGAGTGAACATTAGTACCTCACTTGCATGGCCATGACTGTCCCTCACCAGCCACAAAAGAGCACACGGAGAGCTAAAATCCCCCAGAGAAAGGAAAGCGCAACCTCTGTCCTATTCCCAATGACTTATACGTGGAGCCCAGCACACGATTACCAAAGGAGGGCCTGGGACTGTTAATCCTAAACTGCTCTCGTAGATCCAGCTGGTGGTAGAGGTAAGTCACATGACTGGACTACGAGCAATACTGAAAGGGCCTTTCAGAGTCATACAGTTTAAGGCCAGAAGGGCCAACCAGATCATCCAGTCTGACCGCCTGTATAGCTTAGGCCACCAACATCACCCAGCACTCACACACCAAGCCCGACAAGCAGAGTTAGACAAAAGTATTACAGCCCTCAGGAGACTAAACGATTGTGTGCCACAGGAGAGAACAGGCGGGACTGGGGTTAACCAATGGCTGAGGTTGGCCCGTTTGCCCTTCCTATAGGGGTACGCAATGCAGGATGTGACTCTCTTTTGAGGGGTCAGCTGAGCAGCTGGATGGCCATGCTAGTTAAGTGGTACTGCAGAACGGGGCGGGTTTTGCCGAGGATGAGCAGGGTAGGCCCCATTGCATCAGAGCTACAGGTGCATTTTGGCCCAGCCTCGTTCTGAATAAAGACTGTTGAAATCCTGCAGAGAAAGATGGCCTCCCGCGCCATTGCCAACATGCCATTCCAGGGGCCCTTTGCTATCCAGCCTGCAAATTCCTGCTTCCCTTTTAGCAACTCGCCTGATCGTCTGATGCACCGGGAATGCTGCATTCCATTTGGCCGTCCGCTCCTCACATCTGTTCCTTACTTATGGCAGTTTGGGACTGGCTGCCATAAGTATTTTCTGGGGCAGCTATTTGTAAATAATGAGATGTAATGAAACAAAAGCCTTCTGGCGAGAATACTTCTCATTTGTCGACGTGCATTTCCTCCAATATTGACAGATTGTTGTTAGTAAATTTCCCACTAGAAGGTGGCCCCTTCTGGCCTTAAACGCTAGGAAGCAGGGCTACAGACAGAGTGAGAGAGAGATGAGGGAGGGGCAGACAAGGAGGTTTTAATAAAAGTTAGTAGTTGCTTATTTAATGATTTCTTCACTTTCTCGTGTAGACACAACATTTGAGACAGGTCAGTATCACACCCCATATATGCAGTGTGATTGCTCAGCGCTCCAGTATGAAACTGGAGAAAAGCCTGTTGAGAGTCTTTGGGTTAAGTTTAGAGGCAAGAGCAACAAGGATGATGTCATGGTGGATATCTGCTACAGACCACCAGACCAGGAGGATGAGGTAGACGAGGCTTTCTTCGGACAACTAACAGAAGTTTCCAGATCACAGGGCCTGGTTCTCATGGGGGATTTCAATCACCCTGACATCTGCTGGGAGAGCAATACAGCAGTGCACAGACAATCCAGGAAGTTTTTGGAGAGTGTTGGGGACAACTTTCTGGTGCAAGTGCGGGAGGAACCAACCAGGGGCCGTGCTCCTCTTGACCTGCTGCTCAAAAACAGGTAAGAATTGATAGGGGAAGTAGAAGTGGGTGGCAACCTGGGCATCAATGACCATGAGATGGTCGAGTTCAGGATCGTGACAAAAGGAAGAAAGGAGAGCAGCAGAATACAAACCCTGGACTTCAGAAAAGCAGACTTTGACTCCCTCGGGGAACTGATGGGCAGGATCCTCTGGGAGAATAACATGAAGGGGAAAGGAGTCCAGGAGAGCTGGCTGTATTTTAAAGAAGCCTTGTTGAGGGCACAGGAACAAACCATCCTGATGTGCAGAAAGAATAGCAAATATGGCAGGTGACCAGCTTGGCTTAACAGAGAACTCTTCGGTGACCTTAAACACAAAAAGGAAACTTACGAGAAGTGAAAACTTGGACAGATCTGCCTAGGGAGCAGTATAAAAATATTGCTTGAGTATGCAGGGGTATAATCAGGAAGGCCAAAGCACAACTGGAGTTGCAGCTAGCAAGGGATGTGATGGGTAACACGCAGGGTTTCTACAGGTATGTTAGCACAAGAAGTAGGTCAGGGAAAGTGTGGGATCCTTACTGAATGGGGAGGAAACCTAGTGACAGATGATGTGGAAAAAGCTGAAGTACTCAATGCTTTTTTTTGCCTTGGTCTTCACAGAGAAGGTCAGCTCCCAGACTGCTGAACTGGGCAGCACAGTGTGGGGAGGAGGTGAGCAGCTCTCAGTGGTGAAAGAACAGGTTAAGGACTATTTAGAAAAGTTGGACCTGTAGAAGTTCATGGGGCCGGATCTAATGCATCTGAGAGTTCTGAGGGGTTGGCTGATGTGATTGAAGAGCCATTGGTCATTATCTTTGAAAACTCATGGCAATTGGGGGAGTTCCCAAACGATTGGAAAAGGCAAATATAGTGTCCCTCTTTAAAAAAGGAAAGAAGGAGAATCCAGGGAACTACAGACCTCACCTCAGTCCCTGGAAAAATCATGGAGCAGGTCCTCAAGGAATCCATTTTGAAGCACTTGGAGGAGAGGAAAGTGAACACGAACAGTCAACATGGATTGACCAAGGGCAAGTCATGGCTGACCAACCTGATTGCCTTCTATGATGAGAGAACTGGCTCTGTAGAGATGGGGAAAGTGGTGGATGTGATATATCTTGATTTTAGCAAAGCTTTTGATATGGTCTCCCACAGTATTCTTGCCAGCAAGTTAAAAAAGTATGGATTGGATGAATGGACTATAAGGTGGATAGAAAGTTGGCTAGATCGTTGGGCTCAATGGGTAGTCTGGCTCAATATCTAGTTGGCAGCCGGTATCAAGTGGAGTGCCCCAGGGGTCTGTCCTGTGGCCAGTTTTGTTCAACATCTTAATTAATTATCTGGATGATGGCATGGTTTGCACCCTCAGCAAGTTTGCGGATGACACTAAACTGCGGGGGAGAGGTAGATACGGTGGAGGGTAGGGTTAGGGTTCAGAGTGACCTAGACCAATTGGAGGATTTGTCCAAAAGAAATCTCATGAGGTTCTATAAGGACAAGTGCAGAGTCCTGCACTTAAGATGGAAGAATTCCATGCACCTCTCCAGGCTGGGGACCGACTTGCTGAGCGGCAGTTCTGCAGAAAAGGACCTGTGGATTACAGTGGATGAAAAGCTGGATATGAGTTAACAGTGTGCCCTTGTTGCCAAGAAGGCTAACGGCATATTGGGCTGCATTAGTAGGAGCATTGCCAGCAGATTCAGGGAAGTGATTATTCCCCTCTATTCGGCACTGGTGAGGCCACATCTGGAGTATTGCGTGCAGTTTTGGGCCTCCCACTACAGAAAGGATATGGACAAATTGGAGAGAGTCCAGCAGAGGGCAACGAAAATGATTAGGGGTCAGGGGCACATGACTTAGGATGAGAGGCTGAGGGAACTGGGCTTATTTAGTCTGCAGAAGAGAAGAGTGAGGGGGGATTTGATAGCTGCTTTCAACTGCCTGAAGGGGGATTCCAAAGAGGATGGAACAGGGGGTTGGACTAGATAACCTCATGTGGTCTCTTCAAATGCTAATCTTCTATGATTCTAGGATTCTATGATGTAATCTCACGCACCAGTGATAAACTAACACACAAACCATACAACAACTGGGCATTGTTAATTATTCCCTTGCACACAACAGTGACGTTCAAGTGACGCGCTATTAGAGGAAATGATTTCCCCCCCCGGAAATGTTTTTCAACAAAATCGAATTGGAGGGGTTTGCTAACCATTTGGGTTTTTTAGGTGCTGCTCCCCAATTCCATTAGCGGCCTCCGCACCTGCCACTGGCCTCCCTGGCCCGTTTGGCCCTATTACTGCTGCATATGCCAGCAGCATTGCCTCGGCCACGTCACGTGGGGCAGAGAGCTTGCACACAGCCACTCCAACAGCCCCCCGGGCTGCTGCATGACTCAGTGTGGTGATAATCAGGACACTCGCTGTGCCAGACACCAGCTTAGCAACTTGCACTGCTTGCTGATCAGAGCCTATTACAAATGAATTAGCTAAGAATCCATTCCCCAGCTAGTAGCCAACAAGCTCTAGGTACTTCTTATCTGTAACCATCTGTATGGCAGGGAAAACCACCAGGCATTAATGTATTTATCCCCACAACACCTGTGCATGAGGGGGAAGTGTTTATCAGCTTCTTACCGCTAGATAACTGAACAGAGATCAACTAACACAGGGAGCAGGTGACAGCGCTGGGAGTTGAATGCAGATCTCCAAGTCTGAGCACAGACCCCTAAGCACAAGAGCAGGCTGCTTCCCTAGACAAGCAAGCCACTGCATGCTAGTGGTTTTTCAGTAACTATGGTCACCGCCCTGTTACGTATCCCATTCAATTGATTGCACAGACTCCTTTATTAGTCCTTTCCCTGGGGCTCATTGCATGCTCACTGTGCCCACTTTAAGCACATTTTCCTCCTTGGCATGATTTCACATCACTTGGGGACAATCTCACCCGCTTCATGGAATTTGGCACATATGGGGCTATTCTGCAAGGTTTTTCACATTAATTTGCATTTCCTTTCTGTACTTCGTGTTTGCCTTTGTGCTACAGTGGGCCATGTTTGTGGGGAAAAGAGACAAATAAAGTTTACGAATGGTAACGATTTTTTAAACTCCAGGATAAATCTATGTTTTTTTGGGATCCCCACTAATTTGGGGTGAATTCATCTTTTGATTTTGGTAACATACGACAAACGTTCATTGCAGACAATGTATCCCGATGTGATGTGATAGGGCTTTGTCCATTATCTGATTGCACACACCCACCAATCATCATCAGAATATTTTTGAGAGCCATTCAAGCTTGTAAGAGAACACTGCAAACTTGCATTGGCTATGCACAGCCTACATTTGCACTAATCATGTGAGTTGTGTACACACACACACACACACACACATTGGCAAGAAGGAACCACATATTTGGAGCTTTTTACAGCTAAGTTAATAAAATCCGTTTTTTTCATTGATTCTTTCATTGATTTCATTGATTTCATTGATTTTTTCATTGATTTTCATTCAGAGGAATGTGGTGAGTTTAGGAGGATGAATACGCCACAGATGTGGTGAACATGATAGCATCAAGGGATAATTTCCTCGCTTAAATCTTTTGGGGAAGATCCTCTGCTAGTGGTTCCTGGCAAGTTTTTTTTTAAACTGAACAATTCTGTCTCTGTTCATTAACAAACCACAGCAAATCTGAGTTATTAATATTTTTTAAAATTATGATTTTTTTACAGTTGAGAACATGGTTTAATAAAGCATAACCAAATATTGATTCTTCTTTATTTTGCTATGTACATATTCGATGCACTCATTTTTCCATAACAATTACCTCCCTTATATTTGGAACCATTCCTCCAATGTTGGACTATTTTAATTTGGGTTACCAAAATGTAATGACTTCTAGCAAATGAGATATTAATTCTTCATTCCTTTGAGTTTGACCATCTCTACGAGGAAGTCCAGAAAAATTACCAAAAGATCATTTGATAATAAATGTCAAAGAAGATGTAATATTGAGTTATAAATCATAACCCAATACTCTTTCAAAGTTGGATATATCCATCAGATATGCATAAAAATCACCTTTTTCCTTATAGTTTCTCCAATATCTATCCTCACCTATTCTGTGTATATTGTTTTTAGAGCTAACTGAAAATTTTTAATTCGACAAATGTCACAACATTTTGAAGTTTTTTAAGTCTCAAAAATAGTATTTTTAAAAAAAGATCATGACATTTTTACTGGACTTTTTTGACCTGCTATGGAATTGGGAGCTAGTTGAAATTTTTCAAATTCTTCCAGATTTTTTTATGTTTCAAAATTTTGAAAAATGCAGTAAAAAAAGGAATTAGAAAAATGTTCATTAATTTTTACAGTTTTTTCAGCCAACTTTTGTTTTAAACTTGTTACTTACAAATGACAGTGCTCTGTGTATTGTTGTCTCTTGTCAAAGCACAGCTAATTCAGGTGTTCAAAACTGCCTTAAATATAAGACAGTTCAGGTGAATAGTTATGTCTGCCTATCAGTGGAATATGTGACATACAATATACATTCCTCACCTGTGTAGCTATTAGAAACATAGGCAGGTCCCCATAGTTTGAGGTCAGTGGAGCTATGACAATTTACTACATCTGAGGATCTGTGCCATTTGCGGTATGAATGCAACATGTGTACCCAGTGGTGCAAGTAGAAATCGTTTCTTGCCAGTACTGCATTCATGGGAGGGACACAAGGGGGGGGGGGCATGTGACCTCCCCACATGACCCTCCATGTGACTTCTCCCTGCCCTGCCCCCAGCCTGGGGCACTGCCTTCTGCCAAGTGAAGGGAAATTGTTCTCACTGTGAAAGATGGTGTTTGGAGTCACATGAGCAGATTACATGTCTATCACCCCCACCCATATTCTAGTTAGACTGTTCACAGGAAACGTCCATTAAGGGTAGACAGGCGCTTTCCAGGGTCCATTGTGAGCTAAGTGTTCCTTAATGGGCCATGCAACTTGACTTGTCCCTTCATGTGTTGGCTTAATACCTTGTGGGCATTACCACAGGAGCAAACATGTAGTAAACATAGCTAATATTCATAACGTCAGATGCCAAGATGATACATGCATAGAAATAGCATAATCATAAGTACCAGCTATTTCATGTACATGACTATTCCCAAAAGAGATTCTGAAAAATCACACCACGTACCTGAGATTCTATGTGCCAGCACCATGCCCCACTGGAGTTTTGCTATCTGTTATGTAACAACAGAGATGGAGCCAGTGATGTGACTCTGTTTAGCCTAAAAGCACAAGGTTAATTTTTAGCTGTTCAGGTGTGACTGAGCCTTTAGTCAGTGAGGGATACTGGCACACATTCAGGTTAATGGGCTTCAGTGTTCCTTTGCAGTTAACTTTTTAATGTTCATAAACCTGGTATGTGCTGAGGTAGTTTAAAGCATAACACAAGGTTTTAGGTTGGCAAATCTGTGAACCTCTGCCTCTTTGAGATTTTATTATTATTATTTTTTGCTGGTCATAACGTGGGAGGGACTCCTCTCCGCCCTCTGCTCATGAGGTTATGTATGTGTCTTGTAGCACTCTTCTGAACACCAGTTGGAAGGAATTTTTTTTCCAGTAAGTGTGGACTGATTCTTTTCTCTCGGAAGGCATGTAATTTTTTCAGGTACACACTGTTAACACGGAGAACAATTGGGGCTGTTAAACTTTCTTCAAATGCCATAGAAAATTAAGTTCAACTATATTTTCCACTACAGTGATGAAATGGGTGTTTGTATGTACAAACATCAACATGCTTAACTACTCACTTTCCCCCCAAATATGTAGTATTTCAGTCTGTTTATATGGAATATGGGAGTTGGGTGAGGAGCCATTTCAGCATATTTATGACTTATTAAAAGACAAATATTAAGTAGAAAAGTATCCTAAACTGCATTATGGTATCGTACCCAAACATTGCATTTCAATGGGAGATTCAACTTCCTTTATAGGAACAGAACAAACTCCTGAACTCTTACCACAAATGTGGTCCATAGTCATGCAAACAGTCCTATTGTCTTCAATGGGATTGATCAAATGATTAAGGATTTACAGGATTAGGTTCCAAGTTTGTAAATTGTTCTGGATGAAACTGAGAATGCCTGAGCTGTCAGATCAGAAGGAGCTTCGTTCGAATAAAGGTGGGCAGATGTGTGATAAGTCTTAGCTTCGTTGCTAAAATGAGGAACATATTTTCAGAAAAGTTCTTGGCAGATTCCTGAGGCAGCTGGTTTAAGGCCGTCAGCTGGTTTAAGGCCGTTTAAGGAGTTATAATCTTCACTTATAGTTCTCTCACCCACAAAGCTGGAGTATGAGGCATTTGTTTTCTTTGTTTTGCTGCTCCACTTCCAGTTAGCAAAATGCATGTTAGAATAGTTTGGCTGCAAAGAAGAATTATGTGTACACTGGGGGCAACATCTGATTCCTGTCAGGCTGCAGACCTGGGCTGACATCAGAATCCAAACATCCTCTGGTCAGTGCAAGCATAGGCATTCCTCTAATGATTTGGACTTGCTGTGATGCAGTATGAATGTTATGGATAATTCAGACCAATGGGGAGAAACAGAATCAAAAACAGTTTAAACACCTTCTGTTCCCCCCCCTCACTCTTGAGGACTCCTGACCAATTTAACAGCATAATACATATGATAACAAACGTAAACAAAGACTTTATTTACGTTTGTTAGCATATATATCAGGGGTCTCAAACTCGAATCACCAGGAGGGCCACACGAGGACTCGCACATTGGCCCGAGGGCCGCATCACCTCCCCCCCCACCCACTCCACCCCTGCCCCTGCCCCTGCCCCTGCCCCTGCCCATGCCCACGGGGTGCAGCAGGGGGGTGGGGTGCAGGAGGGATGCAGGGTGTGGCAGGGGGCTCAGGGCAGGGGGGTGGGGTGCAGGAGGGAGTGCAGGGTGTGGCAGGGGGTTGGGGTGCAGGCTGGAGGCTCAGGGCAGGGAGTTGGGGTGTGGGGTGCAGGAGGGGTTTGGGTTCCAGCCCGGTGCCACTTACCTGGAGTAGCTCCGGGGTGGCAGAGGGGCCAGGGTAAGCTCCCTGCCTACCCTGGTCCCGGCCCCGTGCTGTTCCTCTCCGGGACGCCGCAGACAGAGCGTCCCTATGGCCCAGGAGGGAGGGGAGCAGAGAGCTCCCAACGTTGCTCTTGCCTACGGGTATCTCCCCCAAAACTCCCATTGGCCGCGGTTCCCTGTTCCCGGCCAATGGGAGCTTCAGGGGAGGTAACCACAGGCAACAGGAGCTCACTATTCCCCCTCCCCCCGGGGATGCAGGGATGCTGTGTCTGGGGCTTCCCGGAGCAGCGCAGGGCCCTCAGCACCATGGGGTGGGCAAATCCGCAGGCCGGATCCAAAGCCCGGCCCGGGGCTGTAGTTTGCCCACCCTTGGCCTGGAGATGCTGGGGATGCAGCGCTCGGGGGATGGGGGGGGGCAGCAGGAGCTTGGCGGGCCATAGGGAAGAACCCCGCGGGCTGTGTGTTTGAGACCCCTGAAATATTGTGCTATTAAAACCACATAAAGAATGAATACCCCTCGCCCCCGGAGCGAGGGTTAGCCCCAAGTCTTTCTGGTATCCCATACCCGCTAAAAATCTCTTGCTGGTACTGCATACTGGAGTGTACTGCCCTATTTTCCCTACTGTGTGCATCTAACAAAAAGACCCTAATGTATATTTTGCTAATCTAGAACTCTGAACGGAAACATTAGCTCTTATATGGATTTGAGGCAAAGTGGTTTTGACAGCTTGGGAAAGATAAAATCCTAACTTTAAAGAGAAACTATCCATTTTCATTAGCCAGGCCCTGGGAAATGTTGACAGGTAAGAAGTACCTGTCCAAATGAGAAAACTCAGAAATATGGAAAATTCATTTGACATCATCTTTTGAAATGGTAAGTTTCTGAACTGAGCATAATAGATACAATTCCCTGCTTCTGCACTCTGTGGAATCAAGGGGAGTGTGACAGGGAGAACCCACCCGACACAGGAAAGGGAAGGGTTAACTCTTCACGGTGGGCAGAGGAAGCCACACCCCCAATTCCCTACTGGGCTTGCTCCAGATGTAGCACCAGTATAAGAGGGAGCAGCCCAGCTCAGTCTGGGCTGACTGCTGGAGAGGAAGGATGCTTCTTGCTGGCTCCTGCCCAGGAGTAACTGTTGACCAGGGCCGTGGAGGCCAGGGGGCGCCAAGCAGATGTCCAGCTACCTGTGGATGCCACTGGGAGGTCTGAGCTAGAGGGCGTTGCACCGACCAAGGAACCTGGAGACCCCGAAGATGCACAGACTGCCACGAGTATCACAGTAGGAAGTAGCCCTGGGGGGACTAGCCATTGTCCCAATGATGGTCAGCGTGTTGCGGACAAATCCCTGCTGACTCAGTGGCAGACTCACACGCCACTGTCAGGGCCCTGGGCTGGGACCTGGTGGAGTACAGAGGGTCCAGGTCCTCATACCCTGGTCGCCACCCACCCTTCCAGGTGGCAGCCCACACACCCCAACTGGCCAGTAGGCCACATGGCCCCGCCTCAGGGGGCTACTCTATTGATTTGGGCTGCTAGGCCTTACAGCCCTGCGAACCCGGGGTATCTCTGTTTACTCTGGCCGCAAGGCCTTACTGCCCCGTGAGCCCAGAGTAGTTCTAGTGACACTTGCCGCTAGGCCTTGCTGCCCTGAGCAGAAGGGCTACCTCAGTGACTTGGGCCATGAGGCCCTACTGCCCTGTGGATCAGGGCGATTACATAGACTCTGGTCACTAGGCCTTACAGCCCTGAGAATCAGGGCAACGCTACTGACTTTAATCCTTAGGAATCACTGCCCAGACACAGAGGGCAACTCAAAGGGTAGGGTGAACTCATCCCGCACTGGATGATGTCTCGCCACTAGGGTGACCAGATGTCCCGATTTTATAGGTACAGTCCCGATATTTGGGGCTTTTTCTTATATAGGCTCCTATTACCCCCCACCCTCTGTCCTGATTTTTCACACTTGCTATCTGGTCAGCCTACTCGCCACTCCGCACAGGGTCCCTCCCACCCCGTCATAGGGTGCCTCTTACAAAGGGCATAATTTCACACGAGGAAACAAAATGTAACATCAATTTCTTCCTCTACCACATGAAAGGGGATTGTAGGATTTTGTGGCATAGCACAAAAATAACAGGCATGTTATCCGGTTGCTTTTCAGCAATCCGCGGCCCCTAGCAGAGCACAGCGTGAGTGGCACAGCGCAGCTGAAAAGCAGGTGGAGTAGAATCCTTGGCCAACACCAAACTCTTTGGATAAGGCGGAATCAGTAGACCAGGGAGACTTGCTGGCAGCTCATGAGAAAGGGAAATTGAAAACTAGGGATAATCAGGATTCAGGGCTCTGTGACATACTGTCGCTGCACTGAAATGCAGGCTACACTATATTAAGAGTGCCGTGGTCCCTGCTGCTTTTATCTGGAGTCTGAACTCCAAAACGATGGAGCACAAAGCATGGCCAAACCCCAGGAGGCAGGGGCCATGGCAGTGTTCCATTTCAGAAGCTGGGGCTTAGGCCTACAGGGGGCGGAGCAGACTGTGATTGATGGCGGGCTCCTGTTGCTGTATTATGTCGTTTTTAAATAAAAGCAATGTAATTGTTAAATATAACCTCCCTGAGACATAAGATGAACACTACCACCCGCCCCATACCCACATTTCCAGAGATATACCAAGGAACTTGGCCCAGTCGATAGCCAACGGGGTGCGTCATTTGGGTTTGATTCACAGAACTATTAACTAGCCATGAAATCCCGGAGGGTCCACCTAATCAATATTCAGAACAATGCAAAATACAGAACAGGGAGAGAGAACTCCAACATGGTCCCAACAACCCCCTAACTCTTAACAGCCACACATAAGCTCTCTCTTCATGCAGCTGGAACTGGTCTACTGTGCAGATGGAGAGCCATGGCACACACACAATACAGCTGTTCCTACTTGGCACAGGGAGAAAGAGTGCTGTCCATGTCTTTTGGCACTAATTACAAATATCCTTTATCATAGCAGGCACAATAATTGAGAGAGAGCTCTCATTTTTCCCCTCCCATCAATCCAGGCTCAGTTTTGGATACATCAGCCTTTCCCACAACTGGGTGGCAGATTGATAGCAGATTGTGATAGGCGCAGGAGGTAATGTCTGTAATAAATTGTTTAGTCCTCATTACTCTGACAGCATATCTTGGTCTTTTCCTAGTTTGTTTGATGGAGGAGGAAGAGAGAAGAAGAACATGCCCTGGTTGTGTTCAGACCCTGCTGACATTGGTATTGTATGTAGGGCCCATTGAAAATTTTCAGAGAAAACATTTGCCCTCTCCCTGTGGCTAAGTGGTTACAGTGCCTTGTGGTACTTCCATCACCAGGATGCATCATGGAAGATGTAGTATGGCCAGTGAGCACAGCCTACAGGAGGGAATAGGGGCCTGTGGGAACTCAGAACCAGAACTCTCAGGGGCCACTGTGGCTGAGGGACAGAGCCATTATTGTCAACCTGACCCTAAGCAAAATATTTCAGCTCAAATATGTTAAGTTTTGTTTTGATCAAAAGTGTCAACATCTTGACTCTTCAGCCCAATTCAGGATGAAAACAAATGTCAAGATATCAATTCCTGGCTAGACAGAAATTCTGGTTTTCAATCAGCTTTAACGACAAGGTTGTATTGATGTATGATAGCAAAGGAAGTGCTGACAGATGAATGACTGTACCTTGTTGTAATGCTCTGTATTACAACTCCATCAGTATCTGCTGTGTTCTTAAGCCTGATTCAGGAAGGCACTTAAGCACCTGCTTAAATTTAAGAAGATGCTTAAAAGCTGTCCTGAATAGGCATAGTTCCCCAAATGGAGGCCTTGCCGAATTCAGAACGGCCACAGAGTATTTCTGTAATGTATTAACTTAAATAGGAGAGCTCACTTGCATAACAATAAGGAAGGCTGGCTCAATGATTGGACTATTAGCCCAGGTCCTGGGAGATGTGGGTTCAAGTCCCTGCTCTTCCACTAACTTCCTGTGGTGTCTTGAGTCAGTCTCTAAGGGTGTGTCTACACTACAGAGACTATGTTGTACAGACAGCTGGTCAGCATGCCCCCATAGTGTAGACGCAGCCTCCGGAGCCTTGTCAATGTAGGAACCTCCCCGACACATGGGGAGGTTCCTACATAGGTCAACAGAATCATTCTTCTACCAACAGAGCTGCGTCTACACATGGGTTAGATCGGAATAGCGATGGCAGTCGGGATGTGGCTTTTTCACACTCCTGACCAACATAACTACGTCAACCTAACTTTTAAGAACAGGCCAGGCCTGAGCCATCTGTACAATAAGGCGGCCGTACACATTAGATGGATAATGGTGACTACAACTCACTTTTTTTTCTTGGCCATGATGTTTCCTTCACATTGCCTACCAAGAGTGATCTCACTGGAGTCATTTAAACCTATGATATAAAGCTGAGTCTTCCGGGTGCATGGGAGGGAGAGTCACATGCCTTGAGGTGACTGCAACACAGTGAAGAGTTCAGGATAACTCAGTGCAGTTCTCTCCCTTTATCTACCAGCTGGTTCTTCCCACGATCCACCCATACCCTCTGCAGCCAGAAAGGATTTTGTGATTGGGGTCATGGCAAGAAACTGCTGCTGGTGCTGGTGCTGTGCAGCTGGCTGAGGGGGCTGGCAGCAAGGGAAAGGGGGTAGGGCATTGCATTTAGATCAGGATGGGTTAAAAAAAAGCAGGGCAGAGATGATAGACTTTCCTTCCTTCTGCTCCTTCCTTTCTTTGTTCCGGCTCCTAGTGATTGCAGCTTTTAGCCATTTAACCCTTGCTTCTCCAGGCACCCTGAAGTGACCAGTTCCTGGGACATGCCTTCCCAGCTAGGCAGTCCTATACAAAGGATGCTCAGCATTGACCTAACTCTGCTCTGGTAAATCTCCCCCTCAATTCACTAGGGGCAGAGTAAGGCCAACATTGAGTGCTATTGAAAATCTAGCCTTAGGCCACTTTCTAAAGCTGTGTGCCCATGTAAGACTTAGGTAAGGGGGCCCCTCATCAACAACAAGGCCCAGCAGAAACAGTTACTGTGCCAAACCAAATGTCAACACCAGAGTTTTATTCTGATTTATCCCCATCAGTATCAGCACAGAAAGGACCCCAGTAGTTAGGAAAGCAGCTTCCAGACTATCTGCCTACAGTGTTTTCAAACAAAGTGTGAAAGGGTGCTTCTGGGTACTTTCCCCCCACCCCCACCTCTTACAATAAGGGCCATAGAACACTCTGCCAGGTTCTCCGGGATGTGCCAAGGGCATCAGACCTGTCAGAGTTAGTCTTTAACATCTGCCCCAAGTGGAAATAGAGGTGACTTGTACATGTACAGGGACCTCAACGAAACAGTTAAAAATCAAGCCCAGGGTGAGGTAAGGTTTGAAGTCAGATGTCATCAGCTCATTATATTCTGATAAATGGTATTAGATGAACATAGAAAGGGACAGGGCGTGCTGTCAGGGTCACATAGTAACACTAATTGAATGTGATTGTACATCCAGCCATTAGCACTTAGTTTAGGCAAGCTAAAAAGCCACCCTATACTAGCTCTTTGTCAAATAATTAGTAAATCCCATTTCCTATCAATGTGGAAAGTCTCCTAATTGGCCTTGAGAAAGCACATCACCTCGGTGTCCAGGCCCATATGAACCTGTGCTCTGTAGCTGTACATCTCTCGATAGACTCTAGAATTTCTAGGAAATAAATCTATCACATCCTGAGCCTGATCCAAAGCTCAGCAAAGACAATGAGAATCTTTCCAGTGACATTAGGATCTATCTGCCTGCACCGTGTGCATTTAGGGCCATGAGGGGGCTGGGCTTAGGGTGCTGCTACCTAGCGGTTAGATCAGCAGGTCCCAGATCTCCCCGGTCTTCAGTACCCCTTGCCAGCAGTCAGTCTGGTGCTGTGGCCATCCCTCTTCTGGTAGGTAATGAATCAGCCCGCCAGCCAGGTCACTAGTGAGTTTGCCCCCTTCTGGGGTAAGAAAAGATATATGCCCAATGTCCGCCCAACAAGGAAGAGTCTTCAGCTCACCTCCTGGCCCCTGTGGGCTGCGTACCTTTGCCTCAGGGCTTACAACATCTCTATGCCCCCTGCTTATCTCTGGTGGGGGCAGGAAGACGGGATTGATTCTGCTTCACCTGTGGGTGGCTGGTAGAGGAACCTGGGCTCTCCGTCTCCCCCTGGCTCCATTGCAGGGCCCTATGAGTGGCCACAATCTCAGGCACCCAGCAGTGCTCCGAGGCTGCCTGCCTGGGCCACTTCCTGCCACTTGCTTTCCCAGTGCAGGGCATGGTCACAGTCTCACACCCAATCCTTTGTTCTATTAACCGCCTTGTGTCACTACTAACACACGTAATTTTTTCGGGAGGACTGTTGTCATATATGCTAATGGCTGACTGGACTGGAAATGGATTCCTTGAGTAGGACAGGGGATTTGGGAATTCTTGCCCTCAGACACTTCAAAAAGGACCTGATTTTCAGAGGAAAGATGCTCAATGGAGACCCTACAACTGGAGAGCATCACTCTCTGCTGCTCCTACTGCTAGATGATGAGACAACAAGGCAATGCAACAAAGGCAGGCTTGTCCTGCAGGCCTGGCTCTGCGATCCCAGGCTTACTCATGGCTGATGAGTGAGTTGAAATACACAAGAGGGTTAAAATGACCTTACTTTGCTACCGGCGCTGCAGGATAGGGCTAAAGAAGCTGAAAGTTATCTCTGAAGATGTACCATCTTGAAACCCTTGCTTCCTTGTTCTGCTCTGCAGCCAGCAAGAAACTGGCAGGTGGCCTACGTATTTTGGCGAGAGGGAAATAAAAGACAGTTATTGAAGCCTTATTGTTTTCCCTAGAAGCCATGGTTCCTTTAAATCTCCTGACCAATTAACAGACCTACACTCATGATATATGTGCCCCCCTGTGCTATGTACAGAAATTCAGACTCCTGGCACTCTGGGATTCACTGTAGTTTCTAGAGCTCTGCATCCCTTTAGATGCTTCCAGGGGATGCAATATTTAGCAATGACTCAAACAGACATGCTCTGGTCACGGATACTGCAGGGCCCTGGTACGACCAGGTAAGCCAAGCCAATGAAGCGCAAGATAAGATATTATGTACCAGCTATAATACATGATCATATTTAACATACTGGTTGCTCCATCTTCTCCTGATCACAGACACTAGTGGTGCAGTCTTCAGGAGCTTTGCATATTGGCCTCATTCCCATTGAAATCCATGGGCTTTTACCACTGACTTCCGTTGGAGAGGAGTTGGGCCAATGCTGAGCTTTTTTGAAAGCCCATCCCCAGAAATTCACTGAAGGCGAATGCCCATGAAACATAGATAAGTAGTGAGCCAAGAAAGCTCATCTGTCTCTAGATCATGGCCCTGTATCCCATCTGTATCCAGTGTGTGCAGCTATAGCCCTTCCCAGCTTTTGTCTCCTTGTTGGTGGGAAACACCTAATCTCACTCAACAGGTATCAGAGCCGCTGAATGGGTCCAATCCAGATACGTGCAACTCAATGGAATCTTGTGTTCTTGTGGGCACAGGTCCTCATTGTTCTTTGAATCTTTGTAGCCACGGCCTCTGGCAGCTAAGCTTTGGCTGGCTTGGATGCTAGAATAAGGGAATGCTTTAGGGGAAGGAAAGATTCCCTGCTACCTACGTTGATTGTAAGCTCTAGTGACACTGACAGCCACGGCTTTTAGAGCCCGCGTTAACTGTAGTTAACTATGGAGGAAAGGCAGCTTTTTATTACTGACAGCCAGCACCATTGTTTAATATAGATTTAAAGCTCTAAAAATTGGGGAGAAACCAGTTTTTGGCAAAGTCTGCTGCTGTTTTATAATGTCACACTCTTGGCAAGAGTAACTGTGTTGCTATAGTGATCTCAAATTACTACCAGGATGAAATTTTACTTGTGGCTAATTTAGCACTCGCCTGGCTCAAAACCACTTTGTCAACTTTCTTTTTTTAATCTTGAAAACACTGTTTGATTCTTCACAAACATTTTCTCTCGGTGTCTCTATTTCCCCCCAGTAGCTCTGGGTTCTGGGGTTATTTTGTAACATGGCACTTGGATGCATAGCTCAGAAAGGAAGACGGTCTTTTGGTTAAATCACTGGACTAAGTCTCAGGAGATCGGGTTCAATTCCAGCCTCTGCCACAGATTATTTGTGTGACCTTTGGCCAGTCACTTGTCAGGACCTCAGCCCCCTGCAGGCTAAGGGCTGTCTCTTACTGCGTGTTTGGGACAGTGAGGCCCTGATCTTGACTGACCCTTCCAGGTGCAGCTGTAAAACAGACTGAAATGCAAAATAAATTAAAGTTCTGAGCCTGACTTTGAAATTACTAGACATTCAGAAGTTTCTACCTATGCTGATGGCTCTATGTACTGACCACTGCTTGGCAGGAGAGGCTGAAGCTTTGCCAAGGGGCAGGATGAGCCCAGACACTAATAAATAGTGTTCAGTACAGAATTCAGAACCTGCCTGCCTGCTGCTAATTTCTACATATCCATCCATCCATCCCTATCCCTGTAGCCCATCCATCAAGGTAGCCCCTATGTGCAGCAGAGATCTGCCTCTGGAGATGCTAACTTATTCCATCTCCAGCCGCTCAGTTCATCCACTCTGCAGGAGATGGATAACCTTTCAGAGGGAAGCTTCTCCGAACTGGACTCCACCTTCTCTGTGCTCCACAGAGTTACCTAAGTTCATCCCTGCTCCTGAACTGGCAGCTCAGCCCCACAGCACGTTCTGCTGGATGCCCGTGTCCAACTCCTGTTCAGAACTCTCCATTCCCATTGGCTGGCTGCCGGTGTGGGGCTGGATCACCCTCCTACTGACCCGCCCATGGGAGAGGAAATGTCTGTGAGGATCTGTTGGAGAGGTGGGGTTTGCCCTGCTTGGATGGACCCTAGGGTGGTCAGGGAAGAGAAAAGGCTTCATGGAAAACAACGGAAGCCCAGCTTTTCCAGTGAAGCTCTGTGGGTCTATGTACACCCCCTCCATGCTACTCAGCCTTGGGGTACATGGCAGTGGAGGATCAGGGGCAGAACTGGTAATCCAGATCTCTTATCAGACGCGATTCACTTGATGCTATACAGGAGGTCAGACTAAACAAGCATACTGGTCCCTTCTGGCCTGAACAATCTATACATCTGTGTGGGCTCCAGATGCAGGAAGCAGCCTCTGCTGGGTCCAGATGGATGGTCTTCTGTGCAGAAGCAGAGAGGCCAACCATCGCTACTCCTGGGGGAATTTTGCATCACTGTGTGTGCACAGAATTCATGTCCCCCCACAGATTTCTTTGCTTCCCCACAGAAAAATGACTTCTGATGGGGAAGCAAAGGGAAGCCACAAGAGCGGGTCATGTGTACGTGCAGGCAGGTCGGTTTGGGTGCCCAGAGCAGCCAGTAGAGATGTAAATCATCACCGGGCGGGAGATTGGGGGGCTGGGCAGTCGTGTGTGGGGGAGAAAAAAAAGACTCTCTGTCCCTCTCATTTGCTATTGCGGCATGTTCGGCGTGGAGGGGCAGGGCTTTGGGGTGTTTCTGAGGAGGTAGGTGCGGGGCAGGCTCTGTCCCCTTCAGGCAGAGCAGAATGTAGGTGCCTGCCTGCTTGGTGAATTGTTCCCATTGTTCTTAGTGAATTCCCCCAGGAGTATGAAACAGGTGTAAACATTTTAAGGCTCCTTTACATTGCCAGAGTGGTGTAACAGTGGGTATATGGCTGCATATATTTGTTGGCTAATAACTAGAAGTAAAGGGTCAATACTAGCTACATTACTATTAGACAGAAGGGGTTTGGGGATTTCCTCCAGTGCTCCCCACTCCCATTCTCCATCCATTGTATTGTAGTTTAAATAAATTACCAAAACAATTGAATATTGTTAAATAACGCGTGATTATATTGCGTTATTTTGACAATAAAATATGCAGAATGTTAAAATATTGTATGCAGAATTTTTAATGTTTTTGCTGCAGAATTACGCCTGGAATAAATCATGCTAAGTACTGTACAGCTGCCCTGTCCCAAGGAGCATTCATTCTAAACAGACAGGACGAGCAAAGGAGAGTGTCATTTTATAGATGGGGCAGTAAGGCGCAGAGAGGTGGAAGGATTGTTCTGAGCTCAGGCAGGGAACCTGTAGTAGGGCTGGTAACTGAAACTAGGCCTTTTGAGTTCTAGTCCAGGCCACCCTCTCTGTCTCCAGGGTCACACTTCTGTCAAAAGACCAGGCTCCAGAAATAAAACAGCCTCAGTAAGAGAGCAATAATAATGGTTAATGATCAAACCCTGACCTGTTGATGGTAATGCTGCTATGTGGGCAATATTTGGCATATTTATAAGTGATGAGTTTTTTATGATTTGAAACTGCATTTTCATGTGTATTTTTCAATTATGCACAAACGTTCCATACTGAGTGTGATGATACAAGGAGTTAAATGTATTCCCTTGCAAAATCTTTGCACACCACCTATAAGCAGATGAGATGAGCAGAACGAATCTGCTGCTGGCAAAGTCTTAAGTGTTACATAATTCCTCTCATTGTTCTCCAGTCACTATTGGTTACAATGCGATGCATTGAACAAGCAGCAGGGTTTAAAGCCGAAATGACTGCTGCTGGTTTCTTTGCTGCAAAAGAAGAGTTAGTGGTCTGTATTAGTCTGTATTAGACTGGCTCTGCCTTGCTGCATGCCCTTGGGCAAGTCACTTCATCTGCTAGTGATGTTAATGTGAGTCTTTCCATTGACTCCAACAGCTTTGCAACAGACTCAAACCAAATGAACCCAAACTCCTGGAGAGGTGCCCATTGCAGCGTGGTTTGTGGTTTGAATGAGGCCCTCCAGTGCTTACTGCGTTCCCTTACCCGTAGGGCTACCAGTTTTGGCTGGATGTAGTCATCACATGGCAAGTTCTTTAATGAAAGATTAATCTTTAATTCCCGGCCAATCCAGGACAATCCTGGAGGGTTCGCAACCCTAATTACCGTGGCCTGGATGTTTGTTGCAGGCTGGGGTCTCTATGGCTTTCTCAGTCTCCCCCCAGGGGGGAGGGGAGGTGGCCCTGAAACCCTGCAAAGTCCACAGATCTGCCTGGAAATGAGGCTCTGCCTGCTGCGATCTTCAGGGAGGGCTTCCAGGAGCCAGCCGGGGTTGGCTAGCCCTGCTGTCCGGTGGCTGTGCAGGGCCCTGTCCTTTCCAATAGCCACAGCCTGTATGGTCCCCACAGCTGACAGCGCCCGAGCGACGAGCATGGGGATGAGAGCTGTGCGGGTGAACCATAGACACTCGCTTTGCTGAACTGCAGCAGCTCTGATGGGCCAGAGAATTCCCCACTCCCCGCCACCCCTGTTAGGGACAACAGAGAATCCTTCCCCCCCGCCCCCCCGCCCCATACAGAACAACATTGCTGCTGGATGCTGAGCACTTATGAAAGTCTGAGCATGGGTGTCTAGCATCCAGAGCACACTGGGAATACAGCAGGGGGCCATGTGCCCACTGCGCTGGCCCAATTCTAGTCTACTCACTAGCTTTCCCTAAGCAAAGGGCACGAGGCAGGCAGGGCGATGGTGCCTCACTAGACAAGCATTCATGGAAGTGACACAGTTCCTCTGTCAATCATCCCACTCTGGAATAGACCGCTCTGCGCCTCACAATGCACATAATTACGGCAATTACCGAAAGTTCGGCAATTGCCGTAATTACAGGTGGTACTCTTGGGGAGATACAGCATCACAGAGAAAGAAATGATTTACTTATGTAAAGCAGCCACAGCATGGAAACAACTGGCCTGCTGGTACAGGAAGGAGAGATAGTACAACGGTTCCAGGAATGTTTTTTACTCTTTTACTTATGGGTCAGAGTTGTGGGCAGCAGTACAATGGTTATCCCTCAGACAGGGATATGCCTGGTTAGATTACCCGATTGTTACTTAATGTTTCTCCCAAAAATTAAATATTCCACTATGTTTTTTAGAGATGGGCTATCTATGGACCCTCATCACCATAACATCTTTGTATTCCACACATTCTCACAATACCCCTCTAGGGCAGTGCTGTTATCATCAGCTAGACTCAGACCAGCCCCTCAAAGGGATTTAGGCACCTAAATGCCTTTGAAGACTTGGGCCTCGCCCAAGGCAGCACACAGAGTCTGTGGAAGAGCTGGAAACTGAGCCCTGATCTCGAAAGTCAGCAGCCAGTGCCCCTTCCACCTGGCCATCCTGCCTGCCTGCCTCACTGTAAAATCCCAGATCCAAATGTGGGTAAAGTCTAAATGTGGTCTTAGATTTTGCAGTGTGGGCCCATTTCTGTTTTTAACATCATGCTTCTTTTCTGGGCCATGGGAAGATTTCCCCTTCCTTTTCTCTCTGGAAACGAAAGGGGAAACGACACGGATGGACTGTAAAAGATCGGGGCCGGTGGGCTGGACCCAGGCTTGCTCTAGCTGAGCCAGCTTCTGCCAGGGGATGCTTTTGTCTGGAGCTTTCTCACAATCTGGGGAAGGTAGTTTCCAGCAGGGTTAGTTGTTGTGGTTCTCTTTTCTTTTATTTCAAGTCTCCTCAATAAACAAGATCAAAACATCACAGCTTCTCCCCTCAGAGTCGGTACAGGCTAAGTAGTCCCTTCCCCAGCTCTGTCCCTCACACCCATGAGTTCATCATCCCAGAAGTTCCTGGCTCTGACCTCAGAGCCTTTGTGGTAATAGGGCTTTCTGCAGCCTCCCTTCTGTCCATGTTTCATGCAGCAGTTCCTCCCAGCAGTTGCTTGCTGCTCTCCCCACATTTTCTGCTCCTCCTTTTATGAGGACCTGCTCATTAAGTTGCAGATCTTTTCCCCAGGTGCAGCTGGGAGGGCTAATCAGCCAGACAGCCACCGGCCTCTGACCTCAGTGGAATGGTATCTCTTATACCTTCCCCATGGACAAAGTGGCAGGGGGACAGAGAAATAAACCCAAACTAATGGGCAGGATTCAAACCTTAACCGCGATTTCATGTTGTTTTTCATGACAAAACAGAATGAAAAACCACCAAATCAAACCCGAAAACATTGAAATTTCCCACAAAATGAAATTCTGAAACGTTTCTGGTCAATCTTGTTGCAATAAAAATCAAAACATTTCATTTCAATCCCAGCCTTTTAAACCTTTGGAGTTGTTTATACAAACACAAAGAGTTTTGTTTAGAAAAGTCATTTTGGAATGAAAAATCAAAGCATTCTGTCCTGAAAGTGTCAAAAGGGGGCATTTTGATATTATTAAAATCATAGAATATCAGGGTTGTGTGAAAGTCATAAGATACAATGAACCCCCCCTTAACAACCAGCAGCTATGGCAACCAGAGGCCACTAGGGCGAAGTAGATGCCTCGCCTACACAGGACCCTGAACTTTTACAGTTGCCCTTCGCTTACACAAGAAGAGCTGTCCCAGCAGAAAACACTATCCTAGACCAGTTTTTACTGACCAGATAGCAGACATCCAAGGTCTAGCAAGCACCAATCAAATGTTAACACGACCAGGGCTTTGTCTAAGTCTGTATAAAAGACCTGTAATTTCTGTGTAAATTAGAGCTCTGTACCAAGGTACAGTCTCTCCTTTTTTCTGCAGAATAAAGTAACCCTCTTTCCTTATCCCTGTCTGGCTGTTATTGGCTCTCAGCTAGGCGGACCCGATATTTCGGTAACAGTTTTTGGTGACCATGACGGGACCTCCTAGCTCGGACATTGGACTCCAGACGGCTGCGGCAAACTAGGAACGGTGCCAATGGGGTGCTTAGCCCCTCTTTCTGACTTCACCGCAGCCCCTGGGGTTCGTGCTCTGATAAGATGCTCTAATAGGATAAGGAAACACTATCTGTTCTGGTTCGGTTAACTGGTTAATATTTTCTGTCTCATACACTTGGGTGTTGGGTGTGTGGGCGGGACTGAGCCTCTCGTTCATAATTCCTCAGAGTGGAAGCCATAGCGTGCGATGAAGCGCTGAGGTCGAATTGAGATCCTTCTGTCCCGTCCCCTGTAGCAGTCAGTGTGAGTAGGGAAATCTGTGCTAGTTTTTATTATTATTATTATTATTAGACCATAATTCCCTCTGTTTTCTGTTTAATTCTCTGTTCAAGTGTCAAGAGAAAGATGGGTGGATCTCAGAGCAAACCCTCTAAGGACAGTCCTTTGAATTATATGTTAAGTAAATGGCCACTGCCAGGTGTTCAAAGAGGGATGTCTAGGAAACGCTTTTTACAACTTTGCACGCAGGGTTGGCCAGCCCTGGGAACTGATTGGCCGAGTACGGCTCCTTTGACATTCCAACTTACTAAACTCCATTGCGCCTGGTATATTAAATAATAAAACTAAAGTATGATATAATGCTGTAATGTATATGTGTTTATTTTTTTTTAAACAAAGGTGTAAGTGAAGAGTAAAAATTTCCTTTGTAGGTTAAAAGAAGCCGAGAAGGGGAAAAAAAAAAAAAGGAACAAAACAAGTTAATTGTAACTAGGAAGCTCAGTCCAAAAAAAAGAAGAAGATAAGACTCTGGGCTCGCTCAAGGTCTCTGCTCACAGCTAAGACCTGGCTGACGGCCAAGAAGAAGGGGGGCTTAAGTGTCCGCAAGAAGCTGTAAAATCTACAAATCACGTGCCTTTATAGCTCTCATCAATCCGACCCAATGGAATCCGAACAATCCAACCTACATAAAAAAGCTAAAAAGATTTTTCGACTATATTCTAACAGGTATAAAACAAGCAGGAGAATGAACTCTAGACTGGTCAAAGGTCCATAATACTGTGCAGGGGAAAAAAGAGCACCCTTCTGATTTTTATAAAAGACTTTGTAAAGCATTTTGTATTTATACTAACATAAACCCCAAGGCCGCGGACACACAGTAGAGGCCATGGCTGCTACTATAAATAGACTTTGGTATGCCCCTGGGGTATTCCAGGAAGCTAAATGAGTCTTTGCTACCTGCGACATTTGTGCAAAATTCAATCCAAGGGGGGAACCGAAAGGCCCCCCCGGTGCAAGGTTATGGGCATACACGCCCTTTAAATGGCTCCAAATTAACTACTCAGAAATGCCTAAGTGCCACGGCTACCAGTACCTTCTTGTGATTGTGTGTCAACTGACCGGCTGGACCGAAGCATTTCCAACCAGACGAGCAACTGCTTTAAAAGTAAAAAAAAACCTTACTAAACCAAGTCATTCCTAGGTTTGGGCCTCCTAGGTCTATTGACTCTAATCAAGGAACACACTTCACTGCCCAAGTTATTCAATACATTACTAAGGCCCTAGGTATTTCCTGGCTTCTACACACCCCTTAAAGACCACCTTCATCTAAACAAAAAAATAAAAATCAACCAAACCTTAAAACATAAACTCTCCAAACTGTGCGCACAGACTGGGTTAAAATGGCTTCAGGCCCTGCCTCTGGCCCTCTTGGCAGTCCGCACTGCCCCTAGGGGCAGACTCTGTCTCTCACCTTTTGCACTTTTATTTGGCAGGCCATACACCGGATTTGCTGAGCCAGGACCTGTGACTGATTTGGCTACTTGGAGTGACAAGGAACTGACCAGATATGTTATTTCCCTCCAAACCACTCTCATGTCTCTCCACAGGTATGCAGCTCAATTTCAGTCCCTACCCGCTAATGTGCCTGCTCACCGGATCAAGCCAGGGGATTGGGTCTATGTAAAAGAGTGAAAACACGAACCTCTCCAACCCCAGTGGGCGGGCCCTTTCCAAGTCCTTCTTACCTCCCACACTGCCATTCGAGTGAGGGAACGACGCACTTGGATTCACCACACCCGAGTCAAGCGAGCCTCTAGGCCGGGGCCAGAAGCAGACGACTCCGGACTTCGAGGGAGCCCCGCCAGCTCTTCCCACCGCGACCCGGAAGAGCCTGAAGCTCTTAACAACGCCCCCTTAACAACCAGCAGCTATGGCAACCAAAAGCCACTAAAAAAAAATAAATGCCTCGCCTACGCAAAACCCTGAACTTTTACAGTCGCCCTTCGCTTACACAAAAAAAGCTGTCCCAGCAAAAAACACTATCCTAGACCAGTTTTTACTGTCCAGATAGCAAACATCCGAGGTCTAGCAAGCACCAATCAAATGTTAACATGACCAGGGCTTTATCTAAATGTATATATTTCAGTAACAGTTGGAAGGGACCTTAGGAGGTCATCTAGTCTAACCCCCAGGGCCCATCCCCAATTTTTGCCCCAGATCCCTTAATAGCCCCTTCTCAGGGATTGAACTCACAGCCCTGGGTTTAGCAGACCAATGCTCAAACCACTGAGCTATCCCTCCCCCCAAAATAGAAAATGCTTCTTTTCTATTTTTTCGAAAATTGTCTAAATCGACACATTTTTCTAAATGTTTTGATTTGGACAAAAATGGCATTTATTGTCAATAAAATCTCGTCATGAAAAATTTCCATCAGCTCTACTGCTCTGCACTGGGGCAAACTCTTTGGATCAATATATTCTCTCTTATTTCAGTTCCCTGGCTGCGTTCTCTTTTCGGGGGCAACCCTTCCAGCAACTGATTAACTGTGCTAAGGGAGGATCTGCGTATATCATGTGCTTGTTATTGTGTGAGAAAGGCCAGTCTGGCAGACGGGTTTCCTGAGGGAGGACACCTGCAAGTCCTATTGGAGTTACAGAAATGTAGAGGTTTTTGCAAGTGCCAGTTAAGCTGGAAACTTCCCAGCATTGTTATTTTGGGCACGTTTAGTCCACCACAAGCCTCCCCCAATGTGGGTTACTGACTTCTCCCTGTGGCGTAGGAGTTGTAGCAGTATTACAATAGCACACAGAGGCCAACCCCGGGCAATCAGGGCCCCATTTTGCTGGGTGCACTATGAACACTTAGCTAGAGACAGTCCCTGTCCCAGCAAATTTATAATTTAAATCTTATAATCAGAGAGACAAAAGGGTGTGAGGGGAAACCGAGGCACAGAGTGGTGAAATAACACACCGAGGGTCATACAGCGGCTTTAGAATGCCGATCGGTTGCATATGAGTCAAATGCCCTATCTATTCGATCCAGGTCTGGGCTCTCAGAACCATGACCCTCAAACGAGAGCTTTCTCTGTGCAAAACAAGTTTGATCAGCTTAGCTAACAATAGTATTGAAGCCCTGAATGCTTGAGTATGTACCCCGGGTCGCGGGATGGGAGGTGGGCAAAGTTAGTGTTTGCTGGCTCCACTGCTATATAGTTACTCAAGTTAGCTTTGATCTAGTGACTCCAGCATCTACGCACATACACTTAGTCTGATAAATAGCAACAGGCCTGTCAGCGTGTTACTGCTGGCCCCCTGCATGGGCAATTACTCTTAACAGCGCGAACACTCACACCGATTTCTATTCCATTCCCTCTGCAATGCAACATGGCACCTGGTTTACCTAGTGTGTGTTGCTAAGCGCTGGGCAGAGGTCCTTAGGGATTAGAGAACAGGCCCCAACGATAACTCTCTCTCTCTGCATGTGAGTGAGCTTTCGAACCTTCCCAGGTAACAAATCAACGAAAACCACAAAACAAGCCCAATTCCTCCCCCTGCAATTTCATCCTCAGCTCATTGCTCTTAGAAATTACTCTTGAGAGTCTGGAAAGATGCTGCAAACTGAAAAATGCTGAGAGATGATGTTTTTCTTTTGTCTAAATGCAAACCGTGTATGAGGGCGGATAAAAACGGATTTGTGTTTTAGCTAACAGCGAATTTACCCTGACATGGCATCTTTGTTATTGTCCCTGGATGGAGGCTGGAGAAGAGGAAAGGATAAGTTCTCTGTCTATAGATTTGGGGCCTGGTTCTCATTGATATTAAGGACCTTTTGCACAGTTCTTGTAGTGTAAAGAGGCCTTCAAGTAGTGTACATTTACATCCGCTTCAAAGTCCTTTTACACTGTCCACATGATGTAAAGGCGCCGTTGTATAAATGAAAATCCAGGCCATTACAGCTACTTCAAGGCCGTAAAAGATCACAGGGACTGATTCTCATTTACACTAAGGCCCTTTGCACTGCTCCCGCCTTGTAAAGGGGCCTTAAAACAGGTGTTTGTGTAATGTAATAATGTAAATCTAATTTACACAAGTGCTAAGTCTCCTTTACACTGTCAGGGTGGTGCTCAGGCAATACAGTTTTGTATTGTATAACCATTTCTATTAGGGGCGAGATTTTGTTTTACTGATATGGCTACACCAGTACCACCCTAGTGCACATGCTGGTAGAATGATGCCTTTTACTGCTAATATTATTCCCCTTTCATCCAGGATTAGTTGTACTGGTATATCTGTGTTCACACTGGATGGTTGTACGGCTTGGACTACACCAGTCTAGTTAAAGTGGTACCACTCTAGGGTGTGGACAAGTCCTTAGAGTACTGAAATTCAGGCCCACAGTGTCTAGGTGCAAAGTTGGGTTGGACGGACACCAGACTATAGCGCTACTGACCAGTCTCAGAAGGATGTGGAGGTGATCCCACCTCCTCTCCCAAATGGCATCCCAATGCAGGCCAGCAGCAGGTAAGCAAGCTTTTATGGGTCGGGGCAATGACAGAGGGACTAGACTCACAAACCTATTTGGAATTGACCTTTTCCTTTTCCTTGGGAGTTAGTCTGATGCTCCCTGTAGACTCCCTGCTACCACTGCTGGACATGAGAGTTCTGGAGGGTGATTTGGACAATGTGGAGATAAAACACCCTGACTCAAGAAAAAAAAAATGCACGAGTACAAAAGGGATAATAAGTGTATTGAGTAGGACTAGAATGGCATTCACTGGGATCTGTTTAAGCAGCATGAATGCAATGCTGGAAAAGGGACATGAGGAAGACCAAGGAGGTAAAGAAGAGGGACTGCATGTGATCAAACAGTTATATTGCCACATCTCCTAGTGAAGGGATACAGGATTGCAAGAGATTTTCAGATATGTTTTGTGGATAGAAGTAAATGTCTATCTCAATATGCAATAGACACTGTGGGACACTATGATGGGAGTGATATGTTCTACATGGGCATTCAACTCTATATACATAAGTGTATGGGCTCTATCTATATAGCCCCATCATTGTAGTATTTGAGTGCCTCCCAACTATTTAAAAATAGCAACATCAGAAATAATAGGTGTGATTTGGACGTGACATACAGACTCCAGTTTTGCCTCACAGCTCAGATGATTAGAGTCGTCAAGAAAGTTCCTTTTTCCTCCTTTTCTATTCTAGACACAGTTGAGCATAAGCACAATATGTTGCCTGTCTGCTACTTGGTTAATTGATGGGGGCTTGCGGTTTTGATAAGCAGCCATTCTTTTATTGGCTTCATAGTTACTAGGAGCTAGTCAATATCCTCTCACCTCCACCCTCACAGCCCCCTTATTACTGTGTTGCTTCAGCACAGGGAGCTGGATTGGATGACCTCTCAAGGTTCCTTCAAGCCCTACATTTCTATGATTGTATGATTCCTGGCCAATGCAGAGCAGAGTTTTTAACACTAAAAAGGCTAATTAACCATTGGAAGAATTGATCAAAGAATGTGGTGAATTCTCAGTCACTCACACTTTTTAAAATCAAGATTGGATGTTTTTCTAAAAGATCGGCTCCAGGAATTATTTTGGGGACGTTCTATGGCTCGTGATATACAGAAGATAAGACTAGATGATCACAATCGTTCCTGGAACTATGAATTTATGAAAAAAAATGGCAGCTAAAAGTTCACATTTTCCACCCATTTGTCAACCAGCTGGCTGAAGTGGTTCAAATGTTGAACAAAAGAGGAATTGAAAAAAAATGCTCGTGAAATTTTGTCTCTTGATTTGGACCAAATATACAGCTAACTTGCATGCACCATTTCACCATGGCATTTCCCAAGACAATTTGATCACTAAGAAACTCATCCATCCTGCAAGTCTTACTCAAGCAAAACTCCCAGTGAAATCAAAGTAAATCTGCTGGAGGAAGGAAGTTAGGACTAAAGCTATTGAAGTCATTGATTTCAATGAGGCATTAGGAAATCATTACTGTGTTTGCAGTTGGAAGGTCTTGTGTACAGAAGCACACCTGCTGTCATGCTATAATAATTTTCATTACCTGCTTTGAGCCCAGCATACTTCAGCTGAAAACTGACTTTGGAGCTACTGTTTGGATGGGGAACTAAGTAAATAATGTATAATACATACTGATACTGTAAGCATTTTTATTCAAGTTAATTAAATTCTACATTCCCAAAGTTAATGCAAGAACATTTAATTTTGCAGATTAACCATTTAAGCAGAAACATAACTATTTTCTTATTAAGGCCAACTCTTTAATTAATTTCTAATAGCGGAATTGATAAATGTTGGTTATTTGTGAATGGTCCAGACACAAACAAATTGAGTCACTGGTAACAATTCCTTAAAGAAATTAATTTTAAGGGCAAATAAATATTAATTAAAAGTAAGCCTATAGGAATTTTTTCCCTCTTGGCATATTTAAATTGGCGTCTTTATTCAGTCCATCGTACGCTTGTAGAATTGCCAGCCAATGGCACGTCCATGCCTGAATAAGGTACAAAAACATGGCGGGTTTCACGCAAAGCATAGAAATTGATTGGTTTTACCGTGCATGAAGCAGTTCTTTGCATCCCCTACAGTATCCCACAAATGAACCTGCAACATCCTACAAAATGCACACTTTGTATTAGTAGTATTGTGGGAGAGCCCTCAAAAGAGACTGGGGGCCCCATTGTGGTAGTGCTGTCCCGACACGTAGTAAGAGAGACTCTCTGCACCAAGGAGTTTACAATCTAAGCAGACAAAATCAGACAAAAAACTTCCTGAGGCAAGTTGAAATTCAACAGACCCACAGAGGTATTTAGTCTCCTGACTTCCACTGAAATCAGTAGAAGTTAGGCGCCTGAATAACTCCATGGAGCTGGGCACAAGTGACTTGCCCAGGTCACACATGGAGTCTGCAGGAGAGTCAGGGATCGAACCCACATCTCCAGGCCAGTGCCTTACAGACCCTCAGCAAGGCTCTTAAGCACTTGCCTAACTTCAAGCAAATCAATGGGACTGTCACAGCGTCCACTCTCCGGACTCAGCATGGCAGCTCCTCCTGGTGGCTCTGGGGATTAGCTCTTGCCAGGCGCTGCTCTCCTCTCGCGGTGTCTCTACCCATTGTTTCTTTCATTCTGCAGCCCCACTCCCAGAGCTGCAGTTTCCTGTTTGTGGCTTGGCCCTCCGGCCAGGTCACTAAGGTTCTCCCCTTCCAGGGAAACCAAAGTACTTCTGGACCAGCTGTCCGACCGGCATCTCTAATGCCCTGTACCACTGGTACGAGAACCCAGGCCCGCTCTGTACACTGGGTTCCAGCCCAGGGACCTATAACAAGCAGCCAAGGTCTGTACAGTCCTACCCCTGGTTGCTGTTTCCCTGGGCTTCCTCCTACTTATCTGGTTTCCACCTTTCTGGGTTTGCCAGTCCAGTTCCCTTCTCCCAGGCAGTGACTGCAGACTACTTCCTAACAACCTCTTGCTGCATGCAGCTCCCGGGTTTCATAGATTCATAGATTCTAGGGCTGGAAGGGACCTCGAGAGGTCATCAAGTCCAGCCCCCTGCCCTCATGGCAGGACCAAATACTGTCTAGACCATCCCTGATAGACATTTATCTAACCTACTCTTAAATATCTCCAGAGATGTAGATTCCACAACCTCCCTGGGCAGTTTATTCCAGTGTTTAACCACCCTGACATTTAGGAACTTTTTCCTAATGTCCAACCTAAACCTCCCTTGCTGCAGTTTAAGCCCATTGCTTCTTGTTCTATCCTTGGAGGCTAAGATGAACAAGTTTTCTCCCTCCTCCTTATGACACCCTTTTAGATACCTGAAGACTGCTATCATGTCCCCTCTCAGTCTTCTCTTTTCCAAACTAAACAAACCCAATTCCTTCAGCCTTCCTTCATAGGTCATGTTCTCTAGACCCTTAATCATTCTTGTTGCTCTTCTCTGGACCCTCTCCAATTTCGCCACATCTTTCTTGAAATGCGGTGCCCAGAACTGGACACAATACTCCAGTTGAGGACTAACCAGCGCAGAGTAGAGCGGAAGAATGACTTCTCGTGTCTTGCTCACAACACACCTGTTAATGCAGCCCAGAATCACACTGTTGACTCATATTTAGCTTGTGGTCCACTATAACCCCTAGATCCCTTTCTGCCGTACTCCTTCCTAGACAGTCTCCTCCCATTCTGTATGTGTGAAACTGATTGTTCCTACCTAAGTGGAGCACTTTGCATTTGTCCTTATTAAACTTCATCCTGTTTACCTCTGACCATTTCTCCAATTTGTCCAGATCATTTTGAATTATGACCCTATCCTCCAAAGCACTTGCAATCCCTCCCAGTTTGGTATCATCTGCAAACTTAATAAGCGTACTTTCTATGCCAATATCCAAGTCGTTGATGAAGATATTGAACAGAGCCGGTCCCAAAACAGACCCTTGTGGAACCCCACTCGTTACACCTTTCCAGCAGGATTGGGAACCATTAATAACTACTCTCTGAGTACGGTTATCCAGCCAGTTGTGCACCCACCTTATAGTAGCCCCATCTAAGTTGTATTTCCCTAGTTTATTGATAAGAATATCATGCGAGACCGTATCAAATGCCTTACTAAAGTCTAGGTATACCACATCCACCGCTTCTCCCTTATCCACAAGACTCGTTATCCTATCAAAGAAAGCTATCAGATTGGTTTGACATGATTTGTTCTTTACAAATCCATGCTGGCTATTCCCTATCACTTTACCACCTTCCAAGTGTTTGCAGATGATTTCCTTAATTACTTGCTCCATTATTTTCCCTGGCACAGAAGTTAAACTAACTGGTCTGTAGTTTTATATGGGCCCTGTTCCTGCCCAGCTGAGACCCATTTCCAATTAGTGGCCTGCTCTCTGTCTACTTCCTCAGGTGCAGCCTGGGCAGTTAATTGGCCTGCCTAGCCACTTTAACCTTTCTAGGCCTGGTGTGGGGTGGGCACCCCATCACAGGGACTACTCACATGCTTAAAGTTAGTCATCTGCTTAAGTACCTTGCTCCATCAAGGCCTAAGTGAGTTTTTAGATGATTTGCTTTAAAGGCTTTTTAGCTTTAGATGGTTCTGAATGTTGCTGAAAATCCTGGTTTATGCATCATTTTCCTCCGCTTACAGCCCTTTGAGTTTGGAAGTGCTGTTAATTGTTTCTAATTAAGTTGCAAGGTGTGTATACCAAGGAACCCCACTACATCGCTGGAAGTCACATGGTTGCCAAGAGCTTTGGTGGTGTGATAAGACTGCCAGTGTTGGACAGACTGAACATCCAGCTAGACCATCTTAAGGACCTAGCTAGAGATCGATCACGATGGTACTCGACCTGCAAGGAAGCTGTATCCCTTTGGGATTTGCTGTGATGGCAATGAATTAAATTACTGTTCCCTCAGGGATTTTACACATCGGACCATCTTTCCACTGGAGAGCATGTTCCAAGATGGGATGTCTATCCCACAGCATTGGTGAAAGGGTTAATGTGGTCTGGAGAGGCCAGTTGACCCCACCTGGGTGCAACTGGAGCCAGGCGTAATTACAGATGAAGCAGAGACTTCTGGCAGGAGGCGAGGAGAGATATGGAGCAGCCACTGGGGGTGAAGCAGACTCCAGTGGTGAACCCTGAGAGATGGGCAAGATCTGGACTTCTAGGGAGAGACCCTGGGAAAGGTGTTCAGTAGAGGAACAGAACAAGGGGACTGTCACGGGGTATACACACCCCGTCCCCCTTTTGGGCCGGGGTTGTGATACCACCGCTATTACAGTCTCCGCTGTTACAGTCTCCCCAACTGCCAGAGTCACTTCCAGCAGCCCCTGCGTTCGGGGCAGCACGGCCTAGTGGCCAAACGCAGTTATGACAGCCCTTGCGTTCAGGGTAGCACGGTCTAGCAGCTAGAGTCAATATAACCACCCTCAGGCACAGGGCAATATGGCCTAGCAGCCAGGGTCCATATAACAGCCCTCTGGTATGGGATAATGCAGCCCAATGCCCGGAGTCAATGTCGAAGCCCCTAGATATACGGCAGTGAGGCCCAATGGCCAGTATCAATATCGCAGCCCCTAGGCACGGGGCAGTGCAATCCAATGGCCAGTATCAATATCGCAGCCCCTAGGCACGGGGCAGTGCAATCCAATGGCCAGTATCAATATCGCAGCCCCTAGGCACGGGACAGTGCAATCCAATGGCCAGTATCAATATCGCAGCCCCTAGGCGCGGGGCAGTGCAATCCAATGGCCAGTATCAATATCGCAGCCCCTAGGCACGGGACAGTGCAATCCAATGGCCAGTATCAATATCTCAGCCCCTAGGCGCAGGGCAGTGCAATCCAATGGCCAGTATCAATATCGCAGCCCCTAGGCACGGGACAGTGCAATCCAATGGCCAGTATCAATATCTCAGCCCCTAGGCGCAGGGCAGTGCAATCCAATGGCCAGTATCAATATCGCAGCCCCTAGGCGCGGGGCAGTGCAATCCAATGGCCAGTATCAATATCGCAGCCCCTAGACACGGGACAGTGCAATCCAATGGCCAGTATCAATATCGCAGCCCCTAGGGGCGGGACAGTGCAGTCCAATGGCCAGTATCAATATCGCAGCCCTTAGACACGGGGCAGTGCAATCCAATGGCCAGTATCTATATCGCAGCCCTTAGACACGGGGCAGTGCAATCCAATGGCCAGTATCTATATCGCAGCCCCTAGGCACGGGACAGTGCAATCCAATGGCCAGTATCTATATCGCAGCCCCTAGGCGTGGGGCAGTGCAATCCAATGGCCAGTATCAATATCGCAGCCCCTAGGCATGGGGCAGTGAGCCATGGCCAGTATCCAGGGAGGAGGAATGGGCTGCCACCAGGGGGATGGATGCCCTGGTAGGGTGGCCTGGGCCCACCTGACTCCACCGTGCCTCGAACCAGGACCCCAACAGTGGCAGAGTGATCCACCACTGGGTCAGTGGGAACTCCCACCAAAACACACTGATCTCACTCAGGTGGGAGGTACTACTCAAGCACCCTCCGTGGGTCACTTCCTACCACATTTCCAAGCATCATAGTCCGTTAAGCATGGGGGTTCCTGGGCTCCTCAGCGCGGGTGATTCCCTGCAGCTCTGTCAGCCACAGCCCTCCGGTCTGGCTCTCAGGGTCTCCGGTTGCAGCAGGCAAAGGCTGTGATGGCTCTTCGGCTGGAGCCTCCGCCCAAGGTCCTTCCCCTCCGGTTGTCAGCCTAGAATGAGCTGGGCTGCTCCCTTTTATACTGAGGCAGTAGGTGGAGCATGCCCAGCATGGTCTGAGGGCCGGGACTTCCGCCACCCATAGTGTGGGATTAAACCCCTCTTGTCCAGCGCGGGCTATGCACACCCCATCATAGGGATGTTTAGTGCTTTGAAAGGTCAAGCCCGAGGAGGGCAGAAGTTGGTTTAAGTTTGTACTTTTGGTTTGGAATGTATTGGGGGGTTTCAGGGGAGAGACCTGAGAGAAGGGAGAGACCTAGAGAGGTTGTGGGAGAGGCCAGCTGACATGCTAGGAAAAGGTCCAGGGAGGCAGCAGCAAGGAATCACATGAAGCACCTTGGCTGCTGATTCTATGGTCCCTGGGCTGGACCAGTGCCCCTACCAGCCACGGAGAACGAGGCATGAAGCCCCCTGATGCTAAGGAATAAGGACAATTGAAAGCCCCGAGAAAAGGGTGTAAAGATCATGGGGCCCACAGTCAGATGCCAGAGACCTGACACAAGGTCTTGGAATGATGTGTTGGACTTTTTTTGTTTGCTGGACTTTCTGTTACCCCAGAAGATGTGAGACAGAGAGTCTGGCCTGCTTGGAGGGCTGAGTCATGAGAAGAGGCAGACTACTGTAGCATTGGAAATGCTGTCAGCAAAGGATGTGAGAGAGGAGGTTGCTGCCAGGCCTAGCCACGAGGGAGCACCTTGACAGTGAATCACCCCTTACAGTGTGGAGCCAGTCAGCAGTGGTGCCCACAACCTACAACTCCACAACCTCTTGCATATTTGGAAATGCTTCTGAATTCAGTGTTTTCCTTTGAAAACGAACCTGTAACTAGGCAAAACTCTGTTATTTCAATGGAGTTGCCTCAGGGCTGGATTTGGCCCTCAAATTCATATTCCAACTCAACAAAAGCGCCTACACTTTTGACATTCACCCATTGTGAATCCAGCTACACAAGTACAGAGTTGAGTGGCTTCATGATGATTTACCTGGCAGGCAGCTGCGAAGAGCTGTTTATAGAAAGGGGAACATTTTTCATGAACATTTTTTCCTGCTTCTTTCAAAATTTGAAAAAACAACCCCCAAGCCATACAATTGTACAAAAATGTGACTAGGCATGTGGCAAATCTGAGTGGCCATGGGAAGGTTTACTTCCATCTTGATTTGGCTGTAAGTTTGTGTAGAACAGAAATGTGCTGCTGACCATTGTCTATCCTGCTGACCAACACAGTTTCTTCGTGCTCCTCTGTCTGCCTATTTGTATCCCTCTGTTGTCTCTTGCCTTATACTTAATGCAGGGACCATCTTATGTCTGGGCAGGTGTAGCACAGTATGGTCCTGGCCCACATCTGCAAATAGTAACAAGACGATGAATATAACTACAGTAAGGGCCTGATCGAAAGTCAATGCAAGTCAGTGGAAAGACTCAGTCACTCGTGTGACTATTTGCATAACTGATTTTTTCGGTTCACTGACTATTTCAGAAATTGACAAGATGACATTTTGCGTCAGCAGTCAAAAAATGAAATGTTTGGTGAACTGAAAAGTTTTAAAAAAAAAGTCATTCCAGGTCAAGCAAAACGTTTCATTTGACCTGAAATTAAATGTTTCATTTTGATTTCAAGTGGTGAGAAAAAGAAGCAAATTTCAAAATGAAAAATGGTTTTGAATGGAAAAATCAAAATGTTTAATTTCAAAATTGTCAAACTGAAACATTGAAATATTTTCGGAATTTTTTTCTCAATGGGAACACTTCCGCAAAACCAACACAAATTCGTGAAACATTTCAGTGTTGCCGAATCTGCATTTTTTGCCAGAAATATTATTTTTGCCTAGCTCTAGTTGTGAGTAATAATTCACTAGGCACCAGCAAGACATCTGGAGAATGGAATGAAAAGTCCTGTCAAGAAAAGACTGTTTCACTGAGAATTTTCTCAGAATGTGACTCATTAATTGTTCTGAGAGCTGTTGAAAGGGTTGCTCTTGAGAGATTGCCATCATGAGATACAAAAACCACTGGTGTGGCAGAAGAGAGTAGGGCATCAGGGGAATTGTCAAAGCATGAACCGAGATCACTTTAAATCTTGATCAGGTAAGAAACACTCCAAAAGATAAAGTTCCGCACAGTGTGCAGCCTTCTGCTTTGGAGTGGAGAAGGAGTTGTGATAAAGGAACAGCAGCTGGTAAAGCAACTATTTGCAATATTGTCAGCTCAGATTCCCCCTTAACAATGAAGTATATAAGTAATCAGATGTAATATCCCAGCGCAGAATTAATAATTAACAGTAATGTCTTTTTATTAAATATGCAGATGTAGCCCTTGGGAACATTGCCCAAATGGTGTGGTCTCCTCATCTCAGAATTGTGGTCTCCTCATCTCAAAAAGGATATACTGGCATTAGAAAAGGTTCAGAGAAGGGCAACTAAAATGATTAGGGGTCTGGAACGGGTCCCATAGGAGGAGAGATTAAAGAGGCTAGGACTTTTTAGCTTGGAAAAGAGGAGACTAAGGGGGGATATGATAGAGGTATATAAAATTATGAGTGGTGTGGAGGAAGTGAATAAGGAAAAGTTATTTACTTGTTCTCATAATAGAAAAACTAGGGGCCACCCAATGAAATTAGTGGGCAGCAGGTTTAAAACCAATAAAAGGAAGTTCTTCTTCACACAGCGCACAGTCAACCTGTGGAACTCCTTGCCTGAGGAGGCTGTGAAGGCTAGGACTATAACAGGGTTTAAAAGAAAACTGGATAAATTCATGGAGATGAAGTCCATTAATGGCTATTAACCAGGATGGGTAAGAAATGGTGTCCTTAGCCTTTGTTTGTCAGAGGGGGGGTGATGGATGGCAGGAGAGAGATCACTTGATCATTACCTGTTAGGTCCACTCACTCCGGGTCACCTGGCATTGGCCACTGTCGGTGGACAGGATACTGGGCTGGATGGACCTTTGGTCTGACCCAGTACGGCCTTTCTTATGTTCTTATGTCCTAGGGGGGGCACCCTAACTGCCCCCCTAGGACCTTACCTGTCCCCTGACTGCCCCAACCCTTATCCACACTCCTGCCCCCAGACAGACCCCCGGGACTCCCATGCCCCATCCAACCACTCCCCACGCCCTGACAGGACCCCCCCCCCCCCGACCTCCCGGCCCTTCCAACCCTCCCTGCTCCCTGTCCATGGTGGGCCATGGAGTCTGATACATGCTTGCAATATAACTTGTATTATGTGCTTTAATAATTTATTTTACATCAGGTAAACAAAGCAAAGCCTTGCAAGGTGTCTTAAAGTCATCTGCATCCATCTCTTTCAGCAGAAACAGCGAAATGCATGAAAGGCCCAGGCAGGGCCGGTGCAAGGAAATTTTGCGCCATAGGCGAAAATTCCACCTTGAGCCCCTCCCCGCGCCCGCCGCACATCGGTTCATTGAGGGGCAAATCCTAACGAGCCTTTATAGACCCCAGGGGCCAGACTGCCCAGACCAGGTTCCCCCCTCCCTGCCTCCATCCACTCCCTCCCACTTCCCACCCTCTGACTGCCCCCCTCAGAACTCCCAACCCCCTGTTCCTTGTCCCCTGACTGCCCCCTCCTGAGACCCCCCCACCCTAACTGCCCCCCTAGAACCCTACCCCCTACCTGTCCCCTGACTGCCCCAACCCTTATCCACACCCCCACCCCCAGACAGACCCCCGGAACTCCCACGCCCCATCCAACCACTCCGCGCCCCCTGACAGGACCCCGAGAACTCCCGACCCATCCGACCCCCCCTGCTCCATCCCTTGACTTCCCCAACCCCTCTCCACACCCCCGCCCCCTGACAGCCCCCCCAGAACGCCCGACCCATCCAACCCCCCCTGCTCCGTCCCTTGACTGCCCCAACCCCTCTCCACACCCCCGCCCCCTGACAGCCCTCCCAGAACGCCCGACCCATCCAACCCCCCTGCTCCCTGTCCCCTGACTGCTCTGATCCCTCTCCACACCCCCATCCCCTGACAGCCCCCCCAGAACTCCTGACCCTTCCAACCCCCCCCCGCTCCCTGAGTGCCCCCCAGGACTCCCCTTGCCATGCCCAGGCCGCTGGCTCCGAGTGGAGGCAAATCAAACACGCAGCTGCTGCTGGGCTGCCGCTCACAGCCCCTCCCCCGCAGAGTGCTGAGGCAGCGGCTGCTCACACTCCTGGGAGCTGCAGAGCCCAAGCGAGGTGAGGGGGAAGCCGGGGGGGGCGCACGGGGGCTGGTGCCTGCATGCATCTCCTGCAGCCTGCAGGAGCCCCTGGGGGGAAAGCCTTTGCAGGGCTGCTGCCCCCCCCTGCACCGTGCTGGCTCCTCCATAACTGGGGGCGCCCCCAACCACTTGGCGCCCTAGGCGACCGCCTAGTTCGCCTAGTGGTTGCAGCGGCCCTGGGCCCAGGGGAGTTTGTTTCTGCACTGAGTGCACCTTCTCTACTCAGTCACACTTGTGCAAGACAGCATGAAGCGCTGTTGCGCTGGGCTGGGTGCATTTCACACCTGCTTTGCAGAGGGTCAGGTGAATACACAGGTACAGGGCAATGAGGAGTCAGGCCCAGTGTGAGGCAGCTCTTCTCTAGAGGGATCTATCTAGCTATGTCAAGGGTTCACCAGATCTTTCTCTCTCAGAGTCTGAGGCAAAGCCCATTCAGATCAAAGGGAGCTCTTTTAATCAGTTGTGTCAACCTCCATCCCAGAAGTCTATTTCCCTCCCTGTTTCCCTCCCTATTCAGGGAGAGTCCATCCCATGAGAACAGTCACCTGCCCGTGAATGTCTCCCAGTGGTCAAACATCCCAAAGCCCTCCTTAGAGCACCACTGCCTGAGCCATCATTATAATCTTGTCTCTCCTTTGTTCTCCTGCTCTAGGGACCATAGAATCCCACTGAAGATCACCCGAGTCTCCATTTCTTTAAGCATCTTCCCCTGCCTGGCAGAGTCTCCTTGATGTGTTCCAGTGAGAATCTAGGAGTGGATTAATTCCATCTTCCATTAGGATCCTCTTCAGCCGCAGGCCCACATCCATTTTCTTAGCTCCCGGCAGACAGCGTACCCCTCTGTGCTCCAGATCAGCTCTGGTGTTGTGGAAAAATTAACCACACGTTGTGTTTGAATCAGAAACGCCAGAGGCTTCTTTATTAATAAAGCATATATGCTGGGAAGCAACACATGGCTGCATGGGATACAACCACGGTGGCTTCCAAATTACAAAAGGCGGTTACATCTCTTATATACTTTTCACTTGCATTTACTTGCATTCAAACAGTAGACTTCCTCTTTGGTAGTTTTCCTACCAGACCAAGAGGAAATTCCTTATATGGCATATTGAGTAACAAAACATATTTTTCATTAAAAAGCAAAGTTGTGGTTAAACTGTAGATCACAGAAAATTTAGCTTAGCTTGTGGTTTTTTATACTTCTAGCTGAGCTGGCTGCTTATCACCCAGTGTACCCCACTTCCTCTTCTGACCTTTGCCTTACCTACTATTTTAACTAAAGGTCTTTGGGGCGGACAGAGCGGAACCCAGACACAGCAGTTTCTATTAAAGGTCTTTGGGACAGACAGGGTGGACCCCAGACACAGCAGTTTACTATATGAGCAAAAGGGCAAAGAGGGGCTGGAGACTTCTACACTGGTGACTAGGCTTGTCCATTCTTCTTAGTAGGGTGCCCCCAACCGCATAGACCTGGTGATGGTGCAATTCTCCACCATTCCGTTCTTTCTGGCTGCACATCCTCTTTGTCCCTGCCAGCAGGTAGGGGATCTTGGGGGACAATTACTGCACTGGTGGGGTGCAAAATAAACTTTATTAAGAAAATATAAAAGCAGGGAAAAATTCAATAGTGAAGGGTATGGGTTTTGTTAATGTAGACAATTGGGGAGGGGTTTCTTTTAGTAAACAGGATAGGGGGTTTCAATAGTGGGGTACAATACAGTGGGGTACAATACAGTTGGTAACCAATTAACACTGAAGTATAAATGTAACAGGTAGCTAACAATTTCTATGTAAAGGGTGTGTCACAGCAGCATATAACCAACTAACAGTTATGGGTAAAATGGGTTAAATAACCAACAACTCTAGGTAAAAATGGGTCACAGTGGTGTAAATGTAAAATGTGAGGTGTGTTAGAGAGAAAAAGGTAACCAATGGGGTTTTTATGCTAGACTTTAGTAATGCAGTTGAGGTTTGGCAGCTATGGGGGGGGGGGGGTGAGCACGTGGTGGAAGGGATTAAAAGAGAGAGAGAGAGAGAGAGGCAGTGGTAGAGGAATGAGGTTGGGGGGTTTATACAGAACACAGCAAAATCTTATCTATGATCTATCTTAACCAAGATTACACAAGTTTTTGTTAAGCCTAATTTACAGAGCACAATTCTTTAAAGCTAATTTAACCACAGCTATGCAAAATGAAATTACAATTTATCTAGACTAAAGACTAAACCTAATGGGTGCACCTTATACTAGGGGTAGTTCCAGAGGGCAGAGTGGTGTGTGCCCAGGATACAGCTCCAAGGGGGGGGGGGTTAACTAGTGGTGGCTGCAGCAGTTTTATTTCTAGCAGCAAAGGGGCTGCTGTGGAGCTAGAAGCAGATTACAGATACAGACCAAGGAGTTAGCTTGGGTCTGCCTGCTGGGGAAAGAAAGCCAGCAGTTAAAACAAGGGACGTGTGCAAGAGGTTTTTTCTTACCAATCCCCAGGACAGCAGCAAGCAGGAACAGCAGTTTCAGCATCAGAGGACGCAGAGAGGACTCGATTCGCTTACAATAATCAGGAGATCTCCAGGCACAAATTCGTTGTTTGTGGGAGGGGAGTTTAAAACAGGGGTATGCTCAAAAACAAACGAGAGCGGGGAGAGGGACCCCCAAAGACCCCTAGCTGATCAGACCAGGTGGCAAAGCAAGGACCTTCTCTGGGGGTCTGGTCAGAAAATGTCTGGTTTTAAAGGCAAACTTAGGCAGTTTCCCACCAGTACTTTTGATTGGTTCCCCTTAATACGGGGGAGGAGAGAAGGCAGGGAAAACTACAGGTAAGCATAGGCATGCCTGGGCATGTTCTGAGCCACAGGTATGACTCATATGCTTAGCTATGTGGCCACTTTAGGTCTTGCATACCTGGGCAGAGCACCCCTACACCGAGCCGGGTCCAAACAAAGAAGCTAGACAAAGGAGCGAAAAGCCGCCTCCTTCCTGAGCAGAGTAATGGCTGCAGACAGTCTGCACAAGCCATTTCCATGAGCAGGGCCAGGCTGTGACTTTGGTCAGTTCCATGGCTGGGGGGGCGGCCACTCAGCACAAACAGAACGGAAGGGGGAAAAAGAATCCAGCAGGGGGACAGCTGTAACAGACACTCTTCTCTTTTGTTCTCACTTGCAAACTTCTGCGAGTCATCCTCTGTCCTGGCACTTAGCACTCTGGCTATTTCCATTGACTCTTCCCTTCCTTGTAGGACTAGACACTCTTTTCTTCTTCCTCGCCCTCCCATCTGCTGCGGCCTTTCTTCATTTCCAACTCAGCAACCCTGTCCTGAGCTCTATTTCTCCTTCACAAGCTGGTTCTTGCAGTCACTAGCCACTTTTCTCACCCAGCAGCCTCCCGTCACAATTCTTCAGTCCAGCTTGCATCTGCAAGTCTTGAATTTTCCCTTCACCTTCCCTCTATCATCTGTTCAAATCCCCTTAGAAACTCAAGCATAGTTTCTGTGATGGTGTACCCCATAAAACTTGATGGGGAGATGCTTATAAATGTATACATGATGTAACTGGACTATGTTTTATGCTACATGTGCCATGTAACATATCTCTGTGAAAGTTATGACCTACTGAATTTATTCCTCCCGTTTATATGCATGTATCATTGTTGTAGTTGAAGTTATGAATATTGGTTGTATTTCTTGAGAAAGGAATGTGCAGGTTAAGTGCCCAATCAAGAAGCACTTAACAGACAATAGAACTTGCAGACACCAATCCACATCTGGGCTTTGCCAGGAATGTGGCTGGTCTGAGAAGGAACTGAGTTGTGCATGGACAGGTGACTTGTCCACGTGACCCCAACTCCATTTGGTAACTGGATGCTACACAGGGGGAGGGAGAGGTGTCCACCCAGAGGAGAAAATCTATTTAAACCCCTGGGATACCCCTCCATTTTGTCTTCAGCTGGCTAAAGAGAGAGACTCTCCACCCCCCAAGGACACACCTGAAAGAGACTGAACAAAGGACAAAGACAATAGGAGGGTGAGTGATTGCTGGACCCAAGCTAAGAGGAAGATAGCCTGTTTACTGGACCTGGTGTGGTTTTTATCTGTACACAGGGTGATTAGACATAGAACTGCGTGTTCTATTTTATTTAATTTAGTAATTCACTTTGTTCTGTCTGTCACTACTTGGAATCACTTAAATCCTACTTTCTGTACTTATTAAAATCACTTTTTACTTATTAAGTTGCCTGGAGTGCGAGTTGGTACCTAGGGGGGCAAACAGCTGTGCATATCTTTCTATCTTTGAAATAGAAGGCGAACTATTTATAAGTTTGCCCTGTATAAGCTTTATACAGGGTAAAACGGATTTATTAAGGGTTTGAACCTCCTTGGGAGTTGGACACCTGGGTGTCAAAGGCAAGAGCGCTTCCAGGAGCCTTACAGTTGTGAGTGGACTTGGTTTGGACCTGGGTCTCTGTTTGCAGCAGATCAGTGGAATCTGGCTCAAAACAGACAGGATTCGGGAGTCCCAAGCTGGAAAAGGCCTGGAAGCAGGGGCAGAAGTAGCCTTGGCACACCAGGTGGCAGCACCAAGCAGGTCTCTGTGACCCCAACCCGTCACAGTTTCCACCTGCATCTCCAAACCTCGGATCTTCTCTTCTATCAGCTCTGTCAGGCGGCACTTCATACCAATAAAGCACTTTTCAGGTACCCGCTCCAGGATAATGTACATGCTGCAGCTTCTACATCTGGTCATCTTCACCATCTCTTCCATTCCTTGGGTCACTACCACAGCTGACTCGGTACTTCTCATAGCCTTCCCTCCGAAGCTCCTGTTGCAGAGAAAAAAGAAAACACACACACACAAACCAAACATGCTCCTCCCCCCAGTTCCCCTTACAAATTCCCACTTAAACTCCCCCATTTCCAGGTCTGTTTGCTGGCTTCTGTGCCACTGTTCCCACTGTCCCTACTGCAGTCAGACTCTGAGAGGGTGCTAATTAGTTGGGCCATACTAAATTCATGGTCCATTTTGGTCAATTTCACAGTCATAGGATTAAAAAAAATCATCAATTCCATGATTTTAGCTATTTAAATCTGAAATTTCACGGTGTTGCCATGTAGGGGTCCTGACCCCCAAAGGAGTTGTGTTTGTGAGGGATTGCAGAAGTAAGGGTGGCAGTACCATGCCACGCCATCCTTACGTCTGCGCTGCTGGTGTCGGTGGCGCCGCCTTCAGAGTTGGGCAGCTGGGGGGCGGCGGCTGCTGGCCGGGAGCCGAGCTCTGAAGGCAGAGCCGCGGCCAGCAGCAGCGCAGAAGTAAGGATGGCACAGAAGTAAGGATGGAGCAGAAGTAAGGATGGCGCAGGAGTAAGGATGGCGCAGAAGTAAGGAGGGCGCAGAAGTAAGGAGGGCACAGAAGTAAGGATGGCGCAGAAGTAAGGATGGCGCAGAAGTAAGGATGGCACAGAAGTAAGGAGGGCGCAGAAGTAAGGAGGGCGCAGAAGTAAGGATGGCGCAGAAGTAAGGAGGGCGCAGGAGTAAGGATGGTGCAAGAGTAAGGATGGCGCAGGAGTAAGGATGGCGCAGAAGTAAGGAGGGCGCAGAAGTAAGGATGGCGCAGAAGTAAGGATGGCACAGAAGTAAGGAGGGCGCAGAAGTAAGGAGGGCGCAGAAGTAAGGATGGCGCAGAAGTAAGGAGGGCGCAGAAGTAAGGATGGCACAGAAGTAAGGAGGGCGCAGAAGTAAGGAGGGCGCAGAAGTAAGGATGGCGCAGAAGTAAGGAGGGCGCAGGAGTAAGGATGGTGCAAGAGTAAGGATGGCGCAGGAGTAAGGATGGCGCAGAAGTAAGGAGGGCGCAGAAGTAAGGATGGCGCAGAAGTAAGGATGGCACAGAAGTAAGGAGGGCGCAGAAGTAAGGAGGGCGCAGAAGTAAGGATGGCGCAGAAGTAAGGAGGGCGCAGGAGTAAGGATGGCGCAAGAGTAAGGATGGCGCAGGAGTAAGGACGGCGCAGAAGTAAGGAGGGCGCAGAAGTAAGGACGGCGCAGGAGTAAGGACGGCGCAGAAGTAAGGAGGGCGCAGAAGTAAGGACGGCGCAGAAGTAAGGAGGGCGCAGAAGTAAGGATGGCGCAGGAGTAAGGATGGCGCAGGAGTAAGGATGGCGCAGAAGTAAGGAGGGCGCAGAAGTAAGGATGGCGCAGGAGTAAGGATGGCGCAGAAGTAAGGAGGGCGCAGAAGTAAGGAGGGCGCAGGAGTAAGGATGGCGCAGAAGTAAGGATGGCGCAGAAGTAAGGATGGCGCAGGAGTAAGGATGGCGCAGAAGTAAGGAGGGCGCAGAAGTAAGGGTGGCGCAGAAGTAAGGATGGCGCAAGAGTAAGGATGGCGCAGGAGTAAGGACGGCGCAGAAGTAAGGATGGCGCAGAAGTAAGGAGGGCGCAGAAGTAAGGATGGCGCAGGAGTAAGGATGGCGCAGAAGTAAGGAGGGCGCAGAAGTAAGGAGGGCGCAGGAGTAAGGATGGCGCAGAAGTAAGGATGGCGCAGAAGTAAGGATGGCGCAGGAGTAAGGATGGCGCAGAAGTAAGGGTGGCACAGAAGTAAGGGTGGCGCAGAAGTAAGGATGGCGCAGGAGTAAGGGTGGCGCAGAAGTAAGGGTGGCACAGAAGTAAGGGTGGCGCAGAAGTAAGGAGGGCACAGGAGTAAGGATGGCGCAGGAGTAAGGATGGCGCAGAAGTAAGGAGGGCGCAGAAGTAAGGGTGGCGCAGAAGTAAGGATGGCGCAGAAGTAAGGATGGCGCAGAAGTAAGGGTGGCGCAGAAGTAAGGGTGGCGCAGAAGTAAGGATGGCGCAGAAGTAAGGAGGGCGCAGAAGTAAGGGTGGCGCAGAAGTAAGGAGGGCGCAGAAGTAAGGATGGCGCAGAAGTAAGGGTGGCGCAGAAGTAAGGGTGGCGCAGAAGTAAGGGTGGCGCAGAAGTAAGGGTGGCGCAGAAGTAAGGGTGGCGCAGAAGTAAGGATGGCGCAGAAGTAAGGAGGGCGCAGAAGTAAGGGTGGCGCAGAAGTAAGGATGGCATGGCATGGTACTGCTACCCTTACTTCTGCGCTGTTATCTGCAGAGCTGGGCCCTCAGTCATCGGCCACCACTCTCCGGCCGCCCAGGTCTGAAGGCAGCAGCCCAGAAGTAAGGGTGGATGGCATGGTATGGTACTGCCACCCTCACTTCTGCACTGCTGCTGGCAGGGTGCTGCCTTCAGAGCTGGGTGCCCAGCTAATAGCCTCTGCTCTTCAGCTGCCCAGATCTGAAGGCAGCGCAGAAGTAAGGGTGGCAATACCATGACCCCCCAAAATAACCTTGTGACCCCCCTGCAACTCTCTTTTGGTCAGACCCCCCAGTTTGAGAAACACTGATCTTCCCCTGTGAAATCTGTATAGGATAGGGTAAAAGCACACAAAAGACCAGATGTCACGGTCAGCAACATGTTTTTCATGGCCCTGAATTTGGTAGGGCCCTACTAGTTAGATAACATCACATGTCTAAATCCTAGTCTAAACCATAGGAGCCAATTTTAACCTGCGCCAGTGGGTGCTGGCGCCCCCCGCCCCTGCTCCAACTCCACCCCTTCCCCACCCCTATTCCAACCCCTTCCCCAAATCCCCGGCCCCGCCTCCTCCCCCCGGGCGTGCCGCATTTCCCCTCCTCCCGCCTCCCTCCCAGGCTTGCCGCACGCAAGCCTGGGAGGAAGCGGGGAGAAGCGGAGCGTCAGCGGTGCACCCAGGGGAGGAGGAGGTGGAGCAGAGGTGAGCTGGGCGGGGGGGCCAGGGGGGAGCTGCCGGTGGGTGCTCTGCACCCACCAATTTTTCCCCACAGGTGCTTGAGCCCCGGAGCACCCACGGAGTTGGTGCCTTTGAGAGGTGGACAGGGCCGGCTCTACCATTTCTGCTGCCCCAAGCAGCGTGCCAAATTGCCGCCACGGGCAGCTCAAGATAAGACCTGCCACCACCACGAAGAGCTGCCACCGAATTGCTGCCGCCACAGGTGGCTCAAGAAAGCTCCCGCTGAACTGCCGCCGCCATGGGCGGCTGAAGACCTGCCGCTGCATTACTGCCACTGCGGGCAGCGCGTGCCGCCCTGACGGCACATGGGCTGCTGTCCCTTCCAGATTGTCGCCCCAAGCACCTGCTTGGAACTCTGGTGCCTGGAGCTGGCCCTGAAGGTGGATAAGGCCCTAGTCTGGGATTGCAGAGATCCAGGCTCTGTTCCTGGCTCTGACCAGTTGTGTGGTCATTAGCAGGTGTTTAGAATTGGGAAACTAGGTTGATGGTTCGTTTTTGCAGCGGAGTCAAATTTCTTGTGGCAGGTTGGGAAACAGAGCGCAGTTAGTGCAGGGCAGCCAGGAGTAGTAGGCGAGTCACATCTTATAAAGAGGATTTTCACAGTCTCTGAAAGTCCGCAAAGGGGGAAATGGGATAGTTGTCTTAACAGAGGCCAATTTAAGGGCCCAATCCTGTGCTCCTTATTCCATCAATGCTCCCCTTCGGGGGAACGAGCCCTGTGCACACCAGCCTGAATAAGGGGCAGCTGGGAGCTATGCTGTGCCAGAGCAGGACAGGGGCTCACTTGAGTCAAAGGCACCGTTTGGTCCTAGCTCCCTATTTTCTGCAGAGAGAAGTCATCTGCACCAGCCCTACCCTGGGGCAGTTTATTTCCCCCGTGGTGCTGACCCAGTGCATTGGGAGAGCCAAGGCTCTTCCCATCCACCTGCTCAGGAGGGGGTGTAGCGGCTTGGTGGGCTCCATACTGCCCTGCACAGCCACACTCACGACTGAGCCCAATGGCCTTAGGCTAATGGGAGCATCACCTGGGGAAAGCAATCACTGTCAGGCACTTGGTGCTGACCTCTCCAGCTGGAACAGTGGCCATCGGGGTCTGTGGGGAGCCTCAGACCCTGGCCCTTGGTCTGGGAAGGGAGTTCACCCAGCAACACTCCCCCCTACACGGAGTCTGAGCACCCTCGTGGGAGGCATGTGAATTACACCTTCTTTGCATGAGGAATGTGTGGAGGGGAAGAGGCAGGAAGGGATGGAGAGGGGAGCTGGTGGCCAGTGGCAGCCCATCATACAGCAGCATGAAGGATACACCTAGTTACAAGTCATGGCTGTGTTACCTTAGTGGGAAGACACTGTTTTTTCTAGAGCTGGTCAAAATTTGTTCATCTATTTCAATTAACATTTTTAAATCATTTTTTTAAATGAAGAGAAACAGCTAGCTGACCGCAGCAAACATGTTCATTTTGGTCAAAATTATCCAGTTTTCAAATAAAATTTTTGATTGTTTATCCCCCCTCCCCATTTTCCTCTGCAAAATATAGGGGGAAGGAACAATGCGGTGAGGGTGGGCGTAGAAGGTGGAATCACAGCCAGGGCACCCAGTCATGGCTGGACATCACATAGCAGCGCTCTTCTTCTCAGTGGCCTCTGCCAAAGGTTGCTCCTGTGGTCTCTCTTTGTGTGACTCAGCCCTCCAGCCAGGTCACGTTTTTGTCCCTGCCTTCCAGGGTAGCAGGAAGTCCAACAAATAACAGTCCAATGCCTTTACAATAGGTAAGACCTTCGTTCTGGGTCCCGTGGTCCTCAGACCCTTCTCTCAGGGTTTTAACTCATCCTTAAGCTCTTGTTGAGGGCCTCACAACACCTCACCAGTGGCTGGTAGAGGAAACAAGTCCTCCCCTTACACTGGGTTCCAGTCTAGAACTCTTTAACCAGCAGCCAGTGTCTGCTCCTTCAGTCTCCTTGTAGTTGCCTCCGTGGACTTAATCTGTCAGCAGGCCTCTCCCACAGTCTGTCTAGGTTCACCCATCTCTCAAGGCCAGGACTCACAGGGCTCTCCCTGGAATCCCCCACTACATCCCCAACCAAAAACGATCAACTTCTACCTTTCATCTGTCGTAAGCTCTCTGGAAGTCTAGACCCTGCCTGTTTGCAAGGGCACATCACCAGTGCTTGCTCCACCCTGGTGGCTGCTCTGTGTTTCTCCCAGCCTCTTGCCAGACCTCTTCCTCTTTGGTTAAGCCCGTCCCACCCTCCAGGTACAGCCAGGTGGGTTAACTGGCCTCTCTCCAGCCCCCATTAACCCTTCACCACCATGTAAGGTAGACACCCCATCACGATGGGAAACAACCTCCGTCCCTCCAAAAAAACAACCCACTCTTCCAAAACTGAAAAGTTTTGGGGATTCTGTTAACTGAAAAACCCAAATATTCCATGAAAAATTTCAAATGGACAACAATGTTTTGTGGAAAACATGGCCTTTTCCACCTGGCCTATTTATCCCTGCACATTCAGCCTTGCACGCTGGTTTTTCTGTGGCCAGTTAGGAATTTCAGACCATCTCTCCTGTCCCTTGCCCTAACACACATCTGGAGTAGAACAAACATTAAAAACCACTGCTCTTACCCAGACCCCCAGCACTGCTTTATTACAAAAACAGCCACTGACGCCTTTTGTTTCAATTAAGTTGTTTGTTTCACAACATGGAAAGCTTATAATTTTTCTCTGAGGGTGCAACTAGCAAGTATTGTATGAGCCAGGCACTCGGATAGCTGGAAGCGGGAGACAAGCCTGGCTAACTCCCTGTGGTTCTTTTATTTGTAACAAGTGCTAAGAAATACAGCTCTCTCTGCAGCACATTCTGGGGAAGTTTTATTGCTTCCCCTTCTCCCAGTGGATTCCAGTTGTCTCCTATGCGTTACTTATGTCCTAAATGTAAAAATAAATACCCCCTCCCTCTCCTGGAGCGGGATTCTCCTTTTAGGCCCTGGTAGCTTGATGGCCACCATCTTGGCTGGCAGATTGTAAACTAGTGACCTTTTGAGCTAAAAGCCACAAATTTCTAGTGCTCAAGCTAAAGAACTAGCCCCTTGAGCTGAGAGCTGTTACAGATCCATTTCCCGTGTGGGTCAGACCCCACAGGGGCATGTAGCACACACTGAGTAGTGGGGTACATAGGCATGACTCCACTGGTGTGCCTCAGCGGTTGGGCAGGACATAGGGCCATTTCAAGGGCATGGGACGTGGTCTCCTACATCGATCTGAGAGACTTGGGGATGGGCTTTGTGGTTCATGCCATGATGGGAAAACGCTGTCCTGCCCCCAAAACAGATGAGGGGAGGACATTGGTGAGGGAACCTCACGGAATGTCCCTCCCCATGTTCCTGTGGGGGGTGGGATGCCTGGCATCAGTAAAATGACTCAGCTGTAGATGCCCTTGTGGTCTAAACCAGGGGTCTCAAACACAAATTACCACGAGGGCCGCATGAGGACTAGTGCATTGGCCCGAGGGCCGCATCACTGACCCCGCCCCCTCGCTGCCCCCACCCCCGCCCCCACTCCACCCCTTCCATTAGGCCCCGCCCCTGCTCAGTGGTTTGAGCATTGGCCTGCTAAACCCAGGGTTGTGAGTTCAATCCTTGAGGGGGCCATTTAGGGATCTGGGGCAAAAAATGGGGATTGGTCCTGCTTTGAGCAGGGGGTTGGACTAGATGACCTTCTAAGGTCCCTTCCAATCATGATATTCTGTGATTCTATGACGTAACTGGGAGGAGGGGCGCCTGGCGGCCCACCTTTTCTCTCCCGCTCTTCCCCTGTGTGCACGCTTCCCGCTCCTCCCCTCTCCCTCCCAGAAACCGCGAAGCTGCCAGACAGCTGTTCTAGGGGAGGAACTTCAGAAAGTAACTTGGGGGGGCGAGGCGCTCGGTGGGCCGCAGGGAAGCGCTCTGCGGGCCGCGTTTTTGAGATCCCTCGTCTAAACCAACTAATGCAAGGGGACCGACCTAGGCTTGTAAGAGCCGTTGGGGCCCCTCAGTAGCCTGTCTCTTGGGCTGCCGAGCCCCCACCAGATCCCACTGTTTTTGCTTCAGCTTTTGCATTTCACAGAGGGTTTGAAATGAGCAGAGCTGCCAGCTGCGAGACCTGTTCTCCCGAAGGGGATTTTTTATTTTTGTTTAAAACCTGAATATCTTCAACTGAAACAGATCTTTCCCCCCACAGAAATTTCCATTCAGTCAACACGCCTGCTTTTTAAACAAACTTTTCAGCCATTTCTAGAGCCTAAACTCCCTTAGGATCCTTTAGAAATTCCCGCCTGAAAAATCAGGTGAATCCATGGGTCTGTCCTGAGGGCACAATCCTCCAAGATCAGGCCGTCTCGAAACAAGACTCCTTGAGACAAGACCGTGACTCTTCCGATCTTTTGACGGAAGCAGCTGGAAGCCACTAGGCTGGGAGCAGAGGAGACTATTGCTTAGTGCATGTAGATTTTAGAAAACCATCTAAGTGCTACCACACTGCCTTTGAAAATTAAGTTAGGGTTCCCAAAATTGAATCTTTTCCGTTGCCCCTGACCTTGCCCAACTCACCAGGCTAAAAAGAAAGAAGCAGAGAGTTTGAAAATGGAATCAGTCAGTACTGAGTAGGGCGAATAACACAGGCTGAAGTGAAGAATGCGTAAATAAAGTTTTGGAAAGTAAAATTCAAGGAGAAAGTGAAGAATGCCATAAGTATTAATGAAATGAGGCAATTGTTGACTGGCAGCAATGCTAGAGAGATAGTGGCATTCTCTTCCCAGTAGAATAACAGACTGTTATATTAACACAATAACAAGGGCGGACTGAAGCATATAAAATATGTGTGTTTGTGCTGCAGTCCTCACATGGGCCCTATGCTCACCCATCTCACTGGAAACAAAGGGAGAAGGAAACCTGTCAGCTCTGAATAAAGCTTCTGCGCCTTCTGACTCGCTGTCATTTATCTGCCTGAAGCAGCTTTTGTTTGAAATGTGACAGCTGTCAGAAGGCCAGGTAATGACTGAATTCAGGATCGCTGAATGCTCAGGGGGAAAAAAAATCCCACCAACTGAAACAAAAAGAGAAAGGGTGGGATCCTGGCTCCATTGAAAATCATTGGAATTTCACCCAGCGAGCATCCTGGGCTGGCAATGATTTTGTTTAATCCTGTATTTTACCAAGGAACTGAAGCAATAAAATTAAGGCAGAAGAAATCTGGCTGCATTGCAAATCCTGTTTGAATATGCTGATGTGTTTTTTATGACCATTCCCAAGTAATCTGTCTTGCTATGTTGCCATTCTTACGCACACAAGACTTCTATTGGACTAGGTCCCTATGGCGGAACAGCTGACTCAGTTGCATTCTGTAGGTTTTGATCCAGAGAGCTGTTCCATTATGGCAGACACTCACTGTCGGTATTTAGTCTCTAGGCATTTGCATACTCAGATCTTGGAAATAGTCTGGGTGAACTCCTGGCTCCACTGAAGTCAATGGCCAGATGCCCAGGGATTCACTGGGGTTGGATTTTACCCCAAATATTGACAAGTGGAGATACTTGATATTTTTTAAAATGTTGAAATGTCAACACATTTTCTTTGCTGAATTATTTTTCTGTTTTAGGACCAGCATCATAGAGCTGGTAGAAAATTCAATATTTTGACTTCAAAAAATTGTGAAAAAATGTTTACCATTTTTGTGAAACAGGGTTTGTGAAATTCTCTCTCACTTTTTGGTGACCATATTATGCAAAAAAATGCACCATTTTTCATGAAAAGAATTCACATTTTTGTGAAAAACAAAATCAGTTTGCATGGAAAAAAAACCTCACAAATTTTCCTGGAAAAAAAAACCCCACCACACTTTTTTTTTTTTTTTTTTTTTAAATTCACAATTTTTTGTGAAACACATTTCACTAATTTTCATCCAGCTCTTAAAGTGGCTTTAGTTCATAGGGCCAACTTGACCTAATAATAATGGATCTGAGCCTTTGTTAAATGCTCAAATCAAATTATAGTTGAATAATTTTATCTGCTCCGAAAAGGTGTGTGTTTGGATGGCATTTTTTCCCATTGGTTTCAATTTCTACATGCCAATGGGCTTGTGGATTCTAGATAGGGAGGGCTGAAATACCATGAAAAAGAGTATATAAATAGCTAGCTTTAATTAGTAGATTTCGTAGCACTTTACAAAGGAGGTCAATAGCATTACCTCATTTTACGGATGGGGAAACTGAGGCACAGAGTGGGAAAGTAACTTGCCTGAGGTTACCAAGCAGGCCCTTGGCAGAACCAGGAATAGAACACAGATCTCCTGAGTCAGTGTTCTATCCACGAGGCAACACTGCTTCTCTAGGTACAAGAAATCCTGCCCTTCTGTTCAATTTTTAATGCTCTGCCTTCATTTTCTGACCCTTTATTGCATACATATGAAAGTTCTACAGTGGACAAAATACTTCTTGTAAACTCCCCTAACTATTCACCAATGGCAAATTATGTGTTTGCACCATATTTCCAGAGTGCTGAGCTAAATCCTTTTGGATTTGTATTCTTATTAAAGATTCTCTATTGCTTCTCTTCCCTAGCATCAGATGGTTCGTTATAGCTTCAGCACTGAATGATCATTATTACAAAAATATTCTTCAGGAAAATAATATTCAGTGTGGAGTCTTATCATCGCACTTTGCATGCACATTGACCTTGGTATCAAGGAGTGAGTTCATTCTGGTAAAACTTTGCAGCCCTTTATATTATTCTCTGTGACACTTGTATTCAATTCAGTTTATAAATAAAAATAAGGAGATATACCTATCTCAGAGCTGGAAGGACCTTGGAAGATCATCAAGTCCAGTCCCCCACCTTCACTAGCAGGACCAAGTACTGTCACATGACAGATTTTTGCCCCAGATCCCTAAATGGTCCCCTCAAGGACTGAACTCACAACCCTGGATTTAGCAGGCTAATGCTCAAACCACTGAGCTATCCCTCATTGCAGTCATTATAATTCTGGGAAGTATCTTAAGAACAATGTTCCTAAATGGTCATGACTGTTGGGTGGTCCAGAACCAAAATTTTTCACAATTCCACCCCCCCACCCCCCAGGAAATTGCAACATTTTGGCTTTTTGTTCTGATTCTGAATGAAAAAAAAGTGTCAAATTTCTTGCAGAATGGAAATTCCACTTCCTCCCAAGCTGTAATTATAACCCGTGTTTAATAGATGGGGAAACTGAGGCCGCAAATGGATATACACAAGCAGTCAGAGAGTAGAAGTCAGGATCCCAAATCCGAGTCCTTGCCTCTATAGCCCCTAGATCATGCAGCTCTTTCTAGTCAAGTAACATTGAAGGTTCCGTATCAAGGTGTTAACAAATAGCATATTACCTTACTCCTAGGCACCATCCTTTCTTGTGCAATTTCCTACTAGCCGGGGAAGTTCCATCCTTAAAATCCAAATCATCAGGAAAAGTTTAAGAGAAAGAAATAGTTAGCTATGCTGTATGAATTTCACAGTGATAGCAAATCGTTCCGTCTGGCACTAGGTCATTTTGAATCCCCAGGTGATAACTAGAGGCATGTAAAAATTGTCCTCAATTGGATATAATGGCTGCAAATGGAGTATCCTGCAGTATTTCCAGTTCTTTATGCTTTCTACTGCATTAATGTATTTGAACTTGGTGAGAATTATCAATAATGATAGCATGGGATGCGACAGAACTGTGCTCTTAATTTCGGTTGCTTAAGATTTTACCTGATGCCATGATGAGTCACGAATTACCATGAAATGATACATCAGAAATCTAAAAAGTGAGATTGCCCTCCAGGAAATAAATACATTACAGACTGTGAGATGCTCAGATACTATAGTTATTGGGGCCAGACAGACAGAGAAATACATCATCTGATCAAATTTGACCCCCTCAGAACAATCAATTTGGTCATGCCTACTAATAAAGTAGTGCTGTATTTTGAGGGATCATATCACAGTCTAACACAAACCATAATCTATAAATCATCTGCTAAAAGTTTGAATATGTAATTATCCTGTGGAACTCATTGCCACAAGACATCATTGAAATCAAGGGTTTAGTGAGATTGCACAAGGGATTGTGCATTTCCATGGATGAGAACATGAACAACTCCATTAGCAGAGCTGGTTGAAAATACCAATAATTTTTTGTGGGAAATGTCAAAACTTTTTAAAATTTTCATCAAAATTTCCTGTGAAAAATGTTTGGCTTTCAAAACCAGTTCTCAATAAAAACACAAAATATTGTGAGACTCATGAGAAAAATTGCGAGAATTAGCAGCATTGTTTACTGCCCAAGGAAGTGTTTGGTTAACACCCAGCTTAGTGTTCAAAAGATAAATATGGCACCCAAGAGTTAATCTCCTAAAGTAAAATTTTACAAAGACCCTACTTAGGCTTCCAAGTTACTTAGACTTAGATCCTCAACTATATTTAGGAGCCTAATTCCCCATGGGCTCCTAAATACCTTTGAGGATTGGCACTTTAGGCTCTTTTGAAAATACATTACTTCTAAATTTTTATGTAGGTGTCTAAATAGCTGGCCTGGTTTTCCAAGTGCTGAGCACTCAGCAGCTCCCACTGACTTGAAAAACCCCAGCACCTGGGGACTTCAGTACTTTCAAAAAACAGGCCAGCTATTTGAACACCTAAATATGGAGTGATTTCAATGGCGTCAGGCCAGTGAACGAAGCTCAGTACAGAAATAGATATAAATACATCCTGGTATGTTACACAGTCATGGCCTGTCATAGGGTATAATACATCACCTAAATGTCTGTGAAAAGATATTAACAGTCCCTCTTGTGGCTGTTAGATTCCTGAACCCGAGTCCTGCATGGCCTGTGAGTACAAACAAATTCTCAGAAATCTTAAAGATATCAGATATGTAAGGGGGAAATCCAGTAGCGTAGCCAGGGGGGGAAGCAGGGGGAGCGGCCACTCCCACTGTGAGGAGAAGCGGCACCGCCCGAGCCCCGCTGCCGGAGCCGGGCTCGGGCGGCGCTTTAAAAGAGCCCCGCAGCGGCTGGAGCCCCGGGCCCTTTAAAGCGCCGCCCGGTGACTACAGCGGGAGCGAGGAGGCGCCTTTTTATAGCGCCGCTCCCCCTATGCTCCAGACCTGCCTACGCTACCGGGGAAATCAACTCTGGTGTGTGCTTTTCAGTGCCAGAGCAGCAAGAGGACAAGATACATTGCCTCTGCAGGGAATTCAGACAGGCAATTAGACGCGCATAGTGCAAATATTAACTTAATCATTCAAAACGTTCCTGAGGATTTCTAGATCATTTCAGATTTCCCACACTAGTTCTGGGTCTTTGCATTTGACCTCTGTTTAGGCTACAGCTCCCCTGGCAGGCATCCTGGTATGGGATGCAGATGTGCCCACAGCACAGGGGGCAGTGCGATCTAGTGGATGGAGCAGTAGATGGGAGTCAGGAGACCTGGGCTCTATTCTGAGCTTGGCTGCTGTCAGGCAATCACTTCGGCTCTCTGAGCCTTTGTTTCCCCTCCCACCCTTTGTCTGTCTTGACTAATAAGACTGAAAGCTCTTTGGGACAGGGTCTGTCTCCCATTATAAATATGTACAGTGCCTTGCACTGTGGAGCCTTGTTCTCAGTTGTGGCACCTAGACATTACAAGGGATGAAATCTCTCCTAGTAAATCCCCTGGGAAGAGGCCAGTCTGCTCATTAGTATTTAATGTTTGAGTTGATCAATACGGAATTACTTTGTGTCCTAGTGGATAGAGCACTGGACTTGGATTCAGGACACCTGGGTTCTCTTGCTGGTTCTGCAGCTGGATGACCTGGCATTCAGCTCTCCCCCGGTCCATCTCACAGCAACGTTGGCATGTCACATTCTGGCTCATTTGTGCTTGTTTGTCTCACACCAGCCTTTTGCCCTAAAGGAGGGGTGGAAAGTCATACATCTCACTCCGTTACAGGAACGTAAGATCAGCTGAGATGATTTAAAGATATTAATAGTACTAAATAGTAATAAATAAACTTCTTGGGTGGATGCAGCCAATGGTCCTGTGTGTGTACATGCACACTTCTTAATTCTAATTGTGTAGGATAAAGCTCCTGCCTGCATTTAGGAAAAGCTATTTCTATTCCTGTATGCTTTTAGGGCAAGTCACTGCCTCTCTGTGCCTCGGTTTCCCCATCTGACAATGACCTCCCTTGTAAAGTGCTTTGAGATCGGCTGATGGAAAGCATGGTGTAATTGATAGGAATTATTAATACTGGAGCCAATTCCCTGCAACCCTTAGCCAATTCCCTGCAAACTCTCACTGATCTTGGAAAAGAGGAGACTAAGAGGGGATATGATAGAGGTATATACAATTATGAGTGGTGTGGAGGAAGTGAATAAGGAAAAGTTATTTACTTGTTCTCATAATAAAAGAACTAGGGTCCACCCAATGAAATTAGTGGGCAGCAGGTTTAAAACCAATAAAAGGAAGTTCTTCTTCACACAGCGTACAGTCAACCTGTGGAACTCCTTGCCTGAGGAGGCTGTGAAGGCTAGGACTATAACAGGGTTTAAAAGAGAACTGGATAAATTCATGGAGGTTAAGTCCATTAATGGCTATTAGCCAGGATGGGTAAGAAATGGTGTCCTTAGCCTCTGTTTGTCAGAGGGGGGTGATGGATGGCAGGAGAGAGATCACTTGATCATTACCTGTTAGGTCCACTCACTCCGGGTCACCTGGCATTGGCCGCTGTCGGTGGACAGGATACTGGGCTGGATGGACCTTTGGTCTGACCCAGTACGGCCTTTCTTATGTTCTTATGTTCTTATCTCCAGTTGGTGCCAATGCGAGCTTTGCCGGAGTAATGACTGCAGGAAATTACCCCATTTACCACAGAAGGTCACTCACACGGGTAGCCCGATACCTGGGCTTGTTGTAGATGGCTCGGTCCCAAGGAACGTGTTATGCTCCCCAGAGGTACCCAGGGCTTTGCGGCACCTCTCACCACCTGCCTTTAGCATGAGAGAGCCTTGTCTGTACTTGCCAGGTGCCAGCTTCCTGTCTCTCTCAGTCACAGGCAACACAAGCACGTCCCTCTCAGCCCACGCAGGCTCCGCTGTCCCTCCTGCAGGCGAGCGATAGGTGCACTCCAATGCCTGAGCCCTCTGAGTGTTCCCCTGTGGTGCCCAGCCCCTGGACGCTCACAGATTTATCAGAGCCGCTACCCCAGGGCTCTGGGGGCTATTTAAAGGGCCGGGGTGATAGCTGCAGCGGGAGCTCCGGGCCCTTTAAATAGCCGCCGGAGCCCAGCTGCCGCTACCCCAGGGCTCTAGCAGCGGGGCTCTGGCGGCAATTTAAAGGGCCTGGAGCTCCAGCCACTGGGGACCCTCCTTTCATGAGATTCAGGTCTGCTGGCAACTTGTCTCCACCCGATGAAGGGTGCCTGGTGCCTCTACATTAGGAGCCTAATACTTTGAGGATCTGGGCCTAGATTTAGGTTCCCAAGTCCATTTGAAAATCCCACTAGGCACCTGTCTGCATCTTTAGACACTTAAATACCTTTGAAAATCTGGCCCTAAAGTCTTATGTTTGGTAGGAAAACTCCCACCTACTCTAGGAACAAACTCACTCCCAAATCCACTGGCAAATTGATCTCTCTGTAGGAATACAACCGTGAGTTATTCTGGACCATTGCAAACGCTCCTTTTTTAAAAACTTTTCTCAGGGGGTTTATAGAGCTCTGCCAATATTTCCCCATTGCCTGGTCCTCATAGATCTAAAAGGTTTCTACCTTACAGCAAAGGGAGCAGTCAACAATGTACAGTAACTCCTCACTTGACACTGTAGTTATGTTCCTGAAAAATGCGATTTCAAGCGAAACGATGTTAAACTAATCCAATTTCCCCATAAGAATTAATGTAAATACGGGGGTTAGGTTCCAGGAAATAAGTTTTAAACAAACAATTGAATACTGGTACACAGCGATGATGATAGTGAAGCTTGGTTGAGGTGGAGGTCTCAGAGGGTGGGAATTTCCCAGGGAATGGCTTATTAAATGAAGTATCAGAGGGGTAGCCGGGTTAGTCTGGATCTGTTTGTTGCTTTTACTAAATGAACTAGCACTCCACTGAGCCCTCAAGGGTTAACTCTCACACTCTACAAGCCAGCAGGAAAGATGTGTTTCAGAGATAGAGATGCATATTTCCACTTAGGTATCAAGAGTGGGGTCAGAAGTACACTGCCTTGTTAATTAGCTGCAGCTGCAGCTTCTGCCTAAGGCAGCAGCTCCCTCCCTCGTGTGTCCCCCTTGCTCTATGGAAGATGGGGTAAGCAAGGTGCAGGGGGACATTAGCCCCCCTCTTCTTCTCCTCCCCCCCCCACACAGGAAGCAGGCAGGAGTCTTGGAGAGCAGCACATGGCAGTGGGGGAAGGGACAGCTGAACTGCCATTGATAGCCTGCAAACTACATTAGAAGGGAGCATTTCACAACTGTAAACGAGCATGTTCCCTAATTGATCAGCAATGCAAGAACGAAACAACGTTAACCGGGACGACGTTAAGTGAGGAGTTCCTGTACATTTAAAACTTACGGAGCATAGACAACTGGTGCTTCCCCATGCTGGGGCAGCGAAAGCCAGAGGGGAGGACACGTGACTGTCACAAGTGTCTCCTCCCAGCCCCGCCCCCAGCCCCGTGCTTCCCCCACCCGCTCCCAGCCCCATGTCACTTGCAGGGGCTGGCGGTCGGGGGGGGGGGGGAAGAGGCTCTGTCCTTCCACTACGCCGGCTCTCCCCGGCAGCCAGGCCTGGGCGGGGAGCAGGATGGAGCCGCTCCACATCGCTGCTCTGTGCAGTGTAGCCAGCTGCCTGGGAGAGAGCCTGGCTGGGGAGGGGCAGTTCCGGGGACAGGGCCTGAACATGCTGGGGAGCAAGGGGGCGGGGGTCCAGCTCGCTTGCTGTCCCCAGAAGCTAAGCCTGGGCAGGCGCAGCCATCCGCCGCAGCCAGGTGCTCTCCCAGGCAGCTGTTGCGCTGGGCAGCATCCCAATGGCTGGAATAGGTTCCGGCCCCACCCCTTCTGCTCCCTGCCTGGGCTGGCTGCTGAGAGGGGGGCACTTGACCCCCTCAGCTCCCCACCACCCCGACGCGGTCGCCTCATTTATTGTCAAAGATTTTTATCTTCCTTTTCTTATTCCCTGAGGAGAAACTGGAGGGCACAGCGTACGTGTCTGTTTCCAATATCCGTGTATTGCTTTTGCCAAAGGAACGATTTTAGCAGAGCCACTTTATATACGCAAGGCACACGGCGATTTTAACGTCTATGCAGAGCAGGGGAAAACTGCTGTGGAGTGAATGTAGCTGCATTAGTCAAAACTGAGCTTGCAGGCGCTTTCAGTACACACCTGCATAAGGATTCGTCTTCTGTTCAAATCGCTCTCGGCATAAAACATTCAATCATGTGAAATGAAAAACGTGCAACGGGCTGAAATTACAAACTTGGTCTATATTTTTTTTTTTAAATGAGAAATCATATGTCATGTCACCTAGAGTGAAAGCTAACTTAATATATTCCCTTAAAAGCCAAGGAGTATAATTTGGCTGTCATAAAAACCCACCGATTATAAAATGTGTTTTGTGATGTAGTTTGAATGGACTCACTGTGGGCTCCATATATGGTAAAACTGTCAAAGAGATGGTAAATAACATATAATTTATGAACCGAACGAGTCAATCAGGAACCTGCTGCTGAAATAAGATGGGGCTCGAGGTCTGAAAGGGCACTCTGTGGCGTTTTGTTTCTCTAGCACCACAGCTTGCTGCTGAATGGGGTCCTTGGGGCAGAGGCAACTGTTAGGCAGAGGAAACCATGATTAAGGCTGTCAGAAAGTTGTGCCTGTTTGGTTCAAAAGTTGTGGCCGCAGTTGAAGTGGTGGTTTTGGTGTGGTCGGTTGAAGTACCATTAAAAAACAACAGATAAAAATGGCCGCCTCTCCATCATGGTGGGCAGGTGTGTGTAGAGGGGCCCTCAAGGCAGAGGGGTGGTGGGGGTACAGGGTAAAGTGGGTTTCAGAACAGAGGTGTGTGGAAGGTTTGTGAGGCCAGCTGGGGGCTGCAAGGCCTAAATGCTTGTTTTGTAGCTGAGTAGATGTTGAGTTGGCAGCAGGATCCTTTGCCCTCCATCAGGGGCTAGATTACCCCTCCACCCCCAATCCTCAGGACATGGTCAGGGGACAAGCCCTTGCACCCTAGAGTCGGCCCCAGCTCAGAGACTCTCGGCGGCTCTGTGCAGGGCCGGCACCACTGGGGCTCCCCTGTCCCAGCTCAGCACCCTGTGGGAGGAGCAAGCCCCAACCCCTGCCTGGCCCCACTCTCCGGGGCCTCCCTTAGCCCAGACCCCAGCACAGCCTGACAGCTGCAGAAGGCAAAGTCCTCGGTCACGCAGGAGCTGCTGCTGCTTGGTGGGCCCAGCCTGTGCCACCTGGCAGAGGCAGAACTGGACCTGGGTGAAATGTTCAGCCAGCACCAGCAGGGCTGAGTGCAGGCAGGGGGCTCACTGCAGAGCCAGGGCAGCGCACAGGACAAGGCGCCGGGGGAGACTGACTCCAGCTTGCACAGATCCCTGTCCCCGCTCCCCATCCCCCTACCGGATCATGATGGAGGGGTGCTGTAGCCAGGCGGGGTGGTGCCTCCCCAGAGGCCAGAGTGGGCGGAGCCAGGAAGCTCTGGGCCCGCCCCTCAGAGAGTCAGGGAAGTATAAAGGCGCGACCCGGAGGTATAAAGGCGGGCCCGCAGAGCTCACTTGGGGACCAGCCGCCGGGGAGGCCAGATGCCGCCAGCCTAGCCCGCGACTGGGAAAACCCTGCGGCCCCAGGGACATGCCGAGACTGGCCGGACCTGCCGAGTGGCTGCTATCCGGAGGAGCTGCCGGACCTGCTGAGCGGCTGCTATCCAGAGGAGTGGCCAGACCTGCCGAGCGGCTGCTATCCGGAGGAGTGGCCGGACCTGCCGAGCAGCTGCTATCCGGAGGAGCTGCCCCTCGCCCGTTACCATGGTGCTGGGTCCCGCCGAGGACACCACCCTGACTCAGATTCCCTACGAGGGGGAGTCCGGAAGTAGCCCGGGGGCAGCCGACCCTAGTCTGGCTGTAACTCTGCCAGAGCCAATGTCAGTGTGTTGTGGCCAGGATCCCCACTGACTCAGCAGTGGGTTTTTCTGCCGCTGCTAGGACCCCGGGCTGGGACGCAGTGGAGTGGGTGGGCCTGCGGCCCCCCTGCCACCCAGTGTGCGGGTGGCAGTCTCCCCCTCTCCCCGGCCGCTCAGAGCCAGGAGCCTGGTGCCTTCTATTGGGCAATTTGCTCAGCCCCTGCCGGAGGGTCTGAGCCCCAGACTGTTTGCTTGCCGCCCCGCCCTGATCCTGGGCTTATATTCTGCCGCTTGCAGGACCCTACCTGAGGTGTTAGCACCATAGACTGAGGATTCCCCAACCCAGCCGAGTGTGTGCAGGTGGCCTACAGGTAGCCAGGCCAAAGTGGTGTTGCGACCCTGTGAGTAGCGCTGCGACCTGGTGCATGGGGTCACAACGCCACTCAAATTCGTGGTGACTATAAAAAGTTGCAGTGAGTGCTGGAAATTGTGGCAGGCATTAAAAGTTGTGGCCTCTGCAACAAAATTGAGGCCTGTGATTTTCTTACAGCCTTAATCAGCATTCCTAGTAACATGGCATTAAAGCTGTTAAGGGAATTGTGTATGGGTTTTGTCTTGGGGCCATCTTTGGGTGCTTTGTTTGTACAGTGCCAAGCACAACAGGGTTCTGGTTTATGACTAGGGCTCCAAGACACGACAGTAATAGAAATAAATAATATCTGTATAGCGCTGGCTCTGGAAGCCACATCTTGCTATACCCATGTGGAATGCACACAAAACCCCAGCTGGAAAGAACATAAGGATGAAGCTGGCTCGGGGTAACCTGACACATTTGGCTTTTGTGGGGTTAATCTGAGGGGAGGATTTCACCCTCTGTGCTAAGTAGAAAGCCCTCCTACCTGGAAGTGCCTCATTATACCAAGGTCCTCCCAGAGCCTCTTGGGAACTAGAGCACCAACAACTCTATGAATATAACTCCTCTCTCCACCCCATTCCACTGGCTTCAGTGGAACATCAGCAGAAGGAGACAGTGCTGGAAGCAGCCAGATGCACCTGCCCCGTGGGAACGTCATGCTGACTACGACTGTGGGGATGCCGCGGCCGGCCCTGAGCCACTAAAAGTTTGCAGACTCAACAGTCTGCTAGGGACTTTGCTATTGATTTCACACAAAAGGCAGTCAGATAGTATGGTGATGGGCAGCAATAAAGCTTACCTAGGCTCCTTAAGACCTTTGAAAATTTAGCCCAGGCAGACTAAGGTCCAGATCCCCAAAGGTATTTAGGAACCTAATACCCATCAATCCTTCCCTTTTCTTAAGAATAATTATATTACAATGTTATGCTAGGTGCTGTACAAATGCAAAGGTAGAGGCAGCGCTATGTATGGAGAACAAGAGAGAACGAGAGAGAGAGAGAGAGGTAGCTGGTTCACCCTGAGCTTAAGCATAGTCAAAAAAAGTGTAGGCTCGTTGATTTAACAAATAATCTATAAATAGACAATTAAATCACGCAGCCTCTTCTGTAAAGCCCTACTGTGTGAAGAGCGTGGCTGATAGCTGTGGAATCAGTTAAAAGTCACCTTTGTGGCAGCATCATATTTACACTGTTATGCACACAGATTCCTTATTATATTGCCCTGAGGGATTCAGATTTGTATTTTCTTGATGAAGTCAGAAAAGCATTAAAGTGCATTGGGTATTTTTAATGCAGCGACAGTATCAGAGAAAGTCAATCCCAAGAGTTAGACACGCTTTTACAACCCAAACAGCCGTTCCTAATGTAGGCCCCAGTTCTGGCTGCCTTATTTGCATAGCGTAGGATCTTACTCTGCGAGTAGGGATTGTGCACAGAGTAATGGTGACATAGTCAGGCCCTGGGTTTTCTCAGGATCAATTATATCAGGACAGATCCTCCACGGCTGCAAATAGTTACAGTGCCAGTCAAGTCAATGGAGCTATGTTACACACCAGCTCAGGATCTGGCCCATTGTTTGTAAACGTACACTGTATTTACCTGACAATGCACCATCTGTAACAGCTGCCGCATGTACAAGTGCGGTGCTTTACTCCTGGTGAGTTACAAGGAGCTGACGTCACAGCCTCAGTGGGAACGACTAACGAGGGTGTCTTTTTATAGTCTGTGTTTCTAGCACAACCCGTGCAACAGTGAGCTCGGGCTCAGCAGAGACAGAGGCAGATTTTAATGCAGATAGCTAAAAAAAGACTAGACCCCCTCAGACGTAGAAATTACCAGTGTCCAAAGCTATGAGGCAGCAATAGCTGTGAGTTGGTAGGGTTCTCAGGATACCTGGGTTCCAATCCTAGCTCTTCTTGTGACTGTGGGCCAGTCACCTCCCCTCTGTCCCACGGTTTCCCCTCCTACCTTTTAGCTTATCAATGTAGGCTGTAAGTGTAAGGCTGACAGACCCTGGTCGTTGTTGGGAGGGCTTGAACCTGGGGCCTCTGGAGCTTAGCACATCAGCCTCTACTGCATGACTTAAAAGCCAACTGGCTCTTAGCCAAGACTGTAGAACAGACTCATTAATCTCTCTCTAAGTGGTCTCGGTGCCACTAGATGGGACAGAACACCACACCCAGGAGGTGTGTGGGTTACATAAGCACTTTGAGACAGGGCCAGTCTCTCACTACATGTCTGTGCACAGCGCCTAGCACAGCGGGGCCCCGATCTCAGCTGGAGTCTCTGGGAACTGCTGGAATAATAATTTTTCTGGGAACAAAACTTCAAAGGCCTCATCCAAAACCCACTGCAGTTAATGGGAAATTTTGGGTCGGGCCCTAAAAGAACGTAGTGCACCAGTTTCTACTCCTCTCTCTGCAAGAACGTAGGTAACACCTGAATCGGATTTTACACTAGAGTGTGGTCTGTATGGATGCCAAATGAAAGTAGCACCTCTTCCGCTCCGCATGTGTCCAGTGTCCACCCTGTTGTTCTAAAAGCCTGATTCTGTCTTGAAAAGTGCCCTCTCCCCCAGTCCCCCATGTTCTGTATGAAATGCATCCTTTCAGTGTGCTAAGCTGGGGTGGGGGTGTGGGGTTACACTCTCAACAGCCCGTCACACAGGGCTGCACTGACAGATGGCAGCGACCTGCTGGTGAAACAGGGCTCAATGCAGAGTGTGACATCTTTGAAGGGTTGAGCACAGTGCTGAATCTGTTGATGTGAATTAGCAGGTACAGTTCTTTAAGCAGCTGAATATGTTACAGAGTGGTTACCATGTTTCTTCTTCTGCAGTACAAGAGTGAGCGAGCCATCATGACTCCAACTCTGTCTGTGTTTCTAATCGGGGATTTGTGCTAACTCTACCACATGCAGTGATTGGCAACAAGGATTTCAAGAGCCTTCCATGAATCAGAGTAGCAAAACAATCGAACACAATGCTTGCAGCCCTGAGGGGGAGATAGGAGTCTGCTACAACTGTGGGTGCTCTGAACTACTGAACTAACAGCAGCGGGGTGAAATGGCAGGCTCTGCTGGAAAAATGGAAGCCTTCGACAGAGCCATGGAGCACTGGCCCACATGTATCAAGAGGCTGGAGCAGTATTTTGAAGTAAATGAGATTCCCTCAGAAAATCATGGAGCAGCAATACTGAGTGTAATGGGAGGAAAAATACACAGTTTAGTACACACAGTCTGATCACGCAGGGATGCTAGCAAGCAAAACCTTTAGAGAGAGAGTGAAAATTGTCCAAGAGCTCTTGGGACCCAAGCCACTGATTATGGCAGAAAGGTTCAATGGCATCAACTTGGAGGAGAATTTATTTCCTCTTTTGTGACAGAGATAAAAAGATTGTCCGAACAATGTGCTTTTAAGGATGGGCTTAAGAGATAGATTGTGTGTGGCCTGCTTAACGAAAGCATACTGAAGCAGTTCAACTAAGGCAAATCTTACCTTTAAACACGCAGTAGAAATTGGAGTCGTGATGGAAAGTTCGACCAGGGATGCAATAGAATTGAATACCAAAGCTAAAACAGACATAGGAATGCATAAACTATCTGTAACCCAAGGCAAGAGTCAGTCCGCTCACCAGACAGATGCTATTGGTGTGGAAAAGGCTTCCACACGCCTTCTGACTGCTGATGTGAAGATGCATATTGCAGACACTGTAATAAAATAAAAAAGGCATATTCAAGTGCTTTGTTGCACTAAGAAAAATAAGAAAGAGACAATATCAGGGTATAGAAAAAGGAATATCAGTGTACACTCTGTTGACAGAGGCAGTAGTGACACAGAGTGTGAGAGTGGAGTAGCCAGCCTGGATATATATTAGTGTGAACAAAAATAATAAAAATCTGGTTGACACCCTGGATGGCGGGAAAAACATTCAAAATGGAATTGGGGACAGGCTCTGGTATCTCACATTCGAAATATGAGAAAACTTAAAAATACCAGATCGAGGGAAACAATGATGTTGCTAAAAACATGTATGGAAGAAAAGACAGTGTCAGTTGGAGTGATGCAAGAGAAAGTGGAGTATAAAAATAAGCAATGATTATTAGACTTATATGGCATTGAGAAGGGGAGACCGGCCCTGTAGGGCCATGAATGAATACATACATAAAGTTCCTCTGGATAGGAATTCTCTAAAGATGCTGCAGTCACTGTCAGCAAACTCCACTAAAACAGTTCAACAGCAGCGGGAAGGGATATTAAGTCAGGAACTCTAAAACACATGAAGGCTAAACTAATCCTAGCTGAGAAAGTGCAGCCCCAGTTTCACAGAGCTTGACCTGTCCCTTACAGTATTCACTTGAAGGTAGATGCTGAATTGGAACGTCTGGAAAAAGAGGCCATACTTTGCAAAGTGGCCTGGAGTGAGTGGGGAATGCCTATCCTTCCAATTGTAAAAAAGTGCGGTGCAGAAAGCGTGTGTGGAGATTTTAAAGTCACCATAAACACTGCACTGAAAGTTGAAATTTAGCTCCTGCGTTGAATTGAAGACATTTTTGCTACACTGGCAGGGGGACAATGATTCAGGAAAATTGATTTGTCACTGACCTACCTAGAAGTGGAAGCTGAGGAAGAGTCTGAACCATACCTCATAATCAAGACACAAAAGGTTTGTACCAGTACAACTAGTTAGTGTTTGGTGTTACTTCAGCTCCTGCTATATGGCAATCGGCAGTGGACCAAGTTTAAAAGTTATCCTGAAAAGAGTGGTATTTGGATGACATTATTGTGACTCATGGAAGTGATGAAGAACATTTGGAAACCATGAAAAGGGCATTAAAATGTCTAGAAGAATATGGGTTATGAGCCAATTGCATAAAATACAATTTGTTCAAGGACTCAACAGCTTATTGTGGGCGTGTTATTGATGTACAAGGCCTACATAAATCTCAGGAGAAGGTTAAAGCATGTCATGCTTCCTCACGAGGAATAGGGGCTGTTATATCGTGCACTGTGCCAGGTCGCAGTGAGAGACCCATAGCATTGCCTCCAGATCTCTCACAGTGAGAGAATGCAGCTATGCACAAATGGACAAAGAGGCTTTAAGTTTGTAGGTGATGTGAAGAAATTCCACCCGGACCTAGAAGGGAGGAAATTTATCCCTGTTACAGACTACCAATCCCTAGTAGCAATCCTTCGTTTGAGGAAGGGAGTTTTTGGGACAATGGCAGTACGTATGCAAGCGTAGGCTCTCTTCTTACCTGGGCTCCAGCCTGATCTGGAACATCTCCACCACAAGTAAATGGCCCCTTAGCCTAAGCCCTGCGAGCCAGAGCCAGCTGGTATGGGCCAGCCACGATTTTTAACTGCAATGTAGACATACCTTAAGAGGACCAAAAGAATGCCATCAAGGCTAAAGAGCAGAATAATGGAGGCCATTAGAGGCAAAAAGCCATCCTTTAAAATTTGGAAGTGAAATTCTAATGAGGTTAATAGAAAGGTGCACAAACTCTGGCAGGTTAAATATAATAAAGGCAGACCAAGAAAGAATTTGAGATGCAACTTGCTAAAGATGTAAAAACTAACACTAAGACTTTTTTAAAGTACATCAAAAGCAAGAAGCCTATGAAACAGGCCATGGGGCCACCAAACCACCAAGGTACTAAAGGAGCACTCAAGAAGACAAGGCCATTGAAGAGAAGCTATGGGAATCCTTTGCATCGGTCATCACTGCAGAGGCTGTTGGAGAGATACCCACAGAGCTTTACTTTTTTTGCTGACAAATCTGAAGTATAGTCCCACATGGATGACTCCGCAGTAGAGGTTTTAGAAAAAAACGGATAATTTAAACAGTAATAAGTCACCAGGACCAGAAGGTATTCCTCAATGAGTTCTGAAAGAACTCAACTGTGAAATTGCAGAACTACTAATAACCTATTGCTGAAACAAGCCTCTGTACCAGATGACCAGAAGGTAGTTAATGGTAATACAGATTTTTAAAATAATACTCCACAGGTGATCCTGATATTTAGAGTCTGGTAAGCCTAACTTCAGTACCAGGCAAATTGGTGGAAGCTACAGTAAGGAACAGAATTATCAGACACATAGAGAAATCTAATTTGTCTGGGAAGCATCAACATGACTTTTGTAAAGGGAAATCATGCCTCACCAATCTACTACAATTCTTTGAGGGTGTCAATATGTCAACAAGCATGTAGATAAGAGTGAAAAATATCAATATAGTTTACTTGGATTTTCAGAGAGCCTTTGACAAGGTCCCTCACCAAAGGCTCTTAAGGAAACTAAAAGTCATGGGATAAGATGGAAGGTCCCCTCATGGATCAGTAACTGATTAAGAAATAGGAAACAAAGGGTAGGAATAAATGGTCAGTTTTCACAATGGAGAGAGGTAAACAGTGGGGTCCCCAAAAGATCTGTACTCGAACCAATGCTATTCAACATATTAATAAAAGATCTGGAAAAGGGAGTGAACAGTGAAATAGAAAAGTTTGCAGCCGATACAAAATTATTTAAGTTAAGTCCAAAGCCGACTGTGAAGAGTTACAGGGGATCTCACAAAATGGGGTGACTGGGTAACAAAGTTGCAGATGAAATTTAACATTGATAAAGTACAAAATATTGCATATCGGAAAAAGTAATCCCAACTATACATACCAAATGATGGGGTCTAATTTAGCTGTTATCACTCAAGAAAGATCTCGGAGTCACTGTGCATATGTCTCTGAAAACTTCTGCTGAATGTGCAGCAGCAGTCAAAATGGCTAACAGTATGTTAGGAACCATTAGGAAAAGAATAGATAATAAAACAGAAAAATATCACAATGTCACTATATAAATGTACACCCACACCTTGAATACTGCTTTCAGTTCTGGTCGCCCCTTCTCAAAAATATATATTAGAATTAGAAAAGGTACAGAGAAGGGCAACAAAAATTATTAGGCCGTATGGAATGGCTTCCGAGGAGAGATTAAAATGTCTGGGACGGTTCAGCTTAGAAGAGAGACAAGTTAGGGCAGGGGGACATGACCATGAACAGTGTGGAGAAAGTGAATAAAGAAGTGTTATTTACCCTTTTCCCACAATACAAAAACCAGGGGTCACCCAGTGAAATTAACAGACAGCAGGTTTAATTCAAACAAGGGGAAATACTTCTTCACACCATGCACAATTAACCTGTGGAACTTGTTGCCATGGGATGTGGTGAAGGCCAAAAGTATAACTGGGTTCAAAACAGAATTAGATAAGTTCATGGAGGATAGGTCCATCAATAGCTATTAGCCAAGATGGTCAGGGACGCAACCCCATGTTTGGTGGCAACTCTAAACCTCTGTCTGCCAGAAGCTGGGAGGGTAAGACAGGGTGGTTCACTCCAACTGCCCGGCTCTGTACACTCCCTTGAAGCTCTGCACCGGACATGGTCTAAGACTGGGTACTAGGCTAGAAGGACCATTGGTCTCACCCTGTATGGCCGTTCCTATGAGTCAGAGGTTGGATTGGGAACCAAATACTCTCCAAAGCCCTGTTCACAAAATAAGCTCCACCCCACATTGGAGCAGGGGCGGAGGGATAGCTCAGTGGTTTGAGCATTGGCCTGCTAAACCCAGGGTTGTGAGTTTAATCCTTGAGGGGGCCATTTAGGGATCAGGGGCAAAAAAATTGGGGATTGGTCCTGCTTTGAGCAGGGGGTTGGACTAGATGACCTCCTAAAGTCCCTTCCAACTCTGATATTCTATGATTCATGTGAATCACTCACATGAGACACCACTTGCAGTGGTCTATCCAGATGTTCAAAATAGGAGCATGCACACAAGCACATGCAGTTTTGAACTGAGATGACTCCAGTCTGTCCTGCTCCTGGTGCTACTTCAGATGACTGCAGATTGTCACATGATGGATTGCTATTGGAAAGATGGGGGGCGGGGAGGACTCATTCTCCCCTTACAGGCAGTCACAAGGGTTGAGGAATCCTAGATTTTGAAGAGGCTGATATAATTCTGTTTTGTCCATCCTTTGATGGACTCTGAGTTATTAGCAGAGTCACGTTAGTCTTCTTGTACTTGTTGTTTGAAGCCTAGACCCCTTCTCTTTGAGTTCAGTGTGTGTTATCCATTTTTTACTAGAGTTTATTTCTCATTTTGGCTCATCCGTCTTTTAACTCCAGTCGGCTGGGACAAATCTGCTCCATGGTGGAGGCAACAGCTGGTCCACGTGTTAGCTGAACCCAGTGAGGCGATGCACAGCAATCTGCAACTCTACTGCATGAACATGCTCATGCAGGCTTCCTCTTTTTTGCTGAAGATCCTAAATGCTAAGTCCAGGGCAGGCACTAGTGTAAGTTCTGTGCTAGTCCCTTCAAACCCCATTTAAAGTACTCTTCCCAGAGCCGAAATCCATCCCACCATTAGTTCATCAACACATATTATAGAGCTGCTCATTTTGCTCAAAGGGTGCCTGTGTGTTGCAACAGACCCATACGTTTAGTATGGGGGTGTTTTTTAAATAAAAGTTAGGCTTGGTCAGATAAGGCCAGATTCCCATCCGGTAAAAAAATCAGCATAACTCCACCATCACCTCCACTCCATTGCCTGTGAGGGAATTAGCTCAAATGGTAAAGCGCTCGCTTGTTATGGGGATTAGACTAGATGACCCTTGTGGTCCCTTCTAACCCTATGGTTCTATGAAACGAAGCTTCACCGATTCATACCAGCTGGAGATGTGGCCCTTCGTTGGAGCTGGTTGGCATTTCATTAATATTTTAGGCATTGATCAATCAATCAGTCTCGGTACGGTGTTACCATGAGGGTTATGTCATTTCTTTCTATTTTTCTGGCAGCAAAAATACAAACTACAGATGGGGATCGAGTGCAGTGACACGGTCGAGGAAGCTGGAATGCTGTCATATTGAATCAAAAAGTGATGCACTTGGAGTTGATGTGTGACCCAGCTTTGCACTCCAGGGCGTAGGAGAAAAAACACTGATTTTATTTAAACTGCCACTGAGAAATATTTAGGTTAATATCTGGTGGGGCGTTTTGTTGCACAAATGCAAAGGCCACTTTGAGCTCTCCTCTGCAGACCGGCACTGCAGAACCAGGCTTCCTCCTCTTGCTGCTTATTTGCTTGTGTCACAGCATCCAATTATGTAGACATAAGCTAACAGCTCCATAGTTAAAAGCTGCTACAAGTAATATGAACCCACTGTAACTATGATGCTGGTTCAATAAGGTATGTAATCACATGCCTAATCGAGTTCGTAATCCTAATCTAAAACCTAATCGTAAACCTGTGAATCCCTCAACAAGGCGTCTCACATGCGTAACGTTACGCACGTGCTTAAATATCTTCCTGTATCAGAGACAAGGTGGGTGAAGTAATATCTTTTATTGGACCAACTTATGTTGGTGAGAGAGACAAGCTTTCGACCTACACAGAGCTCTTCTTATGCCACTCTTCTATCCGGGCATATCTCTATTGCCGCTAAGGCTGTGACCCATGGCCGGCCCAAAACATTTTGGCACCTGAGGCAGGGAGCTCAAATGACGCCCTCATGCCCCCTCGCTTGGGCCAAAACGTTGAAAGGTCTCTTGTGCCCTCCTTCCTCCAGCACAGCACTCCACCATCTCTGTGTATCTAGAGCAGAGAGAATCCATATGCACCAGCAGCAGACACAATTTTCTACACTCTGGGTCCTAGTGGTGCCCCCCCACAGTCTGGCACCTGAGGCGGCCACCTCAGTTCGCCTCATGGTAAGGCCAGCCCTGCTCTGACCCTGGAAGTACTGTTCCTTGGCATGGGTGGTAGAATAAAATGAGGTACAGGCATCAGTCCAAGCTAAAGCAAACAGTCAGCCAATGGGGCTAACAGCAATGGGCATACTGCTTGGGCCATGTAAATGGCATTATGCAAATGCAGCAAAAGAATATTTCATTTATAGATATCTCAGTTTTAAAGCCAGAAGGGACCATTATGATCATCTAGTCTGACCTCCTGTACAACAGTTCAGGGAACCTCTTCCAGTAATTTCTGCAGAAGCCCATAACTTTTATATGAGTTATAGCATAGTTTTGGAAAGACAGACAGCCTTGACTTAATGATTGCAAATGCTAGAGAAGCCACCGTGTCTCTGGGGAAGCTGTTCCAACAGTTAATTGCTCTCACTGTTAAAAATCTGCACTGGTTCTCGTCTGAATTTGTTTAGCTTCGGCTTGCTGTCATTGAATCTTGTTATGCCCCTCTTTCTAGCTTTGTGAAAGGAAAGGCTAGGGCAGCATGGACTAGTGGGTAGAATGCTAGACTGGGACTCAGACAACCTGGGTTCTTTCCCAGCTCTGCCCATAACCCTGGAAAAGTCACTTTCACTCTGTGCCTCAGTTTCCTCACTTGTAAAGTGCAGATACTGACCTAGAAATTCCATGCATGAATAATAAGAGTATCACAGTAGCAATATACTCCTGAGCAGGATGGTGATGGTGACAGTGAAATGGTCAGGGAGATTAGAGAGGCTACAAAAACAGAAAACCCACTAATAACGGGGGATTTCAACTATCCTCATATCAACTGGATACATTTCACCTCAGGACAGGATGCAGAAATAAAATTTCTATACACCATCAATGACTGCTCCTTGGAGCAGCTAGTCCTGGAATCCACAAGGGGAGAGGCAGTTCTTGATTTAGTCCTAAGTGGCACACAGGATCTTGTCCAAGAGGTGAATATAGCTGAACCGCTCAGTAATAGTGACCATAATGTAATTAAAATTAACATCCAAGTAAGGGGGAGGAAATGACAAAGAAACCACTATAGTAGCACTTAACTTCAAAAAGGAGAATTACACAAAAGTGAGAATGTTAGTTAAATGGAAATTAAAAGGAACAGTCACAAGAGTGAAATGCCTGCAAGCTGCATGGAAACTATTTTAAAACTCCATAACAGAGGATCAAACTAAATGCATACCCCAAAGTAAAAAATCAAAAATCAGTAAGACCACCAAAAGAATACCACTATGGCTAAACAGCAGAATAAGAGAGGCAGTTACTGGCAAAAAGACATCCTTTAAAAATTGGATGTCAAACCCTAATGAGGAAAATGGAAAGGAGTATAACTCTGGAAGTCCAGTTTAAAAATATAATACAGGCCAATAATAATAATGTGAAGAGCAACTAGCAAAAGACACAAAAACCAACAGGTTTTTTTTTAAGTGCATCAGAAGCAGGAAACCTTCCAAAGAGTCAGTGTCACCACTGGATGATCGAGGTGCCACTCAAGGAAGACAAGACTATTGAAGAGAAGCTAAATTAATTCTTTGCATTGGTCTTCGTGGCTGAGGTTGTGAGGGAGATTCCCAAACCTCAGCCATTCTTATTAAATGACAAATCTAAGGAACTGTCCCAGACTGAAGTGTCAGTAGAGGAGGTTTTGAAACAAATTGATAAATTAAATAGCAATAAGTCACCAGGACCAGATGATATTTACCAAGAGCCAAGGGTTACCAAGGGTTACCTAGGGAGGTGGTGGAATCTCCTTCCTTAGAGGTTTTTAAGGTCAGGCTTGACAAAGCCCTGGCTGGGATGATTTAGTTGGGTTGGTCCTGCTTTGAGCAGGGGGTTGGACTAGATGGCCTCCTGAGGTCCCTTCCAACCCTGACATGCTATGATTCTAAGAGCTCAGAAAGAACTCAAATATGAAATTGCAGAACTAACTAACTGTGGTATGTAACCTATTGCTTAAATCAACCCCAGTACCAGATGACTGGAGGATAGCTAACGTAACACGGATTTTAAAAAAAGTTTCCAGAGGTGATTGGTTGAAATTATAGTAAAGAACAGACTTATCAGACACATAGATGAATGTGATATGTTGAGGAAGAGTCACCATTTTGTAAAGGGAAACCATGCCTCACCAATCTATTAGAATTCTTTGAGAGGGTCATCAAGCATGTGGACAAAGGTGATCTAATTGATATCATGTACCTGGACTTACAGAAAGCCTTTGGTAAATTCCCAATCCAAAGGCTCTTAAGCAAAGTAAGCAGTCATGGGATAAAAGCAAAAGTCCTGGATCAGTAACTGGTTAAAAGATAGGAAACAAAGGGTAGGAATTAATGGTCGGTTTTCACAGTGGAGAGAGGTAAATAATGGGTTTCCCCAAGGATCTTTCCTGGGTCCGGTGCTGGTCAACATATTAATAAATGATCTGGAAAAGGGGGTGAACAGTGAGGTGTCAAAGTTTGCAGATGATACAAAATTACTCAAGATCGTTAAGTCAACAGCTAACTGTGAAGCATTATTAAGGGATCTCATAAAACTGGGTGACTAGGCAACAAAATGGCAGATGAAAATCAATGTTGATAAGTGCAAAGTAATGCACATTGGAAAACATAATCCCAACTGTACATACAAAGTAATGAGGTCTAAATTAGCTGTTACCACTCAAGAAAGAGATCATAGATAGTTCTCTGAAATCATCTGCTCAATGTACAGCAGCAGAAAAAAACCCCCAAACTAACAGAATGTTAAGGACCATTAGGAAAGAGACAAATAATAAGACAGAAAATATCATAATGCCACTATATAAATCCACAGTATGCCCATACCTTGACTATTGCATGTGGTTCTGGTCACCCCATGTCAACAAAGATATATTAGAATTGGAAAAGGTACAGAGAAGGGCAACAAAAATGATTAGGAGTATGGAACAGCTTCCATATGAGAAGAGATTAAAAAAGACTGGGACGGTTCATCTTAGAAAAGTGACGTCTAAAGGGGGGATATGATTGAGGTCTATAGAATCATGAAGGATTTGGAGAAAGTGAATAAGGACTTCTTCACACAACACACAGTCAACCTGTGGAACTCACTGCAAGGGGATGTTGTGAAAGCCAAAAGTATAACTGGATTAAAAAAAGAATTAGATGAGTTCATGGGAGATAGGCCCATCAAGGGCTATGAGCCAAGATGGTCAGGGATGCAACTCCATATTCTGGGTGTCCCTAAGCCTCTGACTGCCAGATGCTGGGACTGGATGACAGGGATGGGTCACTAGACAATTGCCCTGTTCTGTTCATTCCCTCTGAAGCACCTGGCATTGGCCACTGTCAGCAGACAGGATACTGGGCTAGATGGACCATTGGTCTGACCCAATATGGCCGCTCCTATGTTCTTAAATTGGGAACTAAGGATGAGAAGTGCTGGATACGAGCTATGGGGTACTGTGATGATAGTACAAAACTAAAAGCTAAATGTTTAGTAAACTCCTTCTGAAAGAAGGACAGTTTCTAGTAGCTAAGGCTTTTACAGCTGTGATAATGCCGCTGGATGCCAGGCAGGCTTATGTTAGAGGATTTAGCTAATTGTGAAAGAATCTGCAAAGCTGGGGGTTGTTTTGTCCTTCACAGAAATTCTAAGATGCTCTCACACAATTTCAATATGGAACAGCATTGGTCTCACCTTTTGTTTTCATCCCGTTGCGCAGCAGATAAATATGTATAATTATTCTTCACGACCTTCTTTCTGCAGTCTGACAGTAATGGATTGCCAAGGAAACCACAGGAGACTGCGGTGGAAAGGCACCGCTTCTCTTTTATGGCATCCAAAGTTCACCACGTGTCATGGAGGGCTTCCAAGAAACCATTGTTGGGACAGAGCAAAGAATGACATGGAGCTGTGCTAACAAATGCTTCTGCAGCCTGATCGGAATGCTGAAGGCCCGATGAAATCCAGGGGGATATTCTGGAGAGACGGTTTGCATGCACTGAAAGTCCTAAAGCCAGAAGCAAAGGAATGGAATGTTTGTGCTTTAGTGTCTGAAGCGGTTTCTACTGCTGTCCCCAGACAATGATACCGTGAAACACTGCAGACGGGTCACACAGTCACGTTTTCAAGGTTCTTTCTGCAAGTTCATTTCCTGCTTCAATCCATCAGGTTAGGAATGCCAGGTCAGCAAAATAAACAGCTCTATTAGCTTCCTGTGATATATTTCCTCTATATATCAACTCCTCCTCCCTCTTTTTAATCAGGAGCTTGTCCTTGATCTTATGTAATACTAACAAATTTGATGCCGGTGCCACGTCTGGCAGGTTTCTGTCACGGTGGCCCATTTTGACATTCTGCTTCAGCATCCCTGTTGCAACTGAGCCGGAGAACTGGGGGATTCACGTTATTCTGTCTACGGCAGTGTAAGATCAAGTCCAGCGGAAGTAGAAATACATAAAAGTTCCAAACAAACCGAAGACATAAAGGGGAATTTTTCATTAGCAATCAGCGATGCAGCAGGTAGGGTAGAATTGTAGGAAAGCATGCTCTGAGCATGCTCAGAGAGGCCAGTGTTACACGTTGAGAGGCCTGTGTATGTCAAGTAGCAGTTGGAACCATGTTGCATTCCTGAGTTCCAAGTGTCATGCCAAACTAATTCACTCTGGAAACTTGACCCTCTTTGCCTAGTCTCCCTCAACATACATCTTCCCTATTTTATACACAAACAATAATTAGTCATTTAAAACAGGCAGCATTTCTGTCTGTCTTGCCTATTTAGACTGTCTTGGGGTAGAGATTGTTCCTCACTATGTGTTTGTATAGCACATAGCACCAGTAGGCTGGCCATTCGTCTGGTTTTAAGACGGACCCTCCTCTTTTCTATGGTTCTGTCCCCTGTCCAGTACTGAGATAAAACTGGATGTGGTTTTGTCTGGTCTCCCAGACAGGGGATGCCATTTTGAAGAGCATGCTGCTTTGCCCCAACCAGCATGACCGAGGTCATGCTGGCAGGGGCCTGAGATTGCCACTTTTGGTTGGACATATTCCTGGAGGTTTCCTCACATGACATAATCTTTAATTAAAGATTAATCTTTAATTCCTGGAGACTCCACGGACATCCCTGGAGGATTGGCATCCCGAGGCGGGGAGCTCTTCAAAATGGTGTCCTCCATGCACTGTAACCTCATTATTCTCATCCCATGTGTAGTGGGAAGTTCTAGTATTCTGGGGATTCAATAGCGGCCACCCTAAGCTCCAAGGATCCCTGATCATGGTGGAGGCCTCTGGTCTAATAATAGTAATGGTTTATTCCCTGGGAGTCTTATTTTTAAACTACAAAGAATAAAGATTGCACCGTATGCATCTGGGGCAGAGTTTTCAATAGCTCCTAAACCCAGTGACTTTCAATGGAAATGGGGCATCTAACTCAGATGCTTTTGAAAATCCCCCCCTATATTGGCATTGGCCCTGAAGTGGGTAAGTGAGAGGGCAAACCAGGCCTGTTTTCCAATGAGAATACACTTTGGGAGCAAAGCTGGCCTCGTCCAGCTATGAAAAGCTGTGAAAACAGAGCCATTTTCTTCGGATAAGGTAGCTAAAGAACACAACTATTCCTGTGCTGGCAATCACACCTTTGCCCAATGCCATGAGGAAAGTGTTGTTCCAGGGCTGCTAGTTGTATCAGAACACACCCCTCCCTTCGCCCCACCACACACACAAGACTTGAGAGCAGATGTGCCCGGTGCCTTCCCAGCCGCAGGAATGTGTTACACCTCACTGGGTGCTGCGTAACCGCACAGCCTGAACGTGTGGCTAGCAGCCAGAGCCTCCTGAAAGCAAGAGGAGAAACCCATGCATCACAGTGATTAATGATAGGACTGGGCAGGCCAATCCATGGCTAACCAAGGCAGCAGAGTCAGCGGGAGAAAGCTCATTGCGCCAGATGGACCTCAGCAGCACAGAGCTGCCCGGTGTCCGAGAACAATCTGAAAATACAATTCCATTTTTTTTCTGCACAGCCGCTTGTGACTTGGTTTGTTTTTAATAATTCCATTCGCAGGGCAGTGCCTCTTTCCTCCAGCCACAGGCTTCACAGGAGGCCTGCCCACTATTTGCCATTTTAAAACATTATTTGCAGAGGGTTATTTAAACTCACCTGTAAACATTTATCTTAGAATCAAAATATCCTTGAATGGGGCATCAGGGAGGGGCATTCGCTGTGAAAGAGAGTAGTGACAGTATTTTTATTTTATCCTTAGACATTAATGTAAATGATTCCAGCCCCCATTCCCTCCCTCACCAGTTCCCACACTGGTATAATTATAATTTAGTAGGTGTATTCTGGTCATGCCAGGACAGCCCAAACACAAGGGAGTGTACAAAATGCACAGGGCTAGACTGTGCAACCCTTGCTAGCTTTGCTGAGCATTTACTCACACAGTAAAGTCAATACAGTAACTCCTGTGAATACGGGCTGACAAGCTAATCTATAGCCAACAGTCCCTGCCTCAAAGCGCTTGCCCTCGGAATAGACAAGACCAAGGACGAGCAAGAGAAAGGAAGGGTCACGAGCTCTCATTTCATTACACAGACGAGGCACTGAGATCCAGGGCCAGATTCTCATTGATTCTATGGGCCCGTTGACGCTAAGGGCCCTTTATACCCACTTTCAGGCCTCTCACCCTGTAAAATGGGCCTTAGTGTGAATGAGAATCAGGGGCAAAGTGACTGTGCCAAGGTCACACAGGAAGTCAGTGACAGAGCCCAGATCTCCTGGGTTCAAAGCCATGAATGTGTACAGCAGGAGACCTGTCTGAACTACATGGGAAAGCGCCTGGGCGCTTCTTGACAAACTCTTAAAGATACAACACATGCGTTCCAGACCCACTGAGAACCCTTCCTTGCCAGCTGCACAAACTTCATACCTCATCCCCAAAACACAACCCCCACTGGAGTCCCCAGCCTCACCCTTCTCCCAGCTCCCTGCGAGCCATGGAGGAAAGTTGGGCCTTTCCTGGCCCTGATAGTTCACAAACTGGAGTGGGAGGGAGGCGCTGGCAGGCTGCGGCAGGGAGCAGTTGCACAGGCTCATGGCCTTAATGATAAACTGGTGCATTGAGCAGCTCAGGGTTGAGTGGCCGGGACTTTGCACAAACAGCTTGTGACCAGGGCCATTGGGCCTTCAGGAAGAGAACCTCAGCTTTCATTAGGCCAGTACTTCAGCTAGAGCTGCCCTGATCCACCACAGCTAAGGAGCTGCGGTGTGTGTGTGTGTGTGGGGGGGGTATGTGTGTGGGGGTGTGTGTGTGGATAAGACAGAGGTTTCCCATTGCAAAACACTTTCTATTGGCTCAGTTACACTTTGGATACATCTCTGGGCAGCTGGCGAGCGGCGGCTGCTGGCCGGGAGCCCAGCTCCGAAGGCAGAGCCGCCGCCAGCCGCAGCGCAGAAGTAAGGATGGCCTGGCATGGTACTGCCCCCTTACTTTGCACTGCAGCCTTCAGAGCTGAGCCCTCAGTCAGCAGCCGCCACTGTCCGGCCGCCCAGCTCTGAAGGCAGCTCTGTATCTATGTATCTACGTATCACTTCCATCAAGCTGTCCAAGCTGAGGGAAAATAGCTTAGTAGGTAGATCTGTGAACGGTTCCAAATTGTCAAAAGAAAAATTTCAATCAAAATTTCAAATGAAAAAAGAAAAAGGAAAAAAAAATTGTGGGCCGTTTTTCAACCAATTCTAGAGAGAGTTGAAAAGTTTCAACTTAAACCGTCCAAAAAAGGGAAGTGATGAATTTTTTCAACCAGCTCTAGTGGAAATGTCCTGTTATGGGGAAGTGTCTCTCGACCTTAATAGAGACTCCTTGAAATAAATGACATTGGCTGCTATGCAAATTATTGAAAAGTTCAGACATTTATAAACTGCATTAACGACAACTAATGTCTTTGTAGAGAGAGGGAGAAAATATTGTTTAAATGTCAATCCAAAAGCTGACAAATGTAATTAAACTCACAACATGGCAGAGGAGAAGCCAGGAATTCTCTCTCGTTGTTAAACAGAAATTTTTTGAAAATATAACACTCCAAAAAAAAAAAAAATCTTCACAGTCTCTAATTAAATCCAGCAGAATAGAACTGGAGTAATAAGTCTACTGTAGTTCTGTCAACTGGAAATAGTTTTACAGCTTAATTAGATCTTTGGCAAGACAGTGTTTCAACAAAGGGCGAGGATAATAGAAGAACATCCGAGATGTCTTGCCCTTTGGAGAAATAAGTAGTGAGAGCGCATAATACTCCAAGGGAATAATGGGATCTTAACATTTTTCTTAATGCAACAATGGAGAAGAGAAACTGCAGACTCAACTTTGAAGAGCTGGGATTTGTGTGCAGGCCCAACAATCTAAATTAGAACTCCTGCCTCACATACTGTAGATCACCACAGGATGTTGGGCTGGATCACGTGGCTAGATGATTCCAGAAGCAGCAGCGCAGACGGAAGGGTGGCAGTACCATACCAGGCCACGCTTACTTCTGCGCTGCTGCCTTCAGACCTGGGCGGCCGGAGAGTGGCGGCTGCTGACTGAGGGCCCAGCTCTGGAGGCAGCAGCGCAGAAGTAAGGGTGGCGATAGCATACCATGCAATCCTTACTCCTGCGCCATCCTTACTCCTGCGCCATCCTTACTTCTGGGCCCTCTTTACTTCTGCGCCATCCTTACTTCTGCGCCCTCCTTACTTCTGCGCCCTCTTTACTTCTGCGCCCTCCTTACTTCTGCGCCCTCCTTACTTCTGCGCCACCCTTACTTCTGCGCCACCCTTACTTCTGCGCCCTCCTTACTTCTGCGCCCTCCTTACTTCTGCGCCACCCTTACTTCTGCGCCATCCTTACTTCTGCGCCCTCCTTACTTCTGCGCCCTCCTTACTTCTGCGCCATCCTTACTTCTGCGCCACCCTTACTGCTTCGCCACCCTTACTTCTGTGCCATCCTTACTTCTGCGCCATCCTTACTTCTGCGCCACCCTTACTCCTGCGCCATCCTTACTTCTGCGCCACCCTTACTTCTGCGCCATCCTTACTTCTGCGCCACCCTTACTTTTGCGCCATCCTTACTTCTGCGCCCTCCTTACTTCTGCGCCACCCTTACTTCTGCGCCACCCTTACTTCTGCGCCATCCTTACTCCTGCGCCATCCTTACTTCTGCGCCATCCTTACTCCTGTGCCACCCTTACTTCTGCGCCATCCTTACTTCTGCGCCCTCCTTACTGCTGCGCCACCCTTACTGCTGCGCCACCCTTACTTCTGCGCCCTCCTTACTTCTGCGCCCTCCTTACTTCTGCGCCCTCCTTACTTCTGCGCCACCCTTACTTCTGCGCCATCCTTACTTCTGCGCCACCCTTACTGCTGCGCCACCCTTACTTCTGTGCCATCCTTACTTCTGCGCCATCCTTACTTCTGCGCCACCCTTACTTCTGCGCCATCCTTACTTCTGCGCCACCCTTACTTCTGCGCCATCCTTACTCCTGTGCCATCCTTACTTCTGCGCCACCCTTACTTCTGCGCCATCCTTACTTCTGCGCCACCCTTACTTTTGCGCCACCCTTACTTCTGCGCCACCCTTACTTTTGCGCCATCCTTACTTCTGCGCCATCCTTACTTCTGCGCCACCCTTACTTCTGCGCCACCTTTACTTCTGCGCCCTCCTTACTTCTGCGCCATCCTTACTTCTGCGCCACCCTTACTTCTGCGCCCTCCTTACTTCTGCGCCATCCTTACTCCTGCGCCATCCTTACTTCTGCGCCATCCTTACTCCTACGCCATCCTTACTTCTGCGCCACCCTTACTCCTGTGCCATCCTTACTCCTGTGCCATCCTTACTTCTGTGCCGCTGCTGGTGGCGGCTCTGACTTCAGAGCTGGGCTCCCGGCCAGCAGCTGCCGCTCTCCAGATTCCCAGCTCTGAAGGCAGCGCCACCGCCAGCAGCAGCACAGAAGTAAGGGTACCAGTACCACAACCCCCCCACAATAACCTTGGGATCCCCCCATCTCTGTTTTGGGTCAGGACCCTACAATTACAACACTGTGAAATTTCTGATTTAAATAGCTGAAATCATGAAATTTACTATTTTAAAAATCCGATGACCATGAAATTGACCAAAATGGACCGTGAATTTGGTATGACCCTACTCATAATTTAATGTGGAATTTGGCTCCTCTGCACCAAGAGATTCTGATACCGCTGATCTCATCCGTCTCCCTGCATCACAGTTATCCTTGCTCCTAAAGCAACCTCAGATCGCTGACTTTCAACTTAAGGCCTTGAATGCTTGCAGAGAGGGCAATTCTGTAGCATCTGTCATAGCCCCATAACTGTCCTCATCTGCTTGATTTTCAGCAGACAGCTTGACACACATGGGCCAGTGTGTTCCTGTTTGCATGTGCATTACCGGATGCTAACATTGATTTGGGCATGCACACACACAAAATGGGGATCACCACGTGTATCCCTACTAGTGTGCTGGCAAGCATGCACCTATCTGCTGTTGAAAACCAGGTCCAGCTCCTAGAATGGTTATAGAACCATAGAATCCATAGAATATCAGGGTTAGAAGGGACCTTAGGAGGTCATCTAGTCCAACCCCCTGCTCAAAGCAGGACCAATCCCCAATTTTTGCCCCAGATCCCTAAATGGCCCCCTCAAGGATTGAACTCACAACCCTGAGTTTAGCAGGCCAATGCTCAAACCACTGAGGTATCCCTCTCCCCATTTATCCCCCCATTTATCATTTATTATTGAACTTTTCCAGTGTGGTAGCGCCTAATGGCCAACTGGCTGGGGCCCTATTGGGGTAGGTGCTGTATAAACATCTATAGTTACAGTGCCTGTCCCAAAATTGATGTATAGATCTCATTAGGATCATCTAGTCTGACCTGCGAGAAAGCTTGCTGTGTTCTCCTCTTGGAGCTAAAGTTTCTCTGCTATAGCTTTAAGGACATCGTTATTTTTTGTTCTGTCACAATTGGCTCTGGAGAATAATCACTCTCTTCAAGTTGGAACATCCTTATATGTATTTAATGGCAGGTTCGTGTTTCAATTCACACATCTTTTCTCTGGTTTGCTTTCTATAACCCCTGCTCAGAGGTCAAGCCACTTAAACCTTTGATCATTTTCTTTGCTGACCTACTTTAGATTCTTTCAGATCTTTGAAAGTCCTCGTCACTGTCCTTTTCTTTCCCCAGCACAGTGCCCCAAGCTGAACACAGTTCTTAGCCTGCTGCCTCCTAAGGGCATGATACTGCTCCTGCTGACGTCAGTGGGAGTTTTGCTATCCACTTCAATGGAAGCAGGACCAGACCTTGATACTGCAGTAGTATCTTTGTTTTACATGGGAAATCTTTGCTGATAGTCCCCGATAGAGCACTCATCCGCGACAGATCACACTGCAGACTCATTTAATCTGTCTCCCCTAAGACTCCCTTAGCTGCCCAGCCTGGATTCTCCCATGCTGTACTTACAGCTTGCATTACACTGTTCCCCCCTCTGCACAAGCCACTTTGCTCTTCTGCTTTTTAAACCTCCTTCCCCTCCACTTCTCTACGTCTTAAAGATCATGCTGAATTTTCACTATCATAGATCCATTGATTTTACGCCCAGAAGGGACCATTGTGACCAACTCTTGCACAGCACAGGCAGTAGAAACACCCCCAGAAATTCCTTGTGCTCAACAACATGCGATTGAACTGCAGTGTGCTCGAAAGACATTCAGGCCTGACTGGAAGATTCCAACGACCATCGAGATTTTAAAAGCCACTAAAGAAACATGGACACCTAGTTTCCATTCATTTCAATGGGACCCGGGTGCTCAAATCTCTGGGTACGTACTCAGCCAGCTCGCCCGTGCTACATTGCTAGTTTACTGCACTAGCTTGAGCGGAGCTAGCATATGCCTGTCCACCTTGCCTGGGAAGCAGCTTCCAGCATAGGGTGACCAGACAGCAAATGTGAAAAACGGGACAGGGGAAGGGGGGTAATAGGAGCCTATATAAGAAAAAGACCCCAAAATCGAGACTGTCCCTATAAAATTGAGACACCTGGTCACCCTATTCCAGCTACAGTCTAGACATACCCTTAGTCTCGCTGTGTCTCGCTTCCCCATCTGTAAAATGGGAAGCGCACGGCCCTACTTCACAGCTATATTGAGAGGACGAATATATTATCAATGATTGTCAGGTGATCGGTTGCTGCAGTGATAGGGCCAGATAAGTACGATTAGATATATAGATAGATATCTCCTTTCCCGGGTAGGTGTTTATAGACCATGACCACATCACTGCCTAAGCTTCTCTTCAATAAGATAAACAGGTTGAACTGCTCAATGCTGTCACTGTAAAGCATGTTTTTCACTTCCAAAGTATTGACTCTCTTTCCTATTTTGATATTGTTAGGGGGTTTTACACCTTTATCCCCCTTGGGGGTTGTTTACAAACAGGTTAACAGTAGTCTGAGCAATGACCCTTTAGGAAAGAAAATCAGCCCCTCCTATCAGAGGGACACTGTATCGTAACCTGCTGCTTTTGTTTTTATAATAATTGCATGATCTGTCTTATAGATCTGTCCCAAGAAAACACACCTTGAAGAGCAGTGCTGGGCACATCATACTGATGTCAAGATACAATGGACTGGCTTCTCCAGTCTGGCCAAGATGTACTAAGCATAGGACTGGGGGGAAAAGGATAGAGTTGGGGAAAATAGTATGTGATCATGTAATCAAAGATTGCATTTTGATGTATACAGACATACCGGGGCAGAGTTAAGGTGACAAGGATATCTGTATTCTGGCATTTCCTAACTTTTGAGTGTTTGAGTTTGTAACCTTAACAAGGTTCTTTTGCCTTTAGTTTTTCCCCCCTGTAATTTTTTATTTCATCTAGTTTTGTCTGCCTATAGTGCATCTGTGAGACAGAATTTCTCTGCACATTCCACTAAACCTTTTGCCAATGATGTTTTGAGTGAGGTTAGTACTGGAGTACTGTTCAGGTATAAACTTTGAATTCTGAACCACTCCTTCTAAGTTACCTTTGCTTTGTCTGACGCTATTGATTGTCTGACGAGACAAATGGCTGAAACGGGAAACGTACCTATTTTTTCTGCTTCTTCCAAAATGTAATTGGATTTGTACTTGGGATTGCATTGCTTTAAAAACAGACTTGAAGTTAGAACATTTCGTGTACAGCTGCCTTGCAAATTTCTACTCACCCGCTCAGATGGATGGGATAATTGTGTTTGATGGGCCAGTAAAACTTTTCTTTCTCATCATCACCAGGATCACTATAGCGCCCATTAGTAGCCAGAGGTCACTCTACAGAACCCTACCTCTTTCTCCCCTCTGCAGGGCCCTTTAAGAACTCAAAGTTCAAAGCTGGTTCAACCAATCTCCACAAGAGGCCCCATTTCTTTAATTCTCTGGCACATACTAGTCCTCTAGCCCTCAAACTCAGTTCAGTATCTCTCTAATTAATCCAAAATTACACAAACTGACACAGTCTCCATCCCAGCTGGTCTTTACAGACTCTCCCCTGCTTGCACAGGATTTCTTCCAGGCCCCTTTGCCTGGAGAGCTTTCTCCAACTCTCTCCTACTGCTTCAGCTTCCCCCCTGCTAATTCAGGGTCCTGCAGGAGCCTTCTTGTTCCCTGCAGTGTTTGCAGACAAAGCTGCAGCCTCCTGGGTTTCCAGTTCCTCCCTTTACTGCACCACCTTGCTCTTTTTATCCTGGGATCATCTGTTTCAACCCACATGTGGCTCATCCTGCAATCAGGGCTGGCTTAGTCCCAGACTTGCCAGCCCATGGGGCAGGCAACTCCGTTACAATCACCAATTACCAAGTGCCTGAAAGAAAACGCAATCTATTGCAGAATTGCAAAAACCATTCAAGAACGGACCAATGAGAGATGCCAGTCCGTGTGGCCTGATCCAAAGCCCATTGCAATCAGGGGAGTCTTTCCACTAGCATCAGTGATCTTTGAATCCGGCCCTGAGAACCTAATTTGTGAAACACTTTGAGCTCCCGTAGACCCTGGTGGCCAGGGATGATTATATTCAGGCTGTAATGCAGTAACAATATAAAAAGGTTGAAAAATGCAAATTAAAAAAGTGATCATTGAAAAAAATTGGCCACTCTATAAATTGGTAAAAAAAACCAACCCATCAATAATTTACAGTGGTAAGATTTTTATAGAAACATTTGAAAATTATCTAATAATATAGTAGTTCCTGATCACAGAGGAATCATTTTTAAACAGAGCATCTGTAAAAATTCCCCTCCCCACTCTGAACTCTGGGGTGCAGACGTGGGGACCTGCATGAAAGACCCCCTAAGATTATATTCTACCATCTTAGGTTAAAAACTTCCCCACGGCACAAATACCTTTCCTTGTCCTTGGACAGTATTGCTGCCACCACCAAATGATTTACACAAAAATTCAGGGGAGGGTCACTTGGAATCCCTATCCCCCCAAAATATCCCCCCAAATCCCTTCACCCGCTTTCCTGGGGAGGCTTGAGAATAATCTACCAACTAATTGCCTTAGCAATGTGAGTACAGACCAGACACCTTTATCTTTAGGACACTAAAATCAATCAGGTTCTTAAAAGAAGAACTTTATTATAAAGAAAAAAGTAAAAGAATCACACCTGCAAAATCAGGATGGAAGGTAACTTTACAGAGTAATAAAAAGATTTAAAACACAGAGGATTCCCCTCTGGGTTCAGCTTCACAGTTACAAAAACAGGACTAAAATTACCTTTGTATCATAGGAAAATTCACAAGCCAAAACAAAAGATAACCTAACGCATTTCCTTGCCTTACTTACAATTTCTGTAATTTTAGATGGATCATTCCAGGTATGTTTTCAGGAGATGTTGTACCTGCTTGGTCTCTCCGTCTGTCTGGAGAGGGAACAAACAAAGAGAGCCACAAACAAATTCTCCGCCCCCCCGCAGATTTGAAAGTATCTTCTTTCCTTATTGATCCTTCTAGTCAGGTGCCAACTAGGTGATTTGAGCTACTTAACCCCTTACATGTAAAGCGATTCAGTACAGCTGCCAAGGAGGGATTTTATGCTACCCTTTTCTTTATATTTATGACAGCATCAGTGTGGAAACATTTTTGTTCTGTTCCTCTTTGTGCCTGGTTTCTTCTGCACCATCCTCCGGTTTGGAAGTGATGGAGGAGGCATGCATAACAATACCTCCTGGCAAAAATGGGTGAGGCAAGTGGAAGCTCCCCGGGTACCTAAACAATGTTCCTTCTTCATAGACATTAATGCTGACCAGAGCATCCGAGGCAGGGAAGGAGCAAACATCTGGAGAGTTTTTAAGGAGATACTGGCAGGAACCAGAAGACACAGGATACTATAAGACCTTGAACTTGCATGTTGTTAAGTTCCTCTCCTTTGGTGTATCAGGTCAATGCCATGGGAAGGCCAGATTCTGCCCCACCCCAATACTCATGTTGAGGAGTATCTTACTCTGCCAAGCAAAGTCAGTAGTTAACGTGAGTCAGGGGACAAGAATCTGGCCCTTTAAAGCCAGTTACAGCTGGTAGAAACATGTATTCAATGAAAAGTGGCTCTTTGACCACAAGGAAAATTTTTTTGAAAGTTTTTATTTTGAACCAAATATTGCAATGAAAAAAAGACAGATACTGACAGATTTTTTTGTGGCCGTTTTGTTCAAAAATCTGTTTCTTAACTTTTTAAAAAAATATTGTTACAAGTTTTCAGTGTCAGGTTAACAGGTTTGGTTTTCTGTTACAACATTTGGGGTTTGCTTTGGATTTTAGTCAGAAAAAGTTTCAGATTTTGCTTTTTGATCACAGAAAATTGTTGCCAAACATTGCATGTGCTTCCTGAAAATGTTTATAGAAAACCAAACTTGTTTCAAGTTTTTGGTTTCAGGGTCTCACCAAACAAAGGAAACAATTTTGCTCAGACATTTTGAAAATAGATGGGCCTCTCCCTCTATTTAGTGAACTAATTGCTTTATTTGAGCAATAGGGAGGACAATGACGTGTGAATCCACTCTAGACTCTAAGCCCAGGGCTACACTAGCGGGGGTGGGGTGGGGGGTCGATCTACGATACGCAGCTTCAGCTACGTGAATAGCGTAGCTGAAGTCGGCGTATCGTAATCGACTTACCTGGCCATGAGGACGGCGGCGAGTCGATCGCTGCTGCTCCCCCGTCGACTCCGCTTCCACCTTTCGATGAGGTGGATTTCCGGAGCTGACGGGGAGCGCTTTCGGGGATCGATTAATCGCGTCTAAACGAGACGCGAAAAATCGATCCCCGAAAGATCGATTGCTACCCGCCGATCCGGCGGGTAGTGAAGACAAGCAGTCAGTGTCTGTCTACCCTGCAGTTGGACACCAGCCGCTGGCCTGTGGGATGGGTTTTCTGCTTTTTCAGACTGCAGCTCTCCCCTTGTTTCCAAAGGTGAATTTTACAGACAAGTGGCACTCCACCTTAACGTCTGACTGTTAACAGTGTGGTTAGAAGCTGCTTTAAAACTGTTGCACTGTTCTGCCGCCAAAAGCACAGCCCAGGTGACATGAGCTACAGCTAGTGTCAGCCATCTTGTGATCGGTCACAGCCTCAGGCCAAACACATTGATTTTAAAAGAGCAGCATCGTTCGAATCTATAACAGAAAGTTCCCCTGACTTGGGGGTGGATCTTTATTTTAATCCTTTCCAAACCACAGTAAAACGTCACCATGATCTCAGATTGTGCTGAACACCCTGAGGTTTGCCGCAAAGTCCTGGCAAAGCAAAACAAAGATACAGAACTCATGTTTATTAATCTACACCCGGCAGGAGAGACCATCAGAATAGCCAAACTACTTCTGGACTTCTCCCCAACCTGAGGAAAAGGTACTGTTTATATACACTCCTTATTTCCCATCATGCCTTGCCAGAAACTAGAACTATAAACACGGTTGCCACGCTGGAATACATTTCCCAGCCTACTGTGCTTTCCTAAAAAGAACTAGATAAGTTCGTGGAGGATACGTTAAGTTCATGGAGGATAGGTCCATCAATCGCTATTAGCCAGGATGGGCAGGGATGGTGTCCCTAACCTCTGTTTGCCAGAAGCTGGGAATGGATGACAGGGGATGGGTCACTTGATGATTACCTGTTCTGTTCATTCCCTCTGGAGCGCCTGGCATTGGCCACTGTCGAAAGACAGGATACTGGGCTAGATGGACCTTTGGTCTGACCCAATATGGCCGTTCTTATGTTTGTATATTCTGTTCCTAGTTCTGCGAGAAACTGGCTGGAACCACCAAGACAGTGGATCTCAAACTTTTGTATTGGTAACCCCTTTCATCCAGCACTCTGAATGCAACTCCCCTTACAAATTAAAAACATTTTAAAAACATTTAACACTATTATAAATGCTGGTGGCGAAGCACAGCTTGGGGATGGAGGCTGACAGCTCACAACCCCCATGTAACAACCTTGTGACCCCCCAGTTTGAGAGTCCCTGCACCAAGACCTGGCTTAATTCCCCATGACTGAGGAGCGAGTGGTGTTACAACCCACCTGTTTAGAGGATTTTTGCATGGGGACATAGCAGAGATTTATTTTCTAAGTGGATCATAATTTCCCTGAGCTGTTTATATTCCCAAGCCTGCAGGCTCCAAGCCAGTTCCTGTCTTCTATATGTAGAATTTAAATATGAGTCTCTATTTCATAGAATCATAGAATCATAGAATCTCAGGGTTGGAAGGGACCTCAGGAGGTCATCTAGTCCAACCCCCTGCTCAAAGCAGGACCAACCCCAACTAGATCATCCCAGCCAGGGCTTTGTCAAGCCTGACCTTAAAAACCTCTAAGGAAGGAGATTCCACCACCTCCCTAGGTAACCCATTCCAGTGCTTCACCACCCTACTAGTGAAAAAGTTTTTCCTAATATCCAACCTAAACCTCCCCCTCTGCAACTTGAGACCATTACTCCTTGTTCTGTCATCTTCTACCACTGAGAACAGTCTAGATCCATCCTCTTTGGAACCCCCTTTTAGGTAGTTGAAAGCAGCTATCAAATCCCCCCTCACTCTTCTCTTCTGCAGGCTAAACAATCCCAGTTCCCTCAGCCTCTCCTCATAAGTCATGTGCTCCAGCCCCCTAATCATTTTTGTTGCCCTCCGTTGGACTCTTTCCAATTTATCCACATCCTTTTTGTAGTGTGGGGCCCAAAACTGGACACAGTACTCCAAATGAGGCCTCACCAGTGCCGAATAGAGGGGAATAATCACGTCCCTCGATCTGCTGGAAATGCCCCTACTTATACAGCCCAAAATGCCGTTAGCCTTCTTGGCAACAAGGGCACACTGTTGACTCATATTCAGCTTTTCGTCCACTGTAACCCCTAGGTCCTTTTCTGCAGAACTGCTGCCCAGCGATTCGGTCCCTAGTCTGTAGCAGTGCATGGGATTCTTCCGTCCTAAGTGCAGGACTCTGCACTTGTCCTTGTTGAACCTCATCAGATTTCTTTTGGCCCAATCCTCTAATTTGTCTAGGTCCCTCTGTATCCTATCTCTACCCTCCAGCATATCAACCACTCCTCCCAGTTTAGTGTCATCTGCAAACTTGCTAAGGGTGCAGTCCACACCATCCTCCAGGTCGTTGATGAAGATATTGAACAAAACCGGCCCCAGCACCGACCCTTGGGGCACTCCACTTGATACCGGCTGCCAACTAGACATGGAGCCATTGATCACTACCCGTTGAGTGCAACCATCCAGCCAGTTTTCTATCCACCTTACCGTCCATTCATCCAGCCCATACTTCTTTAACTTGCTGGCAAGAACACTGTGCGAGACTGTATCAAAAGCTTTGCTAAAGTCAAGAAATAGCACATCCACTGCTTTCCCCTCATCCACAGAGCCAGTTATCTCATCATAGAAGGCAATTAGGTTAGTCAGGCATGACTTGCCCTTGGTGAATCCATGCTGACTGTTCCTGATCACTTTCCCCTCCTTTAAGTGGTTCAGAATTGATTCCTTGAGGACCTGTTCCATGATTTTTCCAGGGATTGAGGTGAGACTGACTGGCCTGTAGTTTCCCGGATCTTCCTTCTTCCCTTTTTTAAAGATGGGCACTACATTAGCTTTTTTCCAGTCATCCGGGACCTCCCCCGATTGCCATGATTTGTCAAAGATAATGGCCAATGGCTCTGCAATCACATCGGCCAACTCCTTTAGCACCCTCGGATGCAGTGCATCCGGCCCCATGGACTTGTGTTCGTCCAGCTTTTCTAAATAGTCCCGAACTACTTCTTTCTCCACAGACGGCTGGTCACCTCCTCCCCATACCGTGCTGCGGAGTGCAGCTGTCTGGGAGCTGCCCTTGTCTGTGAAGACAGAGGCAAAAAAAGCATTGAGTACACTAGCTTTCTCCACATCCTCTGTCACAAGGTTCCCTCCCTCATTCAGCAAGGGGCCCACACGTTCCTTGACTTTCTTCTTGTTGCTAACATACCTGAAGAAACCCTTCTTGTTACTCCTAACATCTGCAGCTAGCTGCAACTCCAAGTGTCATTTCCTTTTGTAGTAACATATTGTTAAAACTGTAGTTAATCCATCCACGCCTTTCCTTGTTTATCAGCTAGTTCTGTTCTGTCTCGTGCCTCCATTAAGTTAAAGCTTGGGTGAAGGAAGCTCAGGAATCATTTCTGAAGCAAATTCCTTTCCTGAGCTGGTTGGGAATTTTTATACCAAATGTTTTAAGCTAGAGCACATCTTTTCCAAAGACATCCCATTTTGAATGAAAGACTTCAAGGGACATAGGCCATGCTTACACAATGGGGAACTCTGTCTGGAGAAGCAGTGACTCTGAAAAAGGTTTTGGAGGTCGTGGTGGATAGTCAGCTGAACATGAGCTCCTAGTGTGATGCTGTGGCCAAAAGGGCAAATGTGATCCTGGGAGGCATAAACAGGGGAATTTCAAGTAGGAGCAGAGACGTTATTTTACCTCTGTATCTGGCACTGGTGTGACTACTGCTGGAATCCTGTGTCCAGGTCTGGTGCCTACAATTCAAGAAGGATGTTGATAAATTGGAGAGGTTCAGAGAAGAGCCATGAGAATGATTAAAGGATTAGAAAACCTGCCTTATAGTGATAGCATCAAGGAGCTCAATCTGTTTAGCTTAACAAAGAGAAGGTTAAGGGGCGATTTGATCACAGTCTAGAAGTACCCACATGGGGAACAAATATCTTCAATCTAGCAGAGAAAGGTGTAACACAATTAAATAGCTGGAAGTTGAAGCTAGACAAATTCAGACTGGAAATAAAGTGCAGATTTTTAACAGTCAGAGTAATTAACCACTGGAACAATTTACCAAGGGTCATGGTGAATTCTCCACCATGAACTATTTTTAAATCAAGATTGTATGTCTTTCTAAAAGATCTGCACTAGGAATTATTTTGGGGGAAAATCTATGACCTGTGTTAAATAGGAGGTCAAACTACATGATCACAATTGTGCCTCTGACCTTGGAATCAATGAATCACTGCATCCTTTTGTAAATTGTTACAATGTTAAAATTTTGAAACATATTTTTAGTCTGAATTTATCTAGCTTTAGCTTCCAGCCATGGGATCTTGTCACACTTTAGTTGATAGATTAAGGGCTCTCTACTCTCAGAAATCTTCCCATGCAGATAATTATAGACGGTGATCAAGTCACCTCTTAAGTTTGAGATCATAGGTGATGTCTGAATTCTCAGCACAGGAGGTATGGCATTTAATTATGGGCAGAGTCACTCAGAACTCCCCTGCAATTTGCACTGTGTCTTGCAGTCTGGTAAGTAGGAAGGTACTCAAGATGAGGGTGTTATCTTCATGACAGTCTCGGTGTTCTTTGCCACTCTGGCCCCAAGCAGCTGGAAAAATGGCCCAATAGAATGGGGTGCATCTCAAACATAAACTAGAGTAACTAGAGCCTTAAATGAGGGGCCCTGCTGAGGGTAGAGCCTTGTCTATTCCCCAGCCATAGATGCTGACGCTGGTATCCCCTGAGTAGAGCTGGCTGGGAATGGGGGTTTTCCACAGAAAACGTTGAGAAAAAACAAAAGAAAAGTCCTTTTTGGCTCTGTGGAAAATTTCCACTTTTCACTGACAATATAACAAAACAAACATTTTGGCCAAAACCTAGAAGCTTTAAGTTTTTGGCCAAAAACTTCAGTTTTTTGGGTTTTCAGTTTCTCAACAAAACCTCAATATTTCCTGGGGAAAGTAGCCACTTCAGAAAAAAACTGTCACATGAAAACCCCAATTTTCCATCCAAACCAGTCAGTGGGACTTTTTTGGGCACCCCTCCTCCTGAGCACCTTCAGAAAGGTGTCCAGAATCCTCAGCCTCTTCTGGCTTCAGTGGAAGGTGTGGGGGCTCAGCATTTTTCAGGATCAGTCTCATAAAGTCTGATCCAGACCCAAGAAAAAATCCTATTGACTGCAGTGGACTTTGGATCAACCCTGAGGACAAACCCTAAGGACAAGAACAAAACAATGAATGGGTTTATCGCAAATACAAAACTATTCTTCCAATCCCTGAATCTACCAAAGGAACAGCATCCCGAGCCAAATCTGGTAACACGCAAGTCCATGTCATTTTTCTATAGGTATTGATGTGTTTCTTATTATAAGCCACCAGGCATCATATTATTTTCTAGTATATAAGTTATATACTAGAAATAACTTAAGCATGAAATCCAATGTAACATTTGGCCTCAGAGCTGTTTGGACATGAATATACATATTTTAAATAGAAATCCCATGTCATATTGAGCTAGCAGCACATCTCTGTGCCAGATGGAAGATTTCAATCCCCGCTGTTTCATCAGATGTAATGTATGGGCCTCATATGTTGGCCTGTTTCATTTTAGAATAGGAAAAAAATGCTAGATTTGTTTGGTTTCATTAAAGCTTTAGGTCTGGGTACCGGTGCCTATTCCAAATGTCCCATAAAATATATTGGAATTTTATTTTTTCAAAGTAAAATCATCAGAATTCAGTAAAAATAAAAGAAACTTTTTCTATTTCAATTTTATTTTTAGCCAAGAAAGATTCTTTTTGTGGCATACAAAAGAGCAGAAATATCTCAGGTTTATATGCTTCTTGGCTAGCAACAGGTTACGAAGCTAGCGCTCTGTTATGTTCAGAGCACATACAGAAAGAAGTTAGATAAAAGCATAAATACTTTTGCTGGAAGGGTGCAATGTAACACAACTTTATTTCTTAGAATTCTGAACAGTAACACACCAGAACCCAAAAACAGAGAGAGAGAAAACAGGCTGCTCCTCCAAGCAGAGATGCACAACTCACCATACCTTGCTTTAAGCTGGCTTTTTCCAGATTGACTCTGATTGAATGATTCCCTACAGAGCGATGTTCCCTCTAATTTTTGACAGGCCGTGTGCACAAAAAATTTCTTCTGTGCAAATTTTTGAAGCAGAATTCAAATTTGTGCGCACCACCACTGCCAAGCACCCGCCCCCCCTGCCCACGGCCCTACCACATGCTAATTAAAGCTAATTGGACTTAATCACAGCTTAAAAGTTAAGGTGTTTCCGTACTTTCTTGAATAGGGATACACTTAATTGGGCTTATGTGCTTTTGTCAATTGGGGCCCCAGAGCACAAGATGGGCATGTACACATTTTTGAAATCTGAATGAATGAATAAATATGATATCTCAAGGACTAGCAGATTCTTTCTAGACATTTCTTTCTTGTGTCCACCTTGTCCTGCCCTCTGTTTTAACAAGGTTATGTCTCATTTTCCCTCTGTCACACCTTTGATCTGGGTCACGCCCACTATCCATGTGCTGGGGAAAACACTCTTAGATCAAAATCTGCTTTCAGTTATACTAACATGTACTAGTGCAAGCAACTGGATTACAGCTGACATGGTGACATTCAAAACCAGGGAGGATATTGGTATGAAGCTTTAGATTTGAAACACCAAATAGCAAGAAAACTGGCACAATATCACATGTGCATGAAAACACATTCATGCAAGACAAGCATGCTTGAACTTGGACTAGACCAACCTTTCAGCATAATGGCAGATACCTTAATTAAAGCCAAAGCAATATCTTGAGGCTGATCTTCTTACTCAACCTACAGATGTCACCAGCTGTTGACTATGCTGAAAGTGGTCATGGAAAGTAGCAGCCTTTTCACCTTCAGTTAATACTGCCACTCTGGAAACTCTAAAGATCATTCATAGAATGGATAATAAATTTTAAAAACATAGTAAAGTTTTTCCTCCTGACTGAAGATTTTTCATATTAAAATAAATGTTCAAATACCTTTTGAGATTGCTATAAACCAGTAAGAGTCCCAAGCGGGACACAGGCATGGAGCCCTTGCGCGCCGCCGGCCCCCTCCCCCCGCCCCAAGTGGGGCACGGAGCTCTCATGTGCCGCCAGCCCCCACGGAGCTCCTGCGCGCCGCCGCCCCCCCCCTCGCTCCAAGCGGGGAAGGAGCCCTCGCGCGCCGCCGGTCCCCTACCCCCGCCCCAAGTGGGGAACGGCGCTCTCGTGCGCCGCCTGCCCCCTCCCCCCTCTCCAAGAGGGGCACGGAACCCACCCGTCCTGACTGGGCGTCCCGGAGGTGCAGCCTCATGTGTGCACGGTGTTTCCCCGTGTGCACAGGGTTTAGCATCTCTGTGCGCGTGCACACGCGCACAGCTTAGAGGGAACAGTGCTACAGAGCCCTTGCCTGCCAGCAGGACCATGAAAAGCTGCTTCCCTCCATCCCCCCACCCAACTCTTAAAGTGATAGCTTGCAGTTCCAACACAGTCTTCAACACACCACACTCCGCAGGTTTAGTTCAGTCTTTGTCTCCAGTCCTTCCCTGAGATGTGTGCTGTGTGCAGCTGTGATTATGTCAATGCAGGATTGGGGTATCAGGCTGACCGTTTACGAAGTGACTAGGAATTTGGGGGGGACAACTAGAGACACCTAAAGGGGCCTGATTTTTTGAGGGTGAGTGCTGACCATCCTTTAAGGCATCACAGTTTGGGGTCCCCACATTTCTACCCTAGTCACTTTGGTCTTTTAATTTCCAGTGCCCCCTTTTTAGACTCACTTCCCCATTTCTTTTCCTCTGCTCCTACAAACCTATCACTGATTCACTCTGCACTGTTTGCTTCCTCGATGTTTCTCATGGCGCACTCTCTCTCTTCTCACTCTAAGGACCTCTTCTTGCCTTAGGCCACAGGGCTGTAACTGCAAAACCCCTTACCTAAGTCCAAGTCTTCATCCCTTCTCCAAGAGGCTGAGATTGCAAGGTGCTCTGCCCATTGACTCAAACGTGAGCCAGCCAGAAGTACCATCGGTTCGCCAGGGGCAATGGTGCGAGTGCTCCAGCGTAGCAGCAGCCATGGCCTGGCTTCAATTAGATGGTGCTGGCTGAATCAGATCTTCTTTCTCCCCCTCTGCTGTAGGCTCTCTCTGCCTTTTCTGTCCCCCCAGGCCCCATAGCTACCTCTAGGGAGCTTCTTTGCCTCTGTTCCCATCTTTCTGCCTCTGCCTACACTTTATTCTCCACCCTGCATAGTCTGCTGGGACACGCTCCATTGCTGGGACTGCACCGCAAGCTGTGGCTGTCTGGGAATCCTATTTTTAGAGTCACACACTCAGATTCCAAAGCCAGAAGAGACCACTGTGATCAGATGGTCACTGTGCTGCCTGGTACGGCTGTCTGAGATGTCCAGCTGACAGCAGGGACAGAACTCAGATCTTTCCCCCAAAGCACTGGATCCTGCTGTCAGTTTATGACATGCACTCTGGCCGTTCTGATCCCATCCAGCAGAGGGCAGCAATCCACATGCACACTCCAGCCTGTTAGTTATGGTGTTTTATGATTAGCTAATCTATATCCTCTAATTTATCAGTCTGGAAATTGACAATAACACATCCAGCTTTCTCTCTCCTCGTAGCGATGTTCATGATACTCATTCGTTCTGCTGAGGGTATGACGTGGCTTTTCCCCCCCTTATGTGCGCCCCTCCCATCTCTTTCCATCCTCCAGCTCTTCAGGCATGAATTCCTTATACATCTTCCTTCCACTTCCAGCTAGTTTCCCCCTTAGAGCGGGGGAAGAACCAGGTTTTTTTTGGTTTAGTTGGACACTCCACGATTTTGATTTTTTTCCCCATTCCGAAATAGAACAAAACCAAAACAATTCAAACTGTCTCACGCACTTAAATTCTGAAAAAAAGAAATTTTGTGCTCATCAAAATGAAACATTTTGATAACATCAAAATGGTTAGCTCTATTTTTGACCTTTTAAAACTTTATACTATATATTTATTTTATTCTTTATATGTTAATATAAAATGAAAAACATTGAAACAAAAACTTTTCAGAACAGAATATTGACACATTCTGTTCTGAAAAAGTCACATTGACCTTCTCAAAGCAGTTTTTTCTTTTAAAATGCCATTGCCATCAAAATTGACCCATTTCCACAAAATGGTCTGCTTTTGACCAATTGGCGTTTTCCGACAGAAAACCATTCCTCTGGAAATTTTCCAAACAGCTCTATTTTCCCTTCCCTTCACATGTTTTCTCTTTCCCTCTTCACTATGTTCACCACTCACTGCATTGCAGCACTGTTCCCAAGAACAGTCCCTTCCTGTGTCTGACTGCTGCATTCCTAAGCACCCATTCTGTACGGCAGGGAGAGGAGACTGGCTAGCAGCTTGCAACCGAACTAAAGTAGGGGGAAGTGTGTATTTTGCGGATTGATTTAGTCTGGGGGTTGCCTGATGTCTCGGTGACATACCATATTACCAAGAAACAGGAAACAGCTTTGCTCCCAGTATTAAGGCTGCAGATAGATCTCACTAAAGCATCAAAAGAATTTCTTGTCAACAGAGTGTTTGAAAGGCTGGAAATTTCCCCTGCCCGTTGTGCAAGCATTTACACCGGTGCAGAAAGGGTGTGCATTAACACACTCGGTATTGGTGTTAATGACCACACAAGAGGCAGGGCAACAGACGATGAGGCACTTTGGAGAGCTCCAGGCTGTGAGAGGGGATCCTGCTGTGGGAATCATAGAATATCAGGGTTGGAAGGGACCTTAGGAGGTCATCGAGTCCAACCCCCTGCTCAAAGCAGGACCAATCCCCAATTTTTGCCCCAGATCCCTAAATGGCCCCCTCAAGGATTGAACTCACAACCCTGGGTTTAGCAGGCCAATGCTCAAACCGCTGAGCTATCCCTCAGTAAGGAGGCAGCCGTCGGGTGGGTGTGGCGTTTGTTGGAGGCCAGGAAGGGCTATTCTGGCTTCTCGTCTCTCCTTGGAGTCAGACAGCTTCTATTGCTTCCCCTCTGGTACTATTAGTGACTGGGGTGAGCACTCTAGTAAGTCAGAATGTTCTTAAACCTGTACATTGAAGGGTCACCAGCACTAGCCACCAGATGTTACTTGCACAGATATTCACACATACTTCACCCCTCTCCAGCAGGAAACCATCACACGGGATCCAGCTGGGAGAAGACACCAGCTAATGCTGAGGGGATAATCCTGGACATGGAGAGAGGAATGTGGGAGCTGTGACACTGAGACGGGCCTGGAGATGATAGTAGACAGCAAATCAGATGTGTTGGCCACACAGCTTGGCTGCAAACCCAGCCAGCCCAATTTTCAGCTCCATATGTGAAGGTCCCTCCCTGTGGACCTGGTCCAAAGCTGGAGGCTTTCTAGCCACTTCAACGGGCTTTGGATCAGGTCCTGTGAGCTCAGTCCTTGACATTCTCGGTGGAACTGACGAACGTGACGTGAGAGTGCAGACACACATTTTCAAAAGGAACCAGTCATGTTTGATGCCTCCATCTTTGGTTGCCTGAAACAGGGTCAGCACTTCCAGGGCACCCCCTCACGGACAACTCTGCAGGCACCCTGCCTCGCTTTCCCTCTGATAGGTTCCCATAAATAATCCACTCATAGCAAAAGTCTCTAGAACAATTCCCCCCCCTCTTCCTGTGGTCTAATTTATTTAACAGCGTCCAGCTCCCAAAGCCAGTGCTCCTTCACCCACGCTTAGGTGGAGGATGTCCACAGCCCTCTTTCTTGGGACTGCGTGCTGAGTTCTTCCTCCTCGGGCTCAGCCTCTGCTTTCCTCCAAGTCTCTCCCTTATCACACCAGAGGCCTGCCTGGGTCACATGAGTTCAGTTGACTGTGTCACAGGCAGGGCTGGGACCCATCTCCCCTTAAAGGGCCAGCTACCCTCTGAAAATTTTCTGATTTTCAGAAAGTGCTGAGAACTCGCCCTCTGAAAATAAGGCCCTTTAAGGTGTCTCAGGTCGGGCACCCAGATCACTAGTCACTTTTGAAAATTTAGGCCATGAGTCCCCAGTGACTTTCAATGGCACGTGTGCTCCTAAGTCACGTAAGGCTTTGCATAATTCCACTCTGTATCGCCAGGACCTGCTTCCAACAAGAATCCCCCCTCCAAAGAACAGGTGGAAACAGCCTACAGGCTGGATCCAGAGTGCACTGATGCAAATGGGTGTTTTTCCAGTGACTTTTCTAAGGAGGAAAACCAATAATAGACATCAAGTGGGTCTTTCAATCACTGTTCTGGAGGCAAGTGATGGGCAAATAAGAAATGCCAGCTAGCTAGAGGGTACCTGGGTGTAGTTGTTGGTACTCAGGGGTTTAATGAGGACCAATGGGATAAAATTCAGAAAGGTTAAAGTTAACCTGAATAATAAGAATGCATCAGGCTGTGGAATAGTCTCCCAAGGGAAATGGTGAAAGCGCAGTTGCTAAGGAAATTTAACATAGCACTGGACATGAACCCTAGAAATGGATGGGATGGAACAATGCTGCACTGGCATGAGACAGACTGGATGATCTAACAGATCTTTCCTGTTACTAACATCCATGATTCTATGCTGTAACACTGGAATGATTCAAATCCCTTTCCATGCCTGCTAAGTCACCAAGAAACCAGCCACCTTCCCAAGATGTTTCTTCTGAGAAAGAGAATTGTGCTTCTCCTCGTGAGTGTAAACAACCGATAAACCCACCTAGACCCCAACATGGCTTTGGAAACCTCTGTTGTTCTTCACGATACTTGTAGCTGTGCTCTGACCAGGACCACCCCAGGCTAATTAGGAAGGTGACGTTACCTTTCCTTTAACCCGGACTGATTGATTTATCAGGCTATTACTGTGAACCTCCTTCACTAAATACTAATCACTGATTTTAATTAAGGCACCAGGGATGATTCAAAGGGGTGCTACCCTTTCCTCTCCTGGCACGGCTTCATTCTGGCTCAGAACCCTAGACAAACCTGATGAGTAGACACTGCCCTTTGATGATGCTTCTGGCCCAGAATGAGCTTTCAATAGCTTGCCTATGGCCTCTTTGGGTAGACTGCCACTCCCTACTGCTAAGGTGCTGATCATTTCTCCCCTCCCCCAACTAGTAGGCTAGCTGATCCTTCCTCTAGAGTGCAGTTTTTCATAAATTCTAGCCCAGAAACAACTTAAGAACCTAATTCAAAGCTCACCGAAGTCATTGGCGATACCTAACAGCTTCAATGAGCTTTGGTGCAAGCCCTTAGTTAGCCCCTGGGGTGGCTTACTGCAAGTCCTGTTGCTGTTGGGAGAAAAATGTTTGGAGATTAATGAAATCTTCCCATGTTAAAAATAATGGCTCTATATGGGTAGCCTGCCGGTAATATTATTTTTACAAGGTAATGCAACATCTGTGCGACAAGGGCCGGCTCTCAGTGAAGCCAAAGGGAGTTTTACCCTGGATTTCAATGGAAGCTGGATCAGCACTTACGCCATGAAAAGAGATGTTTTCAGAGCACACGGCCCTTCTTAAAATATGTTGGGTATGGACTTGATGCTGTTTTAGATTGCAGGTCTCTTATGGCACATTTTTACAGCACCTCCTTCAATGAGATTCCACGCCCATTCTTAATTGGATCCTGTGGGAGCTACTGTAATAACTACAACTACTACTACTAATTAGTACTTATATAGCACTTTGTATTCATAGGGGAAGGCTCAATACAATTTTTTAAAAAAACTATGCATGTTGTATTATTACTTGTAGTTTTCTTGTTGTTGCTGCGTAGATAGTGTGGAGCATGTTGCCTTTTATGTATATATATAGAGCCAGAGTCGATGTAAATCGGTGTTGTTCCTTTTACTTCTCTTTTTTTTAGGGAGCTGGCTGTTGGTTATCAAGATGCTTTTTGTCAATTTTTCTTTCGGAATGAGATATTGTTCAAAATCAACACATTTCTGCAAAACGTTTTGCTTTTGATGACTCAGCATTTTCCTTCAGTAACACGTGCCTGTAACACTGCACCCCATATTCTTCATAGTGATATGATTATGATGTAATTATGATGTATTTTATGCAAGATAAGTAATGTGAGGTTTCATTGGAAAAGTTATGATTTGCTGAATATGATTATCCTATTTGTATGCATATATCATTGTATCTGATGGTATGAATATTGACTATGTATCTGTATTTCAAATGTAGTTAAACCTGGGTAATGCCCACTAGACAAGATGCTTTCAGTCTAGATAGTGGGTGGGGAAGAGCCTTTTCGGGGCAATCGACCATAAGGAAAAAGCAATAGACCTTAGGAGAAGCTTATCTACCAGCTGGTGATGAGCCTTCCTGAGAACATTCCAAACAGCCTGTGAGTGATGGCTGCTATGACTCTACAAGGACATGTGATCAGACCACAAGATGCTGGACTCCATCTTGGGATGTCAATATTTTTCCACAGACTGGTCTGGGAGCCAAGCTTTGAAAGCAAAGGGATCCTGTCATATGCAAAAGCTATATATGGGAGGGAGTGACATCATATGGGATTCTTTACTCGCCACACAAGAAGAATTCTGGAAACACCTGAGGAACAAAGACTGAACTGGGGGAAGTGCTGGACCCAGGCTAAAGACATTTCTAGCCTGTGAATGAAACACCTGGGGATTTCAAGCTGTAAAGCAAGTGCAGCTTGCCCCTTAAGAAACTGAAGCCTGTTTGTATCATCTCTTAGGGTGAGAATTTGCTAATTCATATCCAATCAATCTAGTATATTAAGCTTAGTTTGCATTTTTTGTTTGTTTTCCAGGTAATCTGCATCGATATGTTTGCTATCACATATAATCACTTAAAATCTCTCATTTGTAGTTAATTAACTTGTTTTTGCTTTATCTAAACCAGTGACTTGGAGTGAAGTGTGTGGGAACCTTAGTCCAGGGGCAAAAGGCTGTTGCATATTCCTCTCCCCATTGAGGGAGGGGGCAAACTTTAGGAGCCTACACTGTACAGTTCCCTGTGCAGTCCAAGATGGTATAATTTGGGGTTTATACTCCAGAGGCGGTGCACGCCCGGAGAGCTGGGAGTTGCCTTGGCTGTAGCCTTCCTATGCAGGGGCTGGTCAGAGAGCCTGCATTTAACTGCAGCTGGGTGCGTCCCTACCTGTGTGAATGCTGGTGAAAGTGCAGGCTGGAGGGTTTTGCATCTTGTCACAGCAGCACAGTGTGAGAGGGAGCCCAGGCTGGTGGGTCAGGGGGCTCAGTGGTACCCCAATTCCAGGTGGCACCTTGGGGAGAACTCGTCAGTGCCATTGGAAAATTTCCCACCAGCCCTATTCATTAGACTATCTTGATGCTATAAAACACCTTTTTCAGCCCAAGGTGCTCTGGCTTATGGTAATAATCAGCATGAAATCCCTATGCTCCTGGCTGTATTCTGATTGAGGTGGCTGTTGTGGGCACATCTTGAATGACCCTGAATTAGTAAGAGAGGACAGATGGCAAGAGACTTTTCATGTTGTGCACAGAACCAAGACAAAACCAAATGTCATGATCCAAGAATTCGAGTTTTGAATCAGTCTGAAATGATGAACTCCTGTCTTGATTCAAATCGGAGGGAATCTAAATGAGAAATTTTCAGTTTTCATTTTATGTTTTTTTCCCTCTTTTTGGGGCAGGGAGGCAAAGGTAAACTTCCCAGAAAGCTTGAGCCCCCCCAAGAAACAAACAAAAAATAATTTCAATTCTATTCAGTTTGAAGTTTTGTTCTGCGTTGTTTTGTTGAAAAATCAAAAAAATTCAAACCACGGGATAATAACTGAACTTTTCACATTGCCAAAAAGCCCTTCTTTGTAAAAAAAACCCCCACCAGAACCAACCCACAGCCTTTTTGATAAAGTATTTCCCAGCAGCTTGACCCCTGCTACTTCCAGGCTGGGAAAGTGGGATGGTTCTGTACAAGAGCCATGTGGCAGGATCTCTTTTCCTGTGGCTGCTCAGAAGGAGGTGTGACGTTTCACTCCATATTCTTTATGAAAATACGCTTATGATATGAATATGACATAACTGAGATGTACTTTATGCAAGATGGGTCTTGTAACATATCACTGGAAAGGTTATAATTTATTGAATGTGATTATCCAGTTTGCATGCCTGTATCATTTCTGTATCTGAAGTTAGGAATATTGACTATGTATCTGTATTTCAACTATGCTACTTTGGGTGACGCCCCTGCTAACACTTCAGGTACAACAATGGAAAAGCCAGACAGACCCGATGATCCATCAGTGAGGACAATGGACTATGAAAAGGCTTGACCTTCCTGCGGACACTCCATACTGCCACTGACTCATGTGGTCTTATGTCACTTGATACTAAACATTACCTGGGACTTCTTGTAACTTTCCATGGGAAGGGAAGGGAAGGGGTGTGTGAAGTTTTGGGAAACCAACCACCTTATGTAAATCCTATTTAAGGGTTTGGAGGAAGTCAAACGGGGCTCCTCCTCTCCATGGCCTGTCTGCTCAAGAAGAAAGACTACTAAAGCCACCCGAAGGGAAGGCAGGGGGGAGTCCAGACTGAGACAGGAGTCCAGTCTGAAAAGGAATATAACTGGAACTCGGAACCACATAAACTTTGCAACCTGCCTAAAATAACATTTAGGGTAAGAAATTACATTTTATAACCTGTTTCTTAAGTATATTGAGCTTAGCTTGCGTACTTTGGTTTATTTGCTCAGTAATCTGCTTTGTTCTGTCTGTTATCTCTTATATTCACTTAAAATTCACCTTTTATAGTTAATAAACTTATTTCTTGTTTATAATAAACCCAGTTTGTGCAATTTCTAACTGGGGCAGTGGGGCGGGGGCAAGAAGTGTGCACATCTCCTTCTACATTGAGGAAGGGGGCGAATTTCATAAAACCTTTGGGTTTGTACCTCTTAAAGGGAGTGGGCACCAGAGTGTTGGGGCGAGCCCCTAAGGCTGAATCTTTCCAGAGCGGATCTCTGCTCTCTGTCCAGCTGGGTGTGGCCCTGCCTGTGTGCTTGGCTGGAAGAAGCTTGTGAGACTAGCCCAGCAAGGCCAAGTAAAGGGGACCCAGGCTGGCAGAATAGGCTGACTCAATGGCATCCCAGCACATCAGGTGACACCCCAAAGGGCCCAGACCTGTCACAGGAGGTTCCTGGACACTCATAAAACCCAAGAAAGAAGGGAAGAAAGTTAGAGAGGGGTCAGCCTCATGCAGTAAATACAAATGGAGGTTCCTGCAGTATCAAGACAATAATATGGTGAAAGCAGCTGGAACTGTCCCAAGATATCACTAACCAGGCCAAACCCCAAGTACCAATGCCACATACTGTAGCAAGCAGTTTTATTATAGTCACTACGTATATTAGAAATGACATCAGCCAAAGCAAATAGATGCTGGTGATTTTCAGGCTCATTCAGGAGGCGAGCGCGAATGTGAATGATAAAACTATTTATGGCCAGATCCTCATCTGGTGTCTTCAACAGAGCTACAGTGATTTACACCAGCTGGAGGTCTGACCTGATGGGCCTGTTTGTAAATGGGCCAGAGAATCATAGAATATCAGGGTTGGAAGGGACCTTAGTAGGTCATCTAGTCCAACCCCCTGCTCAAAGCAGGACCAATCCCCAATTTTTGCCCCAGATCCCCAAATGGCCCCCTCAAGGATTGAACTCACAACCCTGGGTTTAGCAGGCCAATGCTCAAACCACTGAGCTATCCCTGCCCCCCCAGAGCAGGTGTGAATTACAATGCCATTTTACACTGGCATGGGACGGAGTGTTGCTGGCCACGGCTGCAGCCTCCCCGGAGCTACAATACAAATGTTAACGATAATATTACAAATGTGACAGGCCCTAATGTAAATTGCAATCAGCTCTTATGCCTCACAGGTTATGGGATGCAGAGCATTATCTGAAAGCATCTTCTTCATAAGAGACGTTGGTGTGTCACTCATTTCATAACAATGCGACTCAGAATCCAGATATTTGCAAAGAGAAACACGGCTATTCTCAGCCTCTTCTGCTAAAATAGCCAACAGCAAGCAAAGGCATTCTTGTGCTCCATCTTGCATGACCTGCTAATTGTTACCGCAAGGTCATTTCAAGCAGTTTGAAAGCAGCTGTGCTTCTCTCAGCTAAATCACAAAGACACCCTCAATAGAAAGCATGCTGTTACAAAAAAGCCTTGGCAACAAAAGGCCCTGGTGAAAAGAGAATAAGGCAACTGGTTAGATCAGTTTGGGGATTCCATATTGACCTTGCAGAGTCCGACTTGCTAACAGTTAATTGAATGGATGCTGTAAATGTACTCTGACAGTATGATACATCAAAACTGCACACATTATTATTAAGTGAAGGCATGAGAAAAAATATACACTACTGAATAGTCTATTCTAGATACTGTATCTGCCTATGAAACAACTCTGCTGAGTTACAGCATTGTCTTTTGCACAGTACTACCTAGCTCTGCAGAGAAAAACAACACAGTTATTCCTGTCTGAACAGAAGATGGCTCTACTACCTTCTTCAGAATATTGTATGCAGTACACTGGATACAGTGCATGTCATTTATCTGAATGATACAGGTGCAGGGCTTTTCTACTAATATGTCTTGTGTAAGACCACAAGCTGAAACCACAAATAGGAATTTAGTCTGCACTCAGTTGTTTGTTAAAAGCTATTAACACATCCCTTCCTGATTGTGAATGGTGGAAGTGTCTAACACCCCAGCCGTGGAAACACTGATGTATGTGAGTATCTTTATGCACATGAGTAGAGTTCAATGGGACTATTTTAAGTCACTTATATGTGTAAATGTCTGCAGGATCAGGAATAAAGTGTGCAAATATCCTATGTATATTTCCTAGTACTCTGATGCTAACCATACCTATCAATCCACCCCTCTGTTGAAGGCCCTTGTGACATGATTCAGGAAAGAGTTAATCCCATACTATGGGCAGAGGAAGTCCCTCCCCTCAGACCATGCTGGGCATGCTCCAACTGCTGTGCTAGTGTAAAGGACAGCAGCCCAGTCTAGGCTGATCACCAAGGAGCAAGGGCACTTGGCGGAGGCTCCAGCCATTACAGCCCTTGCCTGCGGGAGCTGGAGATCCCGAGACCCAGACTGGAGACCTGTTGCCTACAGCTGACTGGCTGGAGTCGGAGTCCTAGCGAGTTATCTGTGCTGAGGAGCCCAGCAACCCCGACGTCTTCAGGACTTCAGCTTCAGGAAGCCCGGTAGGAAGTGACCCAGGGAGTTGGGGTGAGTGATATCTCCCACCCATGTAAGGTCAGCGTGTTGCGATTGGATTCCCCGCTGACCCAGTGGCAGACCACTTCACCACTGTTAGGGCCCTGGGTGGGGACCTGGTGGAGTCAGGTGGGCCCTGGTCCCCCTACCCTGGCTGCCACCCCCCTTTGGTGATGGCCCCAAGTTTGGCCATTAGTCCACGCTGCCCTGCCCTCGAGAGCCTCTGTATTGACTCTGGCCACGCTGCCCTGTGTTTGTGGGTGGCCATATTGTCTCAGGCCATTAGGCCACACAGCCCAGAACCCAAGGACTGCTACTGTTGTAAGGTCCAAGAAGTCTAGTAGACAGTAACTGTGGCATCAGTGCACCCACAATCCACCCTGAAGGGGGACAGGTTGTGCATGCACCATCACAGCTCTGTTGATGTGCCACCTGCCAAAGCCAATACTTACAGACATGACTTTGAAGAAAAGATTTCAAAGTGGGCTCCTAGAGCTATATCTAGACACCTCAATGAGTGTCTGGATTTACAAATGTACCAAGCAGCTTCCATTGACATCAGTGGGAGACAGTGAATCCTCAGCACTTCTGTAAATCATAGAATCATAGAATATCAGGGTTGGAAGGGACCTTAGGAGGTCATCTAGTCCAACCCCCTGCTCAAAGCAGGACCAATCCCCAATTTTTGCCCCAGATCCCCAAATGGCCCCCTCAAGGATTGAACTCACAACCCTGGGTTTAGCAGGCCAATGCTCAAACCACTGAGCTATCCCTCCCCCTCAAATCAGGATATTGATGTAGTCACTAAGTGAGGTTTTAGGGTTTCTTGACCAACATCTTCAGAAAAGCAGCTTTAGTCTCTATCACCTGGTGTTCTCAAAAAGTGTCTTTCAGAGACAGCGCTTCAAAAAGATACGTGTATTTACAGGTCCATGGATTATAAAGCCAGAAGGGACCACTGAGAACATCTAGTCTCACCTCCTGTATCACACAGGCCAGAGATCTTCACTGAATTAATTCTCATCTGAACCACAACATATCTTTTAGAAAAACATCTAATTGCTCCAGTGATGGGGAATCCACCACAACCCTTGGTAAATGTTCCAATGATTAATTACTCTTGCTGTTAAAAGTACGTACCTTTTTTTCTAGTCAGAATTTGTCTAGCTTCAACTTCCAGCCACTGGATCTTGTTAGACCTTTGTTTGCTACATGCAAGAGCCCTCTCTTGTCAAATTTCTCTTCCCCATGTAGGTACTTATGGACTGTGATCAAGTCACTCCTTAGCCATCTTTTTGTTAATTTAAAGACATTGAGCTCCTTGAGTCTCTCACTACAAGGCAGGTTTTCTAATCCTTTAATCATTCTCATGGCTCTTCTCTGAACCCATTCCAATTTATTTGCTTGACTCCAGAACTGGACACAAAATTCCAATAGCAGTTGCACCAGTGTCAAATACAGAGGTAATATAACCTGCTCAACATTGCCCTGTTTATGCATCCAAAGGATACTGCAAATGAAAGCATTGTCAATGCATTGAAACATCCAGTGTTTTCATTGTTCCTCCCCACTTGCCGGGTGATCTCAAAGCTTTTCCACTTGTCAGAAGTAGGCTCCTATTACTTCCATGGATTAAGAAACAAGAAGCTCAGGTTACAGATATAAGATATTTAGGCTGTCTGGGTGTTTTTATAATAGAAACACTCAGGATGTGTTTTCTGCATTACAAAGTGAAATCAATAAAGAAAACAAATGAGCTGCTTCCACCTACTTGGGTTATTACCTACAGCCCTGTCCACTCTTGCAATGTCAGGACATTGACAAGCACGGGAAACACAGTCACCCCCAATACAGTTCTGTCATCTGTTGATGGGACATAAGACAGGGCATGTGGGATGGGAGGTAAGCCCTTGAAATGGGCTGATACTAAGGCTGGTTTCCTCACAGACCCCCAGTGTTCACTGAGAGAGGAATCCAATCTGTGTTCCCCAGGCTGCCAAAACCCAATTCTACTGGGTGCGACCAGCCACCTGCCAAATTTGTGCTGGAGGTGTTTAAAAGATTAGAGCTAAGCTGTATCATGGATGTGTTTGAGCAGAGGGCCATAGTCAGAGGGGGGCAGGACGGGAGGGTTCTCTATGACGTACAGAAAGATCTCTCTGCATGGATGGACCAGAAGCAGGTTGGTCTCAGCAGCAAGAACCAGGACAAATTTAGAAAATGAGTCACTGTCTGAGAAACTAATCAAGGACTGTCCTACTCACAGCCCCTATGTCTTGAGCTTGGTGGTAAAGAGCAGCTCTAAACTTAAGGAAATGCTGGTTCACTGGCTAGAGCACAAATCTAGGACTCAGAAGACCCACGTTCAATTCCCTGCTCCACCCCAAGCATCCTGCCCAGTCTTGGTTAAGTCAGTTAGTCGCTCTGTGACTCAGTTTCCCATCTGTAAAATGGGGACCATAGCAGTCACCTACCTCACAGGGTGTTGTGAGGACAAGTGCATTAAGATACTGTGGCGATGGAGGCCATAGTAGGACCTTAGCGAGAGAGCAAATACTCACTCAGCTGTACTTTTTTCCTTTAAAGTTTACTGATACTAATTTTGCTGGTCCCCTTTATTCCTAAAGTAGACAGAGCCCCCTCTTGCAGGGCAATTTACTGGACCAATTAACAGTTCCTCAGTGCAGGTAAGGATCATGTGATTAGAAAGAAGACTCCCCAGGAACAAGCCATCACTCCTTTCTTCAGCATGAAGGTTAGAACGCTGCAGGGAAATTCAGCTCCCAGAATAAAATAGAGAAACCCTGCAGGAAACAGAGCCAGCAAAGTGTGTCAGCCCCTAAGCCATCTCAGGTTATTCTGCATCAATCCTGCAAAGCAATGGACAGGTTAAAGCAAGGGGGAACGATCCCGAATTTTAATCAAAGCTGAAAATCTGGAAACACCAAGCCAGCTGATGCTAACCCCACAATAGCTGCTTTTGCAGCTATCAGCACAATGTATCAAAATATAAAGGCTAAAGACTTATAAACGATGCTGAAAAGGTACAGCTCACGGAGTGAGAAAATACAAGCATTTTATAACTGCCTGACACTTTCAAAGCTCTTTTAACTGCGAGTACTTAGCAATAGCAATGTTTGTAACCCCACCACGATGACACTCATTGAAAACCAATCTAAAAGGACAAGCTACTTGGAGAGCGACTGTAGAGGTAGGCCGATTATTACATTTTTTACTGTACCAATTTGATTTGAAAGAATATTATAGTGATGTCTGCCAGCATCGTTAGAGTTACAGCTCTGTCAGCATTTCCACTCTAAAGCCCTATTTTCAGGAGTTTATAACGCAGCCATAAATATTTATACTGGACAGATTCCTGGTAGGCAGGAGTCTTGAAGGCTGAGCAACATTGAACAGAAATAATGTGCTTCCTCAGACCTACTGATGAGTTACTGTGTGTCTGACTGCCTGGCGTATTAATAAAGTCACCGCGACCTGGCATCAGATGATACCACAGGAGCCCGTGTAGCCACATAGTAGGGTTAGGTTTACAATAGATCTCAGCTCCTATGATCAGCGAAGCAGTGGCCCCTTGTGCCCACTTTTTCAAATCCAATATACACCCGATGTGCTGAGCGCTTCTCTGCTTGATTGTCACAGGTCCTGAGCAGAGCTGGTCAGAACACAAGAATTGCATTTGGGAGACAGAAAGGCCTCAAACTAGCCAGCATCCTAGTGTTTAGGGCCCTGATGAGGAAAACCCAGGTTCAAGGCCTTGCTTTGCAGCAGGGACTTGAGCCTGGATCCCCATGTGGTCTAACCACTGGGCTATAGAGCAAGTGTCTGATTTAATTATTTACACAAAGCGGAAGAACTCCAACAGGACAGATGAAGGGCCTGGCCATCCAGCTGCTCGGAGGGTGGTTCCCACTTTGGGTAGACATGCACATGCTAGCTGGAGCAGAACTAGCCTGCTAAATATAATCACAGGCTAGCTGCCAGAATACAACCCTGCCCCACCCCTGGGTATGTGTGTGGGCAACTAGCTGAGCCGCTTTGGCCACACTGCTGTTTTTAGTGCGCTAGCATGCGTATGGCTACCTAAGCTGGGAATCCCCTTGCCAGCTGCTGTACAGCCATCTAGGAGACTGGCTCTGTAGCCAAGTGGTTAGGGCACTCATCCGGGATGTAGGAAATGTAGGTTTAAGTATCCTACCCTGAATCAGGCATGGCAGGTATGTGAGCCTGTGGTTCCCCCAGCCCAGCTGTGTGTCCTAATCCCGTAGCTATTGGCTTTCCCTTTAGAACCAGAAATTCCATCCTGGACCTGAGAAAGTTTTGTCAAAACTGTAACATTTCCATGAAAAGTTTTAATGACTCAGCATTTTCCAGCAAAAGCCATTTCAGCGAAAAATTCCCACCCAGCTCTGGGCCTGAACATCCCCCACTGCGGTCTCTCTCTGCTTCTCTGGACTCCAGGCCCACAACTCTAATCTCAGCGTTCCCAGCTCTCGTTAGGGCTTGGAAGTGGTGCAGCCTTTTCTGAGGTGAACCGTGCACGTTGGGGTCAGAAAGAACACCACGTGGACTCCTTCGCCACGCCCAGGTCTGGAAGGCGACCATCACCCACCGACGGAGGTGCGGTCCCAGTTGTACATGGCGAGACGTGCTAAGGTCATGCATGTTGAGTTCCAGATGTGGAAACCCTCAGGATGAAACTCTCAGCACACCAGACAGTTGTTAAGGGGATTGTGGTGGGTAAAACACCCTTTGTTGGGGCAGCCAAACCTGGACCGAGGTTCCTTGGTACTGCAAAGCAACTGCGCTTTTTGAGGACCTTGTGATCGAGATGTGGAAACTTGGACTAAGTGGTTTCCCAGGTATGGACACTGGGGCCTGAGAAGGAGCATGGAAGTGCTTTGAACCCAAGTGCAGGGTTAGATTATCACGATTTGACACAACAAATCCTGCTGGCAGGGGGTTAGACTAGATGACCCTTGTAGTCCCGTCTAGCCCTACGGTTCTATGATCATGATAACTTGCCCTTAAAAAGAGCAGTGGAGAGAGGGCCATAACTGGGAAGGTTGTTAGCAAACTTCCAAAGATGCTTTTGGAGCCTCATTTCCAAAGCAGTCACAACTTGGTGAAATATTAAACAAAAATCAGTCAAACAACAATAAACACTAAATTACTAAGAGGATCCCTAAGGCAACAGCTTGCGATTCAATTGTTCTTAGATTCCAGCCTTTTTTATTGACTGTGATCACTGACAAAAGGATCAAGACTCATTCCATGTTTTCCTCATTATCTTCCTGAGCTGGCTCCCAGGGGCCTCCACCAGAGCACAGCGCGGGGGACAAAAGGCAGGGTTTCATTTTTATGGATTTCTTAGTATTTGTATGGCAGAGCAGGCCCCAGTGCGCTGCGCATCCACATCGGGAATGATAGCCCCTGCACCGACGAGTTGCACAGCGCAGGGCAGTGGCTTTCCCAAGTCACCCAGCCAGGCAGTGACACAGCTAGGAAAAGATGAAAAGTTTCCTGACTCCCACTCCAGAGTCTTTATCCACTAAACTGATCTGACCTGGCCCCATGTTCACTCGCTCAAGTTTAAAATAAGACAGTGCTTTTTAAAGGAACAGCTGATTTGACCATGTGTTTCCACCACATTTTGATGATCCAGTCAAATCCATCTTCAGCATGGACTCAGTGCAGTGAGTGCCTTTCCAAAGTTTCCAAATTTGGGGATGGGCAAACTTTGCTGGTTTCAAGACTAAAAGCAACCATCAGATCAAACCATGCCACAAGCTGAATTTGGATACTTTCCCCAGGGTCTCATGTTTCCACAACAGGTTCTTTTTTTCTGCTGGACAAAACCATGATTATAATGGGGCTTTTTGTAAGACTGAGGGGAAGGTAGAATTAACCAGATTCTGTTTCTGTATAATTTCCACACATCTCTTGTTTTTCTTCTGTGAATCACAAGCCGCACCTGCTTGAACAAAAAAAGGACTGACCTGATGTAGGGTGTTCCTTTTCTGTGAACAGTTTAGGTATGTTTTTTCTAATGGCATTCTGGAAAGCTAATGTTATATAGGGGTCACCAAATGAAATTAATAGGTAGCAGGTTTAAAACAAATAAAAGGAAGTATTTTTTCACACAACGCACAGTGAGTCTGTGGAACTCCTTGCCAGAGGATGTTGTGAAGGCCAAGACTATAACAGTGTTCAAAAAAGAACTAGATAAGTTCATGGAGGATAGGTCGATCAATGGCTATTAGTCAGGATGGGCAGGGATGGTGTCCCTAGCCTCCGTTTGCCAGAAGCTGGGAATGGGCAACAGGGGATGGATCACTTCATGATCTCCTGTTCTGTTCATTCCCTCTGGGGCACCTGGCATTGGCCCCTGTCGGAAGACAGGATACTGGGCTAGATGGATCTTTGGTCTGACCCATTATGGCCGCTCCTATGTTCTTATGTAAAAGATCAAAGATACCTCTCAGTGTTTATAGCTGAAATTATTTGTATTGCCGCAACAGAGATCAGGCTCCTGTCATGCTAGGCGTTGTACAAACACTAAGTGAGACAGTCCTTGCCTTACTCCGAACTGCTTACAATCTGACATAGATCTGTCTATCTAAGGGTATGCATCCACTGCAGCTGGGAGACGGAATTCCCAGCTAAAGGAAATGTATACACACTAGCTCTGCTCGAGGTGGCATCCTAAAAATAGCATTGGCTGTGGGATGGCTTGGGCTAGCTGGCTGAGTATGTATCTAGCATCTCAGACGGGCTCGTATTCGGGTGGTTAGCCCAAGCCGCTGTGGTCACACTGGTATTTTTAGCGCACCAGTTCAACCAGAGGTAGCATGAGCTGGGAATCACACCTCCCTGCTGCCATGTAGATGCACCCTTAGAGTTGTATCTGTCTGCCCATTGCTTGTATCTGAGCACAGACAAAACGTGGGAGGGGAAACAGACTTGAATTGACTTGTCCGATGTCACACAACAGGTAGAGCGGCGTCTAGAGTCCCAGGCTAGTACCTTGCCCACTGGGGCACAGTATCACTATACTAAACTCAAAAACCATAAGTCAAGTCCCCCGCCCCAGATCATGAGATTGTTAAGCCAATCATGGGATTTTATTAAAACAACAAATGTGGGGTGCTCTCAATTTGCCTTCTGATTTTGGGGGCACGCAGGGGTCATGTTGTCAAGCTTTTCTTGGCCAACTGTGAGGGCTAGAAACTTCCTTCTTTACAACGGAAGCTGAGATTCTCCTGACTTCAGGATCTGGAGCTTTAAGAAAACCATCAACTGTTGCAAGACTCTTGCCCAGTCTGGAGAGCTGACCACCCTCTGACACTAGCAGGACTCCATGCTGCTACGTGAGAGGCCACAAGGCCTGCAGATGACATATATGGCTTTCCTTTTCTCAGGTGCAGATTAGGCGTGAGGTCCTCTCCCCACTCCAGCACCTTTACACCAAGAACCAGAGAGGCAAAAAGAGGCCCTAAAAGCCCCATATTTGGCTGGGGAAGACTCCCCTGGGTGTAGGCACTGCAGAGCACAGCTGTAAGTCTGCCTGCCCTGGAATGCTGGAGGCAGAAGGAGAGCACTGGGACCACGGCACGCAGTACTGTGAAGATTCCAAGATTCCTCTGGCAAGGAGTTCCACAGACTCACTGTGCGTTGTGTGAAAAAATACTTCCTTTTATTTGGGGCCCAGAGGGCAACCTGGCAGTCGCCTGTAACTTAAAGAGGCCCCTAGGATTTTGTGCTCACCCAGAGCTCTAGTTTTCAGGATCGGCCCTTAGCCTCCAGATAGGTTTATTGAGCACTACTGCCTAGGAGAACATATAATTAACTACCTCATTGTTAACCACCGCTAGGATTTATCCATTACCTTGTGCATTTGACAGCACTTTGTGTACAGTCAATTTCACTTTCTCCCTCTGGAATCAGATAGGCCCCGATCCTGCAAACACCGACATGAGCACTTCGTATTGCTCACATTTACCCAGGCTGCTCCTCTTCTCACCGATGCTGCATTCACACTGGTGTACACGGAGCGGCTCCTGTTTCTTAAGAGAATCAGGCCCATCGGTTGACTACAGTGGGACTGCCCCTGTGAGCAAAGTTTCCCATTTGTTTGTGTGGATTTTGCGCACACAGAAAGGGGAGAGAATAATGTTTCTGGAGCAATATTAAAATGTGACTGTTGAACCATAAAAACTGACATAGGGACTCAAGAGCAGATGAAGCAACTGTATGACTCCTGGTCATTTAAAGTTGACTAGATTGCATGCTGTTGGGATCCCTTTAAGTCCAAATTCTTCCTTTAAACATGTATGTGCTACTGCCTTTGAAGTCAGTTGGAATGCCAGAAGTTGGCCTTTAGAACAGAGTTTGTTAGACCTTTAGTTTCTGCTGGTAGTCAATTATTTTCATTTCTTATGTGCGATACCTCCAGAGCAAGCCAGCCAGAAGACACCACACTAGATATAAAAACTATTGATCACACATAGTAAATGCAGTACTTAGAAGGCACCACTCTAGATAATGGAAACTCACTCTTGCTTCAGCGGGTTCACATAATGATGAGGCAAGGTCTTCCTAGCGTTAGATAGCCATCCGAAATTGGCAATGCCCCTTTTAATGAAATAGATGGAGAAACTGGATTAATGCAGTGCTGAGGATGTAAATTTAAATGCACAAAGAAAAGTCTAAATTTAAGATTCATTCCCTCAACAAGGTTAATTTTGACGCATTGCACATGTAACACAGATAGTATTTTGCACAGAGCTGGATGAAAAATGGAATTTCCAGCTGTGAAAATTTTTGAAATCTCAACATTTGTTTTTGTTCTGATTCTGGATGAAAAGTAGAAACCTTGAAATTTTTCACGAAACCACAATTTTGTTTTGGAAAAATCTTAACCTTTCTGTAGCATTTTGCTTTGATAAAGTTAAAAAGTTTCCTTTTGACTATATTCTATTCTATACTAATTTGGAATATAATGCAAACACTGAAATGAGAAAGTTGGAATGACATGGTCAAATCAACACAAAACATTTTGACCGTATCAGAGTGAGAAGCAAAAGCGGAGCCGACGGGAGAGCGTCAGCTGTCGACTTATCGCAGTGAAGACACCGCGGTAAGTACATCTAAGTACATTGACTTCAGCTATGCTATTCACGTAGCTGAAGTTGCGTATCTTAGATCAACCCCGCACGGTAGTCTAGATAAGCCATAAAATGGAGGAATTAACCCCTTTGGGGGTAAAAGGTCCAACAGGGCCTGTCCCTGTGCCCTTGGTAATGTCTTTAACTCTGTCTCTAAGCTCAGTCCTCATCCCCTTCTAGGCTAGCTTTAAGAGCACATCTGCCCTAATATAGCGCAGTGCCCGTAAGGCTTCCTCCCTCGAAACTCTTCAAGTCCTGTCCGTCACTTGGGCCTCTAAACAAACCTTGTCCCCTACTCAGGGCTTAGGCCACCCTGCCAGTGGCTGGTGCGGAGACCCAGACCCGCCCACTACTCCGGGTCCCGATCCATGGACTCAACACATAGCAGCCCTGTGCTGATTCCTGTAATAGCTACTGCTGTATTCCCTGGACCAGTTCCCACATAGGCCCTTCCTCTTCACCCTTCGCTCGGGGCTGAAGTTCTTCCTCATGGAATGCCACTGTCACCAGCACCCACCTTCTGGCACTCCCTTAAACTCCAGCAAAGAGCACTTTCCTTGCTCCTCTGCTCCCCTCCAGGAACTGATCTGCTCAGGCCCCACAGCTCCTTTTAACGGGGCCTGCTGGACTCTGATTGGCTGATTCCCTGCAGCCTCTCTGGGCAGGCCTGGAGGACTCCCCTTCACTGCTCCTTTTCTTGGGGCGGGGCGTGGTAGGTCTGTGAGGCCTCAAGCAGAGAGGCTCAGAGGGCCCAGTACACCCTGTCACACCAACGGACAACTGTTCCATCCAAACATTTTCAAGAAGCTCTAATTTTGCATAACTGTGCACGTTGCTAAATATGCGCTTAGAATGTGGCCAAGTTAACATTGCTTAACTGTTGAATTTCTTCAGTCGAAAGACTTCCACTGGTGTCAGTGGGCTTTGGATTAGGTCTTGACTTATGAAACTAATGTGCTGGAGATGCTTATTGATGGGATTTTTACATGCAGAAATGTTTGTTCTTTGAAAACAGGTTTTCCTCCCAGAACAATTGTTTCACAATCCAGAAAACATGCATATCAAATACACTTTTAAACACCACTTTATATTGAGCTGGGCACAAAACACAATTGGAAAACAATGAGCAAAAACGGTATTTTTTCCTCTTTTTTTAAAAAGGCGTTTTCATTGCTTTTAAGAAAGTATAGCCTCAAAGCACGCCATCAGTAAACAACACGAGGAAGTATACCAGTCACAACACTTACAATTCTTCTAACAGGCAATTTGAACAGCACTGTTTTGACGACTGTCATACGAGCGACATATTCAAGGTAGCTCTGGCTCTTGTGTTCATTGAATGTCTAAACTCCTGTCAACCTTCTCAGAAATTTCGGGTGCCCAAGGAATGCAAGACAGGCAAAAGGTAAGCCGTCGTTTGTGCGTGATGCAGAATAGAGGGCTGAGCGAAAGTGCTGATGCTTTGGTTCTGGGATGGAGAATTTTTATATTAAGTTTCCTTTTTGTAATAAATGTGCACCTGAGATATGTGGCAGGGATGGTGGGAAGGAGTGTACTACCCTATTAAGGGTAGCGGCGCCTCCACAACCCAAACTGCGTGGTTGCAATCAAGGAGGCTTCTTCCTCCACCCCGGGGCTGGCATATTGAAACTGGAAGAGGAAGCTGATATTAGAAATATAATTGGGAAAATAATTTGTTGGGTCAGGGCCAATGCTTCAGGAGCAGCACCGTGTGCTACTATATAGAGGCTCTGTGTTCTGCAGTTCCAGCTCTCAATCAGACCCGCAGGGGGTGGCAGCGCACACTGATTCTGGGAACACCTAATATTGGCTCCTCCCTGGAGGAATTGTGCTGAGAAATTCTGGAGGTCCATGTGTAACTCATGTTTACACAGCTTGGCTCTCTGCCCCCCTCTGGTGACTGGGCCACAAAAGAGTTTTCCTGAACTAAAAGTCTGTTAGATCAAAAGCAGTAGCAAACTCAGAAGCCGCTATGTGGTCCAGCCACTAGAGGGAGACAGAACGGCACTGTGTAACATGTCCACTGCTTGCATCCCAAGAAGTGGGTATTGACCCACGAAAGCTTATGCTCCAATACCTCTGTTAGTCTATAAGGTGCCACAGGACCCTTTGTCGCTTGTGTAACATGAGTTATACGTACATCACCTGCCTGGGGTCCCCATGACAGGACAACTTGGGACCTAATTTAAAGTGCATGGAAGTGATGCCATTGATTTCAGCAGGCTCTGGGTCTGGCTGACACAGCGCAGGCAAGTAGACAGGAGACAAACAGTGAAGTTCTCTGAGCCTCCAAAGGTGCTAATGGAACACTGGACTCTGGGCAAAAGTGAAGCTCATTGACTTCCCACTGACTCCATTGCTGTCTCTTTTCCCAAGCGGGTTGTAATAATGGACACATGTTTTCCCTCCCTTTCTCATCCTCCTTCTCCCCTGCTGCATTCTTTCTCTTTCATTTCTTTTAAGCAGCAAGCTGCCTTTGGCTGCCAGTCAACCTGTGCTTCCCTCCAGCCTGCCAGTCGTATTGTGCTGGTGTGTGCACTATGCCTGTGCAAGAGGCACTTGTCCTGCTCAGGCTTCTCCAGATTGTCTTCTCAGAAAGCTTGCAATGTGAGCAAGAAACCTTCCCTTAAAATAGCCCCCCAGCACGTAACTTCCCACCTGACTTTCTGCCTTCTTCAAACCTTCCCACCTGACTTCCTGCCTTCTCCAAGCCTTCCCACCTGACTTCCTGCCTTCTCCAAGCCTTCCCACCTGACTTCCTGCCTTCTCCAAGCCTTCCCACCTGACTTCCTGCCTTCTTCAAACCTTCCCACCTGACTTCCTGCCTTCTCCAAGCCTTCCCACCTGACTTCCTGCCTTCTCCAAGCCTTCCCACCTGACTTCCTGCCTTATCCAAACCTTCCCACTTGAGTACCTGCCTTCTCCAAACCTTCCCACCTGACTTCCTGCCTTCTCCAAACCTTCCCACTTGAGTTCCTGCCTTCTCCAAACCTTCCCACCTGACTTCCTGCCTTCTCCAAGCCTTCCCACCTGACTTCCTGCCTTCTCCAAACCTTCCCACTTGAGTACCTGCCTTCTCCAAACCTTCCCACTTGAGTACCTGCCTTCTCCAAACCTTCCCACCTGACTTCCTGCCTTCTCCAAACCTTCCCACTTGAGTTCCTGCCTTCTCCAAACCTTCCCGCTTGAGTTCCTGCCTTCTCCAAACCTTCCCACTTGAGTACCTGCCTTCTCCAAACCTTCCCACCTGACTTCCTGCCTTCTCCAAACCTTCCCACTTGAGTACCTGCCTTCTCCAAACCTTCCCAGCTGACTTTTTGCCTTCTCCAAACCATCCCTTTTTGCTTTCTCCAAACCTTTCGGCAACTGTTGCATACGGGGTACAGAACAACGTTATCCTTTGGCAGTGTGCTTTCAACAGCAGGCTATTCCTGGAAAGCGCTCTTGAAAAACATGGCCAATATGATTTGCCTGGCCAGTTCAAGGAAACAGAATATATATAACATCCAAAAAACTCCATTAAAGGAATACTAAGGTTGCAAAGCCAAGCACTCAGGAAATGCCAGAATTAAGGCTGAGCATGCAAGGTTGGGCAGCATTTGATACAAATCTGTTTCAGCTGATCTCATTTTGGCCCTCTAGTGAGATTGGCTGCAACGTGAATTTTTGAACACTTGGGGTTGATGATACTTTAGTTCATCTGCTTATGATTTTATGTGCAGATCCTCAGCTGGTATGAATCAACATAGCTGCATGGAAGCCAGGAGAGCTAAACAGCTTTACGTCAGCTGAAGATCTAGCCCGTAATGGTACCCTTCTTACAGCTGCTGTTGTCTGTTTGTCCTTTTGTCTAGTTAAGTCCTGACAAACTCAGTGCATGTCTGTGACTGTAAGTGGTCTGTATTGGAAGGCTCTTCTCCCTGGGAGAAGGGAAACATTACTAGCTACGTCTTGGCTTTTGCGAGCTAGGGGAGAGCGAGCAGTGTGGTGGAGGACAGCATTACACCAATGCCAGGGATAATGGGTTGGATTCCCAGCTGGAACAAATCAGCAGAGCCCCAGTGACTTCAGTGAAGCTAGGCTGATTTACAGCCACTCAGGATCTGGCCCAGTATTTGCTTGGCACTGGGGTTGCTACTCTTTTGAAGAAGCGTGGCAGGTGCATCCTGCCAACGCTTGCCAGTGCATAGGGTACATGCTCACACCCTCACCATGCCCAGACATGCCCCCTGTTGGGAGATGGAGTACAACAGGCAGGCTGGCTAGCCTTCATCCTTTTGTTCCCTGGCTTTGCAGCCAGATGTTAGCTGTCGCACCCACTGCTGCTGGATGCTTTCTGCATCTCGTTATCTCTAGCCTAAGTCTTCCCTGCACATTTATATCTGCCCCTGGACATTTCCACTGCTTGCATCCGAAGAAGTGGGTATTCACCCATGAAAGCTTATGCTCCAATACCTCTGTTAGTCTATAAGGTGCCACAGGAACCTCTGTCGCTTCTACAGATCCAGACTAACACGGCTACCCCTCTGATACTTTCTGCAGTATGCCACATTGCTCTCCACCAGCCCTAAAGAAATGAGTTAGCGGACAAACCTTTGGTGGATCCAGCCAACAGGGTGGTCACAAAACGATGGGCCAGATTCTGAGCTGGTGTAAATCAGCTTTCTCTGTTGGCTTCAATGGAGCAACACTGATTTGCACACCATCCGAGGATCTGGCCCCATCTGTTCATGAGGTCCCCACCGAGGGAGCCATATCTGGAGCAGGAGAGGGAAACATAGAAAGAACATGGAGACATGTGTATCTGGGCAGTGACAATATCAAAGAGGAGGTGCTTCAAGGAAATATATTGCATGAAAAACTGGTGTGCTGCCCTTTAAGATTCCCATAATAATCTACCACATTGAATTGGGCTTTGTAATCAGGCCAGACTCTGAAGCAGGGAGGAGAGTGCATTCTCTGGGAAGGGAGACAGGCTGACAGCCAGCAAACAAGGACTGGAACATGCTAATCTTGCAGCCTCTACCATATGGTTGTGTCCAAGGTGGCTTCGATAATTCTGCTCTGATACACTAAGCTTCCTGCAGTAATTATTCAGTGTGTATAAACAAACAGGGCCAAATTCATACCATCTGCAACGCCATTGAAGTCAGTAGGGTTACAGCAAGGATTCATTTGATCCAGAGCCCTTTTCATATTTTATAATCTTTCTCATATATGGGGAAGGATGGTCTTGGGATTAAGTCACCTGCCTGGGATTCAGGATACCTGGATTCAATTCTTGTTGCTGCCACAGACTTCCGGTGAGATCAGGTGCAAGTCACATTGGGGCAAGTTCGAATATCCTTACATGTGGGGAACAGCACCTTATTCAATGAGGAGACCCATTAACTCCAATAGGACCACTGCTGCAGTGCTGGAATTTTAGTTCGATATGTGTAAGGCTATCAAAGTCTGGCTCTTAATGTTCCCGTTCTGTCTGTAAAAGGGGACAGTAATACTGCCCCACCTCATAGAGGGATTTAAAGATGAAGAATCCACTACGAGCCTTGGTGAATTGTTCCAGTAGTTAATTACCTCCCTATTAAAAAATGTACACCTTATTTCCAGTCTGAATTTGTCTAGCTTCAACTTCCAGCCATTGGATCTTGTTAGACCTTTGTCTGCTAGATGGAGGAGCCCTATATTATAAAATTTCTCTTCCCCATATAGGTACTGTAGTGAGGCGGTGTGGCTCCCCGCCACCCCGGAGTGGGTTGAGCCCCTCTGGACACCAGAGTGGGCAGAGCCAGGAAGCTCTGAGCCTGTCCCTCAGAGCACAGCCGCCAACTTCCTGTTACGCCGGTGGGTGCTGACGCCCGGCGTCGGGGGCGGGGCCCCGCCCCTGACGCCGGGCCCCGCTCCCGACGCCGGGTGACGTTGAGGGGCCCCGCCCCCGACGCCAGGCCCCGCCCCCAACGCCGGGTGACGTTGTGGGGCCCCGCCCCTGACGCCGACGCAATGTTGCCCAGCATCAGGGGCGGGGCCCCGCAACGTCTCCCGGTGCTCCGGTGAGTTTGCCGCGCGTCCGGGGCGGGTGGGGAGTTGCCGGTGGGTGCAGAGCACCACCCACCAATTTTTCCCCATGGGTGCTCCAGCCCCGGAGCACCCACGAAGTCGGTGCCTATGCCTCAGAGGGCCAGGCGGCAACCCGGAAGTAGAAAGGCGTGGCCCAGAAGTATAAAGGCGGGCCCTCAGAACTCACTTGAGAACCAGCCGCCGGGGAGGCCATACACAGCCAGCCTAGCCCGCGACTGGGAAAACCCCGCAGCCCCAGGTGCACGCCAAGACTGGCCGGACCTGCCCTGCGCCCGCTATCTGGAGGAGTTGCTGGACCTGCCCTGCGCCCGCTACCCAGAGGAGTTGCCGGACCTGCCCTGCGCCCGCTACCCGGAGGAGTTGCCGGACCTGCCCTGCGCCCGCTATCCGGAGGAGTTGCCGGACCTGCCCTGCGCCCACTGTCCGGAGGAGTTGCCGGATGTGCCCTGCGCCCGCTACCCGGAGGAGTTGCCGGACCTGCCCGGCGCCCGCTATCCGGAGGAGTTGCCGGACCTGCCCGGCGCCCGCTGTCCGGAGGAGTTGTTGGACCTGCCCTGCGCTCGCTGTCCGGAGGAGTTGCCGGACCTGCCCTGCGCCCGCTGTCCGGAGGAGTTGCCGGACCTGCCCTGTGCCCGCTATCTGGAGGAGTTGCCAGACCTGCCCTGCACCCGCTATCCGGAGGAGTTGCCGGACCTGCCCTGCGCCCGCTGTCCGGAGGAGTTGCCGGACCTGCCCTGCGCCCGCTATCCGGAGGAGTTGCCGGACCTGCCCTGCGCCTGCTATCCGGAGGAGTTGCTGGACCTGCCCTGCGCCCGCTACCCGGAGGAGTTGCCGGACCTGCCCGGCGCCCGCTATCCAGAGGAATTGCCGGACCTGCCCGGCGCCCGCTGTCGAGAGGAGTTGTTGGACCTGCCCTGTGCCCGCTGTCCGGAGGAGTTGCCGGACCTGCCCTGCGCCTGCTGTCCGGAGGAGTTGCCGGACCTGCCGCTTGCCCACTACCCCGAGGAACCCATGGTGTTGGACCCCCTGGACGACACCACCGTGACCCAGGTACCCGAAAGAGGGGAGTTAGGAAGTGGCCCGGGAACAGCCGACCCTAGTCTGGCTACAGAACCCATGTCAGTGTGTTGTGGCCAGGATTCCCACTGACACAGCAGCGGGTCGTCTGCCGCTGCTAGGGCCCCGGGCTGGGACGCAGTGGAGTGGGTGGGCCTCTCCCCCTCTTCCAGGCCTGGGCTTATTCACATATGCTGGGTTGCTCAGCCCCTGCCTGAGGGCCTGAGCTACTGACTTTTTTGCCCGGCCCTGATCTAGGGCCTGGGCCTATTTCTATGTACTGCTGTTGCTCGGCCCCTGCCTGAGGGCCTGAGTACCTGCCTCCCCGTTGCCCCGCCCTGACCTAGGGCCCGGGCTTATGGGGCTTGTTTCAGTTGCCGCAAGGGCCGCCGAGAGAGAAAGACTCCTGCGGCCAGACTAATTTCCCCAAATATCACCAGTGGGTAGTGAGCCGGCGTGGCTCCCCGCCGCACTGGAGCGGGTCAAGCCCCGGCTAGCCCCTTTACAGGTACTTATAGACTGTGATCAGCTCACCCCTTAACCTTCTCTTTGTTAAACTAAATAAGTCGAGCTTGTTGAGTTTTTCACTCAGGGCCGGCTCTAGGATTTTTGCCGTCCCAAGCAAAAAATTTTTTGGCCGCCTCCCCCGCGTTTTTTTCTTGCCCCCCACCCGGCCCTGCCTCAATTCCAACCCTTCCCCAAATCCCCAGCCCCGCCTCCTCCCCCACATGTGCTGCATTTCCCCCACCCCATTGCTTCCTGTGGCCCCCCCACAACCTCCCACCCTAGCTCACCTCCGCTTTGCCTGTTTCCATGAACATGCCGCCGCTCCACTTCTCCCCACTCCCTCGCCTGAGGGCACCTTCAGGGGAGCAGGCGGAGCAGAGGTGAGGGAGGGCCTGGGAGCTGAGTGTCCCCCTCCCTCCCAGGCTTGCCGCGTGCAAAACAGCTGTTTCGCGCACCGCCGGTGCTCGGCTTCTCCCCCTCCCTCCCAAAAGCCTGGGAGGGAGGGGGAGAAGCCGAGCGGCGGCGGCGCAGACCGAAGGTGAGCTGGGGTGGCGGGGGCACATTTCCAGGGGCGGCATAGCCGGCTCCAGAATGCCGCCTCTAGAAATGTGCCGCCCCAAGCACCTGCTTGTTTTGCTGGTGCCTAGAGCCGGCCCTGCTTTCACTATGAGGTATGTTTTCTAATCCTTCAGTCATTCTCATGGCTCTTCTCTGAACCCTCTCCAATGTATCAACATCCTTCTTGAATTGTTGACCCCAGAACTGGACAAAGGATTCCAGCAGCCATCACACCAGTGCCAGACACAGAGGTAAAACAACCTCTCTGCTCCTACTCGAGATTCCCCTGTTTATGCCTCCCAGAATCGCATTAGCCCTTTTGGTCACAGCATTGCACTGGGAGCTTATGTTCAGCTGATTATCCACCAGGACCCCCGAATCTTTGTCAGAGTCACAGGACGGAGGTAAGCAATCCCAATCCTTTCATTCTCTCTCCATATGGAAGTTTGGAGGATAAAGTAATTAGTGTTTGTGAAGAGCTCAGCTACTCTAGTTATGGGAGACACAAAACTACCTTGATAGACAGGTTGGATTTCCTCTGCTCTGCCTCAGACTAAATACATCTTGAACTGGCTCTCAATTGTTTGATTCTGACTGTTTTCTTGGGGGAGATACTGACTGTTATTTTTTCTTGGAGAATGTGACATACAGTACCTGTCTTCCAAAGGGAATTGCTGCTCTGACAGAGCTGCTCTGGAGTTGGGTGGTCACATAGGAACTGCCAGAGTGGATCGTATCCAAGGTACATTTAGCCCAGTGTCTTGTCTCTGGCAATGGCCAACGCCTGATGCATCAGAGGAAAGTCAAGAAACCCCACAGTAGGCACATGTAGGATAATCTGTCCTCATATGAAGGTCTCATCCTAACCCCTGCTAGTTAGAGATAGGTTTGAGTCCTGAAACATGAGATTTTAGCTCCTTTCCAATAGTATTTTTAACACTAACTAACCCTGGATAGTCTTGTTACCCATATAAGCATCCACTCCCACTTTGAATCTTGCTAACTTCTTCGCCTCAACACCATCTTGTGGCAGTGTGTTCCACACTCTAATTACACATTGTGCAAAAAAGTATTTCCTTTTATCGGTTTTGAAATTGCAACTTTTTTTTCATTGAACTTCCCCCTGTTGTTGTAGCATGAGACAGGCAGAACAGAAGTTCCCTATCTTCCATCTCAAGACCATTCATTAGTTCATATACTTTTATCATGTTCCCTTTTATAAATCTCCAGTAACAATCCCAGTCTTTTCATTCTCTCTTAATATGAAAGTTTCCCCAGGCCCCCTAATCATTCTCTTTGCCTTTATCTGACTTTCTTCTATTTCTGACAGCTATGGGGCATAGACCTTTAGCTAAAGCTCTAGAAGCTAGTGGGTTACCTCTAAAGGTCCCTGGTTTAATCTCCAATAGAGCCGAGTGAAATTTTTTGGTTGCAACTTTCCCCAGCACCAAAACCAAAACATTCGAATTCATGTCAAATTTCTGAATTGTTTCAGCTGAAGAACTTTTAAAAAAATCTTTAAAACTGAAACATTTTATTTTGATATTTTTAAACTTTTTCTGACATTTCATTTCACAATTGACTTCAATTTTTTTTAAATTAAAATCATGTAAAAAAGCTCAAACCAAATGAAACATTTCCTTTCAGGTCAATCGACTTTTTGGTTTGCTGAAAAATAAAAAAATGTTAGTTTCAGTTCAGCCTGAACCGAATTTTTCTTTTTGCTTTTTCAGAATGTCCAGGGAATCCGACATTAGTTTTTCCCCCAGCTCTAATCCCTGACCTCAGCTAAAATAGCGGCCTTCCCAGCTGGCTATAGAAAAGTCATTAGCCCTATGTCTCCCATGGAAAGTGAAGCTCTAGTAGAATAATGGAAACCTGAAATCCAGGACTATTTGGGAGACTTTCCTTGAGTTAGCCGAGCATGCTGGGGAAAATAGATGGAAGCAGCAAAAAATCCCTTTAGTCTGGGACAGAGGGGAAGGAGAATTTACTGTGATAGAGCAGGAGGGAAAGTCGATAGAGAACTTAGTGACGGGCATCCAGGAACAGGTCACTTTTATCGGGAGAAATGAAAACCTATATAATGGGGCCATCGCCAGGGGAGATGCCAGGGACTCTCAGCTCCAACAGATACAGAAAGTGAGAACTAAAAGGCAATATCAACAGCTGATACTTAGCCCCAGGACAGAGAAATGCCGCTGGGAGACCTAAATAATGCATGTATACCGATGTGAGCTGGGTCAGGGTTGTTGATTGTACAAAGAAACTGTCACCATTTATTCATAGAATCATAGAATCTCAGGGTTGGAAGGGACCTCAGGAGGTCATCTAGTCCAACCCCCTGCTCAAAGCAGGACCAACCCCAACTAAATCATCCCAGCCAGGGCTTTGTCAAGCCTGACCTTAAAAACCTCTAAGGAAGGAGATTCCACCACCTCCCTAGGTAACCCATTCCAGTGCTTCACCACCCTACTAGTGAAAAAGTTTTTCCTAATATCCAACCTAAACCTCCCGCTCCGCAACTTGAGACCATTACTCCTTGTTCTGTCATCTTCTACCACTGAGAACAGTCTAGATCCATCCTCTTTGGAACCCCCTTTCAGGTAGTTGAAAGCAGCTATCAAATCCCCCCTCATTCTTCTCTTCTGCAGGCTAAACAATCCCAGTTCCCTCAGCCTCTCCTCATAAGTCATGTGCTCCAGCCCCCTAATCATTTTTGTTGCCCTCTGCTGGACTCTTTCCAATTTATCCATATCCGTCTTGTAGTGTGGGGCCCAAAACTGGACACAGGACTCCAAATGAGACCTCACCAGTGCCGAAGAGAGGGGAATAATCACGTCCCTCAATCTGCTGGCAATGCCCCTACTTATACAGCCTAAAATGCCGTTAGCCTTCTTGGCAACAAGGGCAAACTGTTGACTCATATTCAGCTTTTCGTCCACTGTAACCCCTAGGTCCTTTTCTGCAGAACTGCTGCCCAGCCATTCGGTCCTTAGTCTATAGCAGTGCATAGGATTCTTCCGTCCTAAGTGCAGGACTCTGCACTTGTCCTTGTTGAACCTCATCAGATTTCTTTTGGCCCAATCCTCTAATTTGTCTAGGTCCCTCTGTATCCTATTCCCACCCTCCAGCGTATCAACCACTCCTCCCAGTTTAGTGTCATCTGCAAACTTGCTAAGGGTGCAGTCCACACCATCCTCCAGGTCGTTGATGAAGATATTGAACAAAACCGGCCCCAGCACCGACCCTTGGGGCACTCCACTTGATACCGGCTGCCAACTAGACATGGAGCCATTGATCACTACCCGTTGAGCCTGACCATCTAGACAGTTTTCTATCCACCTTACCGTCCATTCATCCAGCCCATACTTCTTTAACTTGCTGGCAAGAACACTGTGCGAGACTGTATCAAAAGCTTTGCTAAAGTCAAGAAATAGCACATCTACTGCTTTCCCCTCACCCACAGAGCCAGTTATCTCATCATAGAAGGCAATTAGGTTAGTCAGGCATGACGTGCCCTTGGTGAATCCATGCTGACTGTTCCTGATCACTTTCCCCTCCTTTAAGTCGTTCAGAATTGATTCCTTGAGGACCTGTTCCATGATTTTTCCAGGGACTGAGGTGAGACTGACTGGCCTGTAGTTTCCCGGATCTTCCTTCTTCCCTTTTTTAAAGATGGGCACTACATTAGCTTTTTTCCAGTCATCCGGGACCTCCCCCGATTGCCATGATTTGTCAAAGATAATGGCCAATGGCTCTGCAATCACATCAGCCAACTCACTTTACACCCTTGGATGCAGTGCATCCGGCCCCATGGACTTGTGCTCGTCCAGCTTTTCTAAATAGTCCCGAACTACTTCTTTCTCCACAGAGGGCTGGTCACCTCCTCCCCATACCGTGCTGCGGAGTGCAGCCGCCTGGGAGCTGACCTTGTCTGTGAAGACAGAGGTAAAAAAAGCATTGAGTACACTAGCTTTCTCCACATCCTCTGTCACTAGGTTCCCTCCCTCATTCAGCAAGGGGCCCACACTTTCCTTGACTTTCTTCTTGTTGCTCACATACCTGAAGAAACCCTTCTTGTTACTCCTAACATCTCCAGCTAGCTGCAACTCCAAGTGTGATTTGGCCTTCCTAATTTCACTCCTGCATGCCTGAACAATATTTGTATACTCCTCCCTAGTCATTTGTCCAATCTTCCACTTCTTGTAATCTGCTTTTTTGTGTTTAAGACGAGCAAGCTGGTCGCCTGCCATATTTACTTTTCTTTCTACACATCGGGATGGTTTGTTCCTGCAACCTCAATAAGGATTCTTTAAAATACAGCCAGCTTTCCTCCACTCCTTTCCCCCTCATGTTATTCTCCCAGGGGACCTTGCCCATCAGTTCCCTGAGGGAGTCGAAGTCTGCTTTTCTGAAGTCCAGGGTCTCTGTTCTACTGCTCTCCTTTCTTCCTTGTGTCAGGATCCTGAACTCGACCATTTCATGGTCACTGCCTCCCAGGTTCCCATCCACTATTGCTTCCTCTACTATTTCTTCCCTGTTTGTGAGCAGCAGGTCAAGAAGAGCTTTTCCCCTAGTTGGTTCCTTCAGCACTTGCACCAGGAAATTGTCCCCTACACTTTCCTAAAACTTCCTGGATTGTCTGTGCACCGCTGTATTGCTCTCCCAGCAGATATCGGGGTGATTAAAGTCACCCATGAGAACCAGGGCCTGTGATCTAGCAACTTCTGTTAGTTGCTGGAAGAAAGCCTCGTCCACCTCATCCCCCTGGTCTGGTGGTCTGTAGCAGACTCCCACCACGACATTACCCTTGTTGCTCACACTTCTAAATTTAATCCAGAGACTCTCAGGTTTTTCTGCAGTTTCATACTGGAGCTCTGAGCAGTCATACTGCTCTCTTACATACAACTCAACTCCCCCACCTTTTCTGCCCTGCCTATCCTTCCTGAACAGTTTATATCCATCCATGACAGTACTCCAATCATGTGAGTTATCCCACCAAGTCTCAGTTATTCCAATTACATCATAATTCCTTGACTGTGCCAGGACTTCCAGTTCTCCCTGCTTGTTCCCCAGGCTTCTTGCATTTGTGTATAGGGATTTAAGATAACTCACCGATTGTTCTGCTGTCCCAGTATGGGGCAGGAGCCCTGCCCTGTTGCACTCACCTACTTGTGCTTCCTCCCGGTATCCCACTTCACCACTTACCTCGGGACTTTGGTTTCCTTCCCCCGGTGAACCTAGTTTAAAGCCCTCCTCAGTAGGTTAGCCAGCCTGCTTCCAAAGATGCTCTTCCCTCTCTTCGTCAGGTGGAGTCCGTCTCTGCCTAGCACTCCTTCTTCTTGGAACACCATCCCATGGTCAAAGAATCCAAACCCTTCTCTCTGACACCATCTGCGTAGCCATTCGTTGACTTCCACGATTCGACAGTCTCTACCCCGGCCTTTTCCTGCCACAGGGAGGATAGACGAGAACACCACTTGCGCCTCAAACTCCTTTATCCTTCTTCCCAGAGCCACGTAGTCTGCAGTGATACGCTCAAGGTCATTCTTGGCAGTATCATTGGTGCCCACGTGGAGAAGCAGGAAGGGGTAGCGATCTGCGGGCTTGATGAGTCTCGGCAGTCTCTCCGTCACATCACGAATCCTAGCCCCTGGCAAGCAGCACACCTCTCGGTTTTCCCGGTCAGGGCGGCAGATAGATGACTCAGTCCCCCTGAGGAGAAAGTCCCTGACCACCACCACCCTCCTCCTCCTCTTGGGAGTGGTGGTCATGGAACCCCCATCCCTAGGATGGTGCATCTCATGCCTTCCAATCGGTGGAGTCTCCTTCTGCTCTGTTCCCTCAGATGTATCATTCACTCCACTCTCTGCACTAGTACCTGTGGAGAGAACATGAAAACGGTTGCTCATCTGAATCAGCGTTTCTAGTACATGGACTTGTCTCGTACTCTTTCCTCTTCTGGAGGTCACATGCCACCAATTATCCTCACTGTCCTTCTGTCCCCGCTGCGTAGCCTGCTCTGAATTTTCAGAACACTGTGCCCGCTGAAGCCTATCCTGACGTCTATCCAGGAACTCCTCATTTTCTCTTATGGAACGCAGGGTTGATACTCGTTTCTCCAGACCTTGAATCTTCTCCAATATGGAGATCAGCTTGCACTTTGTACAAACAAAGTCGCTTCTATCCTGTGTAAGAAAGACAAACATGGCACATCCTGTGCAGGTCACGACAGCGGATCGCTCAGCATCCATAGTCTCTTCCTTCTAAGAGTTTCCTCATTTGTGGCAGAAGGTACTCAGGGAAACCTGCAAGAGGGATGCCGCGGCAGGCTCACTCCAGGCAAATTCCCAGGCAAACTCCTCCTGTTTGCTTCTTTGCTGTTCGCTGAGTGCCTTTTTATAAGAGTCAGGCCCAGCTGGAACAAAGCACTCCCAATTCACACTGTTCAAATAGGCAATCAAACAATCAAGGCCTGTTCTCCTAGGCCTGTTTCAAAAGGATACCCAGGTTAATGAATGCAGTCATTGCATTGCAGAGTACAGTTGTATTGTAGATTTGTACAAAAGAAGCTCATCGTGTTTAAGCTTATTTTAATTATTTCATGGGGCGGCTGGTCCCTTTAAGAGGAGTCAGGGCCCAGTCTACCCCTGATGGCTTTAATTTCAGCCCAACTGTAATCAGGGCTGCACAGGGTTGTTGGGTTTTTTTTGTGGGGGGAGGCGCACATTTTGAAACTGAGGCCCCTTCAACCTTCCAACAAGATTACCACTGAGAGGAGGCTGGGGTGCGGGGTTGGAGAGTGAGCCCACAGTATATTCATCCAAGAGTGGTGATTTGACTCCTGGAATTGTCTCCCAAGGGAGGTTGCAGGAGCAAAAAACCTACCTGGTGTCAAGACTGAGCTTGATAAGTTTATGGAGGGGATGGTGTGGTGAGGTTGCCTACAAGGGCATATGGCCCATCCAGGACTGCTATTGGCAAATATCCCCAATGGCCTGAGAGGGGACACTAGATGGGGAGGGCTCTGGGTTACTACAGAGAATTCTTTCCCAGGTGTCTGGCTGGTGAGTCTCACCCACATGCTCAGGGTCTAACTGATCCCCATATTTGGGGTCAGGAGGGAATTTTCCCCCAGTTCAGACTGGCAGAGACCCTGGGAGGTTTTCGCCTTCCTACAGCATGGGGCAGGGGGTCACTTGCAGGTTTAAACTAGTGTTAATGGTGGATTCTCTGTCACTTGAAGTTTTTAAATCATGATTGGAGGAGTTCAGTAACTCAGCCAGAGGTCAGGGGTCTGTGACAGGAGTGGGTGGGTGAGGTTCTGTGGCCTGCATTGTGCAGGAGGTCAGACTAGATGATCATGATGGTCCCCTCTGGCCTTAAAGGCTATGAGTCCCATGGGGCAGGGCCCGACTTCCTGCTGTGGGCATTGTGACCTGACGCCCGGGGTCATAGCACCACTCAGGTTTGACCCGGCCCTCTCAAATGGGAGTCAGGGGAAAATCACCCCATTCTTTCCCCCTGCCTGGGCAGTCCTGACTGTAAGTAATTAACTGTCTAAGTGGCTGGTTCATGGCTAACTGGCTAACAAGCACCTGGCCCTGAGAAAAGGCTACCAGAGCTAAATTGGTGGGATGTGCTCCTAGAGAGAGCAGGGTCCCAAGGAGACAAACTCCCAGGGACATGGGGTGGAGGGAGGATTGGGATTGCTTCCTGATGAGTTGTTCCAGGGGAGGGCTGGAAGGACTGAATTATTAACACAGATTCAGGAGGAGTGTGCTGGGTCTCCTTGTCCTAAGAGAAGGAGCTTGTCTGGCATACAGTGCCCAGGCCCCAGGAGGAGAGCTGTATTGGATACGAGGATAAGCCTACTGGAATTATCACATGGGTGCAGGAGGGGGCTATGGGACTCCTGAATTAGCACCCAGACTCCCAGAGGCGGGGGTGGACGTGGGGGAACCAAAGGGTTTGTGCTCTGTACAAGAGCTAATAAATAAGCTCAACAAAGGGGTAATCTTGGTCTGAGTACTCCGATCTGGGAGTCAGTCCCGACAAGACAGCAAACGGAAGCGAAAGGGGGCAGTGAGACTGCAGGTTCATGCCTTGCCACAAGGGGGCATGCTTGAGAGTGGTGCGCCATCACAACTTGTTTTTACAGAACTGGAAAGTCTGGGCAAGTTGGAACTCAGTGTCACTTTTCATAGACTGGTCCTGGTGCTCAGCAGGTTTAAAAAGGTCCAGAGCCATTGACTTCAATGGAGGGACACCCTTTATATCAGCTGAGGACCTGGCCAAGTGTATTCATTCTCTGGGTCATTTTGCAGGTGAGACATTCACTATCAATCGCATACTCTTTTAGGACCTTGATCCTTCCACCCTTACCCATTTTGAGTAGTGTCTTACCTGGAGGAAAACAGTCCATCTGAAATGAATGGAAGGAAGATGGTCTTGCATTTAAGGCACTGGACCAGGACACACATGATTTGGATTCAATTCCTAGTTTTGACACAGATTCACACTAGGACTTTGGCCTGGTCCCTCTCGCCATTGGGAGTTAGGTGCCTAATGCCTTTGAACTTTTGAGCCTTAATCTCGCTTTGCCTCAGTTGCTCACCTGTAAAATGCAATGACACTTCCTTTCTCCCCGCCCCCCATGTCTAGCTTGTGTATTTAGATTGGAAGCTCTTTGTTATCTGCGTATGTGTAGCATCTGCACAATGGGGTCTCTAGGCGATACTCGCAGTCATAATAAATATTGAGAATAAGGTACAATTCATTGTGAGTAATGCTGTCACAACCCGGAGCTCGTTGCTGAGATGAAAGCAGAGCCAAGATGGGAAAGTTAAAGCCCCAAATAGCAATGTGGGTGGCTTGGCATAGTTAGTAAGCTTGAAAGACTTTTTATTCCCATCCTAACTTGTACCAAGTGAGCAAATAGTAAAGGCAAAGCACGGAAAGAAGGACAAAATAGAGAGAAACAGAATATTTGAACTGTGGCCCAATCACTTAACACTGATACCATGGTACAGTTGCGTGCATCCACTGAAAGCTCTTTGGGAAATTTAATTTATATCCTGCCTTGTACAGAACGGAGCGCACTGCCAGGGCTTCAGAGCCAGTAAATAAATGATGCGAAGCTCACACCTGGTTCGCTTTGCAGAGATGGACCAGGAAACCACCAACCTAAAACATTAATTACAGCAATTTTCTTTTTGATCCTTCCACAGTGAGAGGAGAATGGCCCTGGTGGGAGTTATTCCAGTAATCCCCACCCTTCGCCTGCGCATAGCTTTACCATAGCTCCAATCGCAGAGGTACCATCTGGCTACTTGTAAGTGCCCAGGAAGAGACCCATTACATTCACCAGGCATATGATGGAACTAATGCTAGTGCCAGTATATGCCTGAGAAAATCTCTCACAAATACATACACGCAACCAGATGGGAATAGCAGGACTCGGAGAGGAAGCAGAAAAGGAAAGGACCAAGCTGCTCCTGTTTTTGTCCCCTGATCATGATTCAGGCTGGAAGGATCTGTGAGATCCAGGGCTGCATGAAGGCATAGGCACTGTAGACCTGTGCCTTGGACTCCTGCTCCTAGAGTCCTGGGGTTCTATCAGAACCTTAGCTTTCATTTAAACAAAAGTTCTAGCCCTCATGATTGGGAAGAAAAGACTGAAATTATGACCCAAGTGCATTCAAAGCAGAGACCTCTGCCTGAGTCTGCAGAGAGCCTGAAACAATCACTCAGAGAGGGAACTGCTCTATGTATCTCAATGGGGTGTTAACTCCCAGATTCACTCACTGTTCTGGGGGCCCTGCTGCCAGACCCTCTGCAGAAGGAGACTCTGAGCAACAAGAGGAGAAGAGGACTTCCAGTCTGGCCCCACCAACCAAGCAGAGACATCCCAGCTATCTGGGAAGCAGTGGGGGCACCCTGACGCTGCTGTGCCCAAGTGAGTGGGGGCCCTTCTGCCACTCCCAGGAGAGGGTCTCGTGCTGCAGAGTGGGCCAGGGGCAAAGGTGGGGCTGGAGGGCTAGAGGTGTTGTGGTGTGCGGGAGACGCTCTCCTGCCGGCATAGCTTCCTCCTCTTGCAGAGGTAGAGTAATTGTGTTGACGGAAGAGCACTCTCCTATCAGCATAGAGCGTCTTCACCAGACGTGCTACAGTGGCGCAGCTGGGCCAATATAGCACTTCTAGAGCAGACCTACCCTGAGTGTGGAATATGAGTTCTCCAGAGAGGTGCTGCTCCCAGTTTGTGCCCCTGGGGCAGGGAGTCAGCATGTTGTTTACAAACAGAGGCCGGGGGATTGAGATAAGAAAGGGCTGGTAATTAAATTAAAGGATCTGGAAGTCCTTAGATGAGCCTGTAAAACAGGAATCCCTCTGCAGGGGAGGGTTTGAAGAGAGAATGCAGGGGACTTAGAAGAAATACAGCCAAGCCGTCTGAGACAAGGTTACATTCAGAAAAGAGGGAGAAGTGAGGGGGTAGGTGAAAAGAAGGGCCCAAAACCAAGGGATAGCAGTGGGAGTTCCCATGCTACCTGGGGTACTTATGTGGCTCCATCACTGTAGTATCTGACTGCCCACAATATCTCACCTATTTCTCCTCACAGCCCCTCTGACACCAGTGCTTTATTCCCATTGTACAGATGGGGCACTGAGGCATATGCAGACTAAAGGCCAAATTTTCCAAGATATTTAGGCACCTAGTGGGATTTTCAAAAGCACCTAGAAGGTTAGGTGCTTTGTAAACCCCACTAGATGCCTACCTGCATCTTTGGGTGCCTAAAAGATTTTGAAGCTTTGTCCTTAAGGCACTGGCTTGAGATCATACAGGAATTCCATGGGGGGAGTAGAACCAAGGTCTCTGAGGGCTTCTTGCTCCTTATCGACTGGACCAGCCTATCTCTCTGCTGTATGCCGCAAAAAAAAGAGGACTCTGAGAGATGGGAGCAAAACCAAGGTGGCCAGTACACTGACACTCCAGCAATTGGTCCCAGGCAATTGGGAAGGCTGTCAAGACTGACAGCATGAAAAGTAGCACAGAGGTCAGGAAGGATGAAGAAAGCGAGTCAGATGAGAGGAGATCACTGAATCTCCTCAGGGTGGCAGGTTCTGCCCCAGGCTGGGTTGTAGAGCAATGACTGCTGTGAAATTTTGTGTTTTAACTGAAAACCATCTTGTTTTATCATTTTTTGTTCTGAGTTTGAGAAAAGAGAGGAACGAGGAAGTGTCATATAAGTATCAGATGTGTTTATGCCTCAAATTCTTAGGGTTTCTGCTGTATTCAGGCCAGTTCCAGAACAAAGAACAGAAATTGCATTCAGAGGCCATAAAGTCTTGGTTTGCGTTATTCAGTGAGCACCATCTGTGTGCTCAGCACTGTTCAGAATATGCCAGAAAATTGTAGTCCCTGAGCCAACGCGTAGAAGATCTGTAACTCTGGATAAGATGGGAGGTGGTGGAATCTCCTTCCTTAGAGGTTTTTAAGGTCAGGCTTGACAAAGCCCTGGCTGGGATGATCTAGTTGGGGTTGGTCCTGCTTTGAGCAGGGGGTTGGACTAGATGACCTCCTGAGGTCCCTCTGAGATTCTATGATTCTATGATTCTATGGCTCAGATATTTAAGTATGAAGAGTGTAGTTATTGAGCACAGGTTAATGTCTATGCGTGGAGGTACTGATGGCAATAGAAGTTTTACCAGATTAAGGACTGGAAGATTTGACCCTCTGACTTTTTTTCAAGAGGAAGAGCTGCTCAGAGCTCCTGTCCCTGCTTATTTTATTTTCCTGCTTGCAGTGACCTGAGATACCTCAGAACACTCAATTTTTTCTCAACTTTAACACCAACCACCAAGAAAAATCCACATTTTAAATATTCTCTTCTGAGAACTGCCACTATAGTGTTGTGTTTAAGAGCTGTCTGGAAAGTAACTAGCCTTTAAACAGAAGTGTGACTTGAAAGTGTCAGTTTCACTCCCATTTAAAATCAATTTCTAGTCCATTATTTGTAGTAGGGTAGCACCCTGAGGGCCCCAGGCAGGTGCAGTATAAACTCATGGGGCCTTGCCCTAGTAGGATGTTTCCAAAAGTTAGATGATCTATTCCAAGCTTGATGAACTGCAAAAAGTAAGTAGCCTAAATCAGGGGTTCTGAAACTTCATTGCACCATGACCCCTTTACTTACAACCCCAGAAGGGGGACTGAGCTTGCCTGAGCCCTGCTGCCCCAGGTAGGGGGCCAATCTGAAATGCCCCCCTCTCCAATCTGAAATGGTGCCCCTGCTGCAGTTTGTCCCATTCTCGGCTTCCGTGCTTTGTTATAACCCCTATCCCTTCAGCAGCTATGGTTCCCCCACTTAGAGCTGGCCTTACCAATGCACACATCCCCAGCGCCACGGAACAGCCTCCTGGGAGTTAGCACCCAAAGCTCACTATGCTGCCTTGATGGGCCAGTCTGATGGCTTTTCTGCCTGTAATTCCACCTGCTGGACACCCGCTGGCAATGCTTCCCATGATGACTTATCCCCCCCACCTATTCTGCAGTGGGAGCATCACACCCCTTTCCTCTTAGGGTCTAGCAACTGGAAAGAGAACCCCAGAGAGCATGGGATATGAGACAGAGACTGCCACCATTGAGGACTTCTCTCCTGATTTCCCTCCACTGGGCAGGTGGGATTTCCCTCCTCCACCAAGGTCTCCCTTCTCTCCATCTCCAAGGAACCAGGGGAAAGGGTATGTTCTGGATAAGGGAAGAGGGAGGAAGAGACTCAAAGGGGAGAAGGCGAGAAGCAGGGAATTCTACCCCAGGCCCATCTCCGTCAGATGTCACACAGGCTTCACAGATGGTGCAAGTCTCAGTCAACACCCCTCTTCTCTTCTCCACTTTGACCACATCAACCCTCTTCAGCAATCAGCCCCCCTTCCCATCTCCCCCAAAATCCACTCATGCCTCTCTACCCCCATCTCCCAGAACTTCTGCCTCTGCTGAGTGCTTGCTGGCAGGCTGCCTGTCCAGCAGACTTTCCCCCACACACCCACCCATGATGACTGGAGGCAGGAGCTTGTTTTGTGACTGTAAGGTGTGTTATAAAGCTCATCTGGGATGGATGGAGCCTGCCTGTGGGGCCAGTTTCAAAGCCAGAAGGGGCCCATCTCCTGGCTGCGTTCTCATGAGATGGTAGAAACCTCACCAGAACAGCCGATCCTGTGGCATTCCCAACATGTATGATGGTGGAGGTTAGGCAAGAGCGAACTAGATTTGTGCCATTTGGGGCTGAAATAGCTTCAGAACAGTTTGAGATGTTGGTGCTATTAAATCCAAATTCAAACCCTAGCCCTAATTAGACTTCCAATCCACACCCTAGCCTAAACCTAACCTAGATGTGACCACCACCTCCTGCGTCCACACTGGCAAACCTAATTAGACTAGATGATCTATTGGTCCCTTCTGGCCTCAAACTCTGTGAAACTAACTTGTACTCACATCAAATTCCCTGTCAGTTTGGACTCACTCGGTTGCTGTCTCACCCTATAGCTGCTCAGTGGGTGGGATTTAGACCAGGATGCAGGAGTCTCTTACATACCAAGGTCTTCCAAAATGTAAAGGGTCAGAAGTCAATGTACTTCAGATTGTCCATCAGTATAACTGTGGTCAGAACCTGATCGACAGCATTTTCTAGAACCATTGCTCTACGGGAGTGGGAAAATGTATCTGTTCATCTCTGTCAAGAGCTTTGCAAATGTGAGTAGGCACTGCTGTAATTACTGCGATTGGGGAGTAGCGAGAAGCTATTTTCCCTGAGGGCGGGGTTGCCCACTGCTAGATCCCATAATCGCCCACTGTGGGGATTTCTGGTGTCTTTCTGAGGCTGGCCACTGCTGGAAACAGGCTGCTGGGCTGGATGGGACCATTGGTCTGCCCCCGTCCGGCAAGGCCTATCGTGCTATTATTGTTGTAGGTGCTGGTCGGGCGCAGCTAGTGTTTTATGGGATCAGAGCATTCTCCACTTATTTTTCGTTACACCTCTCTAGTGCCACGTGCATAACTTGTCACCATACTCTCTCCTTGCTGCAGTGACACTGCTCAGCCTCCAGGGTGAATGGCACCACACTGTTTAGAGCACCCAGACACCTAACTTTTACGCAGCAGGCTACAACGTCTATTAAACTTAACTATGTGAGGGGTGCTACCCCCCATCATACAGGCTGTCCTCTACCAAGGATTTAATGGTTCCAGCATGGGGATTACAGGGCTCCTACCATATAACCCATCATTCAGAGTAGGCTCTTCTGAGCCAGCCCCCCTGAGCCAGGTCTCCGCTTGCTCTAAGTCCTACCCTCCTCTCCCCTGTGAAAGGGACAGAAGATGCAGAAGGGGTGGTGGTATCTCAGCCCACGAGAGCCACAAGGACTCACCCTATTCCTGAGCCCAATGCCCATCATCAAAATCCTAGGTTGTTTACATCTGGGAACTGTTCATTTTATCCTTTTAACCGCGCTGGAAACTGGCTGTGAGTGATGACAAACTAACAACCCAACCCAAGTACCTCCACTAGGTACTAAGCACATTCGTACTTAGCCACTGTGGTTGGAGGGCAAAAAAACTCCCCACTCCTCTGCCAATTGGCTCGTAGGAGAAAAAAAATTCCTTCCTGTCCCCCAAACGGGTAATCAGCTAGACCCGCAGCATCAGGCCAGGTCAGGCCAGGTTTCCATTCCTATCTCGGCGGGGGGGATTGAGGAGGACTGCTGGAATAGAGCTGAAAGAGGCTCCATGTGGCCCCCGCTCTAGGTTAAATCCTGGCAGCTGGGAATGCTGGCCAATCAGCTCCCCTCCTCCCAGTTGGCCAGTGGGTGCCAGAGACTCCAAGGGGTGGGGGAGATATCTGGTGTCCCCCCCCCCCCTTACTTCTGGGGCTTCCCCCTCTTGAGGCAGTTGGGTGGCTTTCATGTCAGTTTTGCTGAACAGTTCATGTTGAAACAAAATCCCCCCAAAGTCAAAATGTTTCATTTCAGTAATTTCAAGATGAGACGTTTCGATGTTCTGGTTTGAAACAACTTTGTGTTTCAAAATTCTCGTCAATTTTATTTTTTTTAAATGCAAAAAATATGATAAAAAACTTGAAATCAGAAACATTTCATTTGAGCCAAAGTAATTCCTCCCCCCACACCAACTTTTTGGTTTAGCTTAAAGTTTAGAAAAAGCTCATTTTTGGTTTAATCTGAAGTGAATTTTCTCCCCGACTTTTCAGAATTGCCAGCAACTGGAAATGCATTATTCGCACAGCTCATCTTTTGGCCTCTTGTGAATCTCTTCTGACCTAGTCCTGGTTCCTGAAAATGGAAGCATTATTTGTTGGGTAGTTTAGAATAATAATTTCCAGCCTACGGGCTGTTCCTGAATTAGAATTTTTCAAACCAAAAAAAGTGTGTCCAAAAATGGCCTTTAAAAAAAAAAGTTTTTGGTTTTTTAAATGTTCTGGGTTATTTTTACAAAACCAGAAACATTTGGTTTGCAGGGTTTTTTCAATTTTTCCTCTTCTCCCCCCCTTTTCAGTGTCAAAATGGAAAAAGGAGGACAAAAAGGAAAACTCAAATGTTAAAGATATTTTATGAATTTCTTTCTAAATTGGTTCTTTTGAAAATTGCTAAGACAGACTGTAGTGTTTATTTTTTCATTTAGTTGTATTTTGCAGAGTTCAGCAGAGAAACTCTGGGGTGGGGTGGGGTGGGGTGGGGTGGGGGGGAGAGAGTGCTACACACAAATCAATTGAAGCCACAGTGGAAAATGGATTTCAATCTGAATTCCTGCACTGGTGCATTTGCCTGTTCACCAGTCATTATGCGTGAGAGGTCACAAAAGTCACATGGGACCCTTTCTGCCTGGATCACCAAGTTTTTAAACTAGCCGTGTAACCAAGTCTACTCTCCCTTCATGCCTGACCCCTGGTTTACAGTTGGGAAATATCCAGAGAGGACGGGCTGTGCTCCACACCAAACCGCTCCAAGATCCAAGTAGGCTAAATAAAGGAATGACTCCTCATTTATTCCCCCAATCAGTCAAATAAGAGAAGGGCGCAGCTTCACCCACAATGATTGGCATTTTTTCCGTTGCTATGCTACTCACATCAGAACTGAAGGCAGAGGGACTGAGACCAGCAGATCAACCACCACAGGAGATTAAGAGGAGGACCAGCTGAGACAAGGGAGCCTCTGGGCCAAATTCTCATCTCAGCTACCACTGACAGCAAACAGTAATTCAGAGCAGACGTCAGCCTAACTCCTTTCCATGGGCTAGGATACAGGATGTCTTAGGGATCTCTAATGCACAATTTATTTTATTTAGCCCAAGTATTCAGAATAAAATCCATTTTCCATCGTGGCTTAAATTGATTTATGTGTGGAGTGCTCGCTCGCTCTCCCCTCTCCATGGAGTTTCTCTGCTGAACTCTGCAAAACACTAATAAATGACATTAATGGCAGAGGATATACTTGTAATGAGATAATTGCACCATAAGGCAGACACAAGGAGCAGCCAAAGCCCTTCCAATCTTCCAGAGGTTATGGACATGTCTTGCTAATCACGCTTGCTGGGGCTGGCTAATTGATGTTATTGAAACTGCAGACCGTGGGACAAATTGTATTTCTGATGTGCTGAACAAAGATGAAATTAGGAGCTTGAGACATTGAAAAAAACAGTTTCAGATCACACATGATTTGTGCAATCTTCCACTTCCGAATATCCCCCAGCTAATCGTAATACTCCCTTCATCTCAGGCGGCTGGATCAGGTCAATTAACACACCCCAAAGTCCTCATTCTTAGCATTCACAGAAGGGTCTCATCTTGGGAGAGGCAGCAGCTGATGATGGAGGGTTTTTGTTTTTCAAACTTGCAAGTTGATTGTTATAAGCTCCCCCTGTACACTGTCACCAAGATGAATAACAACATTGTACGAATGACGCCCCCGCCCTACCACACACATTGCAATCTTAAAACAGGATGCAGTGAGTGATGGGAACATTTCCCTTGTGCGCTGCAGACATTTTCATATTGGCAGAAAAACGACACTCTCTCTTAGATACTTAGGTGGGCCCTCAGCACTGTTGTGCCTCGCGAGATTTCATGGCTTCATCCTCACAGCGCCTTCCTGAAGCAGGGCGGTGCTCCGATCACCATCTGTCACAGGGCTCAGCGGGAGATGAAGGCCCAGCTCCCCACAAGTATGTAGGCACCCAACTCCCCTTGAAATAAAGCAATTTGCCCAAGGTGACCCAGGAAGTCTGTGGCAGAGAAGAGAACTCAACCCATGGCTCCGAAATGCCAGGAACCCCTGGCCTGGCCTTCCTCTCCGGGTGACCAACACAAGACCCAAGCACTGCTTAGGCCTACCTAATAGGGACATATGCTAGAATGGATGCAGTGTTGTTGTAGTCATATTGATCCCAGGATGACAAGCCGAAGAAGAGCTCTGTGTGGCTCGATAGCTTGTCTCTCTTGCCAAGAGAAGTTGGGCCAATGAAAGACATTCCCTCACCCACCTGGTCTGTCTAGTATTTTAAGATGGACAGATACTACATAATGGGCAATATTGCCCAGCATTAAGCTTGCAGAGGGCACAGAATGATATTGGCCCTTACGAAAATCAGGCTGCAATTTCAGAACCACTGAAAGGTTTGAGCTGCCCCGCTCCCTTTAGAAAAAAGTGGGATTTGGGGGTCCATGTCCTCTAGGCTGCTTTGAAAATGCCATGCTTACGTGCAGTAACGTCACTACTGCACAGATCCATGCCCCGGAAGCATCTGGAAATGACAGTGAGAAGCATGGTGTTCTTGGGTCAGTAAGAGGACAACATCTCCATCTCCAGCTCCAGCATTGTGGCTGCCATGCTGTTTAGAGTTACTACATGTTGTTGTAGAATTTTTTTTTCTAACGCACTTTACCTTTCTATTGCACCTTTAATTCAGGGAAGGGTCTCACGGGCCAGTGGTCACTTCAGGATAGACTGCAGAAGCCTTTTAGCATGGCAGAGGGCGTATTTTTGTTAGGAGGGAGATTCGTATCAATCAAGTAGTGCTTAAGGGCCAGTCAAGAATGGGACCTCACAGTGCTAGGCGCTGTACAAACACACAGTAGTAGATGGTCCCTGCCCCGTCAAGCTTACAATCGAAATAGACCAGAGAGACCCGGGTTGGGCGGGGGGGTGGGGGGAGGGAAGGGCTGTAACACACAAGCAGCATGAGCAATGTGACATCAGCAAATGGTACGTTAGCCATGTTTTTTGGAGGGTCGGTTTAGTCAGGAGGGGAGCAGCCAAATGGAAAGACAAGGAAAGGGAGAGGGAGGGAGGTGAGGGGAAGGGCCTAAGGGGAACACGTGTGAAGTGGAGCTGAGATGAGGGGCAAACAGCCAGTCAGCACAGGGCAGAGAGAGTCCAGTCAGAACTGTGGGAAGTTCTCAGAATGGCCGAAGGTCCCTGCTTTGGCTGTGTCTGCAGCTGTTCCTATGGCTAGAGTCTCCAGCTGGCTCCTCCCTTCAGGTTTTCTCGAAGGCCACATGGCAGTGGGCGGAAGAAGAGGGGGAGGAGGGAGAAACCACCTAGCTCCTAGCACCCCCAGAGTGCATGGGAGGTCTCCCTGCACAGTTCCAGGTTTCAGAGAAAGAGGGGGCCCCAGGTAGGCCCCATTTTAGCCCTTCCTCCCCAGATGAAGGCTACTATAGCAGCAGAAGGTACAAGGGGAATTAACCTAGGCAGAATATCTTAGCGGAAGTGAGAGCTAGCCTTGGGCAGAAGTAGGGCTGGTTGCTTTGCCAAAATTCAACCTGGATTTTAGTGGCAACAAAAAATGCCACTGGAACTTCAGTGCCTACAAGTGCTTGAAGTCTCTGCTTTATGACTCTCCTGTCTAGCACAGTTCTGGTACACTGAGGCAGCACCGACTTGGCCTGCCAACTCCTAAGTCACTATACCACTTTCTAGAGCACCTTGGTACTGCCCAGCTCTGACCTTGCTTCTCTGGTGAGACCCATGGAGATGCCAGCATGGAGCATTAGAGATCCATCCTTAGTACGTCTATTGATCCTCTTGTAAGGTAACCCCTGTGTTGTGTTCTTTGCAGCAGGAGTAGATGGTTTAGACACCCAGGTCAATTCAACGTATAGCTAGGTGTGTGTATTTTGCTGACTTGTGTAGCAGCCCTGTGTATTCTGTCAATCTGAGCTCGCGGCTCGCTAAACATTCCACGCACTCTTTCCCCAAAATTAGCTATTTTTCAATTGGCTGCTGCACTACATGGGAGGGGCACCTGGGGGAACCGGAGCATAGACTTTCTCCTTCGGCGGGCTGAGAAAGGTGGCAGGAACCATAGCTCTCTGCATAATGGTGTGGCAGCCCAAGATCTCATCTTGCATTTCTTGCACATGCAAAACTTCCAGATGGGTGTGCAGAAATGTAGGATTGAGTCCCTTGTAGTATGGCAAATGCTTGGAAACCACAAATGTGTTGATGATAGAGGCCCAGCAAGTCCTTTGGAACTCTGGCTGTTTGCAGCATATTCATATCCCCATCCTGGTTCTTCGGCTGCTATACATTACTTTTGTATTGGGGATGTCAATAACTGTTCATCTGTAGCTTGCTTTACTTGCTATTACTCATAAGAGCAGTGTAACAGAGTGTGCTGGAATGCAGAGCTCTTCTGCTGTCTCCCTGTGTGGTCAGGTGCAAGGCACCAAGAAGCGAGTTATTTCTGCTCACTCACTCTGCCTAGCAGATAGACCAGGTAGAAGCTATCAGCTCCAACCCAGGGGCATAAGAGTCGTGTTTCTCTCTGATGGATGAGAACTAGGGGCAGAGACAAAAAGGGTCTTGCAGGGAAAGACTTGAAGAACAACCAAGCTAATGAAAAAGCTCATGCTGAGGTTTAAGTTGTCTTTTGTTCTGTAAAAGTTAACCATAAAGGCAAAGCCCAGCAAGGAGTAGATTTGGACCAGACACATGTAGCATGTTAGGAGTAGGATGAGAATACCACTGCTTATAGGTACTTGGTAATATACTATCTATCTAGGGTACTTAGGTGGTCCCCATCACCAGGGTATCTGAGCACCCCACATTTTAAACATACACATCCTTACAACATCCCTGTGAGGTGGGGAAATGTTTAAGAGCTAGGTATTATTATTCCCATTTTCCAGATGGAGAATCAAGGCACTGAGAATCACAGAAATGCAGGTCTGGAACAGACCTTAAGAAGTCATCAAGTCCAGCCCGTTGTGCTGAGGCAGGACCAAGTCAACTAGAGCATCCCTGACAGGGGTTTGTCCAGCCTGTTCTTAAACACCTCCAGGGACGGGGATTCCACAACCTCCCTTGGAAGCCTGTGCCAGAGTTTCACACGTATAGTTAGAAAGTTTTTCCTCATATCTAACCCAAGTCTCCCTCCCTGCAGTCTAAACCCATTACTTGTCTTACCCTCAGTGAAACCGGAGAACAATTGATCACTGCTGTCTTTGCCCTTCGTTATCAAGTCCCTCCCTCAGTCTTCTTTTCTCAAGAGTAAATGTGCCCATTTTTTTAACCTTTCTTTACAGGACAGGTTTTCTAAACCTTTTATCATTTCTGTTGCTCCCCACTGGATTCTCTTCAGTTTCTCCACATCTTCCCAGCACTGGACACACTACTCCAGATGAGGCCTCACCACTGCTGAGGAGAGCAATTACCTCCCATGTCTTACATACAACACTCCGGTTAATACATCCCAGAATGTAACTGCATCGTATGGTTGGCTTATATTTAATTTGTGATCCAATATAACCCCCCAGATCCTTTTTAGTAGTATTACTGCCTAACCAGATATCCCCCTATTTTGTAGCTGTGCATTTGATTTTTCCTTCTTTATGGTTATTTAATTTCATCTTGTTGAATTCAGACCAATTTGTCCTAATCCTATCCTCTAAAGTGCTTGCAACCCCTCCCAGCTTGGAAAGGCTAAGTGACCTGTTCAACATCACACAGGACGCCTATGGTAGAACAGGGGGTTAGGCTGTGACCCCTAACTCAGAGGGTAGCCCCTAGTTGTTGCACCATCCCTCCTCTTTAAGCCCTGCTGGGGACAGGCAGAGCACTCCAGGCCATGCTCCTGTGTTGCCTCGGAGGAAAACTAATCTTATCCTCCTTTACTGGAAAACTTGGGGGGAAAGAGTGTTATTAAGGTTGCAAAGTCATGCACTCCAAAATTCGGAAATGCAAACAACCTGAACTCTGCCCTGTACTGACACCATCCAATGACCATCCGCTTATGAGGAAGGCATTTGAGCATGTGTTCTCAGAGTGGACAACAATGAGTTTTAAAGACACGTTAGATGTGTTCTTCCTTCACTACAGGGAACAGTGCACTAACCATGCATTTCCTTACACCATTCCTGTAACATAATTTACCCTACAGTACTGTAAAAGGGTGCACCTGCCTCGTAGCATCCTCTGCTGGCCAGGGGTGGCGCTGTGGTACGCTGCCTCAGTTTCCCCTTCTGCTCAAGGTGGCTTAAAATGTCAAGGCAGTCTAGATATGTGTTCACAACCTTTACTCCATCTTAATGTAGCTTGTTTCTGGGAATTTACATTGGTTATGTACCCTAGCATCACAAGCCAGCTGATTTTTGTTAGTTTTGGTATTTTTAATTCTCTGTTTTGTAACACAGGAAAACTCATACATTATTTAACAACCTATATCAGGGTTGACTTTCCTCCAAGTTTATCCATCTGACTGTATAAGACAATCTTTATTTGCTATACTTTGCTAAAACAACAGGACTGTTACGGAATTCTTTTGCACTTGCGACAGCAGATCGCTTAGCCACTTGCCAGCATTATAGAATAAAATACCAAGAATTTTAAACAATTCCAGTACAGTGTTAGATGATGTAAAGTAATCGGGTCAGCTCTGATCTCTGTAACATCTGTGCAATGCTGCTGAACTGAAACGGGTCACATGAAGCTACTGAGGGCAGAATTTGACCTATAGTATATTTGATATAGCGTTTCCAAGTCTAAAACTCAGAACATCAGGACAGGAACTATCAGTACAAGTAGGATGGTGTGTAAGAGCTGGAGTGGCGTAGCAGCTGTTGTTAAGACTGGAAAGTGCTTTTCATTATCAAGCCCTTTTTTCAGATGATTAGAACTTTAAAAAACATTCATCTCTTGAGCTTGTCAAAATTTCAGACCAATTACTGCCCAAAGGTGAAGTGTTTGGGAAAACTGGAGGAAAAACCATCATCCCGCCATTTTGGATTCAGAGGACAGTGAATAAATGCATCCCCCCTTTATTAATTATTATTATTTATTATTAAATCTCACTGCCTTTTTTTAGCAGCCCCACAACCCAAATAGCTGAGGACTGAACTTTGCAATTCATCATGGGAATACGCCTCACTGAGGAGCCGTGAGAAGCATTCTTCTTGCGCAGACTGGATTGAACTGGAGTGAGTTACAAGTGCTGGTAAATAGAACATGGAGCGTGTGCAGTGGCCCGGCTTGAGCGGGCATTTGATTAGAATCTGGGGTTTTCCCTCCTAAAAGCATGAGTGAAAGAAGTAACTCCGTGAACTGGTAGAAGCTCTTATCCTTTTTGGTGGACTGCCCACTAGAGGGCAACAAAGACTCCTCCTCTCCTAGTATGGGTTACAGATGCACAACGGAGTTCGGGCCAAGTTAGTGCTCCCCCATGGAACAATGAGCTTTGTGTGATTGTGCGTCTAAATAAAGATGCCCAGTAAACTGCCTCATCTGTAGCCAATCTCCAGATGGGCCCCACCAATAGTCCAAGAGCTTAGAGACACCCAGCGATTTTCCACTCTCTGACACCCGTGGAGTTCCATTGATCCCACACTGCTAGTGTGACAGGGGCCTGATTCTCCACCAACATCTGTTAAAGGGAACCTCCCCACTTCCTCCTGCTTGCCCCTTTTCCTAGAGAAATGAGCACAAGGCAAAGCGGAGGAGCTGAGGTCCAGTCCAACCTCTTCCACTGCTCCCGCATAGTAACTCCCTGCACTTCCCAAGCCATATTCAGTGAGGCCTGAGCAAGGCTGCAGCCAAAGGGACTCAGATTTGAAAGCCACAACTCAGCAAGGAAACAGACCTCACTGAGGGGCACGGCATGGCCTTAATCTGGAGGAAACTGGTTTTCAGACTGGACTGAGCTACACATGTTGGAAAGACACATGCTCAGCATGTTTGGTAGAGGGTTTTTTGTTGTTGTGCAAAGCGCCTATCACTTCTCTTGTGGGACTATTCTCTGGCTTAACTCGTCGCACGTTTGTTGACACTCCCAGTCTGAGGTTGGGGTTTCCACAGCCACCTGAGGGACTAGAAGGTCCAATTCTCAGCAGCTTCCTAAGGCAGCCTTGGAAATCCCATCCTAAATTTTCCTTTTCTTAATTTGATTTCATGCCAACTGCCTCTGCCCCCTTACACTGCCCAACCCCCTCCTTGGGCATGTGCCCTTCAAATACTTGGAGACCTAAACGTATCAGTCTCCTGCCCTTCATCATCCTCTGGCTAAATTACCCCTTGTAAAAGGGTGCACCTGCCTTGTAGCACCCCCTGATGGCCAGGGGTGGCTCTGTGGCATTCTGCCTCAGTTTCCCCTTCTACTCAAGGGAGCTTAGAATGTCAATGCAGTCCGGATAGTCAAAAACATTCCCTTTCTGGGGTGCAATTTATTAAGCTCTGTACAGTCTTTCCAAATGGATCTCAAATGGGACCTTCAGCCCAGTTTCAGCTGGGTCCAGATACTTCCTGAGGGTCTGCCCTCTCTTTAAAGTTGCTTGCTCTTGCCTCAGTCCCTCTACCCTAAGGGTCTGTCATTCTGTTCTTCCAGCACTTCTTGCCTGGAGTTTGGCCTTTTCCACTGGCCTTCCCACCCTACAGCCAACAATTTCAAATGAACGACTTCAGGGATATTTGTAGTGGTACTTTGCTAATAAAGCCTATCTGAATCGACACACACTAGAAGTTCCCTTATATTACTTTGCTAAATAACAACATAAAGCTTATACTTACTGCATTGATGATCTGGCTGAAGCACAGTGACCATAGACCCCTTTACCTTTAACATCTCCTTGCCCGGGCTGAGCTGGTAACAGTCCCATTTGCATGTAACTCATTATTCCCAGGACTCTGGTGAGCCTCAGTTAAAGCCTGGCTCTCAGGGAGACAGAGATGATTTTTCCCCAAACAGGACCAGGTACTGGGGCTTATGGAAACCCCACAGTTGCAGCCCTCGCCCCTCGGTCGTGCAACCCCTGAGGGCTGCAGAGAGAGGGCTGGAGCTAGGCAGCACCAGGGCCTTGGAAACCTTGCAGGAAGAGTGATCATTTATAAATTGGCAGTTTCTGTGGCAACCCCAAAATGCTGCTGATCAGCTGCAGGAGCCTTCATGGGAAAGTTGCTTAGAGATAGCTTGGACCAGCCCTATAGTTCAGTCCCTCGTCTAGGATGCCACATCTCCTGCGCGCGCACACAGTGCAGAGGGAAAGCCACCACATCTTCCACGAGGCCCTGGCCAGGCCCTGCAGCAGAGGTGGGCTGCTCCCTCTGCGCCCAAGCGAGCAAGAGGGTCACACTAGGCGTGCGGAGGTCTCTATTCCCCAGGGGAGGCGTCTGCAGCCAAATCAACTCATGCCTAAGCTGTTCTACATGCAGAAGTGGACAACTCCCAGCTCCCCTGGCCCAGCATGCTGCTTGACCTCCTGCGTAGTGAGCACGCCGCACAGCGACTCCGGCATGACAGAGGGGCAGCCAGGCCAGATGTGAGCGAGCGTTGCTATGACCTGCAGCCCGCGGCCGCAGCGCCACTCAGGTTTGGCCCGGCTGCTCCTCCTGCAGAAGGTAATGTTATGAAGCCAGGAGTTTTTTGGTTGTAAATGGGAGTCCCCCTGACATACCAGGAGACTTGGCCAGGATGCTCCCATGGGTGTCTTCCCCATGGCTAATTCAGGGCCTCCAGGAGCTCCCTACAGGCATCTCCCACCAGCCGCCTGTAGCCTCTTCTCAGTCCAGGCCTCTTCCTTATCTACTGCAGGCCTGCTTGGGTCATCTGACCCACTGGTCACATGACTTTCATTCTCCCCACCTGGGGAGGTGAGTCATGCATGAGACCCATCTCTCCTTCAGGGGCCATCCCTCCGTGATACACCTATATTTAGTTCTTTTAATCTTTCCCTGCCTGGCAGCCCCTCCTCACTCCTGCATATTTTCTCCCCTCTGTTGATTTTCAGAGATGCCCCTGTCACTGCCTCTCCCTCTTCCATTTTCCCTGCCTAGCCTTGTCTAGCTGGAGATGGCAGATTGTGAAACTCCTGTTCTCTGTTACCAATGGTTTGCTTCCCCGCGTTCCCACAATGTGCTCAGCTGCTCACCCACATATGTACACACACATCAGCCCACTCAGACGATTCCCGTTTCTTTCTCTCTTGCACACGTACATTTTCTCAACCACCTACACACAGAAAATATTAATCACAAGAGGCACTTGATCCTTTGAAAGCTGTTACCTGCGGGAATATTGAAAGAGGTGAAGGCTTGAATTTATAAATACATTGTAAAGCCCACAGACGTTCAGCCACCATTTTTCCTTTGCTGTGGAATCTGTGTCCCTGGTGCCAGTTTGGGCCGATGTTCACAGGCAGTTTCCCCACCCGCTGGGATACACACCGAACCCCCTTCCCCCTCACTGCCAATGTAGCTGGAACAATTTACCGAAGGATGTGGTGGATTCTCCATCACTGAAAGCCTCTACATTTAAACTGGCTCATCTTTCTAAACGAGCTCAGCCAGAAGTAATTGGGTTGGAAGCCGGGAACACTGGGGAAATTTGCTGGCCTGCGTTATGTAAGGAAATCAGTGATGTCTTCTGGCCTTAAAAAGCTAAGATTAGTGGGGATTGAGCTGCTGGGTCTAAAAGCATAAGTCTGAAGCAGTAGGCTACTCAGGTTAGAAGGAAAGCAGAAGTCACTGAGATATGATTACAAACAGCGGGGGAGGTGGTGAGAAGGTACTTGGTAGCATTTGTTACTTGTCCCAGCCTCGATTGCCCCTTCCTGGAGAAACACATGGGAGTAGGGACAAGGAAGATTAGTGAGGTTTTTGCTCATAGAGATTCCTCTGATACAGCCCCTCAAGAGAGAAGGGCTTGGGAGGGGGGTGTCTGTGGAGTCCTGAGGTTGATGGACCCCTGAGATCTACAAAAGCCTTTCAGGTCCCCTACTCATAGCTCTGCTGTCCCCACCACCCGCCTGAGATGCGTGGCTGCAAAGCGTTTCCTTGGGTTCACATTTTATAGGGATAATTCCGCATCTCTTGTATTTAAAGGTGATTTGATGGAATCACTCAGTCCTTCTCCCTTCCTTCAGGAAATCAGCCTGTAACTCCCTAACAAACATGCAATCAGATCTCACTGATCAGCATTTAGCAACCAGCTCCGCTCTCTGGGTGAAGAGCTTGACTGGAGAAGAGAATGAGAAAACAATTGAGTCTGATTACAGGAGTTTGTAGCTGACCTGAGATGAAAACCGCTGACCACATAATGCATTTCCATGGCCACGGAAGGCTTGGGCCAGCTTGGTGCAGGAGAGTTCTTCTGCAATGATAAAGGATGTTTGGCTATACAGAGATGCTTTCCCCAATGACACAGCATCTTAATGTCCAGCTGCTTTCAAATACCGCATCACTGACATAGATTAACAGACTATTAACAGGCCAGTAGAGACCATTGTGATCATCTAGGCTGACCTCCTGTGTAACACATGCCAGAGAACTTCCCTGAATTAATTCCTTGCATGTGGGAGTTAATAGTTTTAGAGCTAGGCAAGAGGCAAGACGGCTTTGCTGTGACACCCCACCAACCTTGAGCGTTGGGAGGTGAGACCTTACAGCTCTTTGTGCCTTTGAATACCCAATCTACGTTCACTACTGGAAGCTCTTCTTTTGATTATTAATGATTAGTATTCTAGTAGTGCCTAGGGGTGCAATCTGATTGGAGCCCCACTGTGTTAATGCACAAATACAGTCCCTCTCCCAAAGAGCCTACAGTACTTCCAAGATGGACCAAAGCATATAACAATCCTGGCCCTCAGTAATTATTAATAGCTGCTGCTCAATATAGGCAGTGGAGGGAAAACAAATGAAGTTAGATGTGTTAGTTTCAGACCATGAGCAATGAGATCATGTGTGTGTGTGCATGTGTGCACGTGTGCACATGCACATATATGTACTAACCCAAGATGTGGGAGACCCGGGTTCAAGTCCCTGCTCCACCACAGACTTCCAGTGTGACGTAGCCTCCCTGTGCCTCAGTTCCCACCTGTAAAATGGGCCTAGACTTGAGATGGCTGACAGTCTAGGTACTTACCTAAGCCAAGAAACTGGTAATAGGCCCCACCCAACCTTGGCATTGGACACAGCAGATGAGGTGTGTGTATATTCCCATTGAAAGACGAAATTTGCTTGGGTGGGTACTTATCATTCTAGAGTTTAGCTGTTGACCAATATTTGGAAGTTAAATTTGATCAGGGAAAATACAATAAATTCACAGATAAAACTTAGGTGGCTCCTTATTAGCACAAGAACATTCTCGCCACCTTATCCTGTCTCACCACCTGGCAGTTGCGCTAGGGAATACATGTATCACTGGAACCTTTAGGATGGGGTAGTTATTAGGAGCAGCTGAATTCCTTTCGCTGTGCCCCGGATGATGACGGTGGAAGCTGTACTACCCAATGCTGCATAGCCCTATGTAGCTTATTCTGTAGGCACAGAGCTTTGGTTGGGTGTCATGGTTCTAGATTCAGCTTTGCTATTGGGCTGTATTGCTGGAGGCTCAGCCAACAGCACAGAACTGAAATACTGAGCTTCCAGCTTCCATGGGGGCTTGCCCAGACCATTTCTCTGTTCGAACGGTAGGTATGCATTCTACCCTCCGTTACACTCCCGCCGCCCTATGGCCTAGGAAGGATTCCATGGCCTTCAAAAGGATGCGATATCACTGCTGAGGGTAGAACTCATGTCGCTTGACCTCACCTTAGGACATCAGGTGCAGGGAAACATTGCTACTTCTGCTGACTTAGCACAGGGGCCTAGACATTCCACAAACCTTATCTAGGTTCCCTACCTACTTTGGAAAAGGTTATGTGGCATGTGTGTCCCCGCGCTCTGTTCAGAAGTCACTGGCAGCTGAAGCTCCCGCTGCCCTATGAAAGGTCTTGCTCTATCTGCTGCCCCTCCTTCCAGAAGAGCCTGTGGACTGACATGGCAGGAGCCCAGACCACCCAGAGGTGCAGGGTGAAAGGAACTTGAACAGATGCAGAGAGGGCTGGGTGTCAGAGAAGACTGAAGCATGGGGCAACAAGGATTATACTGGATATGAAGAATTGAAGTTATGGGCAGAGGTGGTGAGTCCTGAGAGTCTCACTGGAGAAGTAAAGGCTGGGGTGATAGAGGCTTTTCCAACATATGGAAGGAATTTATGGAGTTAATGGAAATACGAGGCTTTATCCTGGGGGCTTAAACAATTAAGAGACTTGGAATAAACAAGAACACTCGCTGAACCACTCCCCACACAGAGTAACAGCCCTATGGACTAAGGTCTCACCTGGATTGATGACCTGCCCTGGTTCCAGGAGCTGATGGCCAGCCACTGCTCTGAACCGCCCGCCGGGCAGACAAGGCAAGCCGTGATGCGTGCTGGTGGGGTTTGCACCGGCACCACCAGTGCTAAGAGTGGTTCTTCCTGCCTATGCTTAGGGGTTGAGCTAGTGCTGCTATGCTGGAATCCAGGCAAATCCCCAATGGAGATGAGACCCAAGGTATCAAGGAAAGGATCTGAAGACAGCCATGTAAATTAGTTCAAGGAGAACCTAGGAATCTGGATGCAGAATGGCACAGAAAGCTGGGACTGGCAGAGGCTGCAGTCAGCTGGCATGACTGGGGAAGGTGACGTAGGGCAGCTGCTCCAGCAAGGCAGCACATCTCTTTAGTGATGACTTGCGTGTTGCATACTCACATGTCTAGCCTGAAAGTGAGATTCAGAGTTATCGAGGGTAGCCTGCTGCTTGCCAGATGCTACCCGTTCGGCTCCCTCTGCATGATCATATTTCGCTGATGAGATGGCTCCTTGTTTAGGTGTTATCCACGGAGAGCTGGTGGCCTGTGCAAAGCACTTCATTTCCCACACACTGCAAGCCAAAAACTGCATATGAACGATGCATCATCTTTCAAATAACCTCCAGCAGCGACTACCAGAAAAGTAATACGGAAGCAGAGACGCAGCGCTCTGGTGTGCAAAGGAGCACACAGGATTCGTGTGTGTTGAACAGCGAGCTTGGGAGCATGAAGTGATCAGACAGCTGGAAAAGAGTTGAGAAAGCCCGTTATATTTATTCATTCCATGCAGTGCCTCCGCTTTGTAGGCTAATCAGTAAAACATTAGGAGTCTATATTTCATGTTAATTATGACGGGGTGAGAGGACAATTTGATTACTGTTTGCAGCTCAGTGTTGCAGAGCGATCTACTTACTTAGAGAATAAATATCACTGAAACCTTACAGCTTGGGACACACTTAATTCACTCATGTAGAAAAATGACTTAATCCCCATGCGTACAAAACAATAAACTGGATAAACACAATCCACAAACAAGCTGTTTTCACACAAAACTTGTCCTGATTCAAGATGCACATTTAGAGGAACGTTACAGAGCTGGATCTAAGGATAGCCAGATAATATTTTCCTCTTTGACTTTATGAGTAAAAAGGTATGTTGGAAATGCTCAGGGAAAGTGCTGGATTGAAGGCGTGGAAGATCTCGCTGTGTTTACAGACATGGTAGAGAATGAAGCGAAGCAGTGCTCCCCTTTCCCCGTGTGCCCATTCCTGATCATGGCCAATATTTTCTAAAGTAACTACTGATTTGGGAGGTCCAGCTTGAAACACCTTAAAGGGGCCCGATTTTCAGTAGTAAAATTGCTCAGCACTTTCTGAGTTGGAGTCTTGTATTAATTTAGATGGAATATACGGGCCCAAAGAGTCCAGGGTGTTAACAAAACCAAGTCACTGACATACCAGGGTATGATCCAGACTAATGAGCAGCTGTGTCATCTCTGCCCTGCAATCCTGAGTGCCTTACAATGCTTTGCTGAAGTAGCTCCCACTTGGGCCACTCATAGACAGCCGTTCAGCATGCAAGTCACACCCTGAGTGTCTGTGTGTAACTGCAGCCTTCCAGTCACACTTGGGTTATACTCTGGCTCTCACCAGCCTGGCTTATACTGTGGGGGTGATCCCAACACACCCACAGTCGCAGATCTCCCCCCAGAAATGAATATTCTGCACGGCCCAGCCCTCTCTTGCACAATACAAAATATTTTAAACCTGTTAAAGGGAAGAATATACTATCTTATTATCTCAAATAGCTATTCAGACTCTTCAATTTAAGCGCACAGGATTAGATAAAACAAGTTCCTTAACTACAAAGAGATGGATTTTAAATGAGTACAAGTAATGAGGCATAAAAGTCAGAAATGGTCAGAAGAAAAACAAAGATAAGACATTTACTAATACTTGGCAAACTATCTCAGATTCAAGCAAAGTTACTCACCACATGCTTTTGGCTGTCTTACTAGCCAAACCCTGCAGGAAAGGTCCCCTCCCGCAGAGTCCAACAAATGCTTCCTTTGTCCCGTCAGGTGCAGTGAATGCGATGGATGGATGGAGGGAGGGAGGGAGGGAGGGAGAGGGGTGCCTTGAGGTATTTGTCCCTCCATTTTATAGTTACAGTTCTTTTGAAAAACATTTCCAGCTGGGCACTAAGAGAGAGAGTCTATGTGGAAGGATATTCACTGTCAGCTTTTTCTCACCTGTTTGCGCTTTCTTCGTTTCCCTTCCTGCTTGATGTCTCTGTTTCCTGCTTAAATGCTAGTTAAGCAGAGCACACATTTCTTTGTTTGGGACAGACCTGTTTTCCAGTTGCTGTCTGGGCAGGACTGTGGGGTTTGGAACATGTGTTAACAACACCCTACAGGGAAATCTTATAACTTCACATACGATGTTGCCACAAGTATTTTATCAGGATGATAATAACCATAACTAAAATTATGAGTTTTCCAATGATAACTTACAGGACATGCCTTGTACAAAAATTATTATAATAGTGAGTAAGGTGTAAATACAGGGGTGTATTTTGTCATAGTGTCCAACATTAAACAGTTTTAAACAAAGTTCAGGGTTTGGGATACAGAGAATTCAGCCTGCTTAGTACAATGGCAAACACACCATTAAACATCCTTTTACCCTTTTAGTAAAGATACAGAAAAGAAGGAAAAACAGTTAAAGCATTTGAAATGTAAAGGACCGAATAAGGTTTTTATGTTAACAACATCCCTCATTCCCTTTCCCTGGAGCTGGAGAGAGGTTTTAGCAGGAAACCCTCCTTGTTTGACAGTGTTTTAGGTGTATCAAAGATGGTGACAACTGGCCTTTGGAGGAAAAGAGAAGAAGTTAGTGGAAATGGGCAAGTGCTGTTGCTGCCGGCGTTGTTAAAGTCTGATCCTGTTTCCTTTAGAACAAGACAAACACACACAGAAGGGGAGATAAACGAACAGCAAAGAGAGAAAATGCAGCTTGTGTGTCTGGCGTTGTGCTTGCAACTTCACTGTTGGAAAAACACAGGATCGGCATGCTGTCTTATCAGCCACTTCAAGACCTGGCAAACTGGGACTCGCATCGATCGGGCTGTTTATGACATTGCTTTTAGCTGTCTCTTTCTGGTTACAGGCTTGCAGCAGTCTTGCAAAAGATGCTGTCTTGGCTGGCTAAACCAGACTCTTATTAGACAGAGGAAAAATAGAGAAGGCCAGGAAAGAGAAGAAATAAGGTAGGGAAAGAAAAGAACGCACAAGGGAGGGGGAGGAGGGAAACAAAGTCTCACATCCCAGGCAGTATTTGGGATTTAGCTGAAGCTGATAGAGGTGGCGATGTCATCTGGCTCCTTCCCTCTGGATTGGTCTGGTCAGGACATCTCTCAGACTCAGGATGAAGGTCCAGGGTCCCAGGAGATGGTGGGGGATGAAGAAGCTTTCTCCTTCCCCTGCTCTCATCTTGCAGTCAACCAGCTGTTCCTCTCAAAGTCTCTTTTTTTAAGAACCCCAAAATGGAGTGCTGGGTGGACTAGCCCAGCCTCTCATTAGTGTGATCCCTAATTTGGTCTCATTTACAACGTACCAGTCTTGGTTCATTGATTTCCAGTTCCACACCGTTCTCATTTACCAAGCATGGTCTTAACACAGTCTTCGAGTTAGATCAGTAGGCCTTTTTGTTTGCATTAATTCGGTCTTTCCATCCTGCTTTTGCACCCTTTCCCATCAGTGTTTGTTGTGCTAGGTTACCGTGACATTCTATGAACTTTCCCTCACTCTTCACAGTGGAGCTCACAATTAGGGTACATTTGTAGGCCCCATTATCACAACAGATCCCAAATCACTAGCCACTTTGGAAAGATTTTGCCCACCTCTCTGAGTGAGAGAGTAGTCTGGTGTCAGTCTGCCAATGGATCCTTGGCCTCTCTGTCACGACTGCAATATGCGCATGAGAAACAGCATTCGCCTCACCAAACAGAGGATAGCAACATCCTTGACCTGTACCAGTTAGCACTGGATTGAGAACCACCAGCCTAGCTGTCAAAGGTTCTCCTGCAGCCAACCCCCTCAGCCATATTGTCCTCCACTCTTATTGACCATAAATATTATGGGATTAATTCTGACCAGACCAACGGCACAGCTTCCATTCAGTTCTATGAGAATTGTGAGTGATTAACAGAGGAAAGTTAGCTCTCAGGAGTAGGTTAAAAAAATACGTAAAACTAAAGTTCAAGACACTGTAAGAAGCTTCACTTGTGTATAAAATGTGTTTCCTTTTAATGAGTAGAATTAGGAATCCTTTCTCTTAAATTAATTGAGTGTTACTACTGTAAGGGTATCCCAGCAACGACCCCATATGCTTCATGTTCTAGATCCTAATAAAGGACTTTTGAATGCCTAGAGGAACAGGCGACGAAGAAAATTCTGCTCTCATATCCATAGGGTGAATCTCAGATCTGCACAATGACTAGAGCTGGGCAAATTTATTTGGCCAAAATGCTATTTGGGGTGAAAAATGCAGATTTGGCAATACCAAAATGTTTTGTGAATTTGTCTCAAGTTCACTAAATTGTGCACTTAAAAAAAATCAGAAAACATTGGAATGTTTCACGTCAACATTTACAAAAAAGGAATTATTTTGATTTTTCAGTTTGAAATGTCTTTTACTTCAAAATTTCCTTTAATGTTATTTAAAAAATTCAAAAGCATTTTAAAACGGTTAAAACTGAAATAAAACTTTCCAATTTTGTTGAAACAAAACATTTCATTTGTCCAGAAATGATTTTCTTTCAACTTTTTCATTTGCTCACTTTTGCTCTGATCTGAAACACCGCCCCCCCTCAACTTTTCAAAGTTGCTAACACACTGAAAAATCCATTATTTGCCTAGTGCAAACTGTGACCATCAGCTGCATATTCTGCCCTCAACCTCTATGCAAAACTACTGTAGACATGACTCACAAACCAGTTAGCTCTCGAGATGGGCCCACACTAAGATGCTGATCCAAACACCGCCAGACATAAGGACTTTCTAATCTAGAGCAGAATTCCAAGCCAGTCCCTTTCTCTATAGTGGACCATACTGTAATGGGTTCAGTCACAGAGATCCCCTTGGGACTTTGCTGATATTACCTTTGAGCCTGTTTTCCCTGCCAGTTTAGGACTTCCAGAACCCTGTTTTGTTGAGCCAGACATGCTAGCCTGCTGCAACACAGACCCGGGGTCTGGTCCACACCCACAAAAGCTGCAGACTTAACTGAAAACAGCTCAGCAGGTTACCTGTCTCCAGTGCCCAGACACCTGGTTCCCAATGGGATCCAAACCCCAAATAAATCCGTTTTACTCTGTATAAAACTTATACAGGGTAAATTCATAAATTGTCTGCACTCTATAACACTGATAGAGAGATGCGCGCAGCTGTTTGCTCCCCCAGGTATTAATCACTTACTCTGGGTTTATTAATAAACAAAAGTGATTTTATTAAGGGGGGAGGGAGAGATAGTTCAGTGGTTTGAGCATTGGCCTGCTAAACCCAGGGTTGTGAGTTCAGTTCTTGAGGGGGCCATTTAGGGATCTGGGGCAAAAATTGGGGATTGGTCCTGCTTTGAGCAGGGGGTTGGACTAGATGACCTCCTAAGGTCCCTTCCAACCCTGATATTCTATGATTCTAAGTATAAAAAGTAGGATTTAAGTGGTTTCAAGTAATAAGAGACAGAACCAAGTAAATCACCAAGCAAACACATGCAAGTCTAAGCCTAATACATTAAGAAACTGATGATAGGTAATGTCTCACCCTCAGAGATGTTCCAATAAGCGTCTTTCACAGACTAGACTCCTTCCTAGTCTGGGCCCAATCCTTTCGCCTCATACAGTCCTTGTTAGTTCCAGCAGATATCTCAGGTGGTAAGCAGGGGTTTTCTCATGACTGGCTGCCTCCTTAGTCCTTCTCCACCCCTTTTATAGCTTTGGCACAAGGCAGGAATCTTTTGTCTCTGTGGGTCCCAATCCCACCTTCTAAATGGAAAAGTACCAGATTTAAGATGGATTTCATTATCAGGTGACATGGTCACATGTCACTGTAAGACCCCCAATCTCCATTCTTCCTGGGTTGGCCCACACATACACAGGAAGGCTTTCAGGTAAATAAACCATTTACAACCAATTGTCCTAGTCAATGTGAGCCATCAAGATTCTAAACCATTATTATTGGCTCACACTTTGCATAATTACAATATGTTATACTTCATATTTTGAGCTTCAGCTACAAGAATGATACATGTATACAAATAGGAGGAATATATTCAGTAGTCTATAACCTTTGTTATGATACCTTATAAGAGACCTTTTGCATAAAGCATATTCCAGTTACATCATATTCACACTCATACGCATATTTCCATAAAACATAAGGAGTACAACGTCACACATACAAAGAGTTATGCTGGGATAGTTAAAGCAATGCATTACATGTGTAGACAAGTCCTGAAGTGGTGCCACTTTTTATATTTGACTTTTCCTTCCCCTTTAATTGGTGTTGCTGGCTGCCCCTCCACTGTCATGGAGCATAGACAGCCATGATCCCGGGATACTAGTGCCCCTTCATAAATGAGCTGTCAGAGGAATGCTGAATGGTGGTGACCCAGAGATCATAGAATCATAGGACTGGAAGGGACCTTGAGACAGAGAAAGATTAAGGGCTCCTGGGTCCCTGGGCCTGAGTAAGGGGGGGGGGCGGGGCTCAGTGCTAGAACCATGGCCTCACCCCATCCCATCCTCCTGTGGCCCTTCCTCCATTCCACCCCTTCCTTCTGCTGCCCTGCCCCCATTCCACCCATGGCCTTGCCTTCCACTCACTCTTTTTGGGCATCACCCCCGCCACTTAAGCCCTGAGACCTGAGAAGCTCTGTGGAGGGCTGTGATGGGGGGAGATTTTTACAGTGCCAAATTGGCTGGGGCCCCTGGGCACTGGCCCCATGGTCCCATGCGGTAATCTGCAACTGCCTCGAGTGGTCATCTAATCCAGTCCCCTGCACTCATTGCAGGATAAGTGTTATCTAGACCATCCCTGACAGGGATTTGTCTAACCTGCTCTTAAAGATTAACCACCCTGACAGTTGAGAAGTTTTTCCTAATGTCCAACCTAAACCCCCCTTGCTTCTTGTCCTAGCCTCAGAGGTTAAGGAGAATAATTTGAAGCACATCTCTGGCACAGCACGTTCACATTCCACTGGCCTGAGGCCTGCCCCTCTCACCTGCTCCAAGCCTGCGTGTCCCAATGGGCTGTGAAGTGAGAGGCCCAGACTGGGCTTGGGACTGGTTGTGTGTTTTTTTCAGCCGAGTAGTTTGCTTCTCCTTATGCACAGCTCTGCACTTCAGCGTGCTCCAAGGCAGTCTCTGCAAAAAGAGCTTGTATTAGTGAAAATAAATGTGATTGCCAATGGAAATGGGGCACTGATTCTTTCCCCTTCCCACCTTGAGCGGCAGTGTGGCCTAGTGGCTAGATCACTAGCTGGGGACTATCATCCCAAGCCCTGGACCCTGGATGGGATGATTTAGTTGGTGTTGATCCTGCCTATAGCAGGGGGTTGGACTAGATGACCTCCTGAGGTCTCATCCAACCCTATGATTCTATGACTCAGGAGATCAGTGTTCTACTCCTGGCTCTGCTGCTGGGTGACCTTGAGTAAATTACTGCCCTGCTCTGTGCCTCAGTTTCCCCATCTGTAAATTGGGGGTATTGATGCTGACCTGTTCTTTAAAATGCTTTGAGATCTGTTGCTGAAAAGCGCTAGGTAAGGGCTAAATATTATTACTGTGTAGACTTTATAGTCAAGATCTTTGCCCACTGTGCTTGTGCCCAGCATCAATACATCTTAGAGGACACAAAAGCACGTCCAGAGGAGTGGGAGTTCTCTTAAGACACTATTCCGCAGGAAGCAGCTCTTGTCCTCTGCAGCTGTACCTTGTACATTGTGTCTATGAGAACCCTGCTGCAATCTGCTTTGGAGACTGGCTATAACACAGCCAGATCCTCAGCCAGGGTGAAGAGGCAGAGCTCCATTGAGTAGCTGCTCTGCATCACACCATCTCACAGCTTTTACCCTGCAGCAGCCTCCATCAAAACCTTACGGATGCTCTCGTGTTACTCCCTATATTGAGTGTTGCGCTCCATCTCATTGCTATACTATCACTGAGGCCAAGTACCTACTGTGATTCAGCAAGGGATCAGACCTTTCTATGGATAACAGAGTTATCATAGGTTTCAGAGTGGCAGCCCTGTTAGTCTGTATCCGCAAAAAGAACGAGGAGTACTTGTGGAACCTGAGGGTAGGTCTATACTTACCCGTCGTGTCGGAGGAGTCCAATCAATCGTCTGGGTTCGATTTATCGCGTCTTGTCTAGACGCGATAAATCGAACCAGGAAGTGCTCCCCCGTTGACGCCGGTAATCCTGCTCTGCGAACGGAGCAGGCGGAGTCGACGGGGGAGCCTGCGCGCCGCGTGTGGACCACAGGTAAGTTCGAACTAAGAGACTTCGACTTCAGCTACGTTATTAACGTAGCTGAAGTTGCGTATCTTAGTTCGACAGGGGGGGTTAGTGTAGACTTAGCCTGAGAGACTAACAAATTTATTTGGGCATAAGCTTTCGTGGGCTAGAACCCACTTCATCAGATGCATAGAGTGGAACATACAGTAGGAAGATATCTATCTATCTATCTAGCTATCTATATATACACACACAGAACATGAAAAGATGGGGGTTGCCATACCAACTGAAAGACATGGCTCTGAAGGGAGCTAAAACCTTGTCACGGAATTGAAACGAGTCTCTAATTATAAGGGGTTAGGATGAGGGGTTCTTACACCACGGCTGGAGATAGGACATGGGGCTAGATGGACCACAGGTCTGAGCCAGTCTGACAGCGCCTCTGTTCCCACGGCAGCACCGCCATGCATCATCCTGGCTTCCTCTTTCTCTCAGGCCTCTCTGTTGTCCCACACATCCATCTCTCATCTCCACCTCACTGCTTCTTTCTGCCCAGCCTCTCCGAGAGCCAGCCTTTCCTCTCTGCCCACACAGCCAAGTCCAGGCCCCGATCCTCTCCCACCTCAGCTACCATAATCTCCTCCTCTCTAGCCTTGACGCCTGCCCCCTCATCTCATCCCAGCTTATTCGCCATGCTGCTGCTAAGATCATCCCTGGCTCACTTCTCTGGCTACGTCACCCCCTCTAAGTCCTGCCATCGCCCCTCCATCCTGGATCACACCACTCACAAATTACTTGTTGAAGCCTTCAAAGCCCTCCAGAGTCTTGTTCCACTCTCACCTGTGCTCTGCCAACAATGCCGGCTGCCCACTTCTCCCCGAAGGACCATCCCATTGTGTCCTCCCCCCTTACACATGCAAAAACCTCCAGGCCATCACTGTCTCCTCCTCCCTTAAATCCCGCCTAATGCTAACCGTTGCCATGATGCTGTGACGGGTTCGGTCAAGGAGATCCCCTTGGGACAGGGGCGGCTCTACCAATTTTGCCGCCCCAAGCAGCTGCTGCCAAATTGCCGCGGCGGCAGGAACAGTGGCGGAGCTGCTGCCGAATTGCCGCCACAGGACATGGACTGCCGCCCCATTCAGGATGCCGCCCCAAGCACCGGCTTGGAAAGCTGGTGCCTGGAGCCGGCCCTGCTTTGGGACTGTCACCTGACATGCTGAGACTACCTCTGAGCCCGTTTTCTCCACCAGTTTGGGCCTCCAGAACCCTGCCTTCTTGAGCCAGACTCAGTAGCCTGCTGCAACACAGACCCAGGGTCTGAACCACACCCCCAAAAGCGGCAGACTTAACTGAAAACAGCTCAGCAGGTTACCTGTCTCTAGCACCCAGACACCCAGTTCCCAATGGGCTCCAAACCCCAAATAAATCTGTTTTACTCTGTATAAAGCTTATACAGGGTAAACTCAAACTGTCCGCCCTCTGTAACACTGATAGAGAGATATGCACAGCTGTTTGCTCCCCCAGATATTAATCACTTACTCTGGGTTCAATAATAAACAAAAGTGATTTTATTAAGTATAAAGAGTAGGATTTAAGTGGTTCCAAGTAATAGACAGAACAAGGTAAGTTACAAAGTAAAATAAATCAAAATATGCAAGGCTAACTTAATACACTAAGAATCTAGTTATGTTAGCCAAATGGGCTCGTTCCCCCTGGAGCTGTCCAATTACCCCAAGGAGGCACGGAGGACTTGTAGACAGTTACAAGTTCTTTATTGAGCATTCAGCTGAATGGGTGCCTCCCTCGACTTATGCCAGAGGGAGAAAGCACCCCTTACAAGCACAGAGCGGATCCTTTTATACCTGGTTACAAGCAACTTCGCAGTGTAATTTTAGCTAGCCTATGCATTTTTGAATTCCCTTCTGAGGGCAATCAGGAAACATCTGTGGGTAATCAGGAAACGTCTGTCTGGCCTCCCCCACTGCACATCCTGTGTATAAGCTCTAACAGTTACAACTATTAACTTCATACCCTACATGTTATCTCAGGTACAATCCTTTTCAGACCAATGTTATGGTTTATGGCCTGGGTCCAGTAATCACTCACACCCCTGTAGTTACTGTCCTTTGTTCCAGTTTCTTTCAGGCATCTCTTTGGGGTAGAGCGGCTATCTCTTGAGCCAGATGAAGACAAAATGGAGAAGCTTCCAGGGGCTTTAGGATTCTCTCTCTTGCGGGCAGAAACCCCTTTGTTTTTCTGTGCAGAATCACAGCAACAAGATGGAATTTTCAGCCTCTTGGCCAAGTCACATGTCCATGAATGATTCAGCTTTTTGCAGGCCAAGGCCATTGTTGACATGCTAGTTTGAACGTTGCCAGGAGAGCTCAGATAAGGATTGGCATCTCCCAAAGTCCATTGTCAGTTAAGTACTCCCAATTACTTGAATAGTTCCTTCACAGTATGTTGGCCAAACCTTCCTTATGTGTTTCCTACAGCAAACACTTCAACTACAAGCATAGAGCCATAAATAGAAAATGATGCATGCATACAAATAGGATGAATATGTTCAGTAGATCATAACCTTGGCAAGGATATGCTACATGGCATATCTAGCCTAAAACATATTCCAGTTATGTTATATTTACACTTATACGCATATTTTCATAAACATGTAGCGTGCAACGTCAGAGATTGCACAACAGACAGCTGCCGCTTGAGAGCAGCCAGGCAAGTGGTGAGCTGAGCTTACTGCCACTGCTGTGCTAGGACTTGTGAGTGAAGCTAATCTCTGCTAAAGCGCCCTCCCTGCCACGGGCGGCGAGTGAACCCCCGCTGGAGGGAGGCAAGCCACTGGCCCCGCCCATTCCGCCCAAGGCCCGCCTCCCCCCGAACAGGGCCCCGAGGCCTCCCTCCCCGCCGTGGCCAGCAAAGCCCCAGCCGGCCCACCCCAGATGCATCACTGGCCTGCGCCAGCCATGCTGGCTGGCCCGAGCACCAGGCTGCCGGCCATCCTGAGTCGTCCAAACTGTCCCAGCCCCTGGCTGCTGGCTGGAGCAGAGCCCTTGCCGGCTTCAGGGGAGAGGGGGAAAGAGGGTGGGGCCTTGGGGTGAAGCCTGGGTGGAGCCACAGGCCTGGGTTAGGGGAGGCTTAGCCTCCCCTGGCCTATGATACTCGCTGCCCGTGCTACCTGTTACCTCGTCTATTTTACGCTGGAAGCCCGTTGAGCAAGGGCTGTCATTTACTCTTTGTCCAGCACCTAGCACTGGTCCCGCCCCCAGGCTCGAGGCTTTACTGGAAAATACAAAGAATAGCCATAAGACTGCATGTGAGACCCGCAGTGTTTGCTGTACAGGAGAGCCAGCCTATAAAGAAGCTTTGCTTATAATGAAGGGGAGGGAGAGAGCTGGATTGCCTGAGTGCATCACAAGGACTGTCCCTGGGCTGGCAGGCAAGATTCCCTCTGATTGCAATGGTGTTTCTGCCATTATAAAACGGCCCTCTGTGATTAGCAGCATTTAGCACCTAACTGGTAGGTGTTAAACTAAAGTGCTGCACTTGAACATGATTAGCACCTCTCCCTAGGCTCAACCAGCCAGGGAGGAGAAGAGAAGCAATTTCCCCAGGCGGTTCAGAACAGGCCCTGCAAACTCCCCTGGCTGCTGTGTGACAGAACAGGGGTGCAGGGGGGGGCCCTATCCTTACCCCCTTTGCAATAGTGTTTCCTACCACGAGAGCAGCACAGAGGATCCAGTCTGCCAAAGTCACTCAAGCAAGACAGTAGCTCCATCCGTTTCGACGGGACAATTCCCAGGCCGACAGTGCTTCTGTCTGGTGCTGAACGGGGGCCAGGAGGAGCTGCCTGGGGTGGGGAACTTTAGCTATGGAAAGAACGCCAGCTCTGAGGTCAGCGTGAGTAGGCCCAGAGCTGGGGGGGACGTGGCAAAACAGTTGGCTCCGATACTGTCAGGGTTAGACTGTGCCTTAGGCGACAAAGCAGGAGCTGGAGGGTATCAGGGTTCCCAGAACTGCAGCCCCTTCACCCAAGAGGCTCCTCCTGGGCACATCCCACCAGCCAGAGGGTTGGAAGGAGTGGGGACCAGTGCAGTTGGCTAGCTGCCTGAGAGGGATCATATGTTGCACACTTAAAAGAGGGGAGCTTGGGGGTGGGGTGGGGTGGGGTGGGGTGGGGGGGGGGGCTGGGGCTCTCCTCCCTGCCGGTGCCCCATCTCTTACAGCCAAACTATTTCCCATCTGGGGGAACCCGCGGATTGCAAGACCAGAAGGGACCATTGTGATCATCTAGCCTGACCTCCTGCATAGCACAGGCCGGAGAGCCTCTCTCTGTGATCCCTGCATCCAGCCCCTGCCCAATGGGCATCTCTGTCCCAGAGCCCTGCAAGCTCCCATCTGGGTCAGTTTCTCATAGGTTGCCGGTTAGTGGCTGACGCAGGAGAGAGGGAGGGCGGCCGTTCGAGAAAGGCAGCAGCCACAGCAAATCAGGCTGGGGAATTTCAGTGGTGCCCAAGGAGGGGCGGGGAGGCTGAAGGGGAAGGGGTGGCATGTGGGGGTGGGACCATGGTTCGGGCACCTGTGGCCCTCCCCACTTTTAAGGCATTCCTGAGACAGGCATGTGATACCTGAGCTGCCTGAAGTCAAGAGGAGTTTTGCCTGCGAGACCTAGACCCGGTTCTTTAAAATAACAATAAATAGAACAACAACAAGAAGACTGGCTCCTAAACAGGAAGCTCTCTGTTTCTCCAACAGAGGGTGTTAAGTTTAGCATTAGAAGTGGCACAGAGTTGCCCAGACTCCCGCCAGCTCCCTCGCATAGAATCAGAGAGGTCATTTAGTTCATCCCCCCCGTGCTGCGGCAGGGTTAAGCAGTGCCAACAGAGTTGGCGGGTGGGTGAGATTCTGTGGCCTGCATTGTGCAGGAGGTCAGACTAGATGATCATAATGGTCCCTTCTGACCTTATAGTCTATGAGTCTATGAGTTGACAGCATCCTCCACTCCCCGCGCAGTGACTTGGTGTCAGTGACAGAACGGCAGGAAGCTACAGACCAGGCAATGGTCTATGTGGAGTTGATATGGGGTGAGGCAGAGACGGACTCCACCTGACGAAGAGAGGGAAGAGCATCTTTGGAAGCAGGCTGGCTAACCTACTGAGGAGGGCTTTAAACTAGGTTCACCGGGGGAAGGAGACCAAAGTCCCGAGGTAAGTGGTGAAGTGGGATACCGGGAGGAAGCACAAGTAGGTGAGTGCAACAGGGGAGGGCTCCTGCCCCATACTGGGACAGCAGAACAATCGGTGAGTTATCTTAAATCCCTATACACAAATGCAAGAAGCCTGGGGAACAAGCAGGGAGAACTGGAAGTCCTGGCACAGTCAAGGAATTATGATGTAATTGGAATAACTGAGACTTGGTGGGATAACTCACATGATTGGAGTACTGTCATGGATGGATATAAACTGTTCAGGAAGGATAGGCAGGGCAGAAAAGGTGGGGGAGTTGAGTTGTATGTAAGAGAGCAGTATGACTGCTCAGAGCTCCAGTATGAAACTGCAGAAAAACCTGAGAGTCTCTGGATTAAATTTAGAAGTGTGAGCAACAAGGGTAATGTCATGGTGGGAGTCTGCTACAGACCACCGGACCAGGGGGATGAGGTGGACGAGGCTTTCTTCCAGCAACTAACAGAAGTTGCTAGATCACAGGCCCTGGTTCTCATGGGTGACTTTAATCACCCCGATATCTGCTGGGAGAGCAATACAGCGGTGCACAGACAATCCAGGAAGTTTTGGGGAAGTGTAGGGGACAATTTCCTGGTGCAAGTGCTGGAGGAACCAACTAGGGGAAAAGCTCTTCTTGACCTGCTGCTCACAAACAGGGAAGAAATAGTAGAGGAAGCAATAGTGGATGGGAACCTGGGAGGCAGTGACCATGAGATGGTCGAGTTCAGGATCCTGACACAAGGAAGAAAGGAGAGCAGTAGAACAGAGACCCTGGACTTCAGAAAAGCAGACTTTGACTCCCTCAGGGAACTGATGGGCAAGGTCCCCTGGGAGAATAACATGAGGGGGAAAGGAGTCAAGGAAAGCTGGCTGTATTTTAAAGAATCCTTATTGAGGTTGCAGGAACAAACCATCCCGATGTGTAGAAAGAAAAGTAAATATGGCAGGCGACCAGCTTGGCTTAACAGTGAAATCCTTGCTCGTCTTAAACACAAAGAAGCAGTTTACAAGAAGTGGAAGATTGGACAAATGACCAGGGAAGAGTATAAATATATTGTTCAGGCATGCAGGAGTGAAATTAGGAAGGCCAAATCACACTTGGAGTTGCAGCTAGCCGGAGATGTCAGGAGTAACAGGAAGGGTTTCTTCAGGTATGTTAGCAACAAGAAGAACGTCAAGGAAAGTTTGGGCCCCTTGCTGAATGAGGGAGGGAACCTAGTGACAGAGGATGTGGAGAAAGCTAGTGTACTCAATGCTTTCTTTGCCTCTGTCTTCACAGACAAGGTCAGCTCCCAGACAGCTGCACTCCACAGCACGGTATGGAGTGGAGGTGACCAGCCCTCTGTGGAGAAAGAAGTAGTTTGGGACTATTTAGAAAAGCTGGACGAGCACAAGTCCATGGGGCCGGATGCACTGCATCCGAGGGTGCTAAAGGAGTTGGCCGATGTGATTGCAGAGCCATTGGCCATTATCTTTGACAAATCATGGCAATCGGGGGAGGTCCCGGATGACTGGAAAAAAGCTAATGTAGTGCCCATCTTTAAAAAAGGGAAGAAGTAAGATCCGGGGAACTACAGGCCAGTCAGTCTCACCCCAGTCCCTGGAAAAATCATGGAACAGGTCCTCAAGAAATCAATTCTGAACGACTTAAAGGAGGGGAAAGTGATCAGGAACAGTCAGCATGGATTCACCAAGGGCAAGTCATGCCTGACTAACCTAATTGCCTTCTATGATGAGATAACTGGCTCTGTGGATGAGGGGAAAGCAGTGGATGTGCTATTTCTTGACTTTAGCAAAGCTTTTGATACAGTATCCCACAGTATTCTTGCCAGCAAGTTAAAGTATGGGCTGGATGAATGGACAGTAAGGTGGATAAAAAACTGGCTAGATGGTCAGGCTCAACGGGTAGTGATCAATGGTTCCATGTTTAGTTGGCAGCCGGTATCAAGTGGAGTGCCCCAAGGATCGGTGCTGGGGCCAGTTTTGTTCAATATCTTCATTAACGATCTGGAGGATGGTGTGGACTGCACCCTTAGCAAGTTTGCAGATGACACTAAACTGGGAGGAGTGGTTGATACGCTGGAGGGTAGGGATAGGATACAGAGGGACCTAGACAAATTAGAGGATTGGTCCAAAAGAAATCTGATGAGGTTCAACAAGGACAAGTGCAGAGTCCTGCACTTAGGACGGAAGAATCCCATGCACTGCTACAGACTAGGGACCGAATGGCTGGGCAGCAGTTCTGCAGAAAAGGACCTAGGGGTTACGGTGGACGAAAAGCTGAATATGAGTCAACAGTGTGCCCTTGTTGCCAAGAAGGCTAATGGCATTTTGGGCTGTATAAGTAGGGGCATTTCCAGCAGATCGAGGGATGTGATCATTCCCCTCTATTCGGCACTGGTGAGGTCTCATTTGGAGTACTGCGTCCAGTTTTGGGCCCCACACTACAAGAAGGATGTGGATAAATTGGAAAGAGTCCAGCGGAGGGCAACAAAAATGATTAGGGGGCTGGAGCACATGACTTATGAGGAGAGGCTGAGGGAACTGGGATTGTTTAGCCTGCAGAAGAGAAGAATGAGGGGGGATTTGATAGCTGCTTTCAACTACCTGAAAGGGGGTTCCAAAGAGGATGGATCTAGACTGTTCTCAGTGGTAGAAGATGACAGAACAAGGAGTAATGGTCTCAAGTTGCGGAGTGGGAGGTTTAGGTTGGATATTAGGAAAAACTTTTTCACTAGTAGGGTGGTGAAGAACTGAAATGGGTTACCTAGGGAGGTGGTGGAATCTCCTTCCTTAGAGGTTTTTAAGGTCAGGCTTGAGAAAGCCCTGGCTGGGCTGATTTAGTTGGGGTTGGTCCTGCTTTGAGCAGGGGGTTGGACTAGATGACCTCCTGAGGTCCCTTCCAACCCTGAGATTCTATGATTCTATGAGGCGCTTTTCGATGCAGCGGAGGGACATGATCTCTGGCACGGGAGAAAACAAATGAGCCAGAAGAGGTTTCACCAACCCCTCCAAAGATGGGCCTTGGTCCTACATGTGCTTTTGCATCAGGTGGATTTGAGGTGACAAAATTAAATGTATATTCTGCCCCCAGCCAATAAACCTACGACTGATGCTGCTCTCTAAGGGCTAGTCTACACTTACCCGCTGCGTCGGAGGCGTCGGATCGATGTTCTGGGTTCGATTTATTGCGTCTTGTCTAGACGCGATAAATCGAACCCGGAAGTGCTCCCCGTCGACGCCGGTAATCCTGCTCTGCGAACGGAGCAGGCGGAGTCGATGGGGGAGCCTGCGCGCTGCCGTGTGGACCATGGGTAAGTACTTTTAAGTTCGAAATAAGATACTTCGACTTCAGCTACGTTATTCACGTAGCTGAAGTTGCGTATCTTACTTCGAACTTGGGGGCTACTGTAGACCAGCATAATGTCTGTGAGGCCTAGATAGTAGAAAATTTGTGCCTCCTAAAATTAACTGTTTCTGTTCTCTCTTCCACAATCACATTTCCCTGGGATGTTCAGATGGCTTCCCTCACCCTTACTGGAAGAGTTACACTCAGCCAATCAGGGAAAAGACACTACACACTGTGACTCACATACTTAGACCCCCCCAAACTCCAGGGGAAGGACGGCCCAGTAGGTAGCAGATAGTCCAGTAGCCTAGGATTTGTGAGACTTGAGTTCAGTTCCTAGCTCTGTCACAGATTCCTGGGTGGCCTTGGGCCAGTCTCAGTTTCACTCTCTGGGTCTCAGTTTCTCCATGAGTAAAGTGAAGATAGCCCTGCTTCACAAGTGTGTTGGTGAGGATAAATTAATGATTGTGAGGGACTCAGACACCATGGTGATGGAGGCCAGATAAGTACTTAGCTAACTTCCTCTTTAGCCGTAAGCTCTTTGGGGGAGTGACTGTCTCTTATTCTGTCTGTATAGCACCTAGCACAATAGGGCCTTGATAGCTAGTTCATACTAAAATACAGACAGTAATATTAATAGACCCTCAGGAAATGTCCACGTGAATTCATATAATGAATAAATCGGAGGCAATCCCCATCCGCGGCCGCTGTTCTAAAGTACGACAGGCCAAGTTTTTGAGTAAATGAATTAAGAATGATTTGCTCGGTGATAAATCTAATGGTAGAGGCATAGAGCCAACGTTGTAACGTGCTCAGCACTTCGTGGCTCTCTGAGGTACGGCCCTTCCTCTCCATCCACACAGCTAAAACTCTGTCCCATGCTCTCATCCTCTCATATCTCGACTACTGCCGCGTCCTTCTTTCTGGCCTTGATAAGCGCACCACTGTCCAGCTCATATCCAGTCACAATGCTGCTCACAGATCGTGCCCCTCGCACGTCGCTTTGGCCATGGCACCCCTCTCTTTGCATCCCACATTAGCTGCTCATCTTCCCTTTCAAGGCCCTTCATGACTTATCCCCACCTAACCTATGATCTCTCAGTCACCATCGAGATATCAACTCCCGCTTCCGGCGGACCTGTGATCCCAGCCTCCACTGCACATGTGTTAAGTTTTCAAACAAGCACCTCCAAGCTTTCTCCCCTGCTGCCCTCACTCGTGGGAAGGGCTCCCCGCAAACAGCTGCAAAGCCACCTTCAAATCCCGGCTCAAAACTGTCCTTTCCTAGGATGCCTGCAAAACACGTGACAGTCGTTAGGCTGCTCACGTACTGAGACCACTGCCCATCACACCGACCAATATTGTCTCATTGTTTCCTTGTGTTCCTCTGTCTGTGTGTATCTCGGAGGGAGGGATAGCTCAGTGGCTTGAGCATTAACCTGCTAAACCCAGGGGTGTGAGTTCAATCATTGAGGGGGCCATTTAGGGATCTGGGGCAAAAATTGGGGATTGGTCCTGCTTTGAGCAGGGGGTTGGACTAGATGACCTCCTAAGGGTCCCTTCCGACCCTGATATTCTATGATCTGTGTGTTGTCTCATCTTGTACTTCCGTTGTAAACTCTTTGGGGCAGGGACTGTCTTTTTGTCCTGTATTTGTACAGCACCTAGCACACAGGGGGTCCTGGTCCATGACTGGGCTGGGCCTGTGGCACCCTAAGCTGCCAAGTGCATCGCTGAAGTGGTGAACCCATGTTCAGTATGGGCTGCTCTGAATATACTGCATAAGAAGAGCAGAGAGACTGAGTGGTTTGGAACTGTCACTGAAGGGAGGAAGGGTTGCACCTCTTCTTTTCTGCATTGTGCAGATTACGTGATGAGAAAAGGAAAATGCAGCAGTTCTGTGGAGTAGAAGCAAACTTGACAAGTCCAGTTTTGCAGTGGATATCGGTCTGTTGGACCCAGATGAAGATGCCATGAGAAAGAGTGCTGCCAATGTCAAAGTAGGATTAGGAATCAGCCAAAAGAAAACAAAATGCGTGACTGTTGGGAGAGGAGTCAGCACTGATGGTGTATATGTACTTGATAGTGAAGAATATGACACTGGACTTTGTATATCTTGGAAGCACAATCTGTGCCGATGGCCAACTCCATACAGAAGTAGAAGCAAGAACTGGGACGGCATGTGAAGTTTTTCTAGATTGGCAAGTATCTGGAAAAATAAGAAGATTCATGCAAGAATTAAGACAAGGTTATGCTCTGTCACTGTGATACCCACATTGTTATATGCTTCTGAAACTTGCCAACTGTTAGAAGCCCACAGCAGGAAACTTGTCATCGCATTCCATCCGAGATATTTGTGGAGAATACTCAGTGTCCTCTGGTGGGATAAAGTAACCAACGCTGAAGTGTTACATAGGACTGGCCAGCAGCTTGCAGAGACAATGATTTGAGAAAGAAGGCTGAAGTGGTTTGGACACGTTGTATGAATACCAAAAACCGTATTCCTGCACAAGCCCCTTGATGAAGTAGCACCTGGCAGAAGACGGAAAAAAGCACAACCGATGACACATAAAAAAACCATTGATACAGATGGTGCCATCACGGAAACAGACTACAATGGAGCAAGAAACATGGCACTTTATAGACAGAGGTGGAAACACTGGGTTGCTTCCTGTGTCCCAAGGCATGAGAGCATGGAATCTAATCCAATCCAGGACTGGGGCTCTGGGAATACCCAGGGGGATTCTCCATTTTCTCAATGGGAACTCCTGGTTTCATCAGAAGATGTCCAGCCCACGCCCTCTCTGGGGTCCGACATCCCCACGCTGGCGTACCCACTCTGGTGGGAAGGGAGGTCTCTAACTTCTTGGTACTTTTAGCTGGGCCCCTGAGCCTTCTCTAACTTTTGCTGGCTGCTGCTTTGGCAGATTAGGGCAAGGCTGCTTGGAGTCAGCTGTTCTTTTCCCCTGCTTCCCTGAGTTTTTGCTGGAGCATATAGTATATCCGTGCAAGCTCCAGGTCTGCTAGTGGGGGGATTTGCCTGCCATATTTGGAGGGTTTTTTTAGGGGGAATTTTCCTCTGTGTCCCTGCCCCAAAATCCCCCTATGGGAGCTGTGCCCTTCCCTGCGCCCCTCTGGGCATATACACATATGGAAGAGATCTGTTTATCAGCAGAGCCAACGGCTGAGACTTTCAAAATCCCTATGGGATATCCACTCCCAGGTCTCATTTGTCTGAATGAAATCCGCGACAACGGCAGCCAGGGTATTTCTGCATGGCCGCTGCGCCTGTGAGCCCCACAAAGGGCGGCTAAGTCCATTCATGGAATGCACACATCCCAGCCCTTGTCGTTTAAAACAGGAAGGGGCGGGCTGAGCCAGAGCTCGCCTGTATTTCGGTTTCACGTGCGCTGGGCCGATAAAGATCAGAGAGGTTTCTTGTAGCAGCGCGAGAACCTTCCCAGGGTTTAAAGCACAACTGCGACACTCAAGGAAATAACAGTAATAAGCAAAACACTCTATTTCCCCCCCCCAAACCCGCAGCAAGCTGCCAAGCCCCCTCCACACAACCCATCTGATTGCTACTAAAACTCTCCCTTCTTTAATTAGCCCCATTCCTCTTCCTTCCTGATTCATTCAGGGCTGCGGCAGTACAGTGTCTGCACCACCACCATTCGCCACAAGGAAAGTGATTGCGATTTCTCAATGAATCAGTCAGGAGTAGCAGGCTGATTCTAAGGGAAGCTGATTCTATTTATAGCCTGGTGATCAGCAATGATGGGAATGTTAACAGACAAAAAAAAAGGGCGGGGGGGGGGGGGCGAAGGAGGCATGCCGGTAGGATTGCAATGTAGTTAAACAGAATGGTTTGTTTTATCATAAGCCTTTAGAATACATCCTAGTTGCCGTCAATTCTGTTTCAACAGTGACATGTTTCCTGTGTCTCTTCCCTCCTCTGGTTTGTTTGTTTTTTTATTATGAGGACCACTAGTATCAACACAGACATTTCTTCTTGCCTATCATTTTAGGGCTAGATCCCAGAATTACAAGCCCTGTTTAAACATCCATGAGTCCGACTCCCCCAAAAGAATGAAATTGGCTTAAAAAACCCTAGTAAGATTTTTAAAAAATCCAACCAAGAAAACAAAACAAAAAAACCCCCAACAAAATTGGGATTCTTGCCCTCTGGGTTTGGAACCGCTAGGGGTTGTGTTTTCAAGCTTTTCCTCTGTAGCCACAAGGGCTAGAAACTCAGGAAGGATGGTCCAGTAGTTAAAGAATTCCCTGGATTAAGAAAGGACATGGGTTTGTTTCCCTGTTTTGCTACAGGCTTCCTGTGTGACAGTGGGCTAGTCACTTAGGGCCAGATCTACAGAAGTATTTAGGCCTTCTAACTTCCATTTAGTTGTGACACTCTGGTTACTTTTTCCAGCCCTGAAGAAGAGCTCTGTGAAGCTTGAAAGCTTGTCTCTCTCTCACCAACGGAAGTTGGTCTAAGAAAAAAGATCATCTCCCCCACCTTGTCTCTCTCATGTCCTGGGACCAACCCGGCTACAACAACACCGAAAACAACAGTTGAAATCAGTGGGAGTTATGAGCCTAAATTCCTTTGAGGATCTGGTCCTTAGTCTCTCGCTGTAAAATGGACAAAAGCACTGTGCGACCTCAGCTTGTGAGGAGGAATATGGTAAAAGATTGGGAAGTGTTCAGATACAATGGTAAAAGAGGCCACTTAAGTACCTTAGAAAGAGATTCTTATGTAATCATAGAATCATAGAATATCAGGGTTGGAAGGGACCTTAGAAGGTCATCTAGTCCAACTCCCTGCTCAAAGCAGGACCAATCCCCAATTTTTGCCCCAGATCCCTAAATGGCCCCCTCAAGGATTGACCTCACAACCCTGGGTTTAGCAGGCCAATGTTCAAACCACTGAGCTATCTCCCCCCCCAAAATAGGCTTGATATCAATCATCATCTCCTGGTCCCCTCAAGGATTGAACTCGCAACCCCGCGTTTAGCGGGCTAACGCTCCGACCGCTGAGCTATCCCTCTGCCCAATCACATGACTCCAGGAGCTGGGGCTTTAAGGAAAACAGCAAACATGACACTACAGCACGAGTTGATGAGGCTGAGGGCGTGGCCCTCCATGTATCATATGTGAAAGTTTCAAAGCAAGGGTGCGTGTGCTGTCACCTGTAACAGCAGCCCAGCTTTCCTACAGTAGTATCATGTTAGTTGCACTGTGAGCTGTTAGAAAGAACAGCTGTGAATAGAGGAATTTCCTTTTGGGGTGTAAACCATGAAAGGTTTTATTTTAATCCCCCAAGAGAGAGACTTCTCCATTGGACATCACCATGCAGGGAGCGGGAAGTTGGTGACAGACTGCTTTACCATCCCTGTATTCTGTTTTTGATCAGGAGCACACAGCTGTATTGATTCCTGTTGCATCTGATTGTATTGCTTTGCAGACTCCAAAAGCGTGAAGGTGCTTCACCATACACATAAATAGTACACGGTCCCTGCAGCTCCCATGGACTTCAGCTAGCAAGGGGGAGGTGGAGTGCTTCTGAAAATCAGGCGGAGGTTGTCTAAAGATGACCCCCCCGAGAGCCAGGGACCCCCAAATTAGAAGCCCCTTTTGAAAGGAATCTGTGAAAAATTAGAGTGCAAACATCCAAATGCCTAAGTGGAAACCTCTAAAATGGAATTCATTTTAATTTTGCCTTTATGCTGTTTGCGAGGTGGACTTGAATATGAGTAGTTAAAGGTTAGTTCCTTTAAGTGGAGGTTAAGTCCATTAATAGCCATTAGCTAGGATGGGTAAGGAATGGTGTTCCTAGCCTTTGTTTGTCAGAGAGTGGAGATGAATGGCAGGAGAGAGATCACTCGATCCTTACCTGTTAGGTTCACTCCCTCTGGAGCACCTGGCATTGGCCACTGTTGGAAGACAGGATACTGGGCTGAATCGCCTGGATGGACCTTTGGTCTGACCCAGTATGGCCGTTCTTATGTTCTTAAGTGATGGAATCCTAAAAGGTTGATCCATTCCGAGAAAAACACTCCATTCAGTATGAAATATTTTGCTTCTAATAAACTCCACTAAGCCAGTGTTTCAGGAAGATAAGACCGATAATGTATCACAAAACTCATTTTGAAATCAGTATATAGATAATTTGTCCTGGCAATTAGACATACTAATTAAAACACCATCAGACTTTTAATAATAATAACGAGGCACCTACTTTCATTAGAAAAAATCTGGCTCACATACACATTATCTTCCCTGCCTCTTCCATATGTAAACATAGGGCCCATTTGTGCCCCCAACTTGTCCACCCATGGTCCCATGAATATCAGAACATAACGCCATGGGAGTGAGGGTGGCAGAATCTGATCCAGTAAGCAAGAGACTCAGGTGTATGCTGTGGGATTGACATTTTCCAAGCATGCGAAATATAAAATAGGTTAATAGAATCACTAAGGTCCATCAAATAATTTTATGGAAAAAAATATAGTTAACTTCTATCTGAAGAAGCACCATCAGACAGCCTCAGAAAGGGTATGTGTTCACTACTCAGTTAGCCTGCCTCTTACCTGGGTTTTAACCCTACCGTCCACACGAACAAAACCTCTGACACAGTTAACCCAGACCATGGGTTAACAGGAGCCTGAGCCCAGCAAGGGTGACAGCAGGAGGGGGTGCTAGGCATAACTGGTGATCAAACCCAGCTAAGGAGGGGCTGCGTTTTAATAAATCTGTTTGTTTATTCTACCTGAAGCACTGCATTCGGTGTGAAGCGTGTCAGAGACTCCCCTTGGGATAACAAGCCTGGTACATATACATTTCTTTGTTAAATTGATGAACTCATATAAGCTTGCAGCGTCCACTGGGCATAACTGGACACTGCAAGACAGAGGTTCCTAGGGTTGTGTCTGGGGCCGGAGATATTGGCTAGTGTCATTTGGCTGCACAATCCAAGGAGCAGCTTACATGCTAGAGGCTGTGCGTGAACAGCCCAGGAGTGGGGGTTCTCACAGCAGAGCAGGGTAAGGCTGGCTCCCAGAGTCAAGGATTGGAGTGACCTAGCAGATCAACAGACCAGATGACTCCAGGGGAACATCACACGGAGCTCATGCTACGGGGCTAAAAAACAGCTTGGCAAGGCAGGTGGGTCTCAAATTTCTACCCGGCTATTTTTATCCCCATAGCCTGAGCTCTGCAAGCCTGAGTCAACTGGGCAGGAGTCTTGCTCCCATAACTCTCTGCCATAGGTGGGTTGTTTTTTTTGCCATGTAGACATACCCCCAGGCTTCTCTCAGACTAAGAGAGGAAACCCCCAGCTACCTCTCAAATTAAATAAAAGCAAAACACATCAGGGGGAGGGATAGCTCAGTGGTTTGAGCATTGGCCTGCTAAACCCAGGGTTGTGAGTTCAATCCTTGAGGGGGGCCATTTAGGGATCTGGGGCAAAAATTGGGGATTGGTTCTGTTTTGAGCAGGGGGTTGGAGTAGATGACCTCCTAAGGTCCCTTCCAACCCTGATATTCTAAGCTGATCTTAACACTTTCAGTGCTCCGACAAACTTAGATGCTTCTCACCACAGGCTGGCTGGTTAGGTGCCCTTCAGCCAGGCTCTCCTCTTTGATCAGCGCTTCAGTCGCTTGGTGGTGACGTCTGTAGATGTAGGCGGAGGAGAGAGAGAGTATGGCAAATGTCTCTCCCTTTTATCATGTTCTTTCTTCCCTCTTGGCTTTGCCCCTCAGAGTCAGGTGAGCATTACCTCATCATAGTCCCAAACTGACCAAAGGAAGGTGGGGTGACTCACTCGAGAGTCCAACAGATTCTTTGTTGCTGCATAGGCCAGTGTTCTTTGTTCCTGTGAGGCTGGGCTGGGTTTGTCCCATACATGCCCTGATGAGGTGTGAACTGCCTCTCTGCTCTTGGAGAGTTTTTGCCTAGAGACAGAACTAGAGGGTCCTGGACCAGGAGGAAGTCTGGAGGCCACTAGCAATGGAGCCCAAGAGGAAGTGATGCTAAAGCCTAAGGGAAGTTGGGACTGAAGTTTGGGGGAGTGCGGAGAGGAGCTGAAAGAAGGGATAGGCTCCCTTGGCAACCCCCGAGGAGGGAAGATTCCAGGGAGGAAGCCCTGGGGGGCAAAGAAAGATCTTTTCAGGTGTTAGGAGCTGGGGAAGGAGGGTGGGGGACCTGGGAAGAAAGCCCGCAAAGCTGAGACGATCAGGGAAGGCTCCTAGAGTCAGGCAGAGCTCTGGACAATTAAAAGGTGAGGGCTGCCTCAGGTGGTTAGTCTCACTGCCATGGGCCTGCAGGAGGGTTCAATAGGAAGCGGAGACCAAGGGAGTACAAGACAGCAGGAGATGTGGGGTTAGAGTGACATGTCTGGAGGGCTGAGTCACGGGAAGAGATGGGCCGCCACAGGACCGGAGAAACAGCCAGTAGGGGGCGCCTCACAGGAAAGAGCTGCCATACCCAGCTGCAAGGGGGTGCACCAGCAGTGAGTCCACCCGTCTACACCTGGGAGGTGCTTTAAGATCAATGTAGCGTACCTGGCTGGGGAGGTTAACTTGGGCTCTGACCTGCCAACTTTGCGGTGAGGACACAGGCTAAAATCATTCAAATGTTGATAGGCCTCTAACGCCTTCCCACAATTCCCCTGAAGGACAGACAAGTTCTGCAGCACTTGACCAGGAATGAGTTCTCATTGAAGGGGTGCAGGCGGGCTTTTTTAAGCATGGGGACTCTGCCCCTGCCAGCATGTTGACCCCCTCCCCTGCGTGTTTCTGTATAAAATGGGGCATGCGGCATGACCTCGCACGTGCGAGGTCAGAAGGGCAGGAACTCCGTTCTCACCCCACTACAGAGGTAGGCCGTGGGCTATGGCCTCAGACACACACGAGCAAGTGCAGAAAGAGTGAGGAGACAGTGACTTGGGTAGAGCTTTGCTCTCAGAACACTCACAGGCAGGCTAGGCTAACCCAAGGGCTCAGCCCTGGGGCCAATCACTTGCAATAACTGTGCAGTGAAGACAAGAAGCACCTGTAGTAGGATTCCTCAAATTTACATGCTTGTCTGAGAAGTGAGTCCTTTCTCTGCCATGTAAAAAGGGGAAAACAATAAAAAAGTGAGACTGTAACCCCGCCCCGAGCACCTTCACCCACATACTTTCACACTTCGTTCCATTGGAAAGTTTGGGGCAGGGAGTTAATACAGAGTGAACATGTTACTTTCTCTCACATCTTTACTTTTCCCTAACTTTTTCTGGAGAGAAACAATGAACAAGTGAGAGAGTGGGTTTCTCTCTCTCTTCTTCTTCCCTTCCCCACCTCTTTTTTACCAGTGAAAAAATGAAATGGGAAAATAAATGAAATAAGTTAAAACGGGCCATTTCCCACTATTTCAAAATGAAAAAAAATCAGTTATTTTTTTCCACTTCTCAATTATTTTTAGAATTGTTTTTGAAAATTGAGTCAATTCCCTCCCGCAAAAAAACCATTTTGTGCACACATTTATTGACCAGTCCTCCATCCTTCTCTTGGCCACCTTATCACAGCTTGTTTCTGGCAAATCCTCTGCAAGTACGTCAGGCCCAGATTTACAAAGGTATTTAGGCACCTAAAGATCAGATAGGATTTTCCAAAGCATCTAAGTGAGCTAAGTGCCTAATTCCCATTGAAATCAATGGCAGTCAGGCACGTCACTTGCCTGGCCCCTAGTGGGGTTTATAGAGGTGCTTAACCTGCACCTTTAAGTGCCTAAATAACTTTGTAAATCTGGGCCTTCATATCTGTCTCGTTTTCCCAGCCCTCTTGCACTATAGCTGCTATCAGGAATAAGTAGTAACAAACCCAGACTATGTTTATACTGCACACGCAGTGTGTAGGGTATGTGTAGCTACACATAGCAGTGAAAAGCAGGCTGCGTCCAAACTGCGATGCATAGCTACAAGTGTCAGGGAAAGGCTCCGGCAGTGGGGAGGCAGCAGGACGCTACACTGCTAAAAGTAGCAGTTTAGGCGTGGTAGACACTGCTTGGGTGTGTAGAGAGCTGTGGAGGGTATATACCCAAAGGGCTCAGGCATGCCTTTACTCTGCTCACCTAAGCAGAGATTCACTGTCTACACTGCTATTTATACCCACTCTAGGGGTGCGTGCAATGTATGTACTCTACATGCTGCCACAAGGAGTGTACGATATAGATGTATCCTCAGTGTATGACAACCTGTTCTTCCCTCAGTTACAGATATAACTCCTAGGGACTTTCAACTTTATTGGACTGGGCCTGAGGACAAAATGTGTCTCCTAACTAGTGCTGGGTGAATGACTGAGTTTTGTTTACTGGCCAAACAGATTATTTTTGCGAACTGAAAAAGTGGGGGGGAAATTATTTTGGGTCAAAATAAATGTTTCATTCACCCTGAAACAAAATGTTTGTTTGTAAGATTAACCCTTTAAAAAATTATATAATAAGTGAAGTACACTTCAAAGCAAAGCCATTTTGATTCCAAAAATTGAAATGTTTCATTTTGAAAATATTGAAACAAATCATTTTGATTTTTTACATTATGTGGGGCGGGGGAGTTAAAAAGCAAAAAAAAAAAAACCACCAACCCCCCCCGCCCCCGGTGAATTCTAAACAAATTCACAAAATGTTTCAGTTGACGCAAACTGCATTTTTTGGGGGGCAAAATTTTTTTTTGCCCCAGAAATGTCTCCCGGCTCTACTCCTAACAGCTGAAAGAAAATAAAGAGCTGTGATAATGACATGTTTTGTGCTTGGCTCCTCTGACCTACAATAAAGTTTTTAAACAACACTTGCCTAAGGGGTTATGGTGTAGCCGCTCTCTCAGTTCAGGAATCGACCAACGTACAGTCACAATATGCTTTTAAAAATCTGAGCAGAAAGAAAATGGGGATAGGCCTGGGGACTATTTATTTAGCATCTATCGAACTGCTGGAAATGTTGTGGATGTGGGACTTGGGAGCTGTCAGTCATTTCCAGGCTCCATCTGGACTGTCGCTGTTCATTTCTGCATCAACAAATCCAAGGCACTCTGAATCCTAGCCAGGGACGGGCAAATAGATTTGGACAAAACAACCTGACCCATCACCTGGTTTTTGGACCGAAATATGAATGGAAAGTCTTCAGATAAACTCTTTCCATTTCCATATTTCAACCGGGACTGGGACTAAGCCTACAGTGGTTGCCACTGACACCTTGACAATTAATGTCAGTGGGTAAAATTAACCGTGCTGTGATATTCATGGTGTTCCCATCCTTAGCCTACTGAGCACTGCAGAATAGCATAGTAACTGCACTGCAAATACTGTGGTTACTGCCAGTCTGGAATCAGGGCCGGCGCCAGAGCCAGTCTCTGGGCAACTTAATGAGCGCAGCTGGCCTGTTGTAGGCTGCCTGATTGGCTACACCGCCTGATTGGTTGGAAGAGTCAGCAGACTGGCTCCTAAACCCAGTTCCTTGGCTGCTCAATACATTTGCCCACAGCTGCAATAGCTCCTGCTTCTGCCTTCTCTCACCTCACTCCAGGTAACCCAGTTCTGACACTGGGCTCTCACCACTAAGCATGGCTGCCCATGTCCCAGTCACTGCCAGTGTTGAATTGGTGATAGCTACATTGAAATCTTTAAGATCATTTGTTCTGGTTTCCAGACACTTCCAGCATATTACCCAGGTACTCTCAGACAGCTTGTCTCCTTCACCAACAGCAGTTGGTTCAACAAAAGATATAACCTCACTCACCTTGTCTCTAATACCTGTGAATGATACAGCTGGGATTATGGGTCTGTCTTCTCCATTCATTCCCTTCCCCACCAATGAGGAATCAACCCATTCCAGAAATCCCAAACCTTCATCTGCTCCAAAGCCAGGACAGACTAAATCTACAGACCATTCCACAGCCAAAGGGAAAAAAAGGATTTGCATTCAGCTGAGCCCAGAGCTTTCCAACTATAAGGCCTGAGCCAACACCCACTGGAGACAGAGGAGGAATCTCATACAATGGGCACTGGAATACGTGATGACGGGATGGTTTATCACCCTGGGTTTGGGATTGGTATGTTATTCATGAATAGCAATGCTACAGTCTTTCCAGTACAGGAGTCATGTATTCTGTGTGTGTCATGGATGTTACAGGAAAAATGTAGTTTGGAAATGTTTTCGAGCTTTAAAAAAACGTTTATTGTCCCTGTTTCTTATCCCTCGGCCTGTAAATCACGGAAAGCCTCAGGCTACACAGGCCTTGGAGGGTGCGAGAAATGATATACAATGAATTTTAGGAACCTCTGAAAGTGTTGCGAAAACAGCTTTTCTGAACATAGCGATGGGGTAATGTTCAGGTGTGATAGGTGGTGATCTGTGAAGGTGAAAAAACAAAGCATTTTCCCAGGTGAAAGGAAGGAACTTCCTGCACAACTCGCAAAGTGGCGAGGGCCATATTACCCCAAAGAAAACAGCTGAGGGCCGAAACCCTCCGGCCCCGCGGAAACACCCTCAGCGCCTCCCACTCCCCGCTCGGCCCCACCATCACACCCCTCTTCACCTCCTAGCACCCTGCTGGCTTGCTGCATCCCTCCTAGTCAGCCCCCCACCCACCACTCACCTCTTTTCACCTCCTCCCTCCCCTACTAGAAACCCCCATGCCCGCCCCTAGTACCCCTGATGGCTCACTGCTCGCCCTGCCTGCCCCTCCTGCCACCGCCCACTCAGCCATCCCCCCCACTCCCACCCCTGCTCGCTTCGGCCCCTCCACCACTGCCCGCGCGCTCCTCCAGCCGGGGGGGTGGGGGGTGGGGGCGGGGCATGCCGCCGGCGCTCCTCCGGCCAGGGGAGAGCGGGGCATGCCGATCCGCTCAACCCCCCCGCGGGCCGCACAGTAAGCATGTGTGGGCCGCATGTGGCCCGCGGGCCGTATGTTGTGCAGGCCTGATTTAATGCATTAAAACCTTAACTCCTTCCTCCCCCACATCAGTCTTTGCTTTCTGTCACAAAATCTTGATCCCGCCTCCTTCTTCAAAATCCACCTATTCTTCTCCATTCCCTTCATTCGCACCGATGTTCAGGCCCATTTGCCCCTCATTTTGGTTACTGCCATCTCCTCCTCAAAAGGTAGGGTGACCAGACATCAAGTGTGAAAAATTGGGATGGGGGTGGGGGGTAATAGGAGCCTATATAAGAAAAAGACCCCAAAATCGGGACTGTCCCTATAAAATCGGGACATCTGGTCACCCTATCGAAAGGAGAGGTCACAGCCTTCTAGATACGCCGAAGAGGAAAAAGATGCTCTTGAACACCGCTGCTTCTTGGCCGACAGGAAGCATCCTGGAATATAGCAAGCCCGGGCTGCCAAACTGCGTCCTTCAAACAAACAGCTCCCCACCTTCATTCCAGGGAGATGAAACCACCTTCACTAATTCTTCTGATTGCTTCTCCCAGCCTGCAAGCTGTACGTCAGTCTTGTCTGGGTCGACTGCAGCCAGCTAGCCCAGTCCAAGCCCTGATCTTTGTTAGACCCTGGGTGTGTGGCACAAGCTCAGGTGCGATGGAGGTATAAAGCCAGGCATCATGCACAGATTGAGAACATCACTGCCAATATGGCCTCGCTGTCTGATTTCCCTCTGTACACATTGAACAGGAAAGAACCCTGTGTAGTCCTGAGCAATTGCCTGACAATATATTGTTTATACCATAGTAGCCCATAGAGAACAGGTTCCCATTATGCTAGGTGCTGTACAAACATATAATAAAGAAATGGTTCCAGCCCCAGAGAGCTGACAGTCTCAGGGCCTGTCTCCACTAGACGCTTTTGCTGGTATAATAATATCATTTAGGGATGTAGTTTTTTTAAAGTGACATTACTATGCTGGCATAAGCCCTAGTGTAGACACAACATAAGAGTGTTTTTGCTGGTATAGTTAGTTTTATTCACAGAGGCAGTATCAGCTATGCTTACGCTAGGAGGATTTTCCGGGATAGCTATACTGGTAGCAACCTTTTCTAGTGCAGACTAGGCCTTAATCATCCTCCTCTGTAGGATGTCTCAGAAAGAAAGGACTGGACCCACTTGGTCTGCAGCAAGGTCAGTAATAGCCAGTGCTATCCAAGGCAGATAAATCTAAAGAAATCAGCATGGATATTAGTGGGGAGTTGATTTTTAAAACCACAATGGTCAGTCAGGTCGCCAGATCCCCTGGAAGTCCAGAGTGATGCAAACTTGGCCAAAGCGAGTTAACCTAAAATCCGAATGATCACCTGTGGAATTGTCATTTCCTCAAACCCCTCCCCACCCCCACAAATGCAGCTACCATCCCAGCTACAGTCTGCCACGGTCACTAGGGATGAGGAGCAGCTTCACTGAAACCAATGAAGCTATCGGAGGAGTGAAAATACAGCTCAGCATGAGTAAGGGTGTAAGAATGAGGCCCAAAGAAAATCAGAACCACGGAAACTTGTAATGTCATAACCAAAAGAATTCCTCCCTTGTCAAATCAATCTGGTGAGCTCTCAAGACCAGAAGGGAAGAAGGGGCCAAGTCAGATCTCCAAATGTTGCTAGCAATGTGTACTCTCTCTATTGCATAGTACAATATCTAGAACTGTATCTCCTTTCTTATACATTTCCTCATTCTCCATAGCATCTGTAACTATAGAAACAATTTCAGAGACCTGCTGGAGATTGGCTGCTGGTGGAAGCTGCCCTACTGACTACCTTTACCATCGTTTTATCAATCCTGGAGACAGCCACTGCATTCCAGAGCAGCACAGTTGCCTGTGGACCGTATGCTCAGTTTGAGAAGCTGACAGTGGCAAAAACTATAAGTTATTAGAGGAATGTCAAGAGATCTAATGCAGCTGTTCTCGGAATAGAAGCAGGCTTTTAAATGCATACCAAGGACCTTTCCACTTCCACATTGTGAGACACGGGTGCATTTTTCGTTTCACCTTTAAGAAACAAATGATATCAGAAAACAGGCTAATTTTAGTTTAGAATGATGGCACAGTAAGAAGACCTTCCTCCCTGAGATTTCAGAACAGATGATTTCAGACTGAATGTGAGCCCATTAAATAGGGCACTGTAATATTAATGCACCACATTTTCTTGGCTCAGAATGCTGATTAAATATGTATATAAATGTCTATAGGTTCCTTCATCAGATGGCTTCCGGGAACTTGCTTCATGCCTATTCAGTATGTGGACTCTCTCTCTCTGTTTGCCGGTTGTGTTTTCCTGCCCCAAAGCAGCCTCTGTTCTCGGATCATTAAAAGAAAATGTGAGAAGCTTAATTCACTTTAATCACAGTAACTTGCTTTCTGTACGCAAAAGGCTATGAGGAAAGTTGCCCAGATAACATGAATGCACTCACTGGGGATGCCTCCTTCAGAACTAAACAGATCATGTGATCTTGCCTGCCTACTAGCATTCCAGCCCTGGCGCTGTGTGTGTGATCTCCCTTTCTGTGAGTGTGTGGGAGCTCAGCTCAGGGCCATACGAAGGGGGCGGGGGGGAGTTCAAATGGTTCCACTGGAGCCAGACCCGGCCCGTAAAGGGTCCCCTTTTTTTACTTCTTACTCTTTTCTTCCATCATGGGGCCCTAGTCTTCTCTGTAACTGCTCCCTTCCCTTGATCTCAATTACCCTTATCTGCATTCCTGAGGTCTGGCTCATTAGTTTCACCAGGTATAGTTGAGTTTCACAGTGATATTATGGTCTTTCATGTGATTTCTCTGAGTCTCAGAGAGATATTAGTTAGATCTTTCACCCGCCACCACAGTCATTCCAAGCCTCTTAATTACTTTGTGAAGAAGTTGGTGGGTGAATTCCTATGATCAGTCATGATTTCCACCAGGAATACCTACAAGCACAAGAGTGGTACTCGAACGCACAAACTGCAACAGGCCAGTGGAAAAGAAGATCAGAAAAGTGAAAACAGTCAAAGTTTCTTGAAACATGCAAAGTTTGCCCATGTTCCTAGTGAACAATCTGGGGATGGTTCTGTTACTCACTCGCCTTCCTTACCTAGTGAGGATATTGATTTTGGTTTGTCAGGCTTGTCGGTTGCCAGACTCTGATTCCAAGCATAGAAAATTGCCCATTGGCTGCTCATGTGATTGGTTTGTATATGGACACTGCATTATTAATTTAGAACAAGGCTTTTTGCTTAGAGACACAAAGGAAGGCAAGTATGGACATTGTGGTTCTTTGTCAAAGTTCCTAATGGGGACTTAGGCCAGCGATCTCAGTCGATGTACAGTTCGACTCTTGCTTCCTTGTTATGTTTTGCTTGTTTGTTTTTCCTGCCGTATTCCCCTTGCGTGAGTTGTTCTGCCAACATCAGTGTTTGAAGGAACATGTGGAGGCAATCACGTGAGGGATGGAACATACAGAATGATCAGAACATGATTGCACAATTGACAATGGTGTGCACACTAGCCATTGGATGCTGAAGGATATGTAGTGCAGTCTTTTTTGTGTTGTCTCTTGGTATTTTGCTCTACTTACGTGAGAAGTGTTTAGCTTTGAGAGGTTCAGACAAGCAATTAGCCCTCATAATGGGTGATATTTTGGGTTTACTTGAACTACCTGCAAGTTGGGATAGGTATTGAGAGATTATATGGAAGCTATTAAGGCCAGTTCCGCAAAAGCGATGATTTTATCAAACCAAAGTCAAAATGAATTTATCGATAGTATCAAAAGACATAGTACAGCATACTATTTTGTTTAGGTTAGAAAAGCTAAATACTTTTCTGTGTTTGATTGCACTCCAGACCTCTCCCAAAGAGAACAAATGTCTTGAGTGTTAAGCTTTCGAAAGACAGAGTGAAGGCTGTTGAGAGCTTTGTAGACTCCAATGATCTTCACACCAAAACAGGGGAGGATATTACAGAGGTTATTTTAGAGAAGCTGAAAAAAGTTTATTTCTGGCTGATTGCAGGGGACAAAGCTATGACAACGGAGTTAACATGGATGCAGCATAGATAGATGTTCAAAATCAAATTCTGCATGTAAATCAGTGTCTGTAATGAGGCAGCGTGCATAGGCAGTGAGTTATATGGGCCTGTGATGCCCGTGCTCCACAATATTTAGGAACGTGGGCCCGGCTCCACCAATGTTTGGGCTTACCACACTTTGGGGGGCCCCGTGCTTCAGGAGGGCGTGGGGTCCAGGGTGGCCTGGGGGGTTAGCGGGGGGCCTGGTGCCGGCAGCAGTGAGCAACCTGGCCCCAGCCAGCCCCTCCCCACTCTGCTCCACTCTGCCCCGCTGGCTCCCGGCGTTACTCAGGGGAGGGGGCAGAAGCCGGAAAGAGGCGGGGCAGGAGCTTGGGGGAAGGGGTGGAATGGGAGCGGGGAGGGGGTGGAGCATGGGCAGGTTGGAGCTGGGTCATTCGCTGCTGCTGGTGCCAGGCCTCCCATTAACCCTCCAGGATGTCCTGGACCCCGCATCCTCCTGAAGCACAGGGCTCCCCAAAGCACAGGGCCCTGGGCCATTACTCTGGTCAGTCCTATGGATGGGACAGCTCTGCTTGGAGCCTTCTGGGCACCACCAAAAATGATACAAACCTGGCACCCATGGCAGTGTGTCCTCTCTCCGAGCCAGAGGGGGGGGGAACCACCCTCTGTGCCCAAGTGGATGGAGCCAGGCCTGACTTTCCACTCCCGCTGGAAGAGGGTAACAGGCAGTATAAAGGGAAGGGTCTCCAGCTCAATTGTCTCCGAGACACCGAGGGAGGCAGACAGATCCTGCTTGATCTTGACCGCTGACTCTGCTGCCGAGCCCAGCGGCACCCTGCTTGCCGGGGAACCTGCATCTGCCGCAGACCTTCCAGGACTGCAGCTGGCCACCTACCCAGAAGAGATGGAGGATGCCCCACTGATCCAGGTACACCCCGAGGGGAGGGGAGGAAGAGGCCCATGGACAGCTGACCTCCGTTGGGCTGTAGCTCTGCCTCAGGCATGGTTGGTTTGTTGCGGCTGAAATTCCTGTTGATCCAGTGGTGGACCATTCCGCCACTGCTAGGGCCCTGGGTCGGGGTCTGGTGGAGTAGGGTAGGCCAGGGCAGGGGCTTGGGGATATTCCTAACATTGCAGCCTGTGAAGTTCCAGCTTCCTTCCATTCAATGAACCCAGAAGACCATAATTCCAATAAAGCGTCTTGAAGACTGCCAGGTAAACCACGCGTCATTTGAATGTCAAGATCTGGATTCTGCAATTGGACCCCACCCCTGGGTTTGCTCAGTCCCTACATCAAGGCCCCAGAGCTAAGTAACTGCTGGGTTTGCTATAGACTGTTGGCTGTTCAGCCCCCACCTAAACGCCAGGGCATTCAGACTCCTGGGAGAAACTGTTTCTGCCTATGGGCCGAAACTGACTGCGTATCTGGGGATTCGGCCCTGTTAGGCTGGTCGGGACACTAACGCCTAACTTGCTAATTCCCCTAATATTAGGCAGTTATCCTAACAGCGTGGTGAGGCGGTGTGGCCACCCTCTGACCCAGAGCGGGAGGGACAATCACCACGCGACTACACTGTCTTTCATCCCATGTGCTGCTCACCTACTGAATCTTCTTGGAGAAGCTGCTGCGATGGTTGTTGCACAAAATGTTCTGTTGTTTGGAATTGTTCAAAGATTGTATACTCTGTTTTCCGCTTCCATTTGTCATTGGGATATGTTTAAAAAGTATATTAAAATACCAAAGCACAAGAGGGTCAATCAGGGTGTAGAGGCAAACCACCAGGTTGAGGGTGTTCTTTATGCGTCAGACAAGATCAAATCTTTACACAATTTACACCAGAACTTAAATTGGCAGATCACAGCTTTCACATGCACATTTCAGAGTTTTCATTTCTTGTTTTGGCCGAGATGGGGTATATTATCTTGTCAAAAACTATTGCAGTAAGCAAAAAATTGCAGAATCCAGATCTTGACATTCAAATGACTCATGGTTTACCTGTATCAGAGGGGTAGCCGTGTTAGTCTGGATCTGTAGAAGCGACAAAGGGTCCCGTGGCACCTTATAGACTAACAGAGGTATTGGAGCATAAGCTTTCGTGGGTGAATACCCACTTCGTCGGATGCAAGCAGTGGAAATGTCCAGGGGCAGATATAAATGTGCAGGGAAGAATCAGGCTAGAGATAACGAGGTTAGCTCAATCAGGGAGGGTGAGGCCCTCTTCTAGCAGCTGAGGTGTGAACACCAAGGGAGGAGAAACTGCTTTTGTAGTTGGCTAGCCATTCATAATCTTTGTTTAATCCTGAGCTGATGGTGTCCAATTTGCAAATGAACTGCAGCTCTACAGTTTCTCTTTGGAGTCTGGTCCTGAAGTTTTTTTGCTGCAGGATGGCTACCTTTAGGTCTGCAATTGTGTGTCCAGGGAGATTGAAGTGTTCTCCTACAGGCTTTTGTATATTGCCATTCCTTATATCTGATTTGTGTCCATTTATCCTTTTGCGTAAGGACTGTCCAGTTTGGCCGATGTACATAGCAGAGGGGCATTGCTGGCACATGATGGCGTATATTACATTGGTGGATGTGCAGGTGAATGAACCGGTGATGGTGTGGCTGATCTGGTTAGGTCCTGTGATGGTGTCCCTGGTGTAGATATGTGGGCAAAGTTGGCATTGAGGTTTGTGCATGGATTGGTTCCTGAGTTAGAGTTATTATGGTGCGGTGTGTAGTTGCTGGTGAGAATATGCTTCAGGTTGGCGGGTTGTCTGTGAGCGAGGACTGGCCTGCCTCCCAAGGCCTGTGAAAGTGACGGGTCGTTGTTCAGGATGGGTTGTAGATCACCGATGATCTGCTGGAGAGGTTTTAGCTGAGGACTGTAAGTGATGGCCAGTGGAGTTCTGTTGGTTTCTTTCTTCGGCTTATCTTGCAGCAAGAGGCTTCTGGGTACACGCCTGGCCCTGTTGATCTGTTTCCTTATTTCCTTATGCAGGTATCGTAGTTTTGAGAATGCTTGGTGAAGATCTTCCTCTGTTATGTACATCGTCCAAACTGGACAGTCCTTACGCAAAAGGATAAATGGACACAAATCAGATATAAGGAATGGCAATATACAAAAGCCTGTAGGAGAACACTTCAATCTCCCTGGACACACAATAGCAGATTTAAAGGTAGCCATCCTGCAGCAAAAAAACTTCAGGACCAGACTCCAAAGAGAAACTGTAGAGCTTCAGTTCATTTGCAAATTTGACACCATCAGCTCAGGATTAAATAAAGATTATGAATGGCTAGCCAACTACAAAAGCAGTTTCTCCTCCATTGGTATTCACACCTCAGCTGCTAGAAGAGGGCCTCACCCTCTCTGATTGAGCTAACCTCATTATCTCTAGCCTGACTCTTCCCTCACATTTATATCTGCCCCTGGACATTTCCACTGCTTGCACCTGATGAAGTGGGTATTCACCCACGAAAGCTTATGCTCCAATACCTCTGTTAGTCTATAAGGTGCCACAGGACCCTTTGTGGTTTACCTGGAAATCTTCAAGACACTTTACTGGAATTATCATCTTCTGGGTTCATTGAATGGAAGGAAGCTGGAACTTCGTAGGCTGCAACGTTAGGAATATCCATGAAGATCAAAAGATAAACGATCTTGAAGGAGGAAAGTAATGACAGGCAAACTTGGAGAGGATGAAAGGCCATCAGATCCCCAAATTTTTTTTGAATGTGAGGTTTTCAACCCCATCTTAGACAGAATTGGATGACAGGATGCATAAGAACAAAGGAGTTGGAGAAAGGTTTGCTTTTTTTGATGGGTAAGAAGCTGAAAAATCAGCTGAAGGTCCGTAGCTACGACCTAAAGAGGCTTACTCAAAACTTAGCAAGCAGCTACCCTCAGGACTTAAGCTCAGTTTTGAGAATGAGAGAGCTCTTTGCCAATTTTTTCAAGTCACTCTTTAAGGATGACTTAGAAATGAAGGCTCCTTTTGGCTGCTGTATGGATTGTATGTTAATTATATAGATTACTTACAAATTCCCAGGTAACACACTGAGGTTTGGTAGGTTCTTGTCTCAAAACCAGGCTCAGTATTATTAGAATTGCTGTTCAGTTGGGAACCCTGATGTGCACGGTTGCAACACTCACACTTAGGAAAACCTTCTGAATTTGCAATAGTTTTATTAACACAACTGGTAAAATCACAAACCCAGCCCAGCAAGATAATAAAGAATGTCCACCTGAGCATTCCTACATGCACACCATCCCTTGCAAGAGGACCCCAAGTGTTAGCATCCCCATTGTCAGACTCACCATCACCGATGGTCACCATCCTGGTGTCTCCCAAGAGTTACATCTCCCAAGTCACCCTGGCCGGGATATAGCTTTTACTATGTGTTACGCTGATGCCACTATGCCTAATGCACATTCAGTAGGGGTTTCTCCCCTCTTCCTTATTTGTATTTCCTCACCCTACTAATGTGGGGGTGCCCTTCTCCCATAGGTTACTAGTCCATTTGCTTCAAGTTGATTAGCATATACATCAATTAGTTACCATGGCACTCTTGTGGTCAGAAAGCTGTGGATGTTCCTAACCTAAAATATCCCAAACTGGTATAAATTAGCATCTTATGGTTACCTGGCAGCAGTTTAGTCATTCCAGCTTTCTATCATGTGATCTTATGATCTAGGGTTACTCCTGATTAGTTGCTTATGCCAAGGCTTTTGGGCCTTATGCCTTGTTTAGCTAAGCTATCATTTTCAGGCCTTGTACATTACATTACCGCCTTACTTTATACCTATGCCTTACCTAGCAAATACCTATAGGCTACACACCCATTGATCTCCTTCAGGGCCGGCTTTAGGCCAATTCCCCCAATTCCGCGGAATCGGGCACCGTGCCTAAGAGGGGCCCCGCAATGTCCGAGAGGCGCCCCGCAACATCCGTTGGCAGCACTTTGGCGGCAGCTCAATAGCTGCCGCTGTTTCAGCGGCATTTCGGTGGTGGGGCCCCGTCGAAATCGGGCCCTGCACTTGCTAAGGCCGGCCCTGATCTCCTTAGCTACATTAACAAAAGGTCTTTAGATGAGAGTTTCCTTAACAAGGAAACAGCATTGTGTATTTTTTTTGCTGCCTTTCTGTAACCATGGCTGCTAATGAAAGGAGTTTTAGGAAGCTAAAATTAATCAAGACTTATCTAAGAACATCCATGGTGCAGGAAAGGTTAAGTGATCTGCCAGTTATTTCTAGAGAGAACGCGGAAGCAAGGCAGATAGACTGGGATGAGCTAATTAATGAGATGCCTTCGGAGAAGGCAAGGAAGTTCCTTTTGTAAAAGTATTTAGTGATGATTGTGTGTTTTTTGTCATGGGAGAGGAAGGGGGCCTTGTATTGGAGTCTTTGAACCAGGCCTGGAACACCTTTGTTTATCAGAGCAGGATCAAACCAAGTATGTGAGCGAGAGAGCTTCTGCAAGAGATCTTAAAAGCCTTACAATGCCACTTGTTGCACACAAAGGGAAGGAACCTTCTGCACGACGGGTGTCATTCTAAGTCACCGGAATACTGAGACATTTCACCAATGTCTCCATTTAACAAGGTACCTAAGCGCACACCTGACTTTAAGCACAGCAATAGTCCCAGTGAAATCAACGGGTCTGAGCCAAACTCCCTTTGAAGTACATGGAAAGACTCCCATGGGCTTCGATGGACTTTGTATCAGGCCCGTAGTACTTACGTGCTTAAAGTTGAGCATGTGCTGAAATACCTTGCTGAATCAGAGCCCAGCTGAGACGTGACTTGGAATTCAACGCTCCCACGTGGCGACGGATACGTCCACATCATATTTTGTTAGTAAAAGGTTTTTAATAGGTCCCTCAATTTTCGCGAGGCCACTAGACCGTTGTTGGAGTTAAAGCAATTGCAACGTGGCACCAGGGACGCATTTTCCATCTGGCTGTTATCCCAGTAGTTGCTGCAGGATGCGGAGCTTGGCAAAATAGGGTTTGTGGTTGGGGTTGTGTGGTGGGTGGGGGTTGTGTGGGGGAGGGGCTTTATTTAAAATAAATTGAAGGCCCCAATTCAGCAAAGCATTTATGCACATGATTCACGAGGTGGTTGGCCCCGTTCAGGGGAATCGGGGCCCAGTCTACCCCTGGTGGTCTTCTTTAAGAGGAACCAGCCCATCTTGGTCCACTGGTAAGTAGGGTTGCCACTTCTGAGGTATAAAGACCCAGGACATCTGGGATGCTCCTGAGCTCCTAAAACTGGCCAGCTGGCAGTGTGTACTGAACACCCTTACTGATTTCCCAGAAAAGTTAACTCCAAAAAAGGGATGATTCTGGCAAAACCTGGATATGTGGCAGCTCTACCTGTATGAAATTAATTGCCTAGGTGGCTGGTTGGCAATTAATTGACCGAGGAGCTCCCGGACCTGATAAAAGGCTTCCCAAAGGGACCACCGAGTCTGACCTCTGGCATAATGCAGGCCAGACGATTTCACCCAGCAATCCCTGCATCAAGCCCATATCTTGTGGCTGAGCTCGACCATATCTGAGGAAGAACCCACCACATCCTTAAGAAAGTTATTCCAGTAGGTAATTTCCCCCACTGTTAAACATTTTGCCTTATTTCTTGCCTGGATTATTTTTTTTGCTTCAGCTTCCAGCCATTGGAACTAACTATGCCTATGGCTAGTAAAATTAAAAAACCCTCTGCTATCAGATCTTCAGATAGTTCAGGCTAGAGATTCTCTCCAGATGTTTGCTTCTGCCACATCTAGATTGGAGAAGCCTTTCAAAGGTTTGCACTGCAGACTCTTTTTAGAATTCAAGTGAACTTCCTCAGTAGCTGCTGCAAAGCGGCTGAAAATGCAGCATCATGTGCTCTTGCCAGTGTCCCCACACGTTTTGGGGTGGAACAATATGGAAATTAGGATTAGAGGAGTTCACCTAATTGTTGGGATGGCTGAAAATAGATATTAAAAATAATCTGAACATGACTTTTACAGACGCTGCTACCACCTGGGGATAGCTGCTGGGTGCTAGACCTGGCCTTTAATTGGATTCTGTCATTTCCTGGTTTTTTTAATGTAGAGTAAGTTCCCAGTTGGTTTTTGGGCTACACTGTTTATGGGTGCAGTTAAGGTTGTGTGTTGCGCTCCAGGAAATGCTTCAATGAAGATGTGGTTCCTGGTGTATTTTATGTATTGCCAACCTGGATTGTTGTCCTGGGTGTTTTTGTACGTGTACAGCAAGTGCCCCAGTGCCAACATAAGAACTATAAGATACAAGATGCATTAAAAAAAACCCCACCAAAACCCCACTGAGTTAGCACAGGGAAAAAGCAATCCAAGCCACTTGCTGAGTCCTTGACATACAGTATTAGATTCTTATTTACACTAGGGGCCCTTTACAGCTCTGGCAGGGTGTACAGAATCTCTTCAAGTGGGTGTCCTATGCATTTAAATGAGAATCCGGCTCATGCTATGAAGCCCTTACACAGCATAACATTACGTGCCTACAAAATAGAATTGCTCCAGGAGAACCCTTTACACAATGTGTATAAGTGTGAGTAATGGGCCATATTCTCAGTCCCTGCAAACTGATGTAGCACCTAGCGGAGAACTTGGCCCATTCTATCTAGCTGCCCTGGGAGACAGTGTGGCCTAGTGGATAACACACTCAACAGGGACTCAGTTGAGCTAAGTTCTAATCTAGGATTGCTACTGGGTGACCCTGGGAAAGTTATTTTCCCAATTCTGTGCCTCAGTTTCTCTAACTGTAAAATGGGGATGAAAACACTGAGCTGTACTGATGTAAAACACTCCATAGGAGCTAGGAATTATTAGTGTTTAAGTATTTATATGAACCGCTTCATCATAACAGCTGAGAACTCCCCCTCAGTATTTAATAATACAATTAGCTCTCGCTTTCTACCTTCCCAGCCTGTAGGCAAAGCAGTGTTATTAGTTTCGAGGTTTTGTTTGTTGTTGGCTTGTTTGTGGTTGTGTGAGTGGGCAGGTTGTGCCTATAAGTGAGAACATGAGTGGGTGGGTTGTGTCTTTGAGTGTGCGCTCATAAGGAAATGACCGAGGGCAAGTTAAGTGTGAGATTAGTCCCAATATTGTAGGAGTTACTTCAGGCTCATCTGAAATCTCTCAAACGCTGATTTAACCCTGTGCATGAAGAGTACTCCACAGTCTAGCATAAGAGAGCAACAGGAACTCTAGATAGGCTGAGTTTAGGCTGAGCTTTCTTATGCCTTGTCCACACTAAAGAATGAGGTCACCCGAGGTACGTTGCTCAGGGGTGCAGAAAAGCCACGGCGTGTTGAATAGGAATATGAAGGTATCAGCTACATACACTTAGCAGAGAATCTGGGGACCGGGACCAATCCAATTCTAACTAACCACATGAACTTACTTTGTGCCGGCTGCACCAGCACAGTGGTCCCACGGTCTGTATGCGCACCTCCCTTTTCCCAGCTGTGCACTGAATGGGGGGTGGCGTGGGGGCAGCCTAGGAGCTGCCATACCGACTGGATGAGTTCCCAGCGGTGCGAGAGTCCTTCCAGGGCCAGCTCTTCCAGAGTCCCTGCTGTACAGCTGGCAAATCCAAGTGCCACAAGGATGTTCGCGTTCTTGGGGCAGGAATACAGTGCAAGGCTGGGATTGCAGCAACACAGTAGCACAAAGCATCCTCGAAGCAAGGACAGATCTGACCTTCCATCCATCTAGCTGTTATGGTAGTGCACTCTTTGTGGGGCCCGGGGGCTCCAAACAGCCCTGGAGTATGTCTCCACTGCAAAAAAAATGTGTGTTCTCAACCCATGTTAGCTAACTCAGGTTAACCTACCAGTGAAGACCTGGCAACTCTGTCCAGCTGGGGTTAGCCCAATCCCAGGCTGTACTCCTGGTTAAAAACAGAGCTCCCGTGTCTTTCCTGCTATTGTAACCCAAGGGACCTAACCTGAGCTAAGGATACCCCTTTAGTTTGCAATGAAGACCTGCCCTTAGCTGCAAAGGCAGCAGTCAATTCAGCACTGGAATGAACTGTGCCGCGCTTTATTCTAATAACAGTAAATACACACGGCCGTGGGTGCTTGCACCCACTGGACAAGCAGGGCCTGAACTTGTGAGTCAGCAGGGCTGAGAGTGCTAGCACCTCGCAGGGCCGGCTTGGCGGGGAGGGGAGGAAGGAATCGGTCTGGGAATCCCTGCTGTACAGTTGGCAAATCCAAGTGCCGTAAGGATGTTCACGTTCTTGGGGCAGGAATACAGTGCAAGGCTGGGACTGAGTGGTCCAAAACAAATCAGAAGACTTGCCCTTTCCCCTGCCTATTCCTTAGAGACCATTCCTGGCACCATTCAAAGCAAATTGTGTGTTAATTAAAAGGCAGGGGATGGATGTGTGTGTGTGTGTGCGTATGCATGTGGAGGAAGCACAGTCTAGTGAGGCAAAGCACGGTTCTGAGAGACAAAGTCCTGAGTCCCCAGGTCTGCCTGTGGCTCACAATGGGGAAATCCTCTCTGGGTTCCCCCCCATCCCACTGCACAGCCTTGTGTGGTCCTGGACCTGGCATTGGCCACTGTCGGTGGACAGGATACTGGGCTAGATGGACCCTTGGTCTGACCCAGTAGGGCCATTCTTATGTTCTTATGATGTCCGCCTTCTGGGCACAAGGTTTGCTCCTGCTGCTGTGAAAACTGAGAGCCACGCTCAGAAACTCTGCATGCATGCTCAGAAACACCCCCCACAAACAGGACTGAAGAAGGGGCAATGCTGCAGGGATTGTCGCTCCTAAGGCATCCCCCAAAGCCATGCACATGAGTTCTTGGGGGATGGCTGGTGCAAACCAGAGAGGCCCAGGGAGGGGTGGTGGATGTGCTGCCACACAGACCCACTGACCATTCACCCCCTTGCAGCAAGGGCCTTGGTGGGCTGGGGCCCCTGCATCACTCCACAACCCACTCTCAGGCTTTCAACAAAGTAGTGGTTTGGTGAAAAAACAGGTGTGCAGACCATTTCAGGCAAATCATCGCTCGCGATAACAGAGAAAAAGAATTGCAAGGCGCCACATGTGTAGGCTGGATGGTAGCTGACAGTCTGGACCTGTGCAGCGGTGGGATTAATTCCCATCTCCTGGGGAAATGCCACATCTCTACGGGTCTGTGCAACATTCTCCAGCAGAGCCCGGAAATCGAAGCCTACAGCTCACTTGGGTGCCAATGGGTTTCCCTTTTCCAGGGAGGAGCACGTTGATCCCACACGGAACTCTTACAAGCAAAGAAGAGCAGGAAAGTGACACGTCAGTGATGGCAAATTGTTGTATGCAAAACACTGGAATTAATACAACCTGAAGGCTGAGTAAACAACCACTTTCCGGGGGAGTGGGATGCCTTTAGGAGCTAGCTACAGGATGGTGTAGCTTAGTGGCTAGTGAGGGCTGAGCTAGAGAAATGCTTGCACAGCTCCCTCCCTGCTCTCCCATGGCTCTCAGCACATCACCTCCGCTATGTGCTTAGTCACTGCTGGCAGGGTGCCCGGATCCCTGAGTTCACCCCAGACAAAGCTGCCTGTCGGATGCCCTATGGCAGATGGTCTTCTTCCTCCACAGCTGCTGCATCCCACCCTGACGAGCTGAAAAGCGATGCTGAAAACGATGCCGCCCTGTGCCAAACCCAGATTGTCCCTGGGTCCTGACTGCAAGAGAGCATGTCAGGGGGCTCAGCGCGAGGCGGTTTGTTTGGATTGTTAACAAGTTGGAGGGTCCTCTGCAGTGCCAGCATCAGGGATTGCAGCCGTGGCTGGAAAACCCGTTAGCTGAAAGACTTCCCTGTTAAAAGCCATGGGTCTCTACAGCTCAAAGCAGGGAGGAAGACAGACCTTTTAGCCGTAAATAGCCATTAGACTGTACTTACATATAAAATGATGGGGTCTAAATTAGCTGTTACCACTCAAGAGAGAGATCTTGGAGTCATTGTGGATAGGTCTCTGCACTCGGTGTGCAGCGGCAGTCAAAAAAGCGAACAGAATGTTGGGAATAATTAAGAAAGGGATAGATAATAGGACAGAAAATATCATGTTGCCTCTATATAAATCCATAGTACGCCCACATCTTGAATACTGTGTGCAGATGTGGTCACCCAGTCTCAAAAAAAGATATATTGACATTGGAAAAGGTTCAGAAAAGGGCAACAAAAATTATCAGGGGTATGGAACGGCTTCCGTATGAGGAGAAATTAATAAGACTGTGACTTTTCAGCTTGGAAAAGAGATGGCTAAGGGGAGATATGATTGAGGTCTATAAAATCATGACTGGTATAGAGAAAGTAGATAAGAAAGTGTTGTTTACTACTTCTCATAACACAAGAACTAGGGGTCACCAAATGAAATTAATAGGCAGCAGGTTTAAAACAAATAAAAGGAAGACCATAACAGAGTTCAAAAAAGAACTAGAGAAATTCATGGAGGGTAGGTCCATCAATGGCGATTAGCCAGGATGGGCAGGAATGGTGTCCCTAGCCTCTGTTTGCCAGAAGCTGGGAATGAGTGACAGGGATCGCTTGATGATTCCCTGTTCTGTTCATTCCCTCTGGGGGACCTGGCATTGGCCACTGTCGGTGGACAGGATACTGGGCTAGATGGATCCTTGGTCTGACCCAGTAGGGCCATTCTTATGTTCTTATGATGTCCGCCTTCTGGGCACAAGGTTTGCTCCTGCTGCTGTGAAAACTGAGAGCCACGCTCAGAAACTCTTCATGCATGCTCAGAAACCTTCTAGACCACGCCCAACTCAAGCATGGGAAAAGGGGAAAATCAGATGAATTCCTTGAGAGCCAAACATGGTGCCATAGTGGCTATGAGGCAGATACTAGCAATTGCTTAGACAGAAGAAGAGTAAAGTAAATATTGGCAAAGTGTGTACTACACATTGTACAATTGTTGGCCTACTGAAGGATAATAGCCTACTACTGCTACCCAAAAAACTGAAGTTGCTCTTTTAGCTTAAGCAGTGTCAATTGAAGTCTAGAGGTTCAAATCCTGCTGCTGACCTCTGATGGGGATCATCAGACAAGCAGATTTAAAATTCCTCTCAGTCCTTTATGGGACAATTTGAGTTCAGAGAAGACTGTCTCTGTGGCAGTTCGGGTAAGGTGGCTGCTAATGGGAAGAGGCTCAGCTTTCAGACTTATGTGCTGCTGGGAATCTCTACCAACAGACAAACAGATGGGAACCAGAGAGAGATTTAGCGGTGGATGACACAGGAGAAAGTGGAGGATGCTGGAGTAGGACCAGGAAAACAAGATGTCTCCCACTTATTCCAAGTGATTGCCAGTTCAAATGTCTGGGGCTGACCCGGGGTGCCTCACTGCCTGGCCAGTTCAGATGGCTTCAGTCAAAGACACTGGGGTGTTTATTTCCCTCTCATCTACAAATACTTGTGCATCACAGGCAGAGCCGTAACTAGCTATTTTTGGCCCGAGGCAAGAATATAATATTGCGCCCCCTCCCCCCCATATAATTTCATAGTAGTTACGGTACTCTGCCCCACTCGGACGTTTCGAATTCTTCATACTATTCCTAGTGCAGGGTCTTGTTCAATGGACTAGAATAAAAATTAAAAATACATAAATAAATGTACCACCAACTAACACCTTCTGGGAGGATGGGCTAGGCTGGGTGGGTACCACCAACTAACGCCTCCGGGGGAGATGGGCCGGGCCAGGGGGTACCAACAACTAACACCTCCCAGGGGGATGGGCCGGGGGGTACCACCAACACAACAGGGCTGGATTACCTTTTTGTGGGCCCGGCGCCAAACATATTTCTGGGCCCCTATTGGGGAAATAGGGCATGTGATGGGGGGCAGTGCACAGAGCAGGGGGCCGGTTGGGGGCAATGAGGCGCAGTGCAGTGGGAGTGGTCTCACTCAGCCCAGCACAAGGGCACTGTTTCCAAACCCTCAACTGCTAGACGCAAACTGGCCTGCCCAGCCCTGCGATGCCAGCGTGCCCCTTCCACACTGCCCCCCTGCCCAGTGCCCTGCCCTTATGCCCAGCACCCCTCACCCAGAGACTTCACCCACAGATCCCTATGCCCAGCGCCCCCTCGCCCAGAGACCTACCCCACAGATCCCTATGCCCAGCACCCCCTTCTGCAGTGACCTCCCCCACAGATCCCAATGCCCAGCACCCCCTTGTGCAGTGACCTCCCCCACAGTTCCCAATGCCCAGCACCCCCTTGCGCAGTGACCTCCCCCACAGGTCCCTATGCCCAGCACCCCCTCGCCCAGACACCTTCTCCACAGATCCCTCTGCCCAGCACCCACTTTCCCAGAGACCTCCTCCACAGATCCCTATGCCCAGCACCACCTCGCCCAGAGACCTCCCCAACAGATCCCTATGCCCAACTCCCCCTCGCCCAGAGACCTCCCCCGCAGATCCCAATGCCCAGCAACCCCTCGCCCAGAGACCTCCCACACAGATCCCTATGCCCAGCATCCCCTCGCCCAGAGACCTCCCCCACAGATCCCTATGCCCCCTCGCCCAGAGACCTCCCCCAGAGATCCCTATGCCCAGCACCCCCCGACCCAGAGACCCTCCCCACAGATCCCGATGCCCAGTACCCCCTAGTGCAGTGATCTCCCCCACAGATCCCTATGCCCAGCACCCCCTTGTGCAGTGACCTACCCCACAGATCCCTATGCACAGCACCCCCTTGTGCAGTGACCTACCCCACAGATCCCAATGCCCTGCACCCCCTCACCCAGAGACCTTCCCCACAGACCCCTATGCCCAGCACCCCCCGACCCAGAGACCCTCCCCACAGATCCCGATGCCCAGTACCCCCTAGTGCAGTGATCTCCCCCACAGATCCCTATGCACAGCACCCCCTTGTGCAGAGACCTCCCCCACAGATCCCTATGCCCATCATCCCCTCGCACAGAGACCTACCCCACAGATCCCTATGCCCATCACCCCCTCGCCCAGAGAGCTCCCCCACAGATCCCTATGCCCAGCACTCCCTCGCCCAGAGATGTTCCCCAGCAGATCCCTATGCCCAGCGCCCCCTCACCCAGAGACCTACCCCACAGATCCCTATGCCCATCACCCCCTCAACCAGAGACCTCCCCCACAGATCCCTATGCCCAACGCCCCCTCGCCCAGAGACCTCCCCCACAGGTCCCTATGCCCAGCACTCCCTCGCCCAGAGACCTCCCCCACAGATCCCTATGCCCAGCACCCCCTTGTGCAGTGACCTCCCCCACAGATCCCTGTTCCCAGCGTCCCGTCGCCCAGAGACCTTCCCCACAGATCCCTATGACCAGCACTCCCTCGCCCAGAGACCTTCCCCACAGATCCCTATGCCCAGCGCCCCTCACCCAGAGACCTCTCCCACAGATCCCTATGCCCAGCGCCCCCTTGTGCAGTGACCTCTCCCACAGATCCCTATGCCCAGAGCCGCCTCGCCCAGAGACCTCCCCCACAGATCCCTATGCCCAGTGCCCCCTCGCCCAGAGACCTCCCCCACAGATCCCTATGCCCAGCGCCCCCTCACCCAGAGACCTTCCCCACAGATCCCTATGCCCAGCACCCCCTTGTGCAGTGACCTCCCCCACAGATCCCTAGGCCCAGCACCCCCTCACCCAGAGACCTTCCCCGCAGATCCCTATGCCCAGCGCCCCCTCACCCAGAGACCTCCCCGACAGATCCCTCTGCCCAGCACCCACTTTCCCAGAGACCTCCCCCAGAGATCCCTATGCCCAGCGCCCCCCTCGCCCAGAGACCGCCCCCACAGATCCCGATGCCCAGTACCCCCTAGTGCAGTGATCTCCCCCACAGATCCCTATGCCCAGCACCCCCTTGTGCAGTGACCTACCCCACAGATCCCTATGCACAGCACCCCCTTGTGCAGTGACCTCCCCCACAGATCCCTATGCCCAGCACCGCCTTGTGCAGTGACCTCCCGCACAGATCCCTATGCCCAGCACTCCCTCGCCCAAAGACTTTCCCCACAGATCCCTATGCCCAGCGCCCCCTCACCCAGAGACCTCCCCGACAGATCCCTCTGCCCAGCACCCACTTTCCCAGAGACCTCCCCCACAGATCCCTATGCCCAGCACCCCCTTTCCCAGAGACCTCCCCCACAGATCTCTATGCCCAGCACCCCCTCGCCCAGAGACCTACCCCACAGATCCCCATGCCCAGCACCCCCTCGCCCAGAGACCTCCCCCACAGATCCCTGTGCCCAGCACCCCCTCGCCCAGAGACCTCCCCCGCAGATCCCTATGCCCATCACCCCCTCGCCCAGAGACCTCCCACACAGATTCCTATGCCCAGCACCCCCTCGCCCAGAGACCTCCCCCACAGATCCCTGTGCCCAGCACCCCCTCGCCCAGAGACCTCCCCCACAGATCCCTATGCCCATCACCCCCTCGCCCAGTGACCTCCCCCACAGATCCCTATGCCCAGCACCCCCTTGTGTAGTGCCCTCCCCCACAGATCCCTATGACCAGCGCCCCCTCGCCCAGAGACCTCCCCCACAGATCCCTATGCCCGTCACCCCCTCACCCAGAGACCTCCCCCAGAGATCCCTATGCCCAGCACCCCCTTGTGCAGTGACCTCCCCCACAGATCCCTATGCCCAGCACCCCCTTGTGCAGTGACCTCCCCCACAGATCCCTATGCCCGGCACCCCCTCGCCCAGAGACCTTCCCCACAGATCCCTATGCCCAGCACCCCCTTGTGCAGTGACCTCCCCCACAGATGCCTAGGCCCAGCACCCCCTCACCCAGAGACCTTCCCCGCAGATCCCTATACCCAGCAACCCCTTGTGCAGTGACCTCCCCCACAGATCCCTATGCCCAGCACCGCCTTGTGCAGTGACCTCCCGCACAGATCCCTATGCCCAGCACTCCCTCGCCCAAAGACTTTCCCCACAGATCCATATGCCCAGCGCCCCCTCACCCAGAGACCTCCCCGACAGATCCCTCTGCCCAGCACCCACTTTCCCAGAGACCTCCCCCAGAGATCCCTATGCCTAGCGCCCCCCTCGCCCAGAGACCTCCCCCACAGATCCCTATGCCCAGCACCCCCTTTCCCAGAGACCTCCCCCACAGATCTCTATGCCCAGCACCCCCTCGCCCAGAGACCTACCCCACAGATCCCCATGCCCAGCACCCCCTTTCCCAGAGACCTCCCCCACAGATCCCTGTGCCCAGCACCCCCTCGCCCAGAGACCTCCCCCGCAGATCCCTATGCCCATCACCCCCTCACCCAGAGACCTCCCACACAGATTCCTATGCCCAGCACCCGCTCGCCCAGAGACCTCCCCCACAGATCCCTGTGCCCAGCACCCCCTCGCCCAGAGACCTCCCCCACAGATCCCTATGCCCATCACCCCCTCGCCCAGTGACCTCCCCCACAGATCCCTATGCCCAGCACCCCCTTGTGTAGTGCCCTCCCCCACAGATCCCTATGCCCAGCGCCCCCTCGCCCAGAGACCTCCCCCACAGATCCCTATGCCCGTCACCCCCTCGCCCAGAGACCTCCCCCAGAGATCCCTATGCCCAGCACCCCCTTGTGCAGTGACCTCCCCCACAGATCCCTATGCCCAGCACCCCCTTGTGCAGTGACCTCCCCCACAGATCCCTATGCCCGGCACCCCCTCGCCCAGAGAGCTCCCCCACAGGTCCCTATGCCCAGCACCCCCTCGCCTAGAGACCTCCCACACAGATCCCTATGCCCAGCACCCCCTCGCCCAGAGACCTACCCCACAGATCCCTATGCCCAGCACCCCCTCGCCCAGAGACCTACCCCACAGATCCCTATGCCCAGCGCCCCCCTCGCCCAGTGACCTCCCCCACAGATCCCTATGCCCAGCACCCCCTTGTGTAGTGCCCTCCCCCACAGATCCCTATGCCCAGCGCCCCCCTCGCCCAGAGACCTCCCCCACGGATCCCTATGCCCGTCACCCCCTCGCCCAGAGACCTCCCCCAGAGATCCCTATGCCCAGCACCCCCTTGTGCAGTGACCTCCCCCACAGATCCCTATGTCCAGCACCCCCTTGTGCAGTGACCTCCCTCACAGATCCCTATGCCCAGCACCCCCTCGCCCAGAGAGCTCCCCCACAGGTCCCTATGCCCAGCACCCCCTCGCCCAGAGACCTTCTCCACAGATCCCTATGCCCAGCACCCCCTCGCCCAGAGACCTCCCCCACAAATCCCAATGCCCAGCACCCCCTCACCCAGAGACCTCCCCCACAAATCCCTATGCCCAGCACCACCTCGCCCAGAGACCTACCCGACAGATCCCTGTGCCCAGCGCCCCCCTCGCCCAGTGACCTCCCCCACAGATCCCTATGCCCAGCACCCCCTTGTGTAGTGCCCTCCCCCACAGATCCCTATGCCCAGCGCCCCCTCGCCCAGAGACCTCCCCCACGGATCCCTATGCCCGTCACCCCCTCGCCCAGAGACCTCCCCCAGAGATCCCTATGCCCAGCACCCCCTTGTGCAGTGACCTCCCCCACAGATCCCTATGCCCAGCACCCCCTTGTGCAGTGACCTCCCCCACAGATCCCTATGCCCGGCACCCCCTCGCCCAGAGAGCTCCCCCACAGGTCCCTATGCCCAGCACCCCCTCGCCCAGAGACCTTCTCCACAGATCCCTATGCCCAGCACCCCCTCGCCCAGAGACCTCCCCCACAAATCCCAATGCCCAGCACCCCCTCACCCAGAGACCTCCCCCACAAATCCCTATGCCCAGCACCACCTCGCCCAGAGACCTCCCCCACAGATCCCTAAGCCCAACGCCCCCTCACCTAGAGACCTCCCCCGCAGATCCCAATGCCCAGCAACCCCTCCCCCAGAGACCTCCTCCACAGATCCCTATGCCCAGCATCCTCTCGCCCAGAGACCCTCCCCACAGATCCCTATGCCCAGAGCCCCCTCACCCAGTGACCTCCCCCACAGATCCCTATGCCCAGTGCCCCCTCGCCCTGAGACCTCCCCCACAGATCCCTATGCCCAGCGCCCCCTCATTCAGTGACCTCCCCCACAGATCCCTATTCCCAATGCCCCCGGGCCCACTATTCCCAGCCCCTGCTGCCCAGAGACCCCCTCCTGCTGACCTCCCACCACAACTGCATGGCACCCTGCACACCATACCCCCTGCCCAGCTCCCCCACCCACAGATCCCCTACTGTCCAGCACCCCCTTCACAGTCCCACCATCACAGCTGTAGAGCACCCCATATTCCTGAGAGAATGCTGAATCAAATTCTGTGCATCATATTTTAAAATTCTGATTTTTTTATTTTTTTTTACAATACGTAAATGTGGAAGCTCCACCATGGCAGTGGGGAGCACAGGCCACTGGCTGCATGGAGTTGGGAGATCACCCTGCAGCCTCCCCCGGCCGCCTGGGACAGGGACTTGGCAATGAGGCTGAACCTGACCCTGGCATAGCAAAAGGGCCTGGCCTGCTACAGAAACACCCTGGGGCTCTGCCCCTTTTGCGCCAGGCGCACCAGATGTGGGCAGGAAGGCTCAGCCTGGCAGCAGGATCCAAGTGCAGAGGGAGTTAGTGGGGGAGGGGATCCAGGTGGGGGTCAGAGGGTTTTGTGGGGACGGGGGTAAGAGGGTTCTGTGGGGGGGTAAGATGGTTCTGTGTGTGGGGGAGAGGGTTCTGTGTGGGGCAGTCTGGGGGCAGGCAGCTCAGTGGGGGATCTGGATGCACAGGGAGGTTCCAGGGGCAGGAGCAATGGGAGTCTGCAGGGTGGGGACCAAGTGAAAGTGGTTGGAGCTCAGCGGGGGGGGGGGGAGTCTGGGTGCAGGGGAGGTGGGGTTCATTTGGGTGGGGGGTCTAGGTGTAGGTGGTTGGGGCCCAGTGGAGAGAGTGTCTGTCGGGGGGGGGGGGGCTCATCGGGGTGGTACAGATGCAGGGGAGGTGGGGCTTCTCAGGTTGAGGGTTTGATGGGCCTGCTTAACAGGGGAGCTCTAGCTGCTGCCAAAGTGATCCGCATGCTGGACCCCCACTTCCCCTATCCCCTTCTCTTCCCCATCGCATGCCCCTTCCCCACCACTCCATCTCCTCCCCAGCCCACTCCCTTCCTTCCCAAACTGCCTCTTTCCCCACCCCTGCTTCCACTATCCCCTTCTCTTCCCCATCCCATGCCCCTTCCCCACCACTCCATCTCCTCCCCATCCCACCCCGTTCCTTCCCAAACTGCCTCTTTCCCCTGCCCCCGCTTCCCCTATTCCCTTCTCTTCCCCAGCCCATGCCCCTTCCCCACCACTCCATCTTCTCCCCATCCCACCCCGTTCCTTCCCAAACTGCCTCTTTCCCCTGCCCCCGCTTCCCCATCCCCTTCTCTTCCCCATCCCATGCCCCTTCCCCACCACTCCATCTCCTCCCCATCCAACCCCCTTCCTTCCCTCCTGCCTCTTTCCCCTGCCCCGCTTCCCCTATCCCCTTCTCTTCCCCAGCCCATGCCCCTTCCCCACCACTCCATCTCCTCCCCATCCCACCCCATTCCTTCCCAAACTGCCTCTTCCCCCTGCCCCCACTTCCCCTATCCCCTTCTCTTCCCCATCACATGCCCCTTCCCCACCACTCCATCTCCTCCCCATCCCACCCCGTTCCTTCCCAAACTGCCTCTTTCCCCACCCCCGCTTCCCCTATCCCCTTCTCTTCCCCATCCCATGTCCCTTCCCCACCACTCCATCTCCTCCCCATCCCACTCCCTTCCTTCCCAAACTGCCTCTTTCCCCACCCCCGCTTCCCCTATCCCCTTCTCTTCCCCATCCCATGTCCCTTCCCCACCACTCCATCTCCTCCCCATCCCACTCCCTTCCTTCCCAAACTGCCTCTTTCCCCACCCCCGCTTCCCCTATTCCCTTCTCTTCCCCATCCCATGCCCCTTCCCCACCACTCCATCTCCTCCCCATCCCACCCCCTTCCTTCCCTCCTGCCTCTTTCCCCTGCCCCCGCTTCCCCTATCCCCTTCTCTTCCCCATCGCATGCCCCTTCCCCACCACTCCATCTCCTCCCCATCCCACCCCGTTCCTTCCCAAACTGCCTCTTTCCCCTGCCCCCGCTTCCCCTATCCCCTTCTCTTCCCCAGCCCATGCCCCTTCCCCACCACTCCATCTCCTCCCCATCCCACCCCATTCCTTCCCAAACTGCCTCTTTCCCCTGCCCCCGCTTCCCCATCCCCTTCTCTTCCCCATCCCATGCCCCTTCCCCACCACTCCATCTCCTCCCCATCCCACCCCCTTCCTTCCCTCCTGCCTCTTTCCCCTGCCCCCGCTTCCCCTATCCCCTTCTCTTCCCCAGCCCATGCCCCTTCCCCACCACTCCATCTCCTCCCCATCCCACCCCCTTCCTTCCCAAACTGCCTCTTCCCCCTGCCCCCACTTCCCCTATCCCCTTCTCTTCCCCATCACATGCCCCTTCCCCACCACTCCATCTCCTCCCCATCCCACCCCGTTCCTTCCCAAACTGCCTCTTTCCCCACCCCCGCTTCCCCTATCCCCTTCTCTTCCCCATCCCATGTCCCTTCCCCACCACTCCATCTCCTCCCCATCCCACCCCCTTCCTTCCCAAACTGCCTCTTTCCCCTGCCCCCGCTTCCCCTATTCCCTTCTCTTCCCCATCCCATGCCCCTTCCCCACCACTCCATCTCCTCCCCATCCCACCCCCTTCCTTCCCTCCTGCCTCTTTCCCCTGCCCCCGCTTCCCCTATCCCCTTCTCTTCCCCATCGCATGCCCCTTCCCCACCACTCCATCTCCTCCCCATCCCACCCCGTTCCTTCCCAAACTGCCTCTTTCCCCTGCCCCCACTTCCCCTATCCCCTTCTCTTCCCCATCCCATGCCCCTTCCCCACCACTCCATCTCCTCCCCATCCCACTCCCTTCCTTCCCTCCTGCCTCTTTCCCCACCCCCGCTTCCCCTATCCCCTTCTCTTCCCCATCCCATGCCCCTTCCCCACCACTCCATCTCCTCCCCATCCCACCCCGTTCCTTCCCTCCTGCCTCTTTCCCCTGCCCCCGCTTCCCCATCCCCTTCTCTTCCCCAGCCCATGCCCCTTCCCCATCACTCCATCTCCTCCCCATCCCACCCCCTTCCTTCCCAAACTGCCTCTTCCCCCTGCCCCCGCTTCCCCTATCCCCTTCTCTTCCCCATCCCATGCCCCTTCCCCACCACTCCATCTCCTCCCCACCCCACTCCCTTCCTTCCCAAACTGCCTCTTTCCCCACCCCCGCTTCCCCTATCCCCTTCTCTTCCCCAGCCCATGCCCCTTCCCCACCACTCCATCTCCTCCCCATCCCACCCCGTTCCTTCCCAAACTGCCTCTTTCCCCACCCCCACTTCCCCTATCCCCTTCTCTTCCCCATCCCATGCCCCTTCCCCACCACTCCATCTCCTCCCCCTCCCACCCGCTTCCTTCCCAAACTGCCTCTTTCCCCCTGCCCCCACTTCCCCATCCCCTTCTCTTCCCCAGCCCATGCCCCTTCCCCACCGCTCCATCTCCTCCCCATCCCACTCCCTTCCTTCCCTCCTGCCTCTTTCCCCACCCCTGCTTCCCCTATCCCCTTCTCTTCCTCATCCCATGCCCCTTCCCCACCGCTCCATCTCCTCCCCCTCCCACCCCCTTCCTTCCCAAACTGCCTCTTTCCCCACCCCCACTTCCCCTATCCCCTTCTCTTCCCCATCCCATGCCCCTTCCCCACTGCTCCATCTCCTCCCCATCCCACCCCCTTCCTTCCCAAACTGCCTCTTCCCCCTGCCCCCGCTTTCCCATCCCCTTCTCTTCCCCATCGCATGCCCCTTCCCCACCACTCCATCTCCTCCCCCTCCCACCCCTTTCCTTCCCTCCTGCCTCTTTCCCCTGCCCCCACTTCCCCATCCCCTTCTCTTCCCCAGCCCATGCCCCTTCCCCACCACTCCATCTCCTCCCCATCCCACCCCCTTCCTTCCCAAACTGCCTCTTTCCCCACCCCTGCTTCCCCTATCCCCTTCTCTTCCTCATACCATGCCCCTTCCCCACCATTCCATCTCCTCCCCCTCCCACCCCCTTCCTTCCCAAACTGCCTCTTTCCCCACCCCCGCTTCCCCTATCCCCTTCTCTTCCCCATCGCATGCCCCTTCCCCACCACTCCATCTCCTCCCCCTCCCACCCCTTTCCTTCCCTCCTGCCTCTTTCCCCTGCCCCCACTTCCCCATCCCCTTCTCTTCCCCAGCCCATGCCTCTTCCCCACCACTCCATCTCCTCCCCATCCCATCCCCTTCCTTCCCAAACTGCCTCTTTCCCCACCCCTGCTTCCCCTATCCCCTTCTCTTCCTCATACCATGCCCCTTCCCCACCACTCCATCTCCTCCCCCTCCCACCCCCTTCCTTCCCAAACTGCCTCTTTCCCCACCCCCGCTTCCCCATCCCCTTCTCTTCCCCATCCCAGCACACAGAAGAGAGCCCAACCAGTACTAGGATCCAGAGCGTGGTGTCCAGCTGCAAAGTCCAGGAAGCTTCCTCAGCCACAGACAGACTGCTCGTTCCCCCTTCCCCACAGCCCGGGGAGATGGGCTGGGGGGTGCGGGGGGGTGCACCAACCAGCTCTGGGCGGCTCCAGGGGCGGGGGGGCCCTGGTCGGGAGTGCAGCAGCTGGAGACGGTGTGGCGCAGGGAGCCTGGCCTGTAACCCCTGGCGCCCCCCTTCCCCTCCCCTCCACGAGCACCAGCCGGTGGCCCACGGCCTCCAGCTTGCTTCAGCAGAGCTCCAGTGTGAACTGCAGCAGCCGCACGGAGCAGCATGGCCCCCTGCCGCTCCCGAGGTGCCTGGGAACAGATCGCGTAGGGAGGAGGCAGGGCTGTAACAAGCGCCCCTAAGGTATGCGCGCCTGAGGCGAGTGCCTCACTCGCCTCGCCCTCGTTACGGCCCTGATCACAGGCTTATTACGGCCAGCACAGGATTCCCAGCGGCCCCCACTCCCCAGGCTCACCCTCTGAGCTTCCTTCTGAGGCCCCCTTACTTCCCATTTCCTCATGGCCGGAGGTCCCTTTGCAGCACTCTCTCACAAACTTCACACAGTCTTTCTGATGAGGTGTGCCACCACCCTCCACGTGGCGTGCGCATTGAACCAGCCCCCAGTCCCAATAGTCCTTAATGTCCCCCAAATAAAGCCCCTTACTGCAACCCAAAGGGGTCTCCCTTATCTCTGGCTCTTTGGCCCCCATACACAGCTCTTCTGCTTCAGTCTGTTCTTCACAGGGCCACCATTCCTAGCATTTTGGCCTGGAGCTCCTGGCTCAGACCTGCTTCTTCTCCCAGCATCTCCCCTGCTCTGAGCCAGAAGGCTATATATAAGCTGTCCTCCTCCAGAGGTGCCTCCTGATTGGCTGGAAGAGAGGGGCGCCTTGCCTCATCCTACACTACAGGGCACCCCATCCCAGACCCTTAAAGGGACAGTGTCCTAGGGCTTTCCCCCCCACCAACTATTAACTCCCCAGGACTGCTTCTGCTCTTCTTCTACACGCCCATTTCCTTGCTCTTTGTTTATTTCAGCTTCCTGAACTGGGGTCTTCTGATCCCCCTCTTCCCTGAAAGGGCCAGTATACCCCATTACATTGCCCTTTAAGTTAAGCAGGTCTAGCTTCTGTGTTTAGACAAGGCCATAAGAAAGAGCTATGTCACAGAGACCTTCCCCCAGGGAGGGCTAGCACCTGAGCGTGGGACAGCTGCAGCACATGGGTCGAGCCTGTATCAGCTGAACCAAGGATCAGAGGCACTGATTCATTTTAATGTTGAACATCCCTTGAGAAAGAGGCAGAGGTCAACCAGTTTGCCAACCAGTAGGAAGGGGACCCGGTCCCAGCACCTAGCGGTCTGCAGGCTGCCACAGGGTCACATGACAAGGAGCCACCTGAAGGCGCAACGAAGCAGTGAGGAAACAGATGCATCATCATGGATAGAAAACATTCTTTGTATTTGCTTCTCTGCTATACTGCACTGTGGTCCTGATTCTGCTAGGCACCTAAGCACAGGGAAAGCCCAGCCCTATTCAGGACAGCATTTAAGCATGTGCTTAAGTCCCATTAACTTAAAATATAAGGTCAGACTTAAGTACTTTGCTGAATAGTGGTGGATTTAAGAATATACTTAAATTTAAGCACATGCTTAAGTGCTTTGCAGAATCTGGGATTATGTCCTCAAAAAGAGGAGTATGCCAGATATTAACATATATTTTCCCTCTTCTATGTATTGCTAACACCAAAAGGGAGGAGGGAATGATTCATTTTAAAATGATAGGAAATAGAGATGATCCTATTCCCAGTTGTATTCGAAAGGCACGTCAGCTGAATCAAATGATTAACATTGGAACTGTTCAGAAATATACCAGGGAGGTTTCTTCTAGTGGTTTATTTGTTATTTTCATGCTGCCTCACTCAAGCGGTTGGGTTTTAAAGTGAAGTATATATTTGTTGTCTGCAAAGTTAAAAAAGGAAAGTCATTGTGCTTGGGGGTAGTGTGATAGGTACTGGGTAGGAATACATCCTGTACTTTTAAAATCAGTAAACAAATGAAAAAGAAACAGATAGCAAAGCATTAAGGTGCATGCTTTCTTAAAGGGACCCAATAGGAAGGGATGGGACATTTGAAAGCAGTGCTGTATTTCTCTATATAATGCTTAGCTATCCTGGGAAGTGACATGATGTGGATTCATTAAAAGAGAGGCTGAGGCTTTTAAAAGCAATGTAAGGAACAGACACACACAACTTCAGTTTAAATCACTGGATTTGTGCAATTCAGCACATAGTTTACTCTAAGCATGTGCTTATGCGGGTGCTTAAAATTAAACATGTGATTTAGTGCTGTCCCAAATAGGGATGCTTTTCTGTATTCCGTCGATGATTGAAAATCTCAGCTCTCGGTTAGACTGTCAGTTTAAGAAGTGTGCTAATGCCAGGAATAAAGGGATTCTAACTAGAACCAATTCAGTTATTCAAGATGAATAAATTATCCAATACATTCCAACCTTTCTTCCATTTGGGAGTCATTTACAAACCAATTCCAGTTTATATTAATGTCTCTATTTACAAGTATCTCCTGAATTATTACTGTGAGCACATTTCTGCCAGTGGGTTTTTCATCCCTGTCTTCAGCTAATCCCTCGTAGTATGTGATATGTCTTCTAAGTCACATGGTGTGACTTCTCCTCCTTGACTGGAGGGGCTGATTCTTTTTAAGCTCAGCGATGAAGAACAACAACATATAGGAAATAATGGCTCTGGTGTGAATTGTTCCTGCTAACGTATGTGGAGATTTTGGATTCCGGGACATTTTCACGAAGTAATCAGCAGTTGTCCAAATCCTGGTAAGCAACAAAGGGTATAATCTACCATGAGTAACTGTGGAGCGGGGTGATGTCACCATAGGTAGACATGAAAACCACTTTCTGTACTCTTTGAATGGATTGTGGCAAGGTACTTCCCTCTCCTCAGCGGTCTCTGTCCTTTTAAGCCCGGGAAACTCAGGCTTGGGCAAGGTAAAACCCCTACCAGGAGCACAAGGGTTTGGCTTTACCGTCCCCCGGTCAGTCCCTTCGTTTTTCCCTTTCCTTTTGGGAAGGAAATATAGCCCTTCTTCTGGGAAGGGCTCAGGGTCTCGGGGCACCCAGCCCCCCGGTACCTTTCCTGCTTCAGCTTTTCTCACACTCTCACACTCTCTCTCAGTCTCTCTCACCTCTCTCTCCCTGCCATGCACACCAGGGAGGGTTTAAAAAGGTCTCCAGCAATTGCCGCCAGCTGGGCCTAATTAGTTCCCTGGTAACCCCTTTCCCAGCTGAATCTTATTTCCCCACAGTCCTCTCTCCTTAGTGGATAGGGAGAGGCCTTTTTAGCCCCCTGGGAACACTTACTGCCCCCCCTTTTGTAGCTATCTGTCCTGGGTTTCCCACAGGATCTAATTCTAAACAAGAATGCCCAGGGAATATAAAGGTCTCCTGTGCTGTAGAGCTCAATCCATCTGTGAAAGCTACTTATCCAACTCCCATCACCATAGTGCCTCATGATCCTTAGAGAGGGAGCTATCATCTGCATTGTACAAATGGGGAGGTGCGGTCGAGAGAGGCTAAATTCACAAAGGACATTGGTGGTACAGCAGAGAATTGAACCTGGGTCTTCTGAACCCCAGCCCACTCTTCTTGGAAAGAGACTTTATTTAGAAAATCGGAGGCATGGAGGAGGTGATACGCAAGCCACCAGAGCTAGGTAAATCTGAATACACAGAGTGAAATCCTGGCCTTAGTGAAGTAAACAGGAGTTTTGCCATGGCCTTCAATAGGGCCAGGATTTCACCCAATTGTGTATTCAGTGTTACATTGCCCTTAGGTCTGAGCCAACCCCCAATGAACTCACTGAACATATTTCCATTGGCTTTAATAGGCTTTAGATCTGACCATGAGTCTGCATAATCAACAATTCTTACCTAGGTGGTTTTTGTCTTGTATAGTGAAGATTTTTAAGATGAGATTTTCACAATTGCCTCGGGGTTGAGATGCCCAGTTCCAATCCACATCTTCTGGCCATCTTTGCCAAACTTTGCCTCAAAGCTCATTATGGTCACTAAAAAGAAATAATTAAAACATCTTGCAAAGGTGTCCTTGAATTCCATTTACCACCATGTTAATTAGCTAGTGCAAAGAGGTAGCAAAGAGCTAAAGTCTGCTAGAATGAAATTCCTCACAGCCCACTAAAGAGGAAGGGAATGTAAAACCCCCGAGTTAAAAAGGCCACTGGGGCTTTAATTCAGTGCATTGAAAGAAGGGAACTCTCTGCTAGTAAAACACATCATTTATAGCTCTGCAGTGCAGTGGTTCTGGACAGCTAATGCAGCAAGCCAGGGTTGCTTTATATACTGTGCCATGGATGGTATAGTCAAGCGAATTAGAACATTCAGCCTTTCGGAGAAGTTCGTGTAAGAAGCCCATTTTCTGCTGGGATAATCTTGCAGGAGAGCTCTCTTTGTTTTGCTTTGCCAGACTTTGTTGCCGATTAAAATCCTTGCTCCATTGCAGGATTGCTTTCTAAAGGCAGCTAAGATTGTGCGGCATTTTTTTCTCCTGCTCTGACATCTCCGCCCCCACCCAAATCCACATAATTTCTGGGGAGCTTTTCACTTAATTTAATGTTTAAATCACTTCCACCTAAATATTGATCAGTTTGATGACTTCTAGACCTGGAAAATTCCCATTGTCCTGCCGTGGCCCTGTCAGATTAATCAAGAATATTACCCAAGAGCAATGCACAGTCGTCACAGGAGTCAGGACTGATTAGCTGCCAGCCCCTTTGATGCCCAACCCACAGCTAATGACAGCTGGGTTCATCACCAAGCCCGGAGCAGTAGTGTAGCCGGGGGGGAGCAGGGGGAGCAGCCGCTCCCCCTGTGAGGAGAAGCGGCGCTAAGGCGCCGCCGGAGCCCCGCTGCAGGAGCCGGGCTCGGGGGCGCTTTAAAAGGAGCCACGGGCCCTTTAAAGCGTCCCCCCCCCCCAGCCCCGCTGCCGGACCCAGGCTGGGAGGGGGGCGCTTTAAAAGGAGCCACGGGCCCTTTAAAGCATCCCCCCCCAGCCCCGCTGCCGGACCCAGGCTGGGCGGGGGGCGCTTTAAAAGGCCTCGCAGCGGCAGGAGGGGGGGCGCTTTAAAAGGCCCGCGGCTCCTGCCGCTGCGGGGAGCTGTGGGCCTTTTAAAGTGCCCCCCCCACCCCCGCTGCCGGAGCCGGGATCGGGCGGGGATTTAAAAGGCCCGGGGGCTCCGCAGCGGCTGGAGTCCCGGGCCCTCTAAAGTGCCACCGGGGTGAGTACAGGGGGAGCGGGGAGGTGCTTTTTTATAGTGCCGCTCCCCCTGTGCTCTAAACCTGGCTACGCCACTGGCCAGGAGCTGGAGAGTAGAGCCGTCACAATCTCCTACAGCTTGATTTGCTCCAGATGTTCAGTCGGTCTTCAGCAGCTTGATTAAACCCTGACAGGAGATCTCTGTTAGTCAGGAGGCTCCTTAGCATTTGATGTTTTCTCTAACTGATAGATAATTCAATCCTTGCCTTGCTGTAACCTGATCTCAGCTGTGCGCAAGAGGAGGTAGAGAGAGGAGTTATTCTCAGTTTGCCATGTCTTATCTCTGCTCCAGTTGACTTGGAAAAACATCTGTGACTTCCCTTTCACTGCTCCACTGTTTGGGCCACTTTGACGCCTCACCATGTTCAAATGCACAGAAGGGAACGGATTAGCTAAAGAACTCTGTGGTTCTTACAGGCCCAGTATCGCTGTGGGGGTGGGGTGAGAGCAGAAGCCAAAGATAAGCCTGAAACTGCAAAGATCTTTATTGCAGGCCACTGAGTAACACTGCTCTAAGATCATTTGCAACGTGCAAATTGAGCCACAAAGAAGGAGGAAGCATGCACACACCCACAGGCCTGTGTTGGCCATTGGAACGGTAGGCTCTTTGGGGCATGGATTCTCTCTCATTATATGTGAGTGCGCACAGGGCTCTGATCTCAGCTGGGCCCACTAAGCTAGTGAGATTGCAGACTAGAATGGCCCAGATAACAGAGAAGGGCTACTAGGATGATCCAAGGAACGGAAAACCTGTCTTATGAAAGGAGACTCGAAGAGCTTGGCTTGTTTAGCCTAACCAAAAGAAGGTTGAAGGGAGATATGATTGCTCTCTATAAATATATCAGAGGGATAAATACCAGGGAGGGAGAAGAATTATTTAAGATCCGTACCAATGTGGACACAAGAACAAATGGATATAAACTGGCCATCAGGAAGTTTAGACTTGAAATTAGATGAAGGTTTCTAACCATCAGAGGAGTGAAGTTCTGCAACAGCCTTCCAAGGGGAGCAGTGGGGGCAAAAGACCTATCTGGCTTCAAGACTAAGCTTGATAAGTTTATGGAGGGGATGGTATGATGGGATAGCCTAATTTTGGCAATTAATTGATCTTTGACTATTAGCAGTAAATATGCCCAATGGCCTGTGATGGGATGTTAGATGGGGTGGGATTTGAGTTACTACAGAGAATTCTTTCCTGGGTGTCTGGCTGGTGAGTCTTGCCCACATGCTCAGGGTTTAGCTGATCGCCATATTTGCAGTCGGGAAGGAATTTTCCTCCAGGGCAGATTGGCAGAGGCCCTGGGGATTTTTTGCCTTCCTCTGCAGCGTGGGGCACGGGTCACTTGCTGGAGGATTCTCTGCACCTTGAAGCAGTAGCGTAGCTAGGGGGGGGGGAGCAGGGGGAGCGGGTGCTCCCCCTGAGCACATTTTCCAAAAGTGGCGCCTTTTTAATTTTTGAAAGGGTGGAGACGGAGTGGACGGAGGTGGAGCAACAAAATAATGCAGGGGTCCCGCCGCTGGCCCCACCAAGAGCCCGCTGCTGGCCTGGGTGAAAGAACCCAGGCTGGCAGCGGGCTGAGAGACCCCGCCTGGCAGGAGCCTGCAGGGGGAATCCCAGAGCGACGGCTGGCTGAGCCGCTCAGCCCGCCCCGCTCTAGGATGGCTCCTGCCAGCCGGGGTCTCTCAGCCCGCTGCCAGTCTGGGTTCTTCTTTCACCCAGGCCAGCAGTGGGCTCTTGGTGGGGCCAGTGGTAATTAGTAATTTGATATGTCGGGTCGGGTGGCGCCTTTTTTTACATGTTCGCTCCCCCTGGTGTTAGAACCTGGATACGCCACTGCCTTGAAGTCTTTAAACCATGATTTGAGGACTTCAATAGCTCAGACATAGATTAGAGGTTTATTACAGGGGTGGGTGGGTGAGATTCTGTGGCCTGCATTGTGCAGGAGGTCAGACTAGATGATCATACTGGTCCCTTCTAACCTTAAAGTCTATGAATCTGTCTATATCACTGCTACCTTCATTGACTATAGAACAGAGAGAGGGGAACTCAGCCATTCATGGAGAAAGGTGTTCCCACTCAAAAATATCATGAGGCCAACAGACAGCTGGCTGAACATCTCCCTTCAATCTCTCCCTAGTCTGTGCTTTGTCTTGTTAGTGTGTATGTCTCAGATCCTCAAAGGGATTGAGGTGTCCAACGTCCATTGAAATCAGTGGGAGTTAGGCGCCTAAATACTGAAGATCTGAGCCTCAGCACTTAGGGGCAGAGCATTTGTCATCTTTCCCATGTGTACGGGGCCTGTCCCCCTAGCCTAGTCAATGATACTTTACAAACACTATTTAGTGGATAAGCAATATTCTCACTAGAGATGGTCAACCATTTCCCATCACAATGCTTTGTTTTATTCCCAATGGAAAATGGGTTTTTGAATAAATAGGAATTTTCTGATTTTGTGGGCATTTTTCATTCAAACCCTGGAAACCAATTTTTTTTTTCAGCAGCCAAAAAGCAACATTTTTAAATAGTGGGTTTTTAGTTTTTCAACAAAATTTCAAAGAAAGTTTTCATCACAAATTTTCACCAAAAGAAATTGCATTTTTTGTCCAATTATAGGCCAACTTGGCAGAATTAGATTTTTTAACATGTTGACAGATAATATCAATGTTTATTTTTAAGTATTTTCCCCCCCAATTTTCATTTGTTTAAATGTTCACGGTCGCAGGACATTATAGAGGGATCAGACCAGGGCCGGCTTTAGCGGTTGCGGGGCCCCACGCGAAGAACAACGGCGGGGCCCCTCCGCCAAAATGCCGCCGAGTACAGCAGCGGCGCTGGCAGGAAAGCTACCGCCTGAAGTGCCGGATGTTGCAGGGCCCCGACACACACAGAGCGGGGCCCCCTTAGGCACGGGGCCCGATTCAGGGGAATCGATGAATCGGCTTAAAGCCGGCCCTGTAGCACACAATAATTATTTAATGACCATAGCCATTGTGTTTTAGCAGTTATAAAGCTTTAATTTTTTGAATCTCAAATTGTCAACATCACATGACAAACTATACACAGTAAATATCCTGAAGTACTCAAACAACATTTTTCTTATTTTCCCTAGCTCTACTTTTCGATTATTATCGATGGTGATTTTTTTTGTCAGTTTGTGCCGTGTATGGTTACCTGGGTTCTGTAACCTGTGCGTGTATGGTTACCTGGGTTCTGCAACCTGGTGTCCACCTGCAGAAGCCAAGAAGTTAATTGGGTCCACAGAGTCATGGCTAAACTCTACACACTGGACAGGTCAGGTTTGGAAGGGCACAGTACTGTGCAGAGTGCACTTGTAATGATGTGGCGCAATTATGAGACTGTAGACAGACAAGTATTTTCAACTCAATACCTCAAAACACAGGATGGGATTTTCTAAAGCACCTAAATGCTTTAGAGGAACAAGTCCCATTGACTTTTCAGAGATGCTCCCTTTGGGAACTGCAGGACAATTATCACCTCTGAAAAGTTAATTGGATATAGGCTCCTAAATCACAAAGGCACTTTGAAAAATTTTACCCTCCGTGACTTAGGACAAGTCCAATTTTCAAAAGTGACTTAAGCACATGAAAGCTTAAATCCCATTGACCTTCAGTGGGATTTATGCTCCTAAACAGAGCTGTGCAAATAATGGATTTTTCAGTTCACTAGCAATTAAAAAAATGAAAAATATTAATTTTGGGTTGAACCAAAATTATTTTTTTTACATTTTTGATGAATAGAAAAATTAAAAAAAAATAACAGGTTGAATAAAATAGCATTTCATTCAAACTGAAACAAAATGTTTCATTTCACTTTTCAGCATTTTTAAACATTTTTGATTTTTCAAAAAAAAATTAAAGGAAATTTCAAAACAAAAAATAGTTATGAACTGAAAAATGGAAACATTTCATTTCAAAAATAGAAAAACTCAAAATGTTTCATTTTTCCGAATTGGTTTGGTTTGGAAACAAACATGTTGGTGAAACCAATGACAATTCACGAAATTTTGGTGTCAACAAATCCGGATTTTTTTCCAAAAACTTTTGGTCAAAAAATTTCACCCAGCTACAATCCTGACTTTTGAAAATGGGACCTAGCTGTTTAAGAGTATAGAATCTCAGGGTTGGAAGGGACCTCAGGAGGTCATCTAGTCTAGTATGTCTACACATCAAACTGGTCGTGGGATTTCCAGCTGAAGGAGATATACCCATGCTCGCTATGATCAAGTCAGCACCCTAAGAATAATGTAGCCACAGCAACACAAGGGGCTAGCTGGCCCTAGTACGACCCTGACCAAGATGCTATGTACTTACTTGAGCAGCTAACTCTTCCTATCATTTGCGCCACTGCAGCAAACTTCTATTTCTAGTGTGCTCACTTGGTCAGAGGTAGTGTAGGTTTGTTTCCTTGAGCTGGGAATTTCACTGCCATCTTGAAGCACAGATGTACCCTAAATCACTTAGGCATTACAATGCTGAGTGGATCAACGCCTAAATAACTTAAAAAATCTGGGCTTAAGTGCCCAAATCCCCTCTGTAAATGGGACTTTTGTGGCTTTGAAAATTTTACCCTTAGGCTCTTGAGAACCACACCCTGAAGGCTTGATCTGTAGTGCTCATTAGACTGATGTGGAGTATTTCCACTGACTGCATTGGATCTTGTTTGGCAAATAAGGTTAATATACTAACAATTATCAAGTAGCAAGATCTCTCAGAACCCAGCTCACAATGTAAAAGTGAACTGCAGAATGGTATATTACAGATGGATTTTCTTTGATACTTAATTGAATATTATGGGAATCATCCCAAAGAGGTTTGGTAAATCGTTGACCAATGTAAGCCCAAAAGTGAGAGTTCTTACACACGGTGGTGGTGGTGGTGGAATCAATTAAAGGATGTATTTATGGATTGAGATATCACTGGAGACAAGCAGCTCTTTGGAATACTCTGTCTCCATTGCATGAAAACCTTGCTCTTCATTTTATTGTGCAAAGCAAAATCTCTTAATTCTTCCAGCGATTTCATTTAAATTAGATTTTATTTTCAGCTCACAGCTCAGAAAACTTGTTTTAATAATGATTTATGAAAGCTTGAGTGTGCGTGGGTGTGTGTGTGTGGAAAGTTTTTCGTTCTACAAAATCTAGAATAATTTGGCATTGATCTAAGCTTCCATTGGTGCATTATTATTATTTATCCCAGTTAAGTAATAAATGGTTTTTTTAGGTTAATGAGCTTTCTAGGAAATGGAACTTTCTCAAGCAATTCTTTTTTGTTTGTTTGTTTGAAAGGTGAGACTTTCATAAAGACAAACAAGCAAACACCACACTAGTCCTAACTAGTCAATTGCATATTAATACTTCCAGCTGCAGACCCTTATAGGAAAGATCATTGCAAGTACAATATGTGATAATTAATGGGCAGACATAAACAGAAAATCTCATTTGAACTCCCTTCCAAATCTAATAAATACAAAACTTCAAGTCAATTAAAAAAATAATGCTTCCTGGAGTAACACAGCCGCGCCTGGAAAGCTTATTAACAGCTCTGTCTGGCAGTTTCTGATTTTGTGATAGGTGAAAATTTTGTCCATCTTGTTGAATGTGGTCGGGGGAAGAACATTAAAAACTTGTTAAAAGCTTTTTGGAAAACATTCGTAGAGGTATTTGTTATTGTTAATGAATGCAGAAAGGGAGGGAAAGAGGTGAAAGGTTGTAGAAGCTTGCCTGGAATGAAAGGAACTAATTACTCTTTCATTGTTGTGAAACAAATGTCCTAAGGAACTGAGATTTTGATTGTATTGCAAAATGCAGCTCACCCAGCAATAGAAGAGAGGTTCTGGAGACAGGGATGCATGCTTTGTATATGCAGATACTGCAGGCCAGATCCTCAGCTGGTGTAAATTAGCCTAGCTCCACTGAAGCTCAGAGAGGGTAGGAAATGGGTTGTGCTGAATTTAATTATCTGGCTACATCTAACTTGCCTGTCCATGAATCAGCACTGTACGGCAGTGAGCTCACAGCAGCAGGTCTGTATTCTCTCCACACGCGGAAGGGGGATTTTTTCCATTTCATGCATCAATCACAGCTCACTGCAATGGTTCTGCAAAGCCAGCAGATGCAACTTGCATGCAAAGTACCATTGCCCCATTTTGGCCCGAGAGGATAGACAAAATTGGAGGCCCTGTCGGTCTTCCATCTGGAAGTAGAAATTGGTGGTAGTCAGGTGTTTCTCTGATGCAATTTTGTTTATTTCCAGTGTGTGGAATTCTGCGTCTAGGGGTGCTGGAACAATTTGTATAGTAGGGGTGCTGAGAGCCATTGAACTGTAAACCCTGTATGTGATGTGGCAGCACCCCTAGTTCCAGCACCTATGCCTGTGTTTCTGAAGGCAGAAGAAATCCAATAGCAGGAAACAACTTATTTTGCTCACAGCACCAGGAACACACTTTTCAGCCTGCACCCCGACCCCAAAACTTCTCGCTAGGTTTCCTCCAAAGACAGCCACTTGCTTTTAGCTCCTTCTTCAGGATGCCTCTCTCATGCCATCTGTTCTTGTCTGACCTCAGTTTCTGTGAGCTCTTTCTTCCCCCCCATGCCCCAAACAACCATACTTAACCCAAAGCTCCTGCGTGGGTTCACACACCCCTTTTGTCTTAGGTGGGGCTTATGCTTATAGTCACGTTAATTGAAGGGTGAGTTCACTCCTAGCAATTTCAAGGAGATTTTAACTCAATCCATAACGATATTTCACCTGGCCCGTAAGGCTACCAAGGGAAGGACGAGAAGGGTTGGGAGAGTTTGGTGGCATAGCACCAGCAGAGAAGCAGGATATACATCTATAGCTCCTTTCGTTTTGATGCAGAAAATACTGGGTGAGACTCAATAGGTTGGGTTATGCAGGAGGTCAGAGTGGAGGATCACAATGGGCCCATCTGGCCTTAAAATCTATGACTCTATGATCCTATGCCAGAGGTGTGGCTCAGATCCGACAAGCAGCAGCTATAATTGGTCTGGGGGCAGGGTTGGCTCTTAGAGCCAGGGTCCTGGGGCTGGCTTCCCACCTCTCCCTAGCTGAGCCGAGAACTGGCATAAGGTAGGAACTACCCCTTAGTTGTATGTCCATCATGGATAGATACCAGGAGAGTAATAGGTATGGATTGTAAACTCTTTGGTGTTGTCTCTTTATTATATGTGTGTATGGTAGAGCTGAGCAGGGAATCATAGAATCATAGAATCTCAGGGTTGGAAGGGACCTCAGGAGGTCATCTAGTCCAACCCCCTGCTCAAAGCAGGACCAACCCCAACTAGATCATCCCAGCCAGGGCTTTGTCAAGCCTGACCTTAAAAACCTCCAAGGAAGGAGACTCCACCACCTCCCTAGGTAACCCATTCCAGTACTTCACCACCCTACTAGTGAAAAAGTTTTTCCTAATATCCAACCTAAACCTCCCCCTCTGCAACTTGAGACCATTACTCCTTGTTCTGTCATCTTCTACCACTGAGAACAGTCTAGATCCATCCTCTTTGGAACCCCCTTTTAGGTAGTTGAAAGCAGCTATCAAATCCCCCCTCACTCTCATCGCATGGGAGAGGAATGTTTTTCCTCTCCCATGCGATGAAAAATGTTGAGATTTAAAATAAAGACCTTTCAATTTTTTTCATGACAATAAGTGGAAGACCCTCCACCGCAGAGTCGCCAATAACCTGGTGGTTAGGGTGGCATGTGGAAGACCTGGGCTCAAGTCCCCACTCCAACTCAGACAGCGTGGGGACTTGAATTTGGCTCTTCCATATCCCAGGGGAGTCCCCTAACCACTAGGCGAGTAGCAATTCTGAGGTGTCTTGTGCTCTGGCTTTGACCTGAAATTCCATCCTGGACTTGAGAAGCCTTCCCCATGAAAGTTTTGCTGAAACCAATGTGTTCCTGTAAAAAATTCCAGTTGCCATGAGTTGTCATTTTCCAATGAAAAAAAAATGTCATCAAAAAATTCCCTACCAGCTCTAGCGTACAGCTCCTAGCACAACAGGTCTGCAGTCGCTGATCAGGGCTGCTAGGTGCTGCTGTAATAGAAATATATAATGGTGTGATGAAGTGGTTGTTTTGTTGTATGTGAGCCTATGTGAGTCTTACTGTTTTGCATGAATACTGTGTGTACCTCAGTTCCCCTGTATTACACCAATGCCTACGTGGTGGGAATAAGGATTCTTTCCATTTGGCCATTCAGCTGAGGATGGTAGGCAGAGGACAGGTGCATGGAGACCCCTAACAAGACGTAGGGCCTTGTGCCAGAAGCGGGCAGTGAACTGGGGCCCCCAGTCGGAGGTGACATGATCTGGGAGGCCATCGAGATGGACTATATTGTTTATCCAGAGATGGGTGGTCTTTCCTGCGGAGGATAGATCCATGCAGAGAATGGAGTGGGCCATTTTTGAAAAGCGATCTAACACCAGCAGGATAGTTGTGAAGCCACTGTATTCTGGTATTTCCACCACAAAGTCCAAGGAAATGGCCTCCCAGGACCTAGCTGGAGTGTCCAGGGGTTGGAGGAGGCTGCAGCGTTTCTGGCATGGGATTTTGGTGCAGGCCCACACCTGGCAGGAAGCAACAAATGTCTCTATTGTGGGGTGCCTATGAGGCCACCAGAAGTACCAGGACATTAATCGTCGGGTTTTATATTGCCCGAAGTGTCCTACCAGGATGATGGTGCAGCACGGTAGAAGAATGGCCACTCTTGCAGGTCCAGGGGGAAACACAGATGCAGTCCCTTATGATCCCCTCCCGGTTATCGTGTGGTTTTCCGTCAATAATGGCCATTTCGTCGGGTGGAATTCCAGAGACAGAGGCAGAGTGGATGAGCGTGAGCAGGTCCTGGCAGTGGGTCGCTCTGAGGAAGTTATGGGACTTGAGAATGTGGGCTGGTTCTGGACTGGGGTTTCATGGATCAGAGCTATACCTTCAGGACAAGATGTCCAGGGTGGTAGGTCAAGTTGAACCAGGAGAAGAATCAGGCCCACTGGAGCAGTTGTTGGTCAGGGCCGTCCTTACCCATACGCAAAGTATGCAGCTGTGGAGGGCGCCAGGAAATTTGGGGCACCACATTTTCTGGCGCCTTACACAGCTGTGTGCTGCTCCAGCCCCTGATCCACCTCTTCCCCAAAGCCCCTGCTCTGCCCCGCCCCACCTCTTCCCACCCCTGCTCCCCCGCAGCCTGAGGACTGCAGCAGGGGTTGGGCCTGCACTCACCGGCGGCGGGAAGGGCAACGACCCAGCCCCAGCTGTGCAAGCGGTGAGTGCTAGGGGGCGGTTTCCCCTTGCCCTCCAACCCTGCTCCTGCCCTCCCCCCCCCCACAGAGGCCTGCCCCCCCCCCCCCCGCGGGGGGGGGCTGCATTGGGCCCCAGAATGACTAGGGTCAGCCCTGTTGTTGGTATAGGACCTTGGCCCTATGCAGGTACTCCAGATTCTTGTGGGGCTAACTCACATTGAAGTGCTTGCTGCCACCTTCAATGCCCAAGCTAGCTTGATCAAAGCTAGCTTGGGTGTGACTTCTTGTGCTGCCCTCTCACTCCACAATTGCACCATGGACATGCCCTGAGATTTTCTTTCTATTTTCATTATTCTCGTGGTTTTTCCTCCTACGCTTCTGTAGTTTTTTATCCTCACTCAGACACGGCTGGCGAATGCAAAGGAGATGCTGACACAGGCAGGCAGTTTTCACGTGCTTTCATTGTGCACATGGGAGCTCGGCTTTTCCATTTCAATAGCAGACAGGTGCATGGATCCAGCAGTATCCACTGAACAGTCACTAGTCTCAATTATTCAGCCTGACGTCACTCCCCCTGCTTGTCTAAACATAACCGAGCTGCCACAGAGTGGTAGAACTTCTCTCTTTCTGAAATATTGTCCCCCCAGCAACAAACCCCTCACAAGCTTATTATACACATACATGTGTTTATTTTGATCAACGCTCATCAGAGAACGCTCGCTCCTGTGATGTGCCAGAAGAGACAAGAGGCCAGTCCTCAGCTGAAGCAAATAGCGTTCTGCCGATGTATACCAGCTGAAGATCTGGCACATGATCAGGGATTGGCCCACAATGCGGCAAAGCAGAAAGTCCTTCATGATGGGCATTATATATAGTTTAATTTTCCTCCATAAGTCTTTCCTTCAGTATTCCTCGGGCCATCTTCTTTCCAACACTCATTCAACCTGGGTCTTCTTCAGCCTTGACCAGCTCATTTAGTAAAAATAAATTCCAACCTTGGTCAACACTTTCAACAGTAACCTATGAGTGTCTGAGTGTCTTTAATTTTTGAATGCCCAACCTGGGATGCCTTAAAGGGCCCTGATTTTCAGAGGGTGGGTGCTCTGCACTTCCTGGAAATCAGCCCACCTTTTCAGTATGTCAAGCTTGGCACTGGAGCTGGTAAAAAAATACCAATTATTTTTTGTGGGAAATTTTGGAGTCTTTTTAAAAATTATATAAAAAGGATTTGTTTAAAAAAATGGTTTTTGTTTTCAAAAACCTTTTGGGGGGAGAAATGATTTCCTGTAGAAGTTTTGGTTTTTTAATTAAAACAATGGAAAATTTGAGCATTTTCACTGGAAAACCAGAACATTTTGACCACAATGATAATTTTGTTTTGCTTGAAAAGCCATTTTTGGCTTAAAAAATGTTTTGATGAAAAATTTTGACCACCCCTATTGAGTATCTAAAAATCACTAGTCTCTATTGAAAACGTTAGCCTTAATTTCCATTGTGTATGTATAATCACCCATGAAGTCATCAGATTCCCATTTATAATGTTGCACAGACATTATTTGCGTGTCGAAACTGGTCAATTCCAGTTGACAGATTTTCCTGTAGCCCATCATCATTTAAGAGCTATCTAAGATTAATGTATTGATTTATAAGCAACCTCCATAAAAGAGAATAAAATTAAAAAAAAAAAAGCCACAACTTGTTCCCTGTAGGAGTCCAATACTCCAGACTTGTTGTAGTGATTTCCTTGAGTGTAACTGCTCTTGAGAACCAGTCAGATCACATGACATAATCCTGTTATAATCAAAACAGTAAATCAGCACAAGCAGTGATATACCTTGTAATTAAGCAATGCAAGTAATCAGCCTAAACGGAGACCCACATAAAAGTGTAGTATCATCAAGCAATAACTCAATCACAGCTCTGTATACGATTTGGTAATAATTTGGAAAAGACTCTTTAACTATTAAGCTTCTCTTCTTTGAAATTCCAGGATTGCTGAAAGATGGAGTTATAGAATCATAGAATCTCAGGGTTGGAAGGGACCTTAGGAGGTCATCTAGTCCAACCCCCTGCTCAAAGCAGGATCAATCCCCCATTTTTGCCCCAGATCCCTAAATGGCTCCCTCAAGAATTGAACTCATAACCCTGGGTTTAGCAGGCTAATGCTCAAACCACTGAGCCATCCCTCCCCCCAAGGAGTCACCTTCCTTCTGCAGACTATAACACAAACACCGATGATTTCTCCTCTGGTCTTCACAAGAGGAAGGAGATCCAGGACCAGATCCTAAACTGGTGCAAATCAGCTCCATTCCATTGCAGTCAGCAGAGGATTAGGGCCTCCGCTGGTGTTTGTGTCTATACTCCAGAAATTTTGATTAGAAAAGAAATGTTTAATTTGAGCCAAAACATTTTTTTTTTACTTTGATTTCCCAAAACTATGGAAATGTTTTCATTTTCAGTCTGACCCAAAACAATTTTGGTTTCTTACCTTTTGAAATTGACAACAAACTGAAAAATCTGTTATTTGCCTAGCTCTAAATGTGACTACTGCCGGCCTACAGTCTTAGGGTATGTCTACACTACGAGACTAGTTCGATTTTTGTTAAACCGAACTTGTGAACCCGATATTGCCAGGTCGATTGTTCGAATCCACATCAGGGATCTTAATTCGAATTTCCGAGTCCACAGTAAGGGGGCAAGCGTCGACATTGCAAGCGGTGCACTGTGGGTAGCTATCCCACAGTTCCCGCAGTCCCCGCTGCCCACTGGAATTCTGGGTGTAGCCCCCAGTGCCTTGTGGGACCGAAATTGTGTCAAGGGTCGTCATACGTAAATTTCGTCACTCGACCCACACTCCCACCGTCCCTACGTGAAAGCGCCGGCGGGTATTGAATTTGCGCCCTTTTCCTGTGGCTGATAGCTCGGACGCCACAGGACAGTGAGCATGGAGCCCTCCGCGATTATCGCTGATGTTCTGTCCGTTGCCAACACCTCGCGCCTTATAGCGCACCTTTTCCAGACTCAGATGCAGAGAAATCGGGAGAGGAGGCAACGGAAGCTCCGGGAGTACTTGAACTCTGAGAGGGGCATGGACCTCTCGCAAAGCGCTGGACCCCGGCCCCTAGACATCATGGTGGCAATGGGTCATGTTGATCCTGTGGAACGGCGATTCTGGGCAAGGGAAACAAGCACTGACTGGTGGGACCGCATAGTGCTGCAGGTCTGGGATGAATCCCAGTGGCTGCGAAACTTTCGGATGCGTAAGGGCACTTTTATGGAACTTTGTGAATTGCTGTCCCCTGCCCTGAAGCGCCAGGACACCCGGATGCGAGCAGCCCTGACTATCCAGAAGCGAGTGGCCATAGCCCTGTGGAAGCTTGCAACTCCTGACAGCTACTGGTCAGTAGCGAACCAATTTGGAGTGGGCAAGTCTACCGTGGGGGTTGCTGTGGTGCAGGTAGCCCATGCAATCGTTGACCTGCTGCTCTCAAAGGTAGTGACCCTTGGAGACGTGCAGCTGATCATAGATGGCTTCGCTGCGATGGGATTCCCAAACTGCGGTGGGGCCATAGATGGGACACACATCCCTATCCTGGGACCGGAGCACCAGGGCAGCCAGTACATTAACCGAAAGGGCTATTTTTCTATGGTACTGCAAGCATTAGTGGACCACAAAGGACGTTTTACAAACATAAATGTTGGATGGCCAGGCAAGGTTCATGATGCTCGTGTTTTCAAGAACTCTGGTCTCTTTAGACGGCTGCAACAGGGTGTTTATTTCCCGGACCGCAAAATTACTGTTGGGGATGTGGAGATGCCAACAGTGATCCTAGGGGACCCTGCCTACCCGCTAATGCCATGGCTCATGAAGCCATACACGGGAGCCCTGGACACTGAAAAGGAGCTCTTCAATTACCGCCTGAGCAAGTGCAGAATGGTGGTGGAGTGTGCCTTTGGCCGTCTCAAAGGCAGATGGCGAAGCTTACTGACTCGCTCCGACCTCAGCCCTAAAAATATCCCCATTGTGATTGCAGCGTGCTGTGTGCTCCACAATCTCTGTGAGATCAAGGGGGAGACGTTTATGGTGGGCTGGGAGGTTGAGGCAAATCGCCTGGCAGCAGATTACGCTCAGCCGGACACCAGGGCGATTAGAAGATCACAGCGGGACGCTCTGCGCATCCGGGAAGCTTTGAAAGCTCGCTTCCAGACAGACCAGGGTAACCAGTGACAGTTACACTTCCTTAAACAGATACAGAACCTTCCCCTGTTTCTTTACACAGTTTCCGTTGCCCATCCTCTCCCATTACCAACCCCCTTCCCCCTCCTTCGCTCAATGCTTTAAAGGCACAATAAAGAAAACATTTGTTTATTTCGACCATCTCCGGTACTGGTTTCTCGGTTACGGTTTTAACCGTGGACGCATTCCGCGGTTGGGGAGCGGGTGGAGTGTGGGAAAGCACGCTTCAAAGCTTGGGGAATGACATGATCCTGCTCCCAGAGCAGTCCTCAGTGCTGGACTGCTTGTTTAAAGGGAGCCATTAACCCCTCCTATTCGCATGTGTGTGTGGTGGGGTCTCTGTGACTTTTTCCCTGTGAATATCGGATACGGATCCCCTGGTGCATTGATCTATCATGCAGGCTATTGCCAGCCGCTAAAGATCAGCGGTCACCCTCCCCCACCAGACAGCGAAACACCCAACCACCAACCCCACGTAGAGAATCTGAAAACCCACACACAGAATGACAAGTGTGCTTACTGCATGCAATTTTTACTGTCCCTTTCAGTTGATCTGTTACCCTGTCTGTACCCTGGGTTGTGCTCCAGTCCTATGCACTTACAAACCCCGTTACCCAATAACCCGAAAAAAAAAACGGTCCCATTTAAGACACTCAGGGAAACATCAGTGAACCAAAAAACCAGTTTTATTAAACAGAACATTTCTTTAACATGGAACCTGGGAAGGGAGGTGTTGCGGGGTGCTGCTGGAGGGAGGGGAAGGAACAATCTACGGTTTTGGGAATGAGAGCCTTCTGCTACTGGAGCAGTCTGCAGGGGTGGAGTGAATATTTCCACGGACCCTGCCTCCCCTCGTCCTAGTGACTTTGGGTGAGTAAACCACTGGACTTGGTGGCGGGGGTGGGCGGTTGGAAAGAACATATAGAGGTGCTCTTTCCTCCTGTCTCCTGTCCTGGAGAACATCCACCAGGCACCGGAGCGTGTCGGTTTGCTCCCTCATTAGTCCCAGCATTGTTTGGGTAGCCTGCTGATCTTCCTGCCGCCACCTGTCCTTGCGCGCTTCAGCCCTCTGCTCCCGTTCCCTGGCTGCTCGCTCGGACCGTGAGACGTCCTCTCTCCGCTGTGCCGCCTCCCTTCGGGACAACATCATCAATTCCGAGAACATGTCGTCCTGGGTTCTCTTTTTGCGCCGCCTTAGCTGTAGCAGCCCATGGGAGGGAGAAACACGGGTAGGGCGGGAGACACTCGCAGCTGCGGGATGAGGGAAAGGGAGTGAATTCCTCAGAAAGATACTTTTTGCAGAACAATGCCCATACTCTTTCACCGTGAATAGGACCAAACACAGTGGCTATCACATGTAAACGTACTACAAGGTCAAATATTATGCCTTAATGCTGAGTGTCTGGGGTCCCGGTATACGGATCCCTGAAGCCTTGCCGAACAGTGAAAATCACCTCTCTGAAGACCATGGTAAGGTTATGAGTTAGGACTGCTGAGAGATTGCTTCACAGCAGTGCTCTACTCCCATGTCTCACTCACTGTTCCTGGCGGCGGGCAGGCACTGATGCTGGCCAAACCGCTAATCTACAGCGACTTTCCTACCCCTCCCCCCCCCACTCCGCGTGGTCGCTCCCGGGAACCAAAACTGCCCGCGAACCGCTGATCATGAACGGCTCGCCTACCCTTCCCCCCCCCTCCGCGTGGTCGCTCCCGGGAACCTAAAGTGCCCGCGAACCGCTCATCATTAACGGCTCGCCTACCCTTCCCCCCCCCTCTGTGTGGTCGCTCCCGGGAACCTAAAGTGCCCGCGAACCGCTCATCATGAACGGCTCACCTACCCTTCCCCCCCCTCGTGGTCGCTCCATGGAACCAAAAATGGCCGCGAACTGCTCAGCATGAACGGCTAGCCTACCCTTCCCCTCCTCCCTTCGCGTGGCAGCTCCCGGGAACCAAGATCGCCCTCGAACCGCTGTTTCAGAACGGATCGCGTACCCTTTCCCCGGCCTCGTGTGGCCGGTCCCCGGAACTGTCCCTGCCCGCGCGCCGCTAAGTACTAATGGTTTGGCTCCCGAATCCCTAACACCACGCGTTAACGGAAACAGCCGGGTGTCTTTCTTTAAAGGGAAAAGGAAGCATTCACTATACTAATTATACCACTCATTCAAACCAGGACCCCATGACTGATATCACTCTGATGAGGATTACCGAGACAGAGAAATACTGCATGCTGCGTCAATGCCAGCAAACCCCGGGGCCGTATGCTGCCATGCTATGCAAGGCAATGATACCAGAGTACCTGCAGCTTGCATGGCGCGGGAAAGTATCCTACCATGGAGGAGACAATAAGGCCGCTCTCCCAGTGAACGTGCTAAACAAGCTCTCACTGTACCTCCAGGAGAGCTTCGCGGAGATCTCAGATGGGGATTACACCTCTATCCCCATACATATTGACAGACTTTTCGAATAGTTGCACGGGAAAGCGACTCCAAGCTGAAGCACATAACGCCAATTAAGCCACAGTTACACAGTGCTATCACACCATACCTATTGTATTGCAAATAAATGTCTAACACACTAACCTGATGATCCTTCGCCTGATTCCTGGTCAGGAATGCTGCCTTGGGAGTGTTCGTAGGGCAGCTCAGTCAGGGTGAGGAATAGTTCCTGGCTGTCGGGGAAATCAGCAGTGAGACCGCTGTCTAGTGCCTCGTCCTCCTCCCCTCTTTCCTCTTCTTCGCCGTCCGGGAAAACCTCCTCCGACGTGCCCATAGAGAAGACCCCGTCGTCGGAGTCCACAGACACTGGTGGGGTAGTTGTGGCAGCACCACCGAGCATGGCATGCAGTGCCTCGTAAAATCGGCAAGTGTGTGGCTGCAACCCGGAGAGTCCGTTGGACTCCTTGGTCTTTTGGTACACCTGCCGCAGCTCCTTGATTTTCACGCGGCACTGCGTAGCATCCCGGCTGTATCCTCTCTCCATCATAGCCTGGGATATTTTCTCATAAATCTTTGCATTCCGTCTTTTGGAACGGAGCTCAGCTAGGATTGATTCATCTCCCCACACAGCGATCAGATCCAAAACTTCCCGATCACTCCGTGCTGGAGCCCTCTTTCTACTCTGGGATTGCATGGTAACCTCTGCTGTAGAGCTCGCCACGATGTCCAAAGAAGAAATGGGATTCAAAATGGCCAGACAGGAAAAGGAATTCAAATTTTCCCGGGGATTTCTCTGAGTGGCAGGTCAGAGCATCCGAGTACAGATTACTGCCCTGAGCGTCCACTGAGTGGTGCACTGTGGGATAGCTCCCGGAGCTATTAGCGTCGAATTCCGTCCACAGTACCTCAAATTCGACATGGTCATTTCGAATTTGTCGCTACTCCCCTCGTCGGGGTGGAGTACCGAAATCGATTCAAAGAGCCCTTTATGTCGAAATAAACTGCTTCCTAATGTGGACGGGTGAGGGATTAAATCGAGTTAACACTGCTAAATTCGACATAAAGTCCTAGTGTAGACCTGGCCTTAGACCCCTGGTTCTAGTTTCTTTCCCATTCTAAAATCTGATTCTATCTCAAAAGGGTATAATGGTCCTAATCCCATATGTTAACAATAACTTCCTGTTAGAAACAGATTAGCTTCTTGCCCTCCACTCCTTGAAATTCCACCCAAAGGGTGAAAAATCTGAGCTGGTTGATTTTTTTTTTTCCCTCAAAAGATTTTTGCAACAATTTTTTTTTAAAATCCAGATCAACAAATATCTTGTTTTTCAGCAAAAAATGGGAACCCATAAAACAAAATTTGGTTAAAATGCTTGGGTCTTGGTTAAAAATAAATAGTTTTCAATTAAAATGTTTGATTTTTGAAAACTGACAATGAATTTATTTATTCATTATTATAATGGGGTCGTACTCACCACTCGTGAGCACCCCTTGTCTAGGGTGACCAGATGTCCCATTTTTAAAGAGACAGCCCCGTATTTAAGCCCTCCCGCAGGTGTTCCAACTTTTTTTAAAAAACAGGTAAATTGTCCCATATTTTTTGTCTCCTCCCCCCCCGCCCCAACCCCTGACCCCGCCCTGATCCCTCTCCCGCCCTCTGAACCCCTTGGTCCCAGCCTGGAGCCCCCTCCTGCACCCCAAATCCCTCATCTACAGCCCCACCCAGAGCCCACACCTCCAGCCGGAGCCCTCCCCTTCCCTCCCCCCAATTCCCTGCCCTGGCTGGAACCCCCTTCCGCACCCTGAACTCCTCATTTCTGGCCCCACTCCAGAGCCTGCACCCCCAGCCAGAGCTCTCACCCCCTCCTGCACCCCAACCCCAATTTCGTGAGCATTCATGGCCCACCATACAGTTTCCATACTCAGATGTGGCCCTCGGGCCAAAAAATTTGCTCACCTCTGGTTTAACCCTTTTCCTGCCCGTGTTGTAGCCGGGGGACAGGAGGCAGCTGGGTTATGTCCAGCAGCCTGGAGGAGGTGTTAGCTGCCTTTCAACACTGTGCAGGCAGGAAGGGACAAGCTGCTTCCAGCCACTGGGGAGCGAGGGTGGAAGAGATGAGCTCTGCAAAGACAGGGGCCAGGTCATCCTTCCCTCCCTCCTCCCCTGCAGCTGGAAGCAGCTCCCCTCCCTTCCCTCCCCCACAGTGCCAAAAGGCTGCTACTGGCCACATTCTGGTGTGAACCCTGGCAGAACCTCGGGGGAGGGGGGGCAGGTGACCCTGCCTGTTGCCTTGGGAAGATGCGGCTCCAGGTACCAGGAGAGTCGGGTTTGTCCCAGGGGCCCAGCCAGGCATGGAGGGCAGAGAGCGCCAGGCAGGGAGGATCAGGTCAGTCAGTCACCCATTCTGTGTGACAGAGGTGTAAAGGAGAGAGAGAGAGAGAGAGAGAGTGTGTGTGTGTGTGTGTGTGTGTGTGTGTTGAGACCTCTCCCCATGTGAATCCTAAAGCCTTAAAGCTAAGAAGGGAAATAAAAAGAATCCAACTACACAGAACTGTATTTCTTTTTAACCGGGCTCAGGCAACATGATGTTAATTTGAACGGTTGTACTGCATAGTTCTGATTGATTGCTGTTGAACTCACTTGAATACCAGTAATTTTACCGGGTGTTCCTAATCAGCATAGGGAAATATGGTCACCCTACCCTTGTCCAAGTACATGTGCCCGTGCACTCTCTCTCAGTTTGGGGTGGGTCTTTGGTGACTCAGCTCTCCAGTGGAGTCACATGTAGTCTGTATGCGAGATAAAAATCAAACCCGTTCCCGGATACAAGTCCAACTGGGCCTACCTCAAAGCCCTCAGTAATGTCTCTTTACCTGCAGCTGTATCCCTAGGCTCGCGCCTCAAACAGTCCAGCAGGGCCTATCACAGTACCCTGGGCCAAACTGTCTCTCAGCTCCTTCTGGGATCCCTCAAATTGTCTCTGCTCCTTCAGCAGCCCTGGCCCTGATATGGGGGAATGTCCCCCAGAACTTCCTCCTCAGAGACTCTTCACCTCTCTGGGACTTTCTGGCCCCAGCTCTTTAGCAGGGCCAGTAAAAGACTTCAGTTCCCCTTCTGGGGTCTATCAAAATCCAGGCCACTTCCCAGTGGCTGATTGTGATCCCCCCTCACACACCTCCTCCCTCTGGGAAATATTGAAAAACACATTTAAAAAAAAATCAGATAAAAGTTATTTGGATTTTCCATTGAGAATCTCAAACCCCAAACCAATGTTTTTGTTCTTTTAAAAAAAATTTTTTTGGTTTAAACAAATGAATGGTTTTTGAGAAACATTTTTGGTAATCAATAAACACATTGATTCATTTTCATTTTCCAATTTATTTTTTACCCCAACTCAAACATTTTAATTGAAAGCACATTTGAAAAATAAACTAGCCTTTTCCATCCAGCTCTCATTAGACAGCCTCCCTTTGAAAATGGTTCCTAAGACTGGTGTGAGCCATTGTCTTGGAGGTTTTATTTGTTTTGTTTTACAATTCAGCCCTGGCTGATGCTTGGACTGTAAATGATTCTTCATTGATTAAAACTTGCCCTTCTGCCCCCTCTACTTGATGTTGGAGCCTTTATGAAGCCAGAGGAGCTTTTTTATCTCAGCCACATCACAAGAAATGCCCTTTAGTTGGTTAAATATAGCAACAGCACTTGGATGTTCGTGGTTAATGCATCGGATCCTCCCCCCGCCCCGGTTTATTGACAATGGAGAAAGTTTGACCTTTACCTTAGAGTGCTCAGTGCCCTTTTCATTCCAACCCAATGACAGTCTATTCCCAGAACTGTAACGAGATTTCCTGCTCACGTTCATTTGCTAATGATGAAATTCCACCCCATGCCGAGCCAGCACGAAGTCTAGTTACAACTTACATCTCCAATTCAGCTCCCCAAATAGGCTATAAGTGGGTCTCACATGGCCTTTCACCCAGGGGTGAATTGCATCCAGCTTTTCAAAATACAACACCCCTTCTTCAATTATATCAACACCCAAAGCCATCAGGAGCTGTGCAGTCAGCAGGCCAGATGATGCAATGTTTTCCTGTTGTTGGCTAGATGCAGCTTGGACTGCTTAGACTTGTTTGGAACTCATGTATTTGGGTTACTGTGTCTCTCTCCTGTTTGGCAAGTGTCCCATACCAGAGGGTGCTGTTGCTGCTACTGATGCAGAACAGAACACATGGCCTTTTTTGTTGTTGTTAAAGCTAGAGGCAAAGGCCCAGATATTGAAAGGTATTTAGGTTCCTAACTTCCATTGATTTCCATGGGAGTTTGGAACCTAAATACCTTTGGGGATCTGGACTTGAGACACATTAGAGGGATTTTGTAACAGGATGGGCTGCCCCTTTAAAATCCCCAGGGCATTGGACCAGATAGCCCTCTTCAATTAGGAGAACCAGCTGGAAAGGGGTCAGGTGATCCCTATTATAGGTGCTGACTCTGTGGGTGCTCCGGGGCTGGAGCTCCCACAGAAAAAAAATAGCGGGTGTTCAGCACCCACCAGCCACAGCTGTTTGGCAGTTGGGGGAGGGTGGATAGCAGCGATCAGGGGGCAGGCGAGGGCCTTAGGGAGGGGGTAAGAAGATGCGGAGGAAGGGTGGGGCCTTGGAGGAGGGGCGGAGCAAGGATGGCGCCTTGGGGAGGGGGATGGGAAGAGGCAGAGTGAGGGCGAGGCTTTGGGGGAAGGGGCAGGCCTCAGGGCAGAGCGGGGGTGGAGCACCCCAGGGAAAAATAAAAGTCAGTGCCCACGATCCCTATAAAGGGCTGAGCGCTCCTGTCTCTGGCCCTTGAGCCGAGAGAGAGAAGGGTGCAGATGAAAAGCAGCTGGCTCCTGCAGCCTGTGCTTTTCAGGGGAAGAGCTGCGTCTTGTGGGACTTTGCGAGTTTTTGGTTCAAATCAACAAACGGTGCCGTGAGAGAAGGGCCTGAAGAAGTTCTGGGTGTGGTGTTTAACCCCTCCAGGGCTGAGCAAACAGGCCTGCTTTTCAGAAAACGCCAACACCTGCCCACTGATAATCAGACTCCTTGGAGGTGTCCCATGTCAGGCTCACCAAAATCATTAGCCAACCCGGAAAATATTGGCCAGGATCTGTACCTTAAGAGAGGTGTTTTTCTGCGTTATTTCTAGATGCAGAACTGCATTTTTCTTGTATGTCCATAGCAAGGTGAGGGATACTTGCTCCTTTGAAAATTATTAACACTTAATCTTAAAAGAAAGTTAACCAAGAGCAGCCGTAAGGAGCTTTGCAATAAAAGCACAGGTTATTTTAAAGGTATATGAATTAGATGATTCTGGAGATTTAATACCCCATCTAGCAAAAATGCATTTCAGCTTTTAGAGAAAAGTCTTCAAGAAAAATGCTCATTGAATTCATCTACCTGCCAATGCTGTAATTGTACCAACCCCAGTGTCATGGCGATAATATAGATGTGACGGCTCTCACTATGTTATGAGACGGCATTAGCTTCTGTAGGCTTTGGGCAGCCTGCAGAGTGGCAGATGTTAAAAGAATTGCTCCCTTCGGGTTACTATTTCTGCCCTGCCCTCGAGGATACATATCCAGGGGCCCTGCTCGCCTCTAAACAGGTTTGCTATCTGTGGCAGTTAGAATTGCACTCGCCACCATCCCACCCCCCAGGGAAGTGATCTTGCTCAACCGCCCAAACAAACAAAACAATTCTCAGAATTTGCAACCGCTGGGGGGTAGCCCCTCCCCCGTTTTCCCCTGTCTCTCCACCAGATATGGGGAAATAGTCAAGGGAGAAAAAAAAAACAGGTCTCTTTTTTTTACCTTATTTGGTACAAAAACTGCCCCAAAAAACGCGTCATTCTGGCCCCAAGGACGCGTCATCTTAGGTATATCTGTCTCGTCCCCCCGAGGGACGAGAGGGAAGGAACCGAAGATGCATACAAGTCACTAATTCGCAATTCGGGCCTGATCAACCCGAAACCTTTCCCAACTCAGCGTGTGCCGGCCGTAATGTTTGTATACGGGTTTGTATTTGTAAGTATTCTTTAATACCTTATTGTTTTAATATTTTGCTTTACCCCTTCCCCTTCAATTGTAATTCATTGTTGTAGAAGTATCCTATGTATTATTCCTCTAATTCTACTAGTCTGTGGCTCATCCCAAGTAATTATTGGGATTTAGAACAACTCCAAGGACTGTTGCTGTTTTTAATAGGAGTAATCTTGTTTTTTGCATTAATTGTGTATTGTAAACCTAGGTTATGAGTGTCATTGGCAATAAAGCTGAAATTTCTAGCCTTATTGCCTCGGTGTCTGTGTGGTTCCCATCCGCTCCAGGGGGGTTCCCTCCGAACATCCACGCGAACCTTAGTACTGTGCCCTGGTAGATAACAGGTGCACGCATACCCTCGCCCTGCCAGGTGGCCCTCGAGGGTACTCGCTTCCACAGCAGATTGTGAAAAAGGGATTGAAAGGCACCTCAGCAGACATTTGCTTGCTTAGCAATATTTAGGATGTCAAAGGACCTGCCGAAATGCTTCTGAATGATGTAGATCACACACAGACGGCTCAACTTATTTGCCTTAAAGCTGTGTTTGATCGTGTCTTAAGCATGTCTACAGCATTCGGATACAATGCTAATGATGATGATGTGGAGGAGGAATTATTTCCCGTTATGGAATGACCTTAGACTAGGCACAGTGGATGTAAATGGAGGCTAAGTTAAAAAAAGGGTTAGGAGCATTTGTTCAAAATCCGGAGAGCTGTTGACTTCATCCATGCCCATATCCTTTATTGTTTGCTAGGTGGAAACTTGAGCATGTGTGTATTGTGGTTATTTGTGTTACCGTCGCAGCGAGAGGCCCCAGCTGAGGCTATGTCTGTGCTTCAAATGCTATCTCCCATCACTGAGTGAATCCACATCCCTGAGAAGCAGGAGCTAGGTTGATGGAAGAATTCTTCCAGCGCCCTACTGTTGTCTACACTGTGGGTTAGGTCGGCTGAACTACCTATCTCAGGGGGGTGGATTTTCACAGAGGATGGGAGGGCAAACAGAGAGAAGGAACTTGCCCAAGGTCACCCAGCAGGAGAATGGTAGAGCCGGCATCGAAACCAGGTCCCTACATTCTAGGCCAGCAGCTTGTCCACTAAACTATGCTGCCTCTCAGATGGCGAAGTGGTAGATCTCACTGGGAGCCTGGAAGGGTGGATAAAGCCTCCCACACCTCCCTCCATGTTGAATTCATGGGGCCTCCAGTGCTGGACCTACGCAGGGCCTGGTCCTCTCCCTTTCAACTCAGTGGAGAGGCTCCTATTGACTTCAATGAGTATCGGAACGGGAGCACCTGCCCAGCACCCTGTCTGAAAGCTGGACTCTGGATTTGCCTCATTATTTGTAAGGCAGAACTGAAGCTAAAGACCCCCAGCTCAGTACTCAGAATCAGACAGATCCCAGTTGTCGTGTCCTGGTTGGGGCTGGCTCCGGCCCCATCACCCAAGCGGCTCAGCGATGCCGGCCCGACCTCCGATTCAAACACATGCAACGTTCAATATTAATAATCTGGAAAAGTGAAAATACTCCAAACCGCTGAATTTTAAAGACTAATCAAATGAGTAACCACATTTAATCCCATGGACCGATGGTCTGGGGAAAGCCAATGCACAAAAATGCAAAGGCTTGAAGATGATACCTGGTCACCTTTTGAGTTCAGTTACATGGGTGTAAATCTGGAGTAAATCCACGGCCATCCATGGAGTTTCTCACAGCAGTGTAGGGCTTGATCCAGTTCCCACCAAAGGGTAGCCGAGGCAGTGTATCCAGTGAAAACACTGGTCTGTGACTCAGGTCTCCACACTCTCCCTGTGTGACTTCAGGCAAGTCACTTGATCTCTCAGTGCCAAGCAAAGAATTCTCACTCGTCTGTAGTTTCTCATGGATTTCACGTGGTCCCAGGGGTACTTCTGAGACAGTGTACTATACGCCCCTCTTTGTTGAGCTCCCCTGGGTGCCCAGTTGCTCTTTCAGCAGTGTGTCCCAGTGGAGAGAGCCCTGGACTGGGACTCAGGACAGGGTTCCACTCCTGCCTCTGCCACAGGTCTGCTCGGTGACCGTGGGTGAGACACTTATCCTCTGCAACAAAGTCAGGCTGGACAGCTGGCAGAGGGTGGTGGAAAGCAAGGTATGTTAGACCTAGAATGATAAAGGCCCTTTTCCCTTCAATAACACATGCCCGGGGGGCGGAGGGGGGTAGGGAAAGATATTCCCCTATGTTTTGTTTGTGAATTTTACTTTGTTTTTTTGTTTTTGTTTGGTGATCCTGCCTCGAGGCCTACCTGGAAAATATTGGGAAATAACCCCAAAGTGAGAGAATAAACACCATCTAGACAGGGAATGACTTACTGCAGGCTCCCACCAGCAGAGGACTATCCCAGGGACAACATGGTGAGGGCGCTGGCCCAGGTCACAGCGGAACAACAAGAGGCTACCAGAGTCCATATAGCCACGCAAAAGGAATCTGTATGGGTACAACAAGAGACAAATCAACTGCTGATAAACCAGGCAGCCCAGGACTGAGCCACCAGGAGGTGATAAAACAGCTGAAAGCCCTGACTGCTCTGGCAGGTGGCCATGATGGGACCTGATCCCTAAGGGCCAGCAGTTACAAAAGATGACAACGGAAGAGTACATGGAGGCGTACCTTCTCATATTTGAAAGAAAGGCCCTTAGGTTATCTGACGAACCTGAGGCTGGACCCAGTTCCACTGAGACCAATCCTGGGGGTGAAACAGAAGCAGGTCCCCTTGAGTTTGGACATATTGGTCCCTCATACAAGAATTTGAGGCAGGACAAGTCAATGATCCCCTGTATCACAATATCAGAGAAGAGGTCATTGAGGTAAAAGGGGGCCCAGGGGAGGGGAAAACCAAAGGCTCAGGGCCATTGTCACAGGGTCACACACCACACTAGCACCTCCTGCTGGCCGTTTTGGGAATTAGCTCTGGTCAGAGGGTGTGCCCTCCGGTGGCGGTGGCTCTCCCGTCCTTGTCTCCGTCTGCAGACCCACTGCAGTTCCAGTCTCTTTGCCTCTGCTTCGTGACACAGCCCTCCGGCCGCGTCACAATCCGGGTGCCCCCTTCCGGGAGACTCCTTCCCCAACAGTCTAGCCGCTCCTCACAGTGGCTTGGCAGTCCACAGCCTGGCTGCTTTTTCAGCAGTGAGTGGGGGGCACAGGACCCAGGCCTGCCCACTACTCTGGGTCCCAGCGCAGGGACCCTATAACCAACAGCTTCCCGCTGCCCCTCCTTTCTTTGTCCACCAGTCTGTCTCAGTTCCCTGGGCCACTTCCCCGCAGTTTCTGCACCTTCGGCTCCTGCCTCTGCCTCCTTCACCCTCTTCAAGGCCTTCAGCCTGTAAGTCCTAGCAGCCCTGTTCACGGAGCTAGTCTCTGCAGCCCTCTAGGAAACCAGTCCCCTCCCTTGGGCTTCCTGCAGCAGACTGCCTTGCTCTGGCCTGCAGCTTCCTTTTATACGGGCTGGCTGGGCTCTGATTAGCTGGTCCAGCTGCCGCCCTAATTGGCTGCAGCCACTGCCCTAATTGTCTGTTTCCTTGCAGCCCTCCAGGCTGGGTTTTAACCCTATCAGAGTCAGCGCAGGGCAGACTCCCCGTCACAGCCATATTCATGATAAAAGGGGACCTATTATATAGAATAGCCTGAATACAGGAGCAAGAACTGGAGCAGCGTCTGGTACCTTAAAAACACCAGTGGGCAGTATTAGACCTAGCCCATAGTCATTTATTCAGGGGAGATTTAGGAGTGGATAAGACCCGAGATAGAATGCTATGGAGTTTCTTTTGGCCAGGAGTCTATATGGAGGCCCAACGCTATTGTGCCTCCTGCCCAGAATGCCCATTGCATGGCCCACGACCTCACTTAATGGCCCCTTTAGTATCCCTACCAATTATTGAAGTTCTGTTCAAAAGGATAGCCATGGACCTGATAAGCCCTCTGGAGAAGTTGGCCCGAGGCCATCAATGTGTGCTCATTGCTCTGGACTATGCCACCCGATACCCAGAAGCCATATCCCTGAGAAACATGATATCCAAGATGATAGCCAAGGAGTTAATTCAAATTTTCTCTATAGTAGGAATACCCAAGGAGAGTCTGGAAGATCAAGGAATCCCCTTCGTGTCAAAATTGGTGAAGGACCTGTGCATGATGCTCCAAATGTGGGTCCTGCAACCCTCAGTCTACCATCCACAGACTGACAGCCTTGTCGAATACTTTAACAGGACGCTGAAGAGCATGATATTGAAAGCAGTGAGTTGAGATGGGAAAAATTGGGATACCTTGCCACCCTACCTGATGTTTGCTATAAGGGAAGTTCTCCAGATTTCCACTAGGTTTTGCCGCTTTGAGCTGCTATACGGTCGCCTTGGATGTTGCCAAGGAGGGCTGGAAAGACCAGCCTAACCAGAGGAGGAATGTCATTGAGTATGTGATGCAGCTGTGGGACAGAATCGTTCAAGTCACCCCCATAGTGTGGGAACATATGGAAAGAGCACAAAAGGCCCAACAGACCTATTACAATGGCTGAGCAAAGGTCTGGAAATCCCAGATGGGGTATTGGTTAATGGTGTTTGTGCCCACAGCTGAAAGCAAGCTCTTGGTCAGATGGCAGGGGCCAGATGAAGTAATAGAAGAAAGGGGGAAGGTTGATTATTAGATTTGATAGCCTGATCGCTGGAAGTAGGAGCAGATCTACCAAGTCAACCTATTGAAGCCCTGGCAAGATAGAGAAGTTTATGTGGTCAGCCTAGAAACACCACCCCAAGAAAGTAAAACTCAGGGATAGGTGAGCATATCTTTCTAATTGACCCCTAAACAATGGGCAGAGGTAATCAAAATGATTGGCCAAAACCATGCTGTGTTCTCAGAGGAGCCAGGCAGAACCATAGAAGCGCATCACCACATCATCACAGATCCCAGATTAAAGGTGAAGTTTAAACCATACCAGATCCCAGAGGCAAAAAGAGAGGAGATCAGTACCAAAGTTAAGAGGATGCTGGATATGGGAGTCATTGAGGAGTGCCCTAATCAGTGGTCCAGTCCAATTGTTCTAGTACCTAACCAGATGGCACCATGAGATTCTTCAATGACTTCCGAAGATTAAATGGATGTCCCAGTTCGATGCCTATCCCATACCTTGGATAGATGAACTAATTGACCAATTGGGAAAAGCACGACTCTTGTTCATCCTTGACCTGATCAAAGGTTATTGGCAAATCTCTCTGGCAAAGGAAGCCAAAGAGAAGACTGCTTTTTTTACGCCATAAGGGTTGTACCAATACACTGTCCTCCCTTTTGAATTACATGGGGCTCCAGCAACCTTCCAGTGGCTCATGGATCAGCTGTTACATCCACTTGTCAGGTATGCCACCACTTACCTAGAGGATGTGGTCATATACAGCCCAGACTGGGGGACACACCTAGAAAAGGTGGAGGCAGAACTGGATGCCCTCAGGAAAGCGGGTCTCACTGCAAATCCATCCAAATGTGCAATAGGGCTAGTGGAAGCCAAATACGTTGGGTACTTTGTGGGGAGAGGCATAGAGAAATCCCAACTGAACAAGTTGGAGGTGATATAAAGTTGGCCCCAACCGATTTGGAAGAAACAGGTCAGAGCATTTCTGGGGATAGTGGGTACTACAAGTGATTCATTCCCCACTTTGCTATCAGAGCATACACCCTTTGATGGACCTGATAAAAGCCTGGGACCCAGACATAGTGAAATGGACCAGTGCAGTTGAAGAAGTTTTTGCAGGTCTGAGGACCACCCTCTGCAGGAATCCAGTGCTAGCAGCCCCAGCCTTTGAGAAGGAGTTTATACTGCAAACGGATGCCTTAGAGCAGCGGTGTCCAATAGAAATTCGGTGCTAGCCACACTGCTAGCCACACTTGTGGTTTTGAATTTTTCTTATTAGCCACATTATAAAAAAACCACATTAAGCCACATTATAAAAAAGCCACATGCATTAGCCACAATTCAATAGCCTATTAGCCACATGGGGCTAGTGGCTAATGGATTGGACACCACTGCCTTAGACTGAGGTTGGGTTGGGAACCATACTTTCTCAAATGTTAGGAGAGGAAGAACACCCAGTCTTGTACCTTAGTAGGAAACTCTTTCCCAGAGAGCAAAAGTATGCTGTGGTAGGGAAGGAAAGCCTTGCAGTAAAGTGCGCCCTTTGATACTACCTACTCAGACGGAATTGTACCCTCATCACAGACCATGCTCCCCTGAAATGGATGCATCGGCACAAAGAAAGGAATGCAAGGATAACAAGATGGTTGCTATTGTTCTAACCTTTCCACTTCAAAGTGGTACACAGGGAAGGGCTCAGGCATGGCAATGCGGACGGCCTGTCAACGGTGCACTGTTTGTTGGCCCAAGTAGCCCAACCCTACGGTGTTGAGCAGGGAATAAACCCCAAGTGGGAGCATAAACACCGTTTAGAGTGGGGCTGACTTATTGCAGGCCCCCACTGTCAGAGGGGAAAGCACTGAGCCCCACAAGGTGGAGGAGGTGCCTTACTGCTCTGTGCCTCAGTTTCCCCAGCTGTAAAATAGGTATACATTCCTGACCTCTTTTGTGGAGCGCTTTGACATCCATGCTGAAAAATGCTAGATAACAGCCAGGGATTATTATTTTCAGATGGGTTTGGCCTTTTTATTTGCCTTGTTTTGTTGGGTCATAAATTACTCAGGTGAAAAATATCCCCTTCTCAGCGTCCTGCTGGATTTCAGTACCATTTGGAAGAACCAGTTTATGCACAACCTACCATAATTGTCACAGCAGGATAATGGTTTATGCCATGGCTGATTAGACTGAGTTAGTGTCTATAACCTAGTGTGTGTAATGCTTGCTAAGGAGATATAGTACGTTACGTACAATATATTACTACAAGCAGCCACTGTCACTTGGATACATGCCCATGAATTAATATCCATCGAGCGCTGGCATTTCTTTGCATGTGGAGAAAAATAATAATTGTTTGCACTTGTCTCAGGCCTTTCATCCAGTGATCTCAGAAGCTCTTCTCAGGCAATTAATTCATTCTCGTAACAGCCCTCTTGGGTACTTTAAGGATATGTAAAAAGAGGAATACACATAACAGGCCAGATTCTCCCTGTTTATTTCATCCCCCACTGTTCTAAACCCACCCTGTAGCCTTCAGGGTAGAGAGAAAGTCAAGGAGGACACAGGACCTGGGCAGAGCATTACTGTACTTTGGCTATTCCCAGGTGGTATAGTGGGCCCTAGGGTCATAGCTAGCTGTTGTAGATTAGAGCAGCCTCAGGACTGCTCTTAAATACACACCATGCTAGGGCTGGCATAGAACTGGCCCCAGAGCAAGGGCGCCATGGCCAGCTCCTTTGCAGCCTCAGTGAACACAGGACACAGTTAAGAATCTGGCTCATCAAGAGGTAGGCCCAAAGTCAGTGATGGCTTCAGAAGTAAAAAAGTCTTGGCTCCCAGTCTTCAGATCTAAACTGCTGGATGACACCCCTGTCTACAGATAAGGCTTCATTCTGTTGCCAGGGTGAACTGTGTGTAGACCTCTGTGTGACGGGGTGTATTTGCCCCTCACTGGAGACAAAGGATTCCTGCATTCTTGGCAGCAGAAACCACACCCCCTCACCTCTGCTGGGCATGCTCCAACTACTGCTGCAGTATAAAAGGGAGCAGCTCAGTTCAGTCTGGACTGACTTGTGAGGAGGAAGGACACACCTCACTGGCTCCAGCCAAGGAGCAGCTGGAATCCCAGACCACGGGGGCAGGAGATGCTGAGACCCAGATTGGTGTCCAGGTACCCGCGGATGCCCCAGGGAGATTGCAGTCCCTGGGAGCAGTGCCGCCCGAGGGGCCCAGAGACTCTGAGGACACCCAGGCTTCAGGAATCATGGTGGAAAGTAGCTCAGGAAGGGATTAGCCAGTTGGCATGTTTTGGGCGGATTCCCCGCAGACATAATGGTGACTCCATTTGCCACTAACAGGGCCCAGGGCTGGGACCCAGTGGAACAGGGAGGGCCTGGGTCCCCCTACCCTGGTGCTTCTTTTGGGGGGTGTCCCACCAAACCCCCTCCTATTGACTCCAGCCATTAGGCTGCACTTCCCTGCAGCCCTGGGGAGTCCTATTACTCCGGCCATTGGGCCACGCATCCCTAAGGTGAAAGGCAGCCATACTGACTTAACTGCGGGGCTACCATGCCCTTACCTACCCCAAGAGTAACAGGGTGTACTTGCCCTGTGACACTCCCGTTTACCAGGTCTTCTCAGTGTAGGAGTGAGTGAAGGGGGAAAAAATCATGCCTAATGTCCCCTTGACTTCCATGGGTGTCTCACCCCACAGATCGGGCTGCAACAACCATGCTGCTCAGAGCTCATGGGCCTAGCAGTATTATCCTCACCCCCACCTCAAGGACTGGGCCTCCCTCTGTCAGCAGCTTCCCTGACAGCCAAGTTTTACTCAGCATGAGAAAGCTGGGGAGAAACTGGGTCTAAATAGCCAAAGGCAGCTGATGGTCATGAGACTCTTGCAAACAACAGCTGGGCAGAGACACCGTGCTGGGGGCACCACGCTGCTGCTGCTGCTGCATCACACACAGCTATGTCCTCTTTGTCCCGGCAAGGTGCCTGATGGAAATGGTAACCGGAGACGGTCCTGTTCTCTGCATCAACAGAGAAATGGCACCCGGCCGCCCAGCCTTGTGTCACTCAACCACACCCATGCAGAGGCTTCTCTGCCAAGGAATGAGCCTGGGCTGGACCCAGAGCTGGAGCAAACCAGAAGATGGGCCCTCAGGGAGTCAGCACATACTGAAGCAGCTCTTGGGCAAGGCATGCACCAAGGATGGCAGTGGCAGGACGGGGTTGTGGGGGTGGGAGAGGAACAGTGTTTCTGTGGATGCAGCCATTCCCCAGGAGCCAGCTAGGAGCAGCAGGGAGGCCCAGCTGCCCATCCCCTCAGACCAGGATGTGAGCAGGGGCCATGCCCTGTGGGACGCCAGGGTCCAAGTGGTTCCCCCACTTCAGCCAACGTGTCCTGGGGAGGATGAACGAAGGTCCTGGGAGCAGAGCAGAAGTTCCCCGCACCCTAGGCAGGCAAGACTTTCACCACCCACTGTGCCCCAGGGACATCATCAGACTCTGCTTCCTCCAATCCTATCCTCTCCTTGCTGATTGGCTGCGTGCTTTAATCTCCTTCTCCATCACGCCATGGCCAGCCTCGCCCTCCGAGCCTTGTCCCCTCTTCCCTTCCCTTCTTTCTCCCCTTACTGTTCCCTGTCCCTTCCTTCCTTCCAGTCCTTTGCGCCTATCCCCTGCCCCACCCCTCCCTGACCGCAGTAGTCTTGCTGTGGAGCTGACATGGCACATGCCAGCCATCCCCCGATCACAGCGTTGGTGCATTGGGTCCCTTTTCCCGCTCATGTCCCTTAGGCCCCAATCCTGCAATGAGCGCCATGCAAGCGGAAGGGTCAGCTCACACGGAGCCGGCTGCTGGATCAGAGCCTGTGACAGCCTAGGAGCAGAGACTACGGGTTCCAATGGGTTTGTACAGAGCCCAGCCTCACAGGGACCATCCTGACTGAGGCCCTTACACTATGCCATAGCCATGTTGTAGTCACACGGAGGAGCCTCAGCTGAGATCAGGGCCCCTTGTGTTAGGTGCTATGGCCCAGAGCCTCAAAGGAATGTAGGCACCTAACTCCCATGGAGTCTAATGAAAGTCAGGAGCCTAAACAGGGTCTGGGTGTTCAGAGACCTAGTGCAAAACAGTCCTTGTTCTGAGAGGTTACAGTGTAAATAGGTGAGATGGACAAAGAATGGGAGAACGGAACACCGGCTCAGTGACACAGTGGGGAATTACTGGCTAGGTGGTCGTACTGCTGAAAAGGAACCGGGGGGAGGGTGTTACAGTGGATCACAAATTGGGTATGAGTCAACAATGTGCAAAATAGGGTAATGTCATTCTGGGGGGTAGTAACAGGAGTGTCCTCTGTAAGTCATGGGTGGTAACTTTCCCTCTGTATTCAGCAATGGTGAGACTTCAGCTGTGTCCAGTTCTGGATGCCAAACTTTAGGAAAGATGTGGACACAATTGGAGAGAGTCCAGAGGAGAGCCATGGGTTTGGAAAACCTGACCTATGAAGAAAGGTTAAAAACACTGGGCATGTTGAGAAAAGACGACAGAGTGGGGAGCTTGTTAATAGTTTTCAAACCGGTTAAGGGTTTCTGAGCAAGTCAGGCTGGATGGCTGGCAGAGGGTGGTGGAAGGCAGGTACATTAGCCATAGAAGCTGAAAAAGAGTTACCTCAGGTCAGCTAGGGACATCTGAGTCCAGTGACTTAGCCTGGGATCTTTAAAAACCCCTTCTCAGAGGAGAGGAGAGACAAGCAGCAGGGAGAAAGGCTGCTCCAGGGTGGAGAGCTGCTCTCCTCTCTCCAGGGGAAGCTGCCTGGCTGCCTCTTTAGGGGAAGGACTGGCATCCTGAGACCAATAACCAGGCCACACATACCCAGAGAAGGGGTAGGAAAAGGTATCCCCCTTTGTTTTGTGTGATTAATTTGTTTCTTTTTGCTGGGCGGAGGAGCAGTCGTTGGGCCTGCGGAAAATATTGAGAAATAAACCCCAGGTGGGAAAACAAACAGCATGGGGGGAGGGATAGCTCAGTGGTTTGAGCATTGGCCTGCTAAACCCAGGGTTGTGAGTTCAATACTTGAGGGGGCCATTTGGGGATTGGTCCTGCTTTGAGCAGGGGGTTGGACTAGATGACCTAGTAAGGTCCCTTCCAACCCTGATATTCTATGATTCTATCAGGAGTAGGGCTGACTTACTGCTGACCCCCGCCCACTGCGAGAGGGGGAAGTGCTAAGCCCCACGAGACAGAGGACGTGCTCCGCCACAGGCTGTTAAAGAGGATGGTGATCAGTTGTTCTCCATATCCACTGAAGTTAGGACAAGATGTAATGGGCTTAATCTGCAGCAGATATTAGGAAAACCTTTCTAACTAGAAGGGTAGTTAAGGTCTGGAATAGGCTTCCAAGGGAGATTGTGGCATCCCCATCACTGGAGGTTCTTCTGAACAGGTTGGACAAACACCTGTCAGGGATGGTCCAGATTTATTTAGGCCTGCCTCTACGCAGGGGACTGGACTAGATGACCTGTTAAGGTCCCTCCCAGCCCTACCATGTCTATGACACCTTGCTCTGTTGTGAGTGATCCTCTCCTGACCGGTTATGCTGGCTTCCAGGCAGTTTACACCAGCAAAGCACCTGCACTGAACCAGAATGACTGATCTCACGTCACCCCTTTCTTCCCCAGTTCCAATGCAGTGAGGCGCAGACTCTTCATATCCTATTCACTTAGCCCCTGCTGGATTGAACTCTTGGTTCAGAAGCTCCCAGCTGGATTCGATTGTAAAGTCGTTAGCATATTCAGTAAATCAGGAACATGAAAACACTATGTTCTGCATCTGCTTCCTTTAGTTTCTGGCTTTTGGTGGACTAGGATGCTTCCGTCTTTGGTCTCCAGCCATGAGATTGCTTCTCTCTGATTAACTAGAAAACCATGTGGTAGTTTGAGTTATTTCAGTATCATGCAATGTTAATACTGGAACAGCTGGTTCATAATAGGGATGATACTTTATTCTGGATTAATTCCTAGAGACTCCCATTAAAATACTGCTCTTAAAGAAGGCAGATGCTTTTTTTCTCCTTTAGTTGAAAGATATCATGGGCTGTGTCCTTTTCACCAGTAAATGTTAAATACCAGTTTGGTGCCCACAATTCAAGAAAGATGTTGATAAATTTGAGAGGGTTCAGAGAAGAGCCACAAGAACAAATAAAGAATTAGAAAATATGCCTGATAGTGACAGAATCAAGGAGCTCAATCTGTTGAGCTTTACAAAGAGCAGGTTATGGGATGACTTGATTATAGTCTATAAGTTCCAATACTGGGAACAAATAATGGGTTCTTCAGCCTATCAGAGAAAGATACAACACAATCCAATGGCTGGAAGCTGAAGGCAGACAAACTCAGACCTGGAAATAAGGCATAAACTTGTGACAGTGAGTAATTAACCATTGGAACAATTTACCAAGGGTCGTGGTGACAACTGACAATTTGTAAGTCAATAGTGGATGTGTTTCTAACAGATCTGCTCTAGGAATTATCTGGGGGACGTTCTATGGCTTGTGCTATACAAGATGTCAGACTAGATGATCACACTGGTCCCTTCTGGTCTTGGAATCTATTATATGCATTTGTAAAGCTCTAATGCCAGTGGGTGGGACTTCCCCCTTTGCAGAGGGCCAGCCAAGCCTTGGAAAGTGACTGAAGTCCTCACAAGGTACAATGACTAAAGCCCTATTTTCAGGATTTATGGGACATTTCAGCACTGCGTAGGCCTTGTGCATGGGGCAGGGAGCCTCACGCAATGGAAAGACATAGCCACTCATTTAAAAAGGGTTTGGTGCATTAAGCTCAAAGTACATTGCTAGGCAGTGACCAGCACAGCCTAGGTGGTGCCTAAAATGTACCACCCCAAAAGTGGGGTAGAGACACCCTTCAGAGATGCAATTCCTCCCCTGCTTTTTCCTTGCTCTGGGGGAGGGGGAGCAATTTGCTGCTGACTATTAGCAGCGGCAAACTACTAGGACTTCCCTCCACGCAGTGCTGGTTTGTTCCTCTGGCTACCAAGTGCTGGTTTGTTCCTCTGGCCACCAAGTACAGGGAGGGAGCCCACTCCCTGACCACCTACTGTGGGGAGGAGGTAAATGGGTAGGTAGCTCTGCTTACTTCAGGAAGAGTGCTTACGTTTGTGAAGGCGTGTGGTCCAAGCTCTTAACCACTGTTCATTCACCATGACTCTAGGCAAGAGACTCGCCAATGCTTTAGCCCACAGTAGAATTTGCGGGACGTCTGGAGTGGGAGTGAAATAAGTCACTTGCAGAGCAAGCCCCTGCACGGAATTTGCCACCATACGCGGGCAATTGGAGGCCTGTCTGACAAACTTCAACAAGCCACTAAATGGATAAGGCTTGTGCAGATGAGGCTTATTTTACTCATTCCCCTGTAGCGCCTGTGTGTGCCAAGCACAGCACAACAGCCGTAGTGTGGAATTATTCCCCTCCACTCCCCATTTAGCTTCACAAAGCCAATCAGCGCCATGACTCTGCAAAACGGCACGAACAGAGCCGAGAGGGTTGGCAGAGATCCTTCTATTTTCATCTGCAAGAATAATTATCTGCTATGCTCGATGCGCATCAGGCTGGTTTGTGTGTTTGATCCATGTTGTCATCAGAAGATTAAATTTTGTGAAAAGGATTAGATGGAGAAATGGCACATGCTCTTAAGGAACCGTCGAGCGCAATTCATTAATGACAAGCAACGTGGAGTTAAAAGGCAGACAAGTGTCTGGAACAATGCTTGTTGTGCTTTAAAGGGATTTGGAGCACATTAATGTTTGTGCATTTAAGTCCTTGAATCCCAAAATGATTTATCTCTGAACATGGGACTTTTCTCTCCTTCTAATCCACACTGTGAGAATATATAGTAAATGAAATGAATTTTCTCATTACTATATGTCTCATTTTAGATAAGGACAGCTCATATAAGAAGACAATAGAAGAGGATTATATTAGTTTAGCACATCATCTGTTTTCCTGGAAGATATTTGTTGAGATACTCAGATTTAAAGGGAACTAAATCCTGGAGTCAGCAAAATACTTAAGCACATGCATAAATCCCCCTAATTTCCATTATATTTCAATATGTGCTTAAAGTCCAACACAGACTCAAGCATGTCCTCAAAGTTAAACCTGGGCGTAAGTGTTTTGCTGACTCATGGTCTGTATGCTGGTCATTCACTTCTGACAGTAATTGCATCGAAATCTAGAATCCTTTGACTTCTGTAAGCACCTTCCTGCTGTAGTGGAGTCTGCAATCTGTTTGATGACACCTTAATCCAGGCAGACCCATGGTGGGAACACTGCAGCACAAGGTGCTTCCTGCAGACTGCATGACACATACAGAGGGCGGTAGCGTAGCCAGGGTGGGAGCAGGGGGAGCGGCTGCTCCCCCCTGTGAGCAGAAGCGCCGCCGCCCGAGCCCCGCTGCCGGAGCAGGGCTCGGGCGGCGCTTTAAAAGGCCCGCTGCTCCCCGCGGCTGCAGGATCCGCGGGCCTTTTAAATCCCCGCCCGAGCCCGGCTCCGGCAGCGGGGCTCGGGCGGTGCTTAAAAAGGCCCAGGGCTCCTGCCACTGCCCGAGCCCCGGCGGCTGGAGCCCCGGGCCCTTTAAATCACTGCAGGGGAAGCTGATACGGTCCAGCACGGTGCTGGCTCTTGCCGGTACACCAGACCGGACCGTGTCGCCGGGTGAGTACAGGGGGAGTGGGGAGGCGCCTTTTTATAGCACCGCTCCCCCTGTGCTCCGGACCTGGCTACGCTACTGACCGGGGGTGTGTGTGTGCTCAGCATCCAGGATAAAGAACCTCAGAGTCCCCTCTCTTCTGTGTCACAATGCTCTCAATGCAGTGTAGTAGCCCTGTCGGTCCCAGGGTCTTAGAGACGCAAGGTGGGGGAGAGGATATCTTTTATTGGACCAACTTTCTGTTGGTGAGAGAGACGAGCGTTCGAGCTTACACAGAGCTCTTCTTTAGGTCTCCATTCCATCACATAGCATCTGCTGTGCTTCATGCATGGTTTGATTTAGCCGTATTGAATCAAAGGGGTTTCCAGACCTCCAGTGGTTTGACCTTCAGTGCAAAATCCTCTTTGACAGTGTTCCCGGCCCTTTGTGACCTAAAGCCATGGACAGCCGGTCAGGCAGCGCAAGCTGGCTCTGCGTGAGGGACAGCAGCACACTGGTTCCTCAGAATGCCTCTTTGTGTGGCTTCTGGGCGCCTGCTCCCCTTACAAACCAGGTCGGACGGGGTGCACGATCCCCACTCCGCACTGGTATCATAGGGGCAGTTTCTGCACTGGACATTCGACCACCTGCCCAGCTGCCCTTTGATTGGATGTGCAATTGTGGGGAGGAAATGAAAGGCGTAAGGAGACTCTGCTTCCACTGGCCTCATGTGCAGCCCGGGTAAGGGCTAGAGAGAATGCCAGTCCCTGTGCTCGGAGGGGAGGCACTGCCTCTAATCCCTTGGGGGGGAGGGGCAAAGGTGGAGCTACAGCTGTGCTCCTTCTTCTCACTGGCCAGTGCTCCAGGAGCTGAAGCATCCTGGTGCATTGAGGCAGAGTGGCTCTCCGGGATGGGCCTGCCTTGCTGCCAATGCAGGGCCATGCCTTGATATCACGGTCCAGGGAAGGAGGGGTGGAGAAGGGAGGGGTGGGGCCATGGTTGTACATGGATCCCTGGGGAGATTTCCTGCACCCCGCGAAGAGTGGAGCAGTGGGTGCCCTCCCGCTGTGCGCAGGAGGGATTCTCTCTCCCTGCAGTAGGATCCTTCTCAGAGCTCCACTGGGGAGCTGCAGTGATTGACACAGGGGCTTGCTCTGCAAGCTGCTGATTTTACTCCCACGCTGGCTCCTGGAAGTTAAAAATAGAGCTGGTCATAAAATTTCCAGCATCAGTTTTCCATGGGAAAATGCAGGTTTGTCGAAATCGAAACCTTGCAGGGGAACATCTCCATTGCAACAAAATTCTGACGGAAGCCAGACTGGCTTCCTGCCAGCTTACCTGCCTCCGAGCCGGGGCTCTCAGGGCTCGCAGGGACCCTGCTGCAGATGAGCCAGAGCTCCAGGCCACTCGGGGAGCCTGGGAAATATTTCCAAATGGTGGCAAGGGAATGTTGGGGTTTGGGTTTCTTTTGCAGGAAATTTCAGAATTCTCATTCCAAAGGACATTTCAAAATGTGGGTCCGCTTCGCAAGGAAATCTTTGTCTGGAATTTCCCGATGTGACCCACAAACGTCTTGGTGCCAACTGTCAGAGGGCACGTGGTTACAGAGGGTTACAGGCACCCCCTGGGTTCACCAAAGGGTCAGGTGAGGTCTCTACTGAAAGCCTGTGTCACACTGATCATCATCATCTGGGAAATGTTATGTGCAGATAACGTGTAAGGAGCTATCGCATATATTGGAAATGACGTTCCTATGGCCTTGTCGTTAAAGGCAGGCCACTCAGAGGCAGAGTGCTCGCCCTGGCTGACCACTGTGCACTGTGTGTCTTACAGTGAGGTCTGTTGGCATCTTGAGTCAAATGCTAATGCATAGATTGCAGGTGCAGGAGGAAAAAACCAAACAGCAAAGATCATCCTGTTTACAAGTAAAGACAATGAAATTTTGGGGTGTAACTGGGGACATGCAGGTACACTGGGCATCCTTCAGTCTGGGAAGACAAGCAGCCAGCAGGTTTGATCTTATGAAAGGGGGATCTTAGCCATCCTGGTTGAAATCAGTGGGAGAAGGACTTGGGGTAAGCTATCCTGTAGGAGACAGGGACTGGCTTATGAGTTGAGGCATAAAAGTGCTATAATTTTATTTTTATGTGTAACTATTTGTTTCCAATATTCTTACTTGCTATCATTTGAATCTCTGATCTTTGCTAAAGAACTGATTCTTGTTTTCACTATAAATGTACCTAAGTGCTGTATGCCAAGCAGAGTGCTGATCCTGAGTTGAAGCTTGCAAGCCGGTGTGCACGATCCCTTTGGGAGTAGAGCAGCTGAGAGCTCTGTGAGTGTTCAGAGGAGCAGAGGCTGGGTGCTATAGGTGATGCTCAGGGTAGGTGTGCACCTTTCGCTAACCTGATCTGTCTTTTGATTTTTTAAAAAAACTCCCCTCCCCAAACCTTCACTGTGTGTGTGTGTGTGTGACAATTTCAGTGCATGCCACTCTCGCAGGCAGACAGGGAGAGAAGGAGGCAGGCAATGCTGACCCTTGCTGTGTGAGCTCTCTCTGGCAGACCCAAGTGAGATCCGTCACACAAATGGCTAGAAAGTGCTGGCTGATGTTGCAGGGGGCTCACTGCTCTTTCCCAAAGCCAGAAATGCCACAATAATTAATGCTGTGCTCCCCCAGTCTCACTTCTGTTCATCCCCCACCAGCAATTAAGTTTATGACCCCAGGTCTACATCTATCCCCAGTTCCAGCTGCTTCTGTAAAGGGTCTAACCCATTTTTCCCAGGATGGGAGGGTGGAAGAGGGAGTGGACTAGTCCAGCACCTCTGGGATGGTCATCTGCTCTTCCTCCCCTCCCGTGAGAATGTGTTGGCTGCTCCCTCTCCCACCTCCCCTACTCACAATCTCTAAAGGAGAGGAGGTGGTGGTGGTGATGGGCAAACGCTGTATGTTTCCCGCAGAAGCTCTGATTGGCTACTCATCCCCAGGAGGCAGGACAGTGGGGGGAGGCAGCCAATCGGTGGGGCTATCACCCCAGACTGACTCCTGAAGGGGCCAAAATTCTGTTACTCCTCATGACATCATGAGAGACAGCCACCCTGCTATATGTGTTTGTATCGGGAGCATTGCACACCATAATACATGAAAATTCTTGCATGTGTCTTGAACAATCCATTGTCAGTGGAGGGAAGTCCATGAATCTAATGGTAAGATAAGTACATTCCATACCACAGATAAGCACCCAAGACACTTTTTGTTATGCCAAGAAGTTTCAGCTAAAATGTGTCAGCTATGTCCAAGACTGAAGTTGAGCAAACCAGAGAGTTTTTCCTATGTTACATTCTTATAAACATTTCATTAAGAAACTCTAGCACCTCTGTACTTTGTAGCAGGGACCTGAAATTTGGCAGTGAATGTTGCCTGGTGTCAGGAATGTACCTTTTGTCATTCCTGTGAAAACTTGCTCAAATTATAAGATCGAAAATCTCAGTTTGCTCATGCTCAGTACAGACTTGTTAGAGTTTGGCTGCTAAATTCTCTGAAGATTCCATCTGCACTGAACATGCACCAGTCTGGGGCCGAGCAGGCTTGTTCCTGCGATTACTGCTCCTGGCTACTGTGCCCATGGTGGCATCAGGCAGAGAACTGAGAACAGGGGGACTGACTCTCTTGTACTCTCAATGCTCCTCCCTGCCCCTGGAGGAGAAGGGGGAAGCAGCTACACTGCCATGCAGAGGGGTGAGAAACAGGAGGGCGGGGTATGAGATTGGGAGGGAAAGGGGTGTCACATTTACTGGGGATACCCAGGGCTGTGAGGCAACTTGCTCCCACCAGCCCTTAGTGTGTGGACCTGCTGTGGGTCAGCTCCCAGATTGCACCAGCCCAAGGCAACACAAGCCCTCCCCTCTCAGTCCATGCAGGCTCTGCTCTCCCTCCGTAGGTAAGCGACATCACCGGGATCTTCCGAGCAGCCAGCTGGAGACTCCAGCCCCTGCTACACTGGACACTCCCAGCAATGCCAGATCTGCTGTTCCCAAAGCAACAGCCCAGCCCAGCGAACCAGCTACACTTCAGAATGCACCTCCGCTTGCACACAGCACGTTCATTGGTTATAGTGCAAATAAGTTTATTGAGCAAGGCTCAGCCACGCAAGTGACAACGAGCAGAAAGAGTGGCAATAACAGGTTACATACAAACCAAAATGATAACATGCATTCTAGGAGCCTTAACTAGCAGGATGCCCTCCTGTCTAACAAGGTGCTACATACCCCAAAGCCTTTTGCCTAGCGTTTTCAACCACGATGGCTGAGTACCTCCTTTCATAAGACCAGGCCTACTTGTCTCACTACATGAAACGTGCCAGGTAGGGTGACCAGATAGCAAGTGTGAAAAATCGGGACAGGGAGTTGGAGGTGATAGTAGCCTATATAAGAAAAAGACCCCCAAATTGGGACTGTCCCTATAAAATTGGGACATCTAGTCACCCTAGTGCCAGGGTCTCTCTATATATCAGACAAGTCCTTTGTTCTTCAACTGTAAACAGGATTCCCTCCCCCGCTGTTCAACACTTCCTGTTAATTTCTTCTCCTGACGTCCGCAATCTCTTCACTAGCACCTGACTTCGGATGTTAATAGACTTCCAGTGTAAGATACACAGTGGTCAGCCAGGGAGAAAAGTGCCTCCCACTTCCTGTCTGGTGGGACCTGTCTTAAGACACATTACCTTGGGAAACCTGCCTTTAACTACAGGGCCTTAAGACCATAACTTCCCATACATGTAGGTATCTCCTCACATATGATCTTCACACACACTTCACAAAAATGGTTATGATCCATGTGACACAGGCTTTCAGTAGAGACCTTATATGATATTTCTTTGAAGGACTAGTGTGTACATACCAGATCCAGGGGATCCCTGTAACCATTATACACCCCTCTGCCCATTGGTCCTGGGGTCACAGAGGACTAGGAGTAGGAGCAGAGGGACGGGCACAGAAGAAGGCAGATGATGGACTGAGGGATAAGAGGGAGAGGGGCAGGTGCCAGAGGTGGGGGGAAATGGGTATGGGGAAGAAGCAGAGGAAGGAGGGATGAGAGCAGTAACTGGGGGATGAGGACAGGAGAAGCGGGGAGCAGGAGGAATGGGTAGGAGACAGGGAGGAGAGTGGGGTGGAAACAGTCTCAGGAACTGAGGAGGGAGAATAGGAGTGGGGGGAGGTGTCAGGGCAGAAGAATCTGTAACCACTAGTGCACCCCACCTCCAGAACCTGGAATTGAACCCAGGGGTCCTCTGCTGTTCGCAAATTGCTGTGAAAACCACTGGCAAAGTGTGTGACCCCGTCCTCCCTTCTAGCGGTAGATTTACATAGAAGTTAACAGCCTACTTCTGCTACCAGTCACTTTGTTAGATTGAGTGGTTGGGACTGTGGTGTGGATCGCAAGAGCTCATCCCCTGCTGATGACTGGTCTGTGTTCTGTCAACATGGTTCAGCTGAAAGTTGCCCTGGAGAACTGGATTCTATCCATGCCTCTGCCCCAGCCTCTCTGTGTGACGCCTAGCAAGTCGCTTAAACCAAAACTTTTCACAGGTGGCCACTAACTGTGTCTCAGGGTACCTGACTTAGACAGCTAGGGTCTGATTTGCAGATGTGCTGGGCACTCAGAACTGCAGCTGAGATCAGTGGGAGCTCTCTATTCTGGGCATGTCAAGTGCTATGAAATGCTAAGTACTGTGAAAAATCATGCCCTGGGCTTCTCTCATTGGGCTCTCCAAATTAATTGATGCTTGACAATTGTGACTTTAATCCCGGACACAATTTTGGCTGTACAAACTGGGGCTAATGCCATCAGACATCACAGGGGCATTTGTGCAGATAAATGTATTAATGTTTGTAAAGAACTAAGATACTGTGAGAGCATCAGAGAAAAGTCCACGAGGACACTGGTAATTCTGTATTCAGTGCAAGGCTTAGATGGTGAGCAGTAAATAGTACATGGGGCTGAAAGATGAGGATAAAAGGAAATATCGAATAGCTGCGCATTATGTGAGAACCATCCATTGTGTGCACTGAATCAAGCAGAGGTCCTGCGGAAAAAAAAGGTATGTGATCATGTAATTAAAGACTGGATCATAACGCATACAATGAATAAAGGTTGCATGGGCAGCCTTAATTTGAGCATTTCCTAACTTTTGCGTGCTTGACACTACAACCTTAATTTTCTTTTAACATCGGGTTTTTGGGGGGTTTAATTATATATATATATATATATACACACACACACTTGGACCCCAATTTTATGAACATTGATCTTCTGAATGCTTGGTTACATGGACCATTTTTCTGCTGCTGAAGTCGTCATTCTGCTGTTGAATGTGACTTCAGTTCTTCAGCCAAAGTTCCAGCAGCTGGACAGCTTTGAAAAGTTGGATGTGGTGACGAAGAAGAGATACAGTGCTCTCAAATAAAAATCAGGCACATAGTATACCTTTGTTCCCATTGGTTATGCACACTATCATTGAATGATTAATAAACATATGTACTGTACCTACTTTAAAGCTGAGATGTTCAATTTTATGAATGCCTCAGTCCCGAATTGGTTAATAAGATAGGGAGTCTACTGTACGTGTGTGTTTATAGATAAATAGATTAGCTAGATATAAAAAAGTGTGTATGTATGTGGAATCTTTGAGTCTGATCTTCCACAGCCTGGTACCATGTGGGAGCAATTTCGCTGGCACAAAATGAGTGCAAAGTCAGGGTACAATTCTGTGGGTTTGATTTGCCAATCAGATAAACCAGGACTAACTCCATAGAAGTCAAGAAAGACATTGGTTTTACACCAGCATATAACTGAGAAAAGGATCAAGCCCTTGGATTTGCACCTTCCATTTCACGTCCATTTTGCACTGACTTTGCACCCGTGTAAGTGACTGCACAAGGTGCAAGGCAGTGGCCAACCAGGCTTCTTGGTCTCCAGATGCCCTGCTGAACTAGAGCTTGATTCTGCAACTCTGAAGTTAATGGGTCAGATCCTCAGCTATCGTACCTGGGCATAGTGCTTTCAACATTCATGGAGTTATGCCAACCTAAGTCAGCTGAGGCTGTGTTGACCAATGAGAACAGAATCAGACACTTAAGGGGAGAGAAAAGATCCCACTGGACTTAACTGTTTGGCTAAATTTTATTTCTCTATTAAATGAATCAAAGAAGCACAGCATTCTGACGTCACATTTTTATAGATTCCATGCATGTTGTGTAAACCCTACATGTATCACTGCTTTTCCAGGCCCTGATTTAGCAAATCATCCCTACTCAGCCAAGCACTCAGGCACTTGCTTTAGTGCTTTGCTGAATTGGGATGGATTTAACCACATGCTCCGGTACTTTGCAGAATTGGGGTCTAAGGCCAGTTTCAAAATGGCAAACAAGATGATTCTAGGGTTCTGCATGTTGAATTATTCATTGGTACAGTTATTAACTTTCCGTCTGAGATCTTGTGTACACAACATGAAATTCGAACAGTCCTCTTTGCCAGCATCAGGCTAAAGCAACTTAATCTCCTTGGTAATGAAAGTTCTATAAGGAATGATTTGCACCAATTCATTTCGTGCCCAGTGAAATGTTAAAAATAAAGAGTATGGTGAATATCATGGGCCTGATCATTAAAGTCAATGAGTATCTTTCCACCGACGTGATGGACTTTGGATCATTGTCAATAGATGGGAGGAATGACAGTTTATTTGATTCCTTTAAACCATCATATAGTTAGCTAGCTTTTCATCTAAGCATCCCTTCTCCATCCTCTTTGCCAAGGGACTTCATAGAATCATAGATCATCAGAGTTGGAAGGGACCTTAGGAGGTCATCTAGTCCAACCCCCTGCTCAAAGCAGGTCCAATCCCCAATTTTTGCCCCAGATGCCTAAATGGCCCCCTCAAGGATTGACCTCACAACCCTGGGTTTAGCAGGCCAATGCTCAAACCACTGAGCTATCCCTCCCCCCTGAACTTGAACTGTGCTGGAAGGCTGCAGGTAGCGCTGGTCAGAAAATGGAATTTCCATTCGGCAGGAAATTCCCATGTGTTGAAATTTGTTTTCTTTTAAAATTGGAATGAAAAGTCAAAAATTTGAAATTTTCTGCGAAACAGAAATCCCCCCCAAATTTTGATAGACTATTTAAACATTGTTTTGATAATGTCAGAATATAATCTAATACAAAATATGAGATATAATGTGCATATGTAGGAAAATACTAATTTAAATATAATATAAAGTCAAAACAATATGGTAAAGCCAAGGCAAAACACGCTTACCTTTCCACGATGATTGAAATGAAATGAGAGACAAAATCCCTCATTTTGACTTCCTCTCATCGAAAATTTCAGTGGAAATTGACATTCCCACAAAATGTTTCCATTGGTATGAAACTGCATTTGCTGATGGAAAACTGTTCAATTAACATTCTTTCAACCAGTTCTAGCTGGAGCCGTCTTGGGTTGGGTAGCACTGAGTACACTAAAGCGAGGTTCCCAAATCTTTCCTCTGCCCAGGCTAGTGTTTAACGGTGGTCACTGGACAGTGCAACTAGAAGGAATGAGATGGAACCGAGCAAGGGAAAATGTACACCTCTTTCCTTCTGTTCTGGCCACTTTGTCCCATTCAGGGGAATCTGGTCCAAGCTGGCCAGCTGAGAATTTCTGGCATGGGGAGCTCTCAGCTCATTTTAAATGACGTAGCTAGGTTCCACACCACCTCCCTCCCATCCCTCAGCCCTGCTTTGCAGGGAGGAAGCAGTGTGTTGGGGTTGTGGGAGCATGGGGCAAAGTATGCCTGCATTGTGCCAATTCACAGGTCCCATAGGGACCTTTGCCAGTTGGTGTAAACTGGATCAGCCCCTAAACTGCTCTACTTTATTCTGAGGGACTGTTTCTAGAACAAATGCATCATGAGAATCAGGGAGTGCCAGACATTCCATGAAATCCACTAGGGATTTCGCTGTTGCTGAGAATTTTATGTGGAAGGCACTTGGATACTGCAGTGATGAGTAAGACAGATATCACCAGCAACGCGTTAGAGGGGGAGCCTATTTCAGGAGAGCATCAGGGCAGAGGAAAGGGTCTAGTAAACCTACAGCAGATCATGGAACTCTCCCAAGGGAAATGATAGATGCAATACTCTTTAGTTATTTTACAATTTCTGTTGCTGTCATTTTGACCCCATTCCCTCTGTGTTTCTCTGAATATAACAGATCAGGGTCCTCCAACCTTTTCATAACCATCTTTTTTTTAACATTCACCATTTTGCTGGGCAGCTGTAGCCTTTTTTTTAGCTTCCTTAAATGTGAATTATAAAGTCTGGTCAATCAGTAACAAAGAAAATTCAGATTTCAAAGTGTTTCAACCAGCTCCAGTGAATTGGCAGCTGGCAAAGAGGAGGGGGAATCTGCATCATGTGCTCAGCCACATCTCCACAGCCCAGCAGCAGGGTATGTAAGAACCACAGCATGGGACCTGCTGTGATGGAGCATCAAAGTCACCAGAATTAGAGCAGGAGCTTTGTTAGGAAGATTTTTGTCACCTCACTTAGGCCCTGAGCCTGCCCCCAGTGAAGTCGGTGGGAGCAGGAGCAGATACATAACAGTCCCCGATCTTGCAATCAGAGACGGGTGGGGAGATGCATGCACCCACAGTGTGGCCCAGTGGATAGAGCATTAGGCTAGGACTCAACAGACCTGGGTTAAGTCTCTGCTACTGCTCTGCTGGGTGATCTTGGGCTAGTCATTTCCCCGCTCTGTGCCTTTGCTTTCCCATCTTTAAAATGGTTATAGTGATACTGACCTCTTTTGTAAATCACTCTGAGATCTGATGACGAGCGCTGTAGACGAGCTAAGGATTATAGTTATTCTTTTATTACTTGCTCTGGATTTTCTCGACATTCCAACTGCATCGAGCGTGCTCCCAGGCTCCCTTCAAGTCAATCAGGCTCCCCAGTGGGGACAAGGGCTTGCCTGCACTGGTCAGATTCCTGGTGCAGGGAACTTAGGGTATGTTACAGGGAAGCGGTACAGACAAGGTATAAACAGAGCTTACTGTTGTTTGATGTAAGTTTGAGGTCTTTAGGCACAGCTTCCATCCAAAAAAATTCTCGATTCTCGTCTTTGCTCCTCAGTGCTTGGATACTCATACATTGATGACAGCACTTTACACAGTGCTATTATTATGGAGAAATGTCGCCATTTCTGATTTTACTGCTAATGATTTAATGTGCTATTAAACCACATTGCTTTCAGTTTCACATGTATAGGGAGGTTCTGACCATATCCATATCCTGTTGTTTTCATGCGTATCTGGGATGTTCTATAGATAGCTGGACATTTGAAAATATCATTGCCCTGAGTGGATGATGTGACCAGAGGCCCTGCTGCTTTCTGCTTTGCTAAAGCAGAGGGCTCTTCCAGTTGTGCCAGTCTTTGGAGACCTCCTGTAGCGAGGCGGTCTGGTCCCCAGCCGCCCCAGAGAGGGCCTGAAACCCCTACACCTCCCCATCTGTGTTCTCCAGCCTCCTTCCTATGAGAGAGAATGGCTAAGCTCTTGTTTCAAAGTCTGCCTGTTCCAAAGATTTGGTGACCTTCAACTGTCTATTTGGAGACCTCAGCAACAGATCTATTCCCCATATGTGTTTTTTGTTCTTTCTTCTTGATGGCAAAGAAGCAGTCTGCGAGCGCCGACCAAATTCCAGTTGTGTGGCCTGCTGCAGGGTTCTCGCCACTTCCTCTGAAGCATCTGGTGCTGCCCAATGTCAGAGACAAACCCTGATCTATCTAGTCCATTACCCTGATTCAATCTGGCAATTCCCCTGTTCCTATGACATATGAGAAGGGCAGGATCTAAGGAAGGGCGAGAAGCAAGACTCCAATTGGGGGTATGCTTTAGTATACCAAGCCCATCTCTCAAAGACCTCTCTGAGCCACCTGCCATATTTCCCTGCCCCTCTCCAGTGACATTGATCAATCAGAGATGGTAATGCCAAATTCCAAGGTCATAACATGCCATCTCTGCCAGTTGCCAGCACAGGGAACTGCTGAGGCCCCAGCCACATACTGGTAAGTTTCTACCTTATTCTATCCAGGTGCCTTATACCCTGCCCATTGGCTTAGCAGCTGAATGTGTTGGTGTTGTGAATGCAAAGAGCTTGGAAAGATTCTACCGTTTGTTGTTTCCTTGTATGACCCCTGGTGGGAAGAAGTGGAGAGACTCATGATATGTTATTGGGAAGGGGCGTCTGCCCCACACTGGCCAGTAAGGGGTTAATAGGGAGGCTGAGTGAAAAGCAGCCAATAGGAGAAGGGATGTGAGGAGCAGCCAATCAGGGCCCAGCAGACCCATATAAAAAGAGCCTCAGGGCAAAGCAAGGTCAGTAGCTTCCTAGAGCTTGAAGACTGTGCCTGGAGTAGGGTGCAATCCTGTAGCACCTTAGTCAGAGCAGTGCAGGCAGAGACCTGGGGAGAAAAGGAGCTCCAGATGGGCTGCCAAGACTGAGGGTGCTGTGGCCACGGGGAAGTGGGCCAGGGAAATGCAGTGATAGTAGGGGCAAATGAACACAGTAAGTGACTGCAGTTCGGAGGGTCCCGGGGCTGGGACCTGGAGCAGTGTGTGGGCCTGGGTCCCCCACACTCGCCACTGTAGAAGTGGTAGGACTGTTGACTGCAGTCACCACTGGACTAGGAGCTACACTCCCCCGGAAGCGGGGAACACATGTGGACTGCAGAGATGAAGTGATGGGGTGCAAGGTTGCAGATTAGGGCGTTGGCCTCGAGGTAACCCCTAGAGCAACCAGGAGGAGGTGCTGCATTGGTGGTGAGTGACGTGCCTCATTCAGTGAGTGACATGCCCCATTCAGTTACACAAAATATTATTGGACTAGCTCCTTGAGACCCCAAATGAGATCAGGACCCCATTTTGTTGTACAAAGAGGACTGCTTCTAGAGGCGGACTGGCAGGGTGGTCACTCAGGGTGCCAACTTCCAGGGGGCGTGGTATTGCCGTTTCACTGTGCTTTTTTTCTCCATTCTGTCTTGCTCTGATTAGCCAGCTGTGTTTGGAGGGTGGGGTACTTCAAAACTCTTTCTGCCGTGGCTGGCAAAATGGCTAGGCTGCTCCTGTGTACAAGCACAAGAGAGAGTTCCTGCCCCAGACAGATTGCAATGTAAGTAGACAAGACAAAGGATTGGGGAGGTGAGATGAGGCAGACAGAGAAGGGGCTGGGACTTGCCAAGTCACACCAAATCAGTGGCAGAGGTTGGAATAGAGCTCTGGTATGTGGAGCCGGTACCCAACTCATGGCCTCTCACATCACTTAAGTGACAAATTCCTGGGCAGTTCTTAAAACATAAGGCTCTACACGTTTGAGAAAGTATGGGCACCTCTGAGACTAATGGAGACCAGAGTAACATAAGAAGGAATTTTTCTTGTCTCCCCCTCTCCCCGCTCACCTTCTGTCCTCTGGGTTGAATGAATGGATTAACTTATTCTTTGAGAAGCTTTGCAGAAGTGTTCAGAGTGCCTTCTCTCCTCAGTGGTTTGCATGGTATTGGGGAGAGGGGAATATTTCTACCTTTTTAAAAAGAAGCATTGAATGAAACACTTTCAAATACAGAAATAAAGGGTATGGAAGCAACATCACATCCAGTAGCAGGAGACACAATAACTACACTTAGTACTTACACAGTACTTTTCATCCATAGATCTCAAAGTGCTTTACAAAGGAGGTAGGTGTAATTACCCCCACCCACACACTACAGATGGGGAAACTGAGGCACAAATGACACAACTGACTCAAGGTCACACCGCAGCAGAATCAGGAGTAGAACTTGTCCTGCCTTCCTGTAGAAGGGGACAGGACTCCCTAAATCCTCCCTCCCAGGTGCCACTGTCTGTCATTTACCCTCTGTACTCCCCCAGTGGCTGCCCCGGGGCAATTGCTCCCTGGCAGAGGGCTGGGTCTTCTTCCTCCCTTCCCCTTGCGAGGGAGGAGAGTGTGGTTGGGAAAGGGATCAGCTTCTCAGACAGGGCTTTATGGGCTCAGTTTCTCAAAGTCTATTTCCCCTGCGTAGGGTTTACCTCCTACCCTTCTTACTGGGCATGTTGCTTGGCTGTCAGCTGGGGCATCTCCAGATGCCCTGTGCCCCACAGCTGTTTCCTCAACCAGCCTGCCTGTTAGTAGCAGTCCCTGCATGGAGCAGCCTTCTGCCTGGTCACCGGCCCTGCCTATGGTAAGCTTCCCCTTCTCCTCCAGGCTGAACAAGCCTTGCAGAAAGAAAACAAAAGCCTTGCAGGTGTGCTTCCTTTGCACAGCACAAACCCAGAGGAGCTGGTTAGCCTGCTCCAGGCCAGTGTCTCCAGGGCTGTCCCTTCACACTACCTGAGCTGGTGCCCTATCCACTGGGCCTCACTGCCTTTGGTTTGTTGGTTTCAGTGAGACCAGAATGAGAGCATCGCTACATCTGCAACAAGAAGAATTCTGGCAACCGTTCTCGACTGGTTCCTCCCAATTTTGCTGGTGGCTGCAATGTTGCTTCCACTTCTGTTATCCCTGAATCATAGAATATCAGGGTTGGAAGGGACCTTAGTAGGTCATCTAGTCCAACCCCCTGCTCAAAGCAGGACCAAGCCCCAATTTTTGCCCCAGATCCCCAAATGGCCCCCTCAAGGATTGAACTCACAACCCTGGGTTTAGCAGGCCAATGCTCAAACCACTGAGCTATCCCTCCCCCCAATAATAATCATAAGCAATACACCAGGAGCCCCAAGCTGGGATCATGGCCGCATTGGGCTCCGTGCTGTACAAACATAACAAAAAGATGGTGCCTGCCTACAAAGATTTTATGATTTAAGGATAAGCGACAATAGGTGGATAGTATCAGAGGGGGAGCCGTGTTAGTCTGGATCTGTAGAAGCGACAAAGGGTCCTGTGGCACCTTATAGACTAACAGAGGTATTGAAGCGTAAGCTTTCGTGGGTGAATACCCATCTCTTCGGATGCAAGCAATGGAAATGTCCAGGGGCAGATATAAATGTGCAGGGAAGAGTCAGGCTAGAGATAACAAGGTAAGCTTAATCAGGGAGGGTGAGGCCCTCTTCTAGCAGTTGAGGTGTGAACATCAAGGGAGGAGAAACTGCTTTTGTACTTGGCTAGCCATTCATAATCTTTGTTTAATCCTGAGCTGATGGTGTCAAATTTGCAAATGAACTGAAGCTCTATTGTTTCTCTTTGGAGTCTGGTCCTGAAGTTTTTTTGCTGCAGGATGGCTACCTTTAAATCTGCTATTGTGTGTCCAGGGAGATTGAAGTGTTCTCCTACAGGCTTTTGTATATTGCCATTCCTTATATCTGATTTGTGTCCATTTATCCTTTTGCGTAAGGACTGTCCAGTTTGACCGATGTACATAGCAGAGGGGCATTGCTGGCATATTATGGCGTATATTACATTGGTGGATGTGCAGGTGAATGAACCGGTGATGGTGTGGCTGATCTGGTTAGGTCCTGTGATGGTGTCCCTGGTGTAGATATGTGGGCAAAGTTGGCATCGAGGTTTGTTGCATGGATTGGTTCCTGAGTTAGAGTTATTATGGTGCGGTGTGTAATTGCTGGTGAGAATATGCTTCAGGTTGGCGGGTTGTCTGTGGGCGAGGACTGGCCTGCCTCCCAAGGCCTGTGAAAGTGAGGGGTCGTTGTCCAGGATGGGTTGTAGATCACCGATGATCCATTGGAGAGGTTTTAGCTGAGGACTGTAAGTGATGGCCAGAGGAGTTCTGTTGGTTTCTTTCTTCGGTTTGTCTTGCAGCAGGAGGCTTCTGGGTACACGTCTGGCCCTGTTGATCTGTTTTCTTATTTCGTCATGTGGGTAGCGTAGTTTTGAGAATGCTTGGTGAAGATCTTGTAGGTGTTGGTCTCTGTCAGAGGGGTTGAAGCAAATAGGTGGATACAACACAGATCAGGTCCTGGAAGTGTTCATTTCCTGGTAGCAGTGACAGTCCCTTCATCTGATGAAGTGGGTTTTAGCCCATGAAAGCTTATGCCCCAATACATTTGTTAGTCTCTAAGGTGCCACAAGGACTCCTCGTTTTTGCTGATACAGACTAACACGGCTCCCCCTCTGAAACCAGTCCCTGTCTAGGTGCTGGCTTAAATTGTGTGATTCATGTCTCCTAGTCATGGAGTTTCAGGTCAGAAGAGACTCTTCCTAGAAGACTGATCTGACCTCCTGTATATCAGAGGCCACCAACACCACGCTGCAGCCACCCATGAAACCGAACAACTGGAATTAGAGCGGGAATCTAGACTATTGTAGGCCATTGTGACAGAAAGAAACCCGGTTCCACTAAGAAACTGACAGGGTGTTGATGGAAAGCCAGGGCTAAAAGGCCCACATCAAATCTGGAGTGGGGATTTCAAGGAGGAACAAAAAGGGATTGGTTTATTTTAAAACTAGTTCAAATGACCCAGTAGCTGTCCTACCTCAGGTACTGGGCTTGCATGTCGTAAGGTGGATGCTGTAGACTCGCCAGCCACTGGGGTTTGCTTTGCACCTCATCAGAAAAAGGAAAGGTTATAAAATGCAGAGAGCGCCTTGAATCAGGAGCCAGAGGGGCAGATCCTAGTTAGAGGCGCGTGTGCACCCGCAAAGCAAAACGTCGAGCATCTGGTCTCAGTTCTGCAGCGGCGCATCCGGATTAAACGCCCCCTCCCCGGGCTTTCAGCGGAGTTACTCCAGGTGCACCTGGCCCCGTGTGCGGGCTGCAGCGAGCTGCGCCAGCCGAGCCGGGGAGCGAGGAGTCTCAGAAGTGCTGGGGAAACCTGATGTGGTGTCCCGGCAAAATCCGGACCCCCAGCGCCCCTGACCTTGACTGGGGCTGTGAACGCCCCGGTGCCCATGGCAGCGCTAGTGCCCGTCTCCCAGGCCCCTCTTCTGCTTGTCCCCCTGTCCTGCCCCACCAGGGGCCATGGCTCCGCTGACTGGCGGCCGCGGGCCGACCCTTCCCAGTGGCATCGCCCCTAGTCTTTGGCAATGGCAGGAAGAAGCGAGGCGTGATCCTCCCCCCCGCCCCCAGCCCCGCTTCAAAACGGAGTCCCCCCACCTCCAGCGGGACCCCACATGTCCGGCTCCCCAGCTTGGAGTGGCTCTGCCCTGCCACCGGGATCGGGGCGCTTGGCCGGGCGGCTCCCCCCTTTTCCGTTCCCTGGGGGAGGGAGATCCGTCTCCTCGGGCGCTTGGCTGCTCCCCGCGGGCGTGCGAGCGGCTGGCTGCCGGGCCGCGTGTGGACGCTCGCCGCGGGGCAGGGCGCGGGGCAGCCCGGCCGGCCCATGGCCCCGCACCGGCAGCTCCCTCCCGACGCCGCTGAGAGACGCGCGGCTCCTCCAGTGGCAGCTCCCGCTTCGGGACTGACAGCCGGGCCCCGCGTACGGAAAGGCCGGGGTGGGGTCGCTGCCATTGCCGCCCCTGGAGTCCCCTGCTGGGGGGAGAGGGGGGGGACCCTGCCGCAACCCCCCCCCCTCCCGCACGCCGCAGCCCCCTTGCTAGCCCCCCCCCGCACCCGCAGCGCTGCGAACCTCTTGCACCCCCCCCGGTGGGGGGTGGGCGGACAGTGCGCGGGGGGGGGGGGGGGCGAGGCGGGAGGTGCCGCCCTAGCAGCGGCAGGGGGAGGAGGAAGCCGCCAGGTCCCTCCTAGCCGAGGGGAAGGAGGGATGGTCCGGAAATCCCGTGATAAAAAGAGGGAGCGGGGCGAGCGGGAAGCTCTCGGCTCGGCTCGGCTCCAACTTCAGGGGAGCGCTCCGGCCCGCGCCTCGCTGCGGCTCCCCCATGGACCCGGCCCGCGGGAGCCCCCAGCTGCGCTGCTAGGCCAGGCGCCGAGCCCGCGCCGCGGACCCGCAGGGGCAGGTACGTCTCGCCCCGCCAGCCCCGGGGAGCTGTCCGCGGCCGCCGGGTGCTGAATCCGGGCTGGGCTGCAGGGACCCGCCGCGGGCCGGGAGGTCGCGACGCCCGAGAAACCCGCCTCTGCAGCGCGTCGCTCGGGGCTGGCGGGCGGGTTTCCGGGTCGGGGGGGGGCGATACCCTCCCTGGCAGAAGTTTTCGGGGCGGGGGGGGGGGACCAGCAGAGCCTGCAGCAGCCGGCGCCGGCCCCTCTCCATCTTGCCCCCCGTGAAAGGCTCCGAGCCAGGGGTTTGCAAGCGGTGCAAAGTCCGGCCGGTCAGCCGAGCCAGCCTCCCCCTCTGCGGGTTCCCCGGGGCTGGAGGAGCGGGGCTCCCCGGCCGCCTGGGCGCTGCAAAGCCCGCCGCGGGGAGCGCCCCGCTGTCAGAGGGCTGACATGCCGCTTCCCCTTCCCGGTCAGGCTCCGGAGTTCAGCCGGCGAGAGGTGGCGGGTGCGGAGCACACACCATTTTTGGGCATTTAAAAAGATGCTCCGGTTGCAAAGCAGCGACCCAGAGCGCCCCGGGGTGCTGCCTTCACAGCGGGGGCAGCTCCCCCAGCCCCCACCTGACCCGCGCTGCCCTGAACTCCCGCCTTTGCGTTTTGCACCAAACCCAGCGGCGGCTGCTCCCGTGTCCCCGTGACTGACATTGATCCGTGTCCCTGGCAGGACACACGGAGGCTGGGGCGAGCTCCCGGTGCCTCTGATCCCTGAACCCCCACCCGCCCCTCGGGGCATGGAGCGGGGCTTCCCGGCGCGGGGTGGGACTCGGACTCGTCCGCCTCACGCGCGGGCGCCTGCACCAGCTGCTGCCAAAGCGGAGCCGGTTCACCTTCAAACGTCCCCGCGGCGCTCTCCGGCTGGGGCCGCTGCCTTCCCACTCCGAGCACGCGCGCCGGCAAAGCCAGCCCCGGCCAACAAAGTTGTACGGCCCGGGCGCGGGGCTGCGGGGGGACCCCGCAAAACAGATCCCTCCCCGGGGTGGAACAGGGGCGGTGCAGCGCCGTCCCGGTTAGCTGCCCTGTCTGTGCTTGCTGCCAACAAAGGCTGATGCTGATGTGCTTGCATCCTGGGAATGAGTGCTGCGCCGTGTCACACACACACATATACACACACACCCCGCAATGAGGATGCACTCACGGTTGTGTTAAGTAACTTCCACTGTCCTGGGAGCAATTGACAGCAAGCTCTCCTAGAAGGGCTCCTCCGTGGACACACACACACACACCCCTCTCTCTCTCTCTCTCTCCTAGAAGGGCTCCTCCGTGGACGGACACACACACACTCCTAGAAGCGCTCCTCCGTGGACACACACACACACACACACACACACTCCTAGAAGGGCTCCTCCGTGGACGGACACACACACACTCCTAGAAGGGCTCCTCCGTGGACACACACACACACACACACCCTCTCTCTCTCCTAGAAGGGCTCCTCCGTGGACGGACACACACACACTCCTAGAAGGGCTCCTCCGTGGACACACACACACACAGAGTCAGGCTCTCTGTCCTCTAGACCGACCTTTGTTTTGTCTTGTTTTGGGGGGTTCCCTCGCAGGCTGCGACCAGAGGACTCCTTTCCGTTCCACTTGCATGTGAGATCTGCCCGAGCGAGAAGGAATCTGAAGCCATCATCACCATGGATTTTGTTATGAAACAAGCTTTAGGAGGTAAGTGGGGTTTGGGCAGTTGATGCTTTGGGGTACAGTGTGCCGAACAATGACACGGGGTCCCCCTCTCTGTAGCGCATCCCCCCCCCCCCCACTACTACCTAGGCGTAAAATTTTATCTTTATCCCATTGGAGAAGCCCCAGGCAGGGCTGCTGACACTAGGACATTGCAGAACCCCCCCCCCCTTTTCTTTCCCCTGGGGGCCCTATATAAAGGTCTTTCCAGCGGAGCCAGCATTCTGGCCCTAATATCCTGGGCAAAGCGGTGACTGCATGTTTGCTGAATTTGATCGCCAGTAGGGGGCAGCACCGGGGAGAGCAACAAACCTAGGACTTGATTCAAAGCCAGTTGAAGTCAATGGGAGACTGTCCATTGACCTCTGTGGACTTTGGATCAGGCCCGTAGATAGTTGTAACTTTGGGGCCCTAGGCAGACTGACAAACTTCCATCGCTAGCAGCTGGTCGCCCATACGAAACAGCCACTGCGTGCTTCACTGCTCCTGATAGTTTGCTGCCTTGCGGGACTGCTCACTGTCTTGGTGTGGTTGTGCCCGGCCAGCATGCTAGTTGCAAACAACAAATAAACCCTGGCAATAGTGGTCAGATATAGCCGGAGTAAGGCCAAATAAGTGGTAACATCTTATGTGGAACAGCTTGCCCTAAATTCTTCTACAGACACAAAACTTTGTGCAAACTCTGACACAGCCAGATGGTGCAGACATTTTATGCAGTACATAAGAACAGTTGGTTTTCTAGAACGGCTATCCCAGGCAGATTCCATTATATCAGTTAAGTATCTTTTTCCTGGCTTGCACTTGATGCCCTTTCTCCTTATTTTAATGCATTTCTTATTGTGGATGACGATCCTTTTTCAACCGGACAGTGCAAAAATGAAATGAAAGAAAAACACAAATGAAGAAAAATGTTTTATAACAGAATTCCCTCCTTCTATGCTGGTTGTGTGGCCCATTCTAACCCAGCCTTTAGCAGGATCATTACAATTCACTAATTCTATAATGCTGAATATATTTTAGGTACAATGGATATTAAGATCTAATAGGCGGTCAAGGGCACAATTCTCTGATTATTCCCGTCATAGGGTAATATGCCCCATTTTTCCTTTGGACAAACTGCAGTGTCATTGGACCTATTGCGGTTTTATTATACTGCGTTACTGAAGTCATTTGCTGCATTATAAACACGTTATAAGAACACTTGCCACGAGAGTCACTGTTCATGTCTATCAGAGGTTCCTTTATTCAAGAGAAAATGCAGTTTTCACTTTTTAAAGTGAAATAAATTAACAGTTGTAAATTGCAAAAATCAATCAGTAAGAAGGACGAGTTCGCACTGAGGTGATGCGGATAAAAGGGTTTAATTTTAATTCTTCTGGGTTGTACAGCATTATTGGGCAGAATATATCTGAACCCATAATTGACACCACAAGATTCACAATGTTTTGTCACATTTAATTAAATTCCGCACACATTTCAAAGGGGAAATAATTTAATTGAGGGCAGATTCAGCTACCCTTCCTCAAGATTGCACCATGAGCAATCCCACTGAAATTAATTTCAGCGCTTGCACAGTGGAGTACTACTTATTGCAAGTAGGTATGGGACACTCAGACCTGAGGGACTACTTATGTAGTCAGGTATTGCTTATTATGATTAAAAATGGCAGAATCTGGCCTTTGCTGGGAAAAAAATATAGAGACCAAAAAACCTGCAATGTCATATGCTGTGGAACTGTAATTAAGAAATAACAATTGAGGTGCACACCATTTCCTGTGGATTAATAACCATCTGGGAAGAGTTGATGGCCCGTGGCATAGCTAAGGATCATTGATCCTAACTGGGCATCAATACCATCAAAACACCAATGTCAATATTCGCATTATAACGGGGCATTCAAGAAAGCAGTTTTAAAAACCATTTTATGTCTCTGTTTTGCATTTTTGACACATCAAGCACATGCTGTGACTGGCATCACTGTCAAGTCACTTTGCATTTCCCAGGCGTTGGTACCATAGATTCGCTCACCGTGTGTCTAGATTTTCCCCCCATTTGTCTAATAAAGAGAAGTAACTGCAGCATTGTTGAAAATCATTAAATGTTAATTAATGAGAGTGAAGTGCCACAGCCAACATCATTAACAGGTTTCAGTTTTTGCAAGCTGAATTGCCACAGATACATAAAACCACGAATAAGAATCACTCAGCCAGCTGTTTCCACATAACATTGTCGACACTGAAGAGCACTGACATGTGCATTATGCTGAAACAGCTGGCAGAGTGTTTTTAATTTGCATGTGTTTTTATTAATGTTCATAAAGAAACAAGCAATAAAAGCTACACAAAGGTAAACAACTTATAGCTTGAAGGTTACCAAATACTGGACATTTCATAGGCTATCCAATGAAATTGTGCAATTAAACAACTTGTCAAAGCTGCAGGACCAGAAAACACAAAATCAGACAATATTACACAGACATAACATGCTAGGGTGGGAGTAACAATAATAGTAAAAACAGACACATAAATGGGCACAAAAAGGAAGGAAGAAATGGGGTGGAAGGGAAAATGCAGAGAGGGCAGGTGGAATGCCAGTCTGGTATTTGCTGCAATGGTATCGCGGCATTCTCTATCCAAATGTATCAAGAAACGGGGTCCATATTTTTTCATATAACTGTTTTGTACATCAATAAACTGTTCTTTCTTTCTCTGCTAACTCAGAGAGGTCCGAATACCACTGCTCTATTCTGGACATAAGTCTACTCTTCCGTTTTTGTAAAATCATGCACTTCGTAATCAAGAACAAAAGTCTTTGTGGTGGAGTTAATCCTAGTGTCGTAGGCACATAATGTAGCTTATACTTTGGCAGAGTGTTTTTAAAGTTGTTTTATGTGCTGAACCCACATAGAGATGCTTTTTGGTGTCTATTTTCTCTGCATTTTTTGAAATATGAGTTGATTTTCTAAATCTCCATGTGCATTTCAGAGAACAGGTTCTCATGTCCATAAAGGGTTTTATACTAAATGTTACAATTTATTATTTTTAATAAGTGCCAACCCCTCTTCTTTCATTTGAAGACCGACTGAATCTTGCATTTCAAGTCAATGGAAAAACTCTCATTGGCTTACGGGCAAGAAAGCTTGTTTTTGCTAGAGTATCTTACATGATATGGTTGTTGCATTTTCCATAGGCGTGTACTCTAGGAATTATTTTAGGCAAGTCCTTTGGCCTGTGTAACACAGGAGGTCAGACTAGATGATCTAGCCTTAGAATCTATAAGTCTTTCACAAGCTTTTTTTGTATAAGTTTGTCTCACTAGTATTCTGTTTAATACCATTTTGACCATCATTGTTTTGTTCTGAGAATATTTTCTACTGTGCAAAGTTACACCCTTCAGGTCCAATTCATCTCTCACATGGGTGGAAATCAGAATTAATACAATTCAAATCAATGGAGTTACCCCCCATGTTAGACTGACCCAAGCAGAGAATCAGGTCCGCTTACTGTTACCAGCGTAATACCTTGGACAATGATAAATTATCCCTCCTGCTATTTCAGTCTGCTCTTTTATCTGGGTAGGGATAATTTCTCCCCACACACAGCTCCCCTGACATTATGCACTTTCATGTAATTTGGCCCAGAGAGACCCATTACTCATCCCTGTCGTGTAAGTGGCAAGCAATGGAAATTCTGACGCCAGTTGAATTGCACACCTCCTTGGGACCAGTTAAAGAAAACCAGGAAGAACGACGTTCCTTCAAAGGGATCTGGAAACAAATAAGATGGAATTTCATCATGCACTTTCCACGTGCACAGCGTTTTCTTCTCTTGAATCCAACAGCAAATACATTCACAAACTAGAGGCTCAGCAGTGGGACCAAAGCTTAGTAGAGCCCGTTGGTTACACCAGCTGAAGATCTGGCTCTGAGTTCTACTAAGTCAGTGTAAGCCTGAACCTGGATAGCCTTATGTCTATGAACCGTGATACTGGAATCAATCAGTGCAGATCTCCTGGCCTTTGGGACTCAGCTCCCTTCCTGACTGAAGGGCAACACTGTGAGGAGAACTTTGCAGTTTGCTCCACTCCACCAGTGGGTTTTCCAATGGGAGAGGATGGCTTGGCCCTTAACTACTATAACTTCTAGGATAAAAGTTAGTGGGATTTGGGACCTGGTCTTTGACGTGGTCCCTGATGACATGTCATTTGACTCTAATTGCATGCTGACAAACAAGTCAGATTTGGCCCATGTATATTTCCAGCTGGAGCAGAACAAGGCTGTAAGACATTCAGGGATGTGGATTGGTTCTTACTGGAGTTGGCTGCTGGGTGAGAGGAAATGATCTGTGATGGCTCTGGCAAGTCAGAAATGGAATTTTGATCACTTTTCACCAACATTCATATGTGGGAACTGGGAAGCTTTGTTGTAGGAATGTTCATGGAAGGTGAATTTTGGCCTTGTGGCCGATATTAGTTTTGGAGGGAAACTGTATTCCAGACATAGGAATCTTCCTTTACTACCCAATCAGAAGAGTGCTGTTTACATGCAGTCAATAACCATGCTTTGGACAAACTTCGGTGCCAGCTGTGCCATTGGTGCAATGCTGCTGTGCCCACACTAGGGGTATGTCTACACTAGAAACACTACATTGTACATTGTTTCTACAGCTGCCCTGCTGTAGTGTAGACGCTTATTACAGTGATGGGAGGGGTTCTTCTGTCACTTCAGTAAATCCATCTCTGCGAGAGGCGGTACCTAGGTCAATGGAAGAATTCTTCCATTGACCAAGCGCTGTCTACAGTGGGGCTTAGATTGGCTTAATTATGTCTCTTAGGGGTGTGAATTTTTCACCCCCTCCCCCCCGAGTGATGTAGATAGGTTCCCCTAAGTTTTAGGTGTAGAGCAGGTCTCTGACTATCCCCTGACATCTTCCTGGGCTCCAAATGTGTCGTTTTAGCACATGTCTGTCTCCCACCAGCACTACCTCTTGTTGATTGTGTGCACTGATGTCCATTAGAAGTGGTGACAAGTACCAGCTAAGCAATACTTTACACAGCAGAGGGATAGACCTACTAAATATTTCTCTGATCCTGAGCCAGAGCCCTACCACGGGGCTGTTCCACCTCATCCCGGTTAGGACGGACCATGTGCATCTATGCTGCAATTATTGTATCTCAGTAACTGTGCTGCATAGTGATGGGTGGCAGAAAGCTAGAAACCAATTTATTAAAACATTTCCTCTTGGTACATTATATAAACAATATTGTTCTGTATGAGACATTGTTTAGCAACAACAACTGTGGCAAAGGACAGTGTGGCTCCCACACCCCTGGCCAGAGCCCCGACACAGAGGCAAATGCAGGGACTTGAGTAGGACCATACATACACTCTGCAGTTACTAATTTGTCTGCCACAGTGGCAGTGGCAAATGGTGAGAGGGAACAGCAAGCTGAAAACTGGTAAATGTAATAATTGCATGAGGCAGACTCATGAAATATTGCTGTACTGTGTTCGGGAGGAACTGTGTTCCCCAGAGCCCAGGATGAACATGGTTAAATTAGATGGACATTGGCGTATGACTTCACCATGGAAAAAGCCATGATCAGTGCCCTGCCACAGAGACAATTAAATAGCCCAGATGGGAATCCGGCCACGATGTTTTCAGCTGGGATGCTGCATGAACCTGCCACACACAATTATTCTGTTTGACTGTGATGGGAGACAAAGCATTCTAAATCGGACCTCGCCTAGAGTTAGGCTTGGCAGAATTAGTAGATGCTGAGATTCAAAAAGTTAAAGCTTTGTGATTGTTAAACTACAAATTGTCAACATCACAGGTCAAAATACACAAAGTGAATGTCCTTAAATCAAACTCTAATAAGTTCTCAAGCAGCATTGCTCTTTATCCTCTGTCAATTTTGATTATAATCGATGGAAGTATTTTTCTGTTGTTGGTTTGTGTGTATGGTGAAATCGACATGTACCAATAAAAAATTAATCCTTTCAGATCTACCTAGAGTACTCAAATAGCTCAATTTCTCTGTCAGCGACGTCCAAGACAAGGCCCGATGCAAGGTCACCTGGCCTTAAAAAAAGAATAGGATCTATAATTACAGCTGGACTGGAAATGGTTTTCCCATCTCGAGTTTACGATTTAAATTTTTTTGTCCTGAATTGGGATGAACTACTGAAAACTAAAAAATAAATACATTAGCAAACCAATAATCCAAAAAAGAATTGGAGTGGGTCAGTCAAACCAGTTCATTTTTATAATTTCAAGATGTTTCATTTCAATTTTGACCTTTTATCTTTAATTTTGTTTAGTTAGTATATACTAACTAAAATTTCAAAAACAAAAAGTCTTTTTAAATAGAAAAGACTGAAACTTTTCAGTTCAAAAATGTCAAAGAAAATTGAATATTTCTCCCAACATTCTTTTGAATTGGGAGATTCGTCAAAACGGGCCCTTTTCTGGAAACAGTTTTGGTTTTGATGAATTGGCATTTTCCAATGAAAAAAATGTTTCACCAGAAAATTCTCAACCAGCTCTACCTAAAATCCCCTAATCCTGCAGGCTTGGCACCTCCTAGTGTCACAACTTGTTCTCACCCTCTTCCTGAAAGACTCAATGGTCCAGTGACTTTATTGTTTATCCAGTAAGGAAAGGCGAACAATGCCATGTGACTACGGTGACCAATCACACGGTAAAAATAACAATCAACCTCACATGCACAATTCAAGAGCAATGCAGAGGCTGACTTCCATTTGCATTGAATATTCAGGCCCCAATCCTGCAAGCTGTCCCAGTTCTTTATGCCTGTGTTAGCCAGTGGGGTGCCATATGGACAAAGGGGCCTGTCTATGCTGAACCGCTGTTGGGAACAGGGACTTGTTGAATCACTAACAAATCTATAAACATCAAAGTCTGCTGGCAAATAAAAGACACGGAGAAAAACATGCTAAATTCACTGAATGCATCTGTCACTGCAAATAGTTTATCCAACTCTAATTCTTACTATAGGTGTTACTCCTGTGCATACATATAAACTGATTAGCAAAATGCAAAACCTTTTTACTTTATTAAGTGTTCACTTAACCCACAGACAGTACAGTGGGTTAGACAGAATACACACCTTAATGATATAATATACACAGAATAGGTCAAGAGCGATCTATCTATCATTAGTATGTCTACCTAGAAATACCATATAGGCAATTCTAAGATATGTACATACTGTTTTCTGATTTGTTCACTTTTCTGTATTATATCGGTATGTTCTTCATATAATACATGCACACCAGCAATATAACAGATCTCAGTGAAATAAATATTGGACGTAGATAATTGTGTTTCATATCGGATATTCAGTATGTTGTACTGATCACATTGTTTGGTGTTGGCAGAACAGAGCTGTGGAGTGAAATAACATTCATTTCAAACTCTGTCAAGCCGACCTCATTATGGTATTTTTATATGGAATTCATACAGAGTTATGAGGAAACATTGTGATTGATGGGTGCAGATGTACCCATGCTACAGGCAATGGGATTTGTGTATGTAATGTATCAGGGGGAAAAGTGTCTATTCCATCCCTCTTACTCCTCTGCATAATCATGGCTGTGATTCAGCAGTGTACTCAGACACTAAGCCCAGGTCTACACTACCCCCCCCGTCGAACTAAGATACTCAACTTCAGCTACGTTAATAACGTAGCTGAAGTCGAAGTACCTTAGTTCGAACTTACCTGTGGTCCAGACGCGGCGCGCAGGCTCCCCCGTCGACTCCGCCTACTCCGCTCGTCGAGCTGGATTACCAGCGTCGACGGCGGAGCACTTCCTGGTTCGATTTATCGCGTCTTGACAAGACGCGATAAATCGAACCCAGAACATCGATCCCGCGCCTCCGACGCGACGGGTAAGTATAGACGTACCCTTAGTGAACGTTAAACACATGAGTGACGTCAATGGGACTGCTCAAATGCTTGAAGTCAGGCATGTGTTTAAGGGCTTGTCTTTACTACCGGGGTCAGTTAATCTAAATTATGCTACTCCAGCTACGTGAATAAAGTAGCTGGTGTTGACATATCTTAGGTCGATTTACTGCGGTGTCTTCACTGTGCTGCCTCGATGGGAGATGCTCTCCGGTCGACTTCTGTTCTCGGGGAGCTGGAGTACCGGACTTGACCGGGTCTTCAATAGTGGGTCTTCAATAGACCTGCTAAATCGACCCCTGAGCATCGATCTCCCCGTAGTGAAGACCAGCCCTAAATCCCATTGATGTCAATTGGATGTAAGCATGGGCAAAACTGATTTGCTAAATCAGGGCAGGTCCTGGGATTACACTAATTGAATATACGAAGATGTGTGACTCTCAGACACTTTTAGAGGCAGGTGATGCTCATTATAATACTATTTCACAGGACTCCTGCCACTGATTTAAGGATTTAGGATCAGGCTTTTTCCATAGTTTGTTAGGGATGGTTTTTACCTTTGCTGTGTAACCATGAGTAATTCAATCACTTTCTCTTTGACCACTTGTGAAATGGATATTAAAATACTGTCTTATTTCACAAAGCATCACGAGACTTAACAAAATTAAAGTCAATGGGGCTTCTCACGTGCTTAGGTATGCACAGCGATGAGTAAGAGGGAAATTTTCAGAGGCACAAATGGGTGTCAGGTGTCTGAGACCCACTAACTTTCAATGGATATCGGGGCCCTAATTGCCCTCAGTGCCTTTGAAAATCTCCACTTTATTGACTCAGCCTAAAATCCCTTTGGGTGTCTCGGATTCAAGCTACATTGAAGTTTGAAAGGTTGTTCTTGTTGTAATTAATGAGTAGCTTCTATATCTGCTTGCTTTCCATAGTCTCTGCTTGGATTAGATGTATTTGAAATGCATTTGTATGGTGAATAGGCAGCATAGATTTTTGATGGGTGAATTTAAGAGAAGTACTGACTATTTTCCCATTAAACTGTTGGCAAGGGGGTTTCATCAGTGAATCCCAATGCAAATGCCTCTTTGGAAGGCAATAATCATTGTTGTTGCCGAGTTGAGACTAGAAAAGAAAATCAGTGAGGTGACAGTCTTATTGAAGGTACCAGAATGTGGTTTCAGGACATAGCACCAGATACTTTGCCAGTGTAAATCAATGTAGAGTCAGAGGCCACACCAATTTAAACCAGCTCAGGATCCAGCCTGTATATTCCTTTAGGAACAGACCCGATCACCCGTATTCATGGCTACATGGAATAGCTTGCAGAATCAGGGCTTTATTCTGCAGTCAGTCCCATTGAAATCAGTTGGAATTACTCAATGAGGAAGGTCCTATACAATGGATCCAGATCCAGTGTAAACTGATGTAACTCCATTGAAGACTGATTTACAGCAACCTAGCATCTGGGGCAATGTGAATAAAAGTGGCAGAATCTAGCCCTTATTTTATTAGTCTCTATGGGTCAGTGAAATCAGTTGTGGTTAGGTGGCAAAATACCTTTAAAACTCTGGCCCTATGTCTTTCTCCCCTCAATTCTGTTTGCCTCTGAGCTTACTTTCTTCTATTGATCCCATTGTCCTGGTAATAATGTATATGAAATCCTGTCTGAGTGTTCAGTAGGTGTCAGGCCTCCTTTTGTTGTATTTGTAAATTAATATCAAGAGTGGACTGAGCTTATTCAGAGTCCTGTGATGGATGTGTGGTCTGGATCTGCTGATTGTAGGGATATGCTGCAAACAGCTGAACTAGGATGTGTTCCATTTAGCAGCCAGTTGTCAGACAGCCCATCCAGAATGCGTCTATTTCTATAAGGAAAAATGATTAAAACTCACCAAGCTGTGAGCAAAATGATTTGCCTCTGGGGACAAAGGAAATCTGAGACGCATCAATGGTTTCATTTAGGACTGATCGTTAAAAAACAACAATAAGCAAACAAAGACTGGAGGAAAAAGAATTACTCTTGATACTGGAAAATCAAGGAGAAACAATTCTTTTTAGGAAGGTTTTGCTTCATCAGCAAAGTGATTTTGTCTTGCATCAGATGCTTTATCATTAAAGAGCAAAAAGTTACATCTTCGCAGAGAAAATATTGACACATGAAATTGAAATGTTAAAATGCCGTTTTGAGATTTTTCTAAGCCTGTTGCCCATTGGCTTGAACTGTAGCATCAAATGCATAACTGCAAATAAGCATGGTGCCCAATAGAATCATAGAATCATAGGACAGGAAGGGACCTCGAGAGGTCATCTAGTCCAGTCCCCTGCGCTCGTGGCAGGACTAATTATCTAGATAATTCCTGACAGGTGTTTGTCTAACTTGCTCTTTAAAATTTCCAATGATGGAGATTCCACAACCTCCCTGGGCAATTTATTCCAGTGCTTAACCACCCTGACAGTTAAGAGTTTTTTCCTAATGTCTAACCTAAACCTCCCTTGCTGCAATTTAAGCCCATTGCTTTTTGTCCTATCCTCAGAGGTTAAGAAAAATTTTTTTTCTTTCTCCTCCTTGTAACAATCTTTTACATACCTGAAAACTGTTATCATGTCCCCTCTCAGGCTTCTCTTTTCCAGACTAACAAACCCAATTTTTTCAATCTTCCCTCATAGGTCATGTTTTCTAGACCTTTAATCATTTTTGTTGCTCTTCTCTGGACTCTCTCCAATTTGTCCACATCCTTCCTGAAATGTGCTGCCCAAAATTGGACACAATACTCCAGTTGAGGCCTAATCAGAGCTGAGTAGAGCGGAAGAATTACTTCTCGTGTCTTGCTTACAACACTCCTGCTAATACAGCCCAGAATGATGTTCGCTTTTGTTTGCAACAGCGTTACACTGTTGACTCATATTTCGCTTTTGATCCACTATGACCCCCAGATCCCTTTCCGCAGTACTCCTTCCTAGGCAGTCATTTCCCATTTTGTATGCGTGCAACTGATTGTTCCTTCCTAAGTGGAGTACTTTGCATTTGTCCTTATTGAATTTCATCGTGTTTACTTCAGATCAGTTTTCCAGTTTGTCCAGATCATTTTGAATTTTAATCTTATCCTCCAGAGCACTTGCAACCTCTCCCAGCTTGGTATTGTCCGCAATCTTTATAAGTGTGTTCTCTATGCCATTATCTAAATCACTGAAGAAGATACTGAACAGAACCGGACCCAGAATTGATCCCTGTTGGACCCCACTCATTATGCCCTTCCAGCATGACTGTGAACTACTAACTACTCTCTTGGAATGGTTTTCCAACCAGTTTTGCACCCACCTTATAGTAGCACCATCAAGGTTGCATTTCCTTAGTTTATTTATGAGAAGGTCATGCGGGACAGTATCAGAAGCTTTACTAAAATCAAGATATACCACGTCTACCACTTCCCCCCTATCCACAAGGCTTGTTACCCTGTCAAAGAAAGCTATCAGGTTGGTTTGACACAATTTGTTTTTGACAAATCCATGCTGACTGTTACTTATCATCTTATTATCTTCTAGATGTTTGCAAATTGATTATTTCCTCCATTATCTTTCCGGGTACAGGAGTTAAGCTGACTGGTCTGTAATTCTGTGGGTTGTCCTTATTTCCCTTTTTATAGATGGGCACTAGATTTGCCCTTTTCCAGTCTTCTGGAATCTCTCCCGTCTTCCGTGTCTTCTTAAAATAATTGCTAATGGCTCAGATATCTCCTCAGTCAGCTCCTTGAGTATTCTAGGATGCATTTAATCAGGCCCTGGTGACTTGAAGACATCTAATTTGTCCAAGTAATTTTTAACTTGTTCTTTCCCTATTTTATCCTCTTCTGATCCTACCTCATTTTTACTGGCATTCACTACATTAGACATCCAATCACCACCAACCTTCGTGGTGAAAACCGAAACAAAGAAGTCATTAATCACCTCTGCCATTTCCACATTTTCTGTTATTATTCCCTCTCCCCCCATTGAGTAACGGTCCCACCCTGTCCTCGGTCTTCCTCTTACTTTGAATGTATTTGTAGAATGTTTTCTTGTTACCCTTTATGTCTCTAGCTAGTTTAATCTCATTTTCTGCCTTGGCCTTTCTAATTTTGTCCCTATATACTTGTGTTATTTGTTTATATTCATCCTTTGTAATTTGGCCTAGCTTCCACTTTTTGTAGGACTCTTTTTTGATTTTTAGATTATTGAAGATCTCCTGGTTAAGCCAGGGTGGTCTCCTGCCATACTTCCTATCTTTCCTATGCAGTGGGATAGTTTCCTCTTGTGTCCTTAATACTGTCTCTTTGAAAAACTGCCAATTGTCTTCTATTGTTTTTCCCCTTAGACTTGCTTCCCATGGGATCTTACCTACCAACTCCCTAAGTTTGCTAAAGTCTGCCTTATTGAAATCTATTGTCTTTATTTTGCTGTTCTCCCTCCTACCAGTCCTTAGAATCATGAATTCTACCATTTCATGATCACTTTCACCCAAGCTGCCTTCCACTTTCAAATTCTCAGCCAGTTTCTCCCTGTTTGTCAAAATCAAATATAGAACAGCCTCTCCCCTAGTCACTTTCTCCACCTTCTGAAATAAAAAAAATTGTCTCCAATACATTCCAAGAACCCGTTGGATAATCTGTGCCCTGCTGTGTTATTTTTCCAACATGTATCTGGGTAGTTGAAGCTCCTCATCACCACCAAGTCCTGCACTTTGGATGATTTTGTTAGTTGTTTAAAAAAAGCCTCATCCACCTCTTCTTCCTGGTTAGGTGCTTTGTAGTAGACCCCTACCATGACATCACCCTTGGTTTTTACCCCTTTTATCCTTACCCAGAGACTTTCAGCAAGTCTGTCTTCTATTTCCATCTCAACCTCAGTCCAAGTGTATACATTTTGAATATATAAGGCAACACCTCCTCCCTTTTTTCCCTGCCTGTCATTCCTGAGCAAGCTGTACCCTTCTATACCAATATTCCAGTCATGTGTATTATCCCAATACAGCCCTGATACTGCAATGCAGTCTGCTAGTATAGAAATGTAAGGCTGCACAGGACTTCGGGAGGTCAACCAGTGCCCCCGCCAAGCTGAGGCAGGAATAAGCACTCTTAGACCATCCCTGTCAGATGTTTGTCTGTGGTGCAGACAGGGTTACTTACACCTTAATGAAATCAATGGGACTGGGTGCCTATGGATACTCTGGCAGAGTCAGGGACCGTGGCCCTGATTCAGCAAGGTACTTAAGTATGTGCATAATTTTAAGCATGTGAGTGGTTCTGTTGAAGTCAGTGGGATTACTCGTGTGCTTAAAGTTAAGCATGTACTTTAGTACCTGGCTGAATCAGGGCCGGAATGTGTGCTCTGGAGCACATGACTTATGAGGAGAGGCTGAGGGAACTGGGATTGTTTAGCCTACAGAAGAGAAGAGTGAGGGGGGATTTGATAGCTGCTTTCAACTACCTGAAAGGGGGTTCCAAAGAGGATGGATCTAGACTGTTCTCAGTGGTAGAAGATGACAGAACAAGGAGTAATGGTCTCAAGTTGCAGAGGGGGAGGTTTAGGTTGGATATTAGGAAAAACTTTTTCACTAGTAGGGTGGTGAAGCACTGGAATGGGCTACCTAGGGAGGTGGTGGAATCTCCTTCCTTAGAGGTTTTTAAGGTCAGGCTTGAGAAAGCCCTGGCTGGGATGATTTAGTTGGGGCTGGTCCTGCTTTGAGCAGGGGGTTGGACTACATGACCTCCTGAGGTCCCTTCCAACCCTGAGATTCTATGATTCTACGATTCTCTCTGTGTGTGTCCCTTTGCTTGTAAAGCCGTGTCCCTGAGTCATCATTGGTCCTGCTGAACAGGGCTGAGCGGGCTCTAAAATGCTCTGAATCCTTCAAGACTAGAAGTCCGTGCTTTTCCCGTCAGAAAGTTATGGACCTCCTCTTTCCAATGGCACACAGCTCCCGTTTCTAACCATGGCAGATCACCAGGATGAGCAGTCTCTCAGACAGTGAGAAGCTCACATAAAGAAGCACCACCACTGTCACAGTGGCGAATCTTGCCCGTGGCAGGAGTAACTGGACACAGTGTGAGGGTGGTGGTGCTGGGGAGCAGGAGGTGGGGTTATTCCACATTTGGTGAGAGAAAGAGGAAACGTTTCTGGGCTGGCAGATCTCTGAACAAGATGGCGGCTGCTCAGAGCTGTTGAGAGGGTTGGAATGTGTCCTGGGGGAGAAGGATTAGTGAGCAGAGTACAGATGAGACTGTCCTAGAGGCATGGTGACTCCATACCTCGTGGTTCTGTGGTCTATCCCCACCACCATGTGAGATGGACGGATGTGTAGGCATTCATACATTTTGACACAGTCTGATGGATTTTACATGGGGAATTAACTGAGTTTATGTAGCCAATACCAGAGACACCTCGGGAGCCAGGCAGGAAGGTTAGAAACTGAATCCGGCTCTGACTTTTGCAACCAGCCCCAATGCTCATAATGGGCTGAATCCAAACCACAGATCTGAATGCCCCTCAGGCGCTGAAGCCCAGATCTGAATTTTCAGGCTCAAACCCTCACTATTTCATACCACAGCAGCATCAGAATAGTTGTTTCTTTAAGGCCTGATCCTGAACCGCTGAACTCAAAAGCACTTTCCCCATCCATTTCAAGGAGCACAGATCCAATGCCTATTGAAGTCAATGGAAATATTTCTATTGATTTCAGGAGGATATTGGATAGGCCCCAGTCTGTGTCTAACTGTAAGAAGGACAGGAGTCCCATTGAGATCAGTGCAATTGCTTACATGCTTAAAGTTAGGCAGGCACTTAAATACTCACTGAATCATGGTCTTATGTAGCTTACTGGCTGGTAGCGTATTATTTTACCTGCAACTTCATCACAGTGACTTGCTTATAGCCCAACCTTGCATTTCTTGCACATCCAGAACTCCTATTGGCTTCAGTGAGAACATGAACAGGGTTCGTAGTAGATAAAACTGCACATAAGGCTTACTGTCCTCCCATAGGATTTTAGTCTGATGCTGCATCAGACCAGCATCAGACCAATGGTTAACCCTTGATGTATGGCTTAAACAATGAAATCAAGAAAAAAGGTAAATTGTATTAGTGCTCTTACTTACACAGCCGAAGATCACACGGCAAGATATTTACAGCACGCTGCGTCTTTCAGCCTCGATTGATTTATTCTGCAATTTTAAATGAGCTAATTTCAAACTGGTTGGGCTCAGTCATTGCAGAAACACATTAATACAAACAAAATAAATTAAATCTGCTAACTTTTGATGTGCATCTTATTACAGTTAAAATTTGTCATTACCTATACAAATGAAACTGCTTACCAGCTACTTATCAAGAATTTGCAGCATGACTTAAATCCTGTAGCTTTTTTGTAGTGCTGTCGACCTTGGAGCAATGTCAAACGTGCAGCAGGCATCCACACGAGTTTGGAATTCAAAGTACCGAGAAGTATCGTTTAAGGAAGTAAATTAAAACAAACAAACAAGCAAAATGTCCTTTGGTGGGCGAAGTGGTGAAATTGTTTTGATAACTCTATAGGCTGGGAGAATGGAATGAAGAAACAGGAAAGCAGATGGCAAATCAAGAAAAGATAAAAAAGGATAAGAAATCCATCTGGGTGGATGGATAAGTAGATAGGCAGTTAGGCAGTACTTGCCCACTTCTATCTGTCTGATCAATCATTTTCACATTTTTTCCCTCCATCAGAGGGTGTAGGCCCAGCTGGCTGGTTTAGAAAGCAAGCATCTGCTTTGTGCTTATGGCACCGGGCAAGGAGCTAGCTTCAAGTCTCAACCATGGCATGCATTCCTTGTGACTTTGGAAAAGTCACTTACTCTCTGGGCTAGATGTAACTTTACAGTCTGCCCTGAGAAAGAAGCAGGGCAGATCTGTATCGCCCCAGTAGCAGAGAATGAAACGTGCTTCAGAGAGTCATAATAACCACTTTCCATTCTCTGGGAAGGGAGAAAGTTACTTCACCCCTTCTTGAAGAGCAGTGCTCGCCTCCTTTACACCCAGCCAGCTGCTCTGGCCAGCATATGGGAAGGAATGAAGCCTGCAGGCTCTGTGGCCCAAGTGTTTGTCCTTGCACTGACATTAGATTCATCCATCGAATCCCATGAAAAATGATGTTTCAATTAGAGCTGTTGGAAACATTTTTAGACAATTTTTTTTGTCAAGCAATATTTTTCTTCAAAATGATTTATTTCCTTGAAAAATAGTTTTTCCATTAAGCTATTCATTTTTTGTGCTGAAAATCAGAAAAAAATTGTTCAGTTTTAAATTTTTCAATGGAAACTTGTAGGAAAAATTTTTTTTTCCCCAGCCAGCTCTGGTTGTAATCTGCAGCAAGCAATTTATTTTACACTGAAATTAAACTTACATCAGCCATTTTCCCCATAGCCAATTTCTGAGCACCACACAAGTGGTGGTGTTTAATGTCTATAGCCCCATTGATCTTTGGGGCCCAGACGTGCTCCTATTGGAATTAATGGCAAAACTTTCATTTCCTTTGGGGTACAGACTGTGCTGCTGCAGTTTAAGGCGACCTTTTTCTTCTTTTACCAAGTCCTTTTACATCCACCAATCAGATTCCTTTGTTCCAATCTTTCTGCTTCCCAACCAATCAAATACCAGTTCCAGAAACGTATGTCCAATCTCCACATCCCCTGCTAATACTGTCTCAACTTACTTTTCCAAGAGGGTGCAGTTCCTATAGTCTCCACTAGGTGGCACAGCGAGTCACTTCAATAATGCTGCAGGTGAGAACTTGTCTGCACTATACCTTACTTCAGTATAACTACGTCACCTGGGGTGTGAATAATCCACACCCTTGAGCGACATAAGTTACACCGATCTATGCACTGGTGTAGGCAGAGCTATGTCATCAGGAGAGCTTCTCCCGCTGACATAGCTACTGCCTCTTGCAGAAGCAGGTGTTATAATGGGAAAGCATAGAGCTTAGATTATCTCCACTACAAATGGTACAGCAGAACATCTGTATCGGTGCCGCTGTGGCACTGTAAGTGCTGTGGGGTAGGTGTAGCCTGACCCTTGAACATATTAAAGAACTCTGTAGAAGACCAAGCTATCCAGGGGTGCTAGAACAATTTGTATAATGGGGATGATGAGAGCCATTGACCCAAACTATAAACCCTCAATATGATGGAAAGCACTTCAAGCCAGGGGGTGTGACAGCCCCCCCCCCCCCGCCAGCTCTCCTAGTTCCAGCATCTCTGAAGATATCTGTTCTCACAACATTCTCTTCTTTCCTTTTTTTCTTTTTTGTGCATTTGTAACTTTCCCCTTTTTGTTTTTCTTACTGCACAGTTGGGAGATCATAACTACACCTTCACTATCACACAGCTTGTCTATACTTCCAAGCACGGCGATCGATGCATCGGCGGTCGATTTAGTGGGTCTAGTGAAGACCCGCTAAATCGATTGCAGATCGCTCTCCCGTCAACTCCTGTACTCCACCGGACTGAGAAGAGGAAGGGGAGTCGACGGGAGACTCTCTCCCATCAACATCGCGTAGTGTGGACCGCGCAATAAATAGGTCTAAGCTACGTTGACTTGAGTTACGCTATTCACGTAACTCAAATTGCGTAGCTTAGATCGGCTTTCCCCTGTAGTGTAGATAAGGCCATAGATACACAAAAAATGCTTTTCTACAGACTGAAAGAGAAAGCATCCAATTATACAGAGTTTTATATTATTATATTATATTATATTATATTATATTATATTATATTATATTATATTATATTATATTATATTATATTATATATTATATTATATTATATTATATTATACAAAACGAAAATAAGCAATCTATTTGTTTACTGGCAGTTTGGTCAAATGTTTTTTGCAGGTTTGTCTGGATGTGTTGAGGGAAGTTTTAGACTTTATACAGTTAATGTATATTGTACAGCTGTGTGGGAATTTTTTGACAAATTATTTTTTGCCAGAAAATGTCAATTTGAAACCAAGCTTCTCATGGAAATGTATCAGTTTTGATGAAAATTTTGTTGGGAAAGGTTTCTCAGGTTCAAGATGGAATTTCTCATGCAAGAGCAACCTAGTAGCAATGGCTCAGGGATTAGGCACTCATCAGGGAGGTAGCTGATTTAGGTCCAAGTCACTGCTCTACCTAATTTGGAACAGGGACTTGAGCCTGGTTCTCCTACATCCCAGGTAAATGCCCTAACCACTGAGCTATTGGCTACTCTGGAGCTTGCTCTGTTGTTTTTCCTGAAATATTTCAAAGGGTTTCATTTGTGTTCTGCACTGGAATGAAATCAAATACTGAACTCTCAAAATTTTTCACAAGACAGAATTCTGGCCAGCCCTAATCTGAGGCAAATTCTCTGCTGGTGTCAATTGGCACGGCTTAACTGAAGTGTCTACGTGAGGGCAATTATTCCAGAATAGTCATGGCAGTCAACTATTCCTCTATAGCTATTCCCTATCTGGAATAACTTCCCCGTGTGGACACTCTTTCAGAATCAAAGTGATTTTATTCCAGAATTATTACTCTACTTTCAAGGTTATTCTGGAATAGCTATGCTGGTAAATTTCCCAATGTCAACATGACTTAAGTAAAACTTGGATGTCTCTTTTAAGGATACGTCTACACTTGGAGCTGGAGATGTGGTTCTCAGTTCAAGTACATATAGGCTAGCACTCATAGTCTCAGCTCACTAATAATAGTAGTGGCGTGGGCAATGACAAGTGATGGCATGGACTACCTGTGCCAAGTATGTATATGGAGGGCGGGGGTGGGGTGGGCAGACAGCATAGCTCCAAGTGTAGACATAGCCTAACAGAGATGCTCTAGTTCAACCACAAATTGTTGGGCTGGATGCTGGAATCACGAGATGAAATTCTCTGGCCTGTGCTATGCAGGCAGTCAGACAGACCGGATGATCTGTGAGGGGGGATTTGATAGCTGCTTTCAACTACCTAAAAGGGGGTTCCAAAGAGGATGGATCTAGACTGTTCTCAGTGGTAGAAGATGACAGAACAAGGAGTAATGGTCTTAAGTTGCGGAGGGGGAGGTTTAGGTTGGATATTAGGAAAAACTTTTTCACTAGTAGGGTGGCGAAGCACTGGAATGGGTTACCTAGGGAGGTGGTGGAATCTCCTTCCTTAGAGGTTTTTAAGGTCAGGCTTGACAAAGCCCTGGCTGGGATGATCTAGTTGGGGTTGGTCCTGCTTTGAGCAGGGGGTTGGACTAGATGACCTCCTGAGGTCCCTTCCAACCCTGAGATTCTATGATTCTATGATTCTATAATTCTATGATCATAGCCAATGTTCCCTCTAATTTTTGACAGGCCGTGTGCGCAAAAAAATTCTTCTGTGCACCTTTTTGAAGCAGAGTTCAAATTTGTGTGCCATGAAGCAAATGCGCTCAAACGAGTAAAATGCTTATACATTTAAAAAGTTTTAATTTGCAATTGTGTCAATTTATATGGGTTTTCAGATAGAGACATCATAAGTAAAAAAAGAAAAACAAAAGTTTGTGTTTTAAATTTAAAAATTTTCTAAAAAATATCCATAAATGATTATCAGCCAAGAATAAGATATGTAATTACAAATGCATTTTAATTTCCTTATTGGTCGAAATGTCAAAGACTGCTAAACAAACTTTACTGTTTTTCCCTGCGATCTTTTTCGTTTGCCCATTCAATATAAACTCTGTCCAGATCTATCAGTCCTCCATTCAGCTGCTAACTCTTAATACACATCAGCATGTCCAAATGATCTACTTGTAAACGATTCCGTAGTTTGTTTTTTAGAGTGTTCATTAAGCTAAAGCCATTCTCACAGTCTGCCCGTGATGCTAGGAATGTTCCTCCAGCTCCCCTGCCCTGCAACCCTGAACCCACTGTGCCCACAACCCCCCACATTTGACACAAATGCACAGTGCTGTGCACAAACACACCCTGCCCAGCACCCCCCACCCCACCCACAGCCCCACCACAGCTGCCCAGCACCCCACACAGAACCCCCCACTTGCTATCCGGGCTCAGCCGCGTCCTCCACAGCCCCCCCACCCCCGGGGACACGGTCATGGAGCCCTCGCGTGCCCCCCCCCCAGCGGGACACGGGCATGGAGCCTACACAGGCATGGAGCCCTCGCGCCCCTCCAGCGGGACATGGGCCTCAGCCACCACCCCATCCTGAGTGCTTTTAGAGCGGTCAAAGGGCGTCCCGACCAATGTGCGGTCAGCACGCGAGACAAATGTGTGCGCAGTGTTTCCCCATGTGGGCGGGGTTTAGAATCTCTTTGCGCGTGCACATGCGCACAGCTTAGAGGGAACAGAGATCATAGCGGGCCCTTCTGGAGTTAAAAACTACAAATTAGGCTCTGTATGGTTAAATCATGCCTCCAGACCATTTTCATCTTCCTCTCAGTTGCTTTATATTTTATTTTCTGCTTCTCCACCCATAAAGCCCTTCCGATGCTGCTCACATAGGGGACAAGTATTTCTACATGCCTGTTTTCAATATATTTGTTTGTTTATCCTGCTGGAAACTCTTGGCTCTTTCACACTTCAGTGGAGAGTGGAATCTTTTCAGAACTAGGTGTTTCAGAGGATTGACTTTGATGGTTTTGGACAGTGTACTGAGGACAAGCTGTTCGGTGCAATTTGTGAATGCCAGCACTCCATTATGTCAACTTCAATTGGTCCCAAACCTCACTTTATGTTCCTGTCCTCCAAGCTGGCAATATTCTTTGGGGTCCATGTAGTAGAGGGGATAGAGATGGGACTCTTCCGGGAAGACAGATGGTGGGCCAGAGCCCAGGGGCGTGAACCATCCCGTCTCGATCCTGGAGAGGGGAGAGGGATAGCTCAGTGGTTTGAGCATTGGCCTGCTAAACCCAGGGTTGTGAGTTCAGTCCTTGAGGGGGCCATTTAGGGATCTGGGGCAAAAATTGGGGATTGGTCCTGCTTTGAGCATGGAGTTGGACTAGATGACCTCCTATGGTCCCTTCCAACCGGATATTCTATGATTCTATGGAACAGACATATGAAACGGCAAGCTCAATAGCAAGGGTTTTTAGTGACTCCATAAACTTGGGGGTTGTACCCTGTGACTGGAGAATAGTGCTTATATTTAAGAAGTGCTTATATTTAAGAAGGGGAACCATGACCTGGGAAACTACAGATCTGTGAGTTTGATCTCAATTGTATGCAAGGTCTTGGAACAAATTTTGAAAGAGAAAGTAGTTAAGACCATAGAGGTAAACGGTAATTGGGATAAAATACAACATGGTTTTACAAAAAGTAAATCATGCCAGACTAACCAGATCTCCTTCTTTGAGAAGATAACTGATTTTTTAGACAAAGGAAATGCTGTAGATCTAATCTACCTGGATGACAGTAAGGCATTTGATACAGTTCCACATGGGAAATTGGAGAAGGTGGGGATTAATATGAGAACTGAAAGGTGGATAAGGAACGGATTAAAGGGGAGACTACAATGGGTCATACTGAAAGATGAACTGTCAGGTTAGAGGGAGGTTACTAGTGGAGTTCCTCCGCGATCAGTCTTGGGACCAATTTTATTTAACATTTTTATTACTGACATTGGCACGAAAAGCGGGATTGGGCTAATAAAATGTGCAGATGATACAAACTTGCGAGGTATTGCTACTATAGAGGAGGACCGGAATATCTCACAAGAAGATCTAGATCACTTTGTAAACTGGAATAATAGTGCAAAGTGCAAGGTCATTCACTTAGGGACTAACAACAAGAATTTTTGGTATGAACTGGGGACTTATTAGTTGGAAGTGACACAGGAGGTTAAAGACCTGGGTGTATTGGTTGATCACAGGACGACTATGAACTGCCAATATGATGCGGCTGTGGAAAAGGCTAATGAAATCCTAGGATGCATCAGGCATGGTATTTCCAGCAGAGACAGGGAAGTGTTGGTACCATTATACAAGGCGCTGATGAGACCTCACCTGGAATACGGGGTGCAGTTCTGCTCTGTCATGTCTAAAAAAGATGAATTCAAACTGGAACAGGTGCAGAGAAAGGCTACTAGGATGATCTGAGGAATGGAAAAACTATCTTATGAGAGGAGACTGAAAGAGCTTGGTTTGTTTAGCCTAACCAAAAGAAGACTGAGGGAAGATATGATTGCTCTCTGTAAATACATCAGAGGGACAAATACAGAGGAGGGAGAGAAGTTATTTAAGTTAAGCACCACTGCTGAAAGCAGAACAAACAGATACAAACTGGTCATCAACAAGTTTAGGCTTGAAATTAGATGAAGGTTTCTAGCCATCAGAGGAGTGAAGTTCTGGAACAGCCTTCCACAGGGAGCAGTGGGGGCAAAAAACGTCACTGGCTTCAAGACTGAGCTTGATAAATTTATGACGGCAACGGTATTATGAGGTTGCCTACACTGTCATGTATCCAGTCTGCGAATGCTAGCAGCAAATATCTCCAGTGGCTGGTGATGGACACTAGATGGGGAGGGCTCTGAGTTACTACAGAGAATTATTTCCCAGGTGTCTGGCTGGTGAGTCTCAGCCGCATGCTCAGGGTCTAACTGACCATTATATTTGGGGTCAGGAGGGAATTTTTCCCAAGGTCAGAGTGGCACAGAGCCTGGAGGTTTTTCACCTTCCTCTGCAACATGGGGCCTGGGTCACTTGCTGGTTTGAACTAGAGTAAATGGTGGATTCTCTGTCACATGAAGTCTTTAAATGATGATTTGGAGGGAGGGATAGCTCAGTGGTTTGAGCATTGGCCTGCTAAACCCAGGGTTGTGAGTTCAATCCTTGAGGGGGCCATTTGGGGATCTGGGGCAAAAATTGGGGATTGGTCCTGCTTTGAGCAGGGGGTTGGACTAGATGACCTCCTAAGGTCCCTTCCAACCCTGATATTCTATGATTTGAGAATGTCAGTAACTCAGCCAGAGGTCAGGGGTCTGTTACAGGCGTGGGTGGGCGAGGTTCTGTGGCTGCATTGTGCAGGAGTTCAGACTAGATGATCATGATGGTCCTTTCTGCTCAATTGTTACACCTGCAGCTATGATTGCTCCTGCGTCTGCCTTGTTCTGAGCCGTGCTCCTGACCTGCTCCTGTCATCCCAGTCCTGCTCCCTTACCCAGATTCTGATTCCAGTTCTTACCCCTGGCTTGATTCCTGGTCCCTGACTCTGGCTTTATCCCATGGCTCTGGCTCCCGTTTCTCATCCTAGCTCTAACCAGTAGGCCAAACAGCTCACGTTCCAGTCCAGAAACATGGAGACTCTTCAGGAGAAGTAATATGGCTCTGTTTACTGAAAGTTAAAATGCATGTGATCATTGTCCATTGTCAGATTTGGATGCGTTTGTGATCAAAGACAAATACAGTAGGAAGAAGAGGAACTGCAGGAGGCTCATGACTTTTACGGTGGACCCTACACATTTTGGTAGATCCCCATTTCTGTTATGGAAGTTATAGCTGGCTTAGAGAGTACATGTGCTTTAGTGAGCCCAGCTATAAACTATCCCGCATCAGTCATCCCAGTCAGGCGGAACAGGTGGGGTAATCTCTGGTTGGATGCCCTCCCAGGCAGACTCCAGAAAACGACTGTCAGTTGTGATAGGAAAAGGCTATCTGCAGAATTGTGCTCCTGTGAGAAGCACGGCAGATGCCTGCTGCAGAAGGGTAGTGCAGGGGCATAAGGGGCTCGGTGAAAGCAGGAATGTTACACCCACAAGCCCGATCTCCACACACACACACACACACGAGGGCAGAGACCAGCAGGTGCTGCATGCCAAGGCCAGCTCTGTGGGGCTGTGAGGGCTGAGAGGATGGTTTTAGCCTGTTACTGAGCAGCAGCAGAAGAACAAGGATTCTGTCCCCACTATGCTTGATTTGAATGACACTCACGTAGGTAGGGCTTTAGGTTGTAACGCACCAGGCTCTTCAAAGCCCAGACAAAATATGTTCTAATTAAAATACTGCAGATTAGGTGTTCTCTAGACCAAGAAAGAGAGAGCAGGTCAGCCAGAGAGATCCTGGCACAACTGGATCACCATCCTTGATTGGGTACTACTACATTGCAAATTATTAATAATCATCATCATCAGCTGATATCAATCTGTCCATGTCAACGGAGCTGTGTTGATTGCTATCAGCTGAGGACCTGACATTTGGGGGCGAGCAAATGACTTGCTGGTAATGCAAAGGAAACACTTGCAGATTTTTTTTCCTGAAACTTTAACACCTAACAAAACAAAACAAACAAACAAAACTGAACCCAAATTCAAAATACTGCTTTCATGGCTCAGAATATTTATTGTTTCTATGAAAAGTTCCAGCACTAGGAATCGAGTTTGAGAACCTTACCAATACAAAGAAAGACACTTGTTCTGTACTCTGGCCAGGTTCTTGCCCCCTGCACGGGTTACATAAGATTTTAAACTTTCCCCGCTTGCTGCATTGACACTTCAAAGTTAAGCAATCATCTCTTTTGCTGCTCTTAAGAACACAGTGACCTAGTTTTTCTTTTTTCCTCAAGAGGTGGTCCACTTAGTTGATTAAACCGCAACTCAATTATAAATGGTCATGCTACAATATGGGAATAAAACAGATGTAACAGACTTCAGCTGATAAAGTCATTATTTTTTGCCTTGTTGGTTAACTGGAAATTATGGGAGGGATTAAGCGAAAGGCATTAGTTTTAATAGTTCCTGGGTGGCAGGCTTCCCATGCTCGTCTTTGCTAACATGAGGGGATGCAAGAGTGATTCAAAGAAATTTGTGCATTTCATGCTAGGATACAAAAGGTAATGGGGTAATTTATAAAAGATTTAAAATGAACATTAAATCCAAGAAAAGCCGAAGTAAGCAAATGATGAAGTGACAACTTGGTTAATATTTTAGTTGAAGTGAACCCAGAAAGCATGTTGACATCGGTTCATTATTTATAAGTATAATGCAACTGCAAATGCGCCACGTTAAACCATCAAAGATGTTGGAAGGGCAAATAAGTCATCTAATTGGAGTCTGCAGAGCGACCAAAACTCTGCTGGAGATGGTCCTTCCTCAGCACTCTTCACTGACAGAGTTTTCCTTGGAGCCACGCACATGACAGCTTGGTAGCTGTAGAAACAAAGCCTCTTGATGCCGAGTTCATGCTGAGGACATGCTTTTAAAATGGAATCTGATGCTGGTTCAAGCACAGTGTAATATTCTGTATTCTCCAAGCTGCCTTTTCCCCTTTACTTAACACTTTCATCTAGTGGGGGAAAGGATGTGGGCTAGACAAATGTGGAGTGGAGCTGGGCTAGTAAATACAATGCCAATACGTGGTTTTTCCCATGGATGCCTGCTAGACCATGGTAACGGAGCACTTCTGCAGTAACAGTACGCAACCCAAGAAGGCAAAACATCCAACTATAACCATAATCCTAGAAAGGGGAATGGAGCATCCCCTACAAGTGAGTCATGTAGCAGACAGCAAGATTCATGCAAGGCAGCAGCTTCACCTTGGAACCATTTTAACACAGGTATTCAAGCTATTCAGACTAGAAAGATGTCTAGTGGTTAAGGCATGGGCCTGTAACTCGAGTGCTGGGTTCAGTTCCCACCTCTGCTACAGACGAATGGTATGGCCTTGAGGAAGGTAGTTGATTTCTCTGTAAAGTCAGACTGATACTGCTTCCTTTGTCTGTTTAGACTATCTCTTACTAAGTGTTTTTGGAATGTGTAGCACAAAAGGGCCCTGTGCCTGGTTGGCACACCTAGGTACTATTGTAAGGCTGTAGTAGTCCCTAGGGCTCAGGCTCCTAGGGAGGCCACTCTGTCTCATTGTGTCAGACAAAAAACATTCAATTAGCAGTCTATGGCTCTGGCCACCTGGGTGGAGAAGAGCAATGAGCAATCTTAGCCAGCCTTCTACACAAGGCATGGGACTGGGGTAAGTAGGCAGCCACCCCAGGGATGGGGTAGGCAGCAGCAGGGTAGGGGGACCCGGGCCCACCCTTCTCCACTGGGTCCCAACCCTGGGCCCTAACAGTGGCAGGTGGTCCTGCCACTGGTTCAGCAGGGATCTCACTGCAACACACTGACTCGTACTGTGGCAGAATAACCAGATTAGTGTCTGGTTTCCCTGTACTTCATCCTATCCCAATGTCGGCACAGCTCTGCAGTTGGTGAATCCTCTGTCTCCTCTGGGTCGCACCTGCTCTCTTTATTCACAGTAGTCTCAGCGACGGCAATGCCACTACTTGTGTGAGTAAGGAAGGCAGGATTTGACCCTTTGAGAGAATCCTTCTTACTTTTGGTTTTAAAAAGCCATGTTTGGAGCACTGAGGAGCAAGTCTGCTGGTGTTCTCCATTTAACTCTAGCTAACTGCTAGTGGCTCTCTCTGGGCACCTTGTGATAACCTGTCATGTTACCAAGCTGGAGTGCACAGACCGTTCACCCAGCCTTATGTGTCAGCATTAAGGGGCTGTCCCTTTTCTGTTGTGCTCTTTAGGAACATGGACTTCTTAGGGGGGTCTGCTGGCATCCCAGTGCCTGAATGAATCTGCTTGACATTTTATTAGTGGAATGTTAATGATATACAGTGTCACCAATCTGCCTTCTGCATTTCATTAAAATGTCAAGTTCTGCTTTGTTTGCTGGCTTATCATTTATGGGGAGCGTGGAATGAGGATGGGAAAAACCAAATTCAGTTTCATTAAAAAGCCACGCAGTTCAGTTTAGTCCCAGATAAATGTTCCTCATATTGCTTTTGGCACCCGGGCTCAATTCTTCCACCAGTACATGCCTGCTTTCTGATCCCTGCAATTACCTCCATCAAGGTGTTTACTGGGACTGGCAATTTGAGAGCAAAGTGGAATAACTACTACTTTGTGAATTAGCACACCAGGGGAGGGCTGATCTTGGGGTTAATACAGACGGTGAGTGACGAACCGGGTTTGTGGGAGATGTAAATGGGGCATATAATTCAAGGTTAATGCTATTAAACTCTATCGCTAACTGTCTCAAGCTGAGTCTGTTCTCATGCGCAGTGATGTAAATTGGGATTAACACAAATGAAGTCAATGGAATGCTGGAAGAGCCTAATGTTTACTTCCCAATGTCAGGAAAATCTCCAGGCACTTCTCCCTGGCAGGGGCCTGGATCACCGACCCTATGGAAATACGAGTGGGAAATGTCAAAGAAAAGCTCTATGAGGCCCCTCCAAAATCATTCTGTTCCGGAGCCAGAAGGGAGGTGTCTGAGCCAGTGACCTTTGGCATAGATGTGCATCCTGACTAGTCTGGGCAAGAATTTTTTGGCTGAAAGCTTGTTTTGGTGAAAAATGCCGATTTGGCAGCACTGAAACATGTCACCAATTCGTATTGGTTTTGTGGATTTGTTTTTGGGGGAAAAAACACCAAAGAAAAAAGTCAGCAAAAGGCAAAATGAAAATCTGATTTTTTCCCGCATGGAAACAGCTTTCTGCTTTGCCATGGTCTTCAGTTTAATGCTACATTTTAAAAAAAAAGCTGAATAACACCATGTAGAGGGTGCCTAGAGCTGTGTATGACCTTAATGCAGCCCTTGGCAATCCCCAGTCTCACCAGATCTCTGAATGGCATTGGTCTGCCTCTCTCTCTCTCTGTCTCTGTCTCTCTTTCCATACACACCTGTCACAGTTGAGGGTAAATGCACCTGTATTTCCCCCTGGTGGGCCAGCAAGGGCTCCCATGCTCAGGCTTCCGGTTCCCCAGCCGTTACCTCTCTTGGGTGGAGAGCTGGTATCTCCAGGCTGCCACAGCTCCCTGCCTTCACTGTGTTATTCCCAGCAAAGAGAGTCTGCCTAACCAGGCCTGCTGGCTTTCTCTTCAGAGACTCATCACAGCATAATTACCTACAGTTACAAGCCACCCCACTGCTCTTTCTAAGCAAGCACATTGTATTCTTAAGGTAAGCGCATTACAGCGAAAACATATTAAAACAATAAAGGAGCGTACACATACTACTAAGCTTACCAGTGATCACCCCAACCCCCGCACTACACAAGGGCTTCAGTCCCGCTCCCATCTCCACAAGGGCTCTGGTGGGTGTCAGTCCATCCAAACCGTTCCATAAGGACTGAGGCCTCCCTTGGACAGAAGCTCCTGTTCCTTTGCTGGATCGAAATGAAGGCCCTGAGTCAGCTTCAACTCTGGCTATTTATTCAAAAGTCCTTCCTTTGTCTGTTGGGCCCTGGAGAAGCCAGCTGGGGTCTTTGAACTGTCCTAACATAGTAGACAAAAGATCCTCCCTCTCCCCCGGCCCAGGGCAAAGCTTCAAAGAGTTGGTAACTGTAGGAATTATATTTGCATATCTCCTCCTCCTAGAGATGTTCCATACAGTCTCATAATAACACACAAACAATTGCATTTTTAACACAATGGACCCCAAAGGCATTAAACTTAATTCAATAAGATTTACCCAGGATATTGTGTATCTCTAGCCCCATACACGCCCATAATAGAAATACAGAGTTGGAAGGGACCTTCAGTGGTCATGTAGTCCCCACCCCCAGCTCGCCTGTGCTGAGGCAGGATTACATAAGAACATAAGAATGGCCCTACAGGTCAGACCAAAGGTCCATCTAGCCCAGTATCCTGTCTTCCGACAGTGGCCAATGCCAGGTGCCCCAGAGGGAATGAACAGAACAGGGAATCATATACATACATACATATACCAAGCCATCTCTGACAGTTGTCAGTCTAAGCTATTACCTGTCTAACCATCTATTTATCTGCCTATCTGTACACATACAAACACACTTACATACACACACACACACACACACATATCTTTTTTGATCCAGTAAAGTCAGATTGAGGAGCCAGACATGCTTCACTGGAAGAATAAAGAAGCAATGAAAAGCCAGTCATCATTACTTAAAGTACAACTTAATCAACTTGTGATCAACTCATCAGCTTACCTTTCAAGCTGAAGCCTTGACGTCTCAAACTAAGAGCGGCACGGCACTCAGACTGATACCCAGTCTTGCCAATGTAAAGTCACCTCAATCATTTTCACGAAAGACTGTTTCACAATGTAACATTTTAAAATGCCATTTCCTCACGTATCTCTGTAGCTCTGGGGAACATTTGCAGCTTCTTTCTATGACTAAGTGTGTGTTCTTCTCTAACACAAAAGGTGATAATGAAGTCCTTTACAGGATCTGTGCTGCCTGCCATGTATAAGAGGGTGAATTACAGCATCTGAATACATTCTGGCCCCCAGTCTATGAAAGAGGGAGGAAGGTTATTTAAACACTTTAGGCATAATGTAATCATTTGGAACATCAAGATGATTTGCCGCTTGCATTGGGCCCAATCACATAATAAGGAAATGAGTCACGGCTTGCGGCTTGTTGAGTTATTTCACAATATGAACTATCTTTGAGCATATTGCATTGTGTGGCATGTCCTCATGACACTGCAGTACTACCTAGCTCTTATATAGAAATTTGCAGCAGCAGATCTCAAAGGATTTTACAAAGGAGGTCAGTGTCATGATCCACATTTTGCAGATGGGGAAACTGAGGCACAGGGGAAGCAATCTGCTGAGTCAGGAATAACCTAGGTCATAGAATCATAGAATCTCAGGGTTGGAAGGGACCTCAGGAGGTCATCTCGTCCAACCCCCTGCTCAAAGCAGGACCAACCCCAGTCCAATGTTCTCCTGTGTCCCAGTTCAATGTTCTCTTCATTAGGCAACTCTGCCACTAGGCCATGCATGAAATATATACAGAAGGGAAATGGTGACATTTTGGGGTCAAGTATTATATTTGCCAAAGCATGCAGTTTTGTGATGAATGAATTTATTCATGAATTTGGGTCAAATTTAGTGAGTAGTTTTGGCTAAATAAAAAAGAGGAAATTTTTTTAAAAGTCAAAATAGAGCATTTCAGCATGTTAGAAATGAACAATTTTGACATTTTGTTTCAGCGGTTCACTTGGAAACTGTTTCGTTTCAAAACTATATTCGAACTGTTTTGCTCAACCCACATGATTTTTTTTTTTTGGTTTTTCGTTTTGGCAAGAAAAATTGAAAAAAAATCAGGTTCAGTTTGAAACGAACCAGGTGGGGGTTATTTTTTTGGGGAGGGTTCTGATTGGTTGCACATTATACCTATTCTGTACACCTGTAAAGACCTGATCCAAAGTTTATGGAAATCAACTGAAAGAGCCCGCGTAATTTCAAGAGCTTTATGCCTACCCAAGATGCAAATCAGTGGAAACTCAAGCCCGGGTCTCTGCAGCTCTGAGACAGAGTCATTGTTAACTGAAAATGTTTTCAAAATGTTCCCCTTTGTTTTCAGCCCACTAAATGGGAAGTGAGTTAGATAACCTCAGTGCATTCATTTGGACTCTTTCCTTACAACTGTTAGTGTCTGGCAAATGTGCACAATTAGGGCTATTCTAACAACAACAAAGCTTTGGGGAAGGAATACAGAGCGATCGCTGGCGCACCACTGGAATCTGATGTTATGTTATGACAGTATGTTATGTGCTGTCAGAGCCCCACAGTTGTCCTGAAACTCATCTCCTCCTTTCAAGGATTTAGATAATAGCGTCTGTCTCAACTGTCCATAAAATATATATGTTTTGCTTTAGAGCCTATACCGATAAGCCTAATTGTCATCATAGCCATTTGAAAGGACACTGGTTCCTCTGAGGTACACTGGGAATTTGCAGTTGAAATGGTGTTTATACTGTTTACTGCTGTGTATGTTCTATCTTCATGGGCTGTAGGCTTGATGGCATCCTCTTCTCTCTTCATAAGCAATATAAAACCTACTGCCACTATGAAAACAGCCCTTTGTTTAGCCCTAGTGCACAGTCAAAACACCCTGAGAAAGTTGGCATTTGCAGCAGTGGGTCTCCGCGTTATCTCAATTTGGCAGAGGAAGGCAAAGATGGGGAATGATTCTTTTTGTACTTTCAGGGCCATTGGTTGGTATCATGGCAGCTCTGCATGCTTCAAGGCATGTGTGACAGGGTGGACTAGGCCCAGAGACCCCCTGCTGGAGGGTTCAGAGTCCTGCCACACCCCGTCCCAGGGAGAAGCAGAAGAGAAGTCCTCCAAGTGTTCTAGAGTGGCTGCGGGGAAGCAGCCAATGAGAAAGGCTGCAGGGAGCAGCCAATCAGAGCCCAGCAGGGCCATATAAAAGAAGCTGCAGCAGAGCGCGGCAGCCAGTTGCTTCCTGGAGCTTGAAGGGTGGTGAAAAAGGTGTCTGGATAGCTGGAAGAGCAGCAAGGCCACGGACAGCTTACTGCAGGCCAGACTGAGCCTAGGGAAGGCTGCTGAAGCTTAAGAGAGTCTGTCGGCAGGGACCAGGTGAGCAAAGAAGGAGCTCCAGGCTGGCTGCTGGGACTGAGCCCAGGGAGGGCTGCAAGAAGACAGCCTCTCCAGGGAGGAAGCCTTGGGGGTATGGTCCCATACCAGGGCCAGGATAAGTTTAAAAACTATATACCCTGGAAGGGGATTGTTCTGTTTCACGTGCAGAGGCCAGAAGGCTGAGTCCCTGAAAAACTGCCTGAGAAACTACTGACAGGGGTAACCATAAACTAAAGACCACAGAAACACCCAACCAGAAAGGGCTGTGCACGAGAGGTGGGTGCCGCCCCATTACAGCATGGTCTCTATAAGCTGTTTCCATCTGCTCAGTCTCCCTTTAACTTCTTCAGTGCCCCCCACACACTCAACTTCACTGTAAGGAGCTGTTTCCACAGCCGTTAAGGAAGTAGGGGGCACATCTGTCTGGAATGGGGGTGGCTGATCAGGGGAATGGTGAGTTAATCTTACAGGATCTGTGTATGCTGCAGTGTAAGCCCATGGTTAGTTGAACTCATGTTAGGAGACCCTGCGCTTGTTAAACTAGGGTTTCAATGTCCACACTCATTTGTAACCCCAGGTGAGGAATTGTTGAACCCTAGGGCTCCAGTGTCTATGCTGTGTTATGCAGGCCCGAGTCCAGCTCGCACATCCCAAACTTCCTAATGCCCTCCCTACAGGTGGCCACTCTATCCCTTTGTTCTTAGTGCAGTGTGGGAAAACGGACTGTCCACGTAGGCCTGTGGGACTGTGCAATACTCTTGGCAGACTCCCAGAGCACGCGTTCAGTGGGGCTACGTCTACATCACAAAGCAATAGGGCTTGAATCTTGGGTTCCAGTTTGACTTAGGCTTGGGACCATAGGTCCAAGCCCTGGGTTAGTGCAATTTGTGTGTAGACCGAAAAGAGGTTAGGCTTGAGCCTGAGTTTGAACCCTGGGCTTAGGTTGCAGTGTAGACATACCCTCAAAGAGCTTAGCTCATTTAGCCTAGCAAAACAAATGCTGAGAGGGGATCTGATTGCTCTCTATACATACATCAAGGGGGTGCATGCCAGAGAGGGTGAAGAGCTATTGAAGCTGAAGGACAATGTTGGCCCAATAACAAATGGAAACAAACTAGCCAGAAATATGCTTACACTGGAAATCAAAAGAAGGTTTCTAACCATCAGAGGAAGGAGGTTCTGGAACAGCCTCTCAATAGGAGCAGTGAGGGCAAACAAACTAGTTTTTAAGATGGAGCTTGATAAATTTGCGAAGGGGATGATATGACAAGATTGCCTGAGATAGAAGGGGACTGGACTCAATGACCGAGGAGGCCCCTTCCCATTTTATGCCCCATGTCCATATGACAAGAAGGATTAACTGGGGGAGTGGGGAGGAAAAGAGCTCCCAGTTATTCTCCAGATTCCCAGTTTTCATTTAAAACCACTCCTAGTTTGTAGAGCTGTGGAGAAAACCTTCATAATGTGATTCTTATGTAACCAAGGCAGTGATGCTGCCTGAGTTTGCAGAGAGCCTGAAACAGTAGCTCTATAGTGTGAACTGCTCTGTTCATTTCAGTGGGTTCAACTCAGATGCCAATGCTGGTAGTTTAAATGCTGCTGGCCGGGTGCCCAGCTCTGAAGGTGGAGTCACCACCAGCGGCAGCAGGGAAGTAAGGGTGGTATGCCTTCGGAGCTGGGCGGCCGGAGAGCAGCCGCCACTCTCTGCTCTGCCTTCGGAGCTGGGCGGCCGGAGAGCAGCCGCCGCTCTCTGCTCTGCCTTCAGAGCTGGGGGGCCGGAGAGCAGCCGCCACTCTCTGCTATGCCTTCAGAGCTGGGCGGCCGGAGAGCAGCCGCCGCTCTCTGCTCTGCCTTCGGAGCTGGGCGGCCGGAGAGCAGCCGCGCTCTCTGCTCTGCCTTCGGAGCTGGGGGGCCGGAGAGCAGCCGCCGCTCTCTGCTCTGCCTTCGGAGCTGGGGGGCCGGAGAGCAGCCGCCGCTCTCTGCTCTGCCTTCAGAGCTGGGGGGCCGGAGAGCAGCCGCCGCTCTCTGCTCTGCCTTCAGAGCTGGGGGGCCGGAGAGCAGCCGCCGCTCTCTGCTCTGCCTTCGGAGCTGGGGGGCCGGAGAGCAGCCACCGCTCTCTGCTCTGCCTTCGGAGCTGGGCGGCCGGAGAGCAGCCGCGCTCTCTGCTCTGCCTTCGGAGCTGGGCGGCCGGAGAGCAGCCACCGCTCTCTGCTCTGCCTTCAGAGCTGGGGGGCCGGAGAGCAGCCACCGCTCTCTGCTCTGCCTTCCGAGCTGGGCGGCCGGAGAGCAGCCACCGCTCTCTGCTCTGGCTTCAGAGCTGGGGGGCCGGAGAGCAGCTGCGCTCTGTGCTCTGCCTTCGGAGCTGGGCGGCCGGAGAGCAGCCGCCGCTCTCTGCTCTGCCTTCTGAGCTGGGCGGCCGGAGAGCAGCCGCCGCTCTCTGCTCTGCCTTCGGAGCTGGGCGGCCGGAGAGCAGCCGCGCTCTCTGCTCTGCCTTCGGAGCTGGGCGGCCGGAGAGCAGCCACCGCTCTCTGCTCTACCTTCAGAGCTGGGCGGCCGGAGAGCAGCCGCCGCTCTCTGCTCTGCCTTCGGAGCTGGGGGGCCGGAGAGCAGCCGCGCTCTCTGCTCTGCCTTCGGAGCTGGGCGGCCGGAGAGCAGCCGCCGCTCTCTGCTCTGCCTTCGGAGCTGGGCGGCCGGAGAGCAGCCGCCGCTCTCTGCTCTGCCTTCGGAGCTGGGCGGCCGGAGAGCAGCCGCGCTCTCTGCTCTGCCTTCGGAGCTGGGCGGCCGGAGAGCAGCCGCCGCTCTCTGCTCTGCCTTCAGAGCTGGGGGGCCGGAGAGCAGCCGCCGCTCTCTGCTCTGCCTTCGGAGCTGGGCGGCCGGAGAGCAGCCGCCGCTCTCTGCTCTGCCTTCGGAGCTGGGCGGCCGGAGAGCAGCCGCCGCTCTCTGCTCTGCCTTCGGAGCTGGGCGGCCGGAGAGCAGCCGCCGCTCTCTGCTCTGCCTTCGGAGCTGGGCGGCCGGAGAGCAGCCGCCGCTCTCTGCTCTGCCTTCGGAGCTGGGCGGCCGGAGAGCAGCCGCGCTCTCTGCTCTGCCTTCGGAGCTGGGCGGCCGGAGAGCAGCCACCGCTCTCTGCTCTGCCTTCAGAGCTGGGGGGCCGGAGAGCAGCCACCGCTCTCTGCTCTGCCTTCCGAGCTGGGCGGCCGGAGAGCAGCCACCGCTCTCTGCTCTGGCTTCGGAGCTGGGGGGCCGGAGAGCAGCTGCGCTCTGTGCTCTGCCTTCGGAGCTGGGCGGCCGGAGAGCAGCCGCCGCTCTCTGCTCTGCCTTCGGAGCTGGGCGGCCGGAGAGCAGCCGCCGCTCTCTGCTCTGCCTTCGGAGCTGGGCGGCCGGAGAGCAGCCACCGCTCTCTGCTCTACCTTCAGAGCTGGGCGGCCGGAGAGCAGCCGCCGCTCTCTGCTCTGCCTTCGGAGCTGGGGGGCCGGAGAGCAGCCGCGCTCTCTGCTCTGCCTTCGGAGCTGGGCGGCCGGAGAGCAGCCGCCGCTCTCTGCTCTGCCTTCGGAGCTGGGCGGCCGGAGAGCAGCCGCCGCTCTCTGCTCTGCCTTCGGAGCTGGGCGGCCGGAGAGCAGCCGCGCTCTCTGCTCTGCCTTCGGAGCTGGGCGGCCGGAGAGCAGCCGCCGCTCTCTGCTCTGCCTTCGGAGCTGGGCGGCCGGAGAGCAGCCGCCGCTCTCTGCTCTGCCTTCGGAGCTGGGCGGCCGGAGAGCAGCCGCCGCTCTCTGCTCTGCCTTCGGAGCTGGGCGGCCGGAGAGCAGCCGCCGCTCTCTGCTCTGCCTTCGGAGCTGGGCGGCCGGAGAGCAGCCGCGCTCTCTGCTCTGCCTTCAGAGCTGGGCGGCCGGAGAGCAGCCGCGCTCTCTGCTCTGCCTTCAGAGCTGGGCGGCCGGAGAGCAGCCGCGCTCTCTGCTCTGCCTTCAGAGATGGGCGGCCGGAGAGCAGCCGCGCTCTCTGCTCTGCCTTCGGAGCTGGGCGGCCGGAGAGCAGCCGCCGCTCTCTGCTCTGCCTTCGGAGCTGGGCGGCCGGAGAGCAGCCGCGCTCTCTGCTCTGCCTTCAGAGCTGGGCGGCCGGAGAGCAGCCGCGCTCTCTGCTCTGCCTTCAGAGCTGGGCGGCCGGAGAGCAGCCGCGCTCTCTGCTCTGCCTTCAGAGATGGGGGGCCGGAGAGCAGCCGCCGCTCTCTGCTCTGCCTTCAGAGCTGGGCGGCTGGAGAGCAGCAGCTGCTGGCCAGGCGCCTCGGGGATGGGGGCGTACCCTACTACAGACACAAATAAGGGGGGCACGATGAAATAAGTTTAAGAAGCACTGCTCTAGATGAATAATAACTGGCTGTTAGACTCTGGCTCTATATGACAGCCGGAGGAAAAGCAACTACAGTGGTGCATCCTGCTTGTCACAAGCCCATGTTTCCCTTAGAGCTGATTCCCTCTTAGCAGTGACTCTTCTGAGACTCCTTAGGGCCACATTCTGATGCCCATGTTGAATAGCACCTTACTCCACGAGTAGTCCCATGGAACTCAATGGGGCTACTTTGGAAGAAGGTAGGCCAGCATGGATAGTGGGGATGTCAGAAACTGACCATTACAGATTTTCCATTCAGGCACAGACTCAGCCTGACCCTACTGAGTTTATGAAACAGGGACCTTGGGGGGGTTACCTTCCTTTGCAGCCAGGATTATCTGGGTATATCTCACTGAATTGTTTCCCGGCCATTGAGGGAGCCTCAGGCACTGGTGCACCTGGGCCCTCCTTCTTCGCTGCCTGTGGCGAATAACAGCCTAGTCTCCTGTGGGCTGTAATACTTTGGTCTCATTTCAGTTGCTGGATTAGCGTGTGGGAGCTGGGGGTGTTGGTGGCTTGTGACATACCGGAGGTCAGAATGGACAATCTGATGGTCTCTTCTGACCTTAATGATGACTCTAGGACACATGTTTAACTTTAAGCCTGTGCTTCAGCCCTGTTGGAGTCATAGAATCATAGAATATCAGGGTTCGAAGGGACCTTAGTAGGTCATCTAGTCCAACCCCCTGCTCAAAGCAGGACCAACCCCAATTTTTGCCCCAGGTCCCTAAATGGCCCCCTCAAGGATTGAACTCACAACCCTGGGTTTAGCAGGCCAATGCTCAAACCACTGAGCTATCCCTCCCCCCCATTGCTTGGCTGGATTAGAGCTCCATGAAGCAGCGGAGCACTGGCTCTTCATCACTTACTTTCCATGACAACAGTATTTCCTATCCAAACTGGCCCACCCGAGAGAACGACGTGTTTTCTCTGGGGCAGTCTGCCAGGACCCGCGTTCCTCCTTACTGTGCTTCAACCCAATTTGCTAAACTCACGACCATGGGCTGCACAGAGTTAGATTTGATATTTAATTGGGTAATCAGAAGTTTGATTGGCGGTGGGGTCATAAAGAGTGAATCGGATAATATACAAACTGTCCCATTAGTGCTGGCAATGAAATCAAGGGTGTTACAACTGGGAAGGTTTTACCCAGGAACTTTCAAACCATTCTGTCCCTCTCCTCTCTGTGTGTGTCATTTTCATTTGAAGTTGTTTTTTGAAAAAAACGAGAAAGGAAGGCACTTCAAAGGGCTATTTGGCTGTTACTGGCTGTTTCCCCACCCCTCTCATCTCCCTGCCTATTTGACTGAGTCGCTATCTGTCAGCCTTGCCTCAAACACGCTTCAAAGGGAAAAGAAACAAATAATCTTTTGGCAGTTGTGTTGGCTGTCGGCTGGGTGGCGCGCTCTGTAGCTTGGTAATGAAGCTCGCTTTTCTTCACCAGCCTGCTGACAGGCGTGCTCAGGGAAGTGGCCGGGAGGCAGAAGCCAGGAAGATCCTGGTATGTGTGGAGCTGGCTGATTGTCAGAAAAGGAAGAGTTCCCTGGAGTTCTGGTCTGAACCCATTTGTCATTATGTGCAACCAGGTTTCCGAATATTGGCCCTGATTCTACCAGAGCCCTTAACTTTAAGCCTTGAAGGCAGTGAGACTATTCACGTGCTTTAAATTAAGCAAGTGCTTTGCTGGATCAGGAGCTGACCACTATCCTTTTCCATACAAAGACTATTCCAGTCAAACTTCTATCTGTAGATTCTTTCACCTCACACTGGTCCTAAGTTCCTTACAAACGGGTAACTAAAGCTAGTGCTGTAGAATCAGCAGCTCCCGTTGACTTCGTGGGAGCCTCTGGGTGCTCAGCACTTCTGAAAAGCAGGACGCAAATATAGGTGCGCAAATCTGTACCGAGGTGCCAACTTTAGGGCCCTATTTTTGCAACTCTTGATTTTGGCAACATAAATCCCAGCCACTGCCTAATATTCAGCTTCTAAATGTTTCCCAAATCATTTGGCATCTCTTGCACTCCATAGACATCCTGAATCTCACCTGTCTCCTCCTGTCCCTCGCCACACAGGTGACTTTGCATGATTTAAAATGCTAGTACCTTTAAAACGGTTTTTCCTCTATCCACTATTTATGGTCAGCAGCAAACAATGGAACAAAACACACCTGCTTTAAATATCATATAGGACCAGAACCTCCACCGATGTAAATTGGCATAGCTCCATTGACTTCACTCTGTTCAAGTCAATGGGGCGATACTGATTTACATCAGCGGAGCATCTGGCTCCAGATTGTTGTGCTGCTGTCTTCTGTGTATCCGTGCTAGAGACACATTTTTTTCCGAAATGTAAAGGCAGGTGAAACTGTGTAAGTAAGTCTGAACCTGATCTCACATCAAAACACCGCAATATGCTGCCAGTCTCTTAATTAGAGCATATGCTGTAGCATCAATACTGACAGTCATTTAGCGATGTCACTTCTGGGTGATGCCGTCTTACATCAGTTTAGTAACAAATGGGAACACCCGGGTTAAGAGGGGATTCCACACTTCCTCCATTATACACTCTCCCAGAGTGTTTTTATTCCCATGATGAAGTAACTCAGAGGAGCGTCCTAGTTCTGGGAGGTTTCGTTGTTTTGCTAGACAGTCGATCAGACAAGCACTTTCTGGTTTGAGCTATGTGGATTTTCACCCACGAGCTTTGCTTCAAGGTTTAAGTTTGAATGAACTCACAATCTCAAAGCAAAACTCAGTTGAATTGGCCAGGTTTTGATTTGTCTGTGTGAACCCTACCTGTGACAGTGAATTTGCCATGATTTCGAGTGTGTTTTGCCAAGTAATTTTGAAACCTTCTGAACATTGGGGATTTGAAATTCAGACCTGCGTGGTAACTAACTGCAGCAAACATCCTCTGGATTGTACACCGTTTAGGGGAATCTGCATTTGTTACATTCTGATCACATTGCATTTATACTTCTTGATGCATGTAATTTCTACCAAGCCCTGTGTATGAATTACCAGCATGTTATTTTCAAACTGCTTTGACAATGTGTATGAAAAATAACAGCCCGGTAGTTCCATCAGTTTATGCAGTGTATGTATTTTTTAAAACAGACTGTGAGTGGTAGGTGCTCTGTACCCTGAGGCAACAGCTAATGTAATAATCCCTACCTTTTATCACCAGCAGATTTCAAAGTGCTTTATAAAGGAGGTTGGTATTTTATTCCCATTTTACAGTAGAGGAAACTGAGGCACAAGGCAGGGACGTGACTTGCCTGAAGTCACACAGTGGTAGAGCTGGGATTAGAAGCCAAGTCTGCTGATCCCAGTTTAGTGCACTAGCTGCTAGGCCACAAGGGAGGAAAGAGAAACCATAGGCTACCTAGCTAAAATACTGACCGAGCCCCCATGGCTGTGGCTGAAGGCCTCCCATGCCCTCTGAGAGAGGGCAGTGCTATTACTCCCACTTTACAGATGGGCAACTGAGATGCAGGTCACATAGTGAATCTCTGCCAAAGCAAGAAACTGAATGTAGGTTTCCCAGGTCCTACCTTGGTGCCCCAGTCCAGCCTTCCTCTTTTGGCTAAGGGATTCAGGTTCTCCGGCTCCTCCCCACTCTGTATAAAATAGTTCTCTGCAATCCTTCATGATGAGCTGCCTGATTCTCTGGTGGCTGTCATAATGTACATAGCCCCAACTCCTACTGAAAACCCCTTTGCATCCTGTATGCCGCAGACAGGCAGATATAGAGACAGATATATTATACGTAGGCTGGGCAGAATTCAACTTTTATTTTTTTAATAACTTTGATATTTATTTTTCATTTTTGGATTGATTTGAAAATTGTGGGAACTTATGGGGGGGTGGCAAATAATGGGGAGGTCAGACAATAATTATTTAATAACAGTAGATGTTGAGATCCATAGAGCTTTTGGAATCGTTAAAATACAAAGTGTCCAAATTGCAGGGTCAAAATATACAAATCAATTATCCTTAGCTCAGTTCTCAAGCAGCATTGTTCATACTTTCCCTGTCTGTAAATTTCAGCGATCCTCGATGGGAATATGCTTTGTGTGTATGTGTACGGTGAAATCGACGTCTACCAACGTTTACTGATAGAGATCTAATCCTTCCCAATCCGTATTGATGTTTGTATAGCGCATTGGAGATGTAGGATGTTAGATGCAGTGACAGATTAGGTATAGTCAATTTCAGCCGGGAAACCAAATGCAAAGATCTGGGAGCAAACGCTGCTCCCCTGGTACTTGTACGGGGCGCATCCACCGAAGCGAGGGCCAGCCTGTTTAGGAAGTAATTTGTGCTGCTGCTTCTCATAACAGCGTATTTGTCAATTCCTTCCCGCTTCTGCTCCAGCCCAGGCGGTGGAACAGACCGAGATAGCTCACTTTTACAGATCTCTTCAGTCTGAGTACACGTGGGATTTGCTGGTCCATTACACAGCACCAAGGAGACATTTCCTCTGGGCACCGCTATGAGCGTTAAGGCATCCGAAGCTCAGGTCACATTCCCACAGAGGACTAAAGCAGAACTTCTGAATGCATAGGACTAACCTTCCTAACAGAGGCAAAATAAGACAGATAGACTCTAACCTCCAGGAACAATGGGCCCCTGGGTTAACTCTGCTCATGGTAGCTGGTGGAAGAGGAGGAGGAAAAACAAGATTATTGACCCCTTTGAAGTTGGCTTCAGTTGCTTCTGATCTCACTCCTATTCCAACACAGCTGGATCTAAGTGGAACTTCCCCAGTGCCAGGCTGGACAGGAGGAATAAGAAACTGTCTGTTTTATTTCATACTGCTACTGAGGCTGGATTGGAGCTTTGGAGATACACACGGGACTTGTCAGGCTGCAGTTCCTGAGATATTCTTTCATGTGTTGAGTAGATAATTCATGCATCCTTAGGAACTTCCCTGGTGCCCTCATGGCAGTATCTGAGCGCTGTATGATCTTTATCCTCACAAAACCCCTGTGAGGCAGGGCAGGGCTGTTCTCTCCATTTGGGGATGGGGAATTGAGGCACAGAGAGACGAAGTGACTTGCCCAAGGTCACACAGGACATCAATGACAGAGCAGGGAATTACACCTGAGTGTCCCAAAGTCCCAGGCTACTACTCTATCTGCTGGAGCATTCTTCCTTTTCTGTCTTGCCTAATAGGTGTTTGCTATGAGAAACAAATTTTTCTTGGCTTTGAGGGGGGAAATCCTTCCCAGTTTTGGCTAGATCGATAGAAAACTGTAACCGTGGCGCCTCCTGCTGGTCGTTCTAGGAATTAGCCATCACTTCTGCTCTGGACCCGCGTCGCCTCAAGATCGTGGTGTCCTTCGGCCGTGCCCCATTCCGTTCTCCCTCCTTCCAGGGGAGCAACAGTCCTCTAGCCTCCATGGCCAACTGCAGCCCAAGGTTCTAGCCACTTGCCTCAGTGGCAAAATGCAGCCCTTCACTGGCCACTCCCCTCAGTGGCAAGTGGGGGCAAAGGGGAGGGGGGAACCTGGACCCACCCACTACTCCAGGTCCCGACCCAGGGACCCGCTAAGCGGCAGCCACATGCCATGGCTCCTTCAACCCCCGCTGTCCGTTTCCCTGGGCCACTTACCCATAGCCCTATCACCTTCTCTGCCCCCCTGTATCTGGGCTTCAGTCTTTCAGCCAGTCAGACTGGAGCTCCCTCTCACTCCCCTGACCTAGCCCAGCCCAGAACTGCCCTGTCCAGGGTGCTCGCAGTTCCCTCTGCCCTTCAGGGACTCAGTCCTTTCTCCTCAGGCTCCTAGGAACTGACTCAGCTGCCCTGCAGCTCTCTTTATATATAGGTCTGCTCTGCCCTGATTGGCTTCTCCTTACAGCCCCTCACTGATTGGCTGTCTGCTGCGCAGCCTCCCCAGGGCTGCTCCTTTCTCCACCAGTGTGGGGCAGACGCCCCATCACAAACAGACACAAAAATATTATCCTGGACCCAGAGATTCTGAGAAATACATGTGATTTCAGATGTTTTTGTTTCTTTTCATTTGCTTTCCTATCTCTGATTGTACATATCACAGTGCAATATGGAGACATATTCCCCTACAATCACATTAACTGATCATGTCCTTTTAAGCACTGAGGAAATAATTTTGAGAAGATCTACAGCATAATTAAGCTGTATTGCATTTAATGGGCTACCCCCGTAAAACCCTATAAGCCCCCTTCCTGCAGAACTCCCAGTGACAGCAATGGGAATTACACACATGTAACCTGCTATTTGAGGCAAGGATCATCTTTCTGTTAGGTGTTTGTACAGGGCCTAGCACAATGGGGCTGGAGCCTCTAGATGAGACGGCCATACCAATGAATAATAACAATAATAAGTAACCTGAATCTGTAAACATCTACTGCCAAGTGTAGTGCTGCTCTAACTCCACTGCATTCCTCAGTTTGTTAAGCCCTAAGATCAGTAGTAATTCTTTGCAAGTTTGAGACTAGGACCAAAGTTTTACTCGACAAGATTGCGTGCCTGAAGAGATGATATACTTTTTCTTTCTTTCTTTCTTTCTTTCTTATGGAGAAATATCTGAGCATTGCCTGACACTCTGGCATTTGTACATTCTCTTTGTATTTTGGTGACCTACCTGACAGCTTTCCCAAACTGTACATGAAAGGACCACAGATCTTTATATATTTGGGCAGATCCTCAGCTGACATCGACTTCACCGGCGCTATGCTAATTTGCACCAGCTGAGGATAAGGCCCCAGACCTCTAACTACAACTCAGGCAGAGACTGACAAAAGCTCAGCTGGTACCTAGCAGTATCACAAGTCGACAAATGTGCCTTGGACAAAAGAAACAGCAAAATCAGCTACCTATGGATGTGACATTTTGAAAATGCCGTAAGGTCATAAAAGCTTTGTATTTGTTCTGTCCTCTAGATTGGAAATCCAAAGGGCAGAATAAATTACCCAGGCCTGGGATTTCTGCCTTGCCAAAACACAGAGCTGTTGACAATGGGATAATTTTTTACGGCGCATCCGACAGAGAACACTTTGTTACGAGTAAACCCTGAGCAAACAGGGACGTGATCCTGAGAGGTCCTGAGTGCTTCCTGAAAAGGGATGAGCATGGTGGCTGACTCCGAGTAGGTGCTCAGCATGTAACAGGATGAGGCTGTAACTTTGTAGCCAGCCAATAGCAGCCTACCTGCAAACCCGGAAATATCAGATAAAACCCCTTTTATGCACTCCAGATAATGGGGACACCAAAACAATAAACAAATGAGATCAACACTCAAATATTAATATAGCTGTGGTTTGATACTGCCATCCTAAAGTAGCAGCTTACTCTGTGAGTAGCCCCTTTGAATCAGAGACCCCAGAGAAGGGGCAGCAGAATCTGCTCCCTGAAGAATATTACTTATAATAGAAACCAATTCCTCTTTACAGAAGCACTTATTTTAAATCTAGTGGAGATTCCACCACCTCCCTTGGTAACCCATTCCAGTGCTTCACCACCCTCCTAGTGAAATACTGTTTCCTAATATCCAACTTAAACCTCCCTCACTGCAACTTGAGACCATTGCTCCTTGTTCTGTCATCTGCCACCACTGAGACCAGCCAAGCTCCAGCCTCTTTGGAAACTCCCTTCATGTGGTTGAAGGCTGCTATCAAATCCACCCCCCACTCTTCTCTTCTGCAGACTAAATAAGCCCAGTTCCCTCAGCCTCTCCTTAAGTCATGTGCTCCAGCCCCTTAATCATTTTTGTTGCTCTCCACGGGACTCTCTCCAATTTGTCCACATCCCCTCTGTAGTGGGGGAACCAAAATTGGACGCAGTACTCCAGGTGTGGCCTCACCAGTGCTGAACAGAGGGGAATAATCGTTTCCCTCGATCTTCTGGCAACGCTCCTACTAATACAGCCATATATGCTGTTGGCCTTCTTGGCAACAAGGGCAAGCTGCTGGCGGGGGGGGGGGAGGGATAGCTCAGTGATTTGAGCATTGGCCTGCTAAACCCAGGGTTGTGAGTTCAATCCTTGAGGGGGCCATTTAGGGATCTGGGGCAAAAATTGGGGATTGGTCGTGCTTTGAGCAGAGGGTTGGTCTAGATGACCTCCTAAGGTCCCTTCCAACCCTGATATTCTATGATTGCAGGTCCTTTTCTGCAGAACTGCTGTTTAGCCATTCAGTCCCCAGCCTGTAGCGGTGCATGAAATTCTTCCCTCTTAAGTGCATCCTATGTCATCCACAGACACCTTTTCTTAGACTGTTGCAATTCCACTTTATTATGTAAGCAGAGTCAGGATGAGCTCCACCCTGACATCTGGTGGTGAGTTGTGGCAAAGCACTCCAGGGGCTGATACCATTTACATAGGCACATCCACCCCACCGAGTATGAACCCATAATAGCCCAATGGGCACGTTGGGCTGCTGTAGGATCCCCAGTTTTCTGTATTGGGGCAGGAATTTCTGTTATTGGGGCAGGAAGAATAACCTGTTGTTATACTGCTTATGTAAATCAAGGACAGTGGAACTGTACTTGGCCTTTTGTCATGATGAGGGGGAACTCGCCATCAACTAAGAAGCGCTCGCCAGCCAAGGGACATAGGTTCCAAAACTCAGTGAATGGAGAGAGGCTGGGGGCAGGTTTTGTGACTGGGCCCCTTGGCTATAGCTCATGCACAGTATCTGGTGGTGTGGGCACCTTGTGAGGGTCTGAGACACCAATTGCACCTCTTCCTTTCTCCACTGTGGAATATCAGAACTAATGTTGAGTTCATTAGGAATCTGATCTCAGACTGCTGAGTTGAAATCACTCTGGGCTAAGGCTCCCCTAACTACAAGCTGAAATCACTAAAGAGCTAACAGTCTCATGAGCTGAAATCAGTGAGCACTGTGTTTAAGTAGTGGGGGAGCCTGAAGATCTATTGCTGAGTGGCCGGCGGAGCGGAGCTGCCGGCAGAGTGGAGCAGTTTGTGGGGGTAGTCGGAGCGGCTTGCAGGATGGCTGGCGGAGCAGTTCGTGGGGACAGCTGTAGCGGCTTGCAGGATGGCCGGCGGAGCAGTTCGTGGGGACAGCTGTAGTGGCTTGCGGGACAGCTGGCGGAGCAGAGCGAAGCCCCACGGAGGGGTGAGGCAATCATCTTCAAGCCACGTAAGGTGCCCCTTACCTCTCCCCTCCCCATTGCTGCCCAGACTGATGAACTTTTGAACTTTGGGACTGGACTTTTGGGTTCTTGGACTTTTGGGGACTTTGGGTGATTTCTAGGTTGCTGGACTCAAGAACCAAAGGGGCAGGACATGGCCCAATTGGCTGGGGTGGGTTTTGCTCACAGTTTGGTTTATGAATCCTAATTGCGGTGTTTTCCCAATTTAATGCTGGTGTCGTTGACCTGCTGTTATTAAAGATTTTCTGTTACACCAAGGCTCTGTGCTTGCGAGAGGGGAAGTATTGCCTCCTTGAGGCGCCCAGGGGTGTGTGTAAAGATTTTCCCAGGTTACTGGGTGGGGGCTCGAGCCGGTTTTACATTGTATTGTTGAAAAGGGAACCCCTATGTACTGAACCCAGCCCTTGCTGCTGTCAACTCGTCCTGGCAGAAGGGTTACAATTATAATAAGTATTAGGAAAAACTGTTTCACTTGGAGGATGGTGAAGCACTGGAATGGGTTCCCTAGAAGGTGGTGGAATCTCCATCCTTAGAGGTTTTTAAGGCCTGGCTTGACAAAGCCCTGGCTGGGATGATTTAGTTGGGGTTGGTCCTGCTTTGAGCAGAGGATTGGACTAGATGACCTCCTGAGGTTCTATGATTTTATGATTCTATTTGCATTATGTTTAGATCATTTTGGTGCCAATTTTGGCCCTGGCAGAGTCTCTATTGGACTAGGATGGCAAAATCTGACTTGCATAACACAGAGAACGAAGTAAACCATGTGTAAATGGAATTTTGTCATTAAAGGGGCACGCATCTTAAAAATTATGGGCTGGTGTAAATCATCATAATTCGGTTGATTTCAGTTGAGGATTTGGCCCTATCGTAAAAAAAAGAGAAGAGTTAAACTGTGTGACTATTAAGACCTTTAACTATTAAAAACTGAAATTCCTCTTTCCTTTTTACCATATTTTCTGCTTGTTTAATTTTTGCACTTCACTTCAGTCGGTAAGATCGATGGAGTCCATTTCACTTTGGTTTTTAGTCTGTCACTTACAGGTTCCCTCAGTGCTGCAATAGGTTGGTGCAAGTAAGTATTTATGTATTTAAATGCAACTATTTTCATTGGGACTTAAAAAAGTCACACACATGGAAAAATGTCTGTTGTTCCGAGGTGTGGTAAAAGCTCGTTTTCCAATATCTGAATCTGGAGTCAAATTGGAATTGTCAGCATCCCTTTAAAAAAAACCCACCAAAATGTTAAAGGCTGCCTAAAGCAGTAGCAGAGTCCAAAAGGCGGTAAGTGTCAGGGTGTGAGATGGCCAATGCCCTTTACTTCTTTCCATTCAGTCTAGGAGTGAAAGCAGTAGGCCTGAAAGTCTGGTTGATGCATGATGCAGTGTGAATAAAGAGCTTTTGTGGCATTTGACATGCTTGCTCTCTGGCTGTGATGATGAAGGGTAAAGGTTATCTGCATAAAACAGCCATAAATCATACTCATTGTGCTAGATAAGGGGGGCAATTGAATTCACCACTGAAATCTGTGCCTTACTTTCTGGAAATTAGTGACTTGCAAGGCATGATTATAAGATGCTACACCAGGCTGACCCCATTGTGGCGTGTGCAACTAATTGACAGTTGGAATCTACAAATAGTGGATATAGTAGTTGGATACAGTAGTTATCAAAGTCAATCTAGCAGCTAACAGTGCTGATTTAGTCATTAGTGTATATTGTCTTCACCTGCATTAACTGAAGACATACTTTTAAGCCCACATCTTGCACCACTGAAATCAGTGGGAGGTTTGCCAATTACTTCACCACAGGCAGCATCCTGGCCCTGATTCTGTACTCGTTGACTTTCAAGGGATTACTCACAGGCTTAAAATTCAGCCTGTGTTGAAGTGCTTTGCAGTTCTGGGATCACTGGGACCAGCATTCTCTCTACACAATCAGAGGGTGAAACCTGGCCACATTAAAGTCAATGGCAAAATTCCCATTGACTTCAGTGAATCTCACCCAGAGTCTTTGACATTTCCTGGAGATTATAATGCATACTCTTAAAGGGATTGAATTTTGGCTCTACAACTGCTCCTCTGAACAGAGTTGCATGAAGAACACAAAAGCAACTCATGTCAACGTTTGTTCCGATCCCGTAGAGCGCTTTGATTCGACCAAGCGTGTGTCCTTCGCTGATCACTGTTCCTGAACATTCATGGAAATGTGCATTTGTTCCCACACATCGTTAGCCAATGGCTGTCCTTTGTGGTTGGAAATCACCCGTGTGCAAAAGGCTAGCACAAGACAAGTGCATTACTTAAGCCCTCTTAAGCCTTCAAAATAAGAATTAGGTGGTGCATGGCTTTCCTACTTCTCTCTATCTGTAGGGACATGGGTTATTCATAATTCTCTATTATAATTTGTTAACAATTGCTCGCCTGTAAAGAAATTTTTACCCATCCTATCAAGGAGCAGAAAAAATATCATATGACAGGCAACAAGTCACATATCATAAGTCACAAAAATAAACAACATGGATCAAAAGCAAAGAGTTCATGGATAACCCTCACTCTAATGCATTGCATTCCCCTCCAGTCTCCTCCCAAGCCCTCATCAATGCTTATGATTAAAAGATTCATAAAAAGATTCATTTGCAGAAATCAGGATTAGGACATGATTTGTAAAACTGCTACATTCACAGTCAGTATGATTTGCAATGAATAATTTGACCAGCTCTGCCTCTTGGTCTTTCAATAGCCTTATGTGGCAGGATGACGATTCACTATTTCATATAAAACTAACCAAACTAAGTAATAGAGTGACTCAGGATGTACGGCAGAGTAACTGAGATCAGAATCTGGCCTGTGTTGTGTAGAAAGTAGTAGAATTGATTGATTTGTGAAAATTATTGTGATGGTAATTTATCTCAAAGCATTTGACCTTTGAAAACTTGAACAGATTCAAATAAAATATTAGCACACAAAGGTGACACTTTTCTAGTTTTTCCACAAATTAGACATTTGAACAAGGTACAAATGTTTGGGAATTTTCCATGAAAATATTTTTCCGATGGAAAATATAGATTCTGCAAAATCAAAAATTTCATGGAAAAATGTCTGTTTTGGGCTTCTGCAAAATCAAAATATTCTGGTGAAACATTTTGATTTGCTGATTTTTTTTGATTTTTTTTGGTTTTCTGTCTGAAAAATTGAAACTAAATGTTTCACCAGAAACATTTTAACACTGAGTTGTGTCCACCTGAGCTTCCTTGGTGTCTCCTGGGAGTTGTAATTTGGGAACTTCATTTCCCTATTTTTTCTCTATGGGCTGGACTTCCTGGTTGGTCTACATCTCCCATGATGCATCATGGTCTCCTTTCTGGCTGAACTGTTGGGATGCATTATAGGAGGCTGTGATGCATTGTGGATGATGTAGTCTGGATGAGTAGCCCAGCTCATAGAGGAGAATGGGGTCATGAGATACCTGAACTACAACCCCTATGCAGCACAGTGGTGGCTCTGGCAAAAAAAATCCCAGCTTTATCCCCAGTTTCTTATCAGCAGTAAATATGCTACAGCATGTGCCATGCAATCTAAAGTCTTGTGTACATGGTGCCTTGATAGGCTTCATTAAGAAAATTCCAAAATTCCAAAATCATTTAAATTTTTTAAAAAATCCTCCTTTTAGGCTAATTACCCTTAAATTTTTAAACAAAGTCACTTTGAACTAGAAAACCAGAATTTTTAACTTTTTGAAAATGCCAAGTTTTGACAACTTTGAAATCTTTTCTCTGCATTTTTTTTTTTTTGAGTTGGGAAATTCAACCATGTTTCAAAAACAGCTTTGGTTTTGACAAATTGGCATCTTTGGGGGAGAAAAAATGGTCAGATTCCCAATCAGCTCTACTCCTAGGGTAGTGTCAGTACACTTGTATTCCTCGATTGAATCAGAATCTGTGCCTATGTATTTTATCAGAGATAAAACTTACTAAGGCTGAGATTGTCAAAGCTGCCATAGGCAAACGGAGACCCAGTTGCCAACACTTGTACGGGAATTGAGCATCCAAATTGCTCCAACATCTTGGTGGGAAATCTCAGCCCAACAGATTGTTTCAGCCCCCATTGCAGTCTGGGGAAATCCTTCCATTGACTTCCATAGCAACTGAGTTAGGCGTGATGCTGATATTTCACCCATCTGTGGTAAAAGCAAAGGGCGGGGAGCAGAAGGACTAATGGGCTTAGGGACACCATGAGGTGAAGATCCCAGCTAATGCATCCCACTCAGGGAAGGTCTTCTCAGAAGGCCACTGAAGACACTGTGTGTCAGCCTCAAAAACAGACCCATGACCAAGATCTACAGGGAATGGAAGCTCCATCCCAACCTCCCTCCCTTTCCTTTCTGGTGTCATGGCTTCCCCAGCAACCAAAGGAAGTTGTCTCCAATGGATATGGTGTACGTGGTATAGTACATGTACTCCTGGCTCGGCTTGTTTAGATGATCTTTGTCCATGTTCAGTGGTTTGGGGTCAGAATTTTCTTTGCCTTTCCTGTGCTATTCATAAGAACATAAGAATGGCCCTACTCGGTCAGACCAAGGGTGCATCTAGCCCAGTATCCTGTCTCCCGACAGTGGCCAGTGCCAGGTCCCCCTGAGGGAATGAACAGAACAGGTAATCGTCAAGTGATCCATCCCCTGTCGCTCATTCCCAGCTTCTGGCAAACAGAGGCTAGGGACACCATTCCTGTCCATCCTGGCTAATCGCCATTGATGGACCTATCCTCCATGAATTTCTCTAGTTCTTTTTTGAACTCTGTTATGGTCTTCCTTTTATTTGTTTTTAACCTGCTGCCTATTAATTTCATTTGGTGACCCCTAGTTCTTGTGTTATGAGAAGTAGTAAATAACACTTTCTTATCTACTTTCTCCACACCAGTCATGATTTTATAGACCTCAATTATATCTCCCCTTAGCCGTCTCTTTTCCAAGCTGAAAAGTCCCAGTCTTATTAATCTCTCCTCATACGGAAGCCGTTCCATACCTCTAATAATTTTTGTTGCCCTTTTCTGAACCTTTTCCAATTCAAACGTATCTTTTTTGAGATGAGACGACCACATCTGCACGCAGTATTCATCACTGTCAAATGCTGGGGGTAAACAGGTTAGTGAAACATGGGCCTCCGACTCTGCAGATATTATCATGACCTCCTCACTGCACAATGTCAGTTATGGCACGTTCGCCATCCAGACGGAGAGCTGTGAGTAAACAAAACATGGGGACGGGGAGGGAGCGTTAAAAGCCCCAGAATGTGATTAAAATGGCAAGAACTGAATGCTAGCAATAATAGAAGGTAACAAAGGTAGGAAGGGCCTTGTCATTCAAGGCCTGGGACTCAGGAGAGCTGGATTCAACTGCCAGCTGTCCCCCAGGCATCCTACAGATCCCAGTGAGTATGTGAGGTTTGGGGGTGAGAGGAAGCAAAACTACAGACTCTTTGGCTGAGCCAGTTCCCCCAGCCCTTCACCAGAATGATTTGAAGACATTTCTGCAAGGGGAGCCATGCAGGGTTCCTGCAATGCAGACCCCTTGTGAGAGTGTATCCAGAGGAATGGGTGACCCAAATTTCTCTTCAAATTCAGTCTGGTCTGGGTACTCCTAATGTCCATGGTCTGTTCCAAGCTGGCTGAGAATACAGGAGATGATCGTCACTTGGAAAGGAAATGAGACATGTTGCCTGTTGAGATGTTTACCTATCTGGTGACATTTAAAAGCCCCATATGATTATTTATTTGCATTGCAGTAGTGTCGAATCCTCATAGTCCCATTGTGCAGGGTGCTGTACTGAGGCCTGATCTAAAGCCTACTGAGCTCCACAAAATGACTGCCTCTGACTTTAATGGGCATCACAATGATCAGGCTGGTCATGCAGAACATGAGCAAATTGCTACAACGTATTTTGTTTGCAGTGCGGTGGGAGCCATATTGGACCCAGGATGCTGGAGAGAAAAGGCAGGTGAGGTAATATATTTGCTGGACCAGAAAGAGACAAGTGTTCGAGCTACACGGTGCTCTTCTTCAGGTCTGTGTAGCTTGAAAGCTTGTCTCTTTCACCAAGAGAAGTTGGCTCAGTGAGAGAGATTACCTCATCCACCTTGTCTGTCACAGCATATTTTGACAGTTGTGCAGAAGATCTGTGGATGAGCAGTGCCGTAAAATTGCAAGGGAATATACTTACTGGATGATTGCAGACTTGCCTCTGGTTCTTTACCTGTGTCATTTTTCAAAGGGCTATGGGATGATATTGGATGTAACGCTTCCACAATTGTTTGCATGCCTTATGCTCTGTAGACCATACCAGGCCCTATCCAGTGGATTAGGGAGATATTGCTAAAATTGGTCAGTCGGGAACTAAGTTATTCAAGAAAAACTTAGGGCAGAGCCTCAGCTGGTGTAAATTGGTGTAGCTTCATCAAAGCAGCTGGACACAGCTTTGCACCAGCTGAGGATCTGGTTTTGTTTCACTGATGAAACATGATGGGCTAAATGTTGCTTTCCATTCCCCCAGCACCAAACTACAATGCAATGACCCCAGATATAAAGAAGAGCAGCGGGGGCAGAATTTAACCCAATAGCTCGCAGCTGCCAGGTATTAGATTGTGTAAACTAGTGTCACTCAATTGACTTCTGTTTGCACCTGCTGGGACTGTGGGCCGAGCAGCCCTGGGACATTTGAAAAAAATCTTTCCTTCTAAATTCTGCTCCCAAATAGACAAACAAATCTTCACCCAAAGATTTTGCCAAACTCTTGTTTGAGTCACTGAAAAATGCAAAGTATTTTGACAATAGCCCATGTATTTTTAGTGTACCCAAGTCATTTAAAAAAACCACAATTGTGCATTTGGTGAAGCTAGGAAACACTGCTTTTTTCCAGATAGAGAGCTCATAAACTAACCCCGAAAATCTGGGCTTATAATGAAAACCCTGACAGACTCTTAGCTATTCCTGGCACTACTGAGTGCCTCAATAAATTGTCCCTGGCTTTGCACTTCCCATCATGACCCCCCCCCCCCCAAATGTAATACATTTATAGCAAGTAATCACTTGAAAATGTAGGCAAAAGATTTTAGATGAATAACCTGCTGTTTTGTGAATATCTTTATTAAGGAACACTGATTGAAATATTAGTTTCGCAGTGGGGGGGGGAGCTATATTTTTCTGAATAGGGTTCTTATCAAAGTCCTTTAAACATGTAGCGACAAATGTGTTTCTCTTTCATTAACATTTTTAACAATATCCCCAGAGCTTTTATTCCAATTGTTTTTTTTTTCTTAAGAGCAAAACCCCTCTAAGATATTTCAAAATGGTTGTGATGAGCTTTGTTTTCTTTAGGCTGCTCAGATCTGGTTTCAATGACAAACAAAAGAGGAAAGGGAAACGTGGAAAGGATAATGTAAATAAGGTAGAACCACAGTGATTGGCACCCGTGCCTGGGGCTCTGATCCATGGAAGCCCTTAAGAACATGGGTAACTTTCAAGCTGTGCATAAGTTGAATATTATGTACAGTAACTCCTCACTTAACATAGTTATGTTCCTGAAAAATGCAACTTTAAGTGAAACGATGTTAAATGAATCCAATTTTCCCATAAGATTAAATGTAAATGTTGTGTGTTAGGTTCCAAGGACATTTTTGGGGGGCAGACAAAAGGCATTATATACTGTACTGTACTGTGGTGGGGAGGTGCCCCTGGCTTACCCCACACAGGCACAGCCCACTGCAGACAATGAGGCGCTTCCTTGGAATCATAGAATCATAGAATCTCAGGGTTGGAAGGGACCTCAGGAGGTATCTAGTCCAACTCCCTGCTCAAAGCAGGACCAACCCCAACTAGATCATCCCAGCCAGGGCTTTGTCAAGCCTGACCTTAAAAACCTCTAAGGAAGGAGATTCCACCACCTCCCTAGGTAACCCATTCCAGTGCTTCACCACCCTACTAGTGAAAAAGTTTTTCCTAATGTCCAACCTTAAACCTCCCCCTCTGCAACTTGAGACCATTACTCCTTGTTCTGTCATCTTCTACCACTGAGAACAGTCTAGATCCATCCTCTTTGGAACCCCCTTTCAGGTAGTTGAAAGCAGCTATCAAATCCCCCCTCACTCTTCTCTTCTGCAGGCTAAACAATCCCAGTTCCCTCAGCCTCTCCTCATAAGTCATGTGCTCCAGCCCCCTAATCATTTTGGTTGCCCTCCGTTGGACTCTTTCCAATTTATCCACATCCTTCTTGTAGTGTGGGGCCCAAAACTGGACACAGTACTCCAAATGAGGCCTCACCAGTGCCGAATAGAGGGGAATGATCACGTCCCTCGATCTGCTGGAAATGCCCCTTCTTATACAGCCCAAAATGCCGTTAGCCTTCTTGGCAACAAGGGCACACTGTTGACTCATATTCAACTTTTCGTCCACTGTAACCCCTAGGTCCTTTTCTGCAGAACTGCTGCCCAGCCATTCGGTCCCTAGTCTGTAGCAGTGCATGGGATTCTTCCGTCCTAAGTGCAGGACTCTGCACTTGTCCTTGTTGAACCTCATCAGATTTCTTTTGGCCCAATCCTCTAATTTGTCTAGGTCCCTCTGTATCCCGTCCCTAACCTCCAGCGTATCAACCACTCCTCCCAGTTTAGTGTCATCTGCAAACTTGCTAAGGGTGCAGTCCACACCATCCTCCAGATCGTTGATGAAGATATTGAACAAAACCGGCCCCAGCACCGACCCTTGGGGCACTCCACTTGATACCGGCTGCCAACTAGACATGGAGCCATTGATCACTACCTGTTGAGCACGACCATCCAGCCAGTTTTCTATCCACCTTACCGTCCATTCATCCAGCCCATACTTCTTTAACTTGCTGGCAAGAACACTGTGGGAGACTGTATCAAAAGCTTTGCTAAAGTCAAGAAATAGCACATCCACTGCTTTCCCCTCATCCACAGAGCCAGTTATCTCATCATAGAAGGCAATTAGGTTAGTCAGGCATGACAGCCAGAGCTGTTTGGCAGCACTTAGGACATTCTGGGATGGAGGGGGAGGAGTGGAGACGCGGCGCCTCCCCGGTCCTCCTCATCCCACCTGTTGCGGATTTAGAGTTAGTGGGGTCCTATGCTTAGCTTCATTTTGGGGGGCTCCCCGCAGGGGGAGCATTCTCTCGTATCTCCCCCCCCTGCTGTTTTTGATTCTTTTTTTCTCCATTCTCCTCCTGGGGTTTAGGGTGGGGGTGCAGGGTCTGGGAGGGAGTTAAGATGCAGGAGGGTGCTCAGGGTGGGGGTTCGGGGTCTGGGAGGGAGTTAGGGTGCGGGAGGGCTCTCAGAGTGGGGGTTTGGGGTCTGGGAGGGAGTTAGGGTGCGGGAGGGCGCTCAGAGTGGGGGTGCAGGGTCTGGGAGGGAGTTAAGATGCGGGAGGGCACTCAGGGTGGAGGTGCGGGGTCTGGGAGGGAGTTAGGGTGTGGGATGGTGCTCAGGGTGGGGGTGCGGGGTCTGGGAGGGAGTTAGGGTGCGGGAGGGCACTCAGGGTGGGGGTGCGGGGTCTGGGAGGGAGTTAGGGTGTGGGAGGGCGCTCAGAGTGGGGGTGCAGGGTATGGGAGGGAGTTAAGATGCGGGATGGCGCTCAGGGTGGGGGTGCAGGGTCTGGGAGGGAGTTAGGGTGCGGGAGGGCGCTCAGAGTGGGGGTGCAGGGTCTGGGAGGGAGTTAGGGTGCGGGAGGGCGCTCAGAGTGGGGGTGCAGGGTATGGGAGGGAGTTAAGATGCGGGATGGCGCTCAGGGTGGGGGTGCAGGGTCTGGGAGGGAGTTAGGGTGCGGGAGGGTGCTCAGAGTGGGGGTGCAGGGTCTGGGAGGGAGTTAGGGTGCGGGAGGGCGCTCAGAGTGGGGGTGCAGGGTATGGGAGGGAGTTAAGATGCGGGATGGCGCTCAGGGTGGGGGTGCAGGGTCTGGGAGGGAGTTAAGATGCGGGAGGGCGCTCAGGGTGGGGGTGCGGGGTCTGGGAGGGAGTTAGGGTGTGGGAGGGCGCTCAGGGTGGGGGTCCGGTGTCTGGGAGGGAGTTAGGGTGCAGGGGGGCTCTCAGAGTCGGGGTGTGGCAGGAGGCTCAGGGCTGGGGCAGGCAGGAGGTGCAGAGCACTTTCCTGGGGCAGCTCCTGTTTGGTGCAGGGGGTGTGCACGTGGCATTGCACAGCGCGGCACTGGCCCCGTGGCCGCGATTCTGGGAGCTGCAATTCTGGGAGTTGCCCCCCCACCCCAGGCAGGGCCACCGGAACGCAGGTGCAGGGTAGCCCTGGCCTGCAGCTCTAAAGGCCCTTTCGGAATGCGGCCCTGCAAGCATGGGCCGGAGGACTCAGGAGGAGGGGGGGCAGCGGTGGGGGAAGCCCTGGGAGGAAGGGAGGGGGACAAGGCAGAGAAGAGGAACTTGTGCAATGCTCCCTTGTAAAGTCAACCAAAGATGTTAGAAGGGAGCATTGCACAACTTTAAATGAGCATGTTCCCTAATGGAGCAGCGATGTAACTTCGGAACAGCGTTAACCGGGACGACGTTAAGTGAGGAGTTACTGGACAAGCTTAAGTGCTCTGCTGGACCAAGGCCCACCGTGAAAAGGGCTGAATGCTGCACAAAGCTCAAGCTGCTGGCCTGTGGGTTGGAGTGATCTGGGGCGCTCTGGGTGTACGTCACAAAGTGGGAGGCTGTTAGTTTCAGCCCGAGCTTCTCCCCCGCTTCCAAGCTATGCTAGAGGAGTTGAGAAAGGTGACGATGGAAAAGGAGCTCTTTCAATGGAACCGGGTATCCATTGCGTCTGCCCCTTACATTACCACCACGGTACAATGTCTATAATCTCATCACTGGGTCCTCTAACCATTCTGAAAACACCGGGAATGAGATTTTAGGACACAAGCTTTACCCCTGGCTTCAATAGGAGGAGGGGGCAAGCCTTTAATGCAGGAGACCTCCCTGAAGACCTCTGCTCTGAAATCTTTGCTGAAGTGTAAGGTTAAGATGGCTCTGTGGTGAGGTTCATCTGGTTTGTGGATTAGCAAAATGGGATTTAGGCAGGTCCTGATCTACTGAATGTTTGTTTTTAATGGAAGTTCAAGGTGAATAGAAAGTCCGTGGGGAGTTGAGATTAGAAGCATTTCATCTCTTGTGGGTCGGTGGCATTTTCAAAGTGGACAGGGTGTTGTCATCAGAATGCAGGTCAGTCTGAAGTGGCACCAGACTGAGAAGAGTGTTTGATTTTAATAAAGCTAAGACAAAGCCAGAAATGCCTTGGGAGCTCCTCAGTCGGAAGAAATCCAAGAGCAAAACTGACCAATCTGAAAGCCCAGGTGGTGTGAAAAGAGCTGATCTGATCACTGGAAAAGGAGTCTGCCTCAACATCAAAAGAGCACCGATCTCGCCGCTGTCTGCACTAATTAACAAATGAAAGCCTGCAGAAATAATGTGCCGTCTGTCAGATCCTTTATTGTTTAACGTGTAAAAAAAAACATGACAAGCAGCTTTATTCGGAAAGGCTTTGAGATTCCTATTTGCATACCGTGCTAGGAAAATGTACTGCCACTGCTCAGATGTGCTTGTCCATCAGAGCGACGGGCCAAACCCTCAGGTCCAGACTGTGTCTGCAAGCGCTGAGTAAGGGGAAGTGTGCAGTCGTGCTGCCCCTGCAGCAGAGCAAGGGCCAGATGTCATAATGTGGTCCCCGGCTCCTGCTCCAGGTGAAAGTAATCTTCAACCATATACCGTCAGCGAGTAGGTGTGTTTCTGGTGGGGTCTGGCTGGACTCAGTTCTTGGCCCTGCACTATTTAAGATTTTTATCAATGACCTGGCAGAGAATATAAAATCGTCACTGAAAGCTTGCAGATGACCCAAAAATTGGGGGAGTGGTAAATAAGAAGAGGACAGATCACTGATTCAGATTGCTTGGTCAACTGAGCACAAGTAAACAATGTGTCTTAGGCTAGGTCTACACTAACCCCCCCTGTCGAACTAAGATACGCAACTTCAGCTACGTTAATAACGTAGCTGAAGTCGAAGTACCTTAGTTCGAACTTACCTGTGGTCCAGACGCGGCGCGCAGGCTCCCCCGTCGACTCCGCCTACTCCGCTCGTCGAGCTGGATTACCAGCGTCGACGGGAGCACTTCCTGGTTCGATTTATCGCGTCTTGACAAGACGCGATAAATCGAACCCAGAACATCGATCCCGCGCCTCCGACGCGAGAGGTAAATATAGACATACCCTTAATTACAGCTAAATGCAAATATCTAGGAACAAAGAATATAGGCCATACTTACAGGATGGGTGACTCTATGCTGGGAAGCAGTGACTCTGGAAAAGATTTGGGGGTTATGGTGGATAATCAGCTGAACACAAGCTCCCAGTGCAACACTGTGGCCAAAAGAACTAAAACAATTCTGGGATGCCTAAACCGGGGAGACTTCAGCAGGAGCAGAGAGGTTATTTTGTCTCTGTATTTGGCACTGGTGCAACCACTGCTGGAATCCTGTGTCCAGTTCTGGTGCCCAGGGATGGCAGGTTTGTATAATTTTGGTGGTGCCCAGAACGGGTCCAAGTCCCGCCCCCTCCCCCCGCCACCCCTCATGCCTAAGGCTCTGGGAGGGAGTTTGGGTGGGGGAGGGGGAAGAGGTCGGGCTCTGGGAGGGAGTTAGGGTGTGGGGTCTGGGCTGGGGCAGGGGGTTGGGTGCAGGAGAGGGTGCAGGGGGTGGGCTCTGGGAGAGAGTTTGGGTGTGGGGTCTGGGCTGGGGCAGGGGGTTGGGGTGCAGGAGAGGGTGCAGGGGGTGGGCTCTGGGAGAGAGTTTGGGTGTGGGGTCTGGGCTGGGGCAGGGGGTTGGGATGCGGAGGGGGTGTGGGGAATGGGCTCTGGGAGGGCGTTAGGGTGTGGGGTCTGGGCTGGGGCAGGGGGTTGGGTGCAGGAGAGGGTGCAGGGGGTGGGCTCTGGGAGAGAGTTTGGGTGTGGGGTCTGGGCTGGGGCAGGGGGTTGGGGTGCAGGAGAGGGTGCAGGGGGTGGGCTCTGGGAGAGAGTTTGGGAGTGGGGTCTGGGCTGGGGCAGGGGGTTGGGATGTGGAGGGGGTGCAGGGGGTGGGCTCTGGGAGAGAGTTTGGGTGTGGGGTCTGGGCTGGGGCAGGGGGTTGGGATGCGGAGGGGGTGTGGGGAATGGGCTCTGGGAGGGCGTTAGGGTGTGGGGTCTGGGCTGGGGCAGGGGGTTGGGTGCAGGAGAGGGTGCAGGGGGTGGGCTCTGGGAGAGAGTTTGGGTGTGGGGTCTGGGCTGGGGCAGGGGGTTGGGGTGCAGGAGAGGGTGCAGGGGGTGGGCTCTGGGAGAGAGTTTGGGTGTGGGGTCTGGGCTGGGGCAGGGGGTTGGGATGTGGAGGGGGTGCAGGGGGTGGGCTCTGGGAGAGAGTTTGGGTGTCGGGTCTGGGCTGGGGCAGGGGGTTGGGATGTGGAGGGGGTGCAGGGGGTGGGCTCTGGGAGAGAGTTTGGGTGTGGGGTCTGGGCTGGGGCAGGGGGTTGGGGTGCAGGAGAGGGTGCAGGGGGTGGGCTCTGGGAGAGAGTTTGGGTGTGGGGTCTGGGCTGGGGCAGGGGGTTGGGATGTGGAGGGGGTGCAGGGGGTGGGCTCTGGGAGAGAGTTTGGGTGTGGGGTCTGGGCTGGGGCAGGGGGTTGGGGTGCAGGAGAGGGTGCAGGGGGTGGGCTCTGGGAGAGAGTTTGGGTGTGGGGTCTGGGCTGGGGCAGGGGGTTGGGGTGTGGGAGAGGGTGCAGGGGGTGGGCTCTGGGAGGGAGTTAGGGTGTGGGATCTGGGCTGGGGCAGGGGGTTGGGATGCGGAGGGGGTGCGGGGAATGGGCTCTGGGAGAGAGTTTGGGTGTGGGGTCTGGGCTGGGGCAGGGGGTTGGGATGTGGAGGGGGTGCAGGGGGTGGGCTCTGGGAGAGAGTTTGGGTGTGGGGTCTGGGCTGGGGCAGGGGGTTGGGGTGTGGGAGAGGGTGCAGGGGGTGGGCTCTGGGAGGGAGTTAGGGTGTGGGGTCTGGGCTGGGGCAGGGGGTTGGGCTGTGGGAGAGGGTGCAGGGGGTGGGCTCTGGGAGGGAGTTAGGGTGTGGGGTCTGGGCTGGGGCAGGGGGTTGGGGTGTGGGAGAGGGTGCAGGGGGTGGGCTCTGGGAGGGAGTTAGGGTGTGGGGTCTGGGCTGGGGCAGGGGGTTGGGATGCGGAGGGGGTGCGGGGAATGGGCTCTGGGAGGGAGTTAGGGTGTGGGGTCTGGGCTGGGGCAGGGGGTTGGGATGTGGAGGGGGTGCAGGGGGTGGGCTCTGGGAGAGAGTTTGGGTGTGGGGTCTGGGCTGGGGCAGGGGGTTGGGGTGTGGGAGAGGGTGAGGGGTGCAGCACTTACCTCAGGCGGCTCCTGGAAGCGACCCGCACACCCCTCTGGCAGCAGCTCCTAGGCGGGGTGCCAGAGGGGTCTCTGCACGCCACTGCCTGAAGGCACCGCTCCCATTGGCCGCAGCTTGGGGTTGGGGCAGCGTGTGGACACACCCCTCCCAGGAGCCTCAGGGACGTGCCGGCCACTTCTGGAAGCAGAGAGGGTGGGCAGGAAGCCGCCTTAGCCCCGTTGCGCTGCCAGTGGTGGTGGTGGTGGCCCCAGGCCCTTTAAAATTGCCCGGGGGCGGCAGGTGGGGCCGGGGGAGAGACCCAGCCCCGAACTTTGGTGGAGATGGGCCCCGTGCTCATATCGGTGAAGCATAGGCACCACGGGCCCATACAACTCGCCGTCCCTGCTGGTTCCCACAATTGAAGAAAGATGTTGATAAACTGGAGAGGGTTCAGAGAAGAGCCAGGAGAATGATTAAAGGATTGGAATATATGCCTCGTAGTGATACTCAAGGAGGTCCGTCTATTTAGCTGAACCTTCTCTTTGCTAAGGAGTGACTTGATCACGGTCTATAAATATTTAATAATGGTCTCTTCAACCTTGCAGCAAGAGGTCTAACAAGATTCAGTGGCTGGAAGTTGAAGCTAGACAAATTCAGACTGGAAATAAGATGTGAATTTTTAACAGTGAGGATAATTAACCAATGAAAAAATTTACCAAGGGTCGTGGTAGATTCTCCATGACTGGCCATTTTAAAATCAAGGCTGGATGTGTATCTAAAAGAATCTGCTCTAGGAATTATTCTGGGGCAGTTCCCTGGCTTGTGTTATGCAGATCAGACTGGATGATCCCAGTGGTCCCTTCTGGCCTTGGAATCTATGGATCTACCTGAGGGAGATGACTTCCCCCTGAATGCTGGTGCATTGGGGAAGGACAGAGTCAGGTTTCACCCACTCCTGTCCGCTGCCAACCCCTCTGAATGGGAGTGGGGAGTAGTGGCTCTCCCTCCGATGCTGTTGTCAGAATACAGGCAAGCAGTACAAAAGAAAAGGAGCCTAGTATCCCCCTTACTGTGCTGCACATGCCAGGTTACAGCCTGCCCCCAGTGCTCACTGCTTTTTGAACCCCAAGAAGCCTCCACCACATCTTCCTGTTGGAGAAGTCTGAGGAGCCCCTCATGGGAGAGGATCAGTTCCTCAACCACCAGGGAAGTCAAAGGGAGTGAAGAATACTCCGCATCACCCTGGAAAGATTTAGCACCTCACAGGACTAGTCCCTCACAGGATGCTAGGCCCACATCTGCCTGGTGCATTTCAGCTGCAGTGAGCATTGAGCCGTAGAATGATCGAGACCAGGGTTTTACTGCACCTGAATTGAGATAGTGGGACCCCAGCAATACAGATCACATCAGGGCTTCATGCCAGACGAGAAGCTACCTTCTTCAGAATTAATTTAAATATACGTCACTAGCAGAGCTGTGCGAATAATGGCTAGTTTAATTCATTGGCAATTCTGAATAATAAGAAATATAGGCTTCGGGTCAATATGAAAATGAATTTTTTCAAAATATTCAGCAAATTGAAAAGTCTCTCTCAAAATTCTTTTCAGGTTGAAAGAAACATTTCATTTGACTTGAAATATTTTGTTTTCGATTTTGAGCTTTTCTCTCACCCTTAATTTTATTTTAAAAAGAAAATCTTTGAAACAAAGTCACCCTGAATTGAAAAGTTGAAACACTTTTTGTTTAGAAAATAACATTTTGATGTTTAAATTTTTTTTTTGGCAAAACAATATCAAACTAGACACAAATGCAAAATGTCTGTCAACTCAAATTGGCGTTTTTCACAAAAAAAGGTTCGGTCAAAAATATTTGCCCAACTCTAGTCACTAGAAATAAAAATGGATGGTTTTCCAACCCAAATAAATGGAACCAAAGAGGCCTAAAGAAGAGCTCTGTGTAAGCTCAAGAGCTTGTCCCTCTCACCAACAGAAGTTGGTCCAATAAAAGATATTACCTCACCAACACTGTCTTTGGAATCAGTCACTTTGGGCAAAATGTACCCCTATACAGAGCATTAGCAAGAGACCATTTCAATCTTAATAGGGATGGATGAATTGTGTTCAAAGCCCACTGCTGGTTTTTGCCAGGATCCATCCAGCTACTGCCTCACCTGTGACGTGTCGAGGCAGGAGGTTGGATAGAAATTGCACCACTGATAGCCTCGAGAGTTGATGGGAAACAGACTGAGAGGGAAGAAGCTAGAGAGAGAAGACACAGCCCATCCAGCAGTACCACGAGTCTTTGAAAATTCCCTACAAATATTGGCTACAGGTCACGAGATGATTAAACAAGGCTGTGGAAACTTCAAGTAGTGATGCTGCAACTGATATTCTCTTATTGATTAACTAGCATGGTACTGGGTCTGATTGCAATAGGAGATTCAGATAAGATAAAGTTGAGAAGAGAGAGTTTCCTCCTCTTTGAAGTCCTCAATTTATGTACAAAGCATAAAAAGAGAAAATACAGTAACATCAGAGGGCGAGTGGGAGGAGGGAGAGTACTTTAGAACTGAAGTAACTTCCTAAGTATGATAGACAGCTTTGATAGCATGAAAGAGAATCAACATTGAATAATGCTTCTCAATTACAGGAGGCAGCACCAAACCATTGCCTCACAAAGGGAAAAAGCATTGAAATAAACCAAGATTAAGAGTCAGCCTGCCTGTCATGCTTTCTAAAGCAGAGCCTGATGCTGGTTTCTCAAAAGACATCAAAGAGGGAAGGGTTGCAAAGGGCCTGATCCAAAGCTCACGTGGCTGAGATTTTGAAAGGGGCTTTTAAGCTCTCACTCTGAGAGTCTTCTCATTGGCTAGTATGGTCTTTAGACTAGTCCCAAAGCTAGGGACAGCTCTGGTGCTCCCCGTCGCGGCGCCAGGGCTTTTGCCGCCCTAGGCAGCAGCGCTCGGCGCTTCGGCGGCAGCTCCTGTGAAGCTGCGTTCTCGGCGGTGTTTCGGCGGCCGCTTTTCTTGCTGCCGGGGATTCGCCGCCAAAATGCCGCCCCCCCCCATATCCTGCCGCCCTAGGCGACCGCCTAGGGTCGCCTAGTAGAAGCACCGACTCTGGGTGCGCCTCAAAGCCAATGGAACTCTGACATCGACTTCAGCGCCCTTAAATAGCAGCAAAAATTGTGCTAGAACTCTCTAACAGACCCCCCCACCCCATACTAGGGCAGACTGACTGATCCTCCAGAGAGCCATACACAGAGGCAATCGGGGGGGGGGAGGCATGTGGGCTCAAGTGCCCTCCCCAGATCTTGGACCCTTGCAGGGCTTGCTCTGCTCGGCCTGCTGGCGAGGGAGGGAGGCTCTGTCCTCCTGCTGACGCACCTCCCCCCGGCATTTCCAGCTCGCTTGCCCTCTACCTCCCGCAGCCGGGCCTGGGTGGGGAGCGGAGAGGGTGGGATGGAGCCGCTTCTCAGAGGGCGGGCGCTCCCTTGTGCAGTGCAGCGGCTGCCTTAGAGAGCGCTCAGCTGGGGAGGAGGCGGTGGTCCACCCCTTCTCTCCCCCCTGGCTGGCAGCGAGTGGGCCGAGCGAGCTGAAAATGTGCTTAGGGCGGGGGAGGTGCAGCGGGAGAAGGACAGAGCCCCTCCCCCAGTGGTAACTCTGACAGGGAGAGCACGGCGGCCCCAGGCTGGGCACAGGGCTAGGGCTGGCACTAGGAGCAAGGTCCCTCCCCTCAGCCCAAGTTAGGGGCACTGCCTGTGCCCCTCCCCCTGCTCATGTGTCCACGAGCGCATGGGTACGCTGGGCAGACACTGGTGCTGTGGGTCTCCCCAGGCCACGGCCAGCCCGGCCCGACCCAGCCCAGCCCAGAGGCACGTTTCCCTCTCCCGTGGGCCCAGCCCCCCAAGAGCCAGGGGGATTAGCTGCCCTCGCCCAGGGAGTTGGGGCCGGAAGGTTCCTCCTGGGGGCAACACATGGGGCAGTCACATGACCCCCCCCCATTTACATTGTGCCCCCTCAGTATCAGCAGGCATCAGGTGTCTCTAGCCATACAGTTCTTGATCTGGCCAACAATTTTCTGCTCAAATGCTTTTTTCAGTGGAAAATGGCTTTAAATGAAATGGAAACTTGCAAATAAAAATTCTGTTTTTGCCAAAAAAAAGAGAACTGAGGTTTTTGTCTTGGGTTTCACTGAAATCTCCCAAAGAAAACTTACATATGAAATCAAAACAATTGTTTTCTTCTAAATTTTCTGGAGGAGTGGTGGGTGAGTTCAAATGATTTGACATTTTAGTTTTTTAAAAAGACATTTTTGCATTCTCAGAAAATGGCCCATAACTAAGAGGACTTCACATCCATCTTCACTAGTCAAGGTCCTCTCGTTAGAGCATTGGACAAATACACTTCTTGTTGATCTTCTCATGCTAGGTGACGTGTTGCCAACCAGGGTCGGCTCCAGGCACCAGCCGACCAAGCACGTGCTTGGGGCGGCACCTTTGGGGCAGCCAATCTTGGGGGGGCGCTCAGGTGTTGTTTTTTACACTTCGGCGGCGCAGCTCTCGGGGGAGGGGTGGGTTTGTTTCGGGGGGGTTGTTTCAGCGGGGCAGCGTGGCGCTCGGGGGGGGTTGTTTCGGCTGGGCGGTGCGGCGCTCGGGGGGGGTTGTTGAGGCGGGGCGGCGCGGCGCTCGGGGGGGCTTGTTGCGGCGGGGCGGCGTGACACTCGGGGGAGGGGTGGGTTTGTTTCGGCGGGGCGGGGCAGCGCGGCGCTCGGGGGAGGGGTGGGTTTGTTTCGGCAGGGCAGAGCTCGGGGGGGTTGTTTCGGAGGGGCAGAGCTTGGGAGGTTGTTTCGGCAGCGCAGCGCTCGGGGGGGTTGTTGCGGCGGAGCGGCGCGGCGCTCGGAGGGGGGGTTGTTTCAGCTGGGCGGCGCGGCGCTCGGGGGAGGGGTGTGTTTGTTTCAGCGGGGCAGAGCTCGGGGGGTCGTTTCGGGGGGGGTTGTTGCGGCGGGGCGGCGTGGTGCTCGGAGGGGGGGTTGTTGCGGCGGGGCGGCACGGCGCTCGGGGATGGTTGTTTTGGCAGGGCAGCACTCTGGGGGGCTGGTTTTTTTTGTTTTGGCGGGATGGCGCTCGTTTTGGGGGTTTTTTTTGCTTGGGGCAGCACAAAAGTTAGAGCCGACCCTGTTGCCAGCTCTCACGATTTCATCATGAGCCGTGTGGTGTTAGGTGTTTCCCTTAAAGCCCCAGTCCCTGGAGTGCTGTCACTTCATGAGATTTTTCAGCTTTTATTTAAGGAGGAGATTTCTAACCCTCACAGAGCACAGAGGTGATCAGCAGATTCATAGATTCCAAAGACAGATCTTCTAGTCTGACCCCCTGTATAACTGCTAGCGGCTTGTGGTGTGGTGATCAGGTGGTTGGTCAGTGGAATTAATACAATAAGGGTGAAATTCAGCCTTGTGCGGAGGGGCAGTGGTGTATTATCCTTGCATTGGCTCTGTGCGCTGGTGAACTTCATCCAAAGGCAGCAAAGAGAAAACAGTGTTTTTCTTAGGGGTTTTGACGGTCTTGTCCCACTTTGTTTTCTTGTTCCATGTAGGCGGGTCGGACTCCCCCCATGCGGCGCCTCCTGCTGGTTGATCCAGGGAATTAGCTCATCCAGCCTCCGGAGCGCCCTCTGCAGGCCGGTGATCCGCCTGACCACTCTGGCCCCGTGTCCCTCCCAGACCCCTTGGCAGTACCCCCACCCCGATCTGGGTCTCCCCTCCCCAGGGGGAACCCCCAACCCACTATCCCCACCTCAGTCATAGGCTACTGCCAGTCACAAGCTAGCCCCCGCACCCTGGGGCAGACTGCAGTGTATAAGCCACTCATCACAGGCACGGGGGGGTTGGACCTGCTGCCTATGAACCCCAGTAACTATGCCAGGCCCTGCAGCCTGGGGCTTTCCTAGGCCGGAGCTCCTCAGCTCCTTTAGCCTTTCTCCAGCCCTGCTCCACTTGAGCTATCCTGCTCAGCTCCTGCAGCCAGGCCCTTCTCCCTCTACAGGCAGAGGAAGACTGTCTGCTTCAGGCTAGCAGCCCTTTTATAAGGGCCAGCTGGGCCCTGCTTAAACTTGCCACAGGTGTGGCTGCTTTGCCAATCAGCCTGCTCCCAGCCTCAGCCCTCTCCCAGGGCTGTTTCAAGCAGGGCCGGTGCAACCACTAGGCAAACTGGGCGGTCGCCTAGTGCGCCAAATGGTTGGGGGCACCAAGCCCCAGCCATGGAGGAGCCGGTGCGGTGCAGGGGGGGGCAGCAGCCCTGCAAAGGCTGCAGCGCTGCTAGCGGGAAGCAGTCACGCCCCCCACCCTTCCTGCCCAGGCTGCGGCCCGGCGCGTCCCCCTCCACCCCCCCGGGCTCCTGCAGGCTGCAGCAAATGCATGCGGGCGGCTGCCCCCGTGCGCCCCCCGGCTTCCCCCTCGCCGCGCTCGGGCTCTGCGGCTCCCCGGGAGGGGCAACAGCGGAGACTCACACTCCCGGGAGCCACAGAGCCTGAGCGTGGCTAGGGGGGAGCCGGGGGGCGCATGGGGGCCGCCGCCCACGTGCATCCACTGCAGGAGCCCCCGGGGAGGGGGGGGCGCCGGGCCGCAGCCCGGGCAGGCGCGACCCCGGCTCCCCCCTCACCTCGCTCGGGTTCTGCGGCTCCCGGGAGTGTGAGCCGCTGCTGCCCCTCCCGCTGCCTCAGCACTCTGCGGGGGAGGGGCTGTGCACACGGCAGCGTGTTGCCTCCATGTGAAGCCAGCGGCTCCAGCGGCAGCGGCATGGCAAGGGGAGTCCCGGGGGCAGTCAGGGAGCAGGGGGGGTTGGAAGGGTCTGTAGTTCTGTGGGGGGCCTGTCAGGGGGTGGGGGTGTGGAGAGGGATAGGAGCACTCAGGGGACAGGGAGCAGCGGGAGGGTTGGAAGGGTCTGTAGTTCTGTGGGGAGCCTGTCAGGGGGTGGGGGTGTGGAGAGGAGCAGTCAGGGAGCAGGGGGGGGGGGTTGGAAGGATCGGGAGTTCTGGGGGGGGCTGTCATTGGGCAGGGGTGTGGAGAGGGGTTGGGGCAGTCAGGGGTCAGGGAGCGGGGGGGGGGGGTTGGAAGGATCGGGAGTTCTGTGGGGGGGCTGTCATGGGGCAGGGGTGTGGAGAGGGGTTGGGGCAGTCAAGGGACAGGGAGTATTATTTGCGGAACTATTAACTAGGGTTTGTAACCTGTCCTTTAAATCGGCTTCTGTACCCAGTGACTGGAAGATAGCTAATGTAACACCAATATTTAAACAGGGCTCTAGAGGTGATCCCGGCAATTACAGACCGGTAAGTCTAACATCCGTACCGGGCAAATTAGTTGAAACAATAGTAAAGAATGAAATTGTCAAGCACATAGAAGAACATAAATTGTTGGGCAAAAGTCAACATGGTTTCTGTAAAGGGAAATTGTGCCTTACTAATCTATTAGAGTTCTTTGAAGGGGTCTACAAACATGTGGACAAGGGGGATCCAGTGGACATAGTGTACTTAGATTTCCAGAAAGCCTTTGACAAAGTCCCTCACCAAAGGCTCTTGCGTAAATTAAGTTGCCATGGGATAAGAGGGAAGATCCTTTCATGGATTGAGAACTTGTTAAAAGACAGGGCACAAAGGGTAGGAATAAATGGTAAATTTTCACAAGGGAGAGGGGTAACTAGTGGTGTTCCCCAAGGGTCAGTCCTAGGACCAATCCTATTCAACTTATTCATAAATGATTTGGAAGAAGGGGTAAACAGTGAGGTGGCAAAGTTTGCAGATGATACTAAGCTGCTCAAAATAGTTAAGACCAAAGCAGACTGTGAAGAACTTCAGAAAGATCTCACAAAACTAAGTGATTGGGCAATAAAATGGTAAATGAAATTTAATGTGGATAAATGTAAAGTAATGCACATTGGAAAAAATAACCCCAACTATACATACAATATGATGGGGGCTAATTTAGCTACAACTAATCAGGAAAAAGATCTTGGCGTCATCGTGGATAGTTCTCTAAATATGTCCATGCAGTGTGCAGCGGCAGTCAAAAAAGCAAACAGGATGTTAGGAATCAGTAAAAAAGGGATAGAGAATAAGACGGAGAATAACTTGCTGCCCTTATACAAATCCATAGTGCGCCCACATCTTGAATCCTGCGTACAATGGTAGTCTCCTCTCTCAAAAAGGATATACTGGCATAGAATCATAGAATCATAGAATCTCAGGGTTGGAAGGGACCTCAGGAGGTCATCTAGTCCAACCCCCTGATCAAAGCAGGACCAACCCCAACTAGATCATCCCAGCCAGGGCTTTGTCAAGCCTGACCTTAAAAACCTCTAAGGAAGGAGATTCCACCACCTCCCTAGGTAACCCATTCCAGTGCTTCACCACCCTACTAGTGAAAAAGTTTTTCCTAATATCCAACCTAAACCTCCCCCTCTGCAACTTGAGACCATTACTCCTTGTTCTGTCATCTTCTACCACTGAGAACAGTCTAGATCCATCCTCTTTGGAACCCCCTTTTAGGTAGTTGAAAGCAGCTATCAAATCCCCCCTCACTCTTCTCTTCCGCAGGCTAAACAATCTCAGTTCCCTCAGCCTCTCCTCATAAGTCATGTGCTCCAGCCCCCTAATCATTTTTGTTGCCCTCCGTTGGACTCTTTCCAATTTATCCACATCCTTCTTGTAGTGTGGGGCCCAAAACTGGACACAGTACTCCAAATGAGGCCTCACCAGTGCCGAATAGAGGGGAATAATCACATCCCTCGATCTGCTGGAAATGCCCCTACTTATACAGCCCAAAATGCCGTTAGCCTTCTTGGCAACAAGGGCACACTGTTGACTCATATTCAGCTTTTCGTCCACTGTAACCCCTAGGTCCTTTTCTGCAGAACTGCTGCCCAGCCATTCGGTCCCTAGTCTGTAGCAGTGCATGGGATTCTTCCGTCCTAAGTGCAGGACTCTGCACTTGTCCTTGTTGAACCTCATCAGATTTCTTTTGGCCCAATCCTCTAATTTGTCTAGGTCCCTCTGTATCCTATCCCTATCCTCCAGCGTATCAACCACTCCTCCCAGTTTAGTGTCATCTGCAAACTTGCTAAGGGTGCAGTCCACACCATCCTCCAGGTCGTTGATGAAGATATTGAACAAAACCGGCCCCAGCACCGACCCTTGGGGCACTCCACTTGATACCGGCTGCCAACTAGACATGGAGCCATTGATCACTACCCGTTGAGCACGACCATCCAGCCAGTTTTCTATCCACCTTACCGTCCATTCATCCAGCCCATACTTCTTTAACTTGCTGGCAAGAACGCTGTGCGAGACTGTATCAAAAGCTTTGCTAAAGTCAAGAAATAGCACATCCACTGCTTTCCCCTCATCCACAGAGCCAGTTATCTCATCATAGAAGGCAATTAGGTTAGTCAGGCATGACTTGCCCTTGGTGAATCCATGCTGACTGTTCCTGATCACTTTCCCCTCCTTTAAGTGGTTCAAAATTGATTCCTTGAGGACCTGTTCCATGATTTTTCCAGGGATTGAGGTGAGACTGACTGGCCTGTAGTTCCCCGGATCTTCCTTCTTCAGAAAAGGTTCAGAGAAGGGCAACTAAAATGATTAGGGGTCTGGAACGGGTCCCATATGAGGAGAGATTAAAGAGGCTAGGACTCTTTAGCTTGGAAAAGAGGAGACTAAGGGGGGGATATGATAGAGGTATATACAATTATGAATGGTGTGGAGGAAGTGAATAAGGAAAAGTTATTTACTTGTTCTCATAATAGAAGAACTAGGGGCCACCCAATGAAATTAGTGGGCAGCAGGTTTAAATCAAATAAAAGGAAGTTCTTCACACAGCGCACAGTCAACCTGTGGAACTCCTTGCCTGAGGAGGCTGTGAAGGCTAGGACTATAAGAGGGTTTAAAAGAGAACTGGATAAATTTATGGAGATGAAGTCCATTAATGGCTATTAGCCAGGATGGGTAAGGAATGGTGTCCTTAGCCTCTGTTTGTCAGAGGGGGGTGATGGATGGCAGGAGAGAGATCACTTGATCATTACCTGTTAGGTCCACTCACTCCGGGTCACCTGGCATTGGCCACTGTCGGTGGACAGGATACTGGGCTGGATGGACCTTTGGTCTGACCCAGTACGGCCATTTTTATGTTCTTATGTTCTTATGGAGTAGGGGGTGTTGGATGGGTCAGGAGTTCTGGGGGGCCTGTCAGGGGGCGGGGATGTGGAGAGGGATCAGAGCAGTCAGGGGACAGGGAGCAGGGGGAGGGTTGGAAGGGTCGGGAGTTCTGGGAGCGGGCCTGTCATAGGGCAGGGGTGTGGAGAGGGGTTGGGGCAGTCAAGGGACAGGGAGTAGTGGGTGTTGGATGGGTCAGGAGTTCGGGGGGGGGCTGTCAGGGGATGGGGGTGTGGAGAGGGGCTGGGGCAGTCAAGGGGCAGGAAGCAGGATGGTTGGATGGGTCAGGCATTCTGGGGGGGCAGTCAGGGGACGGGGAGTGGTTGGATGGGGCGTGGGAGTCCCGAGGGTCTGTGTGGGGGCGGGGGTGTGGATAAGGGTTGTGGCAGTCAGGAGACAGGTAGGGGGTAGAGTCCTAAGGGGGCAGTCAGGGTGTGGGGGGGGTCTCAGGAGGGGGCAGTCAGGGGACAAGGAACAGGGAGGCTTAGGTAGGGGGTGTGGTTCTGGGGGACAGTTAGGGGCAAGGGTCCCAGGAGGGGGAAGTCAGGGGACAAGGAGCAGGGGGGTTGGGGGTTCTGAGGGGGGCAGTCAGAGGGTGAGAAGTGGGAGGGTGTGGATGGGGGCAGGGAGGGGGGAACCTGGTCAGGGGAGCAGCCCCATGGCAGTCTGGCCCCTGGGGTCTATAAAGGCTCGTTGGGATTTGCCCCTCAATGAACCGATGTGCGGGGGGACTTTTCGCCTAGGGCACAAAGTATCCTTGCACCGGCCCTGGTTTCAAGCCTCTCAGGGCAGGAGCGGGGTAGCCACCCCGCTACGTTCCCTCAAACCCAATTAAGTCTGAGTCGAAACAATGCTTGAGAAAGAGAGATTGCCAGCTCTAATTTCCACTTGTTCTCCCTCCATTTGTATAACACCAGGAGAAACGTGATCTGGTGACACTGCCCCAGAGAAAGGCCTTCACCCTGAGCTGGGACACAGCTTTTAGTAACTGCTCTGTAGCTAGGATTTTAATCCCCCAGTCAAGATGCTCAGCAGTGTGGCGTGCAAAAGCCCCAGTGTGCAGCGAAACCTGTGTCTTTGGGCCTAATCCTGAGGCTGAAGGAGGGTGGAGGGGAATCTCCCCCTGATCTCAGATTGGAACCTCAGAACTGCTTGGGGAAAGGGCTGGGGAGTTCATAGAAACCAGCTTCCTGTCCCAGTGCCTTTAACAACTCCTCACTCTCTCTTCTTCTGGGGCAGGAGGCACAGCCGCCAACTTCCGGTTATGTCCGTGGGTGCTGAGACGCTGGGCCCCGCCCCCGACGCCGGGCGACGTTGTGGGGCCCCACCCCCGACGCCAGGCCCCGCCTCCGACGCCAAGTGACATTGCGGGCCCCGCCCCCCGACGCCAGGCCCCGCCCCCGACGCCGGGTGACGTTGCAGGGCCCCGCCCGCGACGCCGACGTAACGTTGCCCAGCGTCAGGGGCGGGGCCCCGCAACGTCTCCCGGTGCTCCGGTAAGTTTGCCGTGGGTCCGGGGCAGGCGGGGAGTTGCCGGTGGGTGCAGAGCACCCACCAATTTTTCCCCGTGGGTGCTCCAGCCCCGGAGCACCCACGAAGTCGGCGCCTATGGCAGGAGGGAGAGGGGCCAAGTTTCCATTCAGGCAGGGAGATGAGCAAGGATCCCTTGAGGTCTCTCTCCCCCACCTTGTTACATCCTTCGCCCAGTGGCCCCGTATACTCTGGCTGAGCACTTTGATTCGGGCTTCCAAGCAAGGACAGAGTCTAGTCTTGCACCCTCTGATCCATTCAGGTTCCTCAACTGGGGAGGGATGTGCAGCCATTCCCCCATCCAGGACCTCAAGGAGGCACTGTCTGAGGTGATCTCCCCCCCGGAGCGCTGGCTGCCTGGCAGGGAGGGCCATGGGATCACAGACTCTCGCTCTGGGAGGGGGTTGGGCTTGTGCAGTCATGTAGATGCCATGAAGATGCAGGGGGTCGAGCTAGTAGCGTGGTGGCGTGCTGTGGGCCGGGATTCAGCTCCCTCGTTTGCCCAGTTTGTTCCCACCTGAACGACCAGGCTGTGGGAACAAACTTGGAGCTCTGGCGTCAGCCGTACTAGCAGAGAGTGAGGGTGGTGAAGCACTGGAATGGGTTACCTAGGGAGGTGGTGGAATCTCCTTCCTTAGAGGTTTTTAAGGTCAGGCTTGACAAAGCCCTGGCTGGGATGATCTAGTTGGGGTTGGTCCTGCTTTGAGCAGGGGGTTGGACTAGATGACCTCCTGAGGTCCCTTCCAACCCTGAGATTCTATGATTCTGTGTGAGTGCTGCATGTTTATTCAGCACACGTCGGTGTTAGAGACCAGCTCGGTTCGGGGGTGAAGGCGCCCCCCGGGCCAGGTTTATCGTCAGCAAAGCACAGTCCAACAGGTCACAGGGACACTAACGCCCGTGCCAAGGTAACGGCTCAGTCAGCATGACAGGATGCTGGCCCCTTGGCTGATACAAAGTTGCCCCTCCTATGATTTCTCCTTTAATACACTAATATGAACAAGTTACATATCGCACTCCAGATGTTATTACCACCCTTCTCCTTGTACCTGCTCATTCAAATCAAACATCCCCATCCGTTATCCCATCCTCCCATCTTTACCTTACAGGGGGTCGGTGTGTTCCTCTACCATCTCTTGGGAATGCGTTTACGTCGTTACTTGAGAACTTGGGTGTTCCTGTACTGTCCTCTCCTGTCAGGAATGGGCTTACGTGGTTAGCTGATACCTGGTGTTACTCTGCTGCCAAGGCTCCTCTAGTTCATACTCTGAGTTAAGCCTCAGGCTCCAGCAAGGCCTACATGGCGTCACTCTTGTAACACATCAGTACTCACTCTGGGCTGGATCGCGGCTGGCCCTTATGCAGCTGCTCGATATGTCGGTAGAGGGAGCGGGGATGTGCCAGGAGCCATTGCTCCACAGTGTGCTCCCCTTCCAGACCAGCCAGACTTGCAGACCCTGCTCCCAAGGGAGTGCAGAGACGTTACCTTCCCCGCATCCCAAAGAGGGTCAGGAAAGGGAGGGGAGAGCGCACAGGACAATGGACCCATCCCCTCTAGGTTGTGCTGAGCAGTGAGATGGGTGCTCAGGGTAACGTACGCTGCACCCCCTGCAAAGACAGTTACTGACCCTCTTCCCCAGCTGAGATCGTCAGAAAGGCTGGGTGATTTTGGGCTCTGCACTGCCCCCTGCAGGGCTGTTCCTCAACAGCCGGGCTGAACTCAAGGGCTTGAAATAGGGAGCCAGAGTCTCATTCCAATCTGCATGGGCTTACTTTACGAACAGTGGCAGCTTTGCTTACGAGGAGAGCAGAAGAGCACATTCCCATGTGTGGAAGGTGCATGACCGTCGATGGTGCTGCCTAGTGGTCAGACTTGGCAGGATGTTTCCCTGTTGAAGCACAGTCCTGTCCTTCAGTGCCCCCTCCCAAGGGTTCCCAGCCCCTCCTTTTAGCATAGGGGCTGGGAGGCCTGGGCCCTGGAACAGTCAGTCTTTTGTTGCTGTATTGTCTTCTGAGTAGGAAGGGGAGCCTGGGCCCACTCTCTCCACTGGGTTCCGATCCAGCGTGGGCAGCTACATCCAACACCTTGGGGTCTCTTCCCCCTAGACCACTTCCTACCCCAGTCCTCTTTTGCTCCCCAGAGTAAATCACTCCAAGCAAGTCTCTGACCGGCACACCCCATCCCCTGCTTCTCCTTTGTGGGTTTCATAGAATCATAGACTATCAGGGTTGGAAGGGACCTTAGGAGGTCATCTAGTCCAACCCCCTGCTCAAAGCAGGACCAATCCCCAATTTTTGCCCCAGATCCCCAAGGCCCAGGTCTGTGTCATCCGGGCCCATGAACTCCTGGGCAGTACGTTCTGCTCAGAGCTGCCATCTGCTGCCTTCCACTGCCTGCCTCGGAACTGCTCTGCTCCTCTTTTTAAAGCCCAGCCTCCAACTTGTGCAGGCTTGGCAGATGTGCCTGCACCCAGAGTTGTTCCTTGCTCTCCAGTGCGAGGTCAGTACACCCCGTCACGTCCTGGTACATACGAGCCAAGGTCCATGATTAGAAGTGACTACCAGGCTAAAGCACAGGGATTACTCTTCAAGCATAGGGTCTGATTGACTTGTTTCAAACCCAGGAGGACAGACTGTAGTAGATCACAACCTGTGCTTTTTTTCTTACAATGTGGTCTCTTAACAAACACGTATACTGTAGGCTTCTGAAATGACCAGCTAACGTTCGTACAGCACTTTGGAAGGGGAAAGGGCCAGATATACTGTAAGAGCAGAGTATTGGTCTTTATTTAAAAACAAGAACGAAGAATAACTTTTCTGGAGGGTTGTTTTGCTTGCTTGGTGAGTCTGTTGACAGTAGAGACTGTATAGACTCTCTTGTATTCATTTTATTGAAGGCCTGATCTAATTCCCATTAAAATCAATGGAAAGATGCCCGTTGACTGCCATGGGAGCTGGATTGCACCCTAACTAGTTTACTAACAGGGAGATCATACCCCATGTGAAAGGAGGGCTGCTTGACAATGTTTTGCCAACATGTTAATTTGGAGGGAAAAATAACCCTTGGACCAATGTGAACAATGTTTGTATTCCAACTTCATTTTAAAATTCAAAGAAAAAATTGATTTGAATTGAGTAGAACTGACATGAACTTAACATTTGCGTGGAACTGAAATGAACTTTACATGCATAATGCTGGATGAGTACTTTTTGTTGTTGCCCGAATTGCTTAAAATTCAAAGAAAAAATTGATTTGAATTGCATGGAACTGAAATGAACTTTCTTCGGGTTTCAGAGTTCCCTCCGCACTTTCTGTCTCTCCCTTCCCTCCTTTCCAGAGGAAAAAAAAATTCATTTCAAATCAAGTTCGTGGAAAAATCAGAAATTTGTGGGGAAGGGGGATTGGAATGTGGGGAGAACTTAGAACAAAATGAGAATTTTTATTTTTATTCTAATTTTTGTTTCCAGAGTAAGGCTTTCCTGCTTTTGAGCTATTCCTGGGGAAAGTTTTCTTCTGTGCACAGATCTTTCTCCACTGAGTCAGAGTCAGCCACTTCCTCAACAATGTTCACCTTTTCCCAGGGCTCCTCAGAGGTGTCTCCGTGCATTTGGGGAGTGGTCAGGTAGCATGGGATTCCATATTGTCTTCACACAGAGCCTATGCACACTTGAAAAGAAAGATCACAGTCAGAAACTGCATTAACTTTCCTCTCTGTGGGGGTGACTGCTCTTTAAGAACGCTTCAGTCAGTTATGGTTGTGAGTCAGCATGGAGGCAAAAAGCCTTGTGACAAGTTGTGTGGCAACCCTACAGGGCAGCACACACAGAGGTAAAGGAAAAATGAGGGCATTTCAGGGCATGTCTCCCCAGCGCGTGGAGTGTGATTGTGACATCAGAGGTATTCCCACCAGTCATCAAACAGACATTTGCATACTGCAGGCCTATTGGTTAAGATTAGACCTAGTCCGAAATTTTTCATCAAAATGATTTTTCAGCAAACCTGAAATTGTCTATAGAGAAATTTTGATTTTTTTTTTCCTGAAAATTTTCAGTTTTCCATCAGGAAAAGTGAAATTAAATATTTTGCTTTGGGTGAGTTTGACCCAAATTGGAATGTTTTTGCATTGTTAAATGGACACACAAGGTTTTGTTCTGGTCAAACCCACATTCTCACCTATTGACTGGGCTCTCTGGCTTCCCTCGCACTAAGCAGCATGGTGTATTGTGGGAGTCACATGACTACAAGTGCATGATGGGAAATGTAGTCCAGCCAAGGAGCTTTGCAATAGGGCAGAAGTGGGGCATCAAACAGCCTCATGGGAGTTATAATTCAGGCTAATCCCCACTGTAGAAGAAAGCAGTTTAATGATGAACTAACTTGCAACAAAGTGTTTCAAGCCAGTTCAGCAAGTGAAAATGAAACTTGGATCTTCTTGACAGATTGCTATGAAGTATGGCTGAAATTTTCCAAAGCAACTCATGATGTTGGCTGCCATTCTGTAGTGCCAACGTGAGATGGCTGAAAGGGTTCTGCTTTTTTCAGAGGCTAGGTGCTAAGTATTTCTACAAATCAGGAGCTCTTAAAGTGTTTCCAATCGAGTACCCTAAATCATTAGCTACTTCTTAAAATTTAGGCCATGTTGATTTTTTCAGCTAGTAGTATCTTTTGTGAATCCATTCAATTAATCCGCCTTTGCCGTCAACCCATGCTCTGCTTCCACAATGAGGTTTATAGTGGAAAACTATTGCCTCTGGATATTTACTAGGAACAATGCAGTTGTGAACAGCTTCTGTTGTCACTAAAGATTCTGTGGCCAGGCTAGCCCTGCATGCCTCAGATAGTAACGGCTATCATAAAACAGCAGAGAGAGTCCCTTCGTGGGCAGATTCCTTCTGTTGAGTATGAAAAGTACAGTCTCATTTAGCAGCAAAATACTGCTGCAGCAGATGTCCCAGCATAATTCAAGATTCCTAGAGAATATAACGTTTACATGCATAATGCTGGATGAGTACTTGTTATTGTTATTGCCCAAATTGCTTAAAATTTTCAAGCTTTGGTTCTCAACAGCTCGGGGGTTACCTTCTGTAGCTCCACTGATCTTAGCACAGCATGTCGGCGTGCATGGAACCTCGTTCCCCATGTCAACTCTTTATACAGCCTCATTAAGTTTGCACCAGGCCAACTGATATTTACAAGAAGAAATATCATCCAGCGGATCTTCTTAGCCCTGTGGAGCCAAGGCAGCTAACAGGAATAAACAATAATAAAATCTCATTTTAGCCAGTAGAAAGCAGATCTGATTCTGAACACAGCCAGCAGGCAGATCCATGGAATGCAATGTTAATATAGTTACCTGGGCATTTTTCAGAGCAGAACCCACTCTTTTGATATTGATGGAAAAGCATAATTGCGTATTTTGCATAGGGCAAACGCCTTTTGCAAGGACTGGCTGGATGTTGATAATGCTAGTTATGAAAAGCATCTAAGCAGAACCGTGGTGCTCTTCAGAACGCCGGTCCCAAATCTCTATTCCAATTATGTTCATTCTTATTAAAAATAAATAAAATCATGCCATGTTTTTTTAGCACCCTTTGAGTAGGGACTTTCGATGTAGCCAGGCTATCCTGGCAGTGTCTGTGAGCGAGCGAGTTAGTGGTGGCGTGAGAAACAGAGAAAGGAGATTCTCCATGCTGATGACTGGGAGGACATAAAATATTAACAGGTGACCAGAAGCACAAGCCTAAAGGAGCTCACAGTTTTCAACAGAACAAGGAAATTCTGCTCTCAACCAACAACCACAGGTCAGATTCTCTGCTCTGTTGCAGCCCATCTGTATCATTGTAGCAGTGTAGCCAGGCTGCATGTTGGCCAGATCTCCCCATCTTAGGGAATTCCCTGGGGTAAGTAGGGTCTCCCAGTGGGGTAGTGTTGGCAGAACAACTCTATACCTGCCCTCTTCATGTGCTCCCTGTAGTAGGGGACATGCCAAGGTCAGGGATGGGAAGTGAGGGTGTGTGTTGAGGACGAGGCAGGGCCATGTTTGGAGGAAGCGGTCCTCTGGCTATTCTCAGCCGTGGAGAGGCCCATGGGAGGTTGTAACTCAGTGCAGCCCTGTGGTTTCTTCTTTCTTCATCTTTGATTCCCATCCATAGCTCAGCAGCGACACTGGGACCCAGTAAAGTCTTTCCGTCACGTTCTGTCTTCCACTGGCTTCGTGGCTTCCTTCATCTTTAAACCTTTTTGTTCTGTGCCATTCTTCACCATGTCGATCCGACATATCCTCGGTCTTCCTCTATCTCGCGTTCCTGAGATCAGATGAGATCAGAAATGTTTATATTAACCGTGGGCCAGATGCCCAAGGATCACTGAACAGTGCAGACAGCTCCGAAATGCCTGAGCTGAATGGGAAAGGGAGACCAGAAGCTCCGTGCCCTGTTTCCTCAGTTCCTCTGATCTTGACGTCATGGCTGCTGGGAGTCATGCTGGGCAGGAACTGGGCATTATCTGCGGAATGGGGACCAGGTCCCCTTCCCCGCAATATAGCAGTATGGCATGTATGCAGCCAGCGACGCTGACTTCCGTCAGCGTCGGTGGGTGCTGACGCCGGGCCCCGCCCCCGACACCGGTGCTGTCGCCGCCCCCTGATGCCGGTGATGTCACGGGGCCCCGCCCCTGACGCCACCGCAACGTCGTCGGGGGTGGGGCCCCGGAACATCGCCCGGTGCTCCGGTAAGTTGGGCGCGAGCTCCGGGGATGGCGGGGAGTTGCCGGTGGGTGCAGAGCACCCACCAATTTTTTTCCGTGGGTGCTCCAGCCCCGGAGCACCCACGAAGTCGGCGCCCCTGCAGCTACCATGATTTGGGGGGACTATTCAACATGGCGGAGCCGTTGTTTGAGATCCACTGATGAGAAGCACTATAGAAGAGCTAGGCGTGACTCTGTTGCTATTCAGGTGCAAAGTAACGTTGTAAATCGCTTTTTATGTAATGAGATTGCCAGATCTGAACACGCCTGACCAAGAGCTGCAGCTCTGCACCTGCTGCTTGCCTGGTAGCCTCACTCCTCTGGGAACCAAGTGCATAAGCTGGATGTGCCGTGGACAGAGATTAAAGCCGTGCACACTTGAGAGGCCGCACAAGAGGATAACTGAGAACTGCGCAGGTGTCAAGTTCAACACAGCTACAGAAATGTCACCTTCACAAGATGGTGCTGCCATAGTCTCTGGCTTAGTGCTGTTTTGTTTGTGTGGATCACAGCGTTATCCCAAGGCCAAATTAGTGAGATATGCAAAGGAAAGGGTGAACTGTCATTGTAGAAGGTCTTAAAGCAGAGTGGCCTAGTGCCTAGAGCACTGCGTTAGGATCCTGGCGAGCTGGGGTCCATACCCATCTCTGCTACTGCCTTGCTTGGTGACCTTGGGTAAGTCATTTCACCACTCCGTGCCTCAGTTTCCCCATCTGTGCAATACTTCTCCTTTTGTAAAGGGCTTTGTGATCTATTATGGAAAGTGGGTAAGAGCCAGGCATGTCACTACTGTTTTGTAAATAATTTTGATTCAACTGGGCTGAAGCTTACAAGCCTTGAGTCTGGAAAATACAGTACATTTGTGTACTGAAAGAAACGGGGGGACCAATCCTGACCCAGTTGAAATCAGTGGAAAGTTTTGCCTGCCCAGAAGGCTGACTTTACTGCGTTCTTCCACTACCGTTGAAAATGAGTGATTTCACAAAGAACTGATGTAGCTAACTTTCAAATAAGCGATGTCATGGTATAGTTTTGGGCTGGATTGTGGCCAGCTCCTTCATACTCCACCTTCTTAATTCTTGTCAATTATTTGTATTCCATTAGTACCTAGAGACCCTAGCCAAGATCTAGGCCCTGCATAGGCAGAGTAAGACAGACCATACACCAAACGGCTTCCAGTCTAAATAGCTGAATAATATAATTTTTCAGTATCCCTGTGGTGTGGCGCCCCAGAATTGCAGCACTTGCACTCAGGTGTGGCTATGTCTACACGTCACACTAAGCCCGAGTTCTGACTCAGGTCTGAGCCCAAGCCCCCCTTCCGTCCCCACACAGATCAGTCTGGTTTGGAACAGCAAGCCCTCAGGACCCAGGTTCTAGGATCCTGGGCGGGTGATGGTCACAGCCTGACACAGGTCAAGCACAGACCTAAGTCAGCAGGTTCTGTGTAGTGCCGTGTGGACATGTACGCCGTCCTTTCAGGGCTTGGGTTGATGTCTGGGACCTGGTGATTTTACATGAACATACAAAGGTATGGCTCTGTCTGTTCTGTTCTGTTTGGCCTAAATCCTGTTATATCAAATAACCACTCCAGTGGCACAGTGCCAAGGGAACTCCTTGCGAGTCCTTGAATTATTGGTGGATCTCTCTGGCCTGTTAGTAATTCCACCCAAAATGTGGGGGTGATGGAGAACCAACAGCTAGTCCTGTTCATCCCCAACCGCCCCCAGGCACGCAACCTGGAGTCCCATAGAAACAAACCAATAGCAGCACTGGGACTGTGATTCTGTGCCCTTACCCCCACTGAGCAGAGCCTCGATCGGCACATCCCTCCCTGCTTATCTTTGTTCCATATTGGATGGTAAATTGCTGCTGGTCTATACCACTAGCAAAATCCACCCACTCTAGGGCTTGGAGAAAGGTCTGGGTAGTTCATGTGGGTGCATGGAGGATTCCTGCTTCCCTGCATAGGCCATGTGGTACAAATCACACTCGAGATCTAACCCGACATGTTCTCAAATGCCTAGCGAGCTAGGCTGGAGTTTCTATGGCACCTGAGGGGAGGAAGGATGGTCCAGTGTTTGCCCAGGCTGTGGAAGACTTGGGTTCGAGTCCCATTGCCCTGCAGACTTCCAGTGTGACTACGGGCAGGTCACTCAGCCTCTTTCACTATGTCTGCATTACCGGCTGGGGCTGGCTTTCCCCTGCTCATGTACACGCACTGAAGCTAGTCTGAGTATAAATAGCGGTATACCCCTGGTAGCGGCAGCAGCAGCAGAGACATGGCTTAGCCAGGCTGTGTACGTACCCAGGGTGTGTACGCTTGGCACTGCTCAGCCAGAGCTGTGCTGCTATTTATACACAAGCTAGTGCAAGTACGTGGGAATCACGCTTCTAGCTCGTAGTGCAGAAATAGCCGCTGTGTCTCTATGGCACTGCCCTGCCTCCCGGGGTGTTAAGGATAAATACAGTCAGTAGCGTAGGCAGGTCTGGAGCACAGGGGGAGCGGCACTAGAAAAAGGCGCCTCCCTGCTCCCCCTGTACTCACCCGGCAGCGCTTTAAAGGGCCCAGGGCTCCAGCTGCTGCGGAGCCCCGGGCCCTTTAAAGCGCCGCCGGAGCTCCGGCAGCTGGGCTCCGGCGGCGCTTTAAAAGGCCCGTGGGTCCCCGCAGTGGCAGGAGCCCCAGGCCTTTTTAAGCACCGCCAGAGCCCGGCTCCGGCTCTGGCAGTGGGGCTCGGGCGGGGATTTAAAAGGCCCGTGTCTCTTGCAGCTGTGGGGAGCCGCGGGCCTTTTAAATCCCCACCCGAGCCCGGCTCCGGCAGCAGGGCTGGGGGGCGGGAGGTGCTTTAAAAGGCCCGCGGCTACCCACAGTGGCAGGAGCCATGGGCCTTTTAAAGCCCCCCCCCCCCCACCCCCAGCCCGGCTCCGGCAGCGTGGATCGGGCGGGGATTTAAAAGGCCCGTGGCTCCCCACAGCTGCCTTTTAAATCCCCGCCAGAGCCCGGCTCCGGCAGCGGGGCTCGGGGGAGCCGCAGGCCGTTTAAAGTGCCGCCCGAGCCACGCTGTCGGAGCCGGGCTCGGGCAGCACTTTAAAAGGCCCACGGCTCAGGCAGCGGGGCTCGGGCGGTGCTTTTTAAGGCGCCGCTTCTCCTCACAGGGGGAGCGGCCGCTCCCCCTGCTTCCCCCCTGGCTACGCTACTGCATACATTACAGATGTTAGGGTGATGGGTGCCATATAATTACCTTAGATATCCTAACTCTCTTAGGTGTCTTTGAAAATCCAACCCCTGTGCCATCAATCTGGAGAGTCCTGGAAACTAGGCCACACGAACTGTTTCAGTCTTGGGTGTCTGATGCTTGCATTTGATTCTTGACTGACTGATGGCTTGAATCCAACCCAGAGCCCAGCCAGGGGCTAACTTTTTGAACTATTCAGGGTGCTAATGTACAGTAACGTGGTCATTTCTTTTGAAAGCATGAAATGCACCAAAGCTTTAAGAACAACCATGCCAATAAATTATCGTTTAACGAAACCAGATTCATATTCAGAGTAGATTTCTTTGATGGATGTGTACAAGTCAGGCTTAGCTGTCCTGTAAATAAAGCTGCTGTCAAGTGACTCTGAGGCATTGTTCGGGGGTTTTTTAATATGCACAGGAAAAATTCAAAGTCTTCTGTCAAAGGGAAAAAAAGAGAAACCCGCTGATGCTGAAAGATTAATGCACAGTGTGATGGAGCTTGTCAGAATAAACAATTCATTATTAAAACGAACTGGGGGGAAATCATGGCTAATCCTTATTTTACCCAGAGTGGGGGCAGGGAGGGGAAGGAAGGTCACTATTTTTGTGGAATTGGTTTAGTACAAAGGTATTTTAAGATGGGCAATTAGCACTTTGTGTTGTAGTCTTCCTGCTACCAAATGCTACTTTATTTGTCTTCCCAAAGGCTTGCATTCAGCCGATCACATATCTCAGGCACTGTTTCCGCTGATCAGAAAGTAAACATTTCTAAGTGTGCGTTGGATGAATCCAGAGGGGGCCTGATCCACAGCATGTCGAAGTTTAATCGAAGTCTTTGCCCTGACTTCAGTGGTTCTTTGCACCATTGATCCAGATTCCACTCTGTGTTCTGGCTGCTTTGCAACGCTCCACTGGATTGCCTGTCCACTGTGGGCTCTTCTAGCGTAGGGGGTCCCGCGTGGTACAGAGCTGCACTTCCGACCACCTTAAGCAACCTCTTCTTCCCCAGCTTCCTTCCCAAATGCCTCATTATGTAGTGTTTTCCCACTTTCTCTCTGCACCTTCTTCCATGAGGCCTTTGCATGCTGACCTGACCTGAGCTGGTACACAGCTCGTGTATTATACAGGACCACACTGTGCTGTTGGTGTCCAATCCCAGTGTGAGACTCCTTGGGGCCCAGATTGTCTTCCTTTTGGTTGCCACAGCACAGAGCATGCTGACAGATCTTGGCAAATAATATGTAGTAATCAGCCGGCTGAGGATTCTTTTTGGTGATGATTCCATTTGAAGACAAAGAAATCTGAAAACTGATGAGAAGGACAGGTGTAAATTTCACTTACTGGCCTAGTAGGGCTCAAGCAAACACCTCCAAACTTTGGCAATTGAGGTCCATGTACTCCAATCAGCTCCAAACTTCATCGCTGGAATCTATCTATCTGTCTGCTCAATGGGCCAAGCCAGAACACTAGTGTGAAACAAACACCCTCAAAACTCGGGGATATTCAGCTGTAGGACCCTGATTCAGCAAAGCATATGGAAGGCACAATGTGATCTAGTTGTTAGAACACCAGACGGGGACTTAGGAGACCTGTGTTCTATGCGTGGCACAGCTACTGGCCTGGTGGGTGACCTTCAGCAGTTGCTGCCTCGCCAAGTGCCTCAGTTTCCCCATCTATAAAATGGGCATAGTGATCTCTATTTCCTGTGTAAAGTGCTTTGTGAGCTGGGAGGCATTGTTCTAATAATATAAACATGGGCTTAACCTGAAGCATTCACTTAAGTGCTTTGCTGAACAGGGATGGGATTACTCATATGTTTGAAAATAAGCATGTGCTTAAGAGCTTTCCTGAATCAGGGTCTTGACCTAGATCTGAATTTTGTAGCTCAGGATTGTACTTGCTGGCATCGGCGCTGAAGAAGCAGTCTGTCCTGTGCTGTTTGTCTTGGCTAATCCCCTCTCACCCTCCCGCCCACCCAGATTCTATCCAGTGGGAAGTAATTCAATATTTGCATTTATCATTCTGCAAACTTCGTGTCTCAAATGTTCTGTTCAAATGGCATGAAGGGAAAATTCAATTTGAATGCACTCCTAATGATAAATAACCTGTCCCATTCTAAAAGAAATTGTAGACAGAAATCCGTGTCTACACAAAAACGAGTGACTGCAGAGTACCCATGGTGGATGCAGATGTAACGGTAATGAGGCCTTGCACCTATATAGCTTATTCCCCTTCCTGTATGGGAGTACGTTATAATGGATATAAGCACATCTATAACCCGATCGCCCCATCCACGCAAATGGGGGTTGTATCACTTTAACTGCACCAGCAAGGTTAAAGCAGCCCAATGTTTGCATGTAAATGAGCCCTAAATAAACCCCTTGCTTTGTTCAGCACTTCCCAGTGACTTCAACGGGAGCCCCTTTGTAAAGCGCTTTGAGATCTATGGACTAAAAATCCTGCTTCCTCACTGGATGCTCCACCCTTTTGGAAACCAAGCCACAGATCCTGCACCCTCTGGAAGCTAATGCCAGCAGTCCCACTGACTTCAATGAGCACAGGACTGAGCAATTAGCCCCTGAACCTGAAAGCCCTGACATGCATACTTAACTGTAATGCTCTGATAGTCCAAGGGAAATCAATGGTCTACTCATGAGAGCAGATCAGCACATGTGCAAGTACTATCAGGACCGGGGCCTTGTTTAGGAATCTAAATATGGTATTTGAGGCCAAACTTTGGGCACTTTTTAACAACCTTACCCCATGATTTTTGCTTCCCCCACGAAAGAGCCAGTGAGCCAACAGCCTCTTTTACCGCGTTTGCATTACAGGAGTAGCTTCACTCGATTTGCATTTCAAATGAAGCAAGCTAGTGTTGGTGTTTAGTAAAACATGACCAGCGGGGTACCTTCTAATTCTGTCAATGAGCAGATGGGGAGACCTCCTCTGTTTTATAGAGACAGCACTTTGCACTTCACAGACGAAGCAAACACAGCAGAAATGTGACCACTGCTAATGGAAAAATACCGAGGAAGCAAAGACAGCCTGTGGAAACAGCATGCATGTGTGTACAGAGGATGTTATCAAAATATTCTGTTTCAAAATGCTGTACTTCCTAGCTTTAAAGAGGATGTGTGTATGTATGTGTGTGTATATATATCTATATGTATCCCATAAGAAAAATGCAGCTGTGATGAATAATAACCTACATAGCTACAAAGCAGAAGTTTCTCTTGGAGTATGGGCAAAATACCCTTTTTACCTTGGTACTGGTGGGATGACTGGATATATATCTTTAAAAGAAGTTAGTTTTCAACGGGAGAATAGTTAATGGGTCCTCGGGAAGTAGATCTCTTTCTAATACTACAGTGAAGCCCACTTACAATGCTAGGTAGGATAGCATTGGTATTACATCTGAGTGTCTGCAATATCTTAAACACTGTAGTATGATAAGTGGAACTGCATTAAACCTCAAACTGCTGTTTTAGATGAATCCTAGCTTTTAGAAAGACATCCCATCTTGATTTAAAGCCTTCAAGGGATGGAGAATCCACCATTTTCCTAGGCAAGTTGTTCCCCTAGTTAGTTACCCTCATCGTTAAGGGCTGACCGGATTGAACGAAATACACGAGTGTCTTGTTTTTTTTTCTTTTTTGAACAATAACCTAATGTGTAAGGCAGTCCAAAAAGACTGGAGACTGGGGAGGAAGTAAAAGAAACACAAGGAAAATGTCCACGAGACGGTGAAGTGTCTGAACTAGGTTTTCTTACATGAACCTTCCAAATTATAGTCTTAAGCAAAGCTATCTTGAGCAAAGACACCGCTTAAGAGTACTGCAACAGGGTGATACATGAAGAAAACTTAAGGTGGAATGGACAGAAAAAGAGAGAGAAGAGAAACAGGGGAAGTGGAGAATAGGACAGAAGAGAAATGTTGATAAGGACCCCCATACTGGGGGTGTGATGGAATCTTTAATGTAAGCTGTTGGAACATCTATTTTCCCTGTTGTGCTCTTCCCTTTGGAAAGAGAGGGCCAGATTCTGAACTTCATTACTCAGGTGTGATTCCACTTTCTCCAGATTTACACTGCTGTCACTGAGATCAGATTCTGGCCTGTGTTTCTTCACTTACAAACGCTCTGTTAGGTTTCACATGGGACCTAAAGAGAACTTTACATGCTAAATCAAGAACACGTAAGTCTTTCTCAGCTGCTTCAATGCAAGGCTATAAGTAAATTCTCCCCAGGCCGTATCGATAGACAAGATTTCCAGCCATTTACTATGAATGAAGACTGCTCTGGTGTTCAATGCAGAGTGTATTTCCACTCCTTAGTGAGTAGGAGACATCCATTTTATGAACTAACAAGACTCTTTAAATAAAATGCTCCTGGATTGTCTGTAAAAAATGTTCTGTAGGTGATGTCAATATAAGCTCAGGTAGCATTTTTCTCCTATAACTTGAAGGAGTACCCCTCCAGCTAGTAATGAAACAGAAGCAAACATCAATTTAGTAGGATATACATAGCTGAACTACATTTTTATCCATAAAGGAGTGGTCTTGATGGAACAGATTTTGGTGAGTCTGAACCATCTGAGTCTTCCTACGATGACAGATTTCCCCGAGGATTTTTTTAAAACCCGTAAGTGCTTGCCTAAGGAGAGAAAAGACAGACACACAAATCAGCAGCATTTTTAGAACACCTTCCCTTGCTAGTCACTCCAGAAGATGGAAGGTAACAAAAGAAATGATCCCTTAATGGGCTGTGAAATGGAAAATATTCCACAAAAGCTAACGCATATTGATCATGTCTGGGTTTATGAAAGGAAAACTAAATGTTATGGTCAAGATTTTCAAAATGGAGAGCCTAAATCAGGGACTGATTCTTCCCAAATCTTGAGCATACACTCAGTGGGACAAACATACATAGCTTACCCTGGTCCTAATCTCCCATCAGGTTTCAGGAGCACAGCCTGTGGCATCCTGTGAAGTCCTATTTATTTCTATGGGACAGTATACAGGTCCATGCGAGGAGAGACCCTGGTGCAGGGTCAGGTTTAGAACAGTCAGCTTGAGCGATGCAAGTGGATATAATTATAAACTGCATGTGCATTGTACAAAATGTACACCACACATCTTTAACACACACGACACTATATTTCTGACATTTCTAATACTGAACACATGGACAAACTTTACATTCTACTGTTAGAATGACCAGGCCCTCCTCAGGGTAAATCTTTCAATGGCCACTGGAGCGAAGATTCTGCCAATCAGTGGAGGATCTGCTCCATCACACTTATGCTGTCAGTCCCGTGCTTACGTGGTTGCTCCCAGAGTCCTGGGAAGCCATTTTGAAGGCCGATGATCTTCGCTCGGAAGTAAAAGGTAGCTCCCAGTAGTGAGATTCTCTGAGTTGTGACCTCATGAGGGCAATCAGGGTTACACTACAGAGTGTGGGTTTTTTGCTGCCTCTCACAGCAGAGATGCAGGTGGCTTTTGCTTCCAGCACAGCAGTGATGAAGGTCAGCAGGAATTCCCTGTCTGTCTGTATCAAACAGTGTTTTCCAGAGCTCATGTTCTCGCTTCTTCTGTCCCAGGTCCTCCTAGGACCATGCAATCTGCCTGGCATGGGAGGTGGCACTTTGGCACTGGCATACCTATAGCAGTAGACAGGGAGTGATTGCATTAATTCTTCTACTCCTCCTTCACCTCGTCACCGGGAATTGGGCAGGAACAGACATGTTCAGGCTGTGCTGTGGTGGTGGGTCTTCTCGCCGGTGGTGGGGAAATGTTTTTGTGTGACTCGTTGCAGTCCCCCTGCTTTGCACCATTTTCAGGGGTCACTCAAGCAGCTGCATAGCAATCCCCCTAGGCTATGCTAGCTGGCTGTGATGCCCGAGAGACTTATCTGCCGGCTGGGAATAGCTGGCGTGCAGTAGCACTCCCAACATGCCTGAAGGCCAGCAGAGGGCAGCGGTGTAGGATCCAGCTATGCCAGCTGCTGACTGTCCTTCACTAGAAGAATCCCCAGCTGGGGAGATGCAGCCACTTTCTGGATCGTTTGTGCCCCCAGAAGAGCTGTGAGAGGTCATATCACAGTTGAAAATATGGCCATTATCTGAAAACCATCAGCAACCTCCTCTCCTCCACATCTGCTGCAAACCTCTATCATTTGCACCATCATTGCAAGGGGGAGAATGGTTGCCACCTTGAGCTTAATGGTCACGGTGCTGAGTGAAGAACTGCAGAATTTTCCTTCGAATCTATGCCATTGCAAAAAATAAATAAATCTCTGTTATGCTATAATTACTCCATCCCCCAGTAGATGTCAGGCTATTTCTAGACCCATTTTTGCAATAATGACATACGGAGCAGTATTAACATTCAGCATAGCCCCCAGGCAATGGACTGGGGGGAGAGAACAAAATAGGAGAATTTAATAGTCACCCTTGCCTGTGTGGGAAGGGGACCTAAGCATGACAGTGTTCAGACAACTCTGAGCTCCCTGTTTCAAACTGTTTAGTGCTGAATGTGTTACTTTGCAGATTGGTTTGTATTAAAATCATTAAAATGCCGCATCATGAACATAGGGATCTAGAAGAAGCAGGCACAGACATTTTCCACATAGACTGTCTAGTACAAGAAAGGAGACAAATGAGTCTTCAATGTTATGTGTATTGATTCTGGAGCTTTCCAACCAATGTGATGGTTCCTCTTTCTGTCCGTTTGAAAACTATTACCCAATGGGCCGGGTGTAAAAAGAGAGAGAGGACACAGAATTGTAGACGGGTTTTCTGTAAAGCGTATGATAGCCATCATCCCCAGGGACAATTGGAGCCAAATCCTGCCCTCCTTACATGAGCCAAACTCACACTGAAGTGAATATTAAAGTTATCATGTTGATTGTCCATTCATAACCTCGCTATAATTGAAATTTGTTTCCAGTCCTTTGAATACAGCTATTGTGCACCACCACTCATCCTTGTCAATGAGTCATCAAGCTGAAACCCTTACCCATGAATAATCCTTACTTATGTGCGGCCAGATTTCTCCCCAGGTGCAGCCCTTGAACTCCCGTAAATGCAGGGACCTCATGCTCCATGTTTCCTGGAACATAGGATTCCTCCCAAGAGCTGGGAAGGTTTGAGGAGAAGTCAAGTCTGTGGTCCTGCCCTTCCACCCACTGGCTATCAGAGCTGGCTGGCCAACACAGCGATGGGGCAGGGTTTGGTGCCCTCCAGAAGGAGGATGGTAGTGGATACATTTCCCCCTGCAAGCTGGATTTCTCAAGGAAGAATTCTGCTCTGTTGAGGTATAACTTCTCCCAGAGCAACCCAGTGGGTGGAATATCTCTGCACCCTTCCTAGTGTGGGACTCTGTCTTTAAGGCATAGTTGAGCCTCTGGGTAGTAAGTCAAAGGGACTATTCATATGAGCAAGGTGTCCAGTCAATATGCTATCCCTGTGTAAATCCACTCGAACTCAAAGATCTAACTCTGGAATTTTTGGTAACAATTTTTTTTTAAATAGCTCTCTATCCAAAATTCCAACTTATTTTACAACCCATTTGACAACTCTTCATTTGTGTAGTGTCTTTATGAGCGGCGGTATTGATCAAGCAGCGAGTCATTAAACCTCACTTTAGTGTCCTCTCTTGATGGGAAGATGGATACATTTTACCATTAGGTTACCCTTACCAATCATAAATGGAAAGTAAATAGAAAAGTTTCCAAACAGGTTTCTCCTGGCTCTAAAGTGTTCTGTGCCCTTCGGTTATCTTTTGACTTTCCTGCAGGAAAAAGGAAAGTACAAAAAATGACATCAATTATTTTTCTTGTCCAATTATCTCCTGATCCCCTGAATTCTTCTAAGTAATTCCATAGACTGAGGTGACTCCATACCCTCTGTTGAAAACAGCATGGATCAATAGCAGACATGGCCTATATATTAAAAAGAAAGAAAACCTCAGCTATTCATTGAGAACTGAAAAGGAACATGCACAGGCAGTGAATAGAGGTAAAACAAGTCATAGCGCCCTTGGTGTGTAACATTGCTATAGAGCTTTGCTCTCCCACTGATATAAATTCCTGTTGATGGAAGTATAGGCACAGTAACTATATCTATCTAGCTAGCTAGCTATTTATTTACTCCATAGGAATATTACACACCAAGAGGTCTATGACTTGTTTGAGTTCTATTCACAGCCTTGACTGTGAGAGCTTTGCGTTTTCTGTTTTTGCTCTCTCTCTCTCTCTCTCTCTCTCTCGCTCTCTCTCTCTCTCTCTCTCTCTCTCTCTCTCTCTCTCTCTGTAATACGCTTCTAGAAGTATAGTCAGTAACATTTTTCCATGACGGATTTCACCCCTTTGTTTAAATGTGTTTGTATGGAGAGCTGAGCCTTGTAACAGAACCCTTCAGATCTTGGTGGGATGGGAAATGGGTGAAGCCGAGAGACCCCAAAAGCAATGGTTCAGATGAATCTCTACTGTCCTTCCCTTATTGTCCCAGTCAACATTTGGATTTTTTTTGGGGGTGCTCAGTGCCTTTTGACAACCAGGCTACTTATTTAGGGGCCTAAATATGGATTCAGGTGCCTGGTTCTGGTCCTGACCCAACACCCATTAAAGTCAGTGGAAGGATTCCCATTGACTTCAGTGGGCTCTGGATTAAGTCCTAGAGGCCGCCAGATGTCAGTCTTCCTGTCTAGATCTTGTTAAATTGGGATAATAACTATGGGGGGATGTGATTTCTATGGAGTTTTCTGGGATGTAGAGAAATGCCACCCAGTCCTTACTCAGGTGCTGAGAGTCAGGGAAAGATTTTCGATGGGGTATGGTTAGAGGCTCCTTGAGCCTCAATAGTATCTTGTTGGGTTTCCCTTTATTGTATCTGCCCCAGCTGGGTTGAGGGGGGCTGTTTCCCTGGTAGCACTGCTACCATATTGGATCAGGTCAGGCTGCTGGCAGGAATAAACATTTTGTCAGTTCCAAGTGACCCTCACAAGATAGTAGTTCCCTTCTTAGGCTCTTTGGGTTTGACCTGAGTGTGTTTGGGATCAGTCAGCTGTGCCTAACTGTAACACTCAAGTGTGAAAGGTGTGCTTCTTGTCTCGCTTGTGCTGTTTGTGCACTGGGGTAACTCCTCAGTGGAGTTCTGCTTCTGCTTTAACTTGTGCACGTAAAATCTGAACAGGACCAATAGAATCCAGACACACAAAGGACCTACTCTGTCATAGGGACCTCCTGGACAATGCAGGCATCTTCTCTGTTGCATGGTTAGTTTTGAGTTTCTAGTTCTTTTTGTCCAAACTAGCTTCTGCTGCTTTGCTTGAGATCTTTTCCCAGAGCCCAATTGCCTCACACAGCAAGGAAGTTTTACAAACTACTCAGCCTAAACTTTTTGTTCCTTGAGTCCATCCTATTACCCTTTGTTATATCCTTTTTTTTCATTATGCTAAATGATTCCTCTCCCTCTTTGGTATTGACCTTCTTCAGATCTTACACATCTGAACTGTTCAGCCTTTCCTCAAAGGCAAACCCTCAGCCCCACAGCCAATCTGGTCTCACTCCGGTTTGTCCATACCTTTCTAGAAAAGAGCTGCTGAGATAGAGGCACTAGCCCAAGCGTGACTGTACCAAGGCTGTGTAGAAAAGAGACCTCTTCCCATGACATGAGGGGCCTGATTCTTATTGACACAAAGGCCTCATTCCAACAGTGAAAAGAGCCCTAAAGTAGGTATCAGTTCAGCTAACACCCACATTAAAACTCCTTTCCACGGTCAGAGGGAGGTAAAGGTACCTTAGTGTCAAGCCCTGCAGGTCTCAAACTTGGATCTGTGGGAGGCAGCATACTCCAGTCTTCCACCCAGCAACCTGCACCAGGGTCCATGAAGCCCAACTGGGGCACAAGCCTCACCCCTATGTTCTGACTGGGTGAGCTCCAAGGCTCCTGTTTGGACCACGGCCCCTATTTAAGCCAGAGGAAGAAACAGGAAGTTGTCTGTAGCAGCGGGCCTCACCCTGCTGTGGATGGTTGATTGGGTATTTACCTGTTCCTGCCTTATGATCCTGACCTCCTGGTATCCTAACTCTTGATCCCTTCCCTCCCATTTGTCTCCTGCCATTCTAACCTGGCCTGATTCCTGGCTCCTGGCCCCGTGGCCCGCACCTGATGCTAACTCCTAGGCCAGCCATACTCTGGCCCTGACACTTATTAGGGTACATGAGAACCTGGCCCTATGACTCAGCATCTTTAGCCCCAAATGGCCTTTCCTGTTTCCTCACAGAAGCCTGGTGAGAATTAATTCACATTTAAACATATGTAAATGTATTCCCCTCTGTGCCTGATCCTTAGCAGACGTGAGTCTGGTACAGCCCCAGGTTTGGGAGCCTGATTCTTTAGCTCAAGCTGTAGAGAATTAGGGGTCTGGAGATCACTGGTTCTGTCCCTGGCTGTCAAAGATGTAGATCCCACAACTTGAAATGACCCAGTTTCACACACCCTTATTCTTGACCTGTGCTATATTCTCCAATTTCTTCAAGTTCCCATTTAGGGCAGGATTGGGGGCAGGCCACTCTATAATGTATAAGGGGCCAGTTTCTTTTCTAATGAGACAGATCTTTATTGCTAGTGAAACATGCTGCTCATTGAGATGTCAAGGGCATGAAGCATTAGCCAGCAAGTCCTCTCCACTCTAATTCATGCTTCAACACTGTAACATCAGATATATTTCTTTTCAGTTCTGTGTGGCAAAATATTGCTTTCCTTTGCTGTCCAGAGCTAAGCATGAATAGGGGGAGGCAGAATAAATGTTCTCTAGTTTCCTTGGAGAAGTCTTGGCTCAAGTTCCTTGCAAATAAAATCACTCTTGCCAACAAAGATATGAAAATAAACTAGATCAAATTTCTCCAGCTAGACTTATTGCAGCAGGAGCAGAAAAAACTTTAGCCAACTTTCCCTTTAAAATATGGATTGAGCAAATTATTCCGCTTGTTCCCTTCTTTTTCTTTTCCCCCCTTATCAAACACTTTCAGACCCGCAAAGTCTTAAGTGGATTTTCAGCATTCTCATCTGTGCAGAGGTTTCCTGCAACTGGAAGCAATCTCACTTGTTAATGATCTACTTGCCAGCCTTTTAAAAGCGAATCTTTACATTCACTAGTGAACGTTGTTTCTGCTCTTTGTTGTTTAATTGATGAGCTCTGGCATTTTGTACATCCCGGGTACTGCGAATTCAGCAGAGACCCAGTGCTGCAGCAGGCCCCTTCTGGTACTTCTCAGCTCTTCTATGTTCAGAAAACTTGTCAGACAGAAATCCTTCCGAGTAATTGAGCATACTTCTTAACAGCCCTTGAAAAACCATCTCTCTTAACTTAGTAAAAAGGGACTAGAGCAAAACCTGGTGGAAAAGGACAGAACTGGTGTCAGGACATTGCCAGGTCCTGTGTCTGGCCAATAGGAATTATGAAACTGGATGGCTAAAGGGGTAAGAGTCAGACGAGCAAGTTACCGAATTGCATGTCTGTTTCAATAGACCAGGAAGCTCAGTGCCGCATGGTAATCTTGCCTGCAGGAAGGCAGACTATCACTTTGTTTCAGGAAACAGGTTCAATGCCCCCAGAGGGCCACTGTTGCCCTAGTATAGAGGTTAGGGAGTGAGCTGAGGGGGGGCGGGGAAGGGATTTTGTACATATTGTTTGACATTCACCTGACGGACAGGCAGTGGCATCCGACAACAGGCGGTGCTGAGAACATGCCGGCAGCATCGGGAGCGTCAGACTGTGCTGACTGCATTGCAGGGCTTCTCTGCCAGCGTACCCTGCCCTTTGCACCGGCAGTGGCAGCTTGCTGCATTGGTGATGAATGTGTAGAATGAGGAATGATGTGGTGGGAGGAAAGTTGCTCTAGATGCAGCAGGCTCGTGCTGTTAGAGAAACCCAGCTCAGAGGACAGCCCTCGGCTCTGCACTGTGTTTCATCGGAGCCTTTTGTAGGGGTATTGCTTGCCTGGCTCTAAGGAAACGCTATAAGCGTGAATGTACAATACGTGCCTATAAATAAGTCATCTGCGGTCCATACAACCTGCTCCATCACTCCCTCTGCCTTACTGCAGCATTGCCAGAGGGACAGCTCTCCTTGCAAAGCCTCTCTCACTCTATAACCACTGCAGAGACCAATAGCCCTCTCAGCTCAGCCCGGCGCCTACTCCCCTTCCTGCTTATAGCCAAAGACAACACCTGCCACATGCAGGAAAGGCCTGATCCCACAAAGCCCTTGAGTACGTGCTCAGTTTAAACACATGATTAGCCCTGTTGACGTTAATGGGGCTACTCATGTACTGCAAGATAAGCATTTTGCAGGATCAGCCCCAGAGAGAGCGAGAGAGAGAATGCAAGCTCTTTGTCAGGCAAGACGTTTTGGAGGTTAATATAAAAAACCCCAAACCCTGTCATCCTGAATGATGCTGTGTTTGTTAATGTGCCTGGTGAATTGTGACGTGGTTGGATATCAGGCAGAGGAACATCTCTGAAACAGTCATTCTGTTCACTCTTTTTTTTGGGGGGGGGGGGGGGGTTCAAGAGCTTCAGATGTGTGAGATTTATCTTTTACTGGCTGTATTTCTCCTTCCATTCACCCAGCCATCTATTGGTCTGTCTGTCTATCTAGGATTTTATATGCTACCATCCGCACAACCTCTGATTGCCTCCTAAATAGAATGGAAAGAACACTAAACGTCTTTTTTCCTCCTTCCCAAGCTGTAGGGAAAATAGTTTGATTGGTGTCTAGGATTTTCATCTGTTTGTTTGTTTGGGGGTGTGTGTGTGTGTGTGTGTGTGTGTGTGTTTATCTATCTCTGTTTGTACAGGAAGAAATAGGTGAGGGAAAGCTCACCCAAGAAGAGTTTTGCATTTAGTCCTAGGAGTGATCACAGAACTCAACACTCTCATTTCCTGTAGCAGGGAGTTCCACAGCCTAGACCCACCTCCTTTGAAAGTTCTGTCTCCTGTACTCACAAGCCTTTTGTTTATCACCTATTGACTGGTGCACTCTACCACAGTTGGCTAGCCAGTTATTAAAACATGTATTAATAAGTTGTTAACCCTTTAACTATTTAGCAATGGAACCTTAATAGAAAGTGTGACCGTAACAGCACAAATACAGGTGGGTGTACATGATTGCCCACTCTAGGGGTCTTAACTTCCCTATTAGGTAAGTAGCTTTCCCTGCTTAATGGGAGTTTATAAATGGTGCTTGCACGCCTCTCACTGTTAGTGAACAACATTTTGCAGCAGCTTCTTATCAATGCGCTTAAGACTTAAATGATCTCTTCCGCCAACTGGGAGGGTCTAGGCCATGACTAGCTGTGACACCATTGGTGCAGGGCTTGCTCTGTTTGAGAGCCCTCTGGCACTCTGCTGCAGCCGTGCCGGTGTCAACAGGAGGACTGGCTGTGACCCGGATTAGAATGATGCAGAATTTCAGGGTTGTTTCTTCCCTCCAGTCTCACAACATTGTCCATTCCAACAGATCTCACTGTCTTGCAGTGGCTCAGTGGCAGACAAGAAGCCAGGCACAAACCCCAGTTTGGCTGTGTTAGATTTCACCAACCAAGCATCAGGTGCAAACTCCTCAGGCATGATAACAGCATAACCAGGGAGTCACAGACAGTCCCCAGGGGTACGCCGGTCTGTCCTGTCCCCTAGGCAAGCTTGCCTTTGTGATAGCTGGTCCCTTACACCAAAAACCATAATAATGTTCAGGTTACTCTCAGTCCCTAAGGACCAGTCACTTACCCCAATTGCAGTTAGATTTCACACCAAAGACAATGCTTATAGCCAATCCTATAAGAAATGATCTAAAGACTCATTCACTAGGAAACGGAAATGAGTTATTTACAAGGTTAAAGCAGGTAAACATATATACACACAGCAGAATAAGGCTAATGGACTTCAAAAAAGCAGACTTTAACAAACTCAGAGAACTAGTAGGCAAGGTCCCACAGGAAGAAAATCAAAGGGAAAAGGGGTTCAGGAGAGCTGGCAGTTCTTCAAGGAGACAGTGTTAAAGGCACAACTGCAAACTATTCCACTGCACAGGAAAGATAGGAAGAATAGTTAGAGGCCAATATGGTTCTATCAGGAGCTCTTTAATGACCTGGAAATCAAAAAGGAATCCTACAAGAAGTGCAAAGATGGTCCAACTGATGAGGAGTATAAAACAATAGCACAAGTACGCAGGGACAAAATCAGAAAGGTTAAGGCACAAAATGAGTTGCACCTGGCAAGGGACATAAACGGCAGTGAGAGGAGGTTCTTTAAATACAGTAAGAACAAGAGAAAGAAGAAGGAAAGTGAAGGTCCTCTACTTGGTCAGGAAAGAGAGATAATAAGTGAAGACATCAAGAAAGCTGATGTGGTTAATGCCTATTTTGCTTCAGTCTTCACTAAAAAGGTTAATGATCATCAGATACTCAACACAATTAATACTTACAACCAGGGGGAAGGAATGCAAGCCAAAATAGGGAAAGAATAGGTTAAAGAATATTTAGAAAAGTTAGATGTATTCAAGTCAGCAGGGTCTGATGAATTTCATTCTAGGGTACTTAAAGAACTAGCTGAAGCAATCTCACAGCCATTAGCATTTATCTTTGAGAACTCCTGGAGGATGGGATAGGTCCCAGAAGAAAGGAGAAGGGCAAACACAGTACCTAACTTTAAAAAGGGGAACGAGGAAGACCCAGGGGAATTACAGACCAGTCAGCCTGACTTTAACATCTGGAAAGATACTGGAGCAAATTATTAAACAATCAGTGTATAAGCACCTGGAGGATAAAAGGGTTACAAGGAATAATCAGCATGGATTTGTCAAGAACAAATCATGCCAAACCAACCTAATTTCCTTATTTGATAGGTCTACAAACATAGTGGATAGGAGGGAAGCAGTAGAAATGACATACCTTGATTTTGACACAGTTCTGCATGCCTTTCTCATAAGTAAACTAGGGAAATGTGGTCTAGATGAAATTACTATGAAGGTGGGTGCACAACTGGTTGAAAGACCGTACTCAAAGAGTCGTTATCGATGGCTTTCTGTCAAATTGGGAGGGCGTATCTAGTAGCGTCCTGCTGGGTCCGTTACTATTAAATATTTTCATTAATGATTTGGATAATGAAGTAGAGCGTATGCTTATAAAATTTGCAGATGACACTAAGCTGGGAGGAGTTGCAAGTACTTTAGGGTTTGTCTCCACAGCAACTAGACACCACGGCTGGCCTGTGCTAGCTAATATGGGGCTTGGACTGTGGGGCTGTTTCATAGAATCATAGAATATCAGGGTTGGAAGGGACCTCAGGAGGTCATCTAGTCCAACCCCCTGCTCAAAGCAGGACCAATACCCAACTAAATCAATTAAACCAGTTTCATTGGTGGAGTCTGATCTCTGGGACCCGAGACAAGTTTAAAATACAAAATGACCTTGACAAATTGGAGAATTGGTCTGAATTCAACAAGACGAAATTCAATAAAGACAAGTGCAAAGTATTTCAGGTAGGAAGGAAGAATCAAATGCACAATCACAAAATGGGGAATAACTGTCTAGGTGGGAGTACTGCTGAAAAGGATCAGGGGATTTCAGTGGACCACAAACTGACTATGAATTGTCAGTGTGATGCAGCTACAAAAAAAAGTCTAATATGATTCTGGGGTATATTAACAGGAGTGTTGTATGTAACACAGAGGAGGTAATTGTCCTGCTCTACTCAGCACTGGTGAGGCCCCAGCTGGAGTACTGTGTCCAGTTCTGGACACCATAATTTAGGAAGGATGTGGACAAGATGGAGAGAGTCCAGAGGAGAGCAACAAAAATGATAAAAGGTTTAGAAACCTGACCTATGAGGAAAGGTTGAAAAAACTAGTCAAGTTTAGTCTTGAGAAAAGAAGACTGAGGGATGACCTGATAAATGTCCTTTAACATGTTAAGTGCTACTATAAAGAGGACAGTTATCAGTTGTTCTCCATGTCCACTGAAGGTAGGACAAGAAGTAATGGGCTTAATCTGCAGCAAGGGAGATTTAGGTTAGATATTAGGGAAAACTTTCTAACGGTAAGGGTAGTTAAACTCTGGAATAGGTTTCCAAGGAAGGTTATGGAGTGCCCATCTTTGGAAGTGTTAAACACAAGTTAGATAAATACCTATCAAGGATGGTCTAGGTTTACTTGGTCCTGCCACAGCACAGGGAACTGGACTTGATGACTTCTCAAGGTCGCTTCTAGCCCTACATTTCTATGATAAATGACAGAGTCCCGCAGCACCTTATAGACTAACAGATATATTGGAGCATAAGCTTTCGTGGGCGAAGACCCACTTCATCAGACGCATGTGGTGGACATTTCCAGAGGCAGGTATAAATATGCAGGCCAGAATCAGGTTTGAGATAACAAGGTTAATGCAATCAGGGAGGATGAGGTCCACTGCTACCAGCTGATCTGGAGGTGTGAACACCAAGAGGGGAGAAACTGCTTTTGTAGTTGGCGAGCCATTCACAGTTTTTGTTTAATCCTGAGCGGATGGTGTCAAATTTGCAAATAAACTGTAGCTCAGCAATTTCTCTTTGAAGTCTGGTCTTGAAGTTTTTTTGCTGCGGGATGGCTACCTTTAAATCTGCTATTGTGTGTCCAGGGAGATTGAGGTGTTCTCCTACAGGTTTTTGTATATTGCCATTCCTAATATCTGATTTATGTCCATTTATCCTTTTACATAGGGACTGTCCAGTTTGGCCGATGTATATAGCAGAGGGGCATTGTTGGCACATAATAGGTGCTACAGGACTCTTTGTCGCTCTTGCAGATCCAGACGGACAAGGCTACCCCTATGATAAATGAGTTTAGTCTTAAGTTTCAAAAGGTAATAAAAGCGTCTATAATAAGCATGCTCTATATGTCCTTTAGGGCTAACCCAGGCCAAGCACTGGGGATCTTTTGCTTATGCCTAGTAATCCTTGCTCCTCAGAGGCCGAGCAGCATAAATGATACAGTTCCTCCTTGTTAGGGCGTTTTAATCCTTTCTCCCTTCTGCTCTGAGTGGAAAATTCAGCTGTTGGGAGGAATTCAGCTGTACATCTTCTCTTCATGAGGGTGTCTGCGGGGGAGCACTCCACAAAGCCTTTTGTCTACTGATGTTCCACAGTGGTGCGTCGGATGTCGATGTGCCTTCTTTTGTTGGGCAAGAGGGGACACCTCCTGCTGGAATCTTGTTAATGCATCTCTCCTGTCTGGTGATTTACAGCTACATATCAAACACTTAAACATTACCTTATATCATTGGATACAGGTATTATAAGTGAGATGAATGTATGCAACAGTTTACAAGCATTTCATAAAGTCTGAACACGAAACACATTTTTATAACTCTGTCTATTTTAACTCTGACACACAGGTGAGTCAGACGGGCTCCAGCCATGTATTTGTCACTGTTCAGTTGAGACCTCGGGACCTTGGCATGAGCTGGCACCTGGTCTGCCAGCGTAACACTCGCCTACAAAAGACAAACCCTCTGGAGAGTCTGCAGACAGAACTCAGTTTATTCCCTTCCAAAGCACAGAGAAGGCTCATTCTTAATGGCGAGGGGCTAAAATGTCTCTCCTCTGCTGTGTTTCTTAATCTTTTCACTATTTCTAACTCTTAGTCCTTAGAGACTAGTTTATAAGGGCTTGTGTATGTGGGGAAATTGACCTACATAGCTATTCATGAGTCACTCTGATTTGCTATAGCTAATCTGGAATAAGTGTCCACATGAGGATTTATTCCAGAATAGCTATAGCACTTTAAATTGACATCCTCCCTTATTTCAGCATAAATTCCTCATAGAATCTCAGGGTTGGAAGGGACCTTAGGAGGTCATCTAGTCCAACCCCCTGCTCAAAGCAGGACCAATCCCCAATTTTTGCCCCATATCCCCAAATGGCCCCCTCAATGACTGAGCTCACAACCCTGGGTTTAGCAGGCCAATGCTCAAACCACTGAGCTATCCCTCCCCCTAAAGACAAGCCCTAAAATGGATTGTGTGAGCACACAGGGATGTGAGCAGGAGTAATGTCTCCTCTTATGCCCCTACATGGCCACCTTGTCCCTTGAATCTGGGTGCGCAGGGGATAAGTGTGCACCTGTTACTTCTTCTCCCAGCAGGTGAGCAGGGATAATGCTCCCCAATCCAGTAGCCAATGTAGCTAAACGAGTCTGGGGTGGGTCGGATGGGTATAGTCACTTCTCACTGGTAAGTAGCAAATTCCCACCTCCCTGGAGCCACGAGGGAGCTATACTCTGATTTCAGGGGGACTACTCAGGGTGTAAGGTATTACTCAGCAGGAGTAAAGGTATCAGAATGTGGCCCATTGATGCTCCCTGCACGATAGCTGGTAACCTACACATCTCACTTGTACTATCGAGAGTAATACCAATGCTGAGCACTCAGGTAGGTAAGTATCCTCCCCATTTTGCCAGCTGGGGAGGCTGAGATAGGGGGCAGATTTTCAAAAGGTCTCAGCTGTCATGTAGCCATGTATATAAGGGGCAGATTTTCATTATTGCTCTACACCCAGCATGCAGCCAGTAGGCTGAGTGAGCTCCTTGGCAAATTTGGGCTGGATGGGTCAGAGGACTTGCCTAAAGCCACAGAGAAATAGAGTTATTGTCACAGTTTAGGGCTGTGTTCAGAGTCCCAGTCCTGCTCTTAGATCGCTAGACCACATCTCTGTTGCCAGTTGGGAAACGTTTTCTGCGGTTGTATCAGACACTTTGCAGTATATGCTGTAATGTGGCAGTGTATGTTCCGTCACACTCAGTAGCTTCTTGAAAACAAGAGGGAGACTTTCTAGTCTGCAGAATCATTGGGAAGTGTTGGGTATTATGATACAGCCAGTCTCTTTTTTTGGTCTCACTTTTCAAACTCCTGACCGCAAGCCCTTTTAAAATAGGCTAGAACCTGAATGTCGAATTCTGTGTATTCCCGTGAAATAGGTATTAAAGAGATCCAATTTCCCAAGAGTATCCTATTTCATTTCCATGAGAGCAAAGTTGCAACAGCCTTAGTTACCTCTTCCTATTAGGTGACGTCAGATGAAGAGCTTCATAAAGGACTATTAATGTATAGGCCAATGCAACACTTTGTACTTCCATGGAAGCCTACAAAAAAGGTACTAGTTTTCGTGGGCAAATAGAAGTGACCCAGAGTCTCATAAGCAGCATGTGTTAAGATAACAGGGATTTTAATACTGCACAATATTGTGATTTGTTCTTTTCATTCATAATTTTCATAGTAAGCTGCAGCTTTAAGAGTTGAGGTGAAGGGGAAGTAAATTGATGTGAAACAAAACTAGTTGCTGGATGTGTTACTGCCTCCTTTGCTAGGATACGTTGCAGCAGAAATGTTTGAAGAAATGCTAACACACCAGTGTGTAACTGGAAAACTCTTGACAGTGCAAGGCAAGCCACTTGTAGGTTAAGTTTTGAAGTTGGAAGGAAGCATTTCTTACAGGAAGTAGAAGGACAATAGGACAAACATCTCACAGGGAACTCCTCATCCGAAGTTCATCATCGAACATTGTTCCATTCATATGGCAAACAGCACCTCATTATGGGAAATTAAAATACCAGCCTCTGGTTAGAGAGGTGTTATAATTATTTGTACTGCCTAGTGGTCCCCAACTCTCAGTCACTTTGGTCCAGTGTGTATGAAATAATGGTCTGGTCAAGGAAAGGTGGAGAAAAGGTCTCTCCTTTTAAAGCCAAGATTTTTCTCTTTTCAATGTGTATGTGTATGTGCAGGGAGGGCGAGGGAAACCTGAGCTGGAGGGGGTGTCTACCCTAGAGTTTCAACCAAATTAATGGATTGCCGCTTAACTTGGGATGCTACCACGTTCATACACGTGAGTCTGGCCATTGCACAGATGTTTGTTCCAGGCTCACAGAAGGCTGATCCTCAGCTCCAAGCCTGTCTGTTTTCCATTGGATTGCAATCTCTCTCCCCACGGGCTGAACTTCATTGGCCTCCCCTTTGCAGCCAGACTCATAGAAGAAGCAGCCTAGTGGTCATGGCATTAGCCTAGACCCGGGTTCGATTCCCTGCTCTGCCCCAGACTTCCTGTGTGACCTTGAGCAAGTCACTTTCCCCTTGCGTTGTGGGGATAATTGCACTGACTTCACAGAGGTGATGTGCGGATAAATGGATTAGAGAGTGAGGCGTTCATATACTGGGCGGGCCGGGGGCAGGGGGCATGCAAGTACCTTAGAAATGGCTGGGGCTGTTCTGGGTCAGCCAGTAGGGAAATCCTCTCCATGCTGGTGCTGAGTGGTGATTTTAGGCCTATTTGCCTTCTATACCTGGGGCTCGCTAACTACCTGAAAAGGAATTAGATGAAGAGATGCACAGGCGGGCCCCTGCTGTCTGTGTTTGCCTTGCGAGCAGCAGGAACCCTTCAGCTCTGTGAGCTCTTCGCTTCACAGATGCCGGCTATTGAAATTGATAGTGACAGCTTGATCAGCAATTTTTGACACGTTGCTCTGCATCAAAGAAGGGGAGGGCAATCTCCTCTTTGTGGAAACGTCAGCAGGCTCAGTTATTCCAAAATCATCTGAGCCATCCGTAATTAGACCTCTAGATTGCCCCTTCCTCCTAGCTGCCGCTAGGGCCGGGGCAAGGATATTTTGCGCCCCTGACTGCCCCAACCTTCTCCACACCCCCACCCCCAGACAGACCCCCGAGACTCCCACGCACCATCCAACCACTCCCCGCCCCCTGACAGGACCCTCAGAACTCCCGACCCATCCAACCCCCCCTGCTCCCTGTCCGCTGACTGCTCTGATCCCTCTCCACACCCCGTCCCCCTGACCCCCCCCCAGAACTCCTGACCCTTCCAACCCCCCCTGTTCCCTGACTGCCCCCCGGGACTCCCCTTACTCAGGCTGCTGGAGCTGCTGGCTCCACATGGAGGCAACAGGCTGCCCTGTGCACAGCCCCTCCCCCGCAGAGTGCTGAGGCAGGGGCGGCTCACACTCCCGGGAGCCGCAGAACCCGAGCGTGGTGAGGGGGGAGCCGGGGTCACGCCTGCCTAGTCTGCGGCCTGGCGCCCCCCCCACCCCGGGGGCTCCTGCAGCAGATGCATGTGGGCGGCAGCCCCCGTGCTCCCACCGGCTCCCCCCTCACTGCGCTTGGGCTCTGCAGCTCCCGGGTGTGTGAGCCGCCGCCGTTGCCCCTCCCGGGGAGCTGCAGAGCCCAAGCGCAGCGAGGGGGGAGCCGATGGGAGCCCGGGGGCTGCCGCCCACATGCATCTGCTGCACGAGTCCTGGGGGCTGGTGGGGGAGGCGCCGGACCGCAGCCTGGGCAGGAGGGGCGGGGGGGCACGGCTGCTCCCCACTGGCGGCGCTGCTGCCTTTGCAGGGCTGCTGCCCCCCCTGCACCGCACCGGCTCCTCCATGGCTGGGGCCGCCCCCACCCCAGCCGACGCTTTTTGGCGCCCCAGACCACTAGGCGCCCTAGCTGACTTCCCAGTTCACCTAGTGGTTGCACCGGCCCTAGCTGCCGCTTCACTTCCCATGGTGAAGGGTTTGCCTTGGAGAGTGCGTTTACATTAGGGATCCCTGGCCCCATTTAGATTCGGGCCAGACACAGATCCAGAGTGGCCCCTGGTATCTTTGCAAAAGGAAGGCAGCTTTTTGATTTTTAAAGCAGAAAGGCCTCTCGTGCTCCAGCTTTGCTCACCACACATTGCAGATGCCGGTGAGACTTCAGAGGGGCTGGGAGCAAAGACTTGCTTTAAAAAAAAAAAAAAAAAAGGAGCGCTCTCCGGTAGTTCAGTAACTAGCCCAAAGGCTCTGAGAGGCCAGGAGCGTGTCCCAAGCCCCAGGTGTGTTCTTTTCAGTTTCCCGTTCTTTTGTGGACATGATGCTACTAGCAACGGTGGTACAGTGCCTTTGTGTGGGGTCTGCAATGTGTGCGGCGGGAAAGGTTCTGCGTACGACTTAGGAGACGGAGACCAGTGGGTTTATTTTGCTTTATTTCTTGGCTTTGGGCAGCCTGCCATTAGCGAAGAGGCGAATGGTCTGCCAGACTGCTGAGGCACTGCCCCACCCCTTGAGCCACCAAGACTCGAAGTGAGATGCCCAAAAGATCCATGAAAGGCCCTTTAAATGCTGCGAGAGCCCTTGCTTTGGTGTAAAAGGCTCTCAGCAACCGCTGCCTCTGGAGGCTTTTTTTCTGTGGTAAAATATTTTCAACTTGTGTGGAATGTGGGTAACTTTGGGGCGAAGCAAGGGACTTTCCAGAGGTGTGTCCATTGCTGAGAGTGTGTTCCCTATGGGCGTCTAAGGCTTTCACTTCACCACCACCCAGTTGGCTTTTTTCCAGTGTGATAGTTATCTCACTGTAATTCCCAAGGGAAGACCAGGTACTTGTGTTTACGGTGAGGCCAGCGCTGTCTCCCACGCTCACACCCCATCTGTGGCTGACCTTCCCTGGTTAACGTTGCAGTACAACTCAAGTGCCTTGTCTTGCTGCGCGTTGACAGCAGGATAGCTCTCCTCTGTTTTTACAGTCTGTGGGGGAGCATTTCTCTCTCTTCATCTGTGGGTGCACAGGAGCGTACACTTCATGCATATGAACCCACCTATGCACATAGCCACAAACATAAAGATCTCTGAGTGACCCATAAGGCAAGAATATGAAATAGCATTTCAATGGACTCTCTTCCCCTGGAAATATTTCAGACCTGCCTGGACAAAACACTGATAAACATGCTCTGCCTTGGTAGAGGGCTAGACTAGCCGGCCTATGTCTTTTCCACCCCTCCTGTCTGTGGTAACAAGGTCCCCACATTTCAGCACTAATAAGGTTATCCAGGCAATGGATGTATGGACAATGAGTGGTGGTTATGAAAGGGCAGGAGAAAGCAGAAAAGTTCAGGTTTGGGTCCCACTGTTCATCACAAAGATGTACACAAATCAAGTTTAAAGAAAGTGAATCTCAAACTCGGCAGTGCGATGTGTGACTGTCAGCCAGGCTTACCTGGCCACCGGGCCTCTGTCCTGTGTCCACGCCCTGGCACTGAGAAGGGCTCACTCCAGTGTCTGCCTCCGCGGTGCTCTCCACTGGCCGTGCAGCTCTGGGAGGCTCCTGGGTTCTCACTAATGAGCGTGCTGCTTCCAGTGCTTTCCTCTTCCTGCCGATGTACTGGGTCTGGGTGACTGTTCTGATCCGTGGCGTTTGCTTCATCACTGCCTGCGTCCAGCCTCCCCTCCACTCAGTGCGAGTCCCCTGCCCAGGCTAAGCTGATCAGATGCGGCCTCTGCTCAGTCTCCTCAGAACGGGTCTGGTTCTCACGCTGGTTCTCCACTGCACTGGAGATTGAATACTCATATGGAAAGGGGCACCATGGTGCTACAGCTGGGATGAGTGAGAGCAGAGTTTTGATCTTGCATGGGGTGTCATTTCCTTGACATGCCAGGCAGCGGACAAGCAGATCAGAATTGTTCACCTGGCTGTTTTGTGCTTTTTTGGAAGGCACCAATATTGAGGCTAATTGATTTAAACCTGCAGGGAAGTCAGATCTTCGGCTGGTGTGAACAAAGTTAACTCGGTTGGCTTCCATGGAGCTTTGCTGACTCACACCAGCTGAGGATCTGGCCCTAGACATGTTGCTAAAGAATTGTTCTGTGTGGAGTGATTAAGCTGGTTAAATCGAACTTGCATGTCAGAATAAGGGTAAGAGAAGGACAGTGGGTAGGAGATAAATGGAGGAGACATCACAGACAGCCAATCAGGAATTGTCATTTGTTAGTAGCGTTCTCAATTCATTTCACAACTGGATTTAAAATGTCACACTGACTTCAACAGTAAAGCAACACAGTAGAGCCTTTCTAAATAATTACTACAACTAACACACCGACTTTCATTTTTTCTGATTGTTTTTACAAAATGGAAGTAGTAAACAACTATCGAGGGGAAAAATATGAACCCTATGCAGCCTAAATATTCTTATTGTGGGTCTGACATCACATCCAAAAACTCAATTTTTAAATAAATCACACAGATTTATTCCAAGGAGCTTTCCTGTTATAGCTAGTGCAATATAAAAAGGACTCTTAGCACCAATACAAAATAATAAATCATCTGCTATCTGTACAATTCAGTTAAGTGAGTGGATCAATAGGAATGTTCTAGGCAGGAGAAAGATGCATGGATTTATAATGTCTACTTATTGCACAGATACCAATGAAATTAGCTATGGGGTCACGGACGTGTGCTTATTCTACACAACGAGGCAGCCTGACAGTGTATGCAGGCTTCTCTTTCCAGAGAAAAAATAAAGAATGTTTTTAAAAATTATGAAATTAAAAATGTGTTTAATCTAGCAACAAATATGCTACCAACCTCCTGCATGTCTCCAACTGCATGATGGTTGCTGTGTGGCACATACTTGAAACTGTGTGACGGCAGTGGGCTTAGAGTTCCTCTGTTCCTGCTCTACAAGTGCAAGCTTCTTCTGTGTCATTTAAAGGAGAATCTCCTACAACTTGCACTAAGAGTGAGTCTTCATTCTTAGCAGTATTGGGTATATGGAACACGCAATGAAGCAGTTTGGTTTGCCTCCGGTAGAGGCCAGTGCCATTTCACTGCTGTACTGTTAACTTGGCACAATCACTCAAGGTCAAAAGTGGTGTGTGTTGCTTTTTTTAACCAGTTTGCCATTTTGCACTTTGGCATCATATGCATTGTTGTGCACAGAGGAAGTCAAGCATGAGCCAATATGAGCTGACTTGATAAAACAAGAATTCGCCCGCAAGGAGCTGCATGCATGTAAATATTTCAAATACTCGTCAGAAAGAGCTTCTATAACCTGGAAGGCTGATTCAAAGGGAGAAGTTCTCTTGGCAACAAAGTCTGTAGGGATACCTGAATCGTAGAGGATGTTTATATTGCCAGCAAGACTGGTGTCAAGAAGGATGAGTCTGAAATAGATTGGACAGCTGACGTTAAGATGACCTGTGACAATCAGATTGCTGCTTGAGAGATTGTGTGACCTTATGGGCTAGAGACCCTTGAGGGTTCTGTTCCTGGCTCTGCCTCTGGCCTGCTGGGTGACCTTGGGCAAGTCACAGCCCCACCCCATGCCTCAGTTTCCCTAGCTGTAAGAAGAGAATGATCCTGGCCACCTTCGTAAAGTGCTTTGGGATCTACTGATAAGAAGTGCTATGTGAGATCTAAGTATTATTATTTTTATTTTATTTATTACTGTTGAATCAGATCAAATGATTGATTATGACTGGGGGGCTAGATCTGGGAGGCTGGCACAGTATGCTGGAAGCTCTGCAAAGGTTTCCCCTGGAGTTTCCCATCATTCCAGCAAGGAAGCAGGGGTGGAATACAAATGCTAGAGATCCCAAGGTATCATCAGACTATCCCATGCACAGAGGTCCTGTGTCCACAAATGTACTTCTCCCCAACTTGATTAACAGAAAGCTGAGGAATACCTGAAATAAAGCTTGTTACAATCATTCTGAAATAGCTAAATGGGAAGAAGAAAGAAAATCTATGCTAAAAAACCTCTCCAGTCTCTTTTTCTCTCAGGCTGGAGGCAGAGTTTTGCTTTTATCAATGCGGTGACCTGAGATATTAGGGCCAACAAACAGAGTTGAAAAGAGAAACTTTTGTTTCCCAAAAGTGCAGACAAGGATGCTAAAAGTGCTCATTTAAACCTCAATGCAGATCTCTTCTGCACCTTCCAGTCCCCTCACAGCCATCATTATCTGAGCCAAATGACTCAAATCCAGGATCTCTCATTTAGCTATGCAAATCAGCTTGCTTTTTATTTGTCTTAGCACACCAATGGCTCTAGGGAGCAGGGTGGCCACCATCAAATCTACATTGAAAATGCGGTGTGAACAACTAACCCTGTTTTTGTTCTGAAACAATCGGAAGACTTTGGGATGGGAAGGGAAAGCTATTTGGGATGCTGGGATTTTTCATGGACACTCTAGACCATGTAAAGCATTTTGGCAAAGCTGGAAGTGGAGGGAACAGGGACAGTTAGAATCTGACCTGAATTCAGAGGTCTTCTGTGGGTGGCACTTCCTGCAGGGCTTAGTCCCCCACCCTGGCTTTGTAACATATGGATCATGGCTCTGCCACAGTTGCTGGGTGGCAGTGTGGAAGCATTGCTTACCTTGAGGTTTGCAGACCTGGGTTTTAGTCCTCCAGCTCCCTGCAGTATCCAGCCTATGTGATGAATTCCGATTGTCCAGAATCTAAGCTTTAACTGATTAATGAATTGAGTTTCTAGCCCTCATGACTTCAGAGAGAACCTTCCAAAGGCACGGGATACCACTGTCTCCTATGAATCTGATTGGAGGGTCAACTTCAAAGCCCATCTGCAGTGTCAAGATGAACTACTTAATCACCGGTCATGTCAATGGATCAAATGAGGAGTAGAAAATGGCAATGAAGTCAGCTGGGTTGAGAATTGGGTGTTATTGCCAAAACCAGGACAGAAAAGACTTCACAAAAATGGGGAAGGGAGAGAGAAACAGAAGGGAGGATGGGGAAGAAAGAGAAACAAAAGGCCAGAGATAGTAGTGGCCTAAAGGGGGAAGCAGTGCTGAGTGATGCCTGCAAATAACACAAGAACCAGGGGTGACCCAATGACATTAATAGGCAGCTGGTTTAAAACAAACATAAGGAAGGACTTCTTCACACAACGCAGAGTCAACCTGTGGAACTCACTGCTGAGGGAAGTTGTGAAGGCTGAAGGTATAATTAGATTTAAAAAAGAATTAGATAAGTTCATGGGGGATAGGTCCATCAATGGCTACTAGCCAAGATGGTCAGGGATGCAACCCCATTCTCTGGGTGTCCTTAAACCTCTGACTGCCAGAAGCTGGGTCTGTACAAGAGGGAATGGATCATTCGATAATTGCTCTGTTCTGTTCCTTCCCTCTGAAGCACCTGGCATTGGCCACTGTTGGAAGACAAGATACTGGGCTAGATGGGCCATTGATCTGACCCAGTATTGCCATTCTTATGAATGCAGCAAGAAGATACTGGACAAATAACTAGAGGTTTAAACCCAGATTCCTAAAGATAGTTGGGTGCTTAACTCCCATTAGAACAAGGCTCCTAAATACTTTTGAAGACCTAGACTTCATTATTACAAAAGGTCTTACTCTCTCTTTAATCTCTTTTTAACCATCCCACGACCATCAGTGGACATCTTACTGTGTGCTCTGGGGAGTAGCTGGTTGTGAATTCAGACTGCGGCCTACGGGCCATGTATAAACACAGAATTCAGCTGTCTTCTTCAAATGAGTTTGCAGCCCTGCTCCAGGCTGGGTGTTGGCAGTGCAGAGAGGAAGTTTTGGCTAGAGACATTTCAGCTGTGAAGAGGATCTCTGAGGAGCAGGGACAGAAAATTAAGGCTGCCATTTTGCAGCAAGTGTCATGTAATAGTGGGCCCATAAAGGATGTCACGTCTGGCTTGAATTTTGAATTTCCTTTGGGGTTTTCCTCTTTTCAGAAAGAATAATAGCCCTTCACAGAGACCCGTACTGCACCTAGGAGACTAGAATGGCCTCTTCAGAACTCCTATGGTTCCTCAAGGGAGGTTTCAGTTGGCATCAGCTATATGCGCATTAGGGAGGCATCACTAATATGCTTGTATTATTTATTTGATAAATGATAATAGTTCCTCTGGAGCCATTAGGTCCTAATGGGTAAATACATATTTGAGTTTGCATATGGTGCGTCTTTGGAAAACATGCATTACTTACCTGATGGACTGGTAAATCTGTATTGACGACTTCAATCAAAAGGGGATTTTTGATTAAGTAGGCCTGCCTCTTGTTAAGCTCCCTCTTCCCATTCACTTGATAGATAATAATGACAAGGGGGCTAATATGGCTGCTAAAACAACGGCCCAAATTCCCATTTTGCAACCCCATTGAAGCCAACAGAGTGGCAAGAGAGGTGGATTTAGGCCACTACGTTTAAATATTAAAACTTCTTACAAGGGGTTTATTTTGCAGAAGGATATGGCCTTTTGCAGAGAAATGGGTTCCTGCACAGAACACTCATCATGATTTCTGTTTTGTTTCTAAAAGATCTGCTCCACTTTACTGACAAATGGCCTGAAAACTGTGTCTTAATACCCTAATTTGGACTAAATGGCTCTAGCCCTGGGTCCAAGCCCATAGCATCTTTCTCCATGAGTGGTTTCAGTGGAGTAACGTGCTACTCAAACTGACTAAGGAATTAGAAGCTACCACATTTGTCCATAGGTCTCAAAGCAGTTTACAAAGGAAGTACGCATCACAATCCCTGTTTTACAGATGTGGAAACTGAGGCACAGAGCTGGGAAGTGACATACCCAAGATCACACTGTGGGCTGATTACAGAGCTGGGAATAGAACGCAGGTCTCCTGATGCCCATTCCGGTGCTCTATCCACTAGACCACACTACCTCCTTATATGCCTGTAAGAGTACACCTGAACATTTGCAGTATTTAGCAGCAATCCTATAACGTAAAACTACTGAAAATACATTTTAATCTGAAATGCATCATACCTGAGATCTTCTATGCCAAGTTTCAACCTCACGTTAACATTTTCAAGATTTATGTTTTAACTCCCGAAAACCAGTTACAACAATACAAGCTAAAATGCATTGCATTTCAGGAGTGCAGCATTCTAAAAGATCTGCAGATTTAATGTTGGAGTCATCTGTTTATATATTTATTTATTCAAACTATAGTAGCACCTAGAGGCCTTGATTAAATCTGGGCTCTAGTGGGCTAGGTGCTGACATAGAGTGAATGACAGCCCCTACCCCAAAGAGACTGTAGTCTAGAAGACGAGATGTGACAGGCGGGTAAGATAAATGAGCAGGCTGTGGGGAAGGAAGACAAAGTAACAATAATAACTGCATGTTGCCATCTAGACCGGCGGCATGCACAATTCGGAGCTGTGGGCGACCCCATTGGTAATTGAGAAATCCTTCATTGAGCTTCTTGAGCCTTCATGATGATGGGTCTATGGGGCCATTGACCCACAGTGCAAAGGGATGAGGTTCACGTGGTCTCCAGTGAAAGCAGGAAAGTTCCCATGGGAAGGAGCTGGAGCTGCTGGAGGCCGGCTTTTGGAACTCAGAGCTCAATCTGTAAGCCTACCTATCTCACATGGCTGATACTTGAGGTCATTCATTACAGAAACCTTTCAATGCCTTGACGTTAACCAGAAGGGGGAAAAAATCCCTTGTACTCATTTATAAACAGATCACAAACTCCTTTTCACAAGGGCCTGAATAGCCCATGGACAGGTGTGTTAGGCTATTTGCCTCTTAATATTTTTTTTTAATCTTTTGGAATAAACCTATCGGTGAGCATAGGAGCATCCCCCTCAACTCTCAGGTGAGGGCTATAGCCATTGAACTAAGCCCTTTCTCTTTCCTGGCTATTCTGGAGCTGTGTGGGTAATTTCAAATGGATGGGGAAGTTGCAGGTGCCTTTGCATCATTTATGGACTAATGCAGAGATGTTGGCTTTTCACTCATGGCGGTTTTGCTGACTTTGCCCCCCCCAAAGCTACTACCCTGGTGTAGCTGGGTCGCAAGGATGGAGGAGCTGAGGGTTAACGTTGAAATGCAGTGTCTTGCCTAGCTCAAGTCTTGGTCTGAATGGTGTGCATGTAATCATCGAATGTAGTCAGCACCGCTGGGAGGCCCTGGTGAATTGTGGGAGAGTTTAGATGAAAACTAACACCAGAATAGAAGGGCCAAATGCAAAAGTTCAGACTGGGAGAGTGTAGCAGATCGCTGACTCACTGGTACGGTGCCCCCTGCTGGTCAGTCCGGGAATTAGCGTATTCATCTCAGGAGCGCCCTCCTCTGGCCAGTTTCTCCCTGCCCTTACCTGCTCCTCTGCAGTCCCTTTATCTCCACCAGGTGTAGGCCCCACATCCCGCCCGGACCACGGTGCCCCTTACCTTGCAGTGCTGCCCCTCACCCAGGGAACCCCACTCCCCTGAGCCCACCTCACCTCAGTGACCCACTGCCAGCCCTCATCTGGCCCCTTTACTCAGGGACAAACGGCAGTCTGCAATGGCCACTCATCATTGGCTAAGGGGTTGGATATGCTGCCTTTCCCTGCAGCCCCAGTACCTCCTTAGGCATTCCTGTCAGGCCTCAGCCTAGGAGGTTCGCCAGGCCTGAGCTCCCCAGCTCAGCCTGCCCCTTCCCCAGCACTGCTCTGTTGAAGGTACCCTGTGCTCCCAGGCAGCCCGGTCCTTCCCACCCTAAGGCTGGAATGAGACTGCCTGCTTCCTAGATCACAGCTGTCTTTATAACAGCCCTACCGGGCCCGGATTGGTTGCTACCTGCCTTCCCCTGATTGGCTCCTACACTACGAGCCAGGGGTGTGATTCCTCTGCCTGTTTATACATACTCACGCTGGCTCTCATCGAACTAGGGTGAGTATAAATAGCGATGTCAACCGAGTAACAGCAGTGGAGGCCCGGCTGAGCCGTGCTGAGTATAAACCCTGCCGGAAACCAGTGGGTACGTACTTGGCATGGCAAAGGTGTGCCTTTGCTGCTGCTCCTCATGCTACTGTGGCTTCCCAGCTATTTATGCTCATGCTAGCTTGGTGAGCACTAGCACGAGCACGTTTACACAAGCACGGTGTAAACACAAGCAAAGGAACCAAACCCCTAACTTGTAGTATCTACTTAACTAAAGACTGAGAAAGACAATAGGAGCAGAGAGAAAAGAAACAGACTGGCAGGGACTTCCTGGGTCACTCAGTCCAGTCCCCTGCTATCCCAGGCAAGCTGCTCACAAATGTATCCAGCTCCATCTTAAAGTCAGATAAGTTGTTTGCCCCCACTACTTCTATTGGAGCTGTTCCAAAACCTGCCTTCTCTGATGGTTAAAAACCTTCTTCTAATTGTCAGCCTCAGTGTATTCAAGGCCAACCTAGCCCAATTTCTTCTTGTGCCAAGATTGTTTTTTAGATTAAATAGCTCTTCTTCCTCCCTGGGGTTTACACCCAGGATGGATCCCCTCTCAGCCTTCAGTTTGCTGAACTAAAGAAGCCCAGCTTTTTTTAGTGTCCTAAAAGGAGACCTAGGTGGGTTGCAGGAGAATGTAGAAAGGTTCAGCTAAGGGAAAAACGTAGAAGTGGGAATGTGTCACAAAGACCGAGAACGAATAGGAGCACAGAGAAGAGAAACGAAACACGATCAGAAAGGGGAGAAAACAAAGACTCCCCCGTCTCTCGCTGCCTCTCATGCCACTGGAATAAAGCAAGAGAGAAGGGCACATCTGACAGTGCAATGCCTCCCTGTGACCTTCCGATTGGCCCAAAACATGCACTTTTTCCATGGCCTCCATGTGCACTGCCTATATAATTGAGCAACTGAGACACACACTGTGGTTCGCTTTATTTTAAATGGTCAGTTGCTCTGATGACCATTAATAACATAAAATCATAGAATCGTAGGACTGGAAGGGACCCCAAGAGGTCATCTAGTCCGGTCCTCTGCACTCAAGGCAGGACCACGTAATAACTAGACCATTCGTGACTGACGTTTGTCTAACCTGTTCTTAAAAACCTCCAGTGATAAATACTCCACAACGTCCCTAGACAATTTGTTCCAGTGCTTAAACACCCTGACAGGAAGTTTTTCCTAATGTCCAACCTAAACCTCCCTTTCTGCAATTTAAGCCCATTGCTTCTTGTCATATCCACAGCGGTTAAGGAGAACAATTTTTCACCCTCCTCCTTGTAACAAACTTTTAACTGTTATCATGTCCCCTCTCAGTCTTCTCTTTTCCAGACTAAACAAACCCAGCTTTCTCAACCTTTCCTCATAGGTCATGTTTTCTAGACCTTTAATCATTTTTGTTGCTCTTCTCTGGACTTTTTCCAATTTCTCCACATCTTTCCTGAAATGTGGTGTCCAGAACTGGACACAATATTCCAGCTGAGGCCTTATCAGCATGGAGTAGAGTAGAAGAATTACTTCTCATGTCTTGCTTACAACAGTGCTTCTAAAACATCCAAGAATGATGTTTGCTTTTTTTTGCAACAGTGTTACACTGTTGACTCATATTTAGCTTGTGATCCACTATGACCCCCAGATCCCTTTCCACAGTGCTCCTTCCTAGGCAATCATTTCCCGTTTTTATGTGTCCAACCCCTGGATATAGATCACTTGATGATTACCTGTTCTGTTCATTTCCTCTCGGACACCTGGCATTAGCCACTGTTGGAAGACAGGATACTGGGCTAGATGGACCTTTGGTCTGACCCAGAGTGGCCATTTTTATGTACTTATGTTAACTGAATATTCCTTCCTAAGTGGAGTACTCTGCATTTGTTCTTATTGAATTTCATCCTATTTACTTGAGGCCATTTCTCCAGTTTGCCCAGATCATTTTGATTTTTAATCCTATCCTCCAAAGCACTTGCAACCCCTCCCAGCTTGGTATCGTTCAAGTAATTTTTAACATATTCTTTCCCTATTTTAGCCTCTGATCCTGCCTCTTTTTCAGTGGTGTTCACTATGTTAGACATTAGCTCACTATTAACCTTTTGGTGAAAACTGAAACAAAAAAGTCATTTAGCACTTCTGCCATTTCAACAGTTTCTGTTATTGTCTTTTTCCCTTTATCGAGTAGTGGGCCTACTTCCTCCTTGGTCTTTCTCTTATTCTAATGGATTTGTAGAATGTTTTCTTGTTACCCTTTATGTCTCTAGCTAGTTGAATCTCATTTTGTGCCTTGGCCTTTCTAATTTTGTCCCTACATACTTGTGGTGTTTGTTTATATTCATCCTTTGTAATTTGATCTAGTTTCCACTTTTTGTAGGACTCTTTTTTGAGCTTCAGATCATTGAAGATCTCCTGGTTAAGCCAGGGTGGTCTCTTGCCTTACTTCCTATCTTTCCTACGCAGTGAAATAGTTTGCTATTTTGCCCTTAATAATGTCTCTTTGAAAAACTGCCAACTATCTTGAATTGTTTTTCCCCCTAGACATACTTCCTATGGGATCTTACCTACCAACTCCCTGAGTTTTCTAAAGTCTGCCTTCTTGAAATCCATTATCTTTATTGTGCTGTTCTCCCTCCTACCATTCCTTAGAGTCATGAACATGGATAGCTATGCATGCAGAGGATGAGAATGAAGTCTCATGGTATAAGGCACCTACTGAAGGGTCAAGAAGGGACTTTTCCCTCAATTGCGCTGTCAACTGATATGTACATTTCTCGGTTTGGAGAGGAGATTTTTTGTTTGGGGTTTTTTGTTTTTGCCTTAATCTGGAGCACTCTGGTGCCAGAGGTGGGACACTTGACTAAAAGGACCAGTGCCCTTACAGTGTATGGCTAATCCTATATTTTGTTTAATGAAGTCAAAGTTAATGAGAAGGAAGTGTGGCCACAGACAGAGAAGCTGTGAATGATACATGTGCTCAGAAGAGCAAGAGGGAGGCATGAGGTCATCTGCTCAGAGGACACATAAAAAGCTTTCTTCTCCATCATTGAGATGAAATGGCAAAATACTAGCAAGACAAGGCGGGTGAGGGAATATCTTTTATTGGACCAACTTCTGTTGGTGAGAGAGACAAGCTTTTGAGCTTACATGGAGCGCTTCTTCAGGATTGGGAAAGATACTCAGAGTGTCACAGCTAAATACAAGGTGGAACAGATTGTTTAGCATACGTAGTTAACACATAGATGTTGCTGTTAAGTTTCTTGCCAACAGAAGTTGGTCCAATAAAATATATTCCCTCACCCACCTTGTCTCTCTAATATCCTGGGACAAACAGGGCTATGACACCACTGCATATGGAAAATACTGTCTGTTTCCTTGTTTAAAATGAATCCCTGTTGTCTCATGAATTAGATCAGTCCAAAAATACGAATCCCGTCTGCCATCCCCAAAGATCACAAAACCTCAGCAATCCCCGCCAGGAGAAGTTGAGACATGAGGCTGATGTTGTTTAGCAGTGTGATGCCTCCACCCAAATCAGACTGAGGAAGCCAGTTCTTCTTGTCTGATCTCTGCCAAGGACAGAAAATGCAATTAAATATGGGAATTGACAGCAAACAAAATAGGTCTCATCATAACACAAAGAATAAGAATTGTTAGAGATAGAAAAGATCTCTTTAGGTCACTGAGCCCATCCTCCAGAGACCAATTCAGGACAGTTTCCCTTAACAGAATAGTCTCATCTGCTTTTTTCAAGCCTGCTTGTTAAGTATCTCAAGACCACTACCCTATTCCACAGTCCTAATAGATCTCACTGACTGAAGTTTTTCCTCCTATTCAATCTAAAAGTTGCCACAGGAGACAAATGTAACAGTATTTTCCACTTGTACAAGAGAGCCAATTTCTATGGCAATTTCATTAGAGAACACTGTGAGTCTGGAAATCTGTGGATGTCAAACTTAGTTTACAAGGAATCATTTATGAAAATCAGCTACTGCAGCAAGGAAAAAAGTTGCAATTTCTTTCAAACCACGAAATCCATGAGTCAGATCTGGTTAATTTACCCCAGCTGTGGATCAGGCCCTATATTTATTTTTTCTGGTTTAATGTTTTGATTTAGAATGTTTGAAACTTGCTAACAAGTATTAATGAATAAGGCTTTGTGATACTCTACACACACAAAAAGAAAACAAGAAAAATACCTGTGGCACCTTAGAGACTAACAAATTTATTTCAGCATAAGCTTTCGTGGGTTAAGAATCCACTTCATCGGATGCATGGAATGGAACATACAGTAAGCAGATATTTATACATTCAGAGAAACATGAAAAGGTGGGGGTGTCTATATCAACGTTAAGAGTCTAATTAATTGAAAGGAACTGTTATCAGTAGAAACTTTTGAAGTGATAATCAACATGGCCCATTACAGACAGTTGACGCAAAGGTGTTAAGGGTTTTTAAGGAGGGGAAATAAATTCAATTAACGTAATGACCGAGCCATCCACAGTCAATATTCAAGCCTAAGGTAATGGTATCTAGTTTGCATATTAATTCCAATTCTGCAGTTTCTCGTTGGAGCCTGTTTTTGAAGTTTTTCTGTTGCAAAATTGCTACTTTTAAATCTGTCATTGAGAGAGTAGAGAGGTTGAAGTGTTCACCTACTGGCTTTTGAATGTGATGATTCCTGATGTCAGATTTGTGTCCGTTTATTCTTTTGCGTAGAGACTGTCCCGTTTGGCCAATGTACATGGCAGCGGGGCATTGCTGGCACATGATGGCATATATCACATTGGTAGATGTGCAGGTGAACAAGCCCCTGATGGTGTGGCTGATGTGATTAGGTCCTATGATGGTGTCACTTGAATAGATACAGGTTTCTACACACACAGGTTTCAGAGTGGTAGCCGTGTTAGTCTCTATCAGCAAATAGAACAAGGAGTCCTTGTGGCACCTTAGAGACTAACAAATTTATTTGGGCATAAGCTTTCGTGGGCTAAAACCCACTACACACACACTTACCTCACATGTGTTTGGAGGTAGAAGGGAAGTCCCTTATGAGGATGTGGTGTCCATCATTGCCAGTGCAAATGTACCACGTGGGCATTAGGGTATTGTATGACTGAAGAGGTGTCTCATAACATGTTATTTCCTTGCTTTCAATGGTTTGTGTTGGGAGACATTGTCATACTTAAACCAGATCAATCTCTTTAAAGTAAATAAGTTTATGGGCTCTGTATCCAGATGCAGATATAGATTTGCTGGTTAGCAAAGTTGTTTGCTTTGTCAAATGATGAGTTAGTAGATCTACACACTTGGTTGAATTTTGCTTATCTTACACTAGTAGCCCCCTTGATCTCACATGAACAAGGTAAGGGGGTCAGAGGTCTATGTTTTCATTTATTCCTGAGAATTAAAGGGAGGGTGGAAAATTGTCACGTACATTTTTGCCAGGCAACTGAGAATAGTATTATGTACAGAAGTGTCTCGTTGGCTTGGTAACAGAGAAACGTGGTGTCACTACAGTCAGAAAGAATTGTTTGGAGGTATTTGTGGAATTTATGGGTAATTTGGAAAGATACAAAAGCCAGGAATGAAAGTAATCTGATAAGAAAACATCACTGATTCCTCTGTATATTTTTCCTGTTTAGTGGCATTTGCATAAGAAAGCCCTTTGTGCATTGAAGTCTCAAAATAAATAAGGCCTTGACTTTCCTGCCAAATGAGCAAGTGGTAAATGAAGATTCCTCCTTCCCCACTCCCCTAAGAAAGCAGTTCCCATAATTATTGCTACAATCTTTTTTAGTAGCTTCAGCTTCCTGGTATTGAATGAATACTTTTTAAAGATATTGTGTGACTTAATGGGAAGACACTAATGAAACAGAGAAAAGCTTTTATCTGCAATACAAGAAATGTAACACTGTAGCCTTGAAGAAAAAGTCTCTCTGCGGTGGTATGTAAAAAGCTGGCTTAAATATGAAATCAAGCTGAGTCAGTATAGAAGGAGGGCAGTTCTGAAGATATGTTGCAAAGAGAAGTGACCCTTTGACTTCTCCAGGCCCTCTCCATCAAAGTACTCTAAGATTAGCTTCAGGAGTTCAGATGATTAGATCAAAATCATGCTGTGACTCAGAAATTCAGAGACATCAGGTTGTCCCGTCTGTTAGTTCTAAATAAGGGTCTGATACAAATAGAATGACCAAAAAGCCAGTTCTTAGGCTCTCTATAGTGTAAAGCAAAGCAAAATGTTAACATCTTTTGTGGATTTTAAGGTTTATGGCTCTAGATGGTAGCACATTTTGAGAGTAGCTCATTGACATTTCATAACTTTCAGACCAAATTTTCAGACACTGGCTCTGAAAATTTGGTCAGAAAGTTATAAAATATCTATGAGCTACTCTCAGAATGTGCTACCAGCCAGAGCCATAAATTGTACCCTTAGAATCTCCTTGTCATATAAATTGCACAAATGCACATGCAAATTGTCATCTGGGGGTAATTCTGCAAGCCATTTTCAGATGGGAAAATGCAAACAAGTCTTTCTGTACACTCAGATATAAGTTCTATGCATTTACCTTGTGCCCACATCAGCACTCCTGGCACAAATCACTCTTCACTGACAAGGTGCCCCTTCTAGTCCACACCATTTATATTGCATGGAAATTTCCAGCTCTCTTTGCTTAGAACATTATTTCTAACATTTCTGCTACTTTCTCCCCCTGCAAATCTCCTCAAAACCCGCCATTTGCCATAGTCCACTCATCAAGTCCCCGAAGCATAAATATGTCAGTAAAATTTTTAAGAAATTAACTTGGGCCCTTATTCAGCAAGTTAGTACCTAACTTTAAGCCAAGACCTGCATTGGCTTCAGTAGGATTACTGATGTGCTCAAAGTTAGGCATATGTGGGAGTACCTTGTTGAATCATGGTGAAAGTCCACTGCAGCCAATGAAAAGACTCCTCTTGACTTTTGGGTCAGGCCCCTGATGCCTTGCCACCTTACTTTATGAAATCGACCCCTAACCAAATCTTGTCTCATGCTATTTTCCCCAGTGAAATGTCTTTATCATTCTCAAGGCAGATCCTTAGGGCAGGAATAGCATCTCTATGTAGCTATGGTGTGTGACATATAGGAGGTCAGACTAGATCGTCGCTTGGTTCCATCTGGCTTTAAAATCTATTGATATTCTGTATCTTCCCATGGTGCTGTATACAGCAATTAAATAATGACTTAAAGCAGCCCACTGGATTACAGTTAGGTAGGAAAAATGATTTATATCAAGCTGCTTCATAAGTGATGATACAACACGATGATGCTTGGACAATGAATATTAATCCCAATCCAAATAAAATGTTAGTATGATGCATCACAGGAAGGGTAGGATAGTCCCAGGGAAAAATAACTAAAGAGCCCAACGTCAATGATTTTACTGGGCAGTGACCACTCAGAGGCCTACTTCTCTTGGCTTTTAAACATGGCTCAGAATCAGGAATCCTAGGGTCACACAAATGGGAGATGAGAATTGTTCTTCCAGAGAAGCATGGATGATGTCATAGAGTTTAAGGTCAGAAGGAACCACCAGATCACCCAGTCTGACCCCTCTACATCACAGGCCACCAGCACCACCCAGCACCCACACACTAACCCAACATAAGACCAAAGTATTACAGCCCATGGGAGACTAGACTGTTATATGCCACAGACAGAGAATAGGAGAGACCGAGGGTAAGGAACTGACTAAGTGAGATACACCCAGATAATCCTTGCAAGTGATCCACACTCCATGTTGCAGAGGAAGGCGAAATCCTCCAAGGTCACTGCTAATCTGACCTGAGGGAAAATTCCTTCCCATCACTACATATGGCGGTCGGTTCAGTTAGACCCTGACCCCCTGAGCAAGAACTAGCTAGCCAAGCGCCTGAGAGAGAGAGAGAATGCTTGGTGTCAACTCACAGCCGTGGCCCACCCAGTGTCTCATCTCCAGCCATGGTCATCCCTGATGCTTCAGAACAAGGAGACCAAAAAAACCCCAGACTACATTGTGGGGGAAAGGAATCCCTTCCTGACCCCCTCCAGGTGGCAGGATGAAGCCCTGAAGCATAAACTTTAGAAACATAATTAATTAAATCAGATTCTCTTCCCTGCTGTGACTGGTTTGCCTGTCTCTGTAGCACAAAGAGGCCAGAAACGGGCTGCATATTTATTATTAATTATTATTATTATTATTACTATTATTATCATCATCATCAGGCCTAGGTTGCCTAGTCATAGACCAGGACCTGTTGTGCTATCCCCAGCTGGAGATTCCCGTATCACATGGGATTCCTGGTGGACAAAGCATGGGAGCAGCCGGTGCCTACCCCACCCTTCCTCTGTAGATTCAATATACAGATTCAACCAACAAGGTCTCGCTTGCTTTCCCTAGACGCGCCAGAAGGCAAGCGGGAAGAACTATCTATAGTTTCCTCCTGCCTGTTGCTGTAATTGCGAGTCTCAGTTGAATGTAAATTAATTCTTAGGAGTCCTGTCACTGAACTGCTAAAAAACCCAGCTAAAAGCTGCTATCCGGTGGCCAGGAATAGTGAAAACTGAACATTTGGAGGAGGAATAAAAGAGACATAAAAAAGCATTTGGACACCAAAATACAAGTTAAAATGTAACATGACCTTACAGCTCTTTGTAATTCATTATATTCCCATCAATTAACAATGGTATCACAATGCCACATTCAGAGCGATTAGAGAATGACTTTGAATTCTCTGATGAATTAAAAGACTCGACAAGAACCCTGGGAACTAGGTTTCCATTCTTCAAGGTGCCCTTTACACTGAATGATTTTAGAATTAAATATCTATAGGATTCAAAAAGTCAGTCGTGCCTAGTGCGGGGGGGAAAAGAGGATGTCTAGTCTATTTCATACATAACATGCCAGGTTGTGGCTGCATTATGACATAATGATGGCATACAAAGCAATGCTTAAAGGCAATAGCCCTATCTCTTTTTCTGTTGCAGAATTCAGCTTCCTGAGTAACTAGCACACTGCGGTCCAGGCAGCTCCAGCTGGAGATAAACGAAGGGCAGATAACCTGACAGTGCACTGAATCTAAAACAGTGTGCTTACCAGTGGAAATATTTCTGGGGAAATCAAGCTACTAAATATATATCACAATGGATTATGAATGTATAGGCACAGGAGGGCTGCTTCAGAAGTTCACTGTATAATCAGTCCTGTGTATACCTTACCAAGTTTTAGCAAGCCAGAAGGCAGGGCCGGCTCTAGGCACCAGCAAAGCAAGCGTGTGCTTTGGGCGGCACATTTCCAGGGGCGGAATTCCGGCACCGGCATAGGTGCCAGCTCCATGGGTGCTCCGGGGCTGGAGCACCCACCGGCAGTTTCCCACGCATACCCGCCGCTGCCCCAGCTCACCTCAGCCTGCTCCCCTGAGCGTGCCGTCGCAGCTCCGCTTCTCCCCCATCCCTCGCGGCAAGCCTGGGAGGGAAGCATAGTAGGGGAAATGCGGTGCGCCCGGGTGAGGAGGGGGGGCCAGGGATTTGGGGAAGGGCCGGAGTGGGGGCGGGGCCGGGGGGCACAAAAAAAAGGGGGGGCAGCCAAACATTTTTTTGCTTGGGGTGGCAAAAAACCTAGAGCCGGTCCTACCAGAAGGCCTTGCTTGCATCTCATTTGGCCACCTGCTCTTTAGGCCTTGGGCTCCATCAGACATGCAGCTCAGGACTCCCAAGTTGTCAGGCATGGGAAAGGAAGGACTTCCTTTTATCCTCTTCCACCCTGCTCAGGAGAAGACAGAATGTAGTATACTCATAGACTCATAGACTCATAGACTTTTAGGTCAGAAGGGACCATTATGATCATCTAGTCTGACCTCCTGCACAATGCAGGCCACAGAATCTCACCCACCCACTCCTGGAATAATCCTTTCACCTATGTCTCAGCTATTGAAGTCCTCAAATCATGGTTTAAAGACTTCAAGATGCAGAGAATCCTCCGGTAAGTGACCCGTGCCCCATGCTGCAGAGGAAGGCAAAAAAACCTCCAGGGCCTCTGCCAATCTACCCTGGAGGAAAATTCCTTCCCGACCCCAAATATGGCGATCAGCTGAACCCTGAGCATGTGGGCAAGACTCACCAGCCAGACACCCAGGAAAAAGTGAGCTTCTCAATAAGATTTGTTCTGTCTCAATAGAATGCACAGGTCTTTTAGTGTTCATGGCAAATGCTGGGCAGCAACATGTTATGCAAAATGTTAGGGGGGAAAAAAGGACAGCCAGAAAAAAAAATCCCTGTGAACAATGAGAGTTGGACTAAAAACCGCTTGTTCATCATTCTTTTTCCCCATACAATTAGAACCACATGTAATAACCAGCTAAAAAACTACACAGTTCTCAACTTTCATGGACAGGAATGGTGAAATGATGCACTCTTTGGGTGAGATTTGGGAGAACGCGTAGTGTAAGCTAGACACTTTTGCTGAGCATGCTGGCAAAAGTCAAAGCCCAGCAAAATCCAAAATGGGTGGAGGAGAAACGTGCAGGAAGAAATCAAAAGATCTCTCAAAACTATTTCTACAGTTACTAAGTCATTCTGCTGTGCCTGAGAACCTTCTTATAGGTTGTGATTTAGAATGAAAGCCTTTGAGATGCTGCCCAATTTGTCCTCCGTTTCTGAACCAAGCTGATCATGAGTTGTTCTGTAGTTTGTTGAAAGATTTCATAGCTAGGAACAAGTACCGTCCATTCTTACCCAAAGAATCAATTGGTAGAAAAGTTTGCCATAAAGGACCATAAAAGCTGATTCTCCTACTTCACCCAGGACTAGAGGGCAAGATATTGAGGTGCTATCAGTGTCTGTGCATGAACTTTGTCACTTTCATATCATGTAGAGCTAGGTCAGGCTTGTGTTATGTTCTCCACATACACAAAGAGAACTTTGGCTAGGTCTACACTAAGCCCCCCTGTCGAACTAAGATACGCAACTTCAGCTACGTTATTAACGTAGCTGAAGTTGAAGTACCTTAGTTCGAACTTACCTGTGGTCCAGACGCGGCACGCAGGCTCCCCCGTCGACTCCGCCTACTCCGTTCGTCAAGCTGGATTACCAGCATCGACGACGGAGCACTTCCTGGTTCGATTTATCGCGTCTTGACAAGACGCGATAAATCGAACCCAGAACATCGATCCCGCGCCTCCGACGCGAGAGGTAAGTATGGACGTACCCTTAGATAAAATCATAAATACTCTGGCTGTAAGGCTGCAACATAACACAACTTTATTAAATCAGACTGATAACACACATGAGCCGAAGACAGAGAGAGAGGAAAAAGGCTGCTTCCTATAGCAGTGAGACCCAACTCATCCCACTTTGTTTTAAGCTGGCTCTTACCAGACTCCTCTGATTGTATGCCCCCAGAGCCCCCTCATTTCTGGGCAGGACCAGGAAACCCACTGCCGCACACATACTCTTAAAGTGATAGCTTGTAATTCCAACATAGTCCTCAATACGCCACAGGGGGTGGATTAGTACTTTACAGCCCAAGGAGTCATAGAATCGTAGGACTGGAAGGAACCTCGAGAGGTCATCTAGTCCAGTCCCTTGCCCTCATGGCAGGAATAAGTATTATCTAGACCATCCATTATCTAGATCAAGGAAGGTCAAGCCTGTAGCAGGGCAGGGAACCAAAAAGTCACTCCCCTTGCTCCAGGGTCAGAGCGTTTCTTGCTAGTGCAGATTGCTTCCCCATCTGTGCTCATTCTGGAGCAGGGGCCAGGACACATTGAGGGGAGGAGCTTCTGTGCATTTTGCCCGCTCACTTCCTGGTCACCAGAGTGGGAAGAGGAGTGGGAGTCTGGCAGTGGCTGTTCTGCATGGGTGCCAGCAATGCAGGTGAACCCCGCATGCTCCCTTACTCCCCCGGCAGCCTGTAGAGCATGGGTCTGTGGGTTCAGATTGATTGGTGTAACTGTGGCATAGCTCAGTCCTGTTCATATTAGTGGGACTGTAATGAAGCATTGCAGCAAATACCCACGCGACAGCCCCAAAGGATCAACACCGTGCCCTTGGTTATAGGTGCCTCCGGCTTAGACTGTGAGTGGCCCCAGTGCAGCTATGGGGGGGGCAGCGGGGTGCACACGAGAAGCCGCCCCACTGGCATGGCTGGGCAAGGGCCACACACGATAGTGGAGGGTTGGCTCCGGAGAGCACCAGGTCTAGGAGCTGGAGACCAAAAGGGGGAGGAGGAGCAGGCAGGGCTGTGGTTTTACCCGCCCCAGCATGTCGAGTGGGGCCAATGCAGTCTGTGCTGTCCCAGTGGGTGGGCTGGAGCAGGTGCCTTCTGGACATAAGGAGCAGCCCAGAGATCCTGTTGGCACAAATCTGTCCGGTGCTGCTTTAAGGGGGCCTCACTCTGCCAAGTCCCCTGACCAGCGCCGTGGCCTCTCAGCCACTATCTAGCCCTGCTCGTCTATAGGGTTACGGCGCTGGGGCTATGTATTAACTCACCACTGCTGCCAGAGTGTTCCTTCGGACTGGGATACTAGCCTCTGCATTCAGGATCTTTTCACTCTGCTCTTGTAGCGTTTCCCTTGTAACACCTGTTAAATTACAGAGCCGCTAGCGCTCCGCACAGCAGGCTGGTTAACTGTCCTGCTACAGCAGCATACTCCCAAAGGTCAAGAGCCACTCGTGTTTACGTCAACTAGGCACTTACATGGCACTGTCTGCATTCGCCTCTATGCTCCATCTCACAGCTACCGGGTAATCACGGCAAACGGGTCAAACTCGCAGTCACCGGCTGCATGTTGGGGACTTGCAGAGGAACTTGCATGTGTATTTTTTGGCCTGTTTGGCTGTTTCCTTTGCTAAGTGTGGACCTTTTCCTGCCTCTGAGCTTGGCTCACCTTCCTGTGTCTGATGAAAAACCCTTTCCAGAGGCAGAGGAAGCGGGGTGGGCTCATACTTTTAGCTAGTGACCATGCAGGAACAGAAGTTTTGTAAAGGGACCACTCAGTGCAATGAAATTCCCTCTCTACTCACAGGACTGCAGGCTGGGACCTTCCTGCTTTATCCAACTACCTAGGGGATTGTGGGGAAAACTCCCACTGATGAAACAGGAAGTAAGGGAGGGTTGGAGCATGGCTCCATCCCAGAATACTCTGGGCAGCCCAGTTAACCCCCATTATGGCCACTTTACTACAAAAAAAGGGCCGGCTTGTATTTACCTGTCCCTTAATCTGTGCTTCCTAACATGCACGCTGTCTCCTTCTTGTGTATTTTCTTTAGGGGCTACCAAAGACATGGGGAAGATGTTGGGAGGGGATGAAGAGAAAGATCCTGATGCTGCCAAGAAGGAAGAGGAACGACAGGAAGCCCTGAGGCAGGAAGAGGAGGAAAGGAAAGCCAAATATGCAAAGATGGAGGCTGAAAGAGAAGTGATGCGACAAGGGATTCGAGACAAGGTAGGTGTTGCTTTCAGAGCATGCGGTGTGTGCCCTTCCTAACAGGGAACTGGAATTTTTATGCTGATTATGGAATCACTACGGGACGAGTTTGGTGAGTGATCAGGCAGCATCAGGTAAGTGTTTTGCTGCACTGAAGTTTTAAGCTTGCACTCTTGCCCTGAGCCTTCTCCTGGCTAAACCTGCCTTCATGGGAATTCTGGATGAATGGAGATGGATGGTCAGAATTTTGTACATTGCTCGTTAATCAGTACAAAAATAACTGAAACATACCATGACCTTTCCCATCCCTATCCTCGCGCCATTTGACTCTCCAAGGTCATATCATTGATTTATACAAAATACCATCATCCAATGTGTTTTTGTTCTAAGAAAGTCCAAATATCTCCTGCTATTCAATGCGTTGTTTCCAAGATTTCCTGAATGCTTATGGGTGAAAAGGGACAACTCATCTCTACTTCCCATGTTTGTTAGCATGATACTGGTCACTGGGGTACCAATTCGTCTGATGGAACAGTAAAATAAGAGAAATTCACTTAATATCTGCAAGAATTAAATTTCAGGAAACATTGTTCTAACCTTATTTGCACTGATGTTAATGGGAAATCCAGGTGCAGAGCAACCACAGGGTTAGGCCTGATCAATAAAGTAACACAATAATTTTGAGGATTGTAAGCAACGTTTAAAGGGTGATTGGGAAAAAAAAGTACAAATCCAAGCATTGCCAGGGAGATTGATGTAACTTAACATGACTGGAAACAGATGTGGCAGTTTATCAGCCCTTATGGCCCTGTGTGGAGGTGTAGAGCAATTCTTCTGACTCACTGTGGTAAACAGATCAAGAGGGTCTCATTAGAACAAGCTCCAAGATCTAAAAGTCTGAGTGGCTCTCAGAGGTGGGAGAAATAGCAGAAGGAACAGGAAGTCGTGCAGGGAGACATCCTGGAATTGAACAGACCTGAGAGGACTCTTGGACAATAGTCTGTGAAGTAGTCCACAAGTACAGTTGTGCACGAGGGCTTTGTTACTTACGTTGCATGTCCAAAGAGATCAGACAAGATCTTATTGCATGATGATGGGGACGGGGCCAATTCTCAGAATATATTAAGGAAACCAATGTGGGGATAGTGTCAATCAGACTGGGGCTCTTGAGTGAGATGATGGTGCTAACTGTCAAAATTGGTGCTTGTCCAGTATCTACCTCTACGTAGGTTATGATGACCTCGGAAAGAGACAAGGAGAGAATTCAAATCCTAGCACAAAACAGGGAGAATCGAGGTCTAAAGAATATGGTTGTGGACCGTGATGTAGGCAGTCTGATGTAGTAGTCAGAGCAGGAGTCAGGTCTAGTGGGCAGAGCGGCATCCAGGTTGTGGAACGAAGCCAATGGTTAGTTTTTGTGTCTTTTGCTAGTTACTCTTCACATTCTTTTTTGACCTGCCTAATTATAATTTTACACTTGGTTTGCCAGAGTTTATGCGCCTTTCTATTTTTCTCAGTAGGGTTTGACTTCCAATTTTTATAGGGTGCCTTTTTTGTTTCACTGTTTCTCTTCAGTTCCTACCTGTGCTTTATCAAATCCTATCCTCTCCTCTTTACTAGGTGTGACAAAGCTCTGTCCTTCTCTCCGTGGGTCCCGTGTTATCTGGCGGATTTCGCTAGCCTCAGAGGCTCACTGTAACCCTCCACATAGCCCTTCTCTCTCTAGAGGCAAGGGTCACAGCCTACTGAGCCATTTTCATCATAAGCCAGCAAGGGAGGTGAGGAGAAGCTATCCTCCCTTGCACAGTCTCTGTTGTCTCCAAGTCTCAGTGATTAATCGGGGGGGGGGGGGCAAAGGGCGGAGCCCAGGGCCGCCCTCTACTCCGGGCTCCAGCCCAGGGACCCTAATAGTATCAGCTATGGTAGCTCACTTTTTAGAAACAGGACACGTACAATTCCCTGGGCCACTTCCCCAAAGCAGCCCCCACTTCCTCAAGATCCACTTCACCCTTACCTCGGGGCCTTCGTCCTTGTTCCTGGTATGATTTGTACTGCTCAGTCTTTTCAACAGCGCGACTTCCTCCTACAGCTCCTAACACGCGCACCCACCTGACTAACTGGGAGGCTTTTAACTAGTTTCAGCCAGCCTCTGATTGGCTTCAGGTGTCCCAATCAACCTAGCTGTCCTCCCTGCCTTCTGGAAAGATCTTAATTGGTCCCGGGTGTCTTAATTGACCTGGAGCAACTGCCATTTGCTTATCCTGATAATAGGGATTTGTTTAGCCTGTGGCTAATATATCTGTCTCCCATTACTTTACTATAGCCATCTGGCCTTGCCCCGTCACATAGGATATAGAGTATCGCCTTTAATAAATCCTCCCCTTAGGGATGTGTCTATCTGAACTGTGTGCTCCTCTGCACCTCTCGGCTTTCTTCCAGCTGTTCATTTAAAAACTCTTCTCTGGCCTCTCTAATTTTACATTCCAGCTGTCTGGTTCTGTTTTGGTTTAGGTGGAGCCCGTCCTTCCTGTATAGGCTCCTCCTTTCCCAAAAGCTTCCCCAGATCCAAGTGAACCTAAATCCCTCCTCCCTACACCATCATCTCATCCACAGATTGAGATCCTGCAGTTCTGCCTGTCTTCCTGGCCCTGTGTGTGGAACTGGAAGCATTTCAGAGGTCCTGGACTTCAATCTCTTACCTAGCATCTGAAATCTGGCCACCAGGACCTCTCTCCGACCTCTCCCTATGTCACTGGCACTTACATGTACTACGACCACTGCTTCTCCCCAGCACTGCGCATAAGTCCATCTAGATGTCTTGAGAGATCCGTGACCTTTGCACCCGGCAGGCAATTCACCATGCAATTCTCCTGGTCATCACAAACCCAGCAATCTCAGTCTCTGAGGGCCATGCATTCCTGCACACATAAGCCCGCCACCTGCCCATTAGGCAGGTAATCATACGTGCTGCATTCAGTGCAATAAACTGAATACCCCCCACTCTGCTGCTGGACTTCTGCCTGCAGTATTGTTACTCTTGCAGGGTTTTTTGTTTGTTTGTTCTTTGTTTTTTTAGGGGGTTATTGGCCTAAGCTTAGAGTATGTTTGTTCAGTGTATTTGCCTCATGCACTCCCTTGCCAAACTCCCATTTGCTAGCGCCCCTGGTGGCTCAGGGACTGACTTTTAAACCCGTTCTCTCTGTGTTAGCTCCACAGGGGATTAGGGGGTAAAGGGGTTAGGAATCAAAGGGTGGGAGGCTAGAGCCTCCTTAGGAAGCTCTCAGTCTTGCCTAGCCAGTCACTAGCCTCAGCACACCGCCCCCCAAACAGGCCACACTATAAACGTCAAGCAAGCAAGCACACAACAAACAAGCAAACAACGAACTTACCCCAAGGATCACATGGTCACTCCTTCTGCACCAGGAGAACTCCTCCTCCCTCGCACAGTTCCCCCGTTCGCTGTTCCTGTTCGCGAGGAGGAATCTTGGACTCCCTCTTCTGCTGTGCTCCGGCAGTGCCTCTGCAGCCAAGCCTGAGCAGAGCCCTTGCTGTAATGTCAAATGTTAGGTCAATATTTAGAGTAGGAAATCAAAGTCAATCTAGATGAGGCCGTGCAATTCTTGGATATAACCAGGAAGTGGACCAATACTTTGGTGCGTCATGGGAACATTATAAAAGGAATACAAAGAATATCCAAACAAGAGGTATTCATCGAAGACATCCTAAGCCGTTTGAATCTGGCTGTCTTGGGGAGAAACATGGCTTGGAAAATGTCTATGTTCCCAAGTGACTTTCCTAAGCAAGGGATCTGGTCCTCAGTCAGTGCAAATCAGAATCATTGAAGTCAAATGGAGCAGCACCATTTGACAGCAGCTAAGGCTCTTTCCACTAGAGCAGTGGTTCTCAGCCAAGGGGTCCATGTACCCCTGGGCATACACAGAGTTTTTTCAGGGGGGTGCTCAACTCATCTAGATCAGTGTTTCTCAACCTGGGGGTTGCAGCCCCCAGGGTGGTCATGGGGTGGGTTTATGGGGATCGCAAGTGCAGGGCTAGCATTAGGGGCTGGCAAGCAGGACAATTGCTTGGGGCCCCATGCCACTGGGAGTCCTGCCAAGCTAAGGGTATGTCTATACTTACGCGTCCCGTCGGAGGCGCGGGATCGATGTTCTGGGTTCGATTTATCGCGTCTTGTCTATAGATAAATCGAACCAGGAAGTGCTCCGTCGTCGACGCTGGTACTCCAGCTCGACGAACGGAGTAGGCGGAGTCGACGGGGGAGCCTGCGCGCCGCGTGTGGATCCCGGGTAAGTGCTTTTTCATTCGAACTAAGGTACTTCGACTTCAGCTACGTTATTCACGTAGCTGAAGTTGCGTACCTTAGTTCGATAGGGTGGGGTAGTGTAGACCTAGCCTAAGATACATGCTTCAGCCCCACTGCCTGGTGCTCGGGCTTCAGACAAGGCTCACAAGTGAAAAACAAGCTCAAGTATCATACTGAAATGTAAGCACAATATTTATATTCCAATCAATTTATTTTATAATTATATGGTAAAAATGAGAAAGTCAGAAGTTTTCCAGTACTAGTGTGCTGTGACACTTGTATTTTTATGTCTAATAAGCAAGTAAGCAAGTAGTTTTTAAGTGAGGCAAAACTTGGTGTATACACGACAAAATCAGCCTCCTGAAGTGGTAGAGAAGTTTGGAAAGGTTGAACTGAACTAGATGAGTTGGGTGGATCTCAGCTTAGTGACAGAAATGATAGTGCTTCCTGGTTGTAAGGAGTGGCTGGCATGAAAATAATGATGAGGATGTAAGGTATTTCAATCTCTTCATTTTTCTCTTGAGCAAAATCCCTAATCGCCTTCCTTTGAAAGAGGGAGCAGTTTCCTGAAGAACTGGAAAAGTTGTATTAAGTCTTTAAAGAGCAGCTTGAAAGAGCAGACATCTTTTTATCTGATAAGTCCACTGTGGGGGAATAATACTCTGCCTGACAGAGAAATTGATTTGATGATAACAGACAAAGACTTGCAATAACTACGATGAGATCCTAATGGATGGAACTGGGAAATCTGAAATGAACCAAGAAGGGACAGAAAGAAGTTTCCACTATTTTACAGTGTTACCTTTTTGTTTCTCAGTTTAGTAATTGACCTTGGTCTTTGACAATCAGTATGAAACTGGAACTCTGGGGGAAAAAAACAGAATATTGAGTGCAGCATGGATAGATATATAATATTCAAGGTCTTTCTTTCTTTCTTTCTTTCTTTCTTTCTTTCTTTCTTTCTTTCTTTCTTTCTTTATCTTTCACTAACTTTTGAGTGCTCGACTTTGCATCCTTAATATCTTTTAATGTGATTTTTAATGTAATTTCCTGTGTTTTAAAAAAGCAAATTAAAAAACAGAAATTCCATCATGTGAAACTCTCTTGAATTCTCATCAGCAGGGTTAGACCCTTTAGAGCCAGAGCACAGACCCACTTCCACTTGAGCTGCAAGACCGACTGATAGCAATAATTACGCTATCCTCCTCTTTGTGGACCCACCATTAGAAGGGGTTGGGACACACATTTGGCCAGTGGGTTTCATAGCTATTTGCTGACAACAGAGGAATGCTGAGACTCAAGAATTAGGGGTTCTACTCCAGATTCTGAGACAAGTGTACTCTTGTGGTAACAGACATTCTGTCCCCATCTTGCTCCAAAATTCCCATTAATTTTAATAGGCAATAAAATCCCCTCGATGGTTTTGAGAATCTCAGCCACCAGCAATAAAGTTCTCTGCCATCCTTGGAATTTTATAACTAAAACACCTGCGGAAACAAAAAACGAACTCCCTTTTCCCAGGAAAAGCATAAAAACCTTGAACCTTGATGAGGACTGCATCATTTCCAGAGCTCCCATGAGCTCTGCTAGCCTGTGTTGATTTTAACTTCTAGGAAGATGACAAAATTGGGGATGATCAGATTTGGATAAGCTCTCTAGAGGCTGTCCCACCCACTCTTGCTAATGCTGGGTCTCCTGGCTTCCTTTTCTTGCATGTTACCTTAATGCTGGCTTTTTGACCTGGTTGCCAAAATCACCCTCAGGCTCTGAGTCCCAAAAAGATGAAATTGAGGTTTATATTTGTAGATCTAAGAACATAAGAACATAAGAATGGCCATACTGGGTCAGACCAAAAGTCCATCCAGCCCAGTATCCTGTCCACCGACAGTGGCCAATGCCAGGTGCCCCGGAATGAGTGGACCTAACAGGTAATGATCAAGTGATCTCTCTCCTGCCATCCATCACCCCCCTCTGACAAACAGAGGCTAAGGACACCATTCCTTACCCATCCTGGTTAATAGCCATTAATGGACTTCATCTCCATGAATTTATCCAGTTCTCTTTTAAACCCTCTTATAGTCCTAGCCTTCACAGCCTCCTCAGGCAAGGAGTTCCACAGGTTGACTGTGCGCTGTGTGAAGAACTTCCTTTTATTTGTTTTAAACCTGCTGCCCACTAATTTCATTGGGTGGCCCCTAGTTCTTCTATTATGGGAACAAGTAAATAACTTTTCCTTATTCACTTCCTCACACCACTCATAATTTTATACACCTCTATCATATCCCCCCTTAGTCTCCTCTTTTCCAAGCTAAAAAGTCCTAGCCTCTTTAATCTCTCCTCATATAGGACCCGTTCCAGATGCCTAATAATTTTAGTTGCCCTTCTCTGAACCTTTTCTAATGCCAGTAAATCCCTTTTGAGATGAGGAGACCGCATTTGTACGCAGTATTCAAGATGTGGGCACACCATGGATTTGTATAAGGGCAATAAGATATTCTCCTTCTTATTCTCTATCCCTTCTTTAATCACAGAATCTCAGGGTTGGAAGGGACCTCAGGAGGTCATCTAGTCCAACCCCATGCTCAAAGCAGGGCCAAACCCAACTAAATCAGCCCAGCCAGGGCTTTGTCAAGCCTGACCTTAAAAACCTCTAAGGAAGGAGATTCCACCACCTCCCTAGGTAACCCATTCCAGTTCTTCACCACCCTACTAGTGAAAAAGTTTTTCCTAATGTCCAACCTAGACCTCCCCCTCTGCAACTTGAGACCATTACTCCTTGTTCTGTCATCTTCTACCACTGAGAACAGTCTAGATCCATCCTCTTTGGAACCCCCTTTCAGGTAGTTGAAAGCAGCTATCAAATCCCCCCTCATTCTTCTCTTCTGCAGGCTAAACAATCCCAGTTCCCTCAGCCTCTCCTCATAAGTCATATGCTCCCCTAATCATTTTTGTTGCCCTCCACTGGACTCTTTCCAATTTATCCACATCCTTCTTCTAGTGTGGGGCCCAAAACTGGACACAGTACTCCAAATGAGGCCTCACCAGTGCCAAATAGAGGGGATTGATCACGTCCCTCGATCTGCTGGAAATGCCCCTACTTATACAACCCAAAATGCCGTTAGCCTTCTTGGCAACAAGGGCACACTGTTGACTCATATTCAGCTTTTCGTCCACCGTAACACCTAGGTCCTTTTTTGCAGAACTGCTGCCCAGCCATTCGGCCCCTAATCTGTAGCAGTGCATGGGATTCTTCCGTCCTAAGTGCAGGACTCTGAACTTGTCCTTGTTGAACCTCATCATATTTCTTTTGGTCCAATCCTCTAATTTGTCTAGGTCCCTCTGTATCCTATTCCTACCCTCCAGCATATCAACCACTCCTCCCAGTTTAGTGTCATCTGCAAACTTGCTAAGGGTGCAGTCCACACCATCCTCCAGATCGTTAATGAAGATATTGAACAAAACCGGCCCCAGCACCGACCCTTGGGGCACTCCACTTGATACCGGCTGCCAACTAGACATGGAGCCATTGATCACTACCCGTTGAGCCCGACCATCTAGCCAGTTTTCTATCCACCTTACCGTCCATTCATCCAGCCCATACTTCTTTAACTTGCTGGCAAGAATACTGTGGGAGACTGTATCAAAAGCTTTGCTAAAGTCAAGAAATAGCACATCCACTGCTTTCCCCTCATCCACAGAGCTGGTTATCTCATCATAGAAGGCAATTAGGTTAGTCAGGCATGACTTGCCCTTGGTGAATCCATGCTAACTGTTCCCGATCACTTTCCTCTCCTTTAAGTGGTTCAGAATTGATTCCTTGAGGACCTGTTCCATGATTTTTCCAGGGACTGAGGTGAGACTGACTGGCCTGTAGTTCCCCGGATCTTCCTTCTTCCCTTTTTTAAAGATGGGCACTACATTAGCTTTTTTCCAGTCATCCGGGACCTCCCCCGATTGCCATGATTTGTCAAAGATAATGGCCAATGGCTCTGCAATCTCATCGGCCAACTGCTTTAGCACCCTCGGATGCAGTGAATCCGTCCCCATGGACTTGTGCTCGTCCAGCTTTTCTAAATAGTCCCAAACTACTTCTTTCTCCACAGAGGCCTGGTCACCTCCTCCCCATACCGTGCTGCGGAGTGCAGCCGTCTGGAGCTGACCTTGTCTGTGAAGACAGAGGCAAAAAAAGCATTGAGTACACTAGCTTTCTCCACATCCTCTGTCATTAGGTTCCCTCCCTCATTCAGCAAGTGGCCCACACTTTCCTTGACTTTCTTCTTCTTGCTCACATACCTGAAGAAACCCTTCTTGTTACTCCTGACATCTCCGGCTAGCTGCAACTCCAAGTGTGATTTGGCCTTCCAAATTTCACTCCTGCATGTCTGAGCAATACTTTTATACTCCTCCCTGGTTATTTGTCCAATCTTCCACTTCTTGTAAGCTGCTTTTTTGTGTTTAAGATGAGCAAGGATTTCACTGTTAAGCCAAGTTGGTCGCCTGCCATATTTACTTTTCTTCCTACACATCGGGATGGTTTGTTCCTGCAACCTCAATAAGGATTCTTTAAAATACAGCCAGCTTTCCTCGACTCCTTTCCCCGTCATGTTATTCTCCCAGGGGACCTCGCCCATCAGTTCCCTGAGGGAGTCGAAGTCTGCTTTTCTGAAGTCCAGGGTCTCTGTTCTACTGCTCTCCTTTCTTCCTTGTGTCAGGATCCTAAACTCGACCATCTCATGGTCACTGCCTCCCAGGTTCCCATTCACTATTGCTTCCTCTATTATTTCTTCCCTTTTTGTGAGCAGCAGGTCAAGAAGAGCTTTTCCCCTAGTTGGTTCCTCCAGCACTTGCACCAGGAAATTGTCCCCTTCACTTTCCAAAAACTTCCTGGATTGTCTGTGCACTGCTGTATTGCTCTCCCAGCAGATATTGGGGTGATTAAAGTCACCCATGAGAACCAGGGCTTGTGATCTAGCAACTTCTGTTAGTTGCTGGAAGAAAGCCTCATCCACCTCATCCCCCTGGTCTGGTGGTCTGTAGCAGACTCCCACCACGACATTACCCTTGTTGCTCACACTGCTAAATTTAATCCAGAGACTCTCAGGTTTTTCTGCAGTTTCATACTGGAGATTTGAGCAGTCATACTACTCTCTTACATACAACGCAACTCCCCCACCTTTTCTGCCCTGCCTATCCTTCCTGAACAGTTTATATCCATCCATGACAGTACTCCAATCATGTGAGTTATCCCACCAAGTCTCTGTTATTCAAATTACATCATAATTCCTAACATCCTGATGTTAATTACATCATAATTCCTAACATAATGATTCCTAACATCCTGTTTTCTTTTTTGACTGCCGCTGCACACTGCATGGACGTCTTCAGAGAACTATGCACAATGACTCCAAGATCTTTTTCCTGAGTAGTTGTAGCTAAATTAGCCCCCATCATGTTGTATGTATAGTTGGGGTTATTTTTTCCAATGTGCATTACTTTACATTTATCCACATTAAATTTCATTTGTCATTTTGTTGCCCGATCATTTAGTTTTGTGAGATCTTTTTGAAGTTCTTCGCTGTCTGCTTTGGTCTTAACTATCTTGAGCAGTTTAGTATCATCTGCAAACTGTGCCACCTCATTGTTTACCCCTTCTTCCAAATCATTTATGAATAAGTTGAATAGGATTGATCCTAGGACTGACCCTTGGGCAATACCACTAGTTACCCATCTCCATTCTGAAAATTTACCATTTATTCCTACCCTTTGTGCCCTGTATTTTAACCAGTTCTCAATCCATGAAAGGATCTTCCCTCTTATCCCATGGCAACTTAATTTACTTAAGAGGCTTTGGTGAGGGACCTTGTGAAAGGCTTTCTGGAAATCTAAGTACACTATGTCTACTGGATCACCCTTGTCCACATGTTTGTTGACCCCTTCAAAGAACTCTAATAGATTAGTAAGACATGATTTCCCTTTACAGAAACCATGTTGACTTTTGCCCAACAATTTATGTTCTTCTATGTGCTTGACAATTTCATTCTTTACTATTGTTTCAACTAATTTGCCCGGTACGGATGTTAGACTTACCGGTCTGTAATTGCCGGGATCACCTCTAGAGCCCCTTTTAAATATTGGCATTAAATTAACTATCTTCCAGTCATATGGTACAGAAGCTGAATTAAAGGACAGGTTACAAACCCTAGTTAATAGTTCTGCAATTTCACATTTGAGTTCTTTCAGAACTCTTGGGTGAATGCCATCTGGTCCCGGTGACTTGTTACAGTTAAGTTTATCAATTAGTTCCAAAACCTCCTCTAGTGACACTTCAATCTGTGACAATTCCTCAGATTTGTCACCTTCAAAGGACGGCTCAGGTTTGGGAATCTCCCTAATGTCCTCAGCCGTGAAGACCGAAGCAAAGAATTAATTTAGTTTCTCCACAATGACTTTATCATCGTTAAGTGTTCCTCTTGTATCTCTATCGTCCAGGGGCCCCACTGGTTGTTTAGCAGGCTTCCTGCTTCTGACGTATTTAAAAAACATTTTGTTATTACCTTTTGAGTTTTTAGCTAGCTGTTCTTCAAACTCCATTTTGGCTTTTCTTATTACATTTTTACACTTAATTTGGTAGTGTTTATGCTCCTCTCTAGTTACCTCACTAGGATTTGACTTCCACTTTTTAAAAGATGCCTTTTTATCTTTCACTGCTTCTTTTACATGGTTGTTAAGCCATGGTGGCTCTTTTTTAGTTCTTTGACTTTGTTTTTGAATTTGGGGTATACATTTAAGTTGGGCCTCTATTATGGTGATTTGAAAAGTGTCCATGCAGCTTGCAGGGATTTCACTTTTTAATTTCTGCTTAATTAACCCCCTCATTTTTGCATAGTTGTCCTTTCTGAAATTAAATGCCACTGTGTTGGGCTGTTGATGTGTTCTTTGCACCACAGGAATGTTAAATGTTATTATATTATGGTCACTATTTCCAAGTGGTCCTGTTATAGTTACCTCTTGGACCAGATCCTGCGCTCCACACAGGACTAAATCAAGAGTTGACTCTCCCTTTGTGGGTTCCTGTACCAGCTGCTCCAAGAAGCAGTCATTTAAAGTATCGAGGAATTTTGTCTCCGCATTTTGTCCTGAGGTGACAGTCAATATGGGGATAATTGAAATCTCTCACTATTATTGAGTTCTTTATTTTGATAGCCTCTCTAACCTCCCTTAGCATTTCATCATCACTATCACTGTCCTGATCAGGTGGTCGATAATAGATCCCTATTATTATATTCTTATTAGAGCATGGAATTACTATCCATAGAGATTCTATGGAACATGTGGATTCATTTAAGATTTTTATTTCATTTGATTCTACATTTTCTTTCACATATAGTGCCACTCCCTCCCCCCCCCCCCCGACCTGTTCTGTCCTTCTGATATATTTTATACCCTGGAATGATTGTGTCCTATTGATTGTCCTCACGCCACCATGTTTCTGTGATACCTATTATGTCAATATCCTCCTTTAACACGAGGCACTCTAGTTCACCCATTTTATTGTTTAGACTTCTGGCATTTGTGTACAAGTACTTTAAGAACTGGTCACTGTTTATTTTTCTGCCATTTTCAGATGTGTCAGATTCTTTTTTATGTCAAAGTTTCTCATCTGATCTGGCCCCTCTTTTGTCCTTTTCCATCCTCTCCTCCTGACTAAAACCTAGAGAATCTCTATCAGTAGATCCTCCTGTAAACCCATCTAGATCCTAATGTGAGGTGATCAACCTGCAACATCACATAATTAATTTGCCTTGAACGCTTCACTTGAGTATTTGTGTATTTAACTGATGCTTAGCCATTAAAATCTGGTCTGGAGGGCACTGGAATAACAGGATGTGTATTGACTCCGCTCTGCAATACCATCATTCCTTTGACAATAAGCTCCAAATTTTCTCTTGGTAAAATTTTGCTTCTGTTAAACAGCTTTACAGTGTTTGTCAAGCTCTCTGATTTTAGTGAAACCAGGGGATGTTTTATTCTTGGAAAAGAACAACTTCAGATGTAGCTAGCACCAGGAGGCTTTAAAAATGCTAACTCAAACCTGCTTGAAAACCTGGTTGTGAAGATGTACCATTCCTGTGGAGGGAAATATAAAATTTGTTCTCCATCACAGACTATCCACAGCTAAAGAGAGACAGAAGAGTAGTCTCCTCAAGTCAAAAGTTAAGGGCCTTGATAATGCTTTTCCCAGCAATTAATCATGTTCTGCTATTCCAAAGATAAAGTTTATGGCCTGGGCAACTGAAATGTCCTGTCTGACAGACGGCACACCATTTACAGCCCTGTCTCCCGACCTTCCTCCCTATGGAACTTTTCAGTTCAAATCTGTGGCCAGGGTGTGGTTAAGCCACTGGCTCTGGGTTCAGTTCCCTGACCCTAAGCTTTGCAGAGCAGCGACTGTGTCAGTGTATCTACAACGTCTAACGCAATCGGCTCTGAGCTCGGCTGAAGTCTTTAGACAGCCCTCCTGCCTAAAAATCCTAAAGAACCTTGCTAGCCTATTTCTGTCTACGGAGTCAAAAGAAGCGCAGGTGGCAAGGGGGCTGTCTCCATGGAGACGTGAGCAGCCAAGGAGTTCCCTGAGCTCCCTGGATCCATCTATAACCCCACACTCAGCACAGTGTGACATCAGTGTGTATGAGGAATCAGTTGGCTCTTCTCTTCTGCTCACATGCCAAGGATGGGCAGGGCCCAAACCACCCTCTCCTGCCACCTGCTCCAATGAGCTGGCGTTCTAGTATTATTCCACTGTGGTGACAGTGAGCAGGTCCCGGCTGAGAGGGCAATTGACTGAGGAAATGATTGTATTCTGAAGGGCTCTGATCCACTTCCAGTGGGGTCAAGGAAAGGAAGGGACATTGTGGGGCTACCAAAGGACAGGGCATATAAGCAAATATCTTCTGGCTGGGATTCTCAAAGGAACATAAGGGACTTAGGGGCCCAGATTCATTGAAAGTCATTGGGAGTTGGACATCCAACTCCTTTGGCCTCAAGCTTTAAAAATTTCAGGTTTAGTTTGCTTCTTCCTGTATCTCAACAATTTTCCTAGCTGCAGAGAGGGAAAATGACCCCAAGAGACCAGGGTGAAATTATCAAGCTAATCACCACTTGTAACTTCAATGAGTGGTGAAGAACGAAAGGCTGGCTGAGCCAACTCACTGGGCACCAGACTTGCAGCCTCGGCTGAGAAAGGCAGGAGTATGCTCATGGAAATGTCCTCCAGAACTGAGTGGAGTTTGACAGCCTTGATATGCAATTTCTGAACCGACCTGTATTGTGGTTGTTGTTGTTTATTTGTATTGTGGCAGTGCCCCATCAGAGACCAGGTCCCCACTGTGCTAGGCACTGTACAAAAAGGTAGCCCAAAGTACTTACAGTCTGTGATATTCCATAGCAGAGGTGTAATTACATTCTGTATGATAATTTTAAGGAGTCTAGAGAGGGAGATCCCATTGGGTATGTCTACACTGCATTGTAAACCCTGATCTGTGAGACCAGTCCTTGTGGGCTCTGTGTTTCCAAGCCTGCATCCACACTGCATTTTAAACCCGGGTCTCACAGTTGTTCTAACACATCCATACTGCACCACACAGACCTTCCCACTTGGGTCTGCGGCTTGAGCTGCGTCCATACGGCACAATGACAGGGCCTGGACCCAAGTCACAATAGGACTCGGGCTCCTACTCACCCACCCCCAGCAGGGTCCTAGAACCTGGGTCCTGAGTGCTTGCTGACTGGAGTCATACTGGTTTGTATGTGGACAGAAGGGGGGCTTGGGCTCCAACCTGAATCAGAGCCTGGGCTTAGCGTGCTGTGTAGACATGCCTATTCTTTATTACATTCTATAGCTCTTTATAATAATTCTAGGGAACCTTAATTAGATACCATATAAACACATTGGTTCCATCCTCATTACATTCAATAGCCGCTCTCCATAAGCGTGCGTGTACAGGCTTCGTTTTCATTGACTCTTTCATATAAACGATACAGAATTTCCTGGGCCGTCTGAATGCAAGTCTACAGGCCAGTTCCTCAGCTGGAGTGAGCCAACAGCAGGCTTGGAAACACAGAGCCCACAAGGACTGGTCTCACAGACCAGGGTTTACAATGCAGTGTAGACATACCCAATGGGTTTACAATGCAGTGTAGACATACCCAATGGGATCTCCCTCTCTAGACTCCTTAAAATTATCATACAGAATGTAATTACATCTCCACTATGGAATATCACAGACTGTAAGCTCCACCAACTTTCGCCAGCTGATTTTCTGTCCTTGTCACTTTTGATACTTTAAAAATTCAGCAAAGGAAGGCACCATTCCACAAATGTTTTATCTGTGACTTCATTCCCTCCCTCACCCCACCCCCAGTAATTTTAATTAAGTTATTTTAGAAGACTCAGCTGGCTTAGTATTATATTATATTATACAGCCTACTGTATTATTGGGCATGCATAGTAAACTGGCTTCCACATGGAAGACTGTTCTGGTTTAACTACATTCCAGAGTTCAGGACTAATCCCAATCCCCCTCCTAATTGTTGTCAATGAGACACTCAGAATAATAGGACAGCTCCTAACTAGGTCTCATGGGGGACACTCCCATTATTACTTGACTATTTTTTTAAATGAGAAATTAAAGTAATATTTTCTATTTACATAGACTCATAGACTTTACTCATAGACTTTAAGGTCAGAAGGGACCATTATGATCATCTAGTCTGACCTCCTGCACAATGCAGGCCACAGAATCTCACCCACCCACTCCTGGAATAATCCTCTCACCTATGTCTCAGCTATTGAAGTCCTCAAATCATGGTTTAAAGACTTCAAGATGCAGAGAATCCTCCAGTAAGTGACCCATGCCCCATGCTGCAGAGGAAGGCGAAAAACCTCCAGGGCCTCTGCCAATCTACCCTGGAGGAAAATTCCTTCCCGACCCCAAATATGGCGATCAGCTGAACACCAAGCATGTGGGCAAGACTCACCAGCCAGACACCCAGGAAAAAGTTCTCTGTAGTAACTTCTAACATCCCATCATTGACCATTGGTCCTATTTACCACTGATGGCAATTAATTGACCTTTGACTAAGATCATGTTATCCCATCAAACCATCCCCTCCATAAATGTATCTAGCTTAATCTTGAAGCCAGATAGGTTTTTTGCCCCCACTGCTTCCCTTGGAAGGCTGTTCCAGAACTTCACTCCTCTGATGGTTAGAAACCTTCATCTAATTTCAAGTCTAAACTTCCTGATGGCCAGTTTATATCCATTTGTTCTTCTGTCCACATTGGTACTGAGCTGAAATAATTCCTCTCTCTCCCTGGTATTTATCCCTCTGATATATTTAAAGAGAGCAATCATATCTCCCCTCAGCCTTCTTTTGGTTAAGGTAAACAAACCAAGCTCCTTGAGTCTCCTTTCTTACGACAGGTTTTCCATTCCTCGGATCATCCTAGTGGCCCTTCTTTGTACCTGTTCCAGTTTGAATTCATCCTTCTTAAACATGGGAGACCAGAACTGCACACAGTATTCCAAATGAGGTCTCACCAATGCCTTGTATAACGGTACTAACACCTCCTTATCTCTACTAGAAATACCTCGCCTAATGCATCCCAAGACTGCATTAGCTTTTTTCACAGCCACATCACATTGGCGACTCATAGTCATCCTGTGATCAACCAGGACTCCGAGGTCGTTCTCCTCTTCCGTTACTTCCAACTCATGCATCCCCAGCTTATAACTAAAATTCTTGTTATTAATCCCTAAATGCATAACCTTACACTTCTTACTATTAAATTTCATCCTATTACTATTACTCCAGTTTACAAGATCATCTAGATCTTCCTGTAGGATATCCCGATCCTTTTCTGAATCGGCAATACCTCCCAACTTTGTGTCATCTGCAAACTTTATTAGCACACTCCCACTTTTGGTTCCGAGGTCAGTAATAAAAAGATTAAATAAAATTGGTCCCAAAACTGAACCTTGAGGAACTCCACTAGTAACCTCCCTCCAACCTGACAGTTCACCTTTCAGTATAACCCACTGTAGTCTCCCCTTTAACCAGTTCCTTATCCACCTCTCAATTTTCATATTGATCCCCATCTTTTCCAATTTAACCAATAATTCCTCATGTGGTACTGTATCAAATGCGTTACTGAAATCGAGGTAGATTAGATCCACTGCGTTTCCTTTATCTAAAAAATCTGTTACTTTCTCAAAGAAGGAGATCAAGTTGGTTTGGCACGATCTACCTTTTGTAAAACCATGTTGTAATTTGTCCCAATTGCCATAGCATCTTTCAGGATCCTAAAGCACACAAGCACTTCAGCAATCACTTCATCCAGCGTTAAAAGAGAGGTGAAACGCGGACAGCTGTTTAAAAAGTGCGTGGCACTATACAACAATGCGTGGGCCCAAACCACATCTGGGATGAATCAACATTGCACCACTGATGTGGGTTGCACGATGCTGATTTACACCAGCTGAGGATCTGACCCCTTAGGATTGGATTGAAGAATACCATAATCCAAATTGCAACTCTATTTAATATAATTGCTGGAGCTGTAATTGAGGCAGGGCATGAGAATGGTGCCACGGGCCTTTCATGACTGCAAATGGTCACTCTCTGCATTCTAGGTCTTGTGGTTCACTAGCTAGTGTAAGGAGCTAACCTTTAAGTGTACTGGGCTCTAGTCTTGCCTCTGACAGTGACTCACTGTGTAACGGCAGACAATTTATTAAGACTTTTTTGAGCTTTAGTTCTTCGTCTGTAGAATGGAGAAATGAACACTTGCTCTTCCTTGTACAGCACTTTGAGATCTACTGATGCAGCAGCATATCAGTGCTTTATATCGGAGCGCCTCCATAACGCCTGTAATTTCACTATAACCGTAGCAGAATAGTTACACCAGTATAGTTCTGTCATCAGTAAATTTCCCCACGTAGACAAGCTCTGAGCTGAGGGCTTGGGCCATTTGTGGAAAAATACTTTCTTTCCTAACAAAACCTGACTCCGAAAGGCTCATTGAGCTTTATATAGCAACAGTTGATTTATCAAACCAAATATGGAGCAAGGACTTCCTCCAGATCCACTGTCTAGGCCTTGGCATCTCTCTCTTCACGGAAGCATGTGAATGATGAATTTTATCCTCAGAACACCCTTGTGAAGCAGGGCAATGCTATTATCCTCCTTTCACAACTGGGGAACAGAGGCACAGCGACCACGTGACTTGCCCAAGGTCACACAAGGAGTCTGTGTCAGAGGCAGACATTGGACCCAGCTCTCCCAAGTCCCAGGCCAGGGATGTACCCTGCTGCCTAAAGAGCAGACAAATGGCATCACTTGGATCAAATTCCTGACCATTTCCTCATAGCCAGCAAAAGAATAATGAAAGTGTAGGCTGTTATTGTTCTCCTGGGACCAGCAGCACTACAGGTGCATAATGCTGGGCACATAGCACATTATTACTGAGTATCGGATAATAGTGCCCACAACCCCAACCCACCAGTGTTGCTCAGGGACTCCCCCCACACTACTGTCCTGAGGGCATAGGTTGCCCCAGAAGAGGTGAGGCGAAAGGCACTGCCATAGATTTGTCCCATACCTTGCCCATGGAAGCTAGCTGGGCCACCTGTGGGGGCAGATAGCTGCACTGAGCAAAGGGGTGTATGAGCACAGTCCAGTTCCATCACTTCCTATTAACCTTCATTTCCAGTCACTGGTGTGAACCATTAACAATAGAGCTGCTTGAATAAGATTCACCCAGCAACTTATTTGATAGATTTCATGCTATGTTGAATAGGTCACTCAGTAAATATTATCCTCTATTTCCTCATTACTCACCCAGTTTTCAGTCTGGGCAGAGAATTTATTAATATTGACACATTTCGTGTCTTTTCTCTTTACCAAAACATTTGCAAATAATCTTTGCTATTATCTGCCCAGCTCGGTTTGTGAATTCATCCCTTTCCCCTCTCCTGATTATTATGTTTGTTTCCTCAAGACTGAGGAATATGGTTCTCAGAGTCAAGAGAAGCAGTTGTTGACTTCACATCAAGAATGGTCCTGCTATACTAAGGAGCTATATATAGCATAGGGGGTGCATAGGGTTTTTAAGGGAGCCCCTGGATTAGATATCTGCATAATAGTTTACCAAAGGGTGGCATGTCAGGTCTCTACCAAGAACCAGTAGCCCACTAGTCATCATAATCATTGTGAAATGTGTGTATCTGTACTGAAAATTCTGCTTTTGAAGTTAAGGCAGGTCACACAACGCAGTCAACCTATGGAACTCTTTGCCAGAGGATGTTGTGAAGGCCAAGACTCTAACCGGGTTCAAGAAAGAACTAGATAGATTCATGGAGGGTAGGTCCATCAATGGCTATTAGCCAGGATGGACAGGGATGGTGTCCCTAGCCTCTGTTTGCCAGAAGCTGGGAATGAGAGACAGGGAATGGATCACTTGATGATTCCTTGTTCTGTTCATTCCCTCTGGGGCACCTGACGTTGGCCACTGTTGGAAGACAGGATACTGGGCTAGAGGGACCTTTGGTCTGACCCAGTATGGCCGTTCTTATGTTCTTATGACATACCTTGGAAATGTTCCTTTCAGACAGGAGGTAACTGACATCTATCTCCCTGTCTGGCCATTTGTGTGCTGTGTATTGTCTGCCACACAATGCCGGCCTATTTGCATACTGTGCTTGGTCTGAGTTGAGAGACTGAGAAAACTACAAGAGAAGAAGTCTATAGGATGAAACAAGCAGCAGGATTGTTTGTGACTAAAGGAAAAGGATTGGTCTGGTATATCTCAGGGTGCAATACACACTGGAGCCTTCACCTGGGAGGCAAACTGACAGGGTGCATGTCTCATTAAAGAGGTCACAGCCTGGCTGTAAAGCACAGTAAGGATTCTGGGTGAGCACTACTCTACAAGCCATGGGAGTATCTTGCCCATTAAGTCTAGGCTCTAGATTGCGTATTATGATCTTATTTTATATGCATCATTTGTTTCCAATATTTTTACATGCTATGACTTGAATCATTTGTTAAATGAACTCATATTTGATGTCACTGAATATATCTCAGTGCTGTGTGTTAAGTGGAATAGGGGTCTGAGGGGGAACTGGTGAGCTGGGCATGCTATGTCTTTGGAAGCAGCAAATCAGTGAATACTGTGGCCACCCAGTGGACCAAGGCATGGAAACTCCAGGGAGACATATGGAGGGCTGGAGTGGGCCTATCACTAACCTGCAGAGCAACAGCAGCGCCTGTGAGGCCTAGACGGGAGGGCCCATGTTTCCAGCAGGCAGTGGGGCTGGGGAGCTGACCCATGGCAGGCACAGACAAGGGTTTTTCTTTACACCAAGGACAGGTGGTAGCGACACGCTTCACAACCCTGGGTGCCCGCAGGAAGCATCGCATATATAATATTGCTGCTCAGAATAGCAGTCAGCATCTATGCTGAACCACTGTACGCTGACTTCAGTGGGTGTTGGATGAAGCCCTTACGCCAGTGCTAAGTGGCTGTGTAAGTCTGACCTGTCAGATTCTAGCACGGCAGCCATTACAGCCATTCTGTCATGCCTTGGCTGGATCCGGTGTCCGCTGAAGTCAGTGGGAAAGGCTCTTGCTGACTTCTTTGGACCCCGGACAAGGCCCTCTTTGGCCTAGATCCTCCAAGGGCTTTCAGTGGGAGCTAGGCGCCTAAATAACTTTGAGGGTCTGGCCCTAAGTGACGACGCAAGATGCCGGGCCGTGGAGAACCAGACCCAGCCTGCTCATCTTCTCCAGTAAAGCCGACACAGCAGAGAGAAGTAGATGAAGACTCAACCCTCTTCCCCTTTAGCTCCTTCTTCTGCCTGTCTGAGAAAAGAAGAGCTCATGTACCTGTGCTGATTGCACAGCTCTCTCTGCATACATCTGTATGTGTAATTAGATGAAGTGGCAGCTCTCGCTGTTCTGCGCTGGGATACTGCTGTTTGACGAGACAGAATCAGCTCTTGGATTAGTTCTTGCCTGCGATCCAGGACAGTTATGTCCCTAACAGGGAGAGTTATTACTGGCTGGTAACAGGAAGTGAGAAGAGGGAAAGCGCGATGCCATTGCTTTTGAACCAGTAGACTCCTGCCTGAGATTAATTGGCAAAGGCTGATAGTAATAGGGACAGCAGCTTTCATCCCAGAGCTCTTTGCAAACTCCAGCTCGATCCTGCAAATGCTTAGTCTCATGAACAGTCCCTGTGGCCTCAATAGAACTACTCACTTGAGTAAGTATTTGCAGGATCAAACGTTAGACAATAATTGCTATTTCCGTCTGTAGATCTCAAAGCACTCAACAAAATATGTCAGTATCGTCAACTCCATTTTATAGATGGGGAAAGTTTGGCCCATGAAGATGAAGTGCCTTGCCCAAGATCAGCCAGTAGGCTGAGGGCAGAGAGCTAGGACTGGAACTCCAGAGCTCTATCCACTGGGCCAACCTGTCTCCCAGTTTACATTTCATCCAAATGATTACACTGTCAGCAGTATGGGGTATTACTTAACACTGCAGCTGTATCACCATCCAGCAACACCTAGGGATCCAAACTGTGCCCCTAGATCGCACAGCTGAGTCACAAATGGCAGACACTGCATTAAAAGTAGGAACAGTGGTACCTAGATCTAACACAGTCAGCATGCATACAAGACCATTATCCCTCATCCGGAGGAGACCATGCACTGATGTCACCAGTCCATAGACTGCACCCAGACTGAATGGGTCAAGGAGGTCTGAGGCAGCTAGGTACTTGGAGAGTCGTCTTGCCACAACCTTCTCTAGGGCCTGCACTAGAAATGGCAGACGCGATGCTGGTTATCCAGGCTTTCAGCCTGAAGTGTGTGTTTTTTGTCAAATGATGCACCCCAGCTTCTTTAAGAGATGCCGGCACCCTGCCCTCCCTAATGGAGGCATTGACAGTGCCCTCCAGCAATGGACCCAGGGATCTCCTCTTGGCCTTCCCCAGCCAAGAAGGACATGCATCCAGTGGACAGATTGCGGGATGAAGTGCTCTTAACTCCACTAGTAGCTCAGAGAGCATCACAGGCTAAATTCAGCCCAGGGAGACGAAGTCCCTTGAGAATCCTCTGTGTACTGAGGAGAGAAGACAGCTCGGCCTGTTTTTATCCACAAAATAGTCTGGAATTTCCTCAGAAGAAACACGATTCAAATCATCCATGGAGTGGAGACAGCTTGGATTAACAAAACCGTCTGCCAATTTAGACCCCTCCACTGGTAGATGCTGTGGTACAGACAAAGAATCTTCCACACAGCCATGGCATTAGCCTGCAAAAGGTTTTTGACACTGTCAGTTTGAACCTGAGACAGCCACCTCCACTCATGGTCTAGCCATCTGCTTGCAAACCTATGAACGGCGAGGAATACAACGCATAGAATTTAAAGCCAGAAGAGACCACTGTGGTTATATAGTTTGACCTCCGTAACACAGGCTAGAGATTTTCACCCACTGTGAATACAAGCACAATAACTTGTGGCTGGACTAGAATGTGTCTTTTAGAGAAAAAATCTAACCTTGATTTAAAGACTCCAAGGGATGACGATATAAAACCTTGCCAGCAGGAGTGGTGGAAGCTCCCTAAAAGTGGGGCACCACCAGCACCCGAGTCCCTGCCCCCCGCCCTGCCCCTTCCCCCAATCCCCTGCCCCTGCACCGCCCCTTCCCCCGAGCCCCTGCCCTTGCACCGCCCCCTCCCCCGAGCCCTTGCCCTCGCACCTCCCCCTCCCCCAATCCCCTGCCCCGCCCCTTCTCCCAATCCCCTGCCCCGCCCCTTCCCCCAATCCCCTGCCCCTGCACTGCCCCTTCCCCCAATCCCCTGCCCCTGCTCCGTCCCTTCCCCCGAGCCCCTGCCCTCACACCGCCCCCTCCCCCAATCCCCTGCCCTCGCACCTCCCCCTCCCCCAATCCCCTGCCCTCGCACTGCCCCTTCCCCCGAGCCCTTGCCCTCGCACCTCCCCCTCCCCCAATCCCCTGCCCTCGCACCGCCCCCTCCCCCAATCCACTGCCCCTGCACTGCCCCTTTCCCCAATCCCGTGCCCTCGCACCGCCCCCTCCCCCGAGCCCCTGCCCTCGCACCTCCCCCTCCCCCAATCCCCTGCCCTCGCACCGCCCCCTCCCCCAATCCACTGCCCCTGCACCGCCCCTTCCCCCAATCCCGTGCCCTCGCACCACCCCCTCCCCCGAGCCCCTGCCCTCACACCTCCCCCTCCCCCAATCCCCTGCCCTCACACCACCTCTTCCCCCGAGCCCCTTCCCCTGCACTGCCCCTTCCCCCCAAGCCTATGCCACCTCTTCCCCCAAGACCCCACCCCCGCTCACTCCTCTCCACCCCCTCCTTCCTGTCACTCGCCCTTACGGCCTGTAAAAAGTTATGGGACCATGGCCCCTGGCACGGTGCCCCTGCCTGCAAAGACTTCATCTAGTGGTCTGTCAGAGGAACCCTGACTTCCCTCACAACCCTCTGCTTTGATATCAATAGTCTTTGAAAGTGGACCATCAAAACAGGTCCCTTGCCCTAACAGGTTAAGTGAGCACCAATGTAGAAATGCAGGAGAGGATGCTGACAATATGTTGCACTAGAATGGGGCACTTGCATCAGTCATGTACTATCTCATGGGCTAAGTACAATGACATCATCATGATTTGCTTAGTTTTTCATGTAGCATCTTTCTTCCTACCTAACAACTCAGATATTTTTATAAAGCTAATTCAAGGACAAAAGACACTCTGAAGGTCACCAAATGAGGAATTAAAGATCTGTTCTCCTCCTGCTGTATCTAAACTACCCCACTAGTTCTTAAAATGCCGTAATTAACCACATGTACCTATGAGGAGATTAAACTCCTTTGAGGGGAGGTTATTTATCAGAATCTTGAATAATCAGGTAACTTACGGGGGCTTAATGAAATCAGCAGCATTGCACTTGTTCTGAATGAGGCCCAACGTTCCCATGTAAGCTGCCTCACAGATCGATAGGCAGATTCATCATTCTCTACTGTTAAAAGTAATACAAGCCACACTCATCCTTTGAAATGCTGGAGCTTAGAGCAAGATCACAGAGCAGATTTGCACATGCCTCACCACAGAGCTGTGCATCAGTTCTGACATGGCTTTCACTTTCTTCTCCTGAGATTTGTGATTGTCACAGAGAATTAATCATTTTATGTGCCTAACGAGGAGGATGATCTCAGGATATTATTAAGGTCATATGCAGGGCAGTGTGAGAAACTTTGCAGTATGTTTACTTGCAGTATTAGCCTGGCCTTTGCCTTCCTTTTCCAGTGCTGCTGAATCCCTTACCTGAGGGCTTGTCTACACATAGAGTCATTCCGGAATAGCTGTTGTGCTTTAAATTCACACCCTGCCCTAATCTGAATTAACTTTCAAGTGTAGACAAGCCCTAAGAGCCAGATTCTGCCACCCTTGCTCATGTTCAAAAAAGCGTTACTGTGCAAGAGGCAAAGGGTGACATCAGTCATTGCCCAACTCTAAGCATCCAAAAATCATGAGTCAAGGTCCCCGAAATCATGAAATTTTAAACAGTGATAAATTTGAGGGAAGATTCTTTACTCTGTTGGTTCTGAGCCTGTAGCATTCACGTTTCCAAGCTTTTCGCTGCAACCATGAGGGCTAAACACTTACCTTTTATAAATTAAACTGAAATTTATCTTGTGTTCACCTGACTCCAGGGGCTGGGGCTCTAAAATAACCCAGAGAGCTGGTGAGGAGAGTGCAGGGAAGGAATTATGCCTCTGAGATGCCCTGTACCCTCCATATTCGCTTCTCACACTGGGTATAAGGGGTGGGGAAATTAATCTGCCAAACACAACATCTTGTGCGCCAGATCAGCTGCACTGACGGACACATTGGCAGGGGGAGAGCTAATGCTCCAGCCACGCTCCAGCACTGCACTCTCGCCTGCTTTGGAATGGAATGATAGATACACAGAGCCTTCTTAGTCCTGCTTGTCTAGACCAAGGTACCACACAGAGCAGAGCCATATAAGCCCATCAGAATCTAGCCCAATGAGATCATTTGCAATATAAGGACATCCTCTCCCTGAGTAAGGGTAGCAAAATCTGGCCCTGAGCTCTTTTCCATGCAACACTATCCACTTAAACGAACATTGTTGTCACAGTCACAGGACTCTGTGCCGTTATTGCTGTCACGGTCCCCGCAAGACACAGGGACCCTGCAAAGCCCTGGGGATGGAATGTTCTGAAGCTCTCGGCAGATCTGGGTCCAGATTTCCAAAAGTGCTCGGTATGTTTGGTGTGGTGCTAATCTGGATGTGTCCCAGAGGGAGCTTCCGCCTCCTGAGCTGTTTTGAAAACCAACCCTGATGTAGCTCTGTTGGGTGTCCAACCCCTTTGCTCTCTCGCACCTACTGAGATATTTCCTGCAAGTCACATTAACCGGCTCCAAAGCCTATCTTATTCAGAAGCAGTTAGAAATCTACATTGTGTCTGGGAGGAGGGGGGCAATAATAAACAAACAAGGGCGCAAGATGGGCAACAATCAAAACTTAGCCCTCAGCACCAGGGCTTGTTTGGTTTTTATTCAGCAAGCCCAGTGGTTTAGTTTCCATCTTGTTTAGAACAATGAAGTAGTTTTCCATGCACTGCTGAAGAGACCGGGGTATTGAAACAAATGTTTTCCCAGTTTACATCTACTGGAAAACGCATCATAATGTTTTGACAGCTCCTTTTTCCATATTTCTTGCTTTTGAAGCATGTTGATTTTAGGGAACTGCAGAACACTCTGTTTTTTCGCTTCTCTAACAAGCCTCAGAGTTGATCTGGGATTGCACTACCCAGGAAATGGCATAATGATCCCGCTCATTTTGACCATAATCTTGCAAACTGGCCAGTGAAGGAAAATCAACAAAACAATCATGTAGGTCAAAGGGAGATTGTTTTCATAACTTCTGGGTGCTCTGTTCTGGCGCTGGTTCAATAAGAAAAGTTCTCACTTATCTTCCTGTTTTCAAAGCTAGTTAGTTCCATCTCACTGTGGTGCTGCGAAATTGGCTTCATGGGAGCACCTCACTGTAGGTTAGATTGAGTGTCAGAGCAGAGAAAGGGGCAGTGTGTAGCCAAAGTGTCCCAGGGGTAATGCTGGTTGGGAAGTTTTTGGTGAAATGTTTTTTTGTGGGGGAGGTTTCTGAAAAAAATCCCATTTTGTCAAAACTGAAACTGTTCACAAAAGTATTGGGTTTGACAAAACACCTAAAAACAGTTCTGGAAAACTGTGATTTTTCAAGTAAAAATGACTTTTTGTTTGAAAATTTCTAAAAGTGTAAAAAAAAAAGGGGGGGGGGAAAGGTTGAACTTGAAACAAACGGTTTCTAAATGATCCATAGGAAACTTTTCTATTGATAGGTTTCAGAGTAGCAGCCGTGTTAATCTGTATCAGCAAAAAGAACAGGAGTACTTGTGGCACCTTAGAGACTAACAAATTTATTTGAGCATAAGCTTTCATGGGCTATAGCCCACTTCATCGGATGCATAGAATGGAACATATAGTAAGAAGATATTTATACATACAGAGAACATGAAAAGGTGGAAGTACCCATACCAACTGTAAGAGGCTAATTAATTAAGAAGCACTATTATCAGTAGGGGACAAAGACTTTTGAAGTGATAAGCAAGATAGCCCATTTCGAACAGTTAACACAAAGGTGTGAGGATACCTAACTAGGGCTAGGTCTACACTACCCCCCCCTATCGAACTAAGGTACGCAACTTCAGCTACGTGAATAACGTAGCTGAAGTCGAAGTACCTTAGTTCGAAGGAAAAAGCACTTACCCGGGGTCCAGACGCGGCGCGCAGGCTCCCCCGTCGACTCCGCCTACTCCGTTCGTCGAGCTGGAGTACCAGCGTCGACAACGGAGCACTTCCTGGTTCGATTTATCGCGTCTTGACAAGACGCGATAAATCGAACCCAGAACATCGATCCGACGCGTTCGACGCGACGCGTAAGTATAGACCTACCCTAGGAGAAATAGATTCAATTAGTGTAATGACCAAGCCACTCCCAGTCTCTGTTCAAACCTAAGGGTAGGTCTATACTTACGCGTCGCGTCGAACGCGTCGGATCGATGTTCTGGGTTCGATTTATCGCGTCTTGTCAAGACGCGATAAATCGAACCAGGAAGTGCTCCGTTGTCGACGCTGGTACTCCAGCTCGACGAACGGAGTAGGCGGAGTCGACGGGGGAGCCTGCGCGCCGCGTCTGGACCCCGGGTAAGTGCTTTTTCCTTCGAACTAAGGTACTTCGACTTCAGCTACGTTATTCACGTAGCTGAAGTTGCGTACCTTAGTTCGATAGGGGGGGGTAGTGTAGACCTAGCCTAAGTTAATGGTATCTAGTTTGCATATTAATTCAAGTTCAGCAGCTTCTCCTTGGAGTCTGTTTTTGAAGCGTTTCTGTTACAAAATTGCCACCTTTACATCTGTCACTGAGTGATTAGGGAGGTTGAAGTGTTCTCCTTCTGGTTTTTGAATGTTATGATTCCTGATGTCAGATTTGTGTCCATTTATTCTTTTACGTAGAGACTGTCCCGTCACACTGGCCAAACTCTCTACGCAAAAGAATAAACGGCTCCTCTCACGCCCCTTACTTTATTTACCCCCTTCCTACCCACTTGCCATGGGGTTGAATACTGGGGAAGCAGCCCCGGCTTCTCCCTGACGTGGCTGGGGCTGTAGTCTGAGCAGCTCTTACTTGGTCAAGGCAGGGAGGAAATGCGGTAAGAGGTCTTCTTCCCTGGCATAGCTAGAGGCAGTCTAGCCCTGGGAGAGGTTGAATAGTGCTGTGAAGGGGTCAACTGCATCATCTGCTACTCTCTCCTCAGCCCACAATGGTGCCATTCATGCTGCCATAACCAGCCGTGCTGAAGATGTGCTTCTGATGGATTAGTGCATTGAGGTCCAGGACACTGGCCTGCTTGAACCAGGCCTGAAACTGGCCCCAAAAGGGTCACATACAACAGCCTCCTTGTGGAAATCCCCCCGTGTCAGGGCACAACCATCTTTCTGGGTCATCTCCGATGGTTAATTCAGCCAGCCCAGGCACAAATGTAGGGATGCTAATTTGAATTTAGTGAACTTCTTTGCTCTGGAAATCTGGCTGGAAATCTCCCAGGAATAGGGCTTCTTGCATGATTTCCAGTAGTTTGGGGGCAGGTTGTCTGGTCAGAATGACCACAAGCCCTTCCTTGTGACATATCATCTCTTGCTCCTGGTCTGATCAGAAGGGGCAGAGGGATGAGAAAATTAGCAGCAACAACAAGGCGAGATGTCATCTAGGTACGTCCAAACCTCCAGAAAGGACCGGTGTGAATACAGTGCCAAGCCCGCAAACAGCTGAATTGAGCAGCCCACTGGCCCTGTGCAGAGCCCTGTCAAAGCTGATGCTACTGGCTGGATCAGGGCATACATTAGGGAAGAAGCTGTGGGCCTCTTAGCAAATTCACCTGTCCCTCCTAGCTAAGTGCCTCAGAGTCCCTCCAAACTGCACTGTCACTCAGTCTTGCTTTTGCAGTGAAACGCAAAGATGCCCTTTCCAATTTAAATAGACAATTTTCAGTGCTAACTACTTTATCTCATTTAATCAACGTATTGTCAGCACATGTACTCACAGCACTTCCTGCTGCTTCAGGCCTTGGTTTAGCTCCTTATTTGCTTTGCTGGGAAATTGAACTCTTCCGGAGTAGGGAGAAGATTTACAGGGGCTTTTCAAAACATGCAAGCGACTTAGGAGCACAGATCTCACCAAAAGCCAACGCTGGGTGGCTTATGCTCCTGAGTCACTTCCGGTCTAGCCAGGAAGCTAAAACTAGCAGTGTGGGCATTGCAGCTTAGGCTGTCAAGCCGATCTGAGTCCTGGGGTTTGAGCTGGCTAGCTGTACTCTCTGCCACAATGCTCACACTGCTATTTTTAGTTCACTAGCTCAAGCAAAGTTAGTGTGAGTCTGTCTACCAGGCCTGAGAGGCTCGGTCCCTGCTGCAAGTTAGACATACCCTTACGTGCTTTTGTAAATTGTGCTGGTGTCAATGGGAGAAAACTGTGTCCAATACCAGGTCAGAAAATGTGATTGAGACTTGGCAGGATGGGCAAATGGGCTTTGTCCTGTCTACAGCCGTTTGAGGAGCCTTTTGTTTTAAACCATTTTCAGCAGCAGTTCTATTTCCTAGAGCATACAGAGCATACATCTTTCTTTTGCTCAGGTTCCAGTGCTGACAGATGGTTTTCCCTGGTCCAACACTCATAGACTCATAGACGTTAAGGTCAGAAGGGACCATTATGATCATCTAGTCTGACCTCCTGCACAATGCAGGCCACAGAATCTCACCCACCCACTGCTGGAATAATCCTCTCACCTATGTCTCAGCCATTGAAGTCCTCAAATCATGGTTTAAAGACTTCAAGATGCAGAGAATCCTCCAGTAAGTGACCCGTGCCCCATGCTGCAGAGGAAGACGAAAAACCTCCAGGGCCTCTGCCGATCTACCCTGGAGGAAAATTCCTTCCCGACCCCAAATATGGCGATCAGCTGAACCCCGAGCATGTGGGCAAGACTCACCAGCCAGACACCCAGGAAAATGTTCTCTGTAGTAACTTCTAACATCCCATCATTGACCATGGTCCTATTTACCACTGATGGCAATTAATTGACCTTTGACTAAGATCATGTTATCCCATCAAACCATCCCCTCCATAAACGTATCTAGCTTAATCTTGAAGCCAGTTAGGTCTTTTGCCCCCACTGCTTCCCTAAGCCTTAGAGGTAGAGCAGTGGGAAGCCAGTTGGATACATTTCGATGGAACCATATTCTGTTGGAATAGGGGGATCCATGAAAATGCATTGAGTGATCATGTTGATTTTGCCAGAGTTTTCTCTGAAGAAAACCCCAAAAAGTTCTGACAGTGTCAAAACGTCCTATTTCAATGTTCTCAGAATGAAACATTGAGGTTTTCTGCAATTTTTCATTTCAATGTTTGTATTTTGTATTATGTATTATAATTTTAAAATGTCAAAATAGAGACAAGAGATTTTGAACAACCTTGAAACATGTTTTGGTTTGAAATTTTCCGTCATGGAGAATTTCACAATTTTCTAATTCCATTCTAATTCAGAATGATGCCAGAGTCAGAGTCCGCTGGAGTAAGACTGGCAGCAGGAAATATGGCATCTGGCGGAAGAAACTGATCTCGGGGGATATGCTATTTTATTTTTTGTTTGTAATTTTTTCCATTGTTTTGTTTCCCATTTTTTCAGTTTTTGCAGAAATTTGCAGTTATCCGTTCTCGCAACAGTCAGTTTTGATCACCTATGAAATAATTTACAGGAGAAAAACCTCAATCCAAAAGACAAACATTTCAGTGTTTTGTGCCTCTTTTCTGGCATGATTTATGTTTAAATAACCTCTTACGCACTTAGAAGTATTGAAAAGACAGGGCAATATGTAAGAATATAGGATGTAGGCTAAGATCTACCCCAGAGGTCTGTGCGCAGATACACCCATGGACTGATCTACCTGTTGCAGTGCTAATTGCACCTCTGTAGCACCTTCCTCCCCCATCACACACTCCCCTAGCCCCACAGAGGGCTCTATGTAGTGTGACAAAGTTCCTCCTCTACCTCGGTGGGTCCTGCGCTTATTGGCAGATTCTGCTTGCCTCAGAGATCTTCCCCTCTAGTAGAATCCACAGTCCAGGTTAACTCCTCCTGTGTCTGATCAGGAGTTGGGAGGTTTGGGGGGAACCCAGGCCCGCCCTCTACTCCGGGTTCCAGCCCAGGGCCCTGTGGATTGCAGCTGTTTAGAGTGCCTCCTGGACCAACTGCACGACAGCTACAACTCCCTGGGCTACTTCCCCATGGACTCCTCCCAACACCTTCTTTATCCTCACCACAGGATCTTCCAGCAGTACGCCCTCTTACTCTCAGCTCCTAGTGCCTCTTGCTCCCAGCTTCTCACACGCAACCTCCTTCCACAGCTCCTGACATGTGCCCCTCACTGACTCACTGGGAGGCTTTTAACTAGTTTCAGCCAGCCCCTGATTGGCTGCAGGTGTCTCAATTAACCTCCCTGCCTTCTGGAAAGTTCTTAATTGGCCCCAGGTGTCTTGATTAACCTGGAGCAACTGCCATAAGGTATCAGGGATTTGTTTAGCCTGGGGCTAACATACTGGTTCCTTACCACTTTCCTATAGCCCTCTGTTCTTGCCCCATCACAGTATGTTTGGGATCCCCAGTGGGGGAGGGGACAGAGAGTGGGTGGGGCAGAAGGAGGAGATGGGAGGCGGGGCGAGGAGGGGCACAGCATAAGGCTGAATCCTGGGGGTGTCCCTGGTAGTGTGATTGGCACTGTGCTGCCAGGCAGCTGTGGCAGGGGGTCACTGCCGGGGACAGAGCCAACATGGGGGACTAGGCCCTCTGCATGGATAGCGTTGACCTCCCACAGTTTTGGAGATGTGTCCTTTTCTGTGGGGCAGTTTGGGAGGCAAGCCCCATACCCCCCAGATGGGTCAACGGGGGGTTCTCCATGGTAGGATCCTTGCTGAGATGGCTCCCCCAGGGCACTCTCCAGGAGGTTTCCTGCAGGAGAGGATGATCTGGCCCATAACTAGTCATTATTCTGTTTCTCAAATGTTTAATTCTCCCAGAAGTGCCCTGTGAGACCACGCCAATCCCTCGAAGAAGTGTCCCCAAGTATCTTTCCATCTCGCCTTCTTGAAATACTTCCATCCATTCTGAGACTTAGCCCGAAGTGCGATTTGATGGTCTCAATCAGTGTCAAGGAAAACGTCGTCATTTAGGCTAGTCAAGCCCTGTCTCCCGCTCTGCCACCTTCAATTAGAGGCTGTCTAAAAGGAGCACCCGGCATGTCAAAGGAGACAAAAATAAAATCTCCAAAACCCAGCCAGGCTGAGCTCCACAGCAGTCACTTGCACACGTCATTTGTATCCATTGCTTGAATTTGGGGTATCGTAGATGGCAAGGCTGTGACCCCACTTCTCACTGCTGTTGGTTGGGGGAAAAGGTGGTTTGGAGGAGGGATAAATAGCGCTATTGCCTTTTATTTATTGTTCATTCTCACCCCCACACCAGTAGGGGTGCTGTTCTATATAAAATCACATTCAAGTCATGATCTTTCCCTCTCTTTTTATCTCTACTCTTCCTAACAAAATGACAGTTATCAGCATTTTCTTTCCACTTAAAGGGGCAGATTTTCAAACGAGCAGTTCCCCTTGGGAAGGTGCAAAATGCCCCCTCAATTTAATTGCAGCCACAAGCCTAGGTGAATTGTGCTTCTGAGTATTTGATAGCAGGCACAAAACAGGCATCCAAAATAGAGGTGCAGGTCCTCAGATTTACACCCATAATTCCTTCTGTTTTATTAGGAGAGTCAGTGACATGTGCCCAAGGATAACGCCAAGGTCCTGCCTTTAAACCATATATCGATACAGGTTTATATACGTCCATAACATGAACACAAGGGGCTGAAGTGAAAGGGTCCATGGTTTAGCATACAGGAGGCTTGACCATACACTGGACCAATAAGAACCCAAGGACCTTAACAGGAAACAATCACCTGGAAACCTCCACACAATTTACCGCAAACACAGCTGTATTATTTTCCCCTGAAGCCTTAACAATCAGAGCATCAGGATGGTGCAGTATCACGTAAGCTTAAAAGGTATTAAAATAGTCACAACTCCTCTAATTAAAATAAAACCTGAAAACTCTAAAGTGTTGGCCAGGAAAGGAGTAATCGTGATTGAAGAGCATGTATCTCAGCGTGAGGTGCCGGTCCTCTCCTGCTTTCCCATGCTCAAGGGCCTGAGGGGGCACTGCACGATATGAATTAAAATCAAACAAGAAGCCACACCGCAGTACACCTGTGTAAACAGATTAATTTATGAGCGGGCATAGAAATAAGTGATTGGGAAATATCTGATTAATTTAGCAGGATTTTGAGTTATAAAGCATCGGGCTAATTTATACGTCAATAATCTAATTATGACATGTAATTGATTAACTTTGATTGGTAGGGATGGCAAAAAAAGAACCTCGGCCACCACTTCACCTCACATTGGACAGTTTAATTTGCTGATGGGTCCCATGTTAGACTATTCGGGGAAGTTTGAATGATAAAATAGTCACAGTGTTGGTACAATCTGCATTGCCTCCAGGCTGTGGTCTAATCCAGCACTCCTGAGCTTGGTGACAAGCGAAGGTTATACTCCCATTGGTTAGAATGACTATGAAAGCTGCCGATCCAGCAGAATGGACTTTTGGGGACAAATTCACCTCTGGGTCAGCACAGAGGGGAAAATTTCACTCCCAGTACCAGCCTGGCTTTTTTGTCCATTATGATTTGTAATATGGTAGCACCGAGAGACCGCAAAGGAGATCAGGGCCCCATGATGGTAGGTGCTGTATAGATATATAGCAAAAGATAGTCCCTGCCCTGAAGACTTTACAGTCTAAACAGACCCATGGTGGAAGGCGGAGGTGGACACAAAGAGGGGAAGTGACTTGTCCACAGTGGATAGCAGAGGCAGGAATAGACCCCAGCACTCCTGAATCCCACGTCAGTGTGGACCTCCCTGGAGGCAGATTGTTCCTGACATTAAGGTGCTGCGTGGAGGGATTGAGTGGATGCACTGTGAGGGTTTGAATTGATTTACAATCTGCCGAAGGCGTGGAGGGCATGACTTTGCTGCCTCAAGAGCCGAGCGGAACTAGACTTTGGTGCCCTTCGTGGCAGTGGTGTAGCTTGTAGCATTCCGGCGTGACTGCATCCACTCCTGATGCTCAGCTTTTCTTCTTCACAAGCCGTCTGAGCACCAGGCTGCTGTGAATGGATGGTGGAGTGGGAGTGCCTATTGCAGTAGTTACGGAGTGGTTGAGGGGCCTTACTCAACGAGAGGCAGGATTCTCTCACTCTTGCTTTGATGTGTGGGGTCCTCGGCACAGGTGACAGTGCTACTATCACTGGGCAAAAATAAATGGAAAATCGACGTGACTGAAAACTATGAATTACAGTGAAGGCAAAGGAGAGGAATATTAACCAAATTCATAACGTTGGATTGCAGTCCCTGCTATTCAATGGCAAGGTCTTCATTGTATCTGAGACCTTTTGGAACAGGGCACAATTGCATTTTGTCGCCCTCTAACTCATCTCATGGCGCCTGTGCTCTGTCTGTTTTACTCCTGGAAGAATATCATGAGGCCCAAGGGGCCAATGCAAAATCCATAGGAATCAGTGGAAGGACCCTGGTTGATTTTAGTGGGCTTTGAATCAGACCCTGAGTTAGTTTGCGCTTGGTGCTCCATGAGTGGTAGCTTATAAACAATGCTGTAACTTGTTCCTTCTGATGTCACATACGGAAGTTGGAGGACTTAACTAAGGCCAACCTCAGCTCAGATATCAGAGGAACAGAAACCCACTGTCCAGGCTGTCGTTCTCATTGAATCCTGCTATTGTTAGGGTGCTTTCCCTATTCCCCTACGTAGGGTGATGGGTAGTGCAGCCATTCAGGGATGGTTTCAGTTACTCTCTAAGATCCTATACCTTAGCATGCAGTGTAACAGGTCACCCTAGATTTCTGTACCAATCCTTGGCTAATTTCTGCGGTCTGGAGGAGAGGTTAGAGCAGAACTCATTTCATTAAATGCTGCAACACATCTGCAACTGGGATAAGGGTTTAGCCTTCTGCAGTTCCACCCCTGCATAACGCAGGTAACTGTCCAATTCCAGGAACCTGGCATTTCACACTTTAATGGCCCTGAAATTAATTCTGGATTTAATACGTTTGGTCATGGCCATAAAAAGAGGCATAAACAGTCTGAAATGTCATGAAAACCCCATGCAGAGGAGAGATTCAAACAACATCTCCCTGGGTAGGTATGCAGTTACATGCCATTTTGTGTTATTGATTGATTAAAAGCCATCTTGGCAGCTAAACGCATAGCAAGAAATCACAAAGGGCCTGATCCCAAGTCAATGAAGTCAATACTTCAATGAGCTTTGGATCAGGTCCCTTACAATATGATCCCTGGCTTCCCAATGCAATCTGGCACCCTGGTGCTGTGGTGGGGAGCACAGGTACTGCTACTGAGCTGCCCTCGCCCAAGAGTGACCTGCTGCAAAGGAGAGTGGGAAAGATCGCAGAGCAGGGGGCGCCGTGGCTCTGCCCACCCCTATGTGCTGATGGGGCTGTGAATTGGGATATCTGCTGCAATTTGTGCAGCAAATTGCTCTCCCTACATGCTGGGAGGCAAAGTGCCTGTCTGGTATACAGTGCCTCCTGGGCCAGTTTGGCTCCACCCCACCCCTTCCTTTGGGCTGGAGGCATGATCTGCCCCTTCGTGCCTGCTGGTGTCTGATGACCTCTAACAATGGTCCACGGTGGACAGATGCTTGAGTGGAAGTTCCGGGCTTGGTGTTGACGTGGTTAGAGCAGTGAAGCTATTTTCCTATCCTGAGAATTATCTTCTCTCCGCTCTGCAGGGGAATCCCCATCACACTTGTATTATGCAGTGAGGTGTTCTAAAATGTTATAAAATGTGCATCTGCTAAGGGCTTGCTGTCTAGTGGAACAGCACCGAAACACAGGTTCCCAGGGTACCCGTGGCATAATACAGGGTAACTGGGGGTGACATTATGTAGAATCTGAAAGCAGCATTTGAAGACCTGACACCAGTTTTCCTCTGAGCTCTAAGGGCACAATCCCTCTGAGCTACGTGGGCTTTGTATGATATTTATTATGACCAGGATGGCTTGCATTGATGCTTGCCACTCTATGCTCTCCTGTGTCGTCCCCCTTCCTGATCTGAGAGTCTTATGGCTGGGGATGGATATTTGTTTTGCAGAACAAGTGACAGTTTTATAAACTTATTTAACGACCCCAACATAGCATCCTTACTCATACAGGGTAGAATCTATTCCTCGGAGTAACCCCATTACCGATGGGAATGATTGGACTTGACACGTCCCAAAGATCCGACCCAGGGACCGCTGCATATTGCGTGAATCACAGCCATCTCAATGTTGCCTTGTGTTCAGCCCAGTCTATATGTTGTATCCATCTGTCATCTCCAATCAGAGAGTTAGATTGTAAGCTCTTCAGGGCAGGGACTGACTTCACATTCTAGGTTAGTGCAACGCCTAGCACAATGGGGCCCTGAGTCAGACCTCTGTGCATGACCATAATACAAATCAAAGATGACCGTGAGAATAGCAAAGGCCTCAAGTCATTTTCCTGACTGCTGAGCTCATGAAGGGAAGGCTGCACAAGCTGTATTTGGAGCAGCTTGAACCAGTCAGCGTCAACAGGAAAAATGCCTTAAAGCCACTTTTGTAATTGCCAGGAGAATTAGCGGCATTCCCACCTATAGATCCCCATCTGGTAGAACACTCCAGCGTGTGCTTCACTTTAAGCACATGGGTACATCCACCGAAGTCATGTGCTGTGAGATGCTTTGCTGGACCAGGGGCTCAGTGCAGGAAAGATCTATAATCTATAATCTAGAACCTAATTCAAAGTCGTACTGGGTTGCCCATTGCACACTTAAACCAGATAACTTAACTATATTTTTTTTAAAAATAATAATCACTTTCTACTAGCTGCAAATTAAAGTGACTGACAATTTTATTTAGCGCTCTTAAACGGCACAGAAAATGTCCTACAGTATTTAATTTATTTAAATGCAAATTTCCAGATTAATACAGGAACAATGACATTGTTATGCTAATTACAACATCTTTCATTTCTTCCACTAAATACTGATTTTCTCTTTCTTTTGTTTCATGTGCATTATTTCCTTCTCCGCCTCCCCTCTCGCCACTCCAGCACAGATAAACCTCTTCAAGGTTTTCTCTTAACGTTTCCATTCTATAGAAAGCAATGTTCTCTGAGCCTTTGAGCTCAACTAACATAGAATGCTCTCTGGAAAGGGTGCAGCGCTGAATTCACATTGGTAAAGGAATGTTGTACCTACTGTGAATGGAGAAACATTGCATTGTCTTGTTTTCAGACAAGAAGGAACGCCTCTCATTTTGAGCCTCTTTGGAAGGGTAGGAGAGAAATTAATCACTGTGAAACTATGTGGTACACCTGAGGAAAAGCCTGCCAGCTTTTGTTAGCTACATTACCTTCCTCACAACAAGAATAAAAGCAAACCAATTCAGGAAATGTCAAAAAAAATCACCAGCCTAAATATAAGACACTGAAAACAATTCGATTCAGTTCCTCTCCTCTGGATAATACTCCTTCCTTTCTCCCACCCTTCATTTGTCTCATCTGTTCAAGCTCTGATTTAGTTTAGATTTAAGCGTGCACTTAAGTACATCCCTATTCAGCCAAACCCTTACGCAGAAGCTTGATTTAAACCCCATTAAAATCAATTACTGTTAAACGTGCTTAAATGCTTTCCTGAATAACTTGGACTGAAACATGTGCTTAAATGGTGATTAACCACTTAAATTAGCTACCTGGGGCGGGGGTGGATTCTCCTTCTCTTGAAGTCTTCAAATCCAGGGTCTTCACCCCAGACTGCCTTTCTGGAAGAGATGCTTTAATCAAACAAGTTATTGGGCTCGATGCAACTGTAACTGGGTGAAAGTCTATGGCTTGTTTATACCAGAGATCAGATTGAATGTCCTAATGAGCCCTTCTATCCTTAAAATCTATGAATCTTAAAACTAAGCATGTTATTGGGAACTTAGGGCTGATCCTGCTAAGAGTTATGTACATTCTTAACCTTAAGCCCATGAGCATTCCCATGCACATGAATAACTGTTAGCAGGGTTGGAGCCTTTCTCTTGCCCTATGCATAAGGCCCTAATGAATCTGTGATACTGTGGAAGTTGCGGATTCCGCAATATTAAGCTTCCACCGTAATTTTGATTTTAATTAGCTTACTTTGCATAGGCCACAATTTTGCATGCATTTTGAGGTTTACAACACACTTTTTTCCTCACTAGTCAGTAAAACCACATTTAACCGCGCTGATAGTGGGTGGGGCTCGGGCTGTCAGCCCCGTGGGTGGTTGGAGTTCCCCCTTTCAGACCCGCGCATTAATGACTATAATATAATTGCAGCAAAATGTCTGGTTATCAAAACAATTAGCAGGCATAACATAATACTTGAGTGTTTATATTGTTCCAGCAAATTTTTATTAAACTAATAGGTCTTCTCTGGTTTTTCCAAATTACTGCAATTCATAAAGGTCCTTTGTTACTTTTCTGTGATATTCCACATCTTGTCCGCAACTCAGCCGCAGTTATTTGACAATCATCCCGCAGTTCAAATAGGGCCTTACCTATGCATGTACCAAAATAATAACAATACTCAAAAATACAGAAGCAGTAATCCAGCCTACAAGAGTGACCAATATCAAGTATTAAGTCACACCTGTTCTGTACAAAATTTCATCCCCCAAAATGAAATTGAATTCTCCATCCAGCCGTTTCCCTTCTACCCAAGTATAGGCCAATTTCAACACTGGCACCAGGAAACACAATTCCACTGATGTCAGTGGAATTGTACCTATTTATACTCATGCTAGATTTGGCCAAACGTAGCGTACAAGTGTTGTTAATCTAGTGGCAGACAATCTACTAGGTTAGGCTCCAAGCCTTCAATTTATATTATGCAGGTTTAAGTCACTGCTCCATCACAGGATTCCTGTGTGACTGTGGGCTTGTCACTTTGCCTCACTGTGCCTCAGTTTCCCATCTGTAAAATGAGGATAACAGCTCACAGTGTTGTGAGGATACATGCATTAAAGACTGTGCTACTCAGATACTACTGTGATGGATGCCAGGTAATTATCATGGATAGATAAACCTATTGCTGCGTAGGACCATCACAGATTACAACTCTGGGTGTGGCGAGAGAGTGGGGTTTGGACATCCAATAATCCCTGTGCAAGCAAGTGTTCAGGGAGTGAAAGAACCCTTGGCTCCATTCCTAATGTATCAGCCACCAGTGCTGGCTGGGCACAGGGATGAAAAGTGGGGCAGGGAGTATGCTGCAACACAGTAAATTACCTGTCCGAGCAATGGAGGAGCAAGAGACAAAGAGTACTACAGCTGGACAGGAAATGGTTTTCCTGTCCTATGAACAATTTTTAGATTTCAAACTTTTTTCCCATCCCAAATCAAGACTGAAACTCAAAATACTGAAATGTTCTTGAACAAAAAATCCATTAAAAAAGTCCATTCAGATCAACTGAAGTGTTTCATTTTGATCATTTCAAAATGTTTTGTTTTGATTGCGATAATTTAAATTTAAAAAATCTAATTAGCTTAAATTTCAAAATAAGATGACATTTCTAATCAGAAAATTGGCATTTTGTTTTGAAAATGTCAAAATGTCCTGGACAATTTCAAAAATGTAGTTTTCAAGTGGAGAAATTCATCACAGTGGGCCCTTTCTCACACAAAGTTTCAGTTTTAACGAATTGGCATTTTTCTAGGAAAGAAATGTTCTGCGAAAAAATTCCCAACTAGTTATAACTGGTGGCCTTCCCTGGACAGTCTCCCCCACTCTGGGTTGAGTGAAAAGGTTCAATCTGGTCTTTAATACAGTGTCTTAGTGAGGAGGCTGGGTTTCCTTGTCTTCACAATCAGTAAGACAGGGGTCCAAAATGTACAAGTTCTACTGTAGTTCTGCCTCTTAAGAGAACGGTCACAGTGCTAACTGTTCTGTGAAGCCGCAGTCATTATGGAGGTAGTGCCTGGTCCTCAGTTGCTGGAAATTAGTATAGTGCCGTTGACTCTGGCCTCTGATTTTGATCTCAGGAACCGCACTATAAATCAGGAGTAACTCCATGAAAGTCAGTGGAGCAAATCTCCTGTAAACGAGATCAGAATCAGGCCGTAACCAGTTGCAGGCAAGTTAAAAAAACTAACTGGGGTTAATAAGATTTGAATTAAATTTCACTCAGTGAGTTTCTGTGCAAGGCACCTTGGGAAAGACAGCCCTGTGAAACAGTCCCCGGAATAATCAGGAGCAAACAACGACATTTAGAAATTGGGTCCATTCCAGCCATCAGGCAAAAGGGGCTGGGGTGAAACCAGTTACATTCCATGCCTAAATAAAGTCATGCCTTTTGCCCTCAACTGGAAAAATTGGTAGTTTTCCCAGGGACATTTTTTTGATAGAAAAATCAGCTTTTCATGGTAAAATGCACCTCTCACCTGTGGCAATTGCTTTGCATTATCTCAGACAATTAGAGATGGGAATGAAACACTTAATTGCACCTTGCCTGATGTGAGGTTGGGAAAAAATGCTAGGCTCTCTAATGGCTCTGCTTCACTTAGTTGCACCTGAGCAATTAAAACTGCTAGAATCCCTGGGTTATTTGGGCTAGGAAGGATTGATAGTTGCTTGTTCTCCAGTATCCTGGCAGGACTGATGGTGGGGAATATGTGTGTAGAGCTCCTGGCTGCAGGGTCGGTGCAAGGAAGTTTCACGCCCTAGGCGAAACTTCCTTGCACCAGCCCTGCACCCCCCCGTTAATGCCACCTTCCCCCCCGCCTGCGGCAGCCAACTCCCCGCACCCACAGCAGGCGGCTCCCCATCCCCCCCGTGACAGCTCATCCCCCCACCTGTGGGCCGTGGCAGCTCAGCCCACTGCCCACGGGCTGCGGCAGCTCAGCCTCCCGCCCACGGCGGCTCCCCACCCGCCCCCGTCAGCCGGCTCCCCACCCCCCTGCGGCAGCTAACCCCCCTGCCCGCGGCGCCTCCCCAGCTCAGCAGCTGAGCATGGAGCCGGGAGGCAGGAAGCAGCCGCCCACCGCCGAGGGTGGCGAAATGCCACTCCCCAAATCTTGGCGCCCTAGGTGACCGCCTAGGGTCGCCTAGTGATAGTGCCGGCCCTGCCTGGCTGAAGGCTTCCTCGGCTACAGAGGCGAGTGTCAGTTACATGCAAGTTTCCAGGGGTGGAATTTATCCCCGTGGGATTTATTCAATGCTGCATCATGCCAACTTTGCAATGATTTGGCGCTGCTTCTATCAATGGAGTGTCAACTGGCCTAAAACTAATTATAATGATTAAATAGCTAGATTACAACAGCAGCTATAATTGTTATTTATATTAAGGGTAGTGAAGATCAGGGCTTTATTGTGCTAGGCGAGAGCTGGACAAAATATTTTGCCTGTAATATTTTGGTGGCAAAAAATGCAGCTTTGGTGACACCGAAAGAGTTGGTGAATCCGCCGGTCGCACCAAATGATTTGTGTTGAAAACAAAACAAAGCAAAAATAAATTTCCGGAAGAAAAAAAAAAGCCAAAAGGTTTAGATCCTTCCGTTTGAGACGACGTTTCGTTTAGAAATGTCTTTCATGTATATTTTGAAAAATTAAAAACCAAACAAAAATGCTTGAAATCTAAACAAAACATTTTCTTTCGGGTTGCACAAAGTGGTTCGTTTGACCGGGAGTGATTTTTATTGGTGGGAACAGGGGGTGCAGTATTGTCGATAAACCGAAAAACCCATTTGCACAGCTCTAATACAGACACACAAAGCTTAGTCCTGCTGTCACTGAAGTCAATGGCAAAACTCCTATTGGCTGCAGTGGTGTAGGGACAAGCCTGCCTCGAAGAGCTTACAATCAAAATAAGCAAGTCAGAGAGAGGAGGGGAGGGGAAGTGAAGTCACCTAAGGTCACCCAACTGGGAATAGAAGCCAGCCCCCATGCCTTCTCCTTATCCTCTGCTTCCCATAACGATGAATTAGTCCTAGTAATTTTGATGACTAGAATAGGTAAAGAAATGAGATGAAACGCTACATCTTACTGAGCAGAGACTGGAGTAAAAAGCTATTCACTTGGCCTGGGGAGGGACAAAGCACCACTGTGCACACTGAGCACGGGGGGACTTGTCAACTGCCTCCTGTGAGAAATGTTGATCATCAGTATTGATCAAGGCACTTAAATAATCTGAAGTGAAGAGCAAAGTTTGCAGGATTTATTCCATTTAATGTGGAGGAGACAGAGAAAATGGAAACATTCTGGACGTGATCCAGTTCCCACTGAAGTCAATGAGAGGCTTTTATTACCATTAACTGGTGCTGAAACACTCCTTTCAGGAGCTTTAAAGTAGATTGGATCGTATATTTGAAACACTGGGGTTATACTGGGAAATGTAAGTTCCTGGCACAACTGGAGAATTAGAAATAATTATGTTTATTCACTATTCCATTTAAAAGTTGGTAAGATATTGAGGGACGCTTACTCCGTCTCCGGTGCATTTCAGCTGGGTCATAGTCACCGTTAAATGGAAGCAGAGCTAATGGAAATAAATATCTCTGCGGTGTAGCCCAGAATATAAAATCCGAAGGTCAGATGTGCCCATTGTCTCCCATTCATACAGGCTTTCAGTAATTACTTGTTTCAAATACAGTGTTTAAATCCTTTCCCCAAGACTCTCATTTTAAGTATATATAGCGAGCGAGAGCAATTTCAAATGCCGGCCGAGTAGTGTATAAAATATGAAATCTATCTTTGTGCAGCACCTAGCATTACGGGGCCTTGGCTTGAGCTCCTAGCCAAGGCACAATAATAAATAATGCTTGTACTACTACTACGAATGGATGATAGTATCTAGCTTTGCTTCATTTGGCTCAGTATTAGCATGTTTTCAATAGCGGTTTTCAGCTACTAATGCTTAGAATCATAGAATCATAGAATCTCAGGGTTGGAAGGGACCTCAGGAGGTCATCTAGTCCAACCCCCTGCTCAAAGCAGGACCAACCCCAACTAAATCATCCCAGCCAGGACTTTGTCAAGCCTGACCTTAAAAACCTCTAAGGAAGGAGATTCCATCACCTCCCTAGGTAACCCATTCCAGTGCTTCACCACCCTACTAGTGAAAAAGTTTTTCCTAATGTCCAACCTAAACCTCCCCCACTGCAACTTGAGACCATTACTCCTTGTTCTGTCATCTTCTACCACTGAGAACGTCTAGATCCAGCCTCTTTGGAACCCCCTTTCAGGTAGTTGAAAGCAGCTATCAAATCCCCCCTCATTCTTCTCTTCTGCAGGCTAAACAATCCCAGTCCCCTCAGCCTCTCCTCATAAGAAATGTGCTCCATCCCCCTAATCATTTTTGTTGCCCTCCGCTGGACTCTTTCCAATTTATCCACATCCTTCTTGTAGTGTGGGGCCCAAAACTGGACACAGTACTCCAAATGAGGCCTCACCAGTGCCAAATAGAGGGGAATGATCACGTCCCTCGATCTGCTGGAAATGCCCCTACTTATACAGCCCGAAATGCCGTTAGCCTTCTTGGCAACAAGGGCACACTGTTGACTCATATTCAGCTTTTCGTCCACTGTAACCCCTAGGTCCTTTTCTGTAGAACCGCTGCCCAGCCATTCGGTCCCTAGTCTATAGCAGTGCATGGGATTCTTCCGTCCTAAGTGCAGGACTCTGCACTTGTCCTTGTTGAAACTCATCATATTTCTTTTGGCCCAATCCTCTAATTTATCTAGGTCCCTCTGTATCCTATCCCTACCCTCGAGCGTATCAACCACTCCTCCCAGTTTAGTGTCATCTGCAAACTTGCTAAGGGTGCAGTCCACACCATCCTCCTGATCGTTGATGAAGATATTGAACAAAACCGGCCCCAGCACCGACCCTTGGGGCACTCCACTTGATACCGGCTGCCAACTAGACATGGAGCCATTGATCACTACCCGTTGAGTGCAACCATCCAGCCAGTTTTCTATCCACCTTACCGTCCATTCATCCAGCCCATACGTCTTTAACTTGCTGGCAAGAATACTGTGGGAGACTGTATCAAAAGCTTTGCTAAAGTCAAGAAATAGCACATCCACTGCTTTCCCCTCATCCACAGAGCCAGTTATCTCATCATAGAAGGCAATTAGGTTAGTCAGGCATGACTTGCCCTTGCTGAATCCATGCTGACTGTTCCTGATCACTTTCCTCTCCTTTAAGTTGTTCAGAATTGATTCCTTGAGGACCTGTTCCATGATTTTTCCAGGGACTGAGGTGAGACTGACTGGCCTGTAGTTCCCCGGATCTTCCTTCTTCCCATTCTCCATTCTTCATTCATTCTTAGAATGAAGAAGTGTGTCTGTGCGTGGATCATAGTGCGCACCCCTCCTGCACGCCAACCCCTGGTTCACACCCTGCTCTTGGGAATCGAAGCTTCCATTTAAAAAACGAAGACGGGCAGGTGGACAGCTAAGACTTACCTACCCTCATTGCTTGGGGCTGGCCTGACCTCCACTGTAGATGCAACTTGGTCAACGGAAGAATCATAGAATTGTAGGAGTGGAAGGGACCTCAAGAGGTCGTCTAGTCTAGTCCCCTGCACTCCTGGCAGGACTAAGTATTATCTAGACCATCCCTGACAGGTATTTATTCAACCTGCTCTTAAAAATCTCCAATGATGGAGATTCCACAACCTCCGTAGGCAATTTATTCCAGGGCTTCACCACCCTGACAGGACGTTTTTCCTAATATCCAACCTAAACCTCCCTTGCTGTAATTTAAGCCCATTGCTTCTTGTCCCGTCCTCAGAGGTTAAGAAAAACAATTTTTCTCCCTCCTCCTTGTAGCAATCTTTTATGTACTTGAAAACTGTTATCACGCCCCCTCTCAGTCTTCTCTTCTCCAGACGAAACAAACCCAACTTTTTCAATCTTCCCTCATAGGTCATGTTTTTTAGACCTTTAATCATTTTTGTTGCTCTTCTCTGGACTTTCTCCAGTTTGTCCACATCTTTCCTGAAATGTGGCGCCCAGAACTGAACACAATACTCCAGTTGAGGCCTAATCAGCATGGAATCATAGAATCTCAGGTTTGGAAGGGACCTGAGGAGGTCATCTAGTCCAACCCCCTGCTCAAAGCAGGTGTTTATGGAGTAGAGCGGAAGAATTACTTCTCATGTCTTGCTGACAACACTCCTGCTAACACATCCCAGAATGATGTTTGCTTTTTTTTTTTGCAACAGTGTTACACTGTTGACTCATATTTAGCTTGTGATCCACTATGACCCCCAGATCCCTTTCCACAGTGCTCCTTCCTAGGCAGTCATTTCCCGTTTTGTATGTGTGCAACTCATTGTTCCTTCCTTGCTTGGGAGAGCATCATCATTCCCCTGTTCTCCAGCCAAGAAGGAGCCAACCCATAGGAGCCCAGTGTGGCATTTGAGCCCCTCTTCCAGGGAGCAGCCACGTTCAAGAAGCCCAGGCGGCATGTGCGTCTCTCCAAGGCAAGCCCTAGAAGCCCAACAAAACACTCAGCTAGGGGGGAACTGAGCCTAAATTGCCTGGAGACCCTTAGGTCTGCCTAATGTGTCTGAATGTCTCATGAGATTTCCAATATTTCCCGCTCTTTGTCTGGCCAGATAGAGAGCAATCATTGTTTTCTTGGTACACCAGTGCTTCTGTACCAGCATGGCAAGAACAAGGAAGCGAAGAGACATGCAAACAACGGAGGGGGAAATGTATTCAGACTTCCACAAGTGACATTTCAGGCTCTTGTCAATCCTTTGGAGAAAGTTCAAGTCAGTTTACATATAATCTGAATGTATTAGTCCATTCCTAAATGACTGACTGCTCCCTGGCAATACATGTCCATTGTGTTCCTTAGCACGTCCCTTTTTAAAATAGGAAATACAACTTAAAGGGGTAGCGGCTGCTGGTAAACGGTATAGGATAGCCCCTCCTTTTTTGGCCCCAACAGACTCAGACAGAAGGGTGAGCTAGCTAGGTGTAGAAACAAACCAGCTGAAGTAGGGGTGTGGGAAGAATCAACAGGTTACAAAATCATGGGGGATAAGTCTAGCATAGCAAAAAGCTCTCACAGCCATAGGCGCCAACTTCCGGTGGAGCCGGTGGGGGCTGACGCCGGGCCCCGCCCCCGACGCTGGGTGACGTTGCGGGGCCCCGCCCCTGATGCCGACACAACGTTGCCCAGCGTCGGGCGGGGCCCCGCAACGTCTCCCGGTGCTGAGGTGAGCTTGCCGTGGGTCCCGGGGCTGGCGGGGAGCTGGGCACAGGCCCCGGGGTTGGCGGGGAGCTGCCGGTGGGTGCTGAGCACCCACCAATTTTTCCCCGTGGGTGCTCCAGCCCCGGAGCACCCACGGAGTCGGCGCCTATGCTCACAGCACGGCAAAGGTTTAAATATAGAAGCATGTAAATATGGGCATACACAATGTAGGGCCCCAATCCTGCAAAAACACACACGCACACATACACACATATGCTTCATGTTAGGGTGAAAAGTAGCTCCAGCCCTGCACTGCCTGCTTCCCAGGTGGGCTGTACTCCCACCATCAGGCAGAGCGGGAGAGGTAGTCGACTGGCTCTGCCAGAGCCCAGGGAAATAGTTACAGTATTGACCGTGGGCCCCTGACCTTTGTGAAACAATATGTTCAGCCCCCAGGCTGGCGAGGTTGGATGTTGCTGATCGAAGGAAAGCTGTAACTGTTCCATTTCTTGGAGACCAATTTTATACTTGTTAGCCACCTTTCTACGCTGGGTGTTCGGTTTTGCAGCCACAGCGATGAAAGCCATGTATTGGTTGCAGCCTCAGGGATCCTTCACAGGTGTCATTTTGTCTTGAATGTCAGTAAATCTGGACCTTTGTCAACGCCGTATTGATAGGAGGCCTCTCCCTGAAAGAAGTCTTATATCACATCCTGTCAGAAGTCATTCAGTTTGGGATTTTACCAGAAAATAGTTCCCCATACTATGGTATTCCTGCCAGCATTTTCGCTCTGAATTTTGTGTCCAGTTTGTAAAGCTGGCAAGTGAAAATATTGAATCCTATTGGTGGAAATATTGAATTTCCACTGGTGTTCGTCCCACAAAAGGGAAATCACACTGTTCATAGAGGTAAGCACATATCTTTCCATTCTACAGGACAGATCTATTGGTTAATTTCCTTCACCCAAATTAAGCTCATACTGCCACTATTGCCCAGTAGTTCTGTGGAAAAACGATGACCTTATACTGGAATTGCTTTCTGTAGTCTGTTGTTTGGGATAAATCTAGTTAAAATGTCTCAAATTCATGTGGTTGTGTAAATAACATCTCAGCTGTAAGAAGACATTAAATTCCTGCTTTCTAATTTATATTTCTCTTGCAGTAGTGTGGAAGATTTCAATACAGTTTTGAATGCTGCTTTGCCCATTTTCCTTTTATATATTTTGTGAAATTAAGAATGATGCACCAGGGTATTAATCAATGTAGCTCCACTGAAGTCACACTACACCAGCTGAAGAGCTGGTCCAATATCTGGGATATTACAAATGGTGATCAGTTTTTAAATAGCCCTCACAGCTTCTGCTATGTTCTGCCCACTGAAAATCCACAGATTATCCCCTGTGAATATTTTCTGATTTGAATGAACAATTAATGATGATTTTTTTGTAGTCCTTAATTGTGTGTGCCACTTTTTCCAGACTGTAACTCATTAGCTCTGATCCAATCCACCACAAACGTTAATGGGATTGCACGGAGATACATTTAATCAGGCTGCAAGGTTGTGAATCTGGAAAGGCAAGTCGTACATTCTTTTTATTCCTCAGCTGCATTTGTTTCAGATTTTACTCCCGTTCCATCTGAGTCACGCATTCACCCACCTGGTTTTGCAGCACCCAGTCCAATGGGGTCTTGGTCCAGGACTGAGATACCTAAGCACTATTGCAGTATAGTGGATGAATGGACTGTAAGGTGGATAGAAAACTGGCTAGATGGTCGGGCTCAACGGGTAGTGATCAATGGCTCCATGTGTAGTTGGCAGCCGGTATCAAGTGGAGTGCCCCAAGGGTCGGTGCTGGGGCTGGTTTTGTTCAACATCTTCATTAACAATCTGGAAGATGGTGTGGACTGCACCCTTAGCAAGTTTGCAGATGACACTAAACTGGGAGGAGTGGTTGATACGCTGGAGGGTAGGGATAGGATACAGAGGGACCTAGACAAATTAGAGGATTGGGCCAAAAGAAATCTGATGAGGTTCAACAAGGACAAGTGGAGAGTCCTGCACTTAGGACGGAAGAATCCCATGCACTGCTACAGACTAGGGACCGAATGGCTGGGCAGGAGTTCTGCAGACCTAGGGGTTACAGTGAACGAAAAGCTGAATATGAGTCAACAGTGTGCCCTTGTTGCCAAGAAGGCTAACGGCATTTTGGGTTATATAAGTAGGGGCATTTCCAGCAGATCGAGGGACGTGATCATTCCCCTCTATTCGGCACTGGTGAGGCCTCATTTGGAGTACTGTGTCCAGTTTTGGGCCCCACACTACAAGAAGGATGTGGATAAATTGGAAAGAGTCCAGCGGAGGGCAACAAAAATGATTAGGGGGCTAGAGCACAGGACTTATGAGGAGAGGCTGAGGGAACTGGGATTGTTTAGCCTGCAGAAGAGAAGAATGAGGGGGGATTTGATAGCTGCTTTCAACTACCTGAAAGGGGGTTCCAAAGAGGATGGATCTAGATTGTTCTCAGTGGTAGAAGATGACAGAACAAGGAGTAATGGTCTCAAGTTGCAGAGGGGGAGGTTTAGGTTAGATATTAGGAAAAACTTTTTCACTAGTAGGGTGGTGAAGCACTGGAATGGGTTACCTAAGGAGGTGGTGGAATCTCCTTCCTTAGAGGTTTTTAAGGTCAGGCTTGACAAAGCCCTGGCTGGGATGATTTAGTTGGGGTTGGTCCTCCTTTGAGCAGGGGGTTGGACTAGATGACCTCCTGAGGTCCCTTCCAACCCTGAGATTCTATGATTCTGTGATATGTAACACTAATGAGTTTGTCATCAACGTGTCTGGATGCAAGATCAGTCTCAAAGCCAAAAGTAACTTCTCTTGTGAGATCCAGAGCTGCTGTTCCACGAACCAATCATTTTAGCTGTAAGGAGATTGTTTCTCCAGACTGAGGTGACGTTTGGCCAATTAACCTTTTGGTAGAGGAAGTCTCTCATTAGCAGTTAAGGCTGGGATTTTCAAAGGAACCTAAAGGAACGAGGTACCCAGCTCGTGTTGAAACTCAATAAGAATCTAACTCCCTTAGTCCCCTCTGAAGACCCCAGCGTAAGGGTGATGAGGTTGAAGGCACTCAGCATCTTGTTGGTGGTGATCATCACCTCACATGACGGTCCCTACAAACCAAACCAGGGTCGTGTGCACTGGAACCATTCATGAGGCTGCCTCTTCAGGCTGCTAGGAGAATGGAAACAAGCCCTTATAGTAAACCAGGATCGGAAGTATATTGATAGGAGGCAACATCAGTCTTTCAGTTTTCTTCAGTACTTTAAAAGCATCATGTTGCCCTCACTTAGGGCAAGATCCAAAGCCCCTTGGAGTCAGTGGAAAGATGCCTCTCCCCCCCCCCCCCCCCCGGCCTTTATGCCTGTGCAAACCCGTCTGGCGTCAGTGGGGAGGGATTGTTCCAGTTCAGAGTAGAATGTGCCCCTCGGTTCTCAGGTCTGCTGCTGAGCTCAGACATGCTTTACAGCCAGGAGAACCGTGCAGACAGGAATGGATTGCACATCTGAGGTAAGAATCAGACCCCTTCAGTTGAGGATTTTCTGGAAAGCAACTCATGAGTGCTGGGCTATTCTAGGCAGGAATCTCCTGTTGTTTCGAATAATGGTGTACTGCACAGCTTTTCCCTGAAGCAGTAACTTTGCACATCGTCCCACTGCTCATCAGTCGGATGGGCCCTGGCACCCTCAGATTCCAGATGTCTTCAGGGGGGACTCTGGATGTGCAAGGAATGAGGGATCAGGCCTCTCAGTGGTCAGATACTACGCTCAGGGACTCATTAGTGGTGATGGGTTAGGTTCTCATTCGCACTGCTGCCCATTTTCACCACTCTAGCAGCATAATGGGCCTCCCAGTGAGTGTACACACAACTCAGTCCCACTTTAACATCCTTTTAAACTGCCTGGGTGGTGTCGATGGGCCTTCGTCTGAATGGGAATCTGGCCTGATCCATACATACTATGAGACAGTCACTGGGGGTTTGCCCTTGATTCAGTGGGGCCAGGATTTCACCTGTTTGGGGCGTCAGGTCATTCAGACTTAGCCTTGATTTGTTTTACATGCACACCTTCCATATGCAACTAACACTCCCCTTGCAGGGAACACGATGAGCTGTTCAAAATATGGATGTATGTAAGAAGAATATGAAACAGCAGTTGACACCTGGAAACTTTCAAAATATTATGATTAGAAGAATTTCTTCCTCTTTATTTAGTTGCAGTGTTTTTCTTTCCTTGTTAATGACATTTGCATAAAAAGTGGGCCTGAGTCTGATCTCCAGGTGGTGTAAATTAGCAGTAGCTCAGCGAAAGTGGAGGCCATTACGGCAGTGTAAATCGGGTGCAAGGGAGGTGAGAATCGCGCCTGATGCTTTGATTCTCCAGAGCCCCTCTGTTCCTGCTGCGTGTTCCCCACTTGAAGTGATAAGCTTCTGTGACATCATAATTGCCTGCTTCAGAGAGAGGCCTACGGGCCCAATCCTGCTGATACGGATGTGAGTGAGTGACTTGTGTGAATTCCATGGGACTCCCTCACGTGCGTAAAGTCACCCATGTGCCTAAGTGCTTGCAGCATTGGACTCCTTGGGCAGATCCTTGCAGGGTGTAAATCAGTGTAGCTCCAGTAAAGTTAGTCAAGCAAGGCCCATTTATTGCTGCTGAGGTTCTGGCCGTGTAGGATTTCTGATGGGGTCCGTAGGAGTAGGCAGACAGACTAGATTAAGAGTTGGGAACCAAGGCTCTCGTTTTCATGTGGGTGTCTGTGGAGAGAAACAAAATATCTGATACATACGCAAGAGCATTTGTATAAAGGTTCCTCATGAGATGCCAAGAGCTTATCCCAATGCACCCAGGCAGTGTTCTGCCCTGTTCTGCCTAGTAGTTGTGAAAGATGTTTGCATCTCATTCATTGGAGAACGCAGACAATAATTACACACAAAGAGAGAAAAATGCCCTCAGCTGGTGTGGGGGCGGGATCAAGAGTTTTGACCATTATGTACCTAACAACTTTTTTACACCAGTAACAAACCCTGAGCCTCTGGGGTCTCTGCTGAGAGCCTGGATTTCCTCCAAGAGCTGCTGCATGTTTGCAGTGCTGAGCTTTGGGCACCAGCAGCCACTCGATTGCTAATGGACAGCCCCAAATACTACTGGATCACACCAGTGCAACAGGTCCCTTTGGGCCTGGTGATGGGGAGTTGGGTGCTGCCCCCAAGATGTGGGAGGCTGGGGGGAGGCATTGCAGAGCAAGCTCATCCTACACTCATCTCCGGAGTGGTGGCTTCTGTCCCGCAGGGCTGGTTGGGGGCCGCTCCCTACTCCAGAGCGGCCAGGCGAACCCAGAGTGGCTCTGTGTCCCTGGGGACCAGGGGCCAGGTTGCAACCCCCAAAGCGAGGAGCCAAGCCTAGCCACTCCTATAGGGTAACCAGCTAGTAAATGTGAAAAATTGGGACAGGGGGTGAGGGGCGGGTGATAGGTGCTTATATAAGACAAAGCCCTGAATATCGGGACTGTCCCTGTAAAATCAGGACATCTGATCACCCTACACCCCTATGAGACAGGAGCTGTTGTAACCGGGACAGGGTGGGGGGGTTGTGGGTCAAAGCAGGACAGTCTTGTGACCTCCTCTGGTGCCCTGTCTCGACCCATCGTTTGGGAAACTTTCCATTAGAGAATTTATGTACAGCATAGATGTTTTTCTAGTTCAAATCGGAATTAATTTGGGGAAGTTCTCTAGCCTGTGTAATGAAGGAGGTCAGAGTCCAATGGATCTAGGAATCTATGCAATAACGAATCTATGAAATAATTAAGTTGGCCAAAGGTCTGTCAGGGTGATAGCCAACAAAGAATGCATCCACTCTTGGAAGAAGTTGAGGGTACCATGGCAGCTCATACATATGAGCCAAATGAACCTTTTTAATGAGTGATGCCTAATGAGATTAGACAGAGGGACTGCAAATGCCACCTACCCCATCAGTCCATAGCACTAAAGCGTTACATGCAGCATTTGTAAGATCAGGTATCACAAACCAGAGGGTGAGTGAGAATGGATTTCAAGAATCCATGACGTTGTGTGGAAACATGCATCTAACCAGAGCTGTATACCATTCACCCTCCCATGGCTGGGCTGAATGGCTTTTCTATTATACACTGCAACGTCAGAAAAGGTCACTCAGAAACTGGGTAGCTTCCACAGCAGCACTGACCAGGCCTCATCTGGTTCATTTTGGGAGAGGAATAGAATCATAGAATATCACAGGGTTGGAAGGGACCTCAGGAGGTCATCTAGTCCAACCCCCTGCTCAAAGCAGGACCAATCCCCAATTTTTGCCCCAGATCCCCCTAAATGGCCCCCTCAAGGATTGAACTCACAACCCTGGGTTTAAGCAGGCCAATGCGCAAACCACTGAGCTATCCCTCCACTCCCCCTATAATAATAGGAAATGTTATTAGTAACTGGATCTCCTAAACCAGACCTTCTGTGATTGGCTTCTAAGAAGCAACTGAAGAAAGCTGTCAGTGCACAATATGTCATCTGACATAAATGTTGCATAGGACAAAGAATTTGGAAAAGAGACTTCCCTGGAGACCAAAAATGAGTCCTAGATTCCATGTGCCACAGTTAAATTCTGGAAAAGACAAAAGGGGTGCAGACACATAGATCAGTTGCATGTGGCAGAGCTACTAGCTAACTCCAAACAACCTGTTACAGCAACTGTTTTCATAGAATCATAGAATCTCAGGGTTGGAAGGGACCCCAGGAGGTCATCTAGTCCAACCCCCTGCTCAAAGCAGGACCAACCCCAACTAAATCATCCCAGCCAGGGCTTTGTCAAGCCTGACCTTAAAAACCTCTAAGGAGATTCCACCACTTCCCTAGGTAACCCATTCCAGTGCTTCACCACCCTACTAGTGAAAAAGATTTTCCTAATATCCAACCTAAACCTCCCCCTCTGCAACTTGAGACCATTACTCCTTGTTTTATCACCCCTGGCTATTCTATCTGCTGACCTACAATGGAGAAAGCCAGGGATGACTTCCAGTTCTCCCTTGCTTGAGGGGGGTGACCAAGAACTAAATACAACTGCCCCCAAGGTGACTCACCATCAGAGGAGTGAAGTTCTGGAACAGCCTTCCAAGGGAAGCAGTGGGGGCAAAAGACCTATCTGGCTTCAAGACTAAGCTAGATACGTTTATGGAGGGAATGGTTTGATGGGATAACATGATCTTAGTCAAAGGTCAATTAATTGCCATCAGTGGTAAATAGGACCAATGGTCAATGATGGGATGTTAGAAGTTACTACAGAGAACTTTTTCCTGGGTGTCTGGCTGGTGAGTCTTGCCCACATGCTTGGTGTTCAGCTGATCACCATATTTGGGGTCGGGAAGGAATTTTCCTCCAGGGTAGATTGGCAGAGGCCCTGGAGGTTTTTTGCCTTCCTCTGCAGCATGGGGCATGGGTCACTTACTGGAGGATTCTCTGCATCTTGAAGTCTTTAAACCATGATTTGAGGACTTCAATAGCTGAGACATAGGTGAGAGGATTATTCCAGGAGTGGGTGGGTGAGATTCTGTGGCCTGCATTGTGCAGGAGGTCAGACTAGATGATCATAATGGTCCCTTCTGACCTTAAAGTCTATGAGTCTATGAGTCTATGACTCCAGATAGCACCCTTCCATAGGGTCAAGAATTTGTCCCTTAGCAATCAGGGCCTGATCCTGCATCATTAAAGTCAGTGGGAGTTTTCCCATTGAGTTCCATGTGAGCAGATTGGATCCCTAGTGAAAGATCTGTCCACTTGTCATAAAGATGATTCTAAATGCTGTACTCATAGTGCTGTTTGCATTCAGTGCAGCATTAGACTTACAGGTATGTGATGTGATGCTACTAAAGCACAGAGAAGAAGGATGGCCCATTGCTTGGGGCAACAGTCTGGGACTTGGGTGACCTTGGCTCAATTCTTTGGTCTTACACAGACCCCCCGGCTGGCCTTTGGGTAAGTCACTTAGCTTCTCTGTGCCTTGGTTCCTCATCTGTACAATGTGGTAATAGTACTGGCCACCTTGCCGGGGTGTTGTGAGGATAAACACATTTGGAGGCACTCAGTGGCTGTGGTGATCAAGTCCATATCAGCATCTGTTGTAGACAGACAGCATTATCCATTGCTTAGGTCTGATTGATCGTCAAAATGCAAATCGAGACAGCAGGTGCCTTGGTGCTTTCTCTGTACTGCCTCTTATGTCTGGCACAAACTTCCCCCCAAAATGTGGAAAGCCAACACCTTATCCTGCATAAGGCTCACTTCTTCTGTGATGCCTGGAGTAGCCTGCCAGCTGACAGTAGCTACCCAGATGGTGAGCTAAAGTGGCACACAGCTAGTCTACATGAAAACACACCTGTGTTATTATAGCCTCATCCTCTCTCTCCCCGATCCAGCTGCTGAGGTCCAACCATTTGCACCGGCTGCTGCATCTTGTCCTTATTCTAGATTCTAAATTCTTTACAGCAGGGATTGTCTTTGCCTACATGTCTGCACAGTTCCCAATGCGATGGGACCCTGACCTCGCTGCTACGGCAAAATCTAAAGGAATAACAATAATGATTAGACAAGTCCCAAAAGGCTTGAGAAAGATGAAGGGGTCTTTTATTCTGAAGCTAGCAATAACAATCACTAATACATAGCAAGGGCCTCTTTGTAGGACTCCACTCCGATCTATGCATGATAGAACAATTCCTTCTCATGCCCCATGTTCTTGGTCCTCCGGAGTTGCAGCAACACTGCAGCTCTGGATATTGTCTGGAGTAAAAGGCTGGTGCATATTGCAGCTTTTAGAACATTGTCAGTCCTGTGATGAGCAGAAACGCCTGCTCCGAAAGTCGAGTACATGGAAATAAGATTCCCCAAGTAACTGAAGAAGCACTTTTCACCAGGCTTGAGAAAAGGGAAGGAATGCCACACCCACGCGAGCGCCCTTCAGCCAGCCTAGCTACCCGGAGCTTGATCAAAGTCGTGTTAAAAAGTGTTAAAGCCAGGGCCAGTGCAAGGAAGTTTCGCGCCCTAGGTGAAACTTCCTTGCACCAGCCCTGCGCCCCCTCCAGCTAACGCCACCCCCCCCCACGGCAGCTAGCTGCCCCCCTACTCCTCCCCCCCCCCCGCAGCAGCGACTTGGCTCCCCTGCCCACCTGGCGGCCACGCCGGCCAGCCATCCACCCGCGGAAGCTCACTTCCGCCAGCGACAGCAGCTCCTGGGAAGCTGCGTTCTCGCAGCATTTCGACGGCCGCTTTTATTGCCACCGAATCTCCGCCAGGAGTCGCCGCCCCCCAAATCCTGGCGCCCTAGGTGACCACCTAGGGTCGCCTAGTGGGAGCGCTGGTCCTGGTTAAAGCCCCATGTGCTAAAACAGATTCCTTTTAAGGGATATGTGCTATGAAGGAAGATCAGTTTGAAACTCAAGCCAATAGAATCCTTTTGTGAGTAATTGGAGGAGAAGCCGGCTGCAGTGAGTTTTTTCTGTTTCTGTTTTTTTCTTACAGGCTGTTAGCTATGAAACGATAGTGCCTGGCATAACATACACTGGAACGTGTTGGGACGTGCTGCCATGAACCTCACAGCTGCCGCCTGCTTTCAGCCGCAGCATCCAACCCTGTTTCAAAGCTCTTTCCTTTTCTGCAGACGGAATTGCTTAGGCAAAGAGGATATCGAGGGGGAAACGCTCTCCGTTTTCCTTATTTCAGCGTAGCTGGGAGACTGATGCCTAACAATTAAAAAGCTGCTTTTTATTGTAATGTTTCCGTAAAAGTACGTGATGCTGCTCCGCAGACAAGGGCAAGGGTGACGCTAGGGAGTTGAATCTGAGGCTAAAGTGGGACCTTAAAACGGGGTCTCCTTGTCGTTTCTAGTCTCGGGTCAGTCTTCAAGGGCAGTTAACATCCCCCAAACATACCTCTGTCAGCCTGACTGCAAGGCATTTGTCAGTCTCTTGGCTGAGGAGGGCTTCGGCACAGAGGCTGACTCGGCTGTCACTGTTTAATGAAAGCAGACAATTTTTTTTTCTTCTATGATTTTAGGAATAATTTTCTTCGGCACCCCTAGAGAGGATAAATTTCACAACACGTGGAAACTTGCTGATTACATAGGTGTAAATCAAATGCAGCACCGACCTCACTGTTATTTCTTATTACTGGTATAAAGGCAACACCGAGAGGCCCCTCCGGAGATCACGGCCCCATGGTGCTGGGTACTGTACATGCATATAGTGAGAGACAGTCCCCGCCTGAAAGCACTTCCAGTCTGGCTAGACAAGACAAAGGGTGCTCGGGGCAAGAGAGGCCCAGAAAGGGGAAGCATCTCCCTCAGGGTAAGTAGCAGGACTGGGACTAGAATCCAAGTTGTCAGTCCAGGTCCCTCTCCACTGGCCATGCAGTCTCCTTCATCCACTAAAATCGTCAAAGATGCGTCAAAATGTCTGACTGAAGTTCAGGGAACTGGCAGACATTTAAGCAAAGCTTCCCACGCTCCTGGCCACGTGCTAAGGGTCCATTGCTCGCACTTAGAGCTCGATAGGAATGTCTCAACAAAACCTCTTTTCATCAGAAAATGCAAATTCGGCAACACTGATTACCTACTTATAGAAAAGTGTCAATTTTTGACAAAAATGGTGTTGGGGAGGCAGCTCAGGGCCAAGATGGAATTTACGGTAAGACAGACCGAGATCTATTCCAGGGTAGCCAACATGGCAGTGGTGAGGACAATCCCATGGCATGTGGGTGAGCAAGGGCATGTCTACAAGTCAGCTGCAGCAGCAGCTCAGCTACGCCACTGCAGTGCCCTAGTGTAGACGTCTCCTACATCCAAGGAAGTGCTTTTTCCATCAGTGTAGTTCATCCACCTTGCTGGAAGAATCCCACCTCTCAGAAAGGTGGAATTCTTCCATCAGCCTGGCCCTGTCAATGCCAGGGGTTAGGCTGAAATGTTTCACAGCCCTGAGTGACGTAGCTGGGTTGGTCTAATTTTTAAGTGTAGGCCAGGCCTTAAGGTACAAGTCCTTGTCTCCCCCAGATCATGTGAGTGCCTTCACCGCCAGGTTATTGGCTCTATTCTAATGGAGGGGGTGGTCTCTCTCTCCGTTTTTCCCCAAAAAAGCTTAGAAAGGTTTTGGTTTTGTTCCACACCGGAATGAAAACAAATTCCAAACTCTCGATATTTTTTGTGGAACAGAATTCTCATTTTCTGGCCAGCCCTTCCTACTCTTGTTAGTACAGACCAGAATATCATTTTGCACACTTAGCCCTTGCTCCTTCTTCCTGAATTCTTTGTAACCATTTGCAAAATAAGTCACACAAAGGGCGTGGCTACACTTGCAGATGTAGAGCGCTGTGAGTTAAACCAGCCTTCGGAGAGTGCAGTAGGGAAAGCGCTGCAGTCTGTCCACACTGACAGCTGCAAGTTCACTGGCATGGCCACATTTGCGGCACTTGCAGCGGCCACAGAGAGCAGTGCATTGTGGTAGCTATCCCAGCATGCAAGTGGCTGCAACGTGCTTTTCAAATGCAGGGGGTGGGGTGGAGTGTGACAGGGAGTGTGTTGTGTGTATGTGGGGGGAGAGAGAGTGGGTTTTGGGGGGGCTGAAAGCATGTCAGCATGCTGTCTTGTAAGTTAAGACATCCCCCCACCTCTCAAACAGAATTCCTCAGTAATGGTTGCTTTGTCCCAGAGCAGATAAGCATGCCTGCTGTCAGAAATGGAGCTCCTGTAGCCGATTCCAAAACAATGACAAGAGTGGCCACTTGACTTCAGGAGATTATGGGACGTTTCCGGAGGCCGATCACAGCGCAGTAATGCAACACCTCGTTCACACTGATGCTGGGGCGTTTCAGCCGAGACCCACCAAGCGTTATACTTCTCGTGGAGATGGATTACCAGGAGCGCTCCAGCTGCAGAGTCCAGGAGCTCTAAGTGCCCTGCCAGTGTGGATGGGTTGTGAGTTAGAGTGCCCGGGGCTGCTTTAATGCGCTCTAACTCGCAAGTGTAGCCATGCCCTAAGGGGATCATAGGAGTCAAGAACTTAATCTGGACAGTTTGCTACTACGGTGTAAAAAAGGCACAAAGCAAGCTGGTGCCCCCAGGACTTACTGCCCCCATTCTGACTGCATTGTGTCTCCCTAGTATAGATTCCATTTAACAGTGAGAGTAATTGACCACTGAAACTATTTACCAAGGATCACGGTGAATTCTCGATCACTGACCATTTTAAAATCAAAACTGGGCATTTTTCTAAAAGACCTGCTCCAGCAATTATTGTGGGGGCAGGTCTCTGGCCTGTGCTATATACAGAAGATCAGACTAGATGATCACAATGGTCCCGTCTGGCCTTGGAATCTCAGAATTTCTGACTTTGCTTGCTGCAAGCTCTCAGACAGTTGACCTTGCTTGGCATGAATTTTTGGGGAAGTAAATTTCAGCAGCACCTGCATGTGTATTCACTAAAAACAGATTGTAAATTCACACCTGGGAATACTTAAGCTAGCAGTGCACGGCCCCGGTGTGGTGGCATGTGCCTGTTATCCCAGCTGCTTGGAAGGCTGCGGTTGGCGGACTGCTCAGGAGTTCTAGGCTGCTGTGCGCTATGTCAATCAGGTGTCTGGTGCTACTTGGCCAGTGGGTAGTTGAAGGACTGGCTAGAACAATATATCTGACGTGTTGTGATCGGCGCTCTGTCTCTGAGGGCTGATAGACCAATTGGTGACAGAAGTGCATGTATGCTTAACCAAGCAGGGGCCAAAGGCGTTAGTATGGGACTTATCTGACCTGAAGAAGAGCTCTGTGTAAGCTCCAAAGCTTTTCTTGCTCACCAACTGAAGTTGGTCCTATAAGATATATTTCCTCACCTACTTTGTCTGTCCAAACAAAACAAGACAGCTCAATATCAAAGACTGAGTGATCACAGATAGCCATTTGTCATCTATCCATACTGTTTAAAAGTGCCATGTTGGAAAGAAAAATAACTCACCATATATACAGCACTTTCTAAATATAGATCAACTACTCCTCATAACAGCCATGTGAGGTAGGTGAGGTAGGTAAGTAATATGATCCTCGTATTATAGGTGGAAACCAGAGAGGCAGAGGTTAAGCGACAATCCTATGAAAAGTGTGGCTCTCCAGGAAATGCCATATCTTTTCTTTTGCATTTGCTAATAATGCTATTTTTGCTTTGAACATGAACCTCCCCGCCGTCCAAAAAACAACAACCCACCACTTTCAATACACCCTGGTAACAACTGGAGTGTAGGCTTATCCAGTATGGGTCATCCTTCAGGTGGCGTAAATCAGCGTAGATTTGTTGACTTGAATAGAGTTATGCAATTTACACCAGTTGAGCATTTAACTCTAATTTTAGCTAATTGTCTCTCATACTCAATCTTACCTTTATCCTCCCTTCCTGAGTTGCCGAAACGCTTAGATTAGCAACTATAGCTCATCTCTGGGCAATAAAAAATCTGCCTGTAATAACAGAATGAGTTGGGAATTTTCTGACAATTTTTTTTCATCTGAAAAGATCAATTCATCTAAACTGAAACTTTTGCGAAACAATGTCAGGTTTGATGAAATACTCATCTCAAAACGTTTTTGGTTAAAAAAACTTTCAGATTGTCAACCCAGAAAGGTTTTTCTTTTTTTTAGGTGGGGGGGGGGCAGAGGGGGGAAGTTGACTTTTTGTTTGAAATTTTAATACATTTTCAAAAAGGTGGACGGGTTGAAATCAAACCAAAACATGTTTAAATTAAAGAAACAAAAGTTTCTGATTTTCCTGAACCAGGATTTTTAGTTCACAAAAAAATTCAGAATGGGAAACCCGTTTCTCATCTGGGCCTGTCCAATATAAGATACAGGATTGATACTGGAGCAGCTCAGAAGGGAAATCACTCAACAGAGTTTCTGTCACCCAGCCTGGGAATATTACCGCAAAGGGCCAGAAGTGAAGTGGTACAATTACATCACCCTTTTCTAATAAGGCTTTCATGGTCACAATTAGTTGGCTGGCAGGTAATGTTGCCTTTGAATTTTGAGACACATTTTCATATATTCAAGAATGAAAAGAAAATAAATGAGTGTAAAATTGTACTGATTTGTGTGTAGTCCATCAAAGAATGGTTCTTAAAAACGGCTGCAATTGAATATAGGCACAGCCCTTTGCAGCAGTAATTACAACTAATATTGGACACAAAAAGATCCTGCAAAGATAGCGCTGATCCCATCTGGAGTGTTATTTCTTTGTCGTGGATTTAAAGTGCTCTTTAAATGTTGCCGGCAGCGGTGCCACAAGGGCACTAACAAATTATGTAGGGGCTCAATAGAACAAATTAACTTGTGGCTTCTTGCAACTCACCCTTTTCATTGTGCAAGCAACTGATTATGGCAAGGACTTTTCTGGTGACAGTAAATAAATGGGATCACAGTGTCACAGGGCTAAGCCTAATGGACATTTAAGACCTTTCTCTGAAAGTTTTGTGTGATTGTAGGAGAGTGGCTGCCCGCACTGCACACAGTGCCTCAGTTTCTCTTCTTGGATCCCCAAATAAATTCCAATCGGGATTTTTCCAGTCCAATCACAACAGTTCAGAATCTGATTTATTAAAGTTCAAAGCTAGGCACAGATGCCTTCCCTCCAGCCTTCATCTGGGTGCAGCCCAAACTCCCCTGGTCTGGTCAGAGCCCTTTCTGCCTTAGCAGGTACTCTCAGCCCTTCCTAGCTGCAGCAATCCCCCTGGTCTGAGGGTCTTCCCTCTCTGCAGTCTCACTACAGCCTCCGGAGCTCCCTAACTGCAGCCACCTTCTGCTCTTCATGGGGAATTGGCTGATCCCCTCCGGGGGTGGGCTCATTCTATAGTCAGGGCTGGCTTGGACCCAGGCCACAGGCAAGCCACCCTGTGACAGTGAGCATGTGCCCCAGGCAGAGAGCTCAGCGAAGTTTTGTTGTACGTGTTTGCTGAGGTTCTTAGTTCAAGAGCCAGCATTAAGAATAGCACTGGTATGCTGTCTCCGTGAAGAGGAAGGAGGGTCGTTCTCTGGAATCTCAGGGATCTCATTATAGAGAGAATACAGAGCATGGCATAGGGACTCTTTATTGGGAATTGAAGTCTAGGCTTTTTTTCACCCAGTAGTATCGATGGGAAGAAGCTGCTCTGGCAACTTTCCTCCCCCCTCTTCTTTCCTACAAGACACACCCTTGTGGACTAGGGGGATGATCAGGGTTTAATTTGTAATGGCTCAAGCAATTAGGTGCCAGGGCTCAAGCCATTTTTTTTACTTTCATAACTGATGCAGCAATCCAGAGGTGCTGGAGCTATGAATGGCCAGGCCCAGAGGGGCCGGGGCTATGAACGGCCAAGCTCAGAGGGGCTGGGGCTATGAACGGCCAGGCCCAGAGGGGCCGGGGCTATGAACGGCCAAGCCCAGAGGGGCTGGGGCTATGAACGGCCAGGCCCAGAGGGGCTGGAGCTATGAACGGCCAAGCCCAGAGGGGCCGGGGCTATGAACGGCCAGGCCCAGAGGGGCCGGAGCTATGAACGGCCAGGCCCAGAGGGGCTGGAGCTATGAACGGCCAGGCCCAGAGGGGCTGGGGCTGTGAACGGCCAGGCCCAGAGGGGCCGGAGCTATGAACGGCCAGGCCCAGAGGGGCTGGGGCTATGAACGGCCAGGCCCAGAGGCGCCGGGGCTATGAACGGCCAAGCCCAGAGGGGCTGGGGCTATGAACGGCCAGGCCCAGAGGGGCTGGAGCTATGAACGGCCAGGCCCAGAGGCGCCGGGGCTATGAACGGCCAAGCCCAGAGGGGCTGGGGCTATGAACGGCCAGGCCCAGAGGGGCAGGAGCTATGAACGGCCAGGCCCAGAGGCGCCGGGGCTATGAACGGCCAAGCCCAGAGGGGCTGGGGCTATGAACGGCCAGGCCCAGAGGGGCCGGGGCTATGAACGGCCAGGCCCAGAGGGGCCGGGGCTATGAACAGCCAGGCCCAGAGGGGCCGGGGCTATGAACGGCCAGGCCCAGAGGGGCCCGGGCTATGAACGGCCAAGCCCAGAGGGGCTGGAGCTATGAACGGACAGGCCCAGAGGGGCTGGGGCTATGAACGGCCAGGCCCAGAGGGGCTGGAGCTATGAACAGCCAGGCCCAGAGGGGCCCGGGCTATGAACGGCCAAGCCCAGAGGCGCTGGAGCTATGAACGGCCAGGCCCAGAGGGGCTGGAGCTGTGAACGGCCAGGCCCAGAGGGGCCGGGGCTATGAACGGCCAGGCCCAGAGGGGCTGGAGCTATGAACGGCCAGGCCCAGAGGGGCCGGGGCTATGAACGGCCAAGCCCAGAGGGGCTGGGGCTATGAACGGCCAAGCCCAGAGGGGCTGGGGCTATGAACGGCCAGGCCCAGAGGGGCCGGGGCTATGAACGGCCAAGCCCAGAGGGGCCGGGGCTATGAACGGCCAGGCCCAGAGGGCCCGGGGCTATGAACGGCCAGGCCCAGAGGGGCCGGAGCTATGAACGGCCAAGCCCAGAGGGGCTGGAGCTATGAACGGCCAGGCCCAGAGGCGCCGGAGCTATGAACGGTCAGGCCCAGAGGGGCCGGGGCTATGAACGGCCAAGCCCAGAGGGGCCGGGGCTATGAACGGCCAGGCCCAGAGGGGCCGGAGCTATGAACGGCCAGGCCCAGAGGGGCCGGAGCTATGAACGGCCAGGCCCAGAGGGGCCGGGGCTATGAACGGCCCAGCCCAGAGGCGCCGGGGCTATGAACGGCCAGGCCCAGAGGGGCTGGAGCTATGAACGGCCAGGCCCAGAGGGGCTGGAGCTATGAACGGCCAGGCCCAGAGGGGCTGGAGCTATGAACGCCCAGGCCCAGAGGGGCCGGGGCTATGAACGGCCAGGCCCAGAGGCGCTGGAGCTATGAACGGCCAGGCCCAGAGGGGCTGGGGCTATGAACGGCCAGGCCCAGAGGGGCCGGGGCTATGAACGGCCAAGCCCAGAGGGGTTGGAGCTATGAACGGCCAGGCCCAGAGGGGCCAGGGCTATGAACGGCCAGGCCCAGAGGGGCCGGGGCTATGAACGGCCAGGCCCAGAGGGGTTGGAGCTATGAACGGCCAAGCCCAGAGGGGCCGGGGCTATGAACGGCCCAGCCCAGAGGGGCCGGAGCTATGAACGGTCAGGCCCAGAGGGGCCGGGGCTATGAACGGCCCAGCCCAGAGGGGCCGGGGCTATGAACGGCCAGGCCCAGAGGGGCCAGAGCTATGAACGGCCAGGCCCAGAGGGGCCGGAGCTATGAACGGCCAAGCCCAGAGGGGCCGGGGCTATGAACGGCCAGGCCCAGAAGGGCCGGAGCTATGAACGGCCAGGCCCAGAGGGGCCGGGGCTATGAACGGCCAAGCCCAGAGGGGCCGGGGCTATGAACGGCCAGGCCCAGAGGGGCCGGGGCTATGAACGGCCAGGCCCAGAGGTGCTGGAACTATGAACGGCCAGGCCCAGAGGGGCTGGAGCTATGAACGGCCCAGCCCAGAGGCGCCGGGGCTGTGAATGGCCAGGCCCAGAGGGGCTGGAGCTATGAACGGCCAAGCCCAGAGGGGCTGGAGCTATGAACGGCCAGGCCCAGAGGCGCTGGAGCTATGAACGGCCAAGCCCAGAGGGGTTGGAGCTATGAACGGCCAGGCCCAGAGGGGCCGGAGCTATGAACGGCCAGGCCCAGAGGGGTTGGAGCTATGAACTGCCAGGCCCAGAGGGGCCGGGGCTATGAACGGCCAGGCCCAGAGGGGCCGGGGCTATGAACGGCCAGGCCCAGAGGGGCCGGGGCTATGAACGGCCAGGCCCAGAGGGGCTGGAGCTATGAACGGCCAGGCCCAGAGGGGCTGGAGCTATGAACGGCCAAGCCCAGAGGGGCTGGGGCTATGAACGGCCAAGCCCAGAGGGGCCGGGGCTATGAACGACCAAGCCCAGAGGGGCTGGAGCTATGAACGGCCAGGCCCAGAGGGGCCGGGGCTATGAACGGCCAAGCCCAGGGGGGCCGGGGCTATGAACGGCCAAGCCCAGAGGGGCCGGGGCTATGAACGGCCAAGCCCAGATGGGCCGGGGCTATGAATGGCCAAGCCCAGAGGGGTTGGAGCTATGAACGGCCAGGCCCAGAGGGGCCGGGGCTATGAACGGCCAACCCCAGAGGGGCCGGGGCTATTAACAGCCAAGCCCAGAGGGGTTGGAGCTATGAACGGCCAGGCACAGAGGGGCCGGGGCTATGAATGGCCAAGCCCAGAGGGGCCGGGGCTATGAACGGCCAAGCCCAGAGGGGCCGGGGCTATGAACGGCCAAGCCCAGAGGGGCCGGGGCTATGAACGGCCAAGCCCAGAGGGGCCGGGGCTATGAACTGCCAGGCCCAGAGGTGCCGGGTCTATGAACTGTCAAGCCCAGACGGGCCATGGCTATGAATGGCCAAGCCCAGAGGTGCCGAGTGTATGAACTGCCAGGCCCAGAGGGGCCGGGGCTACGAACGGCCAAGCCCAGAGGGGCCGGGGCCACTGTTCCCTCTAAGCTGTGCACATGTGTACGTGCACACAGATTCTAAACCCCGCCCACACATGGAAACATTTGTCTCGCGTCCCGACTGTACATCGGTCAGGATGCCCTTTGCCCGCTCTAAAAGCACTTGGGACGGGGTGGCGGCTGAGCCCCGTGTCCCACTGGGACAGGGCAAGGGCTCCGTGCCCGTGTCCCGCTGGGGGGTGGGAGGGGGTGAGGGCTCTGTGCCCGTGTCCTGCAGGGGTGGGGAGGCGCGCGACAGCTCCGTGCCCGTGTCCCGCTGGGTGTGGGGGGGCGGCGTGCGAGGGCTGTAGATCTGTGAGTAGAAATGTATACTGAGTGTCTATCGATTTGTTTCCCACATCATCACAGTATCTGAATTCCTCACAGAATTCCTATGAGTAGGCGTGTAATATCACCCCCTCCCCATTTTACAGGAGAAGAATTGAGTCACAAAGAGAGTTTATATCATTAATGTAAAACCTGTTGAAGTCAATGGAAAGCCTCCCATTGGCTTCAATAGGGTTTGGATCAATCTAAGGTACTTGACCAGTGAAACATAGGAGGTCTCTGGCAGTTCCAGAAAGTGAAGCGAGGTCCCCTAGTCCCAATCCAGTGTCTTCATTACAAGGCCATTCTTCCTTTGTCCTCGTAAGGTATATCTATATAGTCTGGTCACCCACATAACATTGTTGGTGACATCTTTTTTGGTAATTACTGTATCTTACTGATATTCAGTGACTCTTTAAAGGTGGCCAAAGGATGCATTGAAACAGGTCCCTTGCTAGATTATGCTAACATCTAGAAAGAAATGTAACTGCAACTCTGTATTTAGGCAGTGAGTCTTGTAATAGACAATATCAGCACAAGTCAGCAAACAAGGGAAACCAACATAACTAAATATGCAGTGTATGTAATGGTGTGAGAAGTGAACAACCACCGGAAGATACATAACAAACGGTCTGATTCAACTCCCACTAAAGTAATTGGGAACCTTTTAATGATTTCAGTTTGAGCTAGATCAGACCCCTAGATGGGTGAGCAACAGAGTAAGCACAACAATTGAAATTCTACATCGGAGCCAGGCCAAAATATCATTTACGGGAGACTTTTGACATTGTTCGCCCGCCATCTATCAACACAGCCAGATTCTACTAGCTGGCAAGGGAGGGAAAGGGAAAGGAGGGGAATGAATCGTACCCCTGCCCGCCAGCGTTTCATGAATGTTGATCATGTCAGGACGGTTGGGACCCACACATCTCCTTGTATAAGCATTTTACTCACTTGGGCACATTTGCCTCATGGAGCACAAATTTGAACTCTGCTTCAAACATTTGCACAGAAGAAATTTTTTGCGCACACGGCCTGTCAAAAATTAGAGGGAACATTGGCCAGGGCTATGAACTGCCAAGCCGAGAGGGGCCGGGGCTATGAACAGTCAAGCCTAGAGGGTCTGGGGCTATGAATGGCCAAGCCTAGAGGGTCTGGGGCTATGAACAGCCAAGCCTAGAGGGGCTGGGGCTATGAACAGCCAAGCCCAGAGGGGCTGGGGCTATGAACAGCCAAGCCCAGAGGGTCTGGGGCTATGAACGGCCAAGCCCAGAGGGGCTGGGGCTATGAACGGCCAAGCCTAGAGGGGCTGGGGCTATGAACAGCCAAGCCTAGAGGGGCTGGGGCTATGAACAGCCAAGCCTAGAGGGTCTGGGGCTATGAACGGCCAAGCCCAGAGGGCCTAGGGCTTTGAACAGCCAAGCCCAGAGGTGCTCAGCCCTGGGAAGCCCTGGCACAAATTAAGCATTGGACTTGATCGTACACTCACTGAATTCAATGACAAAGCTCCCATTGACATTAAGGATTCAATATCAGAGTCCAAAGTGGTCCCTGTGTAGGGGCCTATCCTCCAGGTTGGGTAACTTTGCTCTTCTGTGTTTGGGTGCTTTTGATTTTGCTCTGGTGCTTGAAATGTTTGGGGAAAACCAACTGGCTTGGGTCCCAAATGTCAATAATATTACACCGGCAATCCTTCAGATTCTAAATATGTGTTTCTTTGCTATTCCTTACTCTGTTGCTGAGATTATAAAGGGAATAAATGGAACCCCCATGACCCAAAATAATCCACTTCTGCTAAATGTATGGCCTTGCATTATATTTACTCTGATGGAACAGGGGAAGTGACATCAGAGAGCAAAGGAAGCTCCAGTGAATAGAACTGGGGCACTATAGCACAAAAAGGGTGTGTGTACATGCCTGCTGCTAAAACCTGCTGATTGGCTTCTCCACTAGGTGCAACCTCTTTGATCTGAGTTAGAATCATAGAATCATAGAATCTCAGGGTTGGAAGGGACCTCAGGAGGTCATCTAGTCCACCCCCCTGCTCAAAGCAGGACCAACCCCAACTAAATCATCCCAGCCAGGGCTTTGTCAAGCCTGACTTTAAAAACCTCTAAGGAAGGAGATTCCACCACCTCCCTAGGTAACCCATTCCAGTGCTTCACCACCCTACTAGTGAAAAAGTTTTTCCTAATATCCAACCTAAACCTCCCCCTCTGCAACTTGAGACCATTACTCCTTGTTCTGTCATCTTCTACCACTGAGAACAGTCTAGATCCAGCCTCTTTGGAACTCCGTTTCAGGTAGTTGAAAGCAGCTATCAAATCCCCCCTCATTCTTCTCTTCTGCAAGCTAAACAATCCCAGTTCCCTCAGCCTCTCCTCATAAGTCCTGTGCTCCATCCCCCTAATCATTTTTGTTGCCCTCCGCTGGACTCTTTCCAATTTATCCACATCCTTCTTGTAGTGTGGGGCCCAAAACTGGACACAGTACTCCAAATGAGGCCTCACCAGTGCCGAATAGAGGGGAATGATCACATGTCCCTCGATCTGCTGGAAATGCCCCTACTTATACAGCCCAAAATGCCATTAGCCTTCTTGGCTTCTTTCTTGCTTTCTTATTCTCCAAACAATTACTAAGCCACACGAATAATTATTTTCAAATTCCAGGGTATTTTAGACTCTGTGAGTAGCACCTCAAGGAAGGGAGTTGAGACACCGCCTTGGGGTAGAAAAGACTGGCATTCAGTTCTCACCTCTTCCACAGACTCCCTGGGCAAGCCCTTGAATGTCTCTGTCACTTGGTTGATGGTATTAGTCTTCCTGTCTATTCAGCCTGTAAACTCTTCAGAGCCGTGCCTGTCTCTTACTATGTGTCTGAATAGCACCTGACATGATAGGGTCATGATCTTAGTAGGGGCACTTCATAGAATCACAGGGTTGGAAGGGACCTTAGGAGGTCATCTAGTCCAACCCCCTCCTCAAAGCAGGACCAATCCCCAATTTTTGCCCCAGGTCCCTAAATGGCCCCCTCAAAGACTGAACTCACAACCCTGGGTTTAGCAGGTCAATGCTCAAACCACTGAGCTATCCCTCTCCCCCCCGGTTCAGATGATAATAAGAAAGAGGTTTTTATTTCATTTTTATATTGTAGGTGCCCTTGCAAAGTAGTCATACATTGTTTACCCTCCTAAAGTATCACACTAAATGTAGACAGCATTTGGTAAACTGGAATGTCTATTAAACGGCATTCAATCTAATTGCGAAGCTGCTACTAAAAAACTTTGCTGTGTTAGCCGTACTGCTTTTCTTAGCACAGCTAAAATCAAGTAAGCATTCAGTGTTCAGCTCCTCCCATGACCTTGCAGAAGCAGCTCATTTAGAATATGAGAAATAGGTCAGGCTAGTTTTTCTGTGCTAGATGATCAATAATTCACCAACAGCTATTGTGAAATCTCTGTTAAAGAACAGGCCACATCCTTCTTCTGCTGGAGCTGGGGGAGTGCTGGCTGAACATTGGCAGTGAGGCTAATCAAAGAGAACATTTTGCTTTACACTGGTATGCTCATAGCTGTGGTTTGCACAAACCTGCATCCATTTCTGAATGTTAAGGAATCCGGGGATGGGCATGGGGCTTTTTTAAAATTAAGAAATGGTGCTTGCTCTGAACGCAGCATCCCTTGGGGGCAGAGACTGCATTGCAGGGAATCTAAGAACAAACACCTCACTCTTTTCAGGGAATGCGGCTCGGCCCGGTAGCTTCTCACAGTATTACCTAGCTACAGCATTGCAGGGCCCTTACCCACACAGTGTGGTACCTGACACCATTGCTTTCAGTTGGCCTAGCCATGGCATAGGGTACTCCTCTCAGGGAATAAGGGGATCGCTGTCTGGCCACACGTGACTAGATATTTGGGGTGTGCTTCTTTATGCAATGCGCAGCCCTCATCCTGCAAACACCCAGGGCCATATTGGGCTACCTACCCTTACCCACAGTGAGGTCCTATTGATGAAAAAGGAAGCCCACAAAACATGGAATAATGGACTAATTACTAAGGAGTAGAACAACAGGGGGGATTGCTTAGTGGTTTGAGCATTGGCCTGCTAAACCCAGGGTTGTGAGTTCAATCCTTGATGGGGCCATTTAGGGATGTGGGGCAAAAATTGGGGATTGGTCCTGCTTTGAGCAGGGGGTTGGACTAGATGACCTCCTAAAGTCCCTTCCAACCCTGATATTCTATGAGTCTGTGAACAGAATAGCCGAAGCATGTAGGGACAAAATCAGAAAGGCTGAGGCACAAAATGGGTTACACCTGGCAAGGGACATACAAGGCCATAAGAGGAAGTTCTTGAAATACATTAAGAGAAAGATGAAGGACAATGTAGGTCCTTTACACGTAGCACGGAAAGACAGCTGAGAACTGATGACCTGAGGTCGCTTCCAGCCTTAAATTTCTGTGATTCTATAATTGCAGCGGAGCTGCCCAAGGAGGAAGGGGCTACTCAGTGTGAGGGGAGGGTCTCCTGGTCTGACTCTAATTTGTATTGTGTGTCCTTTACTCTCAGGGCCAGATCCTCAGCTGGTGTAAATTGTCATGGCCCCACTGGCTCTAGTGGAGCTAGGACAGTTGCCTCTTCATCCATCTTCCCCTCTTCATCCTTCCCTGCCCCCCATTCTCACTTTCTTCCTTTCACCACCTCGATTCTCTCCCTGCCCATCTGAGCCTGAGCCTGTGGGTCTCTCCCCATGTGGCCCACTAGTCCTCTTCCGGCTCTGGGTGTGTTGTTGCTGTGGAGGGAGCAGAGCACTACTGAGGGGCGGCGATTTTCCAGTATAGCGGGAGTCCCTGCTCAGCCCCTGAGGTAGCGGATGGAGATGGAGCCATCCTAAGCAACCCGTAGCAACCGGCCTGACCTCCATGGGCTCAGAAGAAAGACTGTGCGGCTGCGCTTGGCTGGAGTGGAGGGGACAGGGACAGCTGCTCCTTGCGCAGGCAGTATGGACTGTACCTCCACCACCCAGCCTCCGGGCTGGTCCTTGACGCCTGTGAAATCCTATTGACGCTCACTGTGCTCAGCTGTAAAAGGTGACACACCCATCCAGGCAGCAGGATCCAGGCTGGAAGTTATTGTTATGGCCACAAACACCCCAGATTCACCCAGTTGACTGAGGTGGTAGAGTTACTATCTAGATTGGCCCTCAGAACACTGGCCTGGCATGTGAGGGGCTGGAAGCATAAATGCTCGCCTAGCCCTCTGTAAGCTTAGGTGGGGTTGGTCCCCCTGATTGCAGAGATGCTACCGGAGGAGAGAGGGGTGGTTGGTCTGGCCCTACATTATACAGTGTGCTCATGATGGGCTCAGTCATAAATTACCTTCCTGACTTCTCTTCACGGGCTATGACTCACATCACCTAGCTGTGTGCATGAGAGAACAACCACAACTCCTCCCGCTCCCATGCTGGTGGGTGGGGAATGGGTGGGCAAGGCTAGGTAGTGGGTGGAGCCTTGTCTACATCTCCATAATGCACTAGCTAGCACTAGCACTAGTGAGTTGGCGTGGAAGAGGAAGTCATCTGCACCAGGTATCTGACTGGGTACCCCACCCTAGATCAAAGGCTGATGGTAATATCCTATTGGGAATGCCATACAGAGACCTCGTCAGCTCACAAGGGAGCCTTCGGCCCTGAGGGTATAACCAGCAGCATGACCTTTAACAGGACAAGCCAGGATCTCTGCCATTTGTCCTGGAGACCTCTTACAACAATCCCTGTTCATAGAATCATAGAATCATAGAATCTCAGGGTTGGCAGGGACCTCAGGAGGTCATCTAGTCCAACCCCCTGCTCAAAGCAGGACCAACCCAACTAGATCATCCCAGCCAGGGCTTTGTCAAGCCTGACCTTACAAACCTCTAAGGAAGGAGGTTGTTGCAACTGTGCCTCTCATTGTGGCTGCTGTGCTGGGTGTTCGCCCTTGAGCTTCCGACGCATTCGTGCTGCTGCTGCTGGCACAATTCTTGGGTTCGACACAGTCTGTGTTTTTCAAGTGTTGTTAAAAAAGGAAAAGAAACACAAACTTCCCTGAAGATATTCCACCGGGGAAAGCTGCCGGGCAAAATGGGAGCAACGTTACTAATGGCTGCTAATTACATTAATTAAAACAAAACAGTTTTCTACGTTCAGAATCCTTCCTTTCAGACGTGCTCTTATTTCTCATCCAGTGCGGCCCAGCTAGGGCCTGCACTGTTGTTATGGACTGTGGTCTAGAGAGAGTCCCACGCCTGCTTTGAAAACGCTGACGTGGAGAGAATCCCAGGCAATCCGATCTCTAAACACAGCCAGAATGGCCAAACAAATATCGTTCCCACCTGTCTTCATTGAATACTAACATACCATCCTTGGGGCTGCCTCAGTTTTCTGACAGGTGTATGATGAAATATAGATGGGCAATCGTCTTTTCAGAGCTGGGGAGCATTGCATCTTCAGTGATGAGCCCTGTCTTTCAACAAGATGTGACTATGCAACTGAGTCAGATTTCCTTACCTCTTTTCTTCTGGCATTAAGATCTGGAGTTGCTGATGGCCTGGGAATAAGGAAATCAGGAGATTCCTACATGTGAAGATCCAGCAGGAGGAGGAATAATTCATCTGAAATATTGTGTCAATATTTAATTTAAGGGTGGGATTTTCAAAGGGGTCTAGGTGAGGTCAGGCACCCTACTCCATCATCCTTATTGAACCTCTGAAAATCACAGCCTAAATAAAGAACATAGGAACATAACAACGGCCATACTGGGTCAGACCAAAGGTCCATCTAGCCCATTATCCTGTCTTCTGACAGTGGCCAATGCCAGGTGCCCCAGAGGGAATGAACAAAACAGGGAAGCATCAAGTGATCCACCCCCTGTCGCCCATTCCCAGCTTCTGACAAACAGAGGTTAGGGACACCTTCCCTGTCTCTCCTGGCTAGTAGCTACTGATGGACCTATCCTCCATGAATTTATCTAGATCAAAGATCAAATGTCAAAAGATAAGCTGCCATTCCTATTACTAACAACCCCAGGAGAGCAATAGGCCTTGGCGACATAGTAAGTTTTAAACAGAGCTGGTCAAAAAAATGGGGGAAATGTTCTCAAAAACTTTTGCAGTAAATATCATAGAATCATAGAATCATAGAATCTCGGAGTTGGAAGGGACCTCAGGAGGTCATCTAGTCCAACCCCCTGCTCAAAGTAGGACCAACCCCAACTAGATCATCCCAGCCAGGGCTTTGTCAAGCCTGGCCTTAAAAACCTCTAAGGAAGGAGATTCCACCACCTCCCTAGGTAACCCATTCCAGTGCTTCACCACCCTACTAGTGAAAAAGTTTTTCCTAATATCCAACCTAAACCTCCCCCTCTGCAACTTGAGACCATTACTCCTTGTTCTGTCATCTTCTACCACTGAGAACAGTCTAATCCATCCTCTTTGGAACCCCCTTTTAGGTAGTTGAAAGCAGCTATCAAATCCCGCCTCACTCTTCTCTTCTGCAGGCTAAACAATCCCAGTTCCCTCAGCCTCTACTCATAAGTCATGTGCTCCAGCCCCCTAATCATTTTTGTTGCCCTCCGTTGGACTCTTTCCAATTTATCCACATCCTTCTTGTAGTGTGGGGCCCAAAACTGGACATAGTACTCCAAATGAGGCCTCACCAGTGCCGAATAGAGGGGAAGAATCACGTCCCTCGGTCTGCTGGAAATGCCCCTACTTATACAGCCCAAAATGCCGTTAGCCTTCTTGGCAACAAGGGCACACTGTTGACTCATATTCAGCTTTTCGTCCACCGTAACCCCTAGGTCCTTTTCTGCAGAACTGCTGCCCAGCCATTCGGTCCCTAGTCTGTAGCAGTGCATGGGATTCTTCAGTCCTAAGTGCAGGACTCTGCACTTGTCCTTGTTGAACCTCATCAGATTTCTTTTGGCCCAATCCTCTAATTTGTCTAGGTCCCTCTGTATCCTGTCCCTACTGTGACGGGTTGGGGCCACAGAGACCTGCTTGGTGCTGCCACCTGGTGTGCCAAGGCTGCTTCTGCCCCTGCTTCCAGGCCTTTTCCAGCTTGGGACTCCCGAATCCTGTCTGTTTTGAGCCAGATTCCACTGATCTGCTGCAAACACAGACCCAGGTCCGAACCAAGTCCACTCACCACTGTAAGGCCCCTGGAAGCGCTCTTGCCTTTGACACCCAGCTGCTCAACTCCAAGGAGGCTCAAACCCTTAATAAATCCGTTTTACCCTGTATAAAGCTTATACAGGGTAAACTCATAGATAGTTCGCTTTCTATTACAAAGATAGAAAGTTATGCACAGCTGTTTGCGTTCCCCCAGGTAACAACTCAACTCCAGGAAACTTAATAAGTAAAAAGTGATTTTAATAAGTACAGAAAATAGGATTTAAGTGATTTTAAGCAGTAACAGACAGAATAAAGTGAATTACCGAATAAAATAAAAAAAGAACACGCAGTTCTATGTCTAATCACCCTGTGTACAGATAAACCCCTCACTAGGTCCAGTAAACAGGCTATCTTCCTTCTAGCCTGGGCCCAGCAATCACTCACCCCCCTAATGTCTTTGTCCTTTGTTCAGTTCCCCTCAGGAATGTCCTTGGGGGGGTGGAGAGCTTCTTCCTTTAGCCAGCTGAAGACAAAATGGAAGGGTCTTGCAAGGGCTTTTATAGCCTCTCTTCCTCTCCCTGTGTAGGATCCAGTTGCCCTGGAGTTTTAGGATCACATGGGCAAGTCACCTGCCCATGCGCCCTAACCAGTCGCATTCCAGACCTGGCCCCAATGTGGATTGGGGTCTGCAAAGTCTTTTGTCTGTCAAGTGCTCGCATTTAACAGGCATTCTTTGCTCCAAAGATGATCCCATGCACTTACAAAGGCTATGTACAAAACCAGCAAATATAAAACCAATCTTCATAACTCCAACTACAACAATGATACATGCATACAAACAGGAGGAGTAAATTCAGTAGGTCATAACTTTCACAGAGATATGTTACATGGCACATGTAGCATAAAACATATTTTAGTTACATATATACATCTATAAGCATCTCCCCATAAAGTTTTATGGGGAACACCGTCACACCTACCCTCCAGCGTATCAACCACTCCTCCCAGTTTAGTATCATCTGCAAACTTGCTAAGGGTGCAGTCCACACCATCCTCCAGATTGTTGATGAAGATATTGAACAAAATCCCGACATCTGCTGGGAGAGCAATACAGCGGTCCACAGACAATCCAGGAAGTTTTTGGAAAGTGTAGGGGACAATTTCCTGGTGCAAGTGCTGGAGGAACCAACTAGGGGAAAAGCTCTTCTTGACCTGCTGCTCACAAACAGGGAAGAAATAGTAGAGGAAGCAATAGTGGATGGGAACCTGGGAGGCAGTGACCATGAGATGGTCGAGTTCAGGATCCTGACACAAGGAAGAAAGGAGAACAGTAGAATACAGAGCCTGGACTTCAGAAAAGCAGACTTTGACTCCCTCAGGGAACTGATGGGCAAGGTCCCCTGGGAGAATAACATGAGGGGGAAAGGAGTCGAGGAAAGCTGGCTGTATTTTAAAGAAACCTTATTGAGGTTGCAGGAACAAACCATCCCGATGTGTAGAAAGAAAAGTAAATATGGCAGGCGACCAGCTTGGCTTAACAGTGAAATCCTTGCTCGTCTTAAACACAAAAAAGCAGCTTACAAGAAGTGGAAGATTGGACAAATGACCAGGGAGGAGTATAAAAATATTGTTCAGGCATGCAGGAGTGAAATTAGGAAGGCCAAATCACACTTGGAGTTGCAGCTAGCTGGAGATGTTAGGAGTAACAAGAAGGGTTTCTTCAGGTATGTTAGCAACAAGAAGAAAGTCAAGGAACGTGTGGGCCCCTTGCTGAATGAGGGAGGGAACCTTGTGACAGAGGATGTGGAGAAAGCTAGTGTACTCAATGCTTTTTTTGCCTCTGTCTTCACAGACAAGGGCAGCTCCCAGATGGCTGCACTCCGCAGCACGGTATGGGGAGGAGGTGACCAGCCCTCTGTGGAGAAAGAAGTAGTTCGGGACTATTTAGAAAAGCTGGACGAACACAAGTCCATGGGGCCGGATGCACTGCATCCGAGGGTACTAAAGGAGTTGGCCGATGTGATTACAGAGCCATTGGCCATTATCTTTGACAAATCATGGCAATCGGGGGAGGTCCCGGATGACTGGAAAAAAGCTAATGTAGTGCCCATCTTTAAAAAAGGGAAGAAGGAAGATCCAGGGAACTACAGGCCAGTCAGTCTCACCTCAATCCCTGGAAAAATCATGGAACAGGTCCTCAAGGAATCAATTTTGAACCACTTAAAGGAGGGGAAAGTGATCAGGAACAGTCAGCATGGATTCACCAAGGGCAAGTCATGCCTGACTAACCTAATTGCCTTCTATGATGAGATAACTGGCTCTGTGGATGAGGGGAAAGCAGTGGATGTGCTATTTCTTGACTTTAGCAAAGCTTTTGATACAGTCTCGCACAGCGTTCTTGCCAGCAAGTTAAAGAAGTATGGGCTGGATGAATGGACGGTAAGGTGGATAGAAAACTGGCTGGATGGTCGTGCTCAACGGGTAGTGATCAATGGCTCCATGTCTAGTTGGCAGCCGGTATCAAGTGGCGTGCCCCAAGGGTCGGTGCTGGGGCCGGTTTTGTTCAATATCTTCATCAACGACCTGGAGGATGGTGTGGACTGCACCCTTAGCAAGTTTGCAGATGACACTAAACTGGGAGGAGTGGTTGATACGCTGGAGGGTAGGGATAGGATACAGAGGGACCTAGACAAATTAGAGGATTGGGCCAAAAGAAATCTGATGAGGTTCAACAAGGACAAGTGCAGAGTCCTGCACTTCGGACGGAAGAATCCCATGCACTGCTACAGACTAGGGACCGAATGGCTGGGCAGCAGTTCTGCAGAAAAGGACCTAGGGGTTACAGTGGACGAAAAGCTGAATATGAGTCAACAGTGTGCCCTTGTTGCCAAGAAGGCTAACGGCATTTTGGGCTGTATAAGTAGGGGCATTTCCAGCAGATCGAGGGACGTGATTATTCCCCTCTATTCGGCACTGGTGAGGCCTCATTTGGAGTACTGTGTCCAGTTTTGGGCCCCACACTACAAGAAGGATGTGGATAAATTGGAAAGAGTCCAACGGAGGGCAACAAAAATGATTAGGGGGATGGAGCACATGACTTATGAGGAGAGGCTGAGGGAACTGAGATTGTTTAGCCTGCAGAAGAGAAGAGTGAGGGGGGATTTGATAGCTGCTTTCAACTACCTAAAAGGGGGTTCCAAAGAGGATGGATCTAGACTGTTCTCAGTGGTAGAAGATGACAGAAGAAGGAGTAATGGTCTCAAGTTGCAGAGGGGGAGGTTTAGGTTGGATATTAGGAAAACCTTTTTCACTAGTAGGGTGGTGAAGCACTGGAATGGGTTACCTAGGGAGGTGGTGGAATCTCCTTCCTTAGAGGTTTTTAAGGTCAGGCTTGAGACAGCCCTGGCTGGGATGATCTAGTTGGGGTTGGTCCTGCTTTGAGCAGGGGGTTGGACTAGATGACCTCCTGAGGTCCCTTCCAACCCTGAGATTCTATGATTCTATGATTCTATGAAAACCGGCCCCAGCACCGACCCTTGGGGCACTCCACTTGATACCTGCTGCCAACTAGACATGGAGCCATTGATCACTACCCGTTGAGACCGACCATCCAGCCAGTTTTCTATCCACCTTACCGTCCATTCATCCAGCCCATACTTCTTTAACTTGCTGGCAAGAACACTGTGGGAGACTGTATCAAAAGCTTTGCTAAAGTCAAGAAATAGCACATCCACTGCTTTCCCCTCATCCACAGAGCCAGTTATCTCATCATAAATATGTTCCTCTTTTTCCTCAGAGAAAATGTCAGAATTGGAAATGATGTGGCCAGCTCTGTTACCAAAGTACATTTCACATTTTGGAAAAAGCTGACAGTAAAAATACCTTTCTTCATTGCACAGGGTGCTCCCAAAACCCACTGCTTGACCTCCTCTGTCCCAGCTCCATCACAGCTCCCGTTCCATTGGGATGCCCTGGGAGGATGTGCTTTGGGGTGAAAGCAGCAACTGGTCGGAGTGTAGCAGTCATGGGGAGCCAGATGTTCAGGACCTGCAGGGAAGTGGTAGTTCCAGAGACATGGGCATGTTGCAGGTCCCACCGTAGCGCTGGTGTTAGGGGATTTCAGATACCCATTGCATCATCTTCACTTTGGGGCTGCCCCCTCCTCCCTAGATCCCAACAGGATTGCACAATAAGCTCTTTGGTTGCCCCCGTCCTCTCTTACCATTCATTTTAAAAGACAAATTTTCAGACTCAGTGCTGGAGGATTGAGTCCTTTGCAGAAATTCAGTTCAAGGGATGATTAGAGGTTCAGTTCAGTTCTTGTCTTATTCAGACTAGCTCGTCCATCCCTTATCTGAAAAGAGGTGCCCTCTTCACAGTCTGCGTTTCACTATACACTTTCCTCTCTCTTCTGGGCCTCTTCACCAGTATTCCTGCACTGAACTCACCACTGCGCCAGGGTGATCGTGTTCCTATGCCTTGTTCTCCAGAGCGCTGCTCGGAGCTCTGACTCAAGGGTGCTCTCCTCCGACAATCAAACTTTACATAGTCTCCTTTGCCGATGAGTCAGCTGTCCTGTCCATCCTGCCTTTGTTCTAGTTTCCTAGCCTGTACTTTGTATGCGGCACAGGCCTATTTATGCAGCTCTTGCAGCTATAATTGGTTTTAGAGGCAGTCTTCACATTTACAAAGGACTCTTTTGTGGCAATAAACACTGGGACCTGAAAGGGTTTCCTCTGTGGCACAGCAAAAGCCTGCAACAAAAGCCTCCTCGCACTTATCGACAGCATCAATTTGGGCTATTAAAAGACAAATGATTTTGTGTACATATTTGAGTTTGAGGCACTTGGTTTACGTTTTATTTTATAGTTTATGTTTTATTTTCTAGCTGAAGAACGTCTAGCCACAATAGATACAATATTAGTGACTCGCATCGACGGAAAGCATGTAATTTAGGAATGCCTAAGATACACACTGGTCTGCCGCACTGCAGGCTTGTGTGGATAGTTTAGGCTAACGGATAAATCCTGCCCATGGCGGAATATTAACTGGGCGGGGAGGGGAAATACAGGATTCCTGCTATGGTGATGGCAGCTATATGATGACCTAGATCGTTGGGGTAATGCAGGCAGGGGTGTATGTGATCATTGCTTTAAGAGCAGCAGCCCCTATTCTAGTGTAGCTCATACTCTGCACTGTAGCACAGCTGTGTGGCTCGAGCCTTGGACTAGGACTCAAGTGATGGGATGTTCTTGTCCTGCCTCTGCCAGTGACCTTGGATACCTCAGGTTCCCCATCTGTGAAAGGGGTAGAGTGATACTGCCCTCCTTTGTGATGTGCTGAGGAAAAGCACTAGTTAGCAGGGAGGGTGATTATTTCATGTCTGAGGGCCTGGGTTTAACAAAATCCCAAGGTGTTACTTATATAAAGGAAAAAGACACCCACCCCGGACAAACACCAGAGGCTCTAGCCCACGAGAACAGAGAGCACCGGTGCAGTGCAGAGTCAAGGCCCGCCCACTGGGAAGGCCCTGCCCCTAGACAGTTTCAGTTAGTTTTACTACTGGCTCTTGCTAGCTGACTTGCTGTGGAGGCCTACAGCGAAAGAAAGGCCTTTAAGCCAGGATGGGTAAGGAATGGTGTCCTTAGCCTCTGTTTGTCAGAGGGGGATGATGGATGGCAGGAGAGAGATCACTTGATCATTACCTGTTAGGTCCACTCACTCCGGGTCACCTGGCATTGGCCACTGTCGGTGGACAGGATACTGGGCTGGATGGACCTTTGGTCTGACCCAGTACGGCCTTTCTTATGTTCTTAAGTCACAGCAGTCACACCTTGGAGCAGGGGGAGAATGGGCAAACATAGAAGCCAGATCTTCCTCAAAGCAGCCCCCTCCGTCCTGATGTTGTATTCCAGAGGGCGGAGGCTCCATAGGCCCTCTTCCGCCGAGTGTATCCATGCAATGTAGGCAGCAGATTACCCTCCCCATGGTCCACCTGGTTCAGTATTTAGAATGTTAACTCTTCGAGGCAGGGACTGTCTCTCACTGTGTATGTACAGCACCTAGCACGTGGGGGCCAAGTCACGACCAGGACTCTAGATCCAATCGTACTGCACATAATAATAATTACCCAATCTCCAACAGTAGCCAGCTCCAACTGCTTCCAGAGAAGGTGAGAGAAACCCCACTAGGTAGATGTGGGGTAATCTGCCCCGCCCCATGAGGGATCAATCGCCGCCTAACCCCTAATAGTTAGAGATTAGTTTAAGACCTACATGGGGTTTTAGTAATTTTGAAAATAAATCCTTGGTCATTTCAAGTACAAACAATGCCCTTTAAATCACACTCTCTCTAGTGTACGTAAGGGCTAGGTATTGTTAGCATTATATAAAGATGATGATCTCTAGCTCTTTTATAGCACTTTTCACCAATAGAGCTCAAACTACAAAGGAGGTGAGTATCAGCATGTCCATTATACAGATGGGGGAAATGAGGCACAGGGAGGAGCCATGACTTGCCTTAGGTCACCCAGTAGGCCAGTGGTTGAATTGGGAATAGAACCAAGGTCTACCAGTACAGTGCTCTATCCCTTAGGCTATACTGCCTCCCAGTTTGGTGCAGGTTGGTGCATTTGCGAGTCTTTATTATTCAGTAACTCACCCCACAAAGCCTCTGGGGACCAAATTTTGCCATACAAAAAGCTTTTTAAATACCTTCTGGTCCTACAAGGAACAACAGGGTCCCTTTCAAACTGTAGTTATCTTTCATTTTGCTAGCTCAAGTTGTTGAAGATGCATCCACATCTGTTCTTGCACAGAGACCTTCATTCAACGATTTCCAAGTGCTTTAGAAATGTTAAATGAATTCAGTCCCCTTTCCCACTGTAAATCACCTCTGCTGTCAGTGCACAGAGTGGTGAAGTGACTGGTCCAAGCTCATACAATGAATCAGGATAGGAGCAAGGTGCCCTGAGTCCCAGTCTCTCTTCTGAAGACTGACCCATCCTCTCACTTCTTTATGGCCTGGTGGGTCAGGTACTGAACAGAGAGTCAGGTGACCGCTGTGCTCATCCTGTTTCTGGTCTTCTGGGTGACCTTGGGCAGATAATTTCATCTCCCTGTGCCTTAGTTTCCCTCCTTGTAAAATGGGGAATGATCCTGACCTGCTTTGTAAAGTGCTTTGAGCTCTACCGATGGAAAGAGCTGGGGATTATTGTTGTTTAAAGGCTGTGACAAGTAAATAAACATGCATTTTTTGCATTTCAGAGTGAGGTTCAATTAAAAGGGTTGAAAATAATTGATTAATCGCCTTTGATTTTAGTGAGTCTTGACTCAGCCCCATGGTCTCTTCAGATGTATTATCAGGCGGAGTGTTATAATGAGAGGATGTGCACAAGGGGGAATGGTACAGTTTGATTGTATTCAACAAAATCCCAAGAGCACTGCCTAGAAAACTGAACTCGCCTCACAAGTACTAGATAATCACCTAGCTAAGCTCACTGGAGTTTTTAGCAAAGCAGGATTGTGTTTTGCTGCCCAGACTGCAAAACCGATGCGGAAAAATTGGAAGAGGCAATTGAAAAATAAATAAACAAACAGAACCTTTGGATGAGCCTAACACATTGTCAAAATGTGTGTTCAATAATCCCTTCCATTTAGGGAAGCTATTCAAGACAGACTTCCTTTATGAGAGGTGCCGCAAAGCAACACTTTGGGCTTCCTTGCAATTGCATCATTGGTGCTGAGCACATATTGACCCCATGCTCCATTGGAATTCCATTGGAATGTGCGTCTATGAACATTCCATTTCCCCGTCTGCCCGAAAAAATTCTGTGGCATCCCGATTGCACCAAACCTGGAAAAGCACGGATGCAAGCGTGATAGCTGGCTCCATTATCCAAGGTAAAAGTCATCCTGGGGGACCGTGTTCCCTGCAGCTTTGCCCCCAGGAGCTCAGAGAGCTCATGGTGTCATGAACCACTGGTCCCTGGAGATCAGACCCAGCATCTTCAACAAGAAAAGCCCTGGCCTCTGCCACATGAGCTGGATGAATGCTCTGCTAGCTACTAATCAGCAATAGATTCTAGAGTCACTGAGACCATCATTGGAGCAAGATGTGATCACACTCAATAGGGCCCTTCCGTTGCATCTCCCAGTGCTGCTCTACCACGTGTGCAGAGGATAGAAGGCCCACGGGGAACTTCAGCATTGGGGCCAGTGTAACTCCCTGTAGCGGGGTGAATAACCCGCTCCTGCCCTGAGGGGCTGGAAACAGCCCTAGAAGAGGGCTGACTAGGAGAGGGCTGAGTGGCAAAGCAGCCGCAGCTGTGGCCAGGTAATCAGGGCCCAGCTGGCCCTTATAAGAGGGCAGTGGGCCTGGAGCAGAGACACTCTCCCTCTGCATGTAGAGGGAGAAGGGCCTGGCTGGAGGACCTAAGCAGGGTACCTGGAGTGGAGCAGGGCTGGGGAAAGGCCAAGGGAGCTGGGGAGCTCTGGCCTAGGAAAACCCCAGGCTGCAGGCCTGGTAAGGCCAAACTAGGTACAGGAGTTGCAGGGGGCAACCCATGGGTAGGCTGAGGCAGGTCCAAACCCCCTTTGCCTGTGATGAGTGGCTTACACTGCAGTCTGCCCCCAGGGCGCGGGGGCTAGCTGGTGACTGGCAGTAGCTTAAGACTGAGGTGAGGTGGGGGTAGTGGGTTGGGTGTTCCCCTGGGGAGGGGAGACCCAGATCTGTGGGGTACTGCCGGGAGGGGCAGCACCCTAGGAAAAGGGGGCAACACCCTAGTTAAAGGGGCACCGGGTCCTGGGAGGGACTCGGGGGGGGGGGCCTCAGAGAAAGTGGGCAAGCCGGATCCCCGGCCTGCAGAGGGCGCTCCAGGGCTGGACGAGCTAATTCCCAGGACAACCAGCAGGAGGCGCCGCCGGGTGAGTCTGAGGAAACCTTACACTCCCGCATATGGGCTGCACAGGAGAGGGGAAAGTGGTACGACACCTTACCTGGGAATCACAGAAGGAGAGATGTTTGCCTTACATCAGGTCAGCTGCTGCTTCTGAAAGCTCCCTTCCTTGGCTGACTGCTGAGAGATGCTCAACTCTCCCCAACTGCTGCTTTAACATGTCCATATGGTCATCTTCATGCTTGGCTGGCCCCCTTCCCATCTCTCTGGCTGATAGCTAAGTTTTGAAGCTCAGCTACAGGGAGTCAGCACAACCTCATTATATTTCTTCTCCTTTAGAGAGCCAGGGAAGAGCAGGCTCCCCACCCCTGTTAGATCATAAGAGAGCAGAGGCCTTGGGGAAGGACACAGTGACAAAGTCAGTGGGTCTCTGGCATCACTCCCAAGAATCCAGTTGACAAACACCGTCATTTTGGTGAGCAGCACATATGCTTCTGTTTGAGAAGAGTCTTCAGTGACTGTGAAGGTATCTACAGAGAAGGAAGGATGGTCTTGTGGGTAAGGCACTGGACAGGTCCTAGCTCTGCCACTGATTTCTTGTGTGATCTCAGGCAGGTTACTTTATTTCATGGGCCTCAGTTCCTCCTCTTTAAAATGGGAGTAATGTTACCCTACCTTGCAGGGATGTTGCTTCTGTGAGGTGCTTAGAGTCTATAATGAAGGTGGCAATGTATGAACATAGGCTGAAGAGGGAGCAGCCTCTGTGGTAGTGGATCTCAACTGGGAAAGTGAATTTGGGCTAGAGAGGGACTTAATGTCTTCTGGGCAATAATATCACTTCATAGAATCAGAGAAATGTAGGGCTGGAAGGGACCTCAAGAGGTCATCTAGTCTAGCCCCTTGTGCTGAGGCAGGACCAAGGGAACGTAGACCGTCCCTGACAGGTGTTTGTGCAACCTGTTCATAACCTCCAGTGATGGAGATTCTACAACCTCCCTTGGAAGCCTGTCCAGAGCTAAACTATCTGTATAGTTAGAAGCGACAAAGGGTCCTGTGGCACCTTATAGACTAACAGACTCTGTTAGTCTATAAGGTGCCATAGGACCCTTTGTGGCTTCTACAGATCCAGACTAATACGGCTACCCCTCTGATGTATAGTTAGGTTAGATATTAGGAAAATCTTTATAAGTGTTGCTTGCTGCAGATTAAGCCCATAATTTCTTGTCCTACCTTCCGTGGACATGAAGAACAATTGATCACAGTCCTCTTTATAACAAGCCTTAACATATCTGAAGACTTCCTACAATGCCTTTTGATTTCCCTCTGCTACTGTGGTCATATGTACTGTGCTCTGTCACTTTTGCTTAGTGGGTACTACATTCAAAGTACATTGAGCACTTTTATCAGGTTAAAAATGTACAGTACAGCATAGGCTTGTAATGTGAAGATCAACTGCACCTACTTGAAAATAAACGTAACACGCCAGAGACAGAACACATTTCAAAAGGTTTTAAATTCATTATTAGTGGTTCCCTAGACATTCTGACGGGGCCATGCAGGGAGAGTTTACAGAACTCAGCTATCAATCGCTGGCCTCCAGAAGAATTAGCCACTTGGGATTTAGCTTCTGAATGTCACTTGACTTTGGTTTATGGTTTGTGAAGGTTCTTGTGATCAGTGCGGCAATCCTCAGAATTGCGTGTCCAACCAGCACAAATTCAGCAACAAGGACCAGGAACAATCCCTGAGCCTTCCAAGCTGCAGATGAGCTCCTTGTCTCCTCTGAGGGGGCAGACGGGTGTTCTCATTTGCTGGCTGACCGTGTCAACGTCACGTGTCACTTGGGACAGACGAGCTATCGGCTCCTTCCAGAACCTAGCCAGGAACATCCACATGGGGCCTTTCTCATAACATGCCCAGACATGTGCTACTGGGTTATGAACACTCCAGAGCTACCGCAATAATTGAGAAGATAATGGATGAGACTGTGAAAAGGAAAATAGCGCTCTTCACACCTGGCAAGCAGGGTCTTGCAAAGCAGATGACTGTGCCTAATGGAGCATCCTGGGTGCTTTTAATAGATTGGACAGCTCTAATTTGTTCTAGCTGTACTGGGACAAAGCAGGAAGCAGGTGTATTTGGGGTTGATGCCTTGAGCCTGGGGGGGCGTGTGTGTGTATGTGCGCGCATGTACGCACCTAGGCCTCTGTTGTTAGCTCCAGGACTTTGCACCATTTGCATGTATAAAGAACTGGATGCAAATTGTTGCACTGTTTGGTGAAGCAAATCAGTCCCCCACTTCCCACCCGGGAATAAATGTTCTGAGCAACAATATACAACACCACTGGTCCGGGGCGGAACCTGGACACTCTAAGGCTAGGTCTACACTAACCCCCCCTGTCGAACTAAGATACGCAACTTCAGCTACGTTAATAACGTAGCTGAAGTCGAAGTACCTTAGTTCGAACTTACCTGTGGTCCACACGCGGCGCGCAGGCTCCCCCGTCGACTCCACCTACTCCGTTCGTCGAGCTGGATTACCAGCGTCGACGGCGGAGCACTTCCTGGTTCGATTTATCGCGTCTTCACAAGACACGATAAATCGAACCCAGAACATCGATCCCGCGCCTCCGACGCGACGGGTAAGTATAGACATACCCTAAGTATCAGTGATCGGGAGGCAGAATTGAGTGTGTATGAAAACCAGTAGGAAATGGGACTCTAACTTCCAATGCAGGTGCCTCCTGTGTGTTATAATTGCGTCTTCTCCCTTCCCTTCATCCTGTGTCCATTCCTTTTAAGGAGTCATTTCACTCATCCATTATCTCTTTCATTCTCTCCCTCTGGCCATCTCTCTTGCTGTCTGTTTTGTTTTGAAGCTCCAACAGCAAGGACGCGTCACAATTCCGGCTCTTCAGAAATAATTAGCTCCTACCGCTGGATGGGCCTGCAGTAATTTCCCACCCCTGCCCCCTCATAGGTTTGTAATTGTTAAAGCATCAGACACCATTTTCTGTACTCTGCAGAAGTGCTGTGAAGAGTGGCTGGGCTTGCTTATCCCCATGGCCCCATAGTCATGCCTTGGTCCTGCTCTAAGTAGCAATCTTTGTTATTTGTGTTGCAGGAGCTAGCAGAGGCCCCAGGCAGGTACTGGGATCTCATTGTGCTAGGTGCTGTACATATATCTGATTAAAACACAGTCCGTGCCTCAGAGAGCTTATTGTCTCAGAACCAGCGGCTTGGTCCTACGCCCGACATAGTGTTGCCATGGGTCAAATCTGGCCCCAGCACACAGCCTGGAGAACTTGAAGGCAGACCTGATCCATTGCCAACTCGACAGGTGCGGCACACTGACTATTCAAAGACACTGAACAGCAATTCAATAAGTACATTTTAGATGTTAGTTTTTGAATGCTTTGATTTTCTGAACATTGTTCAATTTCCTTTCTCATTTCTGGTGCCTGTTGAATCTTGCTGATCCTCTGACTGAAAATCGGGATCTGTGAAAGAGTCATTTTCGCCCTTCCCAAGCTGAAAACTCGAGCTGGCCTGGACTTTGTCAATGATTTTTATTTTATTTTTTTGGTCTGAAAAAGCCAGTTCATCAAAACTGAAACTGTGGAAACATATCGGCTTTGATGAGCCTTGTGTCAGGCAGGGGTCGCAGATCCAGGATGGACTTGCTGGTGAAAGAGTGTGCGAGACTAGGATACCCAATAGCCCAGGGGTGGAGAATCTGTCCTGGGGTACATGAGACCCAGGTTCAAGTAACCCTTCTGACTGGCTTAGAGCAGGGATTTGAACCTGGGTCTCTCTCTGATCTATATCTACCCAACAGTTGGGAGCAGTAATTGCCTGGAAGGAAGACACACATGAGCTAGCACCTAGAAATAGCTCATGCTAACTGCCTGAGTAGGTGACCATGGGGTTGGGTGGAGCTTTACTTGGGTGCTAACAGACCCCCAAAGACACTTCCAGTGGTGCTCCCTGAACTGCTGGTAACAGAGGCCTATGAGCTGGAAAGCCAGTTCATTGGAATAATAACCCACAGATAGTACCCGGGTTAATACTGGGTTTTGTCCTCAGATCCCCTTTGAATGATTCAGTCAGTCACTCTGGGCCTGATCCAAAGCCCTTTGGTGCCTGTTTACGCCTTCACAAGGCACCAACTGATTGACTGTGGACCAAACTGCCGAGGAAGTGATGGATTCTCCATCTCCTGAGGTCTTCAGTTCTAAGCTGGCTGCCTTTCTGGAAGAGAGGCTTCAGTCACACGCAAGTCATTGGGCTCAGTACAGGAGGAACTTGATGAAATTCTCTGGGCTTTGTTATACGAGATGTCAGACTGGATGATTTAATGGTCCCTGCTGGCCTTAAAGTCTATGAATCTATGAATCGAGCAAGCATTTACACCTATGCCTAACATAAAGAACATGCACAGTCCCATTGACTTCAACCTCACGTACTTAACATTAAACATGTGCTTATGTACCTTGTAGAACTGCGCCCTATATTGATGCAAGTAGTGGCATGGAAATCCATGGCATTTATCAATGACATATGGATCTGAGCCCATTTTTTAAAGCCTTCATAGTGAAACAATAGTAATAATTTCCCTAAATCAAAACAAACAGGCATTTGGTACCTTGACTGGTGAGTTAAGGACATGATTGTGCTTCCATAAAAGGTAGTAGAACAACTCCCGTTGACTTTGGTGGGGTAGGATTGAAACCTGAGAGCCATGCTACTGGCTAACAGTCCATCCAGCTCCTCCCAGGAGCTAATTAGCACCAGGGCTGCTCTCATTTCTCGCAAGCTGTCTGGCATATCTCTAGATCACTGCTTGCTTATGGCAGTAGGCAGGGCCGGCTCCAGGCACCAGCTTGCCAAGCTGGTGCTTGGGGCGGCAGGTGAGAATGGGGCGGCAGTCCGAGTCCTGCGGCGGCAATTCGGCGGCAGGTCCGCTCTTCCCGCCGCCGAATTGCCGCCGCAGGACTCGGACTGCCGCCCCAGTCTCGCCTGCCGCGGCAGCAAAAGGGCGGCAGGTCCGCCGCTGTTCTCTTGCCACTCTGGAATGGGACTGCCTGCGTCGGGGGCGGGGCGCTGCCACCCCTGCTTGGGGCGGCAGAATTCTAAGAGCCGCCCCTGGCAGTAGGGTCATTCTGTGAAAACATTCTGTAATCCTTGGGATAATTAGGATGTAAAATTACAAGGGGTTTTCAGAACAGGAGCAAAAAATAGATATTGAGCAAAAGAACCATTTCACCTTAATGTCAAAATATGTGGAAGAACAGGGAGCCGCTAACACACAGCTGCAAACTAGCTGTGAATTAAGCGAAGTTTAGAAATATGCAAGTGCAAGTGATCTGGGCGTAACACTCTGAAAAATGCAAGCCTCAGCAAAGTCAGCTGAAGAAACAAACACGGGTGTCTGCCATGGACGTGCTCTAAAATGCTGGCAAAACAAAACACAGCCACATGGGGGAGGGGGGGAAGCCCAGAACATCCCACCTTGATTTTTCTTTCAATGCCTGGCAGTGCGCATATCCTGCTCCTAAATCTTATTGTGCTGGAATGAACAGACGGGCTGGCAGCTACTTATAGCTTCACTGTTAGACGCCTTTTGGGGGGAAGCGGTGCGCCGGATTCCACCCCTCTTTTCTCACGCTGAATACCAGCACCCGGCGTAAATAGTGCCGTTGGCTGAGCGGGATCAGGAATGGGCTGCGCGCTCTGACGTATTCAGTGTAGACAGGAAATCCCCACCCCGATTCCTGATGAATAGTTCTCATTGCTAGTGAGCTAGCCCTTCCCAGGGTGCTATGCATTTTGCAGAGGTGTATGAAACCAGGCTCCTGCCCCGAAGTGCGTGTTACATACCACACAGGGACAGAGCATGGTCTAGTAGCTAGGGCCCTGGGCTGTGAGTCCAGTTTCTAGCTCTGCTACTGACCTGCTGGGTGAAGCTGAGCCAGTTGCTTCATCTTTGCGTTAGGCCTCTGTCTGGCTTGTCTATTTAGACGGCAAGCCTTTTGGGCCGAGGCTTGTCCCCGAGTATGCCAGGGAAAGCACCTCGCAGAAAGGCAGCTCAGCCTCAGCTGGGGTCTCTACATACTACTGTAATATAAATAAAAATTGGCCATGGGCAGGGGTGCTGGGGGGGGGTGTGGCCAAGAGCAGCCCCCAGCCCATGTCCCCGACCCTCAGGGTGCCCCGCCCAGGGCAGGTGGAGGGTCCAGGTCTCCCCACAGTGGCCTGGGCTCCCTGGGCAGCTCTTACCACAGCCCACCTTCTGGCCAGGGTAGGGGGCGGGGCTTTGGGGAAAGGGGAGGAGCAGGGGACAGGGCCCCGTGGTGAGTGGGGGTTAAGACCTACCTCAGCCCCCCATCGCGAAGAGGCTGGTGCTGCTAGCAGGGGCTGTCCTTTGCGGTGGGGCGCTGATCACGTTATCAGCTGCCCCGTCACTAAGCGCAGCCCCTGCTGCTCCGCGCCTGCCCAAGGTTACTACTCCCATGTTAAAAAGTGGGTGGGCATGGCCCCCCTGGCTCTCCTGGTTCTGGAACCCCTGGGTCTCTGGGGTGCGGGGGGCTCAAATGTTCTTTGTGCCCAGGGCCCAGTAAATCTTAGTCCGCCTCTGGGCTGGATGGCAGCCATTCAAACCTTCCAGCAAAAGAATGTTGGGGGCAAACAGGGACACACAGAGCCCCTGGCATGGAGGGGTGGGAGGGGAACCCAGCCGGGGGGGGGGGGGACACACAAAGCCCCTGGAGGGTTAGGAGGGGACTGCGGGGGAGCGGGGACAGACTTCCTGGCATGTGGTGATGGGGAAGTAGGGGGCACACAGAGCCCCACCAGGACGGCAGGGGAAGGGAGTTGCAGGGAGTCCCAGAAATAGAAGGGGATGAGTGGAGGGGTGCAAGGAGACATTGGTCTATATGCAATGAGCTCAGCTGCCAGAAGCGCTGCAGCGTGCAGCCCCCAGTGGTAAGTTCTGTTCCCATGTCGTTCAGTTGCCAAGCTCACCTCAGTCATTAAGCAGATGTAAATTGCAGGAAAGATAAAAGAGATGGGAGGGGATGAGATTCAAAACTCTCCCCCTCACCAAACAATCCCCTTTTCTGTTTTCCATCTTTTCTGGTATTTTATTTCCTGTCTCTTTTGCACCCTGCCTGCTTTGCTCTTGAGTTTTGCATGCGCAACCGGACCATTTGGCCTTGTAGCAGATTTTCCAGGCAGACCAGGTTCTGCCTGGCTTTTTTTCTACCATTAATAAACTCTTAATCAACATGGGAAATTCAAACTCAGGGAAATATTTTTGTGCTGTGCCCGGGGAGCCGTTGAAAGTTGCATAATTCCCAGTGTGCGGTGCTAAATATATACCCTATTATGTTATCTAAAAATCCTTTCTCTACCTTTTTGTCTCCATTCAACCCACCACACTAGCGAGACTGCAGGCTCTGTTTAGTTTGGCAGCCCCTCAGGAGTCATTTGGGATGACCACATGTGAATCCTTTTAATGTGCTGACCTCATAAACCCTCGGCAGAGCCAGAAATTAAATGGATCTGTTTAGGTAGAGTGTGCTTAGCTCTTCCACAGTAAAATGTATCACCAATATTTTTCCATGTTATTTCTTTCCCCCTCTGACTTCTCTGAGTTTCATTATCGAGTTACATTAATTAATACAAACAAAGTAGCAAAAACCAAACAAACAGACCCATACTGTTCCGCTAAGGAAATCTTTCATATTTGGGCTAAGCAATAAAGGGCCAGATCCTTAAGCTGATATCACCCCTGTGCCATAAATCGAGTGACAGTGGTTTACGCCAGCTGGGAATCTGTCCCATTGACCTCAATGGAGCAACGTCAATTTCCTTGCCAACTAACACCAGCTGGAGATCTCGTCCCCTGAAGGGACATTTGTATTTTTGGCTGCTGGTCACTCTTAGATGGATTTTTAACTTTCCGGAAACTTGAGCATTTCTTCGAACAGCTGCTCTACCAGGTGAAAATAAACACCTGACGTGGCTACCTGGCAAATTACCGTGTGCCTGCTTTGAGCAGGGGATTGGACCTCCTGTGGTCTCCTCCAACCCTAATATTCTATGAGTCAATGTAGCAAGCCAGGGTGTGAATCTACAGCTACACGGCTACAGTTCAGCAAAAGTCCCATAGTAACGGAGCCGCACTCTGGAACTTTCACTGCACAATAGCTGGGTCCACGGGGTGCTGTAGATTCACACCCTGGCTTGCCGTGGAGTAACTTGAGAGAAATTGCAGAGGGAAATATTTGTAGTGTGTTCACTTCTGTTTTGCAAGGACCCCAAATCATAGTTTAGGTGAGAGCAAAATAATTAACTGCCAAAAAAAAGTTGAAATGGTTACAGAGCAAAATGGTAATTATTCTTTAATCATCTTGGGAGTTGGCATGGATATTTCCGGAGACCACCAAATTAATATATTAACTCATTGAATCTGAGCATATTTAGCAGTTTTCCCCAGTCAGGCCCACAATGTTTATTTTAATTTCATTACCTGTCAAGTAAATTGCACAGGATGACAGCAGCTGATTCTGAGACAAGCTTATATAAGAAACAAACACGTGGAATGTCAAGCAAACCTTTCCAAATCTATATAATTGGTTGCTTGTTCCAGGACAATCACAGAATATAGTTTAAATGGAAAGGTGCCTGATGAGCATTCAAATCATTTTGCAGCTGAAGCGAAACTGACATGTTTTTCGCTACCTGTTATTCACCTGGGGAAGCTAAGTCAATTTCACTAGATGCAAAGCCAAATTTTTAGCTCTTGTAAGCATCACTTTTTCACTCCCCCGCCCCTAATGTGCGTGGTTCGGTGCCTATGGAACTATAGTGCCCAGCTGGCACTGCCAATTTGTTTCAATCTGAACAGTGCCCATGCGGCCGCCAGAATTCGTAACTGCGACAGGAAGGTCGTCACAGGAGTAGCGGTCACACTGGTTTTGCTCCTGCTGCCAATCTACAGCATCTCATAAATACAATTCAACAGAAAACGCCATCAACACTCTTTTCGGAACATGCTTTTTTTGTGTTTTCTGCCTTTATTTTTTTGTAAAGCAATTTTTTGTTGTTCTCTTTTGATTTTGTGGGAAGAAAGGTGAATGGGGAATAACCGACTGGGCTGTGTAAGGAGAGATGAGACGTCTGTAACATGGGGCCAATAGTACCGACCTCCCTTTGGAAAGTGCTTTGAGATCTGCTGGTGGTAAGCCCTGTATAAAAGTTAGGTGATGGTGGGGTGCTATGGGGAGCAGCCATGCACCCTATGGAATGGATAGTGCAGGGCTAAGCATGTCTAAGGAATTCTCTGGCTGACCATTCAGCCTTGACCAGAGGCATGTAGTATCTTGTCCTTTTCAGTAGCCCTAATCCTGATTTGTTGCCCAAGGTCCTGTTTTAGCAAAGCACTTAAATGTGCTTCACTCCCATTTAAGCCAGTGGGACTTACCCATGTGCCTACAGTTACGCCATGCTTAAATTCTTTGCTGACTTCAGACTGAAGTGTATAATGATCACATCAGGTTTCATGAGGCAATGCTTCTATTCCAGCAGCCGGAGATATGTGCTTGCCTGGTCTAGCTTGCACACCTTATGCTCTGCTGCCTGACACAAGCAGCATTTTGCAGTCCAATCAAAGCAGACTTGCATGGTGATGGCTCACGGCTGTCCCTCGGCCCTGAGACTGTGTAGCCCAGCTTGTGAACGCTCTGTGGATAATCGCATAGGGAAGAACAGACAAACATGTATGAGCAGTGACATCCAGGACTCCCAGCTCTACAGTGCTGTAAACAAGCCAGTCCCCACCCAATTCTATAGACTGAACTTGCAACGTAAGTGGTGAAGAACCGTCATGTTGGCCCTCTGCACCGGGTGAATGCCGCCCTCTGTGCAGTGCATGATTGAAACCGTGCAGCTGTTGTGGCATATAGAAGGACATCTGCTTTGTCTGGCTACTGGCACTCTGAAAGACAAAAGTGTCTGAGAGTTATCAAAAGGTATACTTTGAATCTGCATTCTCCTTTCATTGTCGCAGAACCACAAAGTCTCTGACGACCACTGCGGAATAGAGAAACCAGGAATAACACAGTGGGTGGAACCAGTCCGCCCACTCTGAGATCTGGTATAACCAAAGGCTGAGAGAGGGATTTCAGTCGAAAGGCATGTATAGGGATGTGCATATTTGATGGAGATTATCTAACATTTGTCAACTAACACAGAGCAACCCGTGGAGAGAAATGCACTGAAAAATGTCACATGCGGTATTATTATTTAGTGTGGCTGGTACAAAAGTAATATGTTGAAACCATTTAAATGCAAGGGGATGACAGCAGTAAGAGAAGCAATTCTCTACTGCTATTCTAAAGACCGGGAGTATGGTATCAGTAGTCTTGCAGGGAAGTGAAACCATCACTCCCATAACAGAGCCCAGTTCTACCACCACAGGACCTAGGTCAGCAAGATGTCTCACTTTAATCATGTGATTAATCAGACTACTCACTTATTTAAAGTACCTTCCTGAATCAGGCTACAATGTGATTTTGTTGGCTAAAGTTGTATTTCATCACTGGCTCCAGTGGGACACTCATAGAATCATAGAATCATAGAATCTCAGGGTTGGAAGGGACCTCAGGAGGTCATCTAGTCCAACCCCCTGCTCAAAGCAGGACCAACCCCAACTAGATCATCCCAGCCAGGGCTTTGTCAAGCCTGACCTTAAAAACCTCTAAGGAAGGAGATTCCATCACCTCCCTAGGTAACCCATTCCAGTGCTTCACCACCCTACTAGTGAAAACGTTTTTCCTAATATCCAACCTAAACCTCCCCCGCTGCAACTTGAGACCATTATTCCTTGTTCTGTCATCTTCTACCACTGAGAACAGTCTAGATCCATCCTCTTTGGAACCCCCTTTTAGGTAGTTGAAAGCAGCTATCAAATTCCGCCTCACTCTTCTCTTCTGCAGGCTAAACAATCCCAGTCCCCTCAGCCTCTCCTCATAAGGCATGTGCTCCATCCCCCTAATCATTTTTGTTGCCCTCCGCTGGACTCTTTCCAATTTATCCACATCCTTCTTGTAGTGTGGGGCCCAAAACTGGACACAGTACTCCAAATGAGGCCTCACCAGTGCCAAATAGAGGGGAATGATCACGTCCCTTGATCTGCTGGAAATGCCCCTACTTATACAGCCCGAAATGCCGTTAGCCTTCTTGGCAACAAGGGTACACTGTTGACTCATATTCAGCTTTTCGTCCACTGTAACCCCTAGGTCCTTTTCTGCAGAACCGCTGCCCAGCCATTCGGTCCCTAGTCTATAGCAGTGCATGGGATTCTTCCGTCCTAAGCGCAGGACTCTGCACTTGTCCTTGTTGAAACTCATCATATTTCTTTTGGCCCAATCCTCTAATTTATCTAGGTCCCTCTGTATCCTATCCCTACCCTCGAGCGTATCAACCACTCCTCCCAGTTTAGTGTCATCTGCAAACTTGCTAAGGGTGCAGTCCACACAATCCTCCTGATCGTTGATGAAGATATTGAACAAAACCGGCCCCAGCACCGACCCTGGGGGCACTCCACTTGATACCGGCTGCCAACTAGACATGGAGCCATTGATCACTACCCGTTGAGTGCAACCATCCAGCCAGTTTTCTATCCACCTTACCGTCCATTCATCCAGCCCATACGTCTTTAACTTGCTGGCAAGAATACTGTGGGAGACTGTATCAAAAGCTTTGCTAAAGTCAAGAAATAGCACATCCACTGCTTTCCCCTCATCCACAGAGCCAGTTATCTCATCATAGAAGGCAATTAGGTTAGTCAGGCATGACTTGCCCTTGGTGAATCCATGCTAACTGTTCCTGATCACTTTCCCCTCCTTTAAGTGGTTCAGAATTGATTCCTTGAGGACCTGTTCCATGATTTTTCCAGGGACTGAGGTGAGACTGACTGGCCTGTAGTTCCCCGGATCTTCCTTCTTCCCTTTTTTAAAGATGGGCACTACATTAGCTTTTTTCCAGTCATCCAAGACCTCCCCCGATTGCCATGATTTGTCAAAGATAATGGCCAATGGCTCTGCAATCACATCGGCCAACTCCTTTAGCACCCTCGGATGCAGTGCATCCGGCCCCATGGACTTGTGCTTGTCCAGCTTTTCTAAATAGTCCCGAACTACTTCTTTCTCCACAGAGGGCTGCTCACCTCCTCCCCATACCGTGCTGCGGAGTGCAGCCGCCTGGGAGCTGACCTTGTCTGTGAAGACAGAGGCAAAAAAAGCATTGAGTACACTAGCTTTCTCCACATCCTCTGTCACTAGGTTCCCTCCCTCATTCAGCAAGGAGCCCACACTTTCCTTGACTTTCTTCTTCTTGCTCACATACCTGAAGAAACCCTTCTTGTTACTCATAACATCTCCGGCTAGCTGCAACTCCAAGTGTGATTTGGCCTTCCTAATTTCACTCCTGCATGCCTGAACAATATTTTTGTACTCCTCCCTGGTCATTTGTCCAATCTTCCACTTCTTGTAAGCTGCTTTTTTGTGTTTAAGACGAGCAAGGATTTCACTGTTAAGCCAAGCTGGTCGCCTGCCATATTTACTTTTCTTTCTACACATCGGGATGGTTTGTTCCTGCAACCTCAATAAGGATTCTTTAAAATACAGCCAGCTTTCCTCGACTCCTTTCCCCGTCATGTTATTCTCCCAGGGAACCTTGCCCATCAGTTCCCTGAGGGAGTCAAAGTCTGCTTTTCTGAAGTCCAGGCTCTGTATTCTACTGCTCTCCTTTCTTCCTTGTGTCAGGATCCTGAACTCGACCATCTCATGGTCACTGCCTCCCAGGTTCCCATCCACTATTGCTTCCTCTACTATTTCTTCCCTGTTTGTGAGCAGCAGGTCAAGAAGAGCTTTTCCCCCAGTTGGTTCCTCCAGCACTTGCACCAGGAAATTGTCCCCTACACTTTCCAAAAACTTCCTGGATTGTCTGTGGACCGCTGTGTTGCTCTCCCAGCAGATATCGGGGTGATTGAGAACCAGGGCCTGTGATCTAGTAACTTCTGTTAGTTGCTGGAAGAAAGTCTTTTCCACCTCATCCCCCTGGTCTGGTGGTCTGTAGCTGACTCCCACCACGACATTACCCTTGTTGCTCACACTTCTCAATTTAATCCAGAGACTCTCAGGTTTTTCTGCAGTTTCATACTGGAGCTCTGAGCAGTCATACTGCTGTCTTACATACAACGCAACTCCCCCACCTTTTCTGCCCTGCCTATCCTTCCTGAACAGTTTATATCCATCCATGACAGTTCTCCAATCATGTGAGTTATCCCACCAAGTCTCTCTTATTCCAATTACATCATAATTCCTTGACTGTGCCAGGACTTCCAGTTCTCCCTGCTTGTTCCCCAGGCTTCTTGCATTTGTGTATAGGCATTTAAGATAACTCACCGATCGTCCTGCTGTCCCAGTATGGGGCAGGAGCCCTCCCCTCTTGCACTCACCTACTTGTGCTTCCTCCCGGTATCCCACTTCCCCACTTACCTCGGGGCTTTGGTCTCCTTCCCCCGGTGAACCTAGTTTAAAGCCCTCCTCACTAGGTTGGCCAGCCTGCTTCCAAAGATGCTCTTCCCTCTCTTCGTCAGGTGGAGCCCATCTCTGCCTAGCACTCCTTCTTCTTGGAACACCATCCCATGGTCAAAGAATCCAAACCCTTCTCTCCGACACCATCTGCGTAGCCATTTGTTGACTTCCACGATTCGACGGTCTCTACCCCAGCCTTTTCCTGCCACGGGGAGAATGGACGAGAACACCACTTGCGCCTCAAACGCCTTTATCCTTCTTCCCAGAGCCACGTAGTCTGCAGTAATACGCTCAAGGTCATTCTTGGCAGTATCATTGGTGCCCACGTGGAGAAGCAGGAAGGGGTAGCGATCTGAGGGCTTGATGAGTCTCGGCAGTCTCTCCGTCACATCAGGAATCCTAGCCCCTGACAAGCAGCACACCTCTCGGTTTTCCCGGTCAGGGCGGCAGATAGATGACTCAGTCCCCCTGAGGAGAGAGTCCCCGACCACCACCACCCTCCTCCTCCTCTTGGGAGTGGTGGTCGTGGAACCCCCATCCCTAGGACTGTGCATCTCATGCCTTCCAATCAGTGGAGTCTCCTTCTGCTCTGTTCGCTCAGATGTATCATTCACTCCACTCTCTGCACTAGTGCCTGTGGAGAGAACATGCACTCCTATGCACTCCTATGAATGCAGTCTCTCATGTAAGTATTTGCAAGGTTGGACCCTGATTGAACTGGGCAGGAAATGGTTTTGCCATCCCCTGACATTTTTGAGATATCAGAAAATTTTTTTCCCATCCCAACTTTGGATGAAAAGTCGAAAACTCAACATTTCCATGAACTAAAAATCTGGGGGGGGGGGAGAAATATTGGTGTGTGTCAAGCAAAACATTTACTTTGATTTAGACATAGAGTCATAGACTTTAAGGTCAGAAGGGATCATTATGATCATCTAGTCTGACCTCCTGGACAATGTAGGCCACAGAATCTCACCCACCCACTCCTGGAATAAACCTCTAACCTATGTCTGAGCTATTGAAGTCCTCAAATCATGATTTAAAGACTTCAAGGTGCAGAGAATCATCCAGCAAGTGACCCATGCCCCATGCTGCAGAGGAAGGTGAAAAACCCCCAGGGCCTCTGCCAATCTACCCTGGAGGAAAATTCCCTCTCGACCCCAAATATGGCGATCAGCTAAACCCCGAGAATGTGGGCAAGACTCACCAGCCAGACACCCAGGAAAGAATTCTCTGTATTCTGCCCTTTATTTATTTATGTGCTCAGCTTCAATTTCTAAACACAAAGTGTTTTGGAGGAGGAAGGCCAGAATTGTTTTGTTTTGAAAATATCAAAATGTTTTGAAAAAAACCTTTCAAGTTTAAAATTGCATCGTGGCTGACCCTTTCCCATGAAAAGCTTCAGCTTCCATGAACTGGCATTTTTGACAAAAAGACATTTTGTTGAAAACTTCCCAACTAGCTCTAACCCAGAGTCATAAGGGTAGATGGCCGTCTGATTTGTTTCTTTTTCTTGCTGAAACTTCACAACTATTTCTCACCCTAAGCTGCAATGTTTCTAGGCAGGGCCTCATACCATTAAAGCAGCAGTCTGCTGTTCCAAGTGTAAAGAGGGATAGCTCAGTGGTTTGAGCATTGGCCTGCTAAACCCAGGGTTGTGAGTTCAATCCTTGAGGGGGCCATTTGGGGATCTGGGGCCAAAAATTGGGGATTGGTCCTGCTTTGAGCAGGAGGTTGGACTAGATGACCTACTAAGGTCCCTTCCAACCCTGATATTCTATGATTCTAAAGGATCTGGCTGTCCCCTTAATTTGTGCTGGCTGAGAAGGTGACAGAATTAAACCCCATGATAGTTACCAGACTAGTCATCAACATGGAAATGAAGGCTTGTGCATAAAATGATGCACGGATTTCAGAAAGTGATGCTTGATGTCAATAGTAGATGCACGTGCTCTGTACCCTGGAAAATCAGGCCTGTGGGGGAAAGTGATTCCTTTAGCTCAAGTGGTAGAGGTTTATGATGGTCATTTGAAAGTCTGGTGTTCAAGCCCTGTTGATGTCCCTTGGTTACAGGTGATATAATTTTGTTGGGGCTGCGGGAAGCGGTGCGGGCCAAGGGACGTAATGGCTGCCGCTTCCCACAGCCTCCATTGGCTGGGCACAGCGAACTGCAGCCAGTGGGAGCCGCGATCAGCCGAACCTGCAGACGCAGCAGGTAAACAAACCAGCCAGGCATGCCAGCGGCTTTCCCTGAACAAGCGGCGTCCCAAATTTGGGAAACACTGCACTATGGGATAGTGACATGTGTTTGTCATTGGCTAGGAGTAAGAGTCAATGTAAAGCACCATCATTGCCTTTCTTGAGTGCAAAAATTGGAGTAATTTCCTCTGTAATGCCCCACCAGTGGAAATTCCTTCTGCACCCTATCTTTTGGCACATGAAGGCAGTAAAATGCCGCCATTGGCCCCTCACCTAACTAAGGAATAATTTGTCTTAAATAACCTTTCCATGAAATGTCATTGGATTTGAATGAAGGATATTCGAGTAGTGCCTAGCATCAAATGGAGGTAAAATAATTAGATGAATGTCCCCGACAAACACATAAAACGGGACTGGCATTTGGAATTAATTGGACTTTAAGGAAAGTGTTCCTTTAATCTATCATATTAATTTTGGGAATCTGTCACTCTGAAACTTAATGGTGAGGGGGAGGGAAGGCAGGAAAACTTTTCTTCAATAGAAAATGTTTAGGAGTTTCTGGATGAGACCTGCCACACTTTGGTGTCAGAGAGTTTGAGAGAGAATGGAGATGAATTGTTGGCATTACAACAAATTATGCCAGCTTAATGTAATGGGAGAAATAAAAAGAGCAAATCATGAAAAGTGCATCTGCAGCGTGCCTATTCAACAGCACTGTACTAATGATACCAGGAAAATACCGAGCACTTTGTGCCACTCTAATCCTTTGATCTCTTTGAAATCCCATGTAATTTTCTTTTCAAAAACACTTATTCTTGCAAAGTGTTTTGCTGGCCTTTACAGAGGTTCAGGCTAGTTAGTCACCCTGTGAATCTGCTGTATCAAATTTAATCTTAATTCCATTCAGAGCTTTAATTAGAATGTGGGCAAGATGGAAGGAAGGGATATGGACGCATTCAGAGCAAGCAGACCAGTCGTTCCATAGAAAACCTAACCTACCCCTAGACTCCTCTTCATCAATTCAGCTACACTGAAATGAAGGTGAGCCTACAAGAGTGGCTTAAGGGTATTTTGGATGCTGTAGGTTTGTACATAACTGTTGGAGCTGAAGTGCTTTTTCTAATATCCCTGTAAGCTCAAAGCAACTCAGCTATTTCTTCTGGAAGTAACAGGAACATCTGAAAAGTGTAATTGCCATCAGGAGTGATGATATAGAAATTACTCCTTGTGGTGGATCAAACCCAGATCTTGGAAGCCAAGACTTTCCCAATCTTATGCCTGCTTCTGAAACACCTGATTCTGACCACTGTCATAGACAGGATACTGCCCTAGCTGGACACCTGGTCTGATCCAATCTGGCAGGTCTTATGTTCCTCTAGTGAATGCTGTTGTTTAAATATAGAACCCTAGAATAAAATTCAGTTACTCATGTAGTCTCTAAGCTTTGTGACTTTAATTCTCAGGGAGAGGAGCAAATCTCCACTCCACTTGCAGGCTTGAGAATGTTTCTGTTCCAACAGTAATGAGTCAGATTCATACACAGGAGTACAGAAGCTTGCTGTGCCTAGAGAGGCTGCAGCTCAGAACAAGGCATGTTTTGAGCTCAAAGGTCTCATTCCTATTTAAAGGATAAGGAAGAGGCAAGGTACAGGGCCACATCAGTTCTGCTAAACTCACCCCTCTGCTTTCATGGATTGCTGGTGACTGCTAATCATTTTTTTCTCTGCAGCGCTATTATCACCAGGCCCCAGGATAGAAAATGAAGGCCTGCTCTCCACTTAAAATTGAGGTTGGCATAGCTACAGTGGGTGGGGGGGAGAGATAGCTCAGTGGTTTGAGCATTGGCCTGCTAAACCCAGGGTTGTGAGTTCAGTCCTTGAGGGGGCCATTTAGGGATCTGGGGCAAAAATTGGGGATTGGTCCTGCTTTGAGCAGGGGGTTGGACTAGATGACCTCCTAAGGTCCCTTCCAACCCTGATATTCTATGATTCTATACTTGGTCAGGGGTGTGAAAAATCAATTGTAGCTTGCTGATCTAACCCCTGGTGTAGGTCAACAAAAGAGTGCTTCCATCAACCTAGCAACCATCACTCCAGGAGGTGGTGTTCCTGCACCGACAGAAAAATCAGTGTTATGTTGGCATAGCTACAGTGCTGTAGCTATGCTAGTGTATTCCCTGTAGTGTAGACTACCAAAGTCTTGTGCTGCATTGAGTCCCTCTCAATTGTGCATAGTGTTAGCCTAACTTCAGTATTAGGGTTTGTCTACCCGGGGACACTCAGGGCATGTCCTCAGGTACCATCAACATAGCACTGTCTACATGGGGGGCTAGGTCAGTATAACTACGTCGCTCAGGGGTGTGGATTTTTCACAGCCCCAAGCAATGTCGTTATACCGATTGCAGGGTAGACCTGGCCTCAGGAAAGTTAATCCAATTTGACTAAAGGTGTGAATTTGAAGTGCATTAGTTCACCTGCATTAAACCCCTGTATGGATGCTCTTCTGAATTAAAGTTTCCTGAATTCGGTTTAGCTTAATTCACTTTCAAAGCGAATTAAGCTAAACTATATCCAGGCCACTGTACATACTGAATAGGGGCCTCGACAGAGGCATTTAATGTGGTTTAACTAATCCACTTTAAAAGTGAATTCAGATTAACTTTCCTGAGTGCCCCCATGTAGACTCACCCTTATGCTAACACTGAGCACTATGGATAATGCCACCCAAAAGTTTTAAATTTTAAAAAACACAAGTTTGTATTGTCTTGGTGAGGGTAACAGGCCGTGGTTAGGAGGGGCTGCTTTTGGGGGATGTCTCTGCTCCCTGTGTAGGGAACAGAAGGCTGCTAACAATTATGCAGATATTGCAGCAGTTGGAGGAACAGTTTTATTTTCATTGGTACCTCAGGTTTCTACAGCCGGGCTGAGCTGACATTTGGAAGCAGACTCCTATTTAAAGGTTCATGATTATTTAACACCATGCACTGCGGTGAGCCGGGAGCCTTGTCAGAGCAAATGTCAATGTTTGACGGACCCCCTCACGTCCTCCGCCGCTCTGTTCGCTGGGTGTCTGACAGTGTGTTCTTTCCCCCTGCAGTACGGGATAAAGAAGAAGGAAGAAAGGGAAGCCGAGGCCCAGGCCGCGCTGGAAGCCAATGCCGAGGGGAGCCTGACGCGTCCAAAGAAGGCCATACCCCCCGGCTGTGGGGATGAGGAAGAGGAGGAAGAGGAGAGCATTCTAGACACAGTCATCAAATATCTACCTGGCCCTCTTCAAGACATGTTCAAGAAGTAACGGCTGCAGCCTGTTAGACTGTCATGAACAGTAAAGCAATGGATTTCTCATTTCTCAAATGAGAATTTACAATCTTGCCACACATCACACAACCCCAGTCTCTTCCCCCATTCTAATCCCCTTCCCCGACCTCTCCCTTGGCTCCCTGAGATTCCATCCATTCCTATTTTGTACATAGTCACATCCAGTAGACGCCTCTGAATGGATGTAAGGATTAACGAGCTGCAGTCTACACAACTTTTATTATAAGCCATAGTACTATGTATGTTAAATAAGGCAACTGTACATTAAACAGAGCAAAGGAAAAGCCTCATGTTCATTTCCATCCAAAGCAGGAAGGAGTGTTCACTAACAGTGAGCAGTGGCTTCTTTTATTTTCCTTAATTATTATTATAATTTTTAATATGATAGTTGATCAAGCCATCCTGGTTGTTCATTGTTGGGTACATCTCTTGTAGCAAGGGATGCCTCCATCTCCCATGGAAACAGACCTTTTCCGTTTTATTCCATAACCCTCATAAACAAGAGATCATTTGGAAAGTGAACCATGTGCAATTCCTGTTTCCAACACCGTTCTCAGAGCTGTGGAAGAGCTGAGCCTTCTGGACCAGGTGTTGATAGTAGAAACCAACTGCCTCAGAATCTAAGCAAGAGTCTTGTTGCTTTGGGAACAGCCATACAATGAATAGCATGACCAGAGTGTAGTGTGAACGGTGCTCTCATTAGATCTAGACCAGACTGGTTCGGTAGTGTTGTAGTACAGAACTTCCCAACCCAGGGGCCTTAGAAACCCGCCACTGAGTGGAGTAGATACTTAGACTCCCCAACCTTCCTCTTTCGGCAAAGATCCCCAGTGGCATATTCAATCATGCAGTTCCCAGCTGTGTTTCCAGGAATGGCATTCCAGCTCCAGCAAATGCTGTGGCTATGCTCTGTTCCCCCAGGTGGCGCCAGAGAGGGGTGGGCTTCTGGTCAGAGAGTAGGACCAGGAGGCAGGAACTGCTCCTGAGTTCTAGTCTCAATTCTGACTCTGATTCCCTCTGTGACCTTGAACAAGTCACTTAACCTCTCTGTCCCAGTCCCCCCATCTATACACTGGAGATAATAATACTTACCTACCTCACAGGGATGTTGTGAGGGTCAATAGGTGAATGCTTGTACAGTGCTGCACAGAGGCTAAGTATTATTATAACATTGGGTGGCATCGTTGGGTACTTGCACATTTACCCAGTGATGGGAAGGTGGGACCAGGACTCTCCTACCATCGCATTTAAAACCTTCTCGAATTCAGATGGATTTAGAATGTCTCCCAACCTAATGGTGTCAGTACCAAGGAACTGTGCCAGACAACACATTGCCCACGGATGATGTTGCCTTGCTACCACAGTGAGTATATGTGTACAGTCTTATTTGTTACACAGTTATTCATCATTTCATCTGGTCTTTTGTTTGTCGAGCTGACCTTCGGTTCTGGGACTCTTTCAGCTCAGAGTCACTGTAGATGTCTGGAGCTTCTAGTCAGCATCATGTCTTGGTCTCACGAGAAAAGAAACTGTCTCAGGAGACTTCTAACAAGCTGATCATTTGCCTGGCAGTATTACACTGCCACATGCCCTGTGCTAGCCCAGGCTTGGAAAACAAATGGCTACTCGTTATTTCAAACATATTTGCACGTAAATAGCCACTTAGCATGGATGGCAGAGGGAAAAATATCCCATAGATGCAGATTTAGTAGGAGATGTAATTCAGCTCTGTGTGCCTGCTGCCAACCGGTGCTGAGAACGAGACATTTTTATTTGCTACTATAAAAACCAGTTGTTGAGTTAAGTACGCCTGGGATTGCCATTGTAGAATATCCTGTTCATCAACAGCCAAATTGTAGGACTGGTGCAAATTCAGGCTGGGGTTAGTGGATGCATTGCTGTTGCGTTCAGTGGAAGTGAGCCTGCTTTACTACCCGTGAATCTGGCCTGAGGTGTTTTGCTCTGAATACCCATTCTGAGTTTTATTTTTTCTTGAGCTCGATAAAATATTGGGGTCAGATTCTCTGCTGCTGTAGACAGACTACACTTCCCTGCAGTGAGTGGTGCTACACCCATTGAGTACCAGCGGAGAACTCGGTCCTTACATACCATAGATAGCATTTGAACAATTCCATTGGCTCCAGTGAGACTATTCATGTGCTTAAAGCTAGGCACATGCGTAAGCATCTTTCTGAACTGGGCTCCTAATTAGATTCTTACATGAGCCAGGCAGGAGCAAGCAGTGCTGGATTTAAGCAGGGGAGGTGGAATAAGCCTGTAAATTCTGTCCTTTAGCATCACCTATAGAATCACACATACCAACTGCAACAGACTGCCTACAGGATGTACACTCCCTGCCACTTATGGACCGGTGTAATGAGCATGCTCCAAACCCCTACTGCATGCTGAAGGACTTTTGCTTTCCTTCCAAATCAGTGTCCAGAGAATTCGCTAGAGTAGGAATGGGATTTAGAAAACCAGCCCCAGGAAAGTTGTGTGCTGGATGCTGAGAGCTGCAGGTCAGCCTCCCAAGGGCAAAAGCAGAATGTTGTGACAGCTTTGTTTGTCCTCGCTTTCACTAAAGAGAGATGAATTTCCCCCCTAAGACGTCAATCGCCCACATTGTTTCTTATCTTTGTGCCTAGATTTGATATCAGAGCAGCCGTCAGTGATTTGTCATTTCCTAATGAAAGCACTCAGTTCTCCCTTTTGAGAGCTAGCAAGCACCCGTTTGTTTCCATTTAAAGTATAAAAATCCTTCCTCATCCTTAAAGCCATCCTCACCCCCAGCAGACTGCAAAACCGACTGTAGGTTCCACAAAGAAAGTGGACATTCCTCACTCTGCTCCTACTTTAGACACCGCTCATCCTTTGGCCATCAGCGCTGATTTGCTTTCCTCTCCATGCAAGCTCTATTCCCGAGACACAAGCAGTGCCTGCTGTCTTGCCTTTTCCTTTCTCTTGTTGTTCTATGTTGGGTTTTTCAGGGTCTGCCTCGCAGAGACAAAATACATCGTTATGTCCAGCTGTCGGTGACTTTACAAGTCTTTGGTCTAACCAAATGGGTCACAACAGCTGAGCCATTCACTGATTGGGTCCTGGAGTAGCTAATACAGGAGCCTGTTCTGCATGGTCTCACAGATCATGAGCAAGTGTCACTGCTCCTGGGTGGACAAGTGGGTTTGTTTTTTAAAAGTTCCATTCCCCTTTTTGATTTGGCCTTCTAGGAGACTGAAATTGCGCAAAAATATGGGGCCTATGTAGTCTTTCCATCAGATCCATCAGGCTTGGAATCAGGATCATAAGGCAGAGTTGGGAGAGCCGTTTGTCTAGCAAAATTCACAAGGTCTATTATTAGTGCCATCATAACCATTGTAGGGTTTCCCAGCTCATCCCAGCTGTAGCCAATATCCCTCTTACCTGAGCTCCCAATGTATGGTCTAGTCCTTCTGCCATTAAACTCAACAGGAGTTTGCCATTGACCATGGACTTCAGGGGGAGCAGGTCTGAGCCCACAGTTTTGATATTGTCATTTGTTCAGTAAAGAAACCTGATGGTCTGCCTGTGAATTACATATTGGTCAGTCCCTATGGGAGAGAAAGGCAGCATGCATTGACAAGATTTGCCTCAAATTCCTTTTTGGACCTTGACTAAGTTATGGGTCAGCTCAGAGGTTTCTCCAGCTCCAAAGCGCCTCAACATCTTTGAATGAAGTTGAAATGGGCACTTCCCCCATCCCAAATTGGACAATCATCACCCCCAACCCCTTCAGCTAATTTGCATCATGCGTGAACGTGAGGAGCACTGTAAAAATGCCACACGCTCAGCGCTCAGTCAGATGTCAAAGCACTTAAACAAGACCAAAGAGAAACATGGTTCATCGTTTGGATTCTGAATATCTCTTTGTCTTTCCATGCCATCATTTTATTTGCATCACCAATATGTTCAATCTCAGGAAAATGAGGTCTTCTGTTTTTGATTGGTTTTTATTTACACAGAAAGGTGGGCGGCCATCTTTTTTTGCCGTTCTTTCTCCTCCATAACTCCAGGGCCTTTCTGTTTAATAAAAAAAATCAAGAGGTCTCCACTTTGTGGAGGGCAACTAATTTAGTTTGACATTGCCCTTCATGGACTTACATCTATCTTTAGAGAAAGCCATATGAAATCAGACTGCAATATTAATTATGAATGCTACTCTGTGTTAAAAAAAAGAGAACAGATCATGTGCTAAATCACTCTGGTGTTTCTCTGTCTATGTTTCTAGTATTGTATGTTAGCCTAGTTTCTCCCCAGCCCTTTCCCTTTGTCAAAGAAAGACCATACCAATGCTGCTGACCACATCTTTTTGACAAGCTTACCGCACTAGTATAACTGTTGTTTGCAATCAACTGTTGTGACCTGAATGTAATGTCCTATGTATCTGAAATGTGTCTGTATCTGTTACCAAGATAATGTTTTTCATGTGCTGAGTCAGTAAAATGTTTCAGTAACTGTCCTCTAAAAAAAAATGCTTGTTTTCATACACACACATACACACACAAAGACGAAACTCTAACTCGCTGGTGCATTTTTCTAATAGAAATGCCCCCAGTTGTCTCCAAGATGCATGCAGTACCTTCCAAGCAGCCAGAAGATGATTTAAAGTAGAGACTTTGTGAATGTAAATTTCATTTGTAATTTGCCTGCTACCTTTTTCTGCATGACATGGATAAGTGATATGATGTTCTTTTAAAATGGAATCACAGCCAATAAAAAAAAAATAAAGTGATTTCATATCTTTTTTGTAATGCTTTCATATTAAATCCCTACCACACTGAACTGGGAGAAGAAAATTCACTAGTACATATGCAAATAAAATGGTAGTGGAGTAATTTAGAAGCATGAGGCTGCATATGCCAGAAAACAACAGTGGCATGTTCTTTTTTTTTCACTTGTCCAAACTTCACCAAGACAATGTTGCACCCACAGGTAATTAACAGTAAATTATAACTGTGTCTATGTTAACCACGAGGAGACTGGTGGCATCTTAAAGACTAACAGATGTATTTGGGCATAAGCTTTCGTGGGTTTTTTTTACTGAAGAAGTGGGTTTTTTACCCACGAAAGCTTATGTCCAAATAAATCTGTTAGTCTTTAAGGTGCCATCTGACTCCTCATTGTTTTTGTGGATACAAACTAACATGGCTACCCCTCTGATACATGTCTATGTTATTGTTAGTTAGTTTTCCTTGGGAAAACCAGAAAAGACATCCCTATAAAAGGTGGAGGATCAAAACCAATGGAAGTTTGGCAGATTTAAAGCTTAAACCAGGGAGAAGATGAGCTACTTTGAAATTTCATGGACTGTATCAGCGAATCCAGTTCTCGTGTTTATACAAGTTGTCAGGCTGCTGAAGACTCTAAAGAGCTGATTCTCCTCTAAGTAATGCTGATGCAAATCCGAAGTAACACAACTGAAGTCAGTGGAGATACACAGTGTAAAAACAGCATGCGAGGAATCAAAATTTGGCCCTAAAATGTTCAAGCCTTATGTTTTCCCTTAGGAAATATTTTCTTTGGGAGCATACAGTAGGTGATACTTTCTCTGCCAGTTCCTGCAGATTAGGAAGGAACGTGAGTGAGTATTGGATATCAGACTGACCTTCTTGTTAGTCTATGCAGCATTTTGAGCAAATAAAAATGTATCCTTTACATCATGTATATTCATCATGTGACTCCTGAGACAAAGCCCATAGGAAATCCACACGAGACTTTCCATTGCCTTCAATGAGTTTTGGGTCAGGCCCTGGACTTACTGTTAGTAGGAGTTAAGCCTCATGACAGAAGGAAAAATGTCCCTGCTTTTCCCCCTCACCACCAAAAAAGCTCTTGAATGTTCAAAGGAAAGACAGGGTATAATAATAATAACTCTGCAAACTAGTGAGCAGTTGGATGTTGAGTGAGGCATCTAGAATTCGCAGAGCATTGACTGGGTTTGATAGACGTCTCCTGTAACTAGAAGGAACAAGCTTTGTTGTGACACGAAGCTCCAGACCAAATTGCGCTTGGGCCAAAAATAATTTTTAGATGGCTGTGGCCAAACGAGTTTACCCTGTGGTAGTTAAGGTAGCGAAGTCAATGGCTGAGGCATGTGCTTAAATAACCTGCTGAATCAGGGCCTAAGGTTTTGAGAGCCCAACGCGCCTGTTATGATCTGCTTCAATGTCAGCGCGCAGGAATGTTTTGCGCTACTGCCCCAATCCTACCCACTCCCAAATACACATCCGTTGATGTCCCACCAGAAATCCCCAGGCACTGAGGACTGAGTTCAAGTTCACCACTGGCCATTGATCAGTTCTTCACCAGAGCAAGGAAGTCATGCCCACTCCTTGCTCAGCAACTGTTTGGCACAAAAATAACTAAGCGTATGAACCAGACTGCAGCCTACATGGTGGGCAAGGTACGTGGGTTCACAGTGCCCCCCAGGGAGCTGGAGAGACTAGACGAGAAAAAATCGGAGTATAAAGGAGTGGAGAGGCCATGTGAGGGTGGGCAGGCAGCCAACTACAAGTCTAACCCAAAGCCCAGTGAAGGCTTTGGATCTGACCTACGGTGGAGAACCCAGATGCTCCCCATTGGCACAGGTACAGGGCTAGGACAGATGTTTCAGGTGGGCCTTTAGTTCCCCTGAAGGCAGTGGTGAAACATCCACTGGTGTCAAGAGTTAGGCCAAGGCATGCCTGAAAATCCCATCGCTGGAGGCCAGTGAAGGCAAAGCACGGGAAAGAGAACAATGCAATGGTGTGGTGGATGGAGGAGCCGTTTACAGATGTGTTTGGAGCTCACATCATTAAGCTGTCATTGTTCTGTAAGCCGAGGCACATCTTTGTGCACATCTGTGTGTGTGTGTAAACCAGCACATCTGTGTGTATAGACCAGGGTACATTTTCAGAAGCATCTAAGTAACTTAGGACCTGAAGTCCCATTTCCAAAAGAGACTTAGAGGCAGATTTTTCAAAGGTATTTAATCCCTTACAGTGCCAGATAGGCACTTAGTGGGTTATTCAAAAGCACCTAAGCAGGTTAGGTGTCTAACTCACATTGATTTAATTGGAGTTGGGTGCCTAACTCACTTAGACCCTTTTGAAAATCTCACTAGGCACATAGCTGCACCTATGAATACCTTTGAAAAACTGGCCCTTAGAAGCTTAAGTCCCACTGGTTGCTAATGAGACTTAGACTCTCAAGCATCTCGACTCTCAAGCATCTCTCCTGACAGAACAAGGAGTAATGGTCTCAAGTTGCAGAGGGGGAGGTTTAGGTTGGATATTAGGAAAAACTTTTTCACTAGTAGGGTGGTGAAGCACTGGAGTGGGTTACCTAGGGAGGTGGTGGAATCTCCTTCCTTAGAGGTTTTTAAGGTCAGGCTTGACAAAGCCCTGGCTGGGATGATTTAGTTGGGGTTGGTCCTGCTTTGAGCAGGGGGTTGGACTAGATGACCTCCTGAGGTCCCTTCCAACCCTGAGATTCTATGATTCTATGATCTAGGTCACATGGGCATGTTGGAAAAGTTTAGCCTTAGTCTAATGACATACTTCAAAAATCGGAGCAAAAGAGAGCAGAAGTAACAGCTTTCCTATATGAATTGGAACATCTGGCTTGCCATATTGGATCAAGCCACAGCTCCTTCAATTCCTCCAACTACAGCTGCTACTTGATGCTTACAAGGAAGATTAAAGAGGTCAACAATGCCAGCGAGGAACTCTGCCATGGATCCTGATGTAACAGCGTGCATTTGCATTGCCCCTGGGGCAGGGCTGGGCCTTCATGTGACAATCAGCACATGGTCAGCATAGATTGATCCATTAACAATGCTGAGGGGAAATGGCCAAAAAATGAGCAATGTGTGAAGATGGTCCAAAGAAAATAATTGTGGGGCAGGGGAAATGAACCAAACTCTCTGGATCAAGAGTGACAGTGTGGTAGGGGTGGGCTGAAACCAGGAGAAAGCAAGGAATGACACATATCCATGGAGAAACAAAAGGCAAGTGTCCAATGCCTTGTACTCTATGGTTCATGCGATGGGACTGATTCACCATTTCATTATGGCTGGTCCATGCTGATGTAATGCTACTCTAGGCAACACCCTCTAAGAGGTCTCAAGTTGGGCATCCAAAAGTCACGTTCAAACCCAAGACTTTTAACCTTCCCCTGTAAAAAACCATGGTTGATTTTGCATTATACCTGCTTGTTAGTCCAACCCCCTTTAAAATATCCCCCTCATGATTTCACAAGCCACTGAAAGCAATACTAGAGGAGCTGGCTAATTGGAACAAATGGCACCAGCATATGAATGTTTGTCCAAGACTTTGATACCCACAGTCAGGGCTGGATTTCCAATTAGGTACAGTAGGCCCGTGCCTACGGGCGCCAGCATTCTAGGGGCACTTAAAAGTGGGTTAAAAGTTAAAAAGTTAATACCTACAGCTCCCCTGCGGGCAGCCGGGCTCCTGGCATGGGTTGGTGGCCGCCCAGCTTGTGGGGCTGGAGCAGGGTGAGCATCCGAGCCAGGCTGCCTGGGGGTGCTGTGAGTCCCAGCCAGGCAGGGCAGCTGCTGAACGTGCTGGGAAAATCCCAGCCCCTTCCCAAACTCGGCCACCCTGCTGCTTCTGCCCCCATCTGGGGCAGGTTGGCTGTGCCCCGGCTGGGGCTGGAAGCACTGTGCTGTGTGGGGCAGAGGGTCTTATGCCTTCCCACGGAGGCTGTGTTTATATTTATTTTTGTTTCATTTTTTATGGAAAACACAAAGGTCAGCTGTAGGCAGTGGGAGGCACTGAAGATGCTGTGGCTAGGTGCGCTCTGCAGTTTCCTACCCAGAGCCCTCCAACCCGCTCGGTCATGCAGTGTTTGAAGAAAGATTTATTAGGAGCCTTTGCAATGCTTTAGTGGAGTGGGGTTCAACTTCTCGGGCAGGGCTCTGGAAACTTGGGGAGAGACTGTCAATGCCACGGTGAGATTTGGATGCCTGACTATTGTTCGTTTGACCAGGGCTGGCATTTCTAAGCCTGGAAGCTTCGCTAGAAGGCCAGCATTAAATGAAGCATGGATATGTGGTGAGGCTGTTCGTGGTCTCTCAGCTGCTACAGATGTTGAACACAATGGACAATGTCTTGCCCCGTGGAAAATTCTAAAACCACCTGAGGCCAAATTCTGCTCTTGGTGACCTGTCAGCAGCCTTTCCCCAGGCTAGCTGAGGGAAGCATCTGGCCCTTAATGTGGATTCACTCACAAACTTCTGCCTCTTCTTTTCTGGATGCACCAAGCAGCACCTTAGCTGGGCCAGCCAGAGATGCACGTTGACGTGACGGGTCTGAGCAGCCGCCTGACCATTGTGACTCTGTGCTTGCTTGGATGTTGGAGGCAAATACTTTCATGGTGGGTCCTTTGTGTTTATTAAAGGTCCTGGTGGTTGGAAATCTCATTGGATATTGGTTTCCAAGGTGAAAAATATAGCTTGGCTTGACGATAACTCTCGTGAGGCGTTCTTTTCTGCCTGTGTTTTTTCAGACGATATTTTCAGTGCAAATAGCGTAGGATTGTTTTCATTACCCCATGCCAGAGTGAACATGCAGGCTGCGGATTGGTTGATGTTTTCAAGAGAAAGCAGGGTTGCTAATCCAGATGATACTCGGGGTACGTCTACACATTAGCTGGAAGTGAGCCTCCCAGCCCAGGTGAAACTGTGCCTGATCCTGATCTCACTTGCACTGGTGCAAATCCGCAGTGATTCCAGCAACGCCAATGGCATGACCTGTCAATCAGAGGGGAGCCAGCCCTCCCCAATGGGAGGATGATGGGTGGGAAAGACACACGGGGCAATGGTGTTTGTCATGGTTGCCTGCTGAGATTCATGGAGCTGGTAGGTCTGGTCTCTGACCTGAGAGTGGTGTTATGCATTGGGTTAAACCCCTTTAGAACTGGCGCGTGTAACTTTGGGCCCAGGGGATTTCCTGACATAGAAAATGCAAGGGCAGAGGCATTGATTTGATTTGAACAGTGTTTTGTCCAGTTGTCTCAGAGAGACACAGTAGAAAGACCAGAGACACTAAGGGTATGTCTACACTACGAGACTAGTTTGATTTTTCTTAAACCAAACTTGTGAAACCGATATTACAAAGTCGAGCGTGCGAATCCACACCAAGGACATTAATTCGAGTTTGTGAGTCCACAGTAACGGGGCAAGCGTTGACATTGCAAGCGGTGCACTGTGGGTAGCTATCCCACAGTTCCCGCAGTCCCCGCTGCCCATTGAAATTCTGGGTGTAGCCCCCAGTGCCTTCTGGGGCCAAAAATGTGTCGAGGGTGGTTATAGGTAAATGTCGTCATTCGACCCACACTCCTGCCCTCCCTCCGTGAAAGCGCCAGCAGGCAATTAATTCGCGCCCTTTTCTGGTGATTGACAGCTCGGACACCAGAGGACAGCGAGCATGGAGCCCTCCGCGATTATTGCTGCTGTTCTGTCCGTTGTCAACACCTCGCGCCTTATCGTCCACCTTTTCCAGAGGCAGATGCAGATAAATCGGACGAGGAGGCAACGGAAGCTCCGAGAGGACATGAACTCTGAGAGGGGCACAGACCTCTCGCAAAGCACGGGACCCCAGCCCGTAGACATCATGGTGGCAATGGGACACGTTGATCCTGTGGAACGGCGATTCTGGGCAAGGGAAACAAGCACTGACTGGTGGGACCGCATAGTGCTACAGGTCTGGGATGAATCCCAGTGGCTGAGAAACTTTCGGATGCGTAAGGGCACTTTCCTGGAACTTTGTGAGTTGCTGTCCCCTGCCTTGAAGTGCCAGGACACCCGAATGAGAGCTGCCCTGACTATCCAGAAGCGAGTGGCCATAGCCCTGTGGAAGCTTGCAACGCCTGACAGCTACCGGTCAGTCGCAAATCAATTTGGAGTGGGCAAATCTACCGTGGGGGTTGCTGTGATGCAAGTAGCACATGCTATCATTGAGCTGCTGCTCTCAAAGGTAGTGACCCTGGGAAACGTGCAGGTGATCATAGATGGCTTCGCTGCGATGGGATTCCCAAACTGCGGTGGGGCTATTGATGGAACTCACATCCCTATGGTGGGACCGGACCACCAGGGCAGCCAGTACATTAACCAAAAGGGCTACTTTTCTATGGTGCTGCAAGCACTGGTGGACCATAAAGGACGTTTTACCAACATCAACGTCAGATGGCCGGGCAAGGTTCATGATGCTCGTGTTTTCAGGAACTCTGGTCTGTTTAGACAGCTGCAGGAAGGTATTTACTTCCCAGACCGCAAAATAACTGTTGGGGATGTGGAGATGCCTATAGTGATCCTTGGGGACCCAGCCTACCCGCTAATGCCCTGGCTCATGAAGTCATACACAGGTACCCTGGACACTGAAAAGGAGCTCTTCAACTACCGTCTGAGCAAGTGCAGAATGGTGGTGGAGTGTGCTTTTGGCCGTCTGAAAGGGAGATGGAGAAACTTACTTACTCGCTCTGATCTCAGCCAAACCAATATCCCCATTGTGATTGCAGCATGCTGTGTGCTCCACAATCTCTGTGAGAGCAAGGGGGAGACGTTTATGGCGGGGTGGGAGGTTGAGGCAAATCGCCTGGCTGCTGATTACGCACAGCCGGACACCCAGGCGATTAGAAGATCCCAGCGGGACGCGCTGCGCATCCGGGAAGCTTTGAAAGCTAGCTTCCAGACTGACCAGGGTAACCAGTGACTGTTACGGTTGTTTAAACAGAAGCTGAACCTGCCCCCATTTCTTTACCCAGTTTCTGTTGCCTATCCTCTCCAATTACCAACCCCTTTCCCCCCTTCATTCAACACTTTAAAAGTATAATAAAGGAAACATTGTTTATTGAAACCGTCTTCTTTATTAATGATTTCTCGGTTAATGGTTTAACCAGGGACACCTACTGCAGTTGGGGAGCGGGTGGAGTGTTGGAAAGGACGCTTCCAAACCCAGGGAATGTCAGGCTCCTGCTCCCAGAGCAGTCCGCAGTGCTGGACTGCTTGTTTCAACGGAGCCTGCAACCCCTCCTATTCGCAACTCTGTGGGGGGGGGGCCTGTGTGACTTTTTGGCCGTGGATTGCGGTCACAGATCCCCTGCTGCATGGATCTGTCATGCAGGCTATTTCCGGCCGCAAAAGATCTGCAGCCACCCTCCCCCAACAGAAAGTCACAGAGCCCCCCCCCATAAAGAACATGAAAACCCCCTCCCAGAATGACAAGTGTGCCTAGTGAATGCAATGTGAGTGTGACTTTCTGTTGAACCTTTCCCCCCCGTCTCTACCCTGGTACAGGCGCCTATCGTCTCAAATTACAAACCCCTTTAGCCCCTCCCCCCAAATCAAACTGTCCTGTGAAAGACAGTCAAGGAAACATCACTTCACAGAACAAAAATTTTTATTAAGGAGAACAAACTTTTGAGATGAAACTTAGACGGGGACTGGGGTGGGGTGCGGTTGGAGGGAAGGAAAGGACCCATCTAAATTTTTGGGAATGAGAGCCTTCTGCTACTGGAGCAGTCCACAGGGGTGGAGTGATTATTTCCACGGCCCCTGCCTCCCCTCGTTCGAGTGACTTTGGGTGAGGGGGGGATTGGACTTTGTGGCGGGGGAGGGCGGTTGGAAATCACATACAGAGAGGCTCTTTCGTCCTGTCTCCGGTCCTGCAGTACGTCCACAAGGCACTGGAGCATGTCCGTGTGCTCCCTCATTAGTCCAAGCAGCGTTTGAGTTGCCTGCTGGTCTTCCTGCCACCACCTGTCCTCGCGAGCTTCAGCCCTCTGCTCCCGTTCGCTGACTGCTCGCTCGGACCTTGAGACGTCCTCTCTCCGCTGTGCCACCTCATTTCGGGAACAGACCATCAATTCTGAAAACATGTCATCCCGGGTTCTCTTTTTGCGCCGCCTGATCTGTGCAAGCCTCTGGGAGGGTGACGCATGGGTAGGGCAGGAGACACTCGCAGCTGTGGGATGGGAGAAAGGGAGTGAATTCCTCAGAAAGATACATTTTCCCGAACAATGCCTATACTCTTTCCCTGTGAACAAGACCATGCACACTACCTATCACATCTGCACTCAGTACAAGGTCGAATATTATATCTGTATACTTAGTGCCTGGGGTCCTGGTGTACAGATCACACTGGCGGGGCTGGACACTGGAAAGCAGCTCTCTGGAGACCATGGTAAGCCGTTGCCTTTGGACTTCTGAGAGCTTACTTCACAGCAGTGCTGTACTCCCGTGTTTCAAGCACAGTTCCTGGCGGTGGCCAGTTCCTGCTGCTGGCAAAACCGCTCATCTACAACGGCTCGCCTGCCCGTTACCCACCCCCACCCTCTGCGTGGCAGGTCCTGGGAAATGTCCCTGTCCGCGAACCGCTCTGTTTGAACGGCTCGCCTACCCGTTACCCACCCCCACCTTCTGCATGGCAGGTCCTGGGAAATGTCCCTGCCCGCGAACCGCTCTGTTTGAACGGCTTGCCTACCCTTTCCACCCCTCCGCGTGGCCGCTCCCAGGAACTCTCCCAGCATGCGCACCGCTAAGTTTCAACGGTTAGCCTCCCAGTCCCGACCCCCTGCGTGGCTGGAAACCGCCGGGTGTTGTTCTTTGAAGGAAAAATCAAGAAGTTACTATACTAAAAAAAACACTCATTCAAACCAGGGCACCATGACTGATATCACTCTGATGAGGATTACGGAGACAGACAAAGACCGCATGCTGCGTGAATGCCAGCAAACCCCGGGGCCGTATGCCGCCATGCTGTGCAAGGCAATGATACCAGAGTACCTGCTGCTAGCATGGCGCAGAAAAGTATCCTACCATGCAGGAGACAATAAGGCCGCTCTCCCTGGGAACCTGATGCAAAAGCTTTCACTGTACCTCCAGGAGAGCTTCGCGGAGATCTCCGATGGGGATTTCTCCTCTATCCCCATACATATTGACAGACTTTTCGAGTAGTTGCCTTGGAAATGACTCAAAAGGAAAGCGCCTATGGCAAATTAAGCAATAAAAACAGGTTGCTAACACACCATGCCTATTCTATTCCAAATAAATGTTTAAAACACTGACCTGATAATCCTTCGCCTGGTTCCTGGTCCAGGATGCTGCCTTGGGAGGGTTTGTAGGGGATCTCGGTGAGGGTGATCAACAGATCCTGGCTGTCGGGGAAATCAGCGGTGAAAGCGCTGTCAACGGCCTCGTCCTCCTCATCTCCTTCCTCATCTTCACCGTCCGCAAAAACTTCAGACGACATGGCCGTAGATAGGACCCCGTCGTCGGAGTCCACGGACACTGGCGGTGTAGTGGTGGCAGCACCACCGAGCATAGCATGCAGTGCCTCGTAAAAACGGCATGTGTGTGGCTGCGATCTGGAGCATCCGTTGGACTCTTTGGTCTTCTGGTACACCTGTCGCAGCTCCTTGATTTTCACGCGGCACTGCGTTGCATCCCGGCTGTATCCTCTCTCCGTCATAGCCTTGGATATTTTTTCATAAATTTTTGCATTCCGTCTTTTGGATCGGAGCTCGGATAGGACGGATTCATCTCCCCACACAGCGATCAGATCCAAGACTTCCCGATCAGTCCATGCTGGAGCTCTCTTTCTATTCTGGGATTGCATGGTAACCTCTGCTGGAGAGCTCAGCATCGTTGCCAGTGCTGCTGAGCTCGCCACGATGTCCAAACAGGAAATGAGATTCAAGCTGGCCAGACAGGAAAAGGAATTCAAATTTTCCCGGGGCTTTTCCTGAGTGGCTGGTCAGAGCATCCGAGCTCAGATTGCTGTCCAGAGCGTCCACTGAGTGGTGCAGTGTGGGATAGCTCCCGGAGCTATTAGCGTCGAATTCCGTCCACAGTAACACGAATTCGACATGGCCATGTCGAATTTAGCGCTACTCCCCTCGTCGGGGAGGAGTACAGAAATCGAATTAAAGAGCCATTTATGTCGAAATAAATAGCTTCGTAATGTGGACGGGTGCAGGGTAAAATCGAGTTAACGCTGCTAAATTCGACATAAAGTCTTAGTGTAGACCAGGCCTAAGAGAGAAAGCAGCAAGGAAGCACCAGACACAGCCAAAGAAGAACTGGTAGCATCATGGCCCTGAAAAAAGCCTAGAGAGCTATTTTGGGCTGGATGCTGGATGAAAGAGGCTGTGAGCCAGGGCACTGTCTCCTGCTGTGTTCAGGGGAACAGGACTTGGTATGTTTTTTGTAAATGAACGGGATTGCGTCAAAGAAATGTCTGCCTCCGTCATCAATTTTCTCCTAACTGGAACAACCCACAGTGTCCTGACCTTTGGCTCTCTATTCCAATCAAAAAGGGGTAAGCGTGGGATTCCTTCATTCCTTGGTTGGTGGCTGTCAGCAAGCTACGGGTATGTCTACACTACAACTGTAGTCCGATTTTACCAAAATTGATTTTTGTGAACTGATATTATGAAGTCGAACGTGTGTGTCCATACTAAGTACATTAAATCCGCGGTGTGAGTCCACAGTATCGGGGCAAGCGTTGACATTCCAAGCGGTGCACTGTGGGTAGGTATCCCACAGTTCCCGCAGTCCCCGCTGCCCATTTGAATTATGGGTCAAGCTCCTGCTGCCTAATGGGGCAAGAAATTTGTAGTGGGTGGTTATGGGTACATGTCATCATTCAACCGTCACTCCACCCCCTCCCTCCGGGAAAGCAACGGCAGACAATCATTTCGCGCCCTTTTCCCTGGATTGAAAGCGCGGACGCCATAGCGCGGCGAGCATGGAGCCCAGGGAGATTATCGCAGCAGTTATGGCCATTGTCAACACCTCGCTCATTATCGTGCACTTTGTCCAGAACCTGAACTTGAGAAATCAGGAGAGTAGGCAGCGCGGTGACAAGATTGACGAGGACATGGACACAGACCTCTCTCAGAGAACAGGACCCCGCAAATTAGACATCCTGGTGGCAATGGGGCAGGCTTATGCTGTGGAACGCTGATTCTGGGCCCGGGAAACGAGCACAGACTGGTGGGACCACATAGTGCTGCAGGTCTGGGATGAATCCCAGTGGCTGCAAAACTTTTGCATGCGTAAGGGCACTTTCCTGGAACTTTGTGTCTTGCTGTCCCCTGCCCTCAAGCGCCAGGACACCAGGATGAGAGCAGCCCTGACAGCTGAGAAGCGAGTGGCCATCGCCCTCTGGAAGCTTGCAACTCCTAACAGCTACCGGTCAGTCGCGAATCAATTTGGAGTGGGCAAATCTACTGTGGGGGTTGCTGTGATGCAAGTAGCCAACGCAATCGTTGAGCTGCTGCTGTCAAAGGTAGTGACCCTGGGAAATGTGCAGGTCATAGTAGATGGCTTTGCTGCGATGGGATTCCCTAATTTATTAGGGATTCCCTCCCTAATTTATCCACCCACATAGTTCTAATTTCTGAGCAGACTCACATGGGCCTTTGTTTGGGGAGGGATAGCTCAGTGGTTTGAGCATTAGCCTGCTAAACCCAGGGTTGTGAGTTCAATCCTTGAGGGGCCATTTAGGGATCTGGGGCAAAAATTGGGGATTGGTCCTGCTTTAAGCAGGGGGTTGGACTAGATGACTTCCTAAGGTCCCTTCCAACCCTGATATTCTATGAACTGTGGTGGGGCTATAGACGGAATTCACATCCCTATCTTGGGACCGGACCACCAGGGCAGCCAGTACATTAACTGAAAGGGCTACTTTTCAATGGTGCTGCAAGCACTGGTGGATCACAAGGGGCGTTTCACCAACATCAACGTTGGATTGCCGGGAAAGGTTCATGACGCTCGCGTTTTCAGGCACTCTGGTCTGTTTAGACGTCTGCAGGAAGGTATTTACTTCCCAGACCAGAAAATAACAGTTGGGGATGTGGAGATGCCTATAGTGATCCTTGGGGACCCAGCCTACCTCTTAATGCCCTGGCTCATGAAGCCATACACGGGCGCCCTGGACAGTAGTAAGGAGCTGTTCAACTACAGGCTGAGCAAATGCAGAAAGGTGGTGGAGTGTGCATTTGGACGTTTGAAAGGGCGCTGGTGGAGCTTACTGACTTGCTCAGATCTCAGCAAAACCAATATACCCATTGTTATTGCTGCTTGCTGTGTGCTCCACAATCTCTGTGAGAGTAAGGGGGAGACATTTATGGTGGGGTGGGAGGTTGAAGCAAATTGCCTGGCCTCAGCTTAAGCACAGCCAGACACCAGGGCGATTAGCAGAGCACAGCAGGCTGCAGTGCGCATCAGGGAAGCTTTGAAAACTAGCTTCCAGACTGACCAGGGTAACCAGTGACTCTTATGTTTGTTTCTCCTTGATGAGAACCTGCCCCTGTTTGTTTACTCTGTTTATATTGCCTTTCCTCTCTAATTATCAACCCCCGTTCCCCCCTTCCCCCCCTTCGAGCGCACCTTGCTTTGAAAGGAAATAAAGGCACCATTGTTTCACAAACAACAATTTTTTATTCAAGATTTGGGAAGAAAGGGAGAGAACTGGGACGGTGGCCAGGGTGGGGTGTGGGTGGAGGAAGGAGGGAAGGAAAGGCCGTTTCAAAACTTGTTGAATGACAGCCTTCTGCTGCTTGAGCAATACGCAGGGGTGAAGCAGTTGTTCGCACGTAGCCTTCCCCCCCGAGTTTGGGGACTGTGGGTGAGGAGGCTATGGGACTTGGGGAGGGGTGAGGGCGGTTACAGATGTGCTGCAGCAGCGGTCTGTCATCCTGCTTCCGTTCCTGCAGAACATCCACCAGACGCCGGAGCGTGTCGGTTTGCTCCCGCAGTAGCCCAAGCATTGCCTCTGTCACCCTCTGGTCTTCCTGCCACCACCTCTCAGCTCGAGTGTCCCTCCTGTCCTCACGCTCATCCCTCCTGTCCTCTGGCCGCTTCCTTGTACTGGGAAATTCTGTCCCTCCACACATTGTGCTGAGCTAATTCAGTGCGGGAGCACTGCATCAGCTCAGAGAACATCTCATCGCGTGTGCGTTTCTTTCTCCGCCTTATCTGCGACAGCCTTTGGGAGGGAGAGACCGGGGGAAGCCTAGGAACAACTGCTGGGATGAAAAAAAGGGAGTGAATTTTTAAAAAAGATACATGTTACAGAACAATGCATATACTCTTTCGCAGGGAACAGCACCATTCACAGTACCTACCAAATATACTTTCAGTACAAGGTCACATTTTGCATCTTTATATTGAATGCCTGGGGCTTTGCTGTACAGATCACACACACAGGGCGGGGCAACGGAATTCGGCTAGTGGGCGGCCATGGTAAGCCATAGACATTCAGCTTCGGAAACCTTAATTAACAGCAGCGCCCTCCTTTCACGCTCAAAGCCAAGTAACTCAAAACAAAGTAACTCCAGCCATCCCATTCTCTGGGATGCTAGCTTTCGCCGTCACCCCACTGCATGGCTGGTATCAGGGAAGAGCCCTGCTAGCCGAACGCCAACTGCTCAGCATGAACGGCCCCCCTCCCCGCCCCCACCGCATGGCTGGTACCAGGGAAGATCCCTGCTAGCCAAACGCCAACTGCCCAGCATGAAGGGTCCCCCGCTCCCACCTCGTGGCTGGAAACTGCGGGAAGGATTTCTTTTCAGGAACAGGCAAACAGCCCAGTAGAAACGGCCACCTCTGACTGTCCCCGCAATTAAATTCCCGTATTTCAAACAGGTCATCATGAATAATATCACTCTGATGAGGATAACACAGACAGAGAAAGAACGGATGTTGCTTGAATGCCAGCAAACACCAGGGGCGTATGCTGCCAGTCTCTGCCGTGCAATGATACCAGAGTACTTGCTACTGGCCTGGCGTGGTAAAGTTTCCTAAGGCTGCTCTCCCCAGAAACCTTCTGCAAAGGCTTTTAGAGTACCTACAGGAGAGCTTCATGGAGATGTCCCTGGAGGATTTCTGCTCCATCCCCAGATGTGTTAACAGACTTTTCCAGTAGCTCTATTTGCCACAAATGCATCCCAAGTCCTCAGGGCAAAGTAACCATTAAAAACCAATTGCTTTACAACCATGTTTTTTCAATTCAAAAGATATACTCACCTGATATGCCTTCTCCAGCTTCACGGTCCGGGATACCGCCTTGGGAGGGTAGGAAGGGGATCTCTGTCAGGGCGAGGAAAAGTTCCTGGCTTTCGGGGAAATCGCCCTGCAGAGCGCTATTGACTACCTCGTCCTCATCATCTTCCCCGTCCGCAAAAACATCAGAGGAAGCTACTGATGAGAATACCCCATCCTCGGAGTCCACGGACAGGGGTGGGGTAGTGGTGGCGGTCCCCGCTAGGATAGCATGCAGTGCGGCGTAGAAACGACATGTCTGGGGATCTGACCCGGAGCGTCCGTTTGACTCTTTGGTCTTCTGGTACGCTTGTCTCAGCTCCTAAATTTTAACGCGGCACTGCATTGCATCCCTGCTATATCCTCTGTACGTCATGGCCTTGGCGATTTTTTCATAGATTTTTGCATTACGTCTTTTCGATCGTAGCTCTGATAGCATGGATTCATCTCCCCAGACTGCTATCAGGTCTAACACCTCCCGTTCTGTCCATGCTGGAGTTCTCTTTCTATTCTGGGATTGCATGCTCAGTGGTTTGAGCATTGGCCTGCTAAACCCAGAGTTGTGAGTTCAATCCTTGAGGGGGCCATTTAGGGATCTGGGGCAAAAATTGGGGATTGGTCCTGCTTTGAGCAGGGGGTTGGATTAGATGACCTTCTAAGGTCCCTTCCAACCCTGATATTCTATGATTCTATGATTTTCCTGTGTACCTGGACAGAGCATCCGAGCTGGGACTGCTGTCCAGAGAGGTTGCAGTGGTGCACTGTGGGATAGCTCCCGGATACCAATAACGTTGAATTCCGTCCACACTAACCCTAATTTGACATGGCAATATTGATGTTAATGCTAATCCCCTCATCGGGGAGGAGTACAGAAATCGATTTTAAAAGCGCTTTATGTCTAAATAAATGGCGTTGTTGTGTGGATGGGTGCAGGGTTCATTCGATTTAGCACAGCTAAATTCTATATAAACTCTTAGTTTAAACCAGGCCTAAACTGGTGGAGCTTTTCTTCAGGAGGGCAAGAAGCCATCTTAGTTTAAAAGGATGATTTGTTGGGCCGTTATGCTAAAAGCCAGCTCTGGATTCTGGCAAATACGCCAACTATCATTGTACCCTGGTGGTGAGACAGGGAAGTCCTTTACCTGGGTGTGGTACAGGGAGCACCCTGGATCAGTGATCTAATTCTAGTGATTGTTAAAGATCAAGTGTCCATGACAATCTTTTTGTATTTGTGTCCCCTTTGATCCTGTGGACAGGTAGGTGTTTCTGCCCTGCCTGTGGACCCCACATGGCAGATGGAGTTTCGTGAGAACCCAGAAGGTGGCATTGACTTTTTAAGGGGCTCTCCCAATGCAGGGTTCCGTTTGGACACACCTCATGCCCAGAAACATAATTTTTTGCAAATGAAAACGTAAGTGTTGCCGAATGCGCCAATCTTTTTCAATCCTGGGATGCAGAGGGGCTGTACAAACTCCCAGTGAGAGACAGTCCCTGGGCCAGGGTGCTCCTGGTGTAAATAGAGAGGCGAAACAAAGGGTGGGAGGGAAAGTGATTCATCCATGGTCAAAAGGCAGGTCAGCATCAGAACTGGGAACAGAACCCAGGCTGCTTCTTGCCTGTCCCACTACACCCTTCTATCTAGAAACCTAGAAGCCTCTGTTCAGTGGCTCAGCCTTAATCAGGGGGCGGGGCTAGGCTAATCAGGGAGGCCAGGGCTTTATAAAGCAGAGAGCAAGCGACCAGGGAGCTTTGCGACCAGGGCTGCAAACAGGGAGTTTTGAGAGGGAGTTGGGAAGGGGGCAAGGTACTCTTGCCATTCTTTAACACCCTTAACCCAAACTATAACCAAAACTTCTTGATTTAAACAAATACCTTACTGTTAGACTAGGTAGCTGTAGGAGAGAATGCAGGCAGAAGCCCAGCAGCAGAGCGGGGGCTATCCAGTTTATTGCACTCAGTGTAGCATGTGTGATTACCTGCCCTGTGGGCAGGTGGCCTATGTGTGCATTTGGTGCAAGGAGCTCCTGGCCCTCAGAGACCGTGTACGGGCTTTGGAGGCCAGGGTGGTGGAATTGGAGGAACTAAGGGAGGCAGAGAGTTATGCTGATGAGGCTTTCAGGGACACTGCAGACTTGTCCCACCTCCAGTCAGACAGCCCCTGCGCTGTTGAGGAGGATGAAAGCCCCAGGGAAGGAGAGCAGGCAATGGGAGCAGAGGGAAACCTTCCCATAGTTGGGACCCTCCTTCCAGGTAGTGTTGAGGTATCCTCTTGCACTGAGGTCACCTCTCCGGGGGAGGGAACTCCAATCAGTAGGAAAAGGCAGGTGTTAGTAATGGGAGATTCGATCATTAGAAACATAGATAGCTGGGTTTGTGATGACCGGGAGAACCGTATGGTGACTTGCCTGCCTGGTGCAAAGGTTGCGGATCTCTCGAGGCATCTAGATAGGCTTATGAGTAGTGCTGGGGAGGAGCCAGTGGTCGTGGTACATGTAGGTACCAATGACGTAGGGAAGGGTAGGAGAGATGTCCTGGAAGCCAAATTTAGGCTGCTAGGAAAGAGACTGAAATCCAGGGCCTCTATGGTGGCATTCTCAGAAATGCTTCCAGTTCCACGCGCAGGCCCAGGTAAGCAGACAGAGCTTCAGAGTCTTAATGTGTGGATGAGACGATGGTGTAGAGAGGAAGGGTTTAGATTTATTAGGAACTGGGGAAACTTTTGGGATGGGGGGAGCCTATACAGGAAGGATGGGCTCCACCTAAACCAAAGTGGAACCAGACTGCTGGCACTTAACATTAAAAAGGTCGTAGAGCAATTTTTAAACTAAGAGATGGGGGAAAGCCAATTGCTGCAGAGAAGCACATGCAGAGACTTCTCTTACGAGAGGGTCTACTAATAGAGATTTTCTAGGTTTTAGTCAGGAGGAGAGGGTGGAAAAGGATAAAGGAGGGGCCAGATCAGACAAGAAACTTTCACATAAAAAAGAATCTCACACATCTTGAAAAGGCAGACAATTAAACAGTGACCAATTTTTAAAGTGCTTGTACACAAATGCCAGAAGTATAAATAATAAAATGGGTGAACTAGAGTGCCTCGTATTAAAGGAGGATATTGACATACTAGGCATCACAGAAACCTGGTGGAGTTGAGGACAATCAATGGGACACAATCATTCCGGGGTATAAAATATATCGGAAGGACAGAACAGGTCGTGTGTGTGGGGTGGGGGGGAGTGGCACTATATGTGAAAGAAAATGTAGAATCAAATGAAGTAAAAATCTTAAATGAATCCACATGTTCCATAGAATCTCTATGGATAGTAATTCCATGCTCTAATAAGAATATAACAATAGGGATCTATTATCGACTACCTGAGCAGGACAGTGATAGTGATTATGAAATGCTAAGGGAGATTAGAGAGGCTATCAAAATAAAGAACTCAATAATAGTGGGAGATTTCAATTATCCCAATATTGACTGGGTACATGTCGCCTCAGGACGTAATGCGGAGACAAAATTCCTCGATACTTTAAATGACTGCTTCTTGGAGCAGCTGGTACAGGAACCCACAAGGGGAGAGTCAATACTTGATTTAGTACTGAGTGGAGCGCAGGATCAGGTCCAAGAGATAACTATAACAGGACCGCTTGGAAATAGTGACCATAATATAATAACATTTAACATTCCTGTGGTGCTAAGAACACATCAACAGCCCAACACAGTGGCATTTAATTTCAAAAAGGGCAACTATGCAAAAATGAGGGGGTTAGTTAAGCAGAAATTAAAAGGTAAAGTGACTAAAGTGAAATCCCTGCATGCTGCATGGATACTCTTCAAAGACACCATAATAGAGGCCCAACTTAAATGTATACCCCAAATTAAAAAACAAAGTCAAAGAACTAAAAAAGAGCCACCATGGCTTAACAACCATGTAAAAGAAGCAGTGAAAGATAAAAAGGCATCTTTTAAAAAGTGGAAGTCAAATCCTAGTGAGGTAACTAGAGAAGAGCATAAACGCTACCAAATTAAGTGTAAAAATGTAATAAGAAAAGCCAAAATGGAGTTTGAAGAACAGCTAGCCCAAAACTCAAAAACTAATAACAAAACATTTTTTAAATACGTCAGAAGCAGGAAGCCTGCTAAACAACCAGTGGGGCCCCTGGATGACAGAGATACAATAGGAACACTTACAGATGATAAAGTCATTGCGGAGAAACTAAATGAATTCTTTGCTTCGGTCTTCACGGCTGAGGACGTTGGGGAGGTTCCCCAACCTGAGCTGACTTTTGTAGGTAACAAATCTGAGGAATTGTCACAAATTGAAGTGTCAGTAGAGGAGGTTTTGGAACTATTTGATAAACTTAACTGTAACAAGTCACCGGGACCAGATGGCATTCACCCAAGAGTTCTGAAAGAACTCAAATGTGAAATTGCAGAACTATTAACTAGGGTTTGTAACCTGTCTTTTAAATCGGCTTCTGTACCCAATGACTGGAAGATAGCTAATGTAACGCCAATATTTAAAAAGGGCTCTAGAGGTGATCCCGGCAATTACAGACCGGTAAGTCTAACATCCGTACCGGGCAAATTAGTTGAAACAATAGTAAAGAATAAAATTGTCAGGCACATAGAAGAACATAAATTGTTGAGCAAAAGTCAACATGGTTTCTGTAAAGGGAAATTGTGCCTTACTAATCTATTAGAGTTCTTTGAAGGGGTCAACAAACATGTGGACAAGGGCGAGCCAGTAGACATAGTGTACTTAGATTTCCAGAAAGCCTTTGACAAAGTCCCTCACCAAAGGCTCTTGCTTAAATTAAGTTGACATGGGATAAGAGGGAAGATCCTTTCATGGATTGAGACCTGGTTAAAAAACAGGGAACAAAGGGTAGGAATAAATGGTAAATTTTCACAATGGAGAGGGGTAACTAGTGGCGTTCCCCAAGGGTCAGTCCTAGGACAAATCCTATTCAACTTATTCATAAATGATTTGGAAGAAGGGGTAAACAGTGAGGTGGCAAAGTTTGCAGATGATACTAAGGTGCTCAGGATAGTTAAGTCCAAAGCAGACTGTGAAGAACTACAAAAAGAGCTCACAAAACTAAATGATTGGGCAATAAAATGGCAAATGAAATTTAATGTGGATAAATGTAAAGTAATGCACATTGGAAAAAATAACCCCAACTATACATACAATATGATGGGGGCTAATTTAGCTACAACTAATCAGGAAAAAGATCTTGGAGTCATCGTGGATAGTTCTCTAAAGATGTCCATGCAGTGTGCAGTGGCAGTCAAAAAGCAAACGGGATGTTAGGGATCATTAAAAATGGGATAGAGAATAAGACGGAGAATATCTTACTGCCCCTATACAAATCCATAGTGCGCCCACATCTTGAATACTGCGTACAATTGTGGTCTCCTCATCTCAAAAAGGATATACTGGCATTAGAAAAGGTTCAGAGACGGGCAACTAAAATGATTAGGGGTCTGGAACAGGTCCCATATGAGGAGAGATTAAAGAGGCTAGGACTTTTTAGCTTGGAAAAGAGGAGACTAAGAGGGGATATGATAGAGGTATATAAAATTATAAGTGGTGTGGAGGAAGTGAATAAGGAAAAGTTATTTATTTGTTCTCATAATAAAAGAACTAGGGGCCACCCAATGAAATTAGTGGGCAGCAGGTTTAAAACCAATAAAAGGAAGTTCTTCTTCACACAGCGCACAGTCAACCTGTGGAACTCCTTGCCTGAGGAGGCTGTGAAGGCTAGGACTATAACAGAGTTTAAAAGAGAACTGGATAAATTCATGGAGGTTAGGTCCATTAATGGCTATTAACCAGGATGGGTAAGGAATGGTGTCCTTAGCCTTTGTTTGTCAGAGGGGGGTGATGGATGGCAGGAGAGAGATCACTTGATCATTTCCTGTTAGGTCCACTCACTCCGGGTCACCTGGCATTGGCCACTGTCGGTGGACAGGATACTGGGCTGGATGGACCTTTGGTCTGACCCAGTACGGCCGTTCTTATGTTCTTATGTTCTTACCTCTCTAACACTGAGGGGACGCACATGGCAGCTGGAAGGCCCGATTCCCGGAGTGGGGAGACAGCCTTGCAATGGCTCAGCTCAAGCTAGCATGCTAAAAACAGCAGCCTGGAGTGTGTGGTGTTGGTGGTGGCTTGGGGTAACCATCCAAGACTGCCCGAACCCCTGGATCTGAGCCTGGGCAGACAGAGCCTGAGCCAGTGTCACAACATCCACGCTGCTATTTTAACCCAGCGTCTCGTGCTGAGCTAGCTGAAGTCTGTCCCACCTCCCTGCTGCAGTGTAGATATACCCTTATATACAAGTAGTGGGTTTTGGTGGATTGTAAATGGCCCCAGACAAGCAGTCCCAGGACTTGTCAGTCTGTCAGGCAGAACGTGTATTGGTACGTCACAAAGGAGATAAGCCCTCCTTATGTTCTGCTTAAACGTTTACCCAAGACCTGCTGAGCATGCTCAGAGCACATCCGCAATCTCTTCTAATTGTGTTATTAGCCAATCTGTCTTTTTCAAACTCAGTTCCGGGCAAAATCAAAATAAGCCCATTTAGCTGCCAAGCTACAAAATCCAGGCCTGTCTGAGTGATCTGTGTGTGGGAACAGTGTCTAGCAATAATCGAGCTGAACAGATGGCCATCAAAATTCCTCCTCTCGTCTGCAAAAATTCACCTTTTGGCTGAGAAGAAACATGGGAAATTGCTGCCCAAAGGATATTATTTTGGGTGTATGAGTGAAAAATCACCATAATCCAAAATGTTTGACCACTCGAATTAGTCAAAAAATTGGAACATTTTTCATAAGCGCGTGTGAATAAATATCGCTTTTTCCCATCAAAATGTTTTTGTCATCGGACAATCTCCCCCCAGCTCTATTTCCACTCTTACGGGGGGGGGTGGGGGTGGGAGGCAGTTTCTGGGGCGGGTGCGTCTATATCTGAGCTTCGGGGTGTGATTCCCAGTTCGCGTAGGCATGTCTGCGTTAGCTCCTCAAAATAGAAGGGTCTCCACAGCAGCATGGGTGGCTTCTTGGTTAGCTGCCTCAAGTACAGTCCCACTCAATCCCCTAGGTATGTACTCAGGTGGCTACCCCAAGCCACTGTGGACACACTACTATTTTTAGGCACTGGCTAGAGTGAGTACATCTATGCAAGCTGGAAATCTCACTTCCTTGCTTGAATGTAGACACAACCTTAGCCAGGTAGATAAGAGCCAAACTTTCCAAAGTGCTCAGCACTCCGGTTGCACACCGGGTGCAGAGTTCTTTTGATAATCTTGCCCATAAGCCAATGCTATAAGGTCTAGAAATTGCTTCCCCTCCACTGGATTTCACAGCCACCTCTGGGGTGGAGCAAAGCAACACTGTTCTAGGATAGAAAGTGATGCAACATCCAATGCCAACTGAACATGCAGGCTCGCAGATGGACAGTAATGGCCCAGATTAGAGTTTGGCCAGAACACCACGCTTTTGCAGAAACCGTATTTCCTGTTGAAAGGTCCTGACTAGCTCTAGTCTTGTCATTTTCTGGTGCCACTGCTGTGAGGGATTCAATCTGCCATCCTGTTTCCTGGGGAGCCTCAAAGATTTCCTCACACAGGCAGCATGTGAAGTTGCTTACTGCCCAGTTATTCCAGCGTGGCCTTGTAGGTAGTTTACTGGTCTAAGACTCAAAAGAGATGTGTTCTATGGTGGCCTCTGCCACCAACCTGCTTGGGTCAGTTATTTCACAGCCATGTGCCTCCTTTTCCCCATCTGTAAAATGGGGCTAAAGACAGTAAACTGCCTTTTAAAGCACTTTGAGAGCTACTGATGAAAAGCTCTAGATAAGAGCTAGGTATTGTTATTCGTTACCATCTCAACACGAACACCTACAATTAACCTTTTCTGGAGCTCAGCCATCTGGATGTTAGATAAATAACTGTTTTACCTAAACAATCCCAGGAAAAACCACCTGGGAAACTCAGCAGCAGGGTTCTCCTACCCACAAATACTGTGTGAAAGAGGGTGGGATGCCATCTTACAAAGCTAGGCAAGACTGAGCCAATATGGCTAAGTGGAACATTCCCTTCACATGCTCACTCTATTGCTTTCCAATGGCCAAGTCTCTTTACCTGCTTGCTCCAACATGCCCTATGAAGGGAGCACCTCGCTACTATAAAAAAGCTGAGGAGGAGGTGGGTTTCAGAGGCAGGAGAGCTGCTGGGGATTTGGGTGAGAGCTCACTGGGGCTGCTAGGAGAGGATTGGGTGGTGTTTTGGTAGGTGTGTATATAGATGTAGTGGTAAACTCTGTGGTTGGTCTAACCCAGACCAGTGGTTCATCCCTAAGAGAGGTTTGAGTTTAAAAAGGGAAGGAAATCCATCCCTTCCTTGTGATGTTAGTGGCAGACCTGCATTAAGGCGGGTGTCTTGGAAGCAAAGTGACTAAACCGGGGGCAGACGATGTTACTATCAGCTAAGCCTGTGCTGTCCGGTAACAAGCCTGTCTGCTGGACTGCACAGACCAGCCTGAGTTGGGAGTAGGCGCTTCTGGAGCTTGATTGTTCAGGTGGGAGCAGCTTGGGATAGCTAACTCCAGGAAACACACACCTGAGTGGAGCAGAACTAGTGTAAACCCATTCCTGCGCACCAGAACCAGCAATGATCTAACGAGAGGGGACGACATGCTCACTTCCTACAATGAAACCTCAGGTAGGATAAAAACGCTTTCTAATTGCTACCTTGGCGCTGCCGCTTTCAGTAGAACAAACTCGATGTCATTTCCCCTTAGTCAGACCTGTAAAGGTGACTGTGTTCTTTCCTGCTCCTTTCCCACAGCAAGTGAAAAGGCTAGAAACAGGTGTCAAACTTATCGCCAACTCCGCTGGTTTTTTCCTGCCACCTTCGTCTTTCCCCTCATCTCACTCTGGCTCTACTGAAGCAGCTGGGCCTACTTGCAGCTCCTGGCCAGGACATGCAGTGAGGGGGTTAAGCTGGGCCAGTCACCTGCAGCCAAATTAGGGCATTTCATGTACATCCTGGTGCTTCATGTTCCATGGTGACCTGTTCAGAGGCCTCTGTTTCCCTCCACTATCAACCTGCAGGTACCTCCCGTCTTACGGACTGCCAAATTCTAGCTCTCTCAAGGTAATGTCAAAGCCCAGTTGACAGCTTACTGGTAGGGCTACTGAATTCTTCTTAGTCTGTCCAGACTTCTCAGGTAGCTTCAGGATGTGACTGGTAAGCATTGCCTGCTTTGGCCCATCGTCAGGGTTCTTTTGCTCATGCTGGTATTCCTGTTGCACTAGGGTAGTTTCCACTGAAAGTATAAGGACTGGTTATACACTCCACACCTGATGGCTTGATCTGAATCTGCTGGTGAGTTTTCACCATGCCTGTTGGAGACAACAGTCACAGTAACTGATAGGTTACCAAATCATGACTTTCCTTTCTCTCTTGGCAGTTTCCTCTCACTTCCATGTCTTCAAAGGCTGAAACAAATTCCACTTCCACAGAGACCAGGCTACAGAAGCAGCAGGTAAGCCAAGAGTGTCCTGCTGGTTGGAAAACCAGTGCTATGGGTGGAACTGGCCTGTCTTCAGTTCCTGAGCTCTGACAGTCATTGCAATAGTGAATGAACAGGGAGGTGGAGTTCCCTTAAATGCGGGATGGAGATATGGAGGTACCAGGGTCTCAGTGGTCTGTTTGTGGCATGCACACAGAAAACATAAAGTGCTCTCTGAAAGGGTTGCAATGTAGCGCTGCTTTATTTCTCAGAACTGTAATACACCAAGACCCAAAATCAGAGAGCAAGCCAGCTGCTCCCTCAGAAACACAACGGGCCCCACTTTACTCTAGGCTGGCTCTCTGTGGCCTGACTTATCACACGCTTCCTTACAGAGCCTCTTGCAAGGAAACCCCCTTGCAAATTAAAGTGATAACTTTGTAATGCTAACAGTTTTCAATGCACCACCAAGGACCGAGTTCCTTGCTCTCTCCAGCTCTCCTGAAAACTTGAGCAGCATCTACCACTAATACCCAGTCATGAGGACAGGGGTCTGGACTAGATGACCTCATAGACTTTAAGGTCAGAAGGGACCATTATGATCATCTAGTCTGACCTCCCGCACAATGCAGGCCACAGAATCTCACCCACCCACTCCTGGAATAATCCTCTCACCTATGTCTCAGCTATTGAAGTCCTCAAATCATGGTTTAAAGACTTCAAGATGCAGAGAATCCTCCAGCAAGTGACCTGTGCCCCATGCTGCAGAGGAAGGCGAAAAATTCCCAGGGCCTCTGCCAATCTACCCTGGAGGAAAATTCCTTCCCGACCCCAAATATGGCGATCAGCTGAACCCTGAGCATGTGGGCAAGACTCACCAGCCAGACACCCAGGAAAAAGTTCTCTGTAGTAACTTCTAACATCCTACCATTGGGCCTATTTACCACTGATAGTAAAAGGTCAATTAATTGCCAATTGATATCCCATCAAACCATCCCCTCCATAAACTTATCTAGTTTAATCTTGAAGCCAGATAGGTCTTTTGCCCCCAGTGCTTCCCTTGGAAGGCTGTTCCAGAACTTCACTCCTCTGATGGTTAGAAACCTTTGTTTAATTTCAAGTCTAAACTTCCTGATGGCCAGTTTATATCCATTTGTTCTTGTGTCCACATTGGTACTGAGCTCAAATAATTCCTCTCCCTCCCTGGTATTTATCCCTCTGATATATTTAAAGAGAGCAATCATGTCTCCCCTCAGCCTTCTCAAGGTCCCTTCTAGTCCTACGAGTCTATGACAGTGGGCACTACCAGACATGGGTTGGGCTCTGACTAGTATCTGGAATGCCAAGGAGAACTCTGAGTTAATACCGCTCTGTGAGACATGGGGTACTGTACACCTTCTTGCCTAAGCTGGGTAAAGGCTGGAAATAGCTTCCATTTGAGGTCTGCTTCATCCAGATAAACTAACAGACTCCAGAAGCAGTTGGTGGGCTGCTCCATCCCCAACAGTGCTAAAGGTCTTCAGCATGGTGGATCAGACTACAACCCCAGCCTTCCTGAGAAGCTAATGGTTTAGCAAGGCAGATGGTGGGCATCAGCTTTAATCTGTTGGGTATCTTCAGTTAGTGCTCTAACTTAGCTATCCAACTTCCCTCCCTCCTCAGGACCCTTAGTTCGTCGGTCTGAGACTTGCCTACTGCCATGGTGATAGGAGACCAGTGTTGGGTGTTCAGTAACTATTCAGCCTCCCAAACTCTCACTGTGGTGTAATCCTGGATAGAGCCTGTCTTCAGAACAAGGGGTTTCCTTGCCATCTTCACTAATGCTGCAGTTTTCAACTATACTCCAAAGTCAGGAAGATGCAGGGAAATTGGGCTGGAGCTTTATTCACTTGCCCAGGCTTGTGGTGGTGGGGGGTGGGGGGGGAAGGAGGGGTGACTTAATGGGTGTAGACTTCTATTGCAGGGCGGGGAAACGTTTTGTTTTTTGATGTACTCTTTAGGCTATGGCAAAAGGAGAGAGGGGAATGCCTTTCTGTCTTGGAAACAAAAATCTCCATTCTGTGGAGTGCTTCTCCCTAAAGGTTTGAGCCAGCATCATTTGACACACTAAACATACAATAGCAGATGTTTCAGTGAGCTGTAGAAAGCAGTGGCACTGGGTGTATCTAAGTGATCAGGAACAGTCAGCATGGATTCACCAAGGGCAAGTCATGCCTGACTAACCTAATTGCCTTCTATAATGAGATAACTGGCTCTGTGGATGAGGGGAAAGCAGTGGATGTGCTATTTCTTGACTTTAGCAAAGCTTTTGATACAATCTCCCACAGTATTCTTGCTAGCAAGTTAAAGAAGTATGGGCTGGATGAATGGACGGTAAGGTGGATAGAAAACTGACTAGATGGTCGGGCTCAACGGGTAGTGATCAATGGTTCCATGTCTAGTTGGCAGCCGGTATCAAGTGGAGAGCCCCAAGGGTCGGTGCTGGGGCCGGTTTTGTTCAATATCTTCATCAATGATCTGGAGGATGGTGTGGACTGCACCCTTAGCAAGTTTGCAGATGACACTAAACTGGGAGGAGTGGTTGATACGCTGGAGGGTAGGGATAGGATACAGAGGGACCTAGACAAATTAGAGGATTGGACCAAATGAAATCTGATGAGGTTCAACAAGGATTGAGCATTGGCCTGCTAAACCCAGGGTTGTGAGTTCAATCATTGAGGGGGCCATTTGGGGATCTGGGGAAAAAATTGGGGATTGGTCCTGCTTTGAGCAGGGGGTTGGACTAGATGACCTACTAAGGTCCCTTCCAACCCTGATATTCTATGATTCTATGATATGATTCTAAGTGCAGAGTCCTGCACTTAGGACGGAAGAATCCCATGCACTGCTACAGACTAGGGACCGAATGGCTGGGCAGCAGTTCTGCAGAAAAGGACCTAGGGGTTAAGGTGGACGAAAAGCTGAATATGAGTCAACAGTGTGCCCTTGTTGCCAAGAAGGCTAATGGCATTTTGGGTTGTATAAGTAGGGGCATTTCCAGCAGATCGAGGGACGTGATCATTCCCCTCTATTCGGCACTGGTGAGGCCTCATTTGGAGTACTGTGTCCAGTTTTGGGCCCCACACTACAAGAAGGATGTGGATAAATTGGAAAGAGTCCAGCGGAGGGCAACAAAAATGACTAGGGGGCTGGAGCACATGACTTATGAGGAGAGGCTGAGGGGACTGGGATTGTTTAGCCTGCAGAAGAGAAGAATGAGGGGGGATTTGATAGCTGCTTTCAACTACCTGAAAGGGGGTTCCAAAGAGGATGGATCTAGAATATCAGGGTTGGAAGGGACCTTAGGAGGGCATCTAGTTTAACCCGCTGCTCAAAGCAGGACCAATCCCCAATTGTTGCCCCAGATCCCTAAATGGCCTCCTCAAGGATTGAACTCACAACCCCGGGTTTAGCAGGCCAATGCTCAAACCACTGAGCTATCCCTCCCCCCTAGACTGTTCTCGGTGGTAGAAGATGACAGAACAAGGAATAATGGTCTCAAGTTGCAGAGGGGGAGGTTTAGGTTGGATATTAGGAAAAACGTTTTCACTAGTAGGGTGGTGAAGCACTGGAATGGGTTACCTAGGGAGGTGATGGAATCGCCTTCCTTGGATGTTTTTAAGGTCAGGCTTGACAAAGCCTTGGCTGGGATGATTTAGTTGGGTTTGGTCCTGCTTTGAGCAGGGGGTTGGACTAGATGACCTCCTGAGGTCCCTTCCAACCCTGAGATTCTGTGATTCTATGATTCTATGATACCTGCACAATTGTAATAGTCTCCCGCTTGGCTCAGTTACAGCATAGATGGGGTACTCGGCAAAGAGAGCTCTTTTCCAAGACATGTTTTCTGTAACGCCTGCTGCATCGCTAAAAAGCCAGCATTTGCTAACAGGATTTTCTGAGCTCGCACTGTAATTTCCAGCATGCTTACGAAGAGGCTAATTGAGTTATCTCAGATGCTCCAGTGCATTAGCGGTTGGCAAACAGTGATTTTCTAATAGCAATCCTTGCAGAAAAATGTTCAGTGCAGCCATAATGTTCAAGGCCAATACTGCAGTGAAGTGGGTGTTCGACGCCCTGAAGAGGAATGAGGCAGTTCTGTCTCCGTTCCGGAGAAAGAGAAGCAGAGCAAAATACATAAACCGATTGTAGGCTTAGTCATAATTGCAGTTCTAAAGACCTCCCTGGTCTTGCACTGTATTATCAAAGCTGAATTACTACAAATATGCATGTAAAGGGGAAGACGGATTAATCTCTCAGCACTAAACAAAGCCTTAATAGCATCCTTTCTTCAGTGCAACTGTCTGACATTTCAGGGCAGCATCACTGTAAAGCAGCAGTTCAGAACAAATCAGTGGCTGTGGGGCTGCACGGAGTCTGACTTATCTACATCGGGTGACAAGTCCATAAAGCACGCCCAGTAGCCGGAGGAAGAAGCTGCACTAGGAGATGGGACCAGCATGAAATCATGCCAGGCGCATTCTCCCAGCCTTTAAAAATACAGGAAGGAGCCCTTGGAATTGTTGCATTGCTGGCTTTCGAGCTGATCCCCCGAAAAAACACAATTGAAAAGAATTCCTGCTCGTCAAACGCTTGCGGGGGGAGGAGGAGAATAGTTCAGGCAGGTCAGAAATTGTTTTTTCCGTTATGAGATCAGTGAGGGCTGAATCCTGCATGGTACAGAGGCCTAGATCCTCAAAGGTATGGAGGTGCCTGACTCCCATTGACATCACTGGGAGTTAAGTGCCTCAATCCCTTTGAGGAGCTGGGCCCATGGTTCCCAGGGTGGTACGTGACTGTGCCCTAGCTATTCAGGCTGAAAGGCAAAAATAAAGATAAACAATGAATATGCTGGAATCTCTTTCCCGGAGGAGAACTAGCCATATAATGCCTGTGTATCGTTATGTCACTAAGTCAGCGCCATGGGAGGAGTGTGACCTAGAGAGAGGCATTGTAGTCCAGTGGCTAGGGCTCTGGACTTGGCTTTAGGAAACCTGGGTTCTCTTCCTAACTGGGTTCCTGACTTGCTGTCTGAGCATGTGCAAGGCCCCTCCTGTCTCTGTGCCTGTTCCCCTCTCACCCTTTGTGTGCCTTGCCTATTTAAAGGTCTACTCTTTAAGGCAGAGACTGTCTGTCTCACTGCATGACTGGACAGCACCTCACACAATGGTTAGGGTTGCCAGCTGCCACTAGCCTACAAGTTATTTCCCTGTCAGGAATAAAACATCAGGGATGGGACCTTCCAAGCTTAATAAAATGAAATTAAATGAATGGCAATTAGTTGTCCAAACCAACCCCCATGGCCCTGAAAATCTCAGCCCAACTTTTAGACACCTTGTTTTTTCTTTGAGCTCTTAAGTAGCTATTGTATAGTAGTGCTATGCATCAGCTGCTTCAAGTGGCAAGGGGAATAAACCATCTTTTCAAGAGTTTTCCTATCTTAGTAGCTAACTGAGATCTGGATTGTTTATGAATTTGGGCCTCAGGCATGATTTGCTACCTGAAATGTGCATTAATTCTGACTGGAATAAGGGGCGGGAGGCGGGGGTGTTAAAAAGTAGAAAGCCAGCTGAGCATCAAAGGGAATGTTACAAGCCCTAGAAATAAATAAATAAAATATCCTACAGGTTGATAGGCATCATTAACCAGGGAAAGAAAGAAATATGTGCCTTGAATCAATATCACTGATTGAAAACAAACACACACACATGATTTTAAACCACAGACAGCAAAAGCTGCTATTTTGCTACAGGCTGCATTGTGCTTAGCGGCTTGCTCATTACTGGGTTAAAACCTAGCGCACCTTGAAAAATGACCTGGCTCTTGAAATGTAGGTGGTGCGTGATGTATGCGACCGGAAAGGGTTCCGCATCAGTTACTGGTGTGTGCTTGGATAACGTTGTGCAGAAACAGCTGGCTCGCAACCCTGCAAAGATGGCTCACAAGTCAATCCAATAGAGTGGCACAAAATAGCATCGGGAAGAGACATTGAGTTTTCAAGGGCAAAGGAAGGTTACAAGCAGAATATTACCATGTTATATTGCCATCTTTAATTCACCTCTCTGTTATTGTTCTGCTAAGTAGTAGCCCGATAGGTCTGAGATAACCGATCAAAAATTATGCTTGTAATAGGGTTATTTAAAAAGGAAATTAACTCCCAGTTTTGTAACGCACAGAGGTGTATGTATGAAGCTTTGCTAAGGTTGACAGCATGGTATTTTCCTTCCCATCCCATAAGAGATTCCAGTGTTTTTATGTGGCCATGGGGGAGCGGTGTTAAAAATCAAGTGCTTCCCCTCCTCCTGCTCCAAGCATTAGCTGCAGAGAATAAGACTAGGTCTGAATAGATTGCGTATGAACAGTGTCTGGTGCTAATACACACACGCAGTGAATCTGCAACCCATTGACGAGGTGTTACTGCTGGAAGCTTGGCAAAGCCGCTGTTTAAGAAGGCGATGTCACTAAAGGGAAAGAGGCTGCGGTGGCAATTTGCCAGTGGTCCCCGGACTGCGCTGCCTTGGCTGGACATCTCAGCTGACTCCAGTGAACAAAGCTGTTCCCAGGTTCGCTCACATGCCTCTGTGCTTCAAGCTGGGGCTCAGAACAAGTGGGCTGCTCATTGGGGTTCTCCCGCCCCCGCCCCCACCCCCAGACACAAATCCATTATCCCCAGACATATGCAATTGCTTCACACCTCCCACATAAAATCAACCCATCAAACCATCTGGGGCTCCCCACCCTCCTACCCCAACAGCTCTAACGCCCACCTCTACTCCCTCGTGCCTCCTGGCAAGGAACAGACGCTCTGCTCCCTTGTTCCCCATCCTTCACCAGCTCGCAGGCTTCCTCTGCTCTCCCTCTCTGCTGTGCCCTGGGCCAGGTCATGAGCTCCCCACACACCCCTTTCCTCCTTGGTCACAGCCCCTTGTCTGCTACCACCTTGCAATCGCAGGCTGGCTAGCACCTCCCTCCACCTCAGTTGTGTCCCCTCGCTCCACCCCTGGTCCCCAGGTGGAGCAGGCTTATTAAAGACCCTGCCGTGCATGCTAGGCTGCTGGCTCCGTTGTCCTGCTGGAGAGAAAGAAGAAAAGAGCGGCATCTGTCCCAAGGCTTTTTGTTTGCTTAAAGAAAGAAACAGGTCCCCTGGCTCCAAACGCATGCAAATTCACTAGCACCAGCAGTGTGTACATGAAAACTGGCAGTTTGGCTAAAAGAGCTGCTAAGATACAAAACAAGAATTAGTTTAGAGAAGTCCTATAGCCAGACATGCCAAACCCAAGAAAAAAACCCAGAAATTGGGCTCACTTTTGGCTTAATTGGCTTGTGAGTTGCTCGTGGGCTAGTTTTTGGCTTGTAGCTTGTTGCTTGTTTGGCTTGTAGCTTGTTGCTTCTTTTTTATGATCGACTCCCAGCAAGCAGGGGCAAGCAAGGGCGGGGGGGGGGGAGGGAGGGAGAGTCAGGGGTGCACAGCAGGCCCACCATAGTCCCAGATTGCACGGGATCTAGTCACACAGAGTCTTGGGGTTCTTAGGGATTGGCTTGTTTTGGCCTTGTTTTGAAATGGGATTAGCTTGAATTTTGGCTTATTGTGAAAGTTGGGGAGCTTATTTGGTTGTGTGAAAGTTGGCAACTGTGCCTATAGCCTGTGATGTGCAAGTGGTCAGTCTAGATGCTCATTGTGGTCCCATCTGGCCTTAGGATTTATGATTTACCAGTTACCATTGTGCTCAAAGACTTTGCAGAATTGGGGCTAAAATACAATACTCTGTAGACAGCATCTAAACATAACTTGACTCGAAAATTCTGTGAACATTAAACTATTTTTGCCAGTGGTCAAAATCATTTTTGTAGGCGGTAAGTTATTTTTTCCCTAGAGCTCTTTAGTCTAATTGTGCCATTTCTCAAATAAATGCTTAACAAATGCTGACATCATTAAATTACATAATGGTTGAAACTCAGTTCATGCGGTTAAATGAAGATGTTGGTTTAATTGGCTTTTAAAAAAAATGTAGTTGCCTCAGTGATGTATTTCCATTATTAAATCATCTTGTATTTGCAGGAAGATTTTAAAACAATGTATTTTTAGACTGACTCATTTTCAATCAATCATCTTAATGGGACTGCCAGAAGACAGCAGAATAATCAAGAACAAAAGAAGCCCAGCAGAAATGGAATGTATTTCATGGGACTCGTAGTAGTCTATACAGTGTATGACTTCTCCATTTGACTTACCGGTAGAGCTGGCTGTGAATTGGGTATGTATTTTTCCAAGAAAGAAAGAAAGAAAGAAAGAAAGAAAGAGAAAATGCCTACTTTGAAATGTTTCACAGATATTTTCTGCTTTGTTTTTTTTTAATGCAAAAAAAGGGAAAAATGCTAAAGAAACATCAATTTTCATTTCCAAAAAGGGGCAATTTTTTGAGGGGAAAAAAATCACTTCTTCTAGCTATACTGGAATGCTTGTTCTCACTAAAGATGGACCTGACCTGCACAGGGCTAAGTCTACAACTATATCCATCTGCGAACAAACCCACAATTTGGGGCAGTCGGAGCTGAGCCCATCTACTGTGCTTTGATACAGAACCCTGCAGAGACAGGCTTGAGTTTCTGGGGTCAAAAGGTCCCAGCTTCATTAACATCTCAGCTGTAGCCTGACCAGGCCCCACCCACTCACAGGTACAACCTACATTCCGCAAAGATGCTTTCTTCCCTCACCTAGTGGTTTAAATTCACTCACAACAATACAACATAAGGAAACTAGGGTCTGGGGGCCTGATCAAAAGCCTTTTGAAGTTATTGGGAGTCTGAGAACAATGGAGAGATTCCCTTTGACTTCAGTAGGCTTTGGACCACTTAACCAGATTTTCAGAAGTGCTCAGCAACCAATGTTTGCTCTGCCTGCTGTGATCTTCTGAATATTTGGCTCCAATTGTGGGGGCTGAGCTCTTCTGAAAACTGTGAGCATACTGCATAGGTAGAGCGCTAGTTCCCTGCAAGATGCACAAAACTTTGGGGCCTCCGATCCTCCGGCCCAAATGGGGCCTTCCATTTGGCTGTGGAACCCTGTAGATTTTTCACTTGTTTTAGGCATGGCCATGCCACAATCCTTGCAGAAAGCATTTCTTCATAAACCTTCTCCCTGCAACACACATGGAGCTGAGTGGAAGAATGAAGCAGAACTGGAGACCTAGCCTTTCTGGGGGAATTGTAGGTGGCTTGTGAGGTTTGGCAAACCAGGTAACTGATTTCTTCTTAGAGTAGAAGGTTGCTTAATTGTGCTAGCAACCAGCCAGGGCCGGTGCAAGCACTAGGCAAACTAGGTGATCGCCTAGGGCGCCAAGTGGTTGGGGGCGCTGAGCCCCAGCCATCCCGCCCCTCCTGCCCAGGCTGCGGCCCGGCGCCCCCCTCCCCGCCTGGGCTCCTGCAGGCTGCAGCAGATGCATGCGGGCGGCGGCCCCCGTGCGACCCCCGGCTCCCCCCTCACCGCGCTCGGGCTCTGCGGCTCCCCGGGAGGGGCAACGGCGGCGGCTCACACTCCTGGGAGCCGCAGAGCTTGAGCGCAGCGAGGGGGGAGCCGGGGGGCACACAGGGGCCGCCCCCCGCATGAATCCACTGCAGGAGCCCCGGGAGGGGGGGGGGGGGACTGGGCCGCAGCCCAGGCAGATGCGCCCCCGGCTCCCCCCTCACCGCGCTCAGGTTCTGCGGCTCCCGGGAGTGTGAGCCACTGCTGCTCCTCCCGCTGCCTCAGCACTCTGCGGGGGAGGGGCTGTGCACACGGCAGCGTGTTGCCTCCATGTGGGGCCAGCGGCTCCAGCAACAGGGGCCTGGCAAGGGGAGTCCTGGGGGGCAGTCAGGGAGCGGGGCGAGGGTTGGAAGGGTCAGGAGTTCTGGGTGGGGGTGGGGGTGTGGAGAGGGGTCGGGGCAGTCAGGGGCAGGGAGGGGTTGGATGGGTCGGGAGTTCTGGGGGGGGCTGTCAGGGGGCGGGGGTGTGAAGAAGGTTGGGGGAAGTCAGGGGACAGGTAGGGGGTAGGGTCCTAGGGGGGCAGCTAGGGTGGGGGGGTCTCAGGAGGGGGCAGTCAGGGGACAAGGAGCAGGGGGTGGGGGGTTCTGAAGGGGGCAGTCAGGAGGTGGGAAGTGGGAGGGAGTGGATGGGGGCGGGGAGGGGGGAACCTGGTCTGGGGAGCAGCCCCTGGAAAGGCTGGCCCCTGGGGTCTATAAAGGCTCGTTGGGATTTGCCCCTCAATGAACCGATGTGCAGAGGGGGGGGGGGCGCAAGGTGGAATTTTCGCCTTGAGCGCAAAATATCCTTGCACTGGCCCTGCAAGCAGCTGACATGAAGGTGTAGCAACAGCAGCCCCAAAGCCCAGTGAGCATGCTCCTTTAGGAGATACACCTCTCACTGCATGAGCTACATTCTGTCTGTTATCCCATGAATCTTTGGTTTGCTTTCTAATACAGCCACAAATGAAATACTTTTGTTATAGGCACTGTGAGAGTGGCTCTCAATCGCGGCTCTTCCGGGAATGTTCCGCTCAATTTTAATGTGTTTCATTTCTGGGCAGAGAAGTTTTCTGTCTGAAAGACAGGGCTGCGATTTTGACAGAGGCCTAAAGGGTTTGCGGGCCAAGTGAATGGGAATGGAAAATCCAGATCTCCTGAGTCACTCTGAAAAAAGGCAGCCTAAAGGTATGACTTCAGACAGGCTTTGCCTTCTCTGTAGTTACTGCCACTAATAACAAGATGAGTGCACTTCTCCCTGGGATCCTGCTCTCTTCATGCAGGAGGACAGGACCGTTGGGTTTTTTCAGGATGAGAGCGAGGACCCTCTGCAGCTGAAGCACATGTATTAGAAGACAGGCCCAGATCTCCATCTCATTAAAACACATGGGCATGAATGGAAGAGATGGGACTTAATGGGCCGCATCCTCAGCTGGTCTTAACTGGCATAGCGTTACCGACTTTAATACCGGACAAGGATTTGGCCCTGTGTTCAGTACTTCTGCAGAATTTAGAGCCTTATGTTGCAAACCTTTCGGGCCAGAGATCAGACTTCTTACAACACCAGGCAAATCTACAGCACCATAAATAATCACGGTAATAAATAGTTTTGTATTGTGTTTGGACAGCGTCTATCCACATGGGGCCCAGTAATACAAATAATGATAAATAGGCATGCCTGTCAAATGGTCTGTATGAATCTAAAAGATACTAGTTCCAATTATCAGCCAGTGGAAATCGGCATCGCCCTGCTGAATGCAAATGGAGTGAAGTGGCTTTATACCAGCTAAGACTCTGTCCTGGTGCCACCTTTGTGAAAAAAGGTTTGTTATTGCTGCACAAATGCTGATGAAGCAAAGCAGCGAGAGATACTGCTAGGGAGATGCACTGACTGAGCCAGCATCTTTGTTTCTATTTTGAATACAGATTTCCATTCCCCAGCACACTAACCTGGATCACCGGGCAGGTGGGTATCTCAGGACGGTTGAGACACATGCTTTCCCCAGTTACAGAAACACCTGTGTCACACACTTCTGTACTCACCGCTGTGGATGTTTGCCATATTTCATGGCCCTCAAAATTCACGTTCGGACTGGTTTCCACAGGAAACCTTCAATTCGCTCTTGTTCACTGCAAGCCGGGCCCACATTTATGGGCAGTTCCTGAGCTCTGGCAAATGTGAGTGGAGTTTTGAGATTGTAATGACCCCAGCAACAGGCAAGTTTGGGGTGGTTTCTGGCTTCATTTGCATAGCTCCTCTAGTGCACACCTTACCAAATCTGATGGTGGCACTTAAAAATTATAGATTTTAAGGCCAGAAGGGACCATCTTGTCTGACTGGAGAAACAATTAACCTGTAGAACGCGTTGCCATGGAATGTTGTGAAGGTTGAAATTATAACATGGTTCCAAAAACAACTAGATACGTTCATGGAGGATAGATCCATCAGTAGCTGTTAGCCAAGATGGTCAGGGCTAGAACCCCATGCTTAGGGCAACGCTAAACCTCTGATTGCCAGTACCCAGGAGCGGAAGATAGGGTGGAGCTCTGGTACTAGACTCTGTTGAAGACAGGCTACTAGGCTAGATGTACCATTGGTCTGATCCTGTATCGATGCTCGAAGCCCCTGCCATGGCAGGGAATTGATTTGGTGAGACATAGCCAGATGAGCCAACTGAGTGATCTGTGCCCCAATCTGCAGAGGAAGGTGAAGCAACCCCAAGGTCCCTGCGTGTTTGATCTGCATGTGGGAATTCTAGTTCTTTGTTTCATTTTAAAAAAAAAACCTCACAGTGTGTCGGCCCCGAATGTTAAGTGCCTAAACTCTGAGTAAAGCTTGAATTTTCAGAGGAGTTGCAAGAAAATCAGTTAATTAGTTTCTGTGGTCTACTCAATTAAAAGCTGGCACCAAATGAATTCACATTCCGAGTGAGTTTTTTGGGTTGCTTTTGCTTAAAAACGACAGAATGTGCAATAATTGTACCTAGCGGGAGTTAGATGGAGTCTTTAGAGTTACATAATTATTTTGTTAATTAACAAAAAGAAGAAAAAATGGGTTTTACATCATAACTTAGTTTACATCATGTATGCAGTGTAGTTGCAGCCATGGCAAGCCCAGGATATTAGAGAGACAAGGTAGGTGAGGTAATATCATTTATTGGACCAACTTCTGGTCATGGTTACTCATGGGAGTCATGTCTCGCCATGGAAGTCCATGGTTAATGATGACCAGCATCTTCTATGAAGCAATAGCTGTTGGTTCATCATAGCCCAGGAGCTCTGTGAAACCGGCTGAATAGTATCATACATGAACATTAGGATCTTAGCAGCTGTTGCTATGATGAAGTCCAGGATTGGTTTGAAACTGTTGAACGGGTTCAGAACCTGTGCTGTGTGCTCTACTGCACTCCGCCATTCTTCTTCTTTGGCGGCAGCTCTGCACGTCTTCCGTAAGACAGCTGCCGCCAAAGAAGGACCCTTCGCCGAAATGGCACAACGACAATGATTGAGCTGCTGCCGAAGACAGCCGTGGGACGTCGGCAGCAGCTCAATGTGCTGCCACTGTTTCAGCGGCAATTCGGCAGAGGGTCCTTCCTCGGCAGCAGTTGTCTTCTTCAGTCAACGGCGCATCTGCAGTAGGTCTTCTGCTCTTCACCCTGGGGGTGAATGAGCCAAAAAGTTTGGAGACCACTGCTCTACTGTACTCTTGAGTCATGTTATGATGACCAGGATCCTCTAGTCCAGTGGTTCTCTACCTTTTGGGGCTCCAGACCCATTATTTATTTATTTGGCATATGCAATCCAGTCAAGCCAAGCCATAGCAGTCTTATCAACAATGTTCAAGGCACAAGGACCTCCAGTCATTTTGCAGTCCTCAACAGTGCATGTCATGGTTTGTGGCTGCCCACATGAACATAGTGGACTGTCTCTAAAATGCCACCAAAATTCTGCTGCAGCACAAATTCCACATCTAGTACAAAACTGGGGAAGACGGCTCCATTGCCATCATGGGAAATCAAAGCCGGGTTGAGATTGAGTGGGGTCCGAGATGAGATAATTATTTGTCACTTTCTCTGCGGGCCATAAAGCTCACCACACATCGTCTACCGTAAATCCCTCACCTGGTAAACTGATCCATAGCGGGCACCATGAGGGGAGATGACCATGTGGTGGATTAAACAAGTCTTTAGGTATCGGTAGATGTGGCATATCACACAGTTTTGTCATGAACTTTCCTGTGCTTTCCTCTCTGTGAACACTGGGTGAAGCAATATTGCAGATAACCACTAACCATGGTATAGGATTACATTTTAGTGTGACTGAAATATTACACCTGGTGGAATTAAGTTGTACATCAATCATCCTTTTGTGAGACGAGCGAGCCCACGCCAAAGCACAGTACTCCGCCACTGAGTAACAGAGTGCCACAGCTGAAGTGCATAATGTGTAGGCGTTGACACCTCATGTCATTCTGGCCAGTTTTCCAAGCCGGTTGTTGTGCATTTTGACCTTAGTTGTTGTCTTTGTAAGATGGTCACAATATGTGAGAGTTCCCTCCAACGTGACACTTAGGTAGACCTGGTGCCAACCATGCTTTATTCGCTGAACATGAGAACTATATTCAACTCTCTGCCAGCTCGTGCATGATGTAAATGGAAGACGCTTGACACAGTCTTACTTCCACTTGGTATCAGGCGCCATTGATGACAATAATCGGCCATAGCCTCCATATCTGCATTCAGAACATTCTCAAGTATGTCAAAGGAGTGTGACTAGGTGCCGAGGCATGTTGTCTGCATAAACTAACTTGCAAGACCTGTATATGGTAGGTCAGTTGAATAAAGTTGGAGATAATACTGATCCTTTTGGGAGGCCGTTCCTCTGGTGCCTTCAAGCACATTTTCTATCAACAATATGCACACGGAAAAGGCAGTTTCTCAAAAACAGAGCCGCGGCACGTACAAATGTACTTGGCAGAGGACCCATTTGTAAATGTTTATGACCCGTCGTGACCCAGTAAATAGTCTGGGGATGGAGGCCCTGGGATGGTTTCGGTTGGATCCTGCCTCCTGGGTGGGGTTGGGTCCTGCCCAGAACTCACCCCATGGTGGTAGCTCCCGCAGCTCCTGTGCTGTGGGGCTGGCTGGTCTTGGCTCTCTGCTCCAAGCATTGCAACCTCTGGGGTTGCAGCCAGGGCTGGCTCAAGCCTCTCCTCCAGTCACCGGGCAGGAATGCAGCTATTTTAAATAACACGGGCTTCGGCACGCCATCATGATGTGAGGCCTTTGGGGCGGCGAGTCCTATGGGCCCGTGGTGCCTGGGCACCAGGAATATTCCTGGCCCGGGGCCCAGCTCCAGCAATGTCTGAGGTTGGGTCTGTCCCTCGGCCCCGCCTTTCACCCTGGGTGCTCCCACCCCGCGCGTCCCCCAGGCCATTTAAAAAAGCCCGGGCCCCCCGCTCACCACTGGCAGCACAGCGGAGCTGAGCGGCTTCCTGCCTGCTCGCTCCATGTGGCTGCCGGCTCCTCCCTGCAGCCCCTGGGCAGGGTGGGTCTGTCCCGCCCCAAGTGACCCTGCAGCCAATGGGAAACTGCAGGGGCGGTGCCTGGGGGTAGCAGCACATGGAGACTCCCAGCCCGCCCTGCCTAGGAGCCCCAGGTAAGCGCCGCACCCCCCCACCTCCTCCCAGAGCCTGCACCCCCTCCCTCTGCCTCCCTCCCACCCCCAAACTCTCTCCCAGAGCCTGCACCCCCACCCCCAGCCCAAAGCCAGCATCCAAACTCTGTCCCAGAGCTTGCACCCTTCACCCCCTCCTACGCCCCCACCCCTTGCCCTAGCCCGGAGCCTGCACCCAGCACCCAAACTCCATCCCAGAGCCTGCACCCCCACCTCTTGCCCAAGCCCAGAGCCTACACCCAAACTCCATCCCAGAGCCTGCACCCCCACCTCTTGCCCAAGCCCAGAGCCTACACCCAAACGCCATCCCAGAGCCTGCACCCCAGACCCCTCCCCCACCCAAACTCCCTCCCAGAGCCCAACCTCTCACCCGTCCTACACCCCAATCCCCTGCCCCAGCCCAGGGCCTGCACCCCAGACCTCCTCCCCCCACCCAAACTCCCTCCCAGAGCCTTAGGCAGGTGGGGGGCAGAGTTGGGGGGCCGGGTTCTGGGCAACCCCAAAATTTCTACAAACCTGCCACCCTTGCATGAGGCCACTGTGTTAGCACCAAGGAAAAGAATTATCACAGCGGCTTGAGAGTGCCAGGAAGCAGCGAGCCTTCGGGGTTGCATGCTGCTGGCACATTGCTGAGGCACGAATGAGCATCAGTGTCACGGAGCCATGGCCCTGAGCTGCGGCAGCAAAGTCAGGCAGTGAGGTTTGGACAAGCGTCTGGGAGGAAGGAGGGGGCAGACAGGGTGGGAGATGGAGAAGGGAGCGGATCCGCTGCCTAGGAGCAGGGAAATGCCTAGAATCAGAGAGAGAGAGGGGTGGGGAAAGGAGAGGCAGCGAGAAGGGGAGTGGACTGGCTGAGTCACAGTCACGTATATGAGGGTGGGGTCTGTTGGGGGCACGGGGATGGTGCTGCAGGGGAACAGGGCTGGGGTATAATCCTGGTCCTGGTTGTGGGTGCAGGTGGGTGAAGATGGTGGTGGCAGTGGGAACACATTTTTACCTTGCTGACAATCTGTCCAGGACAAGTGGTTATAACATGGCTCCGGGGACCATTTGTCCTCATCTGTCGAAAGGGTTTCTGTGTCCAATGGGAGCTATTCAGAGCCTCTAGGCATGCAAGCGCTCTGGGGTATTAGGTTCACCCCATAGTGCCCAGTTAGTGTATGTTGCTATCCTGTCAGCGAACACACGTGCAGAGTGGGGAGCCTCACTCTGCTTGTGAGATATAAGAAAGTTGTGATCGCTGCAGGGCACTACAGGTATGAGGGATCAAACAAGGGGAGCCCAATGGCAGGTGCACCTATCATATTTATATGTCCCCCTTAACCATAGTATCCGAGCACTGCATAGTCATTCATGCATGGAAGAATATTTAAATAAGTTAGGTTCTTATTTTCGTAGTGTAGTAGCTGTGTTAGTCTGTGTCAGCAAACAGAAAATAAGAAAGAAAGAAATACTTGTGGCACCTTAGGGCTGGTCTACACTAACCCCCAAATTCGAACTAAGATACGCAACTTCAGCTACGTGAATAACGTAGCTGAAGTCGAACTATGTTAGTTCGAATGAAAAAGCACTTACCCGGGGTCCACACGCGGCGCGCAGGCTCCCCCGTCGACTCCGCCTACTCCGTTCGTCGAGCTGGATTACCAGCATCGACGGCGGAGCACTTCCTGGTTCGATTTATCGCGTCTAGACAAGACGCGATAAATCGAACCCAGAATATCGATCCCGCGCCTCCGACAGGACGCGTAAGTATAGACGTACCCTTAGAGACTAACAAATTTATTTCAGCATAAGCTTTCGTGGGTTAGAACCCACTTCATCGGATGCATGGAATGAAACGTACAGTGAACAAATATTTATACAGTCAGAGAAACATGATAAGGTGGAAGTGCGTAAACCAACCTTAAGAGGCTAATTAATTGAGAGGAACCATAACAGCAGGGGAAGAAAAACCTTTGATGTGATAAACAAGATGGCCAATGTGGACATTTGACACACAGGTGTGACTGAGGATCGTTAACTTAAGGGAAATAGATTCAATTAACGTAATGGCCAAGCCATTCCAAGTCTCTATTTAATCCTGAGTTGATGGTATCTAGTTTGCATATCAATTCAAGTTCAACAGCTTCTCATTGAAGTCTGTTTTTGGAGTTTATTTGTTGCAAAATTACTACCCTCAAGTCTGTCACTGAGTGATTAGGGAGGTTGAAATGTTCTCCTACTGGTTTTTGAACGTTTTGATTCCTGATGTCAGATTTATGTCTGTTTATTCTTTTGCCTAGAGATTGTCCGGTTTGGCCAATGTACATGGCAGAGGGGCATTTCTGGCACATGATGGCATATATCACATTGGTAGATGTGCAGGTGAATGATCCCCTGATGGCGTGGCTAATGTTATTAGGTCCTATGATGGTATCACTTGACTCGATATGTGGACAGAGTTGGCATCGGGCTTTGTTGCAAGGATAGGTTCCTGGGTTAGTGTTTTTGTTGTATGGTGTGTGGTTGCTGGTGAGTATTTGCTTCAGGTTGGGGTGCTGTCTGTAAGCGAGGATTGGTCTGTCCCCCAAGATCTGTGAGAGTGAGGGATCATCTTTTAGGATAGGTTGTAGATCTTTGATGATGCGCTGGAGAGGTTTTAGTTGGGGGCTAAAGGTGACGGCTAGTGGCGTTCTGTTATTTTCTTTTTTGGGCCTGTCCTGTAGTAGGTGACTCCTGGGTACTCTTTTGGCTCTGTCAATCTGTTTTTTTACTTCAGCAGGTGGGTATTGTAGTTTTAAGAATGCTTGATAGAGATCTTGTAGGTGTTTGTCTCTGTCTGAGGGATTGGAGCAAATGTGGTTGTATCTTAGAGCTTGGCTGTAAACAATGGATCGTGTGGTGTGTCCTGGATGGAAGCTGGAAGCATGTAGGTAAGTATAGCGGTCAGTAGGTTTCTGGTATAGGGTGGTGTTTATGTGACCATCGTTTATTAGCACAGTAGTGTCTAGGAAATGGACCGCTTGTGTGGACTGGTCTAGGCTGAGGTTGATGGTGGGATGGAAATTGTTGAAATCATGGTGGAATTCCTCAAGGGCTTCTTTTCCATGGGTCCAAATGATGAAGATATCATCAATGTAGCGCAAGTAGAGTAGGGGTGTTAGGTGATGAGAGCTGAGGAAGCGTTGTTCTAAGTCAGCCATAAAAATGTTGGCATACTGTGGGGCCATACGGGTACCCATAGCAGTGCCACTGACTTGAAGGTATATATTGTCCCCAAATGTGAAATAGTTGTGGGTGAGGACAAAATCACAAAGTTCAGCCACCAGGTTAGCCGTGGAAGTATCGGGGATACTGTTCCTGACAGCTTGTAGTCCATCATTGTGTGGAATGTTAGTGTAGAGGGCTTCTACATCCATAGTGGCCAGGATGGTGTTGTCTGGAAGATCACCGATGGATTGTAGTTTCCTCAGGAAGTCAGTGGTGTCGCGAAGATAGCTGGGAGTGCTGGTAGCATAGGGCCTGAGGAGAGAGTCCACATAGCCAGACAATCCTGCTGTTAGGGGGCCAATGCCTAAGATGATGGGGCATCCAGGATTTCCAGGTTTATGGATCTTGGGTAGCAAATAGAATACCCCTGGTCAGGGTTCTAGGCACGTGTCTGTACAAATTTGTTCTTGTGCTTTTCCAGGGAGTTTCTGGAGCAGATGGTGTAGTTTCTTTTGGTACTCCACAGTGGGGTCAGAGGATAATGGCCTGTAGAATGTGGAGTTACAGAGCTGCCTGGCGGCTTCTTGTTCATATTCCAACTTATTCATGAGGACAACAGCTCCTCCTTTGTCAGCCTTTTTGATTATGTTAGAGTTGTTCTTGAGGCTGTTGACGGCATTGTGTTCAGCACAGCTGAGGTTATGGGGCAAGTGATGTTGCTTTTCTGATGAGGCAATTAATTAGCCTCTTAAGGTTGGTTTACGCACTTCCACCTTATCATGTTTCTCTGACTGTATAAATATCTGTTCACTGTATGTTTCATTCCATGCATCCGATGAAGTGGGTTCTAACCCACGAAAGCTTATGCTGAAATAAATTTGTTAGTCTCTAAGGTGCCACAAGTATTTCTTTCTTTCTTATTTTCTTTTTAAATAAGTTAGATGTATCCAGGTCGGCAGAGCCTGATGAATTTCATCTTAAGGGGCTAGTTGAACCAATGTCGCAGCTGTTAGTAATTATCTTGGAGAGCTCATGGAGGATGTGTGTGGTCCCAGAGGACTGGAGAAGGGCAAACACAGTATCTATCTTTAAAAAGAGGGAACAATGAGGACTGAGGGAATTATAGACCAGACGGCCTAACTTCAATACCTGGAAAGACACCGGAACAAATAATTAAACAATCAATTTGTGAGCTATAAAGAATAGTCAGCATGGATTTTTCACGAACAAATCATCCCAAAGCAACCTAATTTCTGTCTTTGACAGGGTGTCTGGTCTAGTGGATGGGGGGAAGCTGTAGACATGATATATCTTGATTCTTAGTAATGCTTTTGACACGGCCCACATGGCGTTCTCATACGCAAACCAGGGAAATGTGGTCAATATAAAATAACTATAAGGTGGGTGCAAAAGTGATTGAAAGACCATACTCAAAGAGTAGTTATCAATGGTTTGCTGTCAAACTGACAGGGATGTATCAAGTGGGGTGTCGCAAGGGGTGTGTTGTGGGTCTGGTACTATTCAGTATTTTCAGTAATGACTTGGATAATGGAGCGGAGAGTATGCTTGTAAAATTTGTGGATGACACCAAGCTGGGAGAGGTTTCAAGCACTTTGGAGGACAGAATGAGAATTCAAAATGACCTTGACGAATTGGAGAATTGGCCTGAAATCAACAAGATGAAATTCAATAAAGACAAGGGCAAAGTACTACAGGTAGGAAGGAAAACTCAAATGCACAACTACAAAATGGAGCATAACTGGCTAGACAGCAGTACTGCTGAGAAGATCTGGGGGAATCACATATTAAATGTGAGTCAACAATGTGATGCAATTGCAAAAAAGGCTAATGTAATTATGAGGAGTGTTGTATGTAAAATACACAGGAGGTAACTAGTGAGGCTTCCGCTGGAGTACTTCTGTTCTGGGTGCCACACTTTAAGTAAGATGTGGACAAATTGGAGAGAGTCCAGAGGAGAGCAACAAAAATGATTTAGGAAAATCTGACCTATGAGGAAAGGTTAATAACAGTAGGCATATTTAGTCCTGAGAAAAGAGGACTTGATAACAGTCTTCAAATCTGTCAAGGTCTGTTATAAAGAGGACGGTGATCGGTTATTTTCCATATCTACTGAAGGAAGGACAAAAAGTAATGGACTTAATCTGGAGCAAGGGCAATTTAGGTTAGATATTAGGAAAAACTCTCTAACTCTCAGGGTAGTTAAACTCTGGAACAGGCTTCCAAGGGCGGTTGTAGAATCCTCCTCATCAGGGGTTTTTAAGAACAGACTGGAGAAACACCTGTCAGAGATGGTCGAGATAGACTTCATCCTGCCTCAGCACAGGGGGCTGGACTAGAGCACAGTTTCTCAATGAACAGTCCATAGACCAGCGCCAGTCTGGGGCAGCCTCCTTGCCAGTACCCTGAGATTTCCCTGACACAGAATATTGAGATGTAAAATGTAAAGGTGTTTTTTGGACTTGCATTTTGCATCACTATATTCATTCAATTATTTCGGAACCTTAAAAATTAATAAATAAATAAAAGGACTAAGTTGCCATGGTGTTGAGATGCAAAGCACATTCCTGTGTTTTTGTTGAAAGGAAGTAGTTAACAGAAAGCGCAGAGCGAGATTTAAGTTCTAGTAAAACTTTTACTTAGCTAAACCAGACAATGTCATTGTCAAAGCAGTTACCTCTGGATCGATTTTTCGGGACTAACAAAGATTCAGACAAACATAACAGATGCGAGTGACTCCGAACATGATAAGGAAGAAGGCTTAGAAGAGAAAAGGAAACATTAGGCCTTCAATCAAAAATATGATTCCTCTTACATTAAGTATAGACTTAATATAGGTTTGTTGCTAATGAGGGTGTCGAATGCTCGAAACCTCTCTGTGTTGTGTGTGGCCCGCCTCTGAGCAATGATGCTATTGAAACCATCAAAAATGATTCCACACCTTCAAACCAAATATCCGAATTTGAAAGAAAAGTCAGTGGAATTCTTCCAAAGGAAGCGAGATGAAAAGAAGGGGCAAAAGAAACTACCGCACACTGCCGTAACATCAAACGAAGGTACGTTAAAAGCATCCTATCTGCTGTCCCTATGCAGAGCTAAATGCAAATCGCCATTTGCATCTGGTGAAGAACTAATCAGTAATAGATGCCTGTTGCGGAGTCTTGGGTGATGCAGCTGCCAAAAAAGTGAGCTGCATTCCACTGTCAAATGATACAGCAACATCCTAAATTGGTATTCTTTTCCAACCATTTTCGTTTGATTCTCAGACCAAATTACAACCACCTAGGTGAAAGGTTTCAAAAGCCACTCATCAGTTGAAGCCTGTCATTTATTTCTCCTTTTAAAAAGTCCCCACTAAAGTTAACCTTTAGATAAAGCACTCTCAAAGTATCGTCAGATGCAAGAAATTGCCAATAACTCACCATCAGAGCATTGCCAATAACTTTGCAAATAACTCATCATCAGAGCATTTCACAGGAAAGGTTCTGAAAGCGGGTGGTCTCTGAAGGCCTGTGTTGGACTCATTAAGGAGCAAAACAAATGATGCCCATTAGCTGACAAGACTAAACTCCATCAGCTATTCCTGGTGAAACCTGGGCTGCACACAACAACACTCCATCTTTGGGAGCGCCGCAGAACGCAAGAGAAGCAGAACAGGGACTACTCAGGATTTCCCCATCCTTGATGTTCGAAAGTGGCTCATAGTCCCCAAAACTTTGAGCCCAGGCTGTGTCAGACAAGAAATGGCTTTTATAAATGGAACCACGCCACGCTCTGAAGGTAGAGTCCTTCATCCCTGGCACGCCCAAACACCTGTGGGAGTCAATGGTTTGATTCTTCCCTTTGTCTGGCCATTTACACCTCTTGCAATGTGACCCAGCATTTCACAACTACTTTGCTCGGATGGAGATGACACTGCAGTGTACAAGACACTGGGGGGATCAGGCCCTTTGACTCCAGTAGGAATTTGAGATGTGGAAGGCATCAAAGTTTGGGCCCTTAGACACCTAGAAATCAAAGACCTCTGAGGAGTTCTAGTCTGTCTCTCTGCCACTCCAGGGTCACTCCAGACTGTAAACTCAATGGGCCAGGACCATGTTATGTGTTTGTCCAGTTCTGAGCACAATGGAGTCCTGGGTCATGACTGGGCCAGTAACAATAAGAAGAGAGACTATTTACAAGTGTTTTGTTAAGTCTGGTTTTGACATGAAGAGAGGAGGATTGGTCTTGTGATCAAGACGTTGGCCTGGAACCTCAAAGTGTGTTCCCTAGCTTTGCCTGGGGCTCCCTTGTGACCTTGGGAATGTCGCACAGGCCGAAAAGAGCAAATCAAGATGCCTCAAGTTATGCTCCTCAACTAGGCCTCTAAATGTGCAGCCTCATTTTTGAAAATGCCGCACTCTGAGCAGCTCCTATGGACTCCACTGAGAGGCGCTGGAGTCTCAGCCCTCTGGGAAAGCAGGTCTGAGTCAGTGCCGCGCTCACACCACAGCAGAGTGATGCTACCCACTGGTATGCCATTGCTAGTCGGTTACCAGCATAAGCATTTCTGAATTTAGTAGAGGCCTGGTGATTAGGGCCCTCCCCTGGGCGGTGGCAGCTTGGCTTCAAGTAGGGTGACCAGACAGCAAATGTGAAAAATTGGGATGGGGGTGGGGGGGTAATAGGAGCCTATATAAGAAAAAGACTCAAAAATAGGGACTGTCCCTATAAAATCGGGACATCTGGTCACCCTAGCTTCAAGTCCCTGCTCCATTGAATGTTTAATTATCTAGACAATGTGGAAGAGACCATCCCCACAATAGCTAGAGCTTTCAAGGGGTAGACCTGGGTTTAAGTCCAGGCTCTGATGATGCAGAGTGGGGACATATGACTGGAGGGAGGGGCACCTCCGCCTCCCTGTTTGGTGAAGGGCGCCTTCATTTCCAAATGTCCTTTGCCTCTATTTAATAAAGGTGAAACAATGCCTGGAAAGAAAACACCTTTCATTTCAGGTTCGACCCAAAATGACATTTTTCTGACTTTTCAAGTTGCCAAACATTTTGAAATTTTTCAGGTTGACCCGAAATGATTTTTTATTGTCCAGAATAGCCAGCGAAGGAGAAAACCAGTCACCACAGCTGTACTCTACGGCTAAATAAAAAAGCTTCCCTCAAATGCAGGAGAGGGTTCCAAAGGCACAGTAGCTATCGGAGGGAGTTCAGTTGCTTTTGCTAAGTTTCCCCTGTTATTATAAACACAACACATTAAATCCCAGCAATCGGTTTGTTGCACCCGTCCCAGTGGTGTCAGCCTGGTGTAACTTCTTATTATCATCCCTTTCATGTCACTGACTGCCAGAAAATGAGATAGATTGTGATGGTGAGTCCAGTCCTTTCCCCTTTTCCTGCACGATGCGTATGATTTATGGCTGTTTAATTCAGAGGACCTTCACCCATTATTATCACAACTAGATAGCAGGATTGAATTGCACATCAAACGCTTCCAAGCTGCTTTACTCATAATGGCCCGTGAATTCTCCCCTAAATAAAGACAGGCAGACTTCCAGTTCTATTGGTTTGACCTCTTTGATTGGTTGGAAAAACAGCAAAGGGTCAATTCACATTCTGACACCCACAGCCTTTCAACTTGACCCAATTTGAATATGATGCTATTTACATTGGACCTGATTTGCCTCTCACAGCTGTACAGATATCAATGGAGGGTTGTTGGGTTTTGGGGTTTTTTTGTTCACACTGGTATCAGTGAAAGGAGAATCAGACCCATTTTCTTTTCTTGTAATGATCCAAAATTGCATAGGGTTAGATCCTCATCTGGTGTAAAACAGCGCAGCTCTACCAACGTCAATGGAAAATGACCCTCTGGGTTAGTGGAATTCTTGGCATGGTCCTCAGTGCTTCGTTTTACATAGTGTAGCTTATACATGGCTTAGCGTATTGATCCTAGGAAAATCCATCCTGTGGAATCCATGCAGCTCTGCCAATTTACATCAGCTGAGCATCTGGTCCATGTAGTGCCTGTATGTGCATGATGGAGATCACTAGTCATTTCTTATTCCATTGGCCCTGATTCAGCAAAGCATTTAAACTCACACTTTACTTTAAGCACGTGCTTCAATCCCATTAGCTTCAGCACAGCATAAGCATGTACTTAACGTTAAGCACGTGTTTAATGGGGAGCCTTTGTCTTTAGAGCCGGGATTTCATCTTCAGGGAAAAAGTCAGGGATGAGTTCCACAGCACGCTCCTCAAATCGCAGACTTTGGGCTAAATGGACATTTCAGAGTCACAAGTTTCACCAAGGAAGAGGTGGTTGGAAATCCAGGAATATTGAAGTCCCATCCAGTCAATGCAGAGCCATGGCTGCAGCAGGAGTGGAGAGTTGTTTTCCATACTTTAGCCTTGCTGTCTTCTCCAGAGTCCTGAAGCTGTGGTTTGTTTCACAGCCTGAGCAGAAGAGGAGCTGCTCAGAACCTCACAAGACCAGGCTACTGGTCCCTAGTTTGGTTGCTGACAAACTCCCAGGAGTAGAGCCGTCTGGAAAATAGATTTTCTGTCCAGCAAAAATTTTGAGATTTCAAGGGGGGAAATGTCCCAGATTGGGACAAAAAACACATTTTTTTGTGAAATGAAATTCCCCAGCAACTTTTGTTTGGGGCTAATGAAAATGTTTCATGTTGATAAATTTGAAACATTTTGTTTCATTTTGACCGCTTTTTTTGTTTTTATGTAAAATAAAGTACCTTTCGAAACAAAAAAGTTGTTTGGAAATAAAATTAAAGCTTTTTCCATTCTGAAAATGTCACAATGGGACACTTCAGCATTTACTAAATGTATTTTAAACAAAACCTAGGTGGAATTAATTGGATGTGTCATGAAAAGGGTTTTGTCAAAATAGCATTTTCTGATGGAAACCTGTTTTGATGATTTTTTTTCCAACCAGCACTGGCCAAAAAACCCAAAGAGAGAAAGATCTGCCCAGACCCAGGACAGTCAAAGGTGGACAGGTTGGGCTGGTGGGTCCTGGCAGGCCAACTAGGGAAACTAGGGAGGGGCCCAGAATTTACTGCAGGAGGATCTGCTATCTGTTGGCATGGGGAGTCTATCTGAGGGGAGATCTTTCGAGATTGGCAGACTTTCTCATCCCAGCTAGGCACTCTTTAGCAAGCAGACACCAGGGTCTACGCTGGAACCCAGAGCTGTACACACAACCCATTTTTTGGTTTGGTGGCCAAATTGAAAAAAAATTACGTTAGTTTCAACCGGAAATTTTTTTAAAATATTTTTCTGGAGAAGCAAAACAGTAAAAAAAAAATTTGTTCTAAGAAAATATGTTAATTTGTCTTGTTTTGTTTCTGAGATATTTTTAACCTTTTTAAGTACAGGATTTTTAGTAAAATTGAGTGAAAATCTTACATAGAGCATCTTTCTGAAATAACAACTCAAACATTTCATTTCGGAAATACTGAAACAAACCATTTTGACTTTTTAAAAATTTTATTCGACGAGTCACCAAACTTGACCCAAATTCACAAATTATTTCGGTTTGAATCTGTATTTTTTGGTGAAAAAATGATTCACGTGGCACATTTTGTCTGTGAGCCTCACTCTGAGTGGGTCTCAGTGCAAATACTCTCTAGAACGTGACACGCACGACCCACATGGTGGATCTCATTAAAAACATAGCACTGGTGCTTATTTTAAAATCACCTTCAAATGGGGGCCGGGGTTCTTCCAGTTCACACTGGAGGGTTATTTTACAAGCACACTGACTGATATGCCTAACAAATGGTGACCATTAAAGTTACAGTATTACCTCTCAACAGGATGCCCTGGGGGCGGGCTCCAAATTTACTGATACCTCTAGTTAGTGGCTCAGCTACACTTCCTCTGAACCAGCTGCTGGGTGACACTGGAGACTCAGTCATGACTATCCTCCCATCTTGTCTGCACTGCAATATACCCTTCAACGAAGCCACTCTTTATAATAAAGAGAAATCATTTCTCCATGCTGACCACAAAACAATATCATTGTAGTACAATGTGCGACTATATGTACATGCCCAGCAAATGCAGCTTTCTAACGTACAGTCACACTGTGACACATTAATACCAAAGACATCAGAGACAGGATTATGTTTCCATCAATACTGAAGAAAATGAACGGGCAGATCCTCAGCTATGCAAACTGAGGATAATAGAGCTACACAGATTTACACTCCGGCTCAGATCCTCAAAGGAATTTAGGCACCTGACTCCCATTGATTTCACTCGGTGGGAAGTGTCCAAATACCTTTGAGGATCTGGGCTGAACTGAGGGTCTGGACAATAGAACAGAAATCAGGGGCTGCCCCGTGTGCAGGAAGAAATACCGGTTTCCTCACCCTAGATGACGAGACGGTCCCATCTCTTTCACATATAACGAATGATACTTCATGTTGTGCTAAGTGTCCGGGAGTACTAGCCCATGGGTTTCTCTGGCCAACAAACTGTTAGTCCACACACACACAGCTCAGTGTAGGACTGCTGCAACGAGCTAGAGTAGAGCTTCTATCCCAGGTGGGGTACAAACCCAGGCAATGAGACCAATATTTCCAAACCTGGGGGCAGATCCTCAAACTCAGCGGAAGTCCTATGGAACTCAGTGGGGCTCTTGCAGAGTCGGGCACTCCTCACCACCAGCTGGGGCTGGCAGAACCAGGCTCTTGCTGTTTGCATGGGACAACAAACTCTTTGTCTGGGACAAGTGGAGCACGGTTAGACCTTCTTTGTTTCCCTAAGCACACACATGAGCATGTCTCCCGAGCCAGGGATGCTGCTGTGCTTTTTCTATTTCTGTTTGAAAAGCAATTTCAGCGCTCTGATCTCTCTCCCTTTTGTTAAAGGGATGACTTTCCTACTAAGAAATGAGCATTTCACTGCCAGTCTAAGCCCACTGCCTATAGCCCAGTTCTTCTCCCAGCCACACGCTCTCCTCGGCCCCTGCTACACACAGCCAGCTGTCATTTTTTTTCTGGGGTTCTTGTTGTTACCCTGGCAGCACGGCACAGTTTTGTTTTGTTGTTGCTTCTCAGAAGCCAGCGTGTCAATGCCAAGCCAGCATTCATAACCCTGAGCTGCAACCAGCAAACAGATACAGAGCTCTGTCAACTCTGCTTAGTCTCTCTGCCCCTGGTAGGCTGGATTTGTCAAAATAAAGAGACGGTGTTTAAGGCACAAGGCCGATGACTGGACCAGTGCTCATAGCTGTGAACTCCAGCCTTCAGCAGCAGAAGGGCTGTCTCAACCTCTCTTTCCTCCAGTACATCTGTCAGTTTGTATTTATCTAGCATACAAGACCTGACTCAGGAAAGCAGTCAAGTCCATGCTTAACTTTAAGCCTATGCTTAAGTCCCATTGGCTTCACTAGCAGAACTGGTTGAAATTTTGTCAATTTTTTTTTAATTAAAAAAAAAGACTTTTTGACCAATACACTTTTTGTGGAAATTTTTCATTTTCAACAACAACAAAAGTTTATTAAATAAAAATGTTCACAAACACTTTTGATTTTAGTAGATTTTCTTTTTCAAGGAAAACAATACAAGCCTAACATTTTGACTGAAAATGGTTTTAAAACAAGCCCTATTTTTAATTTTTCAGGTCCAGTTTTTAATTGAAAATCCCCGGCAAAAATGAAAAAAAAAATTCATAAAAAATAATGGGCATTTTCCAATCAACTGTATTCAATAGGGCTTAAAGCAGGCCCGCACAACATGCGGCCCGCGTGGGCTCACTGTGCGGCCCACGGGGGATGGGGGTGAGTAGGCAAGCGGTGGGGTGGGGCACGCCAGCGGCCAGCGGGTGGGCGGCTGGTGAAGAGGCCAGTGACGGGCTGGGGAGTGAGGGTGAGCCAGCGGCAGGGGGCGGGGCCAGCACGGAAGGTAAGAAGCCAGCAGCGGGCAGGCAGGTGAGCTGGTGGCGGGGGGAGCTTTGATTGTCCTTGGTCTGGTTCCCATCCCCTCTCCAAGGGTTGCAGCTGTCTAGAGGTGCCTGCCTTCCCCGCCTTCCTCATTCACACCTCATTCATTCAACAGGGCAATTGAATACAAAGTGGGGGGAAGATCTTATTCTACTTCTAGCAAAAAGACATTTTTCTTTTACCTTAATTATACTACCTTAGGGGCCCGCTATAACATATTAGCAAGGTTCAATACAAAGTCATATAAAAGTTATACAAAAATGCATAATGCAGAGATTTATCTACAACTGCATTGATTGACTATTGTGTGCAGTAATATAGTGACCCCTGGGAGGATAAAGAGGGGGGTGATGGTGGGGCTGAGCAGGGAGGGGGCGGGTCCTATTTTACTGCTGTGATCTGGTCACCCTATGCGCGCTGTTTCTTCCCCCCTCTACAGGCTTCCACACCCCAGCGCTGGGGAAGGAGGGGTTGTTTCCGTGGGGTGGGCAGCGCTGTGGGGGGGCGGGTGTTTTCGCAGGGCTGGGTGGTTTCGGCCCTCAGCTGTTTTCTCTGGAGTAATATGGCCCTCGCCGCTTTACGAGTTGTGCTGGCCTGGCTTAAAGTATTGGGGGTGGGGGGTTGTCACAAGGGGTCATAGACCCAGCCAAAAAAAAACAAATTAAAACGCAAACTGGGAGTTTTAATTGAGAAGCGCACACTTTAAACACTGTCTTACCAAAATTTCTGCTCCCAGATGATGATAGATTCCCCCCATGCCCTTTTTTTGAGACCACTTTAAGCACCGGTCTTTAGCACGTGCGCTGGTGTTGTCCTGAATAGAACAGCTTTAGTGAAATGGGGCCATCAGGTGTTTTTATTGTGTCTTTCCTTCACAAGCCTCCCTGCTTGCCTCATATTTGGAAACCAAACCTGAACAGAGGCGGCCTGAACTGATTGATATTACAGATGAGACCAAGCAACCAAATTCAGCAGTTTACATGCAAAGTTCCCCAAAGTCTGAGGACCAGACCTGTTCTGACCTCAATTGTTGGCCTGGGCCCATGTGTAATATGCTGTTTCAGGAAAGTCCTAGCTTCTGTCCGAAGTCCTGGGTAACATAGCCTCTTCTTGCCTGCAATGTGACTTGATCCAGCCCACAGGGCATTCAGTTCCCTACTTCCTATGACTTTCATTGACACAGAAAAATTTGGTTCCAGGCATTTCTGTCTTGGACACAATTTGCTGCCGTTAATTGGCATCATGCCATTGCAGTCAGAGTCCTCATTTTTATTAGACAAAAGCTTCGATTTTGGGTTTAAAAATGCCGACTGCAACGAAAGCTCCAGGAAGACCCTCAAACTCCTGGGAGCTACAATTTATTTGCCATAACAATTTCCTGCTGGTGCCATGTACGACTCATTGCAAACCCCTTCCCCAACAGCCTTCAATCTAGACCGATCTAAACAACACAATAGAAATCCATGACCTAGGAACAAGTCTGGTGGCATCCCATGTGCATATATTTGATTTTATCTAGGGCACAGCAAAAGGCAATCAAGTTTGATTATGAAAACAGTGTCAGTTGTCGCTTTTACTTACCCCAGCTCTTTTTCTGCAGAAGGCTGACATCTGTATTGATGCTTCTTGGGAAAGAAGCCCCAAAGGGACTACACATTGTCAGTCTAATCAGGGGCAGGGAGGAAAAGGTAGGACCAGGGTATGAAGAGATGGGAGGACTGGGTATATTTCACACTGAGAGCCTTGGTATTCCTTATTTCATTCACAGGTGAAAAAAATTTTAATAACCAGATTTGAGTTAATATCCATTACCGCAATCAGAGAGCCCCGACAACATTTTCCCACCTGAGTAAGGCTATGGGAATTAGGTGTGTAATTTCCAGTTAGACTTTGAACAGCTGTTCCCTAGATTCTATGTACTGTAGCAGGTTGCTAGGTGGGTAGGAAGGTAGACGCAGCGCCCACCAACTTCACTGGGGGCTGTGCGTAGGACTGTAGCAAGTCTCAGAATCAAGCCAATTAGATAACTTTAGGTCCCCAGGCGCAAACGTTTTGGCCAATAGTCTTACTCAGTAAGTGTCCTGTCCCTGTAAGTAAGAACCAACACACTAAATAGTGTAGTGTGTCAGAATGATGTTTCTGAGCCTAAGGTTCTGTATGCCGTGTGTGTGTACTTTTGTATTAACTGCTCTGAAGTAACCTACATGTTTCTTAGGTCTGTTTATAATGACCAGGATTTAGACCTCTGGGAACTCCGAGCATGTTCCATTGGGATGTGAACACTGTCATCTATTCTGCACAGCAGCATGCTTGACCAATCAGGAAGTATATGTTACTCCGTTCATTATTTGCATGGAGTGGGACATGGGCATCTCAGAAAAGCAAGTGGGTTGGCTCCAGAGTTGGGAGGTGTAAAAATTGCTTGTACAACCTTTGTGTTATTTTAGGGGCTGAGAGAGTAGCAGCCATAGCCTAGTTTCCTTGATAGCATCAGGACATTCCAGCGGTGGTAGTGAGGACACAGCGTTCAACTGAAACTGTGTTTAACCTTCCACTTGAGTGAAGGAGGGTTAGAGCTGCTGTTCTCAAACCCACTCCTTACCACTATTCTAATTCGATACCACCCGTTGTCAGATGAACAAGCTAAGTTCATTCCCATTGATCTCCATCTTATTTAGAAGAATCCATTACATAATAAATTGTTATTGTCACCCCTCTGCCAAGTGGTAGCAGATTTCAGGGTCTTGCAGACTGGCTCCCCCTTTGGAGGAGAAATTAGCAAGGCAACGTCTGGGTATATCCTTGGTACAATTTGCTTATAAACACTGTGTAGATCAGTCTTGGAACAGAGGTGGTCACAAAGAGCATGCAGGCAATCCCCTCTTCCAGAGATGTCCAGGCTAAAGATCAGTGTCAGTTCCTACAGAGCAGCTGTGCCTCAAGAATCAACTGTAGTTAGAAAGATTAAGACAGAGAGCAAACTCCTGTGCTGCTTGCAACAGTTCTTCCCACAGAAAGCGCAACACAAAGCCAACAACAATGCAGCATTTCTTCAAAGATAGCACACTGCTCACACACAAAGGAAAAGAACTTGGGAGCCTATGTAGAACTGCACTACCTGGACAGTCCCACCATAACATTACGATAGCTATAAGCAGAGCTTCCCTTTTCCTGGCAGATGCGGGGAAAGAACTGTAGTAGGAGGTAATAGCAGTTTGGGCCTCTAGGGCTCCTATACTCTGACTGTTTACACAGGAAATTGCCAAGTGACATGTAAAGTGGACGGCATGCTGTCATAACTCCAGTCTCCATTTGTTACTCGCCAACTTTTACTAGCAGACATTTGTAGCCACATGCACCGACCGGGACATCTCCGAAAGTCCTGGGGAGGAAGGTGTGGGATCATCAGCCCAGGAGACATGCTGGAGGGAATGTTCCCAGAGACAGAATTCCTTCACGAGCTCCACTGTGCATTGAGGGAGCGTGCCTACTGGTGCATGCTTTCACATCCAGCTCTGCTGGGCAGTGCATAGACGGGCCCCACCTGTGTTCCTGCAGGGGTCGGCAACCTTTCAGAAGTGGTGTGCTGAGTCTTCCTTTATTCACTCTGATTTAAGGTTTCGCGTGCCGGTAATACATTTTAACGTTTTTAGAAGGTCTCTTTCTATAAGTCTATAATATATAACTAAACTATTGTTGTATGTAAAGTAAATAAGGTTTTTAAAATGTTCAAGAAGCTTCATTTAAAATTAAATTAAAATGCAGAGCCCCCCAGACCGGCGGCCAAGACACGGGCAGTGTGAGTGCCGCTGAAAATCAGCTCGCGTGCTGCCTTTGGCACGCGTGCCATAGGTTGCCTACCCCTGCTCCAGAGGGTGCACAAAGGGAGCAATCCCTGCATTCCCGGTTGTGCCCACCTGTGGAGCAAGGTGTGCAAAGGGAAAGGGGCATGCATTCCTTGAGCTCTGACCCTGCCCTGAGATGGGCACTATCTGGCCCTATGAGATTAGCATCTCTGACAGGAAGGGAGGGAGGTAGAATTGATCATGCACACTCAGAGCCCGGATTTACAATCCATTGATCAGTTCTAGCCCAGAGTGTCCTAGCGATGGGCTTGCCAGATCCCATTGTCACCTGCTTTCTGCACTGGATGGAAGTGACCCTGGTCTCCAGATGTGAAAAGCGAGTCATTGGCCATCCTCTGCTGAGGACTTCTACTGGACAGGGGAGAAAGAAGAAGGGTGGCTGGCTCGCCCCTATGGGCTCCTCTTCATTAGGAAATGAGGTTGTATTAGAACTTAACCTTGAGGGGTCTTATTAAGGAACACAGTGTTAAACCGGACTTGGCAGTCAGTGCAGACAGAGACGAGTCAGCCAGACTGGGGAAACCTGAATTCTCATGAGTCTCCCCTATTCCACAAAGCCATATTTCATATTGTGACTCCTTAAGGTCATGTGCCAACAGGAGCTCATTTTCTAGTGATGCCAGTCCCTTGGATGAAAGCAAAGGGAACTGGGGCTCATCGTTCAGTTCCATTTCAGAGCAGGTATCCAAACCTGAAGCAATTTATTGGAAATGATCGTCCGGTGCTGCTGAGAAGCGCCCGTCGCTAATGTGAAGAAAATAGCATCCAGATTATTTGCAAGTAAGATGCAATTCTTTGTTGATGACTTCCATCTGGAAACACTCAGGCCTACGCACAATAGGAACAGTTTTTGTCATTTTCACTCTTTTTTTCTCCCTAAAATGAATTCCAATCGCATTCTCTTTCCACACCCTTCATCCCCAGCTATTTCCTTTGCTATTCAGAAACCATTCTTTTCATCCCTATTGTTTACTTTATCCATTATCAATTCCCCTGAGCTGCCTATTTTACAGTAGCCAGAAGGGATTTTCATTTCCAAATGTAAATATCTACAAACAGTTTTTAGTGCCATGGGATCATTTGAATATCTACAATTTGTGTTTGAATTGGAAGGCACTTACAGTAAAACTGCTTCATTTATACGGTATTTGCAGGGCTGGCCTACAACATTTTGGCACCTGAGGCGGGGAGCTCACATGACACCCCCCATGCTCCCTCGGTTGGGCCAAAACTTTAAAAGGTCTCAATTCTGCATTCTTCCTGTTCTACTACTCTCATGGTACTGCTCTGCTACCTACCCCAATAAAGGAGAACTAACAACTTAAAATGCCTTGTTCAAAAATTTTAAGTAACACTTAACTTTCAGATGCCTGAACAGAAAATGCAACTTTTCTTGTCTGCATAGTAAACACTGGCATTTTTACCTGTTTGAATAGTCAAAGTGGTGTTTTCCGTGCCTTCTTGGTTGCAAAGATTTGAACTGCTTCCTGAAGGTCCACAGTCTGGGCCATCTCATGCTCTATTGAGATGGTTGCAAGACCGACCAGCCTCTCCTGTGTCATTGTGGAGCGCAGATGTGTTTTTATTAACTTCAGCTTGGAGAAGTTGCGTTCTCCACTAGCAACTGTTACAGGAAGTGTGCGCAGAGCAACAAAAGCATTTGGAAAGAGGGTGGTTATCTTATTTGTGCACATATATTCCAGAACAGCCTTTGAAGTTGATCCTGCTGAAATGTATCTTGAAAGGGCTTTCAGTTCATCACCTAAATCACTCGCATCAATATTACGCATGTCATCATGTGTCAACACTGTCTCTAGTGCCCTGCATTGCTGGTGTAGGTCTTCTTCAGGTATAGCGAGGAGTTTTGGAATATCATACAACATCCCAAATATACTGCTGTGTTCCTTGAGCTGCATGAAACGTTCTTCAAGTGACTGTATTGAACAATCCAGCACCTGGTTAAAGAATTTAACTTTGAATTGTTGTTTGGGGTCTCTTATGGGATTATCCCGTACCTCGTAATCAAAATGTCTTCTTCTTCGGTGACTCTTGTATTCTTGAATGGATGGGAAAATAGCTTCAGTGTGAAGTTCCTCTGCCAACTTCTGTGCACTCTTCAGAACATTTTGAAATCCCTCATCTGACTGGTAAGACTGTAGGTATGACTTTGCTTTCTCCAGTTGTTCCATTGCTCCAGATATATCAAGGTCAACACCTTGGAGTCTCTTGCTTACAACATTTATTTCAAACAGTATGTCATGCCACAACACTAAGCCACACAAAAATGTGAAGTTATGTACATTTCTGGTGATTCCATTTCCCTTTGCCACTGTTCTTCCACAAACAGTTCATGTCATAGCATTATCCTCCATAATGGAAACTATGGCATTATCTATCTTCCCAATTTGGTGTTTGATAGGCTTTATTGCCTCCACTCGACTTTCCCATTGTGTGACACTCAGTGGTTCAGTGTCAGAGAGGATGTTCCCAGATGTTCCTTAAAATTTGCCATCGATGAGTTGATGCAGAGAAAAATGCATAGATGCTTTGAATTACATTAAAAAATTCAGCAGCCTCACTAGAAGCTGATGCTGCATCACTGACCACCAAGTTCAATGAATGAGACCTGCATGGGACAAAAAAAGCTCGAGGGTTTAACTCTCAGATCTGTGTCTGCACTCCTCTGTTCTTTCCTCCCATGTTGGCACCATTATCTTAGCCCTGACCTCTCATTTCAGCTATTGCAATTCCCGTATCTTCCAGCTTTTTAAGAAGCACATTTATCATACCAGCTCCTATAGTATCATCAATGTCAATACATTCTAGAAAATGCTTTCTGACAGTCACAATTGCAGGGACATTTTCACTAGATTCTGTTGTTGTTACAAAACGCACCATTAAAGTCATTTGTTCCATATGGTTGATGTTAGGTGTGCAGTCCAGAATAACAGAGTAATATCTTGCTAACTTCAGATCTGTCACAATCTTCTGTTTGACTTTTGTTGCCAGTAACTGTATGATCTCATTTTGAATTGTTTTCCCAAGGTAGAGGTGTATGTCTACCTTTTGCAAACAGGAGCTGCAAACAGGGGAGTTTGAGAGGAATTGCTCCAGGTAAAGCAGGAGCAAATACAGGACCCTTGGGGCTCTTCTTAAAAGACAGTCAGTCAGCCATGAACCAGCTGAGCAGAGAAGCAAACAGGTGGAGTTAGCCTGGGAGTTCGCCTGGAGAGAGCCTACTGCGGCATCCCCCTTGCAGGTTTCCCTGAGTAGCTTCTGCCACAAGTGAGGAAACTCTTCGAAGGAAGGAACTATGGATGCTGAGCGATCCACTGTCGTGACCTGCACAGGATGTGCCATGTTTGTTTTTCTTCCACAGGATAGAAGTGACTTTGTCTGTACAAAGTGCAAGCTGATCTCCATATTGGAGGAGAAGATTCAAGGTCTGGAGAAACGAGTATCAACCCTGCGTTCCATAAAAGAAAATGAGGAGTTCCTGGATAGACGTCAGGATCGGCTTCAGCGGGCACAGTGTTCTGAGGATTCAGAGCAGGCTACGCAGCGGGGACAGAAGGCCAGTGAGGATAATTGGCGGCATGTGACCTCCAGAAGAGGAAAGAGTATGAGACAAGTCCATATACCAGAAACACAGATTCAGGTGAGCAACCGTTTTCATGTTCTCTCCACAGGTACTAGTGCAGAAAGTGGAGTGAATGATACATCTGAGGGAACAGAGCAGAAGGAGACTCCACTGACTGGAAGGCATGAGATGCACAGTCCTAGGGATGGGGGTTCCATGACCACCACTCCCAAGAGGAGGAGGAGGGTGATGGTGGTCGGGGACTCTCTCCTCAGGGGGACTGAGTCATCTATCTGCCGCCCTGACCGGGAAAACCGAGAGGTGTGCTGCTTGCCAGGGGCTAGGATTCGTGATGTGACGGAGAGACTGCCGAGACTCATCAATCCCTCAGATCGCTACCCCTTCCTGCTTCTCCACATGGGCACCAATGATACTGCCAAGAATGACCTTGAGCATATTACTGCAGACTGCGTGGCTCTGGGAAGAAGGATAAAGGAGTTTGAGGCGCAAGTGGTGTTCTCGTCCATTCTCCCTGTGGCAGGAAAAGGCTGGGGTAGAGACCGTCGAATCGTGGAAGTCAACGAATGGCTACGCAGATGGTGTCGGAGAGAAGGGTTCGGATTCTTTGACCATGGAATGGTGTTCCAAGAAGAAGTAGTGCTAGGCAGAGATGGGCTCCACCCGACGAAGAGAGGGAAGAGCATCTTTGGAAGCAGGCTGGCTAACCTAGTGAGGAGGGCTTTAAACTAGGTTCACCGGGGGAAGGAGACCAAAGCCCTGAGGTAAGTGGGGAAGTGGGATACCAGGAGGAAGCACAAGTAGCTGAGTGCAAGAGGGGAGGGCTCCTGCCCCATACTGGGACAGCAGGATGATCAGTGAGTTATCTTAAATGCCTATACACAAATTCAAGAAGCCTGGGAGAACTGGAAGTCCTGGCACAGTCAAGGAATTATGATGTAATTGGAATAACAGAGACTTGGTGGGATAACTCACATGATTGGAGTACTGTCATGGATGGATATAAACTGTTCAGGAAGGATAGGCAGGGCAGAAAAGGTGGGGGAGTTGCGTGGTATGTAAGAGAGCAGTATGACTGTTCAGAGCTCCAGTATGAAACTGCAGAAAAACCTGAGAGTCTCTGGATTAAATTGAGAAGTGTGAGCAACAAGGGTAATGTCGTGGTGGGAGTCAGCTACAGACCACCAGACCAGGGGGATGAGGTGGACGAGGCTTTCTTCCAGCAACTAACAGAAGTTACTAGATCACAGGCCCTGGTTCTCATGGGTGACTTTAATCACCCCGATATCTGCTGGGAGAGCAATACAGCGGTCCACAGACAATCCAGGAAGTTTTTGGAAAGTGTAGGGGACAATTTCCTGGTGCAAGTGCTGGAGGAACCAACTAGGGGAAAAGTTCTTCTTGACCTGCTGCTCACAAACAGGGAGGAAATAGTAGAGGAAGCAATAGTGGATGGGAACCTGGGAGGCAGTGACCATGAGATGGTCGAGTTCAGGATCCTGACACAAGGAAGAAAGGAGAGCAGTAGAATACAGAGCCTGGACTTCAGAAAAGCAGACTTTGACTCCCTCAGGGAACTGATGGGCAAGATCCCCTGGGAGAATAACATGAGGGGGAAAGGAGTCGAGGAAAACTGGCTGTATTTTAAAGAATCCTTATTGAGGTTGCAGGAACAAACCATCCCGATGTGTAGAAAGAAAAGTAAATATGGCAGGCGACCAGCTTGGCTTAACAGTGAAATCCTTGCTCGTCTTAAACACAAAAAAGCAGCTTACAAGAAGTGGAAGATTGGACAAATGACCAGGGAGGAGTATAAAAATATTGTTCAGGCATCCAGGAGTGAAATTAGGAAGGCCAAATCACACTTGGAGTTGCAGCTAGCCGGAGATGTTAGGAGTAACAAGAAGGGTTTCTTCAGGTATGTGAGCAAGAAGAAGAAAGCCAAGGAAAGTGTGGGCCCCTTGCTGAATGAGGGAGGGAACCTAGTGACAGAGGATGTGGAGAAAGCTAGTGTACTCAATGCTTTTTTTGCCTCTGTCTTCACAGACAAGGTCAGCTCCCAGGCGGCTGCACTCCGCAGCACGGTATGGGGAGGAGGTGACCAGCCCTCTGTGGAGAAAGAAGTAGTTCGGGACTATTTAGAAAAGCTGGACGAACACAAGTCCATGGGGCCGGATGCACTGCATCCGAGGGTGCTAAAGGAGTTGGCCGATGTGATTGCAGAGCCATTGGCCATTATCTTTGACAAATCATGGCAATCGGGAGGGGTCCCGGATGACTGGAAAAAAGCTAATGTAGTGCCCATCTTTAAAAAAGGGAAGAAGGAAGATCCGGGGAACTACAGGCCAGTCAGTCTCACCTCAGTCCCTGGAAAAATCATGGAACAGGTCCTCAAGGAATCAATTCTGAACCACTTAAAGGAGGGGAAAGTGATCAGGAACAGTCAGCATGGATTCACCAAGGGCAAGTCATGCCTGACTAACCTAATTGCCTTCTATGATGAGATAACTGGCTCTGGGGATGAGGGGAAAGCAGTGGATGTGCTATTTCTTGACTTTAGCAAAGCTTTTGATACAGCCTCCCACAGTGTTCTTGCCAGCAAGTTAAAGAAGTATGGGCTGGATGAATGGGCTGTAAGGTGGATAGAAAACTGGCTGGATGGTCGTGCTCAACGGGTAGTGATCAATGGCTCCATGTCTAGTTGGCAGCCGGTATCAAGTGGAGTGCCCCAAGGGTCGGTGCTGGGGCCAGTTTTGTTCAATATCTTTATCAACGATCTGGAGGATGGTGTGGACTGCACCCTTAGCAAGTTTGCAGATGACACTAAACTGGGAGGAGTGGTTGATATGCTGGAGGGTAGGGACAGGATACAGAGGGACCTAGACAAATTAGTGGATTGGACCAAAAGAAATCTGATGAAGTTCAACAAGGACAAGTGCAGAGTCCTGCACTTAGGACGGAAGAATCCCATGCACTGCTACAGACTAGGGACCGAATGGCTGGGCAGCAGTTCTGCAGAAAAGGACCTAGGGGTTACAGTGGACGAAAAGCTGAATATGAGTCAACAGTGTGCCCTTGTTGCCAAGAAGGCTAATGGCATTTTGGGCTGTATAAGTAGGGGCATTTCTAGCAGACCGAGGGACGTGATTATTCCCCTCTATTCGGCACTGGTGAGGCCTCATTTGGAGTACTGTGTCCAGTTTTGGGCCCCACACTACAAGAAGGATGTGGATAAATTGGAAAGAGTCCAACGGAGGGCAACCAAAATGATTAGGGGGCTGGAGCACATGACTTATGAGGAGATGCTGAGGGAACTGGGATTGTTTAGCCTGCAGAAGAGAAGAGTGAGGGGGGATTTGATAGCTACTTTCAACTACCTAATAGGAGGTTCCAAAGAGGATGGATCTAGACTGTTCTCAGTGGTAGAAGATGACAGAACAAGGAGTAATGGTCTCAAGTTGCAGAGGGGGAGGTTTAGGTTGGATATTAGGAAAACCTTTTTCACTAGTAGGGTGGTGAAGCACTGGAATGGGTTACCTAGGGAGGTGGTGGAATCTCCTTCCTTAGAGGTTTTTAAGGTCAGGCTTGACAAAGCCCTGGCTGGGATGATCTAGTTGGGGTTGGTCCTGCTTTGAGCAGGGGGGTGGACTAGATGACCTCCTGAGGTCCCTTCCAACCCTGAGATTCTATGATTCTATGATTCTATGTACATGTCTTGGGTAGTTACTCCTCTTAGATGCTCCTGGAGTACAGCATCAAACTCAGCCATCAGCTCCATAATTTTAAGGAAGTTTCCATTGTTTGGCACATACAGCTGATCTGAAGTACCATACAGTGCTAGGTTTTGGGTAGCAAGCATTCTCACAATGGCAATGAGCCTTTTCAGAACATTTTGCCAGTAAAGAGACTCTGATGCAATCTTCTCTTGATGCTGATCATCTATGGTGGCCTTTAACCTTAGTCTCATCTCAGGCTATTTCCACCTATGGAATGCTCTCTGGTGATTTGCTGTCTTCTCATGGCCTGCCAGATTTCTAGCCAGATTTTTCCAGTCCTTTGTTCCTGTAGAACCCAATGTGGCCGGAACATTAGACTGGAAGAGTTTGCAACAAAAACAGTATGCATCATTCTGGGTTTTTGAATACATAAGCCATGGCCTCTCCACTTTGTCACCATTGGGGATTTCACACCAGTAATGTGTTGAATGGAAACTTCTATTTTCATTGTCTTTGGGGAACATGAAGTTTTTCACTTGCTGTGGCCCATGCAGTACAAAGAAGTCCCTCGGGCTACTGCTCAAGTGGGTCCATAGTGCTGTATCATCTAGACTTAAGGAACTAAACTCAACAGCAGCTGTTTCTTGTGCCTCCACCACACTCTTCTCTGATCTACACTTTTCTTCAGGAATGTGCATGGTTACATCCATTTGAGATGGAGATATGGATGCTGCAGTAGCTTCCAGGTCACCTGCACTCTGACTAATGGGAAGATCAGGCATCTCCTCACACTCACATCCTCACTGGGGCCAGAAGGCTCACCGTGAACATTTGTGTCTATGTGTAAGCGGGGGGAATAGTCCCACTATTGTGGGGAACTTTCCTCGTCTCTGCACTACCCCCGTGAAATGGGCTAGCGGAAGGATCTCAGTCCTCGCTCCCACCTCCTTTACCCCAGAGGCCTCCCTGCCCTCGAGGACTCCCCTTGCACTCTCCTGTCTGGCAGAGTCCTCGTAACCCCAACAAGGCTGGGCCCAGGATTGCTGGGGGGCTCAACCCCCAACCTTGCTGTGGTCACCTAGGGTCAGGGGCTAGGGTGTCCCCACTCCGGGGTGCTCTCTCTGAACAGGATGCTTCCCTGACCCACTGATCACTGCATACAATTCAAAGCAAATGCAAATTATTTAATTAACAATTAATTTGTTAACAGGAATAAGGAGAAATGGGACAGGCTAATGAAAACACATCACCCCGCTCTGTGGCAGGCAACATCACAACAGTATCTCTGCAATGTCAGGGCAGTTCAGTCTGTTCGTTGTAAGTCCCAGGCTCCTTCTCAGGTCCTGGCTGTGCTGCAGGGACGCTGTGGCTTGGACACTTGCTCCGGCGGTGGCCACACGCTCGCAGGCTCTGGGTGGCAGGACCCTTCTTCCCAGCGTTGCCCCCGCCCTGTCGGGGTTTAGATCCCTCTGCAAGTCTGGCGTGCAGGGCCCCTTGGATGAGGCATTTCCCTGCGCTGGGCCCACTACCCAGGGTCCCCCTCGCTCTCCCCAGCTGCTCCCCGCACCCGGCTCCGGACTGCTCCAGCCCCAGCTCCACCCTCTGCCTCAGCTCCAGCTCCTCTGCCTCTGCACGGCTGCTGCTGCTCTGCCTCCAGCCCCCTGGGCTGCTGCCCTGGCCCCTCTGGCTGCTGCACCTCTGCTCCCAGGGCAGGTCTGTATCTCTGGGCTGCTTTTCTGGCCCCTCTGGCTCTGGCTGCTGCAGCTTCTCCCCCCAGGGCAGGTCTGTCTCCCTGGGCTGCACCTCTGCTCCCAGGGCAGGTCTATCTCTCTGGGCTGTGCTCTGGCCCCTCTGGATCTGGCCCAGTTCAGCTCTGGCCTCTGCCCTCTCCTCAGCTCAGCCCCACTCACTCTGACTCAGGCAATCCCAGCTCACATGGAGGATGGGATCCACCCTGGCCTCCTGACTCCCTGATTCGCCTGCCTGCCCTGTCAATCAGAGCTGACCTGGAGCATTGGCCTCTCCCTATTGCCCCTGGGAGCTCTGAATGTTAGTAAGGGGATAACAGTCCCCTTACATATGTATCTCAGGAGAGCCCCTTCCTGCTTAGATAGAAAAGCTTCCTTTGCTTGCTTTCTTTTTCTGAATGCTGCCCCAGAGGGGCGTTTTCTTCTTTCACTCATGACTCCTGTTCTGTGCCAGCTATAGTGGCTCTCAACACTCAATTGAAGGGGACAAATAAGCAGGCTCATAGCAGGGCCTGAGTGAGGGAAGATATCAGCATCTTAAGGGCCTAACTGGCTCCTAGTACTTCAGTTGACTGCCTGTTCTCCTCAAGTGGGGTCAGGGAAGCAGCAGGAAACAGGAAGCTCCCTGAGAAGCTGGTGTTAATCAGTCCAGGCTCCTGGGGGTGGTAGAGAGGTACATAAAAGGCTCCTCCTCCTCCTCTCTCTCCCTGCAGCTCCTGCTGCTTTCTGTTATTCCCTCTCACCTTTTCTCCTGCCTGCCTGTTATGTCTCTTGTGCCTCCTTCCTCCAGCACAGCACTCCCCCATCTCTGTGCATCTAGAGCAGAGAGAATCCATATGCACCAGCAGCAGACACAATTTTCTACTCTCTGGGTCCTAGTGCCCCTTTCCCCCCACAGTCTGGCACCTGAGGCAGCTGCTCAGTTCGCCTCATGGTAAGGCAGCCCTGCATAGTTGGACTACTTACAGAATGTTTTCTGAATTCAATATGCAAAAAACTCTTTGATGCACTCTATTAAAAGTGAAATGGACAACATTTTGTTACTGATTCTTTGTGTATAATAATTAAACAATAACGAAGGAACTACCTATCACAGCTCAGAGCAACTGCACCTGCATTTCCTCTTTGTGGGCCAGCAAGGGAACCCACACTCATGTTTTCAACCCCCTCAGCCATCACTTCTCTTGGCGTCTCTCTCCCTCCTGACCGGTGCTTTTCCAGAATGTGAATTCCTCAGCAAATCAGACTGCCCCAAAGGCCAGAGTCTGTGCTTTGCTTTCTCTTAAAAGTAGTTTTACTTACAGTTGTAACTGGCCATGGTTCTAACTTACCATACTGCTCATTCCAAGCAATCACATTTATTCTTATGGTAAAAAGCATTACAGAGAAAACAATAAATGGACCTCATTTATGCTCAACCCCTCTCCAATTCTAACAAGAGCTCTGGGCAGTGTTAGTCTTCCAACCCTTCCTTAAATTGGGGCCCTCCCTTTGGACAGAAGCTCCTTCCCCTTTGCTGGCTCGGAATGAAGGCCCTCAGCCAGTTTAAACTCAGACTATTTATCCAAAAGTCCTTCCTTTGTCTGTTGGTCTCTGGAGAATCCAGTTTGACCCAGGATAAGTGAGCCTCTCCAGGTGGTCGTATGTGCCTGGAGGTGTTCCAACCTCGGTGAATTTTCCTAATCACTCCCTGTAACGGTGCACGATTCACCCACACGGCACCTCCTGCTGGTCGTCCAGGGAATTAGTGCTTCCAGTCTCTGGAGCACCCTCTGCAGGTCGCTGTCCTGCTCTCCGTTGGCCCCCGTGTGCCTCCCAGACTCCAGTGCCCTTTTATCTGGGGTGCTGCCCCCTGGCAGTATCCCCTCAGTCTGGGTCTCCCCTCCTAGGGGAACCCCTCCACCTTCTATCCTCACCTTGCCTCAGCCTATGGGCTATTGCCAGTCATCATCAAGCCCCCGTTCCCTGGGGCAGACTGCAGTCTGTAATAGCCAGTCATCATAGGCAAGGGAGGTTTGGACCTGCTGCCTTTACCTAGCCCAGTACCTCTGTGGGCCCTGCAGCCTGGGCCTGGAGCTCTCCAGCTTCTCTGGCCTTCCCCAGCACGTCTCAAACTCTGGTACCCTGCTCCCAGGCAGCTAGATCCTTCTCCCTCAGAAGCTAGAGGGAGATTATTTGAGCTCCTGGCCCTTTTATAAGGGCCAGCTGTGGTCTGTTTGGGAGGTGGCCCCAGATGTGCCTGCTTCCCCCCAATCAGCCTGGGAACTGCTTGTCCCCCAGCCACAGACCTCTCCTGGGATGTTTTAAGCCCCTCGGGGCAGGAGCAGGGTAGCCACCCCACTACACTCCCCATTGAGGATCTGTGGTCATCCCCTGCCCCCATCCACCCCCACACCATGGAACTACATGCAGAAAATTGCCATGTCTGTCACGCTATCTGTTCCTGACAGTGCATTATGCAGCATGAGTTAAAGTTATAATGCTAATTACAGCTGCATCCAAGGGCAAACACAACATCCATTTGTGCTCTAGGACTCTGCTAATTGAATATGATTGCCCTAGGAGCTACATACTTCGGATTCACCTGAGCAAACCATACAGATGCAAGTGTGCAGGTACCAAACTCACATATGCAGATGAGAAAGGGGGTAGGGAGTGCTGCAGCAGAAGCAGCACAGATGACTTCTAAAGAGGTCAGGAGAGATGATCTACACTTAAAAGCTATATTCTGCCTTTCTCTAGTTTATAGAAGCTGATATATGTAAAAAACCTGTCGTGCGTATGTAAAACATGGACATCAAATCCAACCATGCATATGAATATGAAAGTGAAATTTACAGTGTGCTTGAAGACTGAGGGGGGAGGGATAGCTCAGTGGTTTGCGCATTGGCCTGCTAAACCCAGGGTTGTGAGTTCAATCCTTGAGGGGGTCATTTGGGGATCTGGGGCAAAAAATGGGGATTGGTCCTGCTTTGAGCAGGGGGTTGGACTAGATGACCTACTAAGGTCCCTTCCAACCCTGATATTCTATGGTCATTACAAATAGTATGATAAGAGTTTGTCTTTTCTCACCACCGTGTGAGCTGTAAGGAAACCATTACCCCACTTCTCCCATGTGATGCAATTTAAGGCCCAGATCCTCCACTCTGATCCCTGAGGGCAGACATGGAGCAACACTGAATTTAATGGATCCGTGGGTCACAGAATTGGGGCCTGCACCATTCCCTGCTGCTAGAGCTACACTGCAATCGGGAGGTGTCACTGCAGCATGTACAGACATACCCGAACTAGCTTTGATCTCAGCTTGCTGGAGTGACAATAGCAGTGAAGCTGCAGCCTGAGCAGTGACCGCTCAAGGATACCTAAGGGGAGCGGGGCTAGGAGGTGCAGCTGCCCAGGCTGCTATTCTTACTCAAGCTAGCTTTGATCTAGCTAGGTCAAAGGAACACAGGTATGTCTATCTGCGGCAATCACACCTGATTGAAGTCTGCACATACCCAACAAGGCAAAACACTCCCATGGGCAGTGCACAGCCTGGGAGACGCTGCTGCTGCTTCTGCTGCCCCGGAAAATGCCAGCCTCTTGCTTGGGTGCAGGAGACAGACATGGGCAAGGGACATAGTGTGAATCTGCACATGGCGACAGAAGAATAATGAATCTTAAGGCCCCTCTGTATGTGAAAACTGGGGAGATTAGCTCTATTCAACTGTGTAGCCTTTAATGAAGAATCCTACAAAAAGGATCCCAGAGCATGGACAAGTTCAGCCATTTCTTGGAGAACACTCAGAGAGAATTGGAGTTAGGAGAGAAGGATGAGGGAACAGGGAATATCCATTCCCTGCTAGGACAGCACTAAGAACACGATAAGTGACTAGATGTGTAGGCATAGGCGCCGACTTCCGGTGGCGCCGGTGGGGGCTGACGCCCGACGCCGGGCCCCGCCCCCGACACTGGGCGATGTGGCGGGGTCCCGCCCCTGATGCCAGGCCCCGCCCCCGATGCCGGGCCCCACTCCCGACGCAGAGTGACGTTGCGGGGCCCCGCCCCCAACGCTGGGTGACGTTGCGGGGCCCCGCCCCCGACGCCAATGCAACGTCGCCCAGCGTCGGGGGCGGGGCCCCGCAACGTTTCCCAGTGCTGAGGTAAGCTTGCCGCAGGTCCCGGGACTGGCGGGGAGCTGCCGGTGGGTGCTCTGCACCCACCAATTTTTCCCCGTGGGTGCTCCAGCCACAGAGCACCCACGGAGTCGGCGCCTCTGTGTGTAGGACAAGAAGTGACAGGGCCCCGGTTCTTTTCATGAGAAAACCAGGATGAAAAAAGAAACAATGGGAGTATCTACAGCAGGACACAAAATAGTATTTAAAAACTTCAAACTCTAGGAAAGTCAGTCTCCGGGACAAGCTGCCCAGGAATGACCAGCATTGGAACAACTCTAAAGGAGACGTCTGTTGGGGATGGTTTTAGGTGTCACTAAAGGTACAATCCAATGATCAATTGATACACAAAGAGCACAGAAATAAATGTGATGCACAGGGATTCAGGTATAAAGACCTGTTGTTAATGGCTGGCCCCAGTCACATGACATTGATCGAGCTGACATATGTGTGTCATATGATGGGGACAGAAGGTGGTATCTTTTGAAAGCTATATAGGTTCTCATTCTGCCACCTTTACTCATTCAGAGCAGTACCTTATTCCACTGGAATCAATGGGATACTCATGGCGTAGCATACAGCTCAATAGGAATAGGGGCAGAATTGGGCCTAGAACCAAGGAAAACTTGCAAAACAATAGAAAGATCTTAAGTACGTCCATTGTATTCTATTCCATTCCAGTCCTGATCACCACATCCAGTATCATCGCTTGAAAAATGGTAACAGCATTTCAACAAACAAACCAACCCTTCAACTATTCCAAAATCATTCTCAAACCATGGCTTTCAAAAATGAATGATTTTTGTCTTTTTGAAAATTTTGGTTGATTTTTTCAGTTTTCAATCTCTCACTGAAAAAAGGGGGAGGTTAGGGTGGGGGGAAATTGCATTGAGGTTTCAGTGGAAAATGGAAGGAAAAAGAAAAAAATGTGTTTGCACAAAAATAGTTGGTTTTGAAGGAGAAAAGCCATTGTTTGATGAACAAAATGCCAACATGCTCTTGTGAATGTCTGTGCTGTATTCTGATACAGGGAGAGAGAGACAAATGGAGATGCAGAAGGGAAAGGACAACATTTTTATTGCACTGGCCGTAATAACGATGTCTGAAGAAGATAAATCAGGAGGAAAGGACAATTCAGAATACAGATTGCCTGTTGCTGAAGAAAAGTCTCTCCGTGCATTTTTTGAGGTCTTTGTTTTCTGAAAGGTTTCTGTTGGACTGTGAAGGCTGAAAAGAAACTGATTCTGTTGTGTCAACCTACATTTAGTCCTTGGAATTCAAGAATGGGGTTTTGACCTACAGCTGTGGCTAATTGAAGCATGTAGATAGGTGCCCCTGTGGCCAGGGTGACTGGGCACTGCACTGTTCACAGTGGCTGGAGGAATTTGGCCTACCCAGAACAAAGGTAGGCAAAATGCCTACAGAAAAGGAAGGATGAGCCAATGGTTAGAGCACTGACATGGGAGACATGGGTTCCATTCCTTGCTTCTCTATTACTTAGGGCATGGCTACACTTGCAGATGTAGAGCGCTTTGAGTTAAACCAGCCTTCAGAGAGTGCAGTAGGGAAAGCACTGCAGTCTGTCCACACTGACAGCTGCAAGTGCACTGGCATGGCCACATTTGCAGCACTTGCAGCGGCATTGGGAGTGGTGCCATACGGGCAGCTATCCCAGCGTTCAAGTGGCTACAACGTGCTTTTCAAATGCGGCGGGGGTGGTGGTGGAGTGTGTTGTGTGTATGTGGGGGGAGAGAGAGTGGGTTTTTGGGGTGCTGAGAGTGTGTCAGCATGCTGTCTTGTAAGTTCAGACCCCCCTCCCTTCCCCTCCTCTCTCTCACTCACTCAAAGCAAGCAGCATTCCTCAGTAATGATTGCTTTGTCCCAGAGCAGGTAAGCATGTCAGAAACAGAGCTTTGAAAAGGCATATCCGCATTCCTACAGCCAATTCCAAAACAATGACAAGAGTGGCCACTTGACTTAAGGGGATTATGGGACATTTCCGGAGGCCGATCACAGTGCAGTAATGCAACACCTCGTTCACACTGATGCTGGGGCGTTTCAGCCGGGACTCACCAAGCGTTATGCTTCTCGTGGAGGTGGATTACCAGGAGCACTCCAGTTGCAGAGTCCAGGCGCTCTAAGTGCCTTGCCAGTGTGGACGGGTCGTGAGTTGGAGTGCACGGGGCTGCTTTAATGCGCTCTAACTCGCAAGTGTAGCCATGCCTTTTGTCTCTCCATGCTTCAGTGTCGCCATGTGCAAAATGAGACTAATAGCACTTCCCGACCTCACTGAGTTGCTGTGAGATCCCTGGATATGAGGGCCCAAGTCCAGCAGAGGCGTGGGGGAGCAAGCAGCTCCTCCTCATCCTTTATGAAGGTCTGGTGTTCTCTCCCAGTCCACCAGCTGGAAGAGAAGGACGAGGCTATGGCCTAGCGTTTATCCTGCTCCATCCCTTGCAGGATATCCAGCACCAGTGTCTGCTCTCTGCCTCAACCTGTGCTTTCCCTCAGTGAGCACAAGCACCATTTGCCTGATGCCGTACCCAGCACTTCCATAGACGTCACCAGTAAGATTTGGCAGATCCTGCACAGGTGAGCTGTGGTTAAAGCAGGTCCCTCTCCTCAATGCTTGTGCTCCTACGCAGGGGAACCAGACTCTGGGGCCAGGTCTGTACTAGACAAGATTGCTGGTACTGTCATGCACTCCTTGTGCACGGTTGCAGGGCTGCTACTAGCAGGCCAGGCCCTGTACCAGATATGGACTGGCTACAGAGCTTCCACCCTAGAGAAATACATGAGATGTGTGTGTCCTCCATAAGAGCCTTTAATGCAAGGTTGGCGCCAGCCACTACCAGCTCAGGTAAGGTATGTTACACATGGTGCCACCTAGTGGCTGATCTACATAATACAGTTTAACATTCCATTACATCTTTTTAAAGTTTTACATTCCTGCCCTTTACAATATTTACACTATCGCTCCGTCTTTGAGGCTCAGTACGGATCAGTCTGTTAAGTGTCTCTGAATTGTACTGGTTTTCCAATTACATAAAATGACCATGTAATAACTTGGTCATCTGGCTGTCTATGAGTCTCAACGACTGGCTGTGGTTGGTCTGGAATCCTTGAGTCATCCGCCCTCTGGGGAGTTTGCCCTGTTGATTGTTTCTTTCTGAGGAACAAACTTTAGGCATAGAATCATAGAATATCAGGGTTGGAAGGGACCTCAGGAGGTCATCTAGTCCAACCCCCTGCTCAAAGCAGGACCAATCCCCAATTTTTGCCCCAGATCCCTAAATGGCCCCCTCAAGGATTGAATTCACAACCTTGGGCTTAGTAGGCCAATGCTCAAACCACTGAGCTATCCCTCCCCCATCAATGGTGTCTGTTGAAATCTCTATTGTCTGTCTCAATCACACATGATCTGGGAACTAAATTCTTTCTCTTTTAGACCTCTGAAGTTGTCCATCCTTTTTCTCCATCCAGTTCGATACAAATACAGTCACTAGTTTTAGATCTGGCAGTGTTCTGAGTGATATAGTGTTCATAAGCTCTTTTAACCTTTTTTATCTGATTTGGCTGCTTTCTTCACATTGGCCCACCTTGGAAGTAGGTTCTTTTTCAGAGTTGGAGCAGTAGTTCTGAATTGTCTTCTCATCAGGAGTTGTGCTGGACTATATTCAGTAGCTGCTGTTGGTGTTGATCTGTTGCTCAGAAGAGCAAGGAATGGATCTCCCTGTTGTAGGTTTTTCTTGGCTGTCTGTACAGATTTCTTAGCCTCTTGGCTTGTGGATAATGCGGGCTGCTAGTAATATGATCAAAATCATATTTCGTTTGGAAGGTCTTAAATTCTGGGGCAGTGAATTGTGGCCCGTTGTGCACCACTAGTTGTATTGGAACACCGAGGTGAGCAAAAGTGCACTTCAGTTTCTCGCTAACACTGTGACGTGTTATGTCTTTCAAGTACATTATTTCTATGTATCTGGAAAATAGTCCATGATGACCAGGTAATAGTGTCCTCTGAATTTGCATTCAACTAGTCCCTTCCGAGGTCTCTCTGGTAGAGGAGTGGATATTAAAGGTTCTTTGTGCTGTGTTGTGTGTTAGTTCTCAGTGTTCACATGCAGAGACAGTACACTCCCAGTTATCCGAATGACATGGGGGCCACAGATTCTAGTCGGATAATCAGGAGTTCAGATAATCGAGAGGAAAGGAGCCATTCAGCCATGCTGTGGCCTCCCTTGCAGCTGGGGCCCCATCTTCCTCCTTTTTGCAGTCCTGGTCAGGGGTCTCTGCTCTACCCTGCTCACTCACTCCCATGACAGTGGGGCTGCAAAGGTCTCCCTGCACTACCACAGGATCCATTCAACAGCAGGGCAGCCTCCCCCATAGCCAGTCTCCTCTGCCTCACAGTCCTGGCTGAGGGGGTCTCTGCTCTGTTATCCAAACCTCTGCATTATCCGCATCCCTTCCTTGTCCCGCAACATGAGCTACATGGGAGACATTGGGTAACGTGGAGGTTCAGATAATAGGGTTTCGGATAAACAAGAGCATTCTCTACTTTATTCTTTACATCCTTGCTAATGTCTGGCACCCACACTGACTGGTCAGCCTGGTCATGACATTTAGTTGGTCCTTGATGTCCTTTATGGATGAGGTTTAGCAATTCTCCTCTCATTGCATTTGGAATTACGATGCAATCATCTTTAATCATGCATCTATCTGAGTCACTTAATTGTCCAAACACTGTAAAGTAGTCTCTTTTCACTTCCTTGGTGTCCTTTAGATACTTGGGCCAGCTGGCATTAAAGTAACTTAAAACGTCTTGACGTTGTATGTCTGTCAAGGTTGCTTTTTTGTAGCTGGTGTAGTCTCTTTTCCGACACTGGTCTGTATACCTCCACAGCATCCATGTATGTCTTTATGTCCTCTTTGAACTCACAGGTAGTTGAGTGCAATGCTGGGCACCATGACAGCGTCTGCTACCACCAGATTTTCCCCAGGAACATATTTAGCAACTGGGTGAAATCGCATTAACCTTCGGAATAGATGTGGGCATCTCAGCAGTGCCTGATCCAGGTCTTTTCTGCTGATGGTGGTTACAAGCAGTGGAGGGCCTGTTAACAGTGTAAAAGAATCCAAGCCACACAAAGATCTGAAGTCTCTTCACCCATGTTTTGAATTTCTGAGATCTCCCTTTGTTTGGGGCAGTGTTTTGACTGGAGACTTCTATTTTTTTCAGCTATTGGGTTCCGTAAAGCGGCTTAGTAGATTCTTACAAGTATCTTAAATGAAGGGGGGAGGGATAGCTCGGTGGTTTGAGCATTGGCCTGCTAAACCCAGGGTTGTGAGTTCAATCCTTGAGGGGGCCATTTAGGGATCTGGGGCAAAAATTGGGGATTGGTCCTGCTTTGAGCAGGGGGTTGGACTAGATGACCTCCTAAGGTCCCTTCCAACCCTGATATTCTATGATTCCCCACCTTCTGATTCCTTGAGGGTTAACCCAACCCATGGCAGTAACTAGGCCCAGGGAGCTGTCCCGTTCAGACCTTAGGACTGTTTCGGAGGACTTCAGCCTTTATATGCAGGATAATTATTAATCGAGAGTACAGTGCGGGGTACTGGGAGGAGGTCCTGGGGTTTTAAAAGACGCTGTGGACTCTAATTTGAGTCTCTGATCTAGTGTAGCGAGGCGGTCTGGTCCCCAGCCGCCCCAGAGAGAGAGAAACCTCCCCGGACGCCTAAGTGGGTGGACCCGGAGAATCCTGGCCCCTTCCCTCAAAGGTCAGGGGGCGTCACAGGAAGTATAAAAGCCGGCCCTCAGACCGCAGTTGGGCACCAGCCACCAGAGAGGCCGGACGCCAGAGGTACAGCTCCCCGCTGGGAGACCCCGGCGACCTGCAGCCGACTGGAGGACTGGCCGGGCCAGCCAAGCCTGCCACTTGCCCGCTACCCTGAGGAGCCGCCGAGCCTGCCGCCCGCCCGCTACCCTGAGGAGCTGCCAGGCCTGCCGCCAGCCTCCTGCCCCGACGAGCTACCAGCCTCCTACCCCGACGAGCCGACGAGCCTGCCATCCGCCTGCGACGCTGAGGGTCTGCGACCCACTGGTCCAGGTACCCGGAGAGGGGGAAGGTGGAAGTAGCCCGGGGGCAGCCAACTCTGGTCTGGCTGCAGCACTGCCAGAGCCCAGGTCAGTGTGTTGTGGCCGGGATCCCCACTGACTCAGCAGCGGGTTTTTCTGCCGCTGCTAGGGCCCCGGGCTGGGACGCAGTGGAGTGGGTGGGCCTGCGTCCCCCCTGCCACCCAACGTGTGGGTGGCAGTCTCCCCCTCTCCCAGGTTCTCCAGAGCCAGGACCTGGGCTTGCTACTGACTTACTGATTGCTCAGCCCCTGCTTAAGGGCCTGAGCCCTGAACTGTTTATTGCCCCGCCCTGACCAAGGGCCAGGGCTTACTGACTTATTGATTGCTCAGCTCCTGCCTGAGGGCCTAAGCCCTAACTGTTTGTGCCCCACCCTGTCCAAGGGCCTGGGCTCACTATTAACTGTGCTAATTCCCCCAAACCCTGATGGTACAGCGGGGCGGTCTGGTCCCCAGCCGCCCCCGAGAGGGCCTAAAACGCCTACATCTAGTCACAAAGTGTGCTTTCTGAAAGCGAAAGGGCTGAATTTTTAACAGCACTAATGTGCCGGCTGGCACGTTCAGAGGAAGCCTTTTAAGCACTTAGCGATTTTTAATATATAATGTTAACTATTAGCAGTTGCCAAGCCTGAGCTGTCATCTTTTTGTTAAGCCATTGTAGGAGCAAGGCTTCTACGCCTCCAGGAGATCATGCATCCCTGTCCTGAATGCCTTGCGCTTATAATATTGTATTCATGTGGGGCTCGATCGAAAGCCCAATGCAACCAGTGGGCCTCTTGGCAGAGGTGGTGCTTGGAAATTGCTCCCCCTGTACAGCGAGTAAAGAAACCGAGCTATTTACAGACATTTTACCTCAGGATTTTCAACTGCAGGAATTTCCCAGTTTGGGAGGCACATTGACAGTCAGGAGACCCAGGTTCTAGTCCAGGCTCTGCGGCTGACCTTGAGTGAGTCACTTCACCCCTCTGCTTCCCCTCCTAGCCTCTCTCTGACATGGATATTTATACTGAGAGCTCTTCAGGCAAGGCTGGTGCGCCCACTAGGCGACCCTAGGCAGCTGAGCCGGGAGTGAGGGGTCGGCTGGCCGCGGCTGCCACCCGACTCCCAGCTCTGAGGCTGAGCCGGGAGTGGGGGGGCGGCTGGCCGCGGCTGCCACCCGACTCCTAGCTCCGTGGCTGAGCTGGGAGCGGGGGGACGGCTGGCCACGGTTGCTGCCCACCTCCCAGCTCTGAGGCTGAGCCGGGAGTGGGGGGGCGGCTGGCCGCGGCTGCCTCCCGGCTCCGTGGCTAATGTGCCGGCTGCCACGTTCAGAGGAGGCCTTTTAAGGTAAATTTCCTTCATGATTTTGGCAATTAAAGGGCGATGGTGGGCACGGGGTGGGAGGCGGTGTTAGCTGGGCGGGGGGACGCAAGGCTGGTGCAAGGAAGTTTCGCTTAGGACGCGAAACTTCCTTGCACCGGCCCTGTCTTCGGGACAGAGACTTTCACTCCATATGCACAGCAGCGAGCACAACGGGGCCCTGATCCTAGAGGAGCTACCAAATACTCATAATGCCAGTTCCTCCAGCACACGTCCTGCTTCGGTTCAGCCATGATTCTAGCCAACACACTGGAAATTACAGGTTGGTTATTGCTATGCTAACACCTTCAGTACAGCACAGATTGGGGCACTTAAAGAACCAGATCCTTAGCTAGTGGAAGTCACTGCGTTTCTGTCACCTTCAGTAGACCTAGAGAGTTTACATCAGCCAGGTTCTGACTGTTATTAGTAAATGTTAACAATGAACAATATCACATTGGATAGATTTTTCAGCTAATTAAGCATCTGGGGGGTTAGTTAGAGTCCTAAAGCAAAAACCTCAATGGTGCACCCACATGAGCCATACTGCAGCATTGGGCTGGGTTTCTCCAGGGGATGGAGAGAGGGGCATAGATCTTAGCTGGATACTCTGTGTAGATACCTGGGCAGGACAACTCAGTGAGAAGAACCCTCAAACATCCAGACCAGGGTCACGGTTGTTACCAGCCATTTTCAGCAGCTGTTTCTGGACAACCCACCTGGCAGGTCAGACCCTAGTCACCCTGCCAGAGCTGAGCCAATCAGAGTGCAAAGAGATGGAGAAGGTTATACAGGTATCACAGACAGCCCTGCTGGGAACTCTGTGGCTGGTCAAGGCAGACCAAGATCTGTGTCTGCTGGGAGGGCTGAGTCCCACCACCACTTTGGGTACAGACTGCAGACCAATCAGCGCTTAACGCCAGGGCTGGCCTGCTGCTAGCTGTGGAGTGCCCTTGACTGGTCGATTGTTGACAGGGTTCGGAAGTGTTCCCATGGACTGAGAAGCTGCCATTCTCCCCAAGCGCTGAAGAGTCCGGGTGACACCACCTTCATTCTGTGGTCACATCACAGAGACAGAAACATCATCCCGGAGAGAAGATCAGAGGGGAATGGGTTTTGATACACGTGCTACAGTGCAGACAAGGGGATGTTGAAACCTTATATTTGAATGTTTGTGACAGAAACAAAACAGGGAAAGTTTGTAGAAGAAACACACAGTAGCCCTTCAGTAATGAGTTCTGAAAAGACTGAACTCCGGCAAAGAGCTAAGCTGGGGAGAAGGGAGGTGTTATAGTTATACAGAACACTACCTGAGCATCCCCTGCCCCCTGTTGCACAGGGTCAGACCTCTAGCCCTCCACTGCGTGTCTAGCATGGAACAGGGCCCTTGGCCTGCAAGGAGACTGACTCCACCTTCTTGTGCCCTCCTTCCTTTGATGGATCCTTTCCATGGATCTGCTGCTCTGAAAGAGCAGCATGACATTCACCGGAGCAGTGTGACCGGGCCAGAATCCATGCCCAAGCTCAAGGAAGTGCAAAAAGCAAACAAACCTCATAAACAATGGAAAGCATATCAAGGGTTAAACGTTTTAATAATCAGCAATGCTCCTGGGGCCAGGATTATCTGGTGAGCGTCATACCAGAAACTGCAAAGAATTCTTGCAGATAAGGTCAAATCAGGGCAGAATGGAATGATGCAGAAGAGGGGGAAGGGAAAGAAGAGACTACGTATTTGGCTTATTTATTTGTTTAATTAGTTCCAATTAACATCAGGACCTTATTGTGTGAGGTACTATACTGGGTGAAATTTTCAGATTAAACATTCTTTTGGGAAAAATGCAGATTCAGCAACAAAACAAAAATGAAGAAACGTTGCAAACAAACCAAACATTGCGAACAAAACAAAAATGAAAAAAAGTTGCAGTGTTCCAGGTTGACATTTTGAAAAAGAAACATTCTGGTTTTCTGATTCAGAACAGCTTTTCTTTTCAAAATTTCCTTCACTTAAAAAATCCCCACTCAAAATCAAAGCAAAACACTTGACATAAGAACGGTCATACTGGGTCAGACCAATGGCACATGTAGCCCAGTATCCTGTCTTCCAACAGTGTCCAGTGCCAGATGATTCAGAGGGAACAAACAGAACAGGGCAATTATTGAGTGATCCATTCTTTGTCAGTGTCTTTGTCAGTCCCAGCTTCTGGAATCATTTCAGGTCAAACACAACATTTAATTCAACCCAAAATGAAATTTTTGTCAACTTTTTGATTCATTGAAAATTTCAAACGTTTTCATTTTCAGGTTGACCCGAAATAGATCCTTTTTTTTCAATTTTTCAGCATTGCCAGCAAACCAAAACATTCGTTATTTGAACAGCTCTACCCTCCACACATAATTAAAAGATGGTCTCTGTCGCTAATTGCTTACCATCTGAGAGGAGTGTTTAATGTCAGTCATACTCTTAAGTGAACAAAGGCATTAAATTGTATGCAAAAGGCATCCTGGTGATTTTGGCAATTAAAGGGATCATTTCCACTTTTCACAATTAGTCTCTGATCATCACTTGCAGCTAGCTGAAGAATCCAAAATGTGTCATTATTTTGGTTATGCACAATGATTTATTGCATTAGAAAAATCATGATATTTACCGATTTTTAGTTAATTCAGCATAACTCATCCGGATGCTCAGATAGAATGCTAATGCAGAACATTTCCTACAGCCAGCAATCTGTGAGGCATGACAATTCTCAATCAGTTTCCCCCCTCCGATATTGCTATTATCTTGCATATTTTCTCTCTGCATATTTTGAATGGGATTATTCAGAAAAGTCTCAGCAATTCTGCTAGCAGTGAGATTTCTGCTATAACAAAACAGGCATGCAACATTTGTCAGAACCACTGTATGTTGATGGGTGTTTCAGAAATGGGATTTTCAAAAGCAATCCCCAAAACTGCCCTCACTTGAAACGCTTCTATTGACATTTTGCTAGCAGTCATTTCTTGTTTTTACTAAAATACCTCATCAAATTGAGGAATGACTGGATGGAAAATGAAACATTTAACTCATTGCTCTTTTCTGGCAATTTTCTGATCTAATCTTTTTCAGGGCACATAGAATATTAAACTCAAAAGCTTTTCATACGCGCTTGTCAAACCTTTTTCTGGGTTGCTTGATATATTGTTTTAAACAATTCAGAGGTGAAGTGGATTCTCTCTAATTTCCACAACGGATGAAACTAGAGTAAGGCACAGTCATGGGACTTCACACTAATCCTCATAGTTGGGATGTAAATGCATTTGACAAATCCCTCTGATCACATTGTTTTATAAAGCAGGTTATTTAATAACTTAGAGCAGTCAGGATGAGCTCTGCAGATGAAAAAAAATGTACAACTTCCAGAATAGCACAGATCATTCGGCACTCATTTGCGGCTTTGCCACGTGCCCTCAGTAAAGAGTTATGATGGCTCCAAGAGCAGACCAGGAATGAGAGCTGAGCAGGAACTGGAATTTCTGTCCCATGGGCAGTTTTCCCTATAGGGAATTTTTTGAAAAATCCCAGCCTAACCAGCTAGGCAGTTGGGGAGCCAGCTGCTTTGGGAGCCCAGGGAGCCTGACAGCCCAGCCATCCACCAGACAGCTGGCCTGCCTGCCTGGTTTCCAGGGAAAGTTTCAATGGAATCGACACATTCTCCTGGATCGTGCTGATTCCATTAAATCCATCGGCATTTTCTGATGGACAAGTGTTCTGTCGGAAAGTTTGCAACCAGTTCTACTGGAAACTAATTGGTGGACAGAGCTACAATCCAGGCCTTTGCGCCAGGGAAAAAGTCATCTGTGTCAGCCCTGTTCCATCAAGAGGAAGGATTGGCTAGTGGTTAGGGGCTACCCTTGAGACATTGAGGACCTGGAGTAAATTCTCGGCCTTGCTACATATTTCCTGGGTGATCTTGGGCAAGTCACTTAACTGCTCTGTGCCTTCATTTCCTGACCTGTACAATGGGGATAACGGCCCTGCCCTACCTCACATGAGTGGTATGAGGGTGAATACATTACAGACTGTGTGGCACTCAGCTACTGTGGTGATGGGACAGATAGGTACTTTAGATACAGTCCCTCTCTGCGCTGGCTGTGTGTCAGGTGTACGCAGACTCGGATCTGCCCCCGGCCTGCCTAACTGTTTGGGAGGGAAAGCCAGAGTCCTGTTCGTCCCACTGTATTGCCATCTCTACCCATAGAAGCCGTCTGTGCTGGGCCAGGGTCACGCTGTGACCTCAGTACGTAGGCCCAGGTTTCTGATATCCTTACTCCACCAATAAGCCCCCTCATTGCAGCTGGGTGCCCCAGTCCCCTTAGGCAGCTTTGAACGTCTCAGGACCTTAACCCAGAAGGGCTCCAGACAGCCCGGCACTCAACAGCACTCGACAGCTGCATTTCCAGGCTGCAGGCGAGCGGTCCTTCCGTTCCCACAGGCCCAATTGCCCTGTGCAGCTTTGGAGTCTCCTCTGTGTTCTTGTGTGGGGGCAGCGTGGTTCCTGTAGGGGGGCACCGGGCACCCCATGCTGAGCACCTCCTGGATCTCTTCTGTGAATGGGCGAAGCACACAAACTACCACAGCTTTTCAAGGGGTGCAATATACTTCCCATCCATGCATTTCTTTCCTACCTTCTGTCCTTCCCAGGGGCACCATGCAAATTAGGGAACAGCCCATACCCTCCCCCACAATTCTGCTTGACCCTGACACAGTCTGCTGAAGTGGTGAGGTGGGAAATGCTCCTTACTCACGCACTGCCCTGCATTGTGCACCCAGGCAGCCCTGAGTTAATAGCCAAGGACACGAAATCACTTTGACCCAGACATTCATTAATTAAGCTTCACAACAACTCTGAAGAGGTGGATCCCAGCTCAGCCTTTCGGAGGAGCAAGCAGCTGCAGAACGGCTAAAGGCTTGGTCCCAGGTAGCATTGGGGTGAGGACGGGAGAGTTCTCCCAAGCCCTGATCCTCTGCCCTAGCCGTAAGACCGCTCTCTGCTTCAGGATATTTAATGATTCTCAGAGAGTGAGAGGCAATATCTTTCCACTGGCAGGTTTGACTTGAAATTTGCCAGCTCATAATTACATCTAGTAGGACCTATTATCTGATGGCAGCACATGTTGAAGGGCACTCCAGGAGCTACTGAAAATTGGATTTCATGAAAAGAGACAAACACAGCAAGAACCATATATACACGTGACTGCTGAATACTATTTGTATGCATCTGCAAACACACTCCTCCCGTCTGCTACTAACACTTTGGACTTTAATTTAGGGGAAGTAGCACATTGCTCTGGCAGAGGAACGTCAAGCTGGGCTTGGAGGCTTTCAGGATAGGCCATCAGAAAGATGGACACAAGCCACTGATATAAAAACCATGGGTAATGTTATCAAAGTAAACGTTTCTATGGTAATAACTGGGAATCTACAGCAAGTTCTGGAATTTCAGCTTGGTAGAAAGTCCATAGGCCGAAGCAAATCTTTCTTTGCTAAAGCTGACATCAGCAGGGTTTATAACCATGCAGCCCTTATCTCGTCTGGTGCTGGATTGATTGCCACCAGCTGTGCAATCTCGGCAATGTGGAAAAATAGCTCTCTGTTTATACAAGATGTTTAAGATATTCATGAGTCTGTGTGCATATAAAGAGAGCTAAAAATACACGCACTGTGCGCTAAAAAAAAGACCCCGTTATATAGATTTGCGTGCCCGATGAACATGCACACAATCTGAAAGTAGCCCATGGAGTACATCTCGGGCCCAGCTGTGGAACCCTTGCAATCGTGAGCTTGGGGAGATGTAGCTCTCCGAGGCACAATGCACGCCACACCGTAGCTCTGATAGTGCCTCAGGGAGTTAACTTTGTACGCACAGCACAGCCAATAGCTACGTCCAAACCCCGGGAGGTCGGTGAGAACCTACAGTTAGCCAGACTGTACAGATGGAGAAGGCCAGACGCACCTTCTACACCAGTAGACTGGCCCGTAGCTGATAATGCCTGGCCCTCGTCTGGCTTTCTGCAGTCTAGCTATGGTATGTAGCTGGCCTCCAACACTGGAGTAGCTACCCTCCTCACAATCCTTCACGTCTTTATCCTCACACCACACCTGGAAAGCTGGGGGTCTTATCCCCATGTTTAAAGACAGGGAACTGAAGCAGAGAGGGGCTAAGGCCCAGATCCACAAAGGTACGTAAGCACCTAAACCCCGGAAGTATGTGCCTAAGTCCTAGTTTTTGCTCCACTGCAGAGCCCTGTAGGCACCTCAGCTCACTTGGTGCCTCAGTTTTCTGGGTAAAAATTCCCTCAGTGCCCATGTGTGACTCTCTCTGGCCCCTGGACTCCTTAGGTATTTATCCACAGGGGAACAGTCATTGGGCCAGGGAGAGAGAATGACTCTGTGGCCCATGGGTTAGGGCATGTAGGTGGGAAACCCTGGGTCCAGTCCCCCTGCACCAATCGCCCATCCTTTATGAGTCCACAGTGGCTCAGGAGAGATGGAAGGTGCCTCCACCTCAGAATACCCCACAATTCAATGGGTAGAACACTGTCCTGAGAGGTGGGAGGCCCCTCTTCAGATCCTCTCCTCTGGAAGGGAGAGGGGAATTGAACATGGGGCCCCCACATCCCAGGTGAGAGCTCTGTCCACCGGACTAAGAGTTATCAGTCTCATCACCCCCGCCCCACCCCAGCTGCTCTGTGTGGCCTGAGGCAGGTGCCTAACTCATTCCTGCAAAGGGCACTCAGGAGAGGGGCTCTCATCCACGGCTTTCTAAGTGGAGTGGGGCGGGGCTTAGCATGGGCCTTTTGTCAGCATCACCCCTTGGCTAGCGTAGGCCATTCCCTACCTTGCACGCTGGCTTTGGGGAGTTGCACTCAAAATACATCGCAGCGGCGCTTAGGCACCTAACTCAGGCTTCGCAGGTGACCAGCGCACTCCTGAGATCTTCCAGGCACCACAATGTCCAAGTGACCCACCCAAGGTCACACAGCAAGGCTGTGGCAGGACTGAGAATGGCACCTGGGTCTCCCAAGTGCTAGGCGGCTGCCCTAACCACTGGGCCAGCCTTCCTCTGCGAAGGTGAAACTGTACACACAGGTTTGTTCCTTCTACACTAGTGCATACGCAGATATCAGTACTGCTCAGTGTTCGGTTGCTGGAAACCAAGATGTTTTCGGTTTCCTCTCTCCTGGGACCACATCACCCTGTGGTCAGCAGAGACCCCCAAACTGGATTCCCCTTGTTATAAGAGAGCAGGAGCAGCTGGCCAGGCATTGTCTGTGAGGACTCCAGAACTGGTTCCATCCTTGGGTCAAAGGAGCCCTTGTGGTAGGGTTGCCAACTTTTTACTCACACAAAGCCAAACACCCTTGCCCCGCCCCCTACCTTGCCCCACCTCCTAGGCCCCGCCCCTTATCCAAGGCCACGCCCCTCTCACTCCATTCCCCCCCTGGTTGCTCGCTGTCCTGACCCTCATTTTCACTGGGCTGGGAGAAAGGGTTGGGGTGCAGGGGGGTGAGGGCTCTGGCTGGGAGTGCAGGCTCTGGAGTGGGGCCGAGGATAAGAGGTTTGGAGTGTGGGAGGGGGATCAAGGCTGTGGCAGGGTGTTGGCGCATGGACGGGGATGATGGCTGCGGCTGGGAATGTGGGCTCTGGGGTGGGGCTGGGGGGTTGGGGTTACAGGAGGGTGCTCTTGGCTGGGATCAAGGAGTTCAAAGAGTGGGAGGGGGATCAAAGCTGGGGCAGGGGGTTGGGGCACGGGAAGAGAGTGAGGGGTGCAGGCTCCAGACAACGCTTACCTCAAGCAGCTCCCGGAGGCAGTGGCATGTCCCGCCTCTGGCTCCTATGGGGACGCACAGCCAAGCGGTTCTGCAGACCGCCCCATTCGCAGGCGCCACCCTCACAGCTCCCATTGGCCATGGTTCCCGGCCAATGGGAGCTGCGGAACCAGCACTTGGGGTGGGAGCAGTGTGGGGAGCCCCCGGCGGCCCACATAGGAGCCGAAGGGGGGACATGCTGCTACTTCTGGAGCCTCGCAGAGCCATGGCAGGCAGGGAACCTTCCTTATCCCTGCTGCGCTGCCGACCAGACTTTTAATGGCCCGGTCAGCGGTGCTGACCAGAGCCGCCAGGGTCCCTTTTTGACCAGATGTTCTGGTCGAAAACTGGACACCTTGCAACCCTACCTTGTGGGCCTGCTGAAAAAGGTTTGAGAGGGTTTTCTGCGAGGGCGGAGGCCTGCGTCCCAGAACGAGGAAAGGGTAGAGAAGGCTCTCCGGGGGTCTCTGGCTGGCTGGGTGCCTGCTACAACCATCAGGGTCGTGCTGCTGATCGCTGTGGGAGGGGCTGCACGGTACGGCACGCATCTGGAGCGGCATCTCTCTGGTTAGATAACCCTTCTGCCAGGTGCGGGGCAGCGGTCATAAGGGCTAGGTTCGATACAGCTGGGGCCCTCTTGACAACTAACTAAAGTGGCTCAAGTCCCCACCCAGAGACCTGGGAAGATTAAACACACCTGCCCTGGGGGGGGCGCCCTCAATAGGCAGCATTTCCCCACTCACAAGCGCTCCAGGACTCTGTACAGATGTGGGAAGGGACGCACAGTCATGAACTTGGGAAAAACCAGCAACAGAACAGATACGCAAATAAAGGGTAAAACCATCCTGCTTCCAGAAGCTTTGGCAGCATCCATCTAGCTCCCTTCCCATTCCCCGCTGAGAACGTTCCATGAGTGTCAGGCCCAGGGCTACACACTCACGGCTGGGATCAGCGAGCAGCCGTGTCCAAATGTCTCTTTGCAGGTCTGTCTCCAGTCCCAAGAGAACTGCTTGCCTGGTCTGGTCCCACGTGGAGGCACCACAAGCTGATCATCCTACCGATTCAGCTTTATCAAGGTGCTAGGTAGGCAGGGCCTCACCAGAGTCCAGTCAGCTCTGCTCTGGTCCTCTGCGACTGCTCTCACTACAGAGTCCTCACTTGGTACCATCTCTCACAAAGTCCCCCACCAGAAGGTGATCCCAGAACACTTAACAGAACACTCTGTTAGTCTATAAGGTGCCACAGGACCCTTTGTCGCTTCTGCAGAACACTTATGACCTTTTCGCAGAGTCCTGGTTGCTTGGAAAAGGCCTCTTTGGCTTCTCTGGGAGTTTCTCACAACCCAAGTTTATGTTTAATTATGGTCACCTCCCAGTGTCACTAGAGGAATTGTGGGCAGCCTATGCAAACGAGTCCCCTATGACAGCACTTTTCCCTTTTCACCATTAGAGTGGGGTAGAGAGCTCTTTCCTCTCCAGAATTTCTGGCCATAGCGTTTAAATCAAAATAAAGAAATAGATAAAGAAATACAGTCCTGGGGACCTAACTGTCCACTCTCTGTGCCTGCGCCGTTTCTCCCCCGACCCCTGCATTCCCCGCCTGAGCCCCCCCATCTCTCCTAACCCTTCCCCACCTGCGCTCCCCACTTGCACCCTCATGGCCCTTGCCCATTGCACTTTCTCCCCGTCCCCCCATGCCAGATAGAGCCTGCTCCATCTGGGGTCACTGGGCCCATGATCCTGCAGGGAGGGGGGCTGGAGCACCCTGGGCTGCAGTCGGACGCTGTTGGGCCTGATCCTGTGGGGGCAGACTGACACTGCTGGGCTTGATCCTGTGTGTCACCCCACTTTTGCACCCCCAATGACTCTGCAACCTGGGCGGCTGCCCCACTCTCCCTGCTCTACTTAGGGCCCTGGGGTAATCATAACTTCCTCCTACTCCCCTGCCTAACAACGCAGCTGACCTAGTCTTTTTTTGTTGAAGGCAAGGGTTTACGGGGCACATTATTGCACATTCAGACCAGACGGTTGTTCTTATTCTGTAAGCCCAGCCTGGCTTTCCTTGACTCTGTGCCTGATTAACACCATCTGGGCTTAGGCACACAGTTCAACTGATCTCTGGGAATCAGCCCACAGCCATGATTATTGGCATTAGTGTTTGTATTAAACTGGTGGTCATCCAGGTCGGGGCCCCACAGGGCTGGGTGATACAAAAACACATAGCAAGAGTCCCTGCCCCAAAGACCAGACAGTCTAAACAGGCAGTGGGTGGGAAGGGAACCAGCATCAGTGAGATGGGAAGGGACTTATCTAAAGTCACAGAGCAGGTCAGTGATAGAGCTGGGAAGAGAATCGAAATGTCCAGACTCCCAGGCCTGAGCCCGTCCCAGTAGGCCACAGTGCTAGTCAGAAAAGCCATGGTATTAACACAGGTTCTGCACTACCCAGAAATCACTGTCACATCTTTAGCCAAGTTTAGGTCCTTCAACTTCTCGCGGGGGAGGGGGTTGCTTTTCAGCCAAGGTAAAGCAATTCGTTCCAGCTGCCTCTCTGCCATACTCTGCAGAGACCCGGACCGCAGATGTGCCCAAGTGACTGACAGGCAGATGAAAAAATAACAGTGAAACCATTAATTAAAAAGACAGCCTCCAATTCCATCTCCGAGCAGAAATCCCGTTAAATGGAGCACTGCTTAGTTTGACATTAGCTGGTGATGGGGAAATATTAAGTGTAATCTAAACGTTAATTGTTTCTTCACAAGCAATTTTTATTTTGATTAGCATTTGAAAACATTAGCCCGTCACAGTCAATTAGAAGACGGAGTTGTTTGAAAATGTGTCCCCACCCATCCAGTGAAAGGGGCTCAGTATGCCAGATTCCAGGTTCAGGCATCTAGATACAGATATTTAGGTGTCTAAAGAGGCAGACAGGCCTCTAGTGGGACTTTTAAAGCATCTACCTCCTGAAATGGATTTCCGGAAGCCCCCAGGACCCTTTTGATTGTGAGTGCTGGGTTCTCAGGATCTGATCATCAGAGGTGGTGAGCCCTCCTCCCAACGCTCACTGAACTCAGTGTGGGCTGTGGCAGCTCAACACATTCAGCCTATATTGACCAATTTCCATTCCATAGGAAAACCTGCCAGAGAGCTCACCGCTTCAGTAGAATCATGCCTTGTAAGGATGAAGTGCCCCCTGCCCTGGTAGGGCTGTGATGGTTCTCGGGGTCCCAGGACTGTGAGTCACCTTGTTACCTTGCCCCCTCCACCTTCATCACAAGGAAGACTTGCTTGTGCTGAGCTAGGTGCCAGCTCCTCAACGCCACCAACTTGTTATCCACCCAAGAGCTCTCCTCTGGGCTATGCCAGCCCTTACTTTGCTTTGCAGGTTACCAATAGGTGCACCCCAGTCCCTGAGCCTCTTTGAAACATTCCCCTGTAGTGTCCAGTCCCTTAGCCACTGAACACTCACAGAAATACCAGGTCTGCTGTCCCCAAGGGAACAAGGTACACACCAACTTGTCTGAGTCAACTCCGGATCAGCACCTTGCTCAGGGTCACAGCACTGAGATACATTTATAGTAGATTCAAGAGGGGAAGGATAATGGAGACAACAGGTGACATATAAAACAAAATCATAACATGCTTTCTACAGACTAAACTTGGCAGGCTAGCCTCCAGTCTACAGCACTCTTATGTTACCCAATGTCTTCCACAACATTTCCAACAAATGCCAGCTGTGATCCCGTTTTCATGAATGTCAATGCACTGCTCATTTACTTCTTAATGTGGGATGATGGGGGATCGTCTTTGTTCCCCAAATATAGTCCAGCAAACCTTTGCAGTATATCTCCAGATAAGATCCTCTTCCCTGCTGTGTTTCCCTATCTTAATCCCTTTCATCTGCGTTCAGCTTAGATGGGAGATGTGGAATCCATTGTGAATGTGAACTTAACGTTCATTTCAACAGCCAGACTGATGGACACACATCTCTGTCTGATAGAAAACCTCGTTTGTCCTGGACACAGACTTTAAAACATTTTTGCAGTGAACACACATAACACCTTACATAGTATCTGTACATAAATTTCAACAATGACATTAGTGACCAGTGTGACTCCGGCTTCCATGTGAGATCACAAGTCACTCTTTGGTGAGCCAGAATGTACACACCAGAATCAGGATGTTCCTGTAGCCTCCTAGCCAGTTGACACCGAGGGGTTCTTGGGTCGCAATGGCCAAGTCCACAGATCGCTTGAGATTTCTACGAGGCATCTGTGCAAGGTGTGGGTGTGTGTAGAGGGGAGATCTGTGCACACCCTTGGTACACCTGCACTACTTCCCATGCCCACTGTCACATGGCTTCCTGCTGCCCCCAAAACCACCTCCCATGGCACATATCACTCTGTGAAGGATAATCCCATGAAGAGTGACTATCCCTGGTCCAGCTAATCACCATGCCTCAAACACATCCGGTAGGAAGGAGAGAGTTTGGATTCTGCTAAGACACGCACAAAAGTTGATATGGACTTATGAGAACTCAGCAATTCCCCCCTGCCCTTGGCAGGATTTTCAAGAGGGCATTCATTCAAAAAGAGTGCTTGCCTTGCTGTGCGGAGTAAAGTCAATTTTCCTATCCATCTGCAAGCACCAAGAGCCATCTGACATCACTACAGAATGCAAGTGATCTTCAGCCAAAAACCGAAGGATCTGAAATGGAAGGTGAGGCACGCTTGAATGTGGACTGGTAATCTGATTGACCAGCAACCAGGGAAATCAAAGGTACCTCTAAAAAATGGAAGCATTTCTCATGAAAGGAAGGATGGTCTTGTGATTAAGGCAAAGGCATAGGTCTTGGAAGATCTAGGTTTATTCTCTGCTAAGCCAAAGACTGCCTGTATGATCTTAAGCAAGTCATTTCACCTCTGGGCCTCAGTTCCCCATCTTTTAAAGATGGGGTTAGTAGTTTAGTAGAATACAAACTCTGCTGGACAGGGAATGTACGTGTATGTGAAGCACTCAACACAATGGGGCCCTGATCACAGCTGAGGCCCTGGGTGCTACTGAAATACAAATGATAATATGCATCAGTGTACATATTTCTCCTGAAAATGGGAGGAGCTGTAATTTGACTATCCCCATTTCCATCAATTCATTTATCCAGCCAAACATTCACCTGTCTACATTTTTATCCCCTTGAGTCCATGCTAGAGCTTTCGCTAGAAAGGAAAAACTACACATAAAGAGCCCAGTCCTCAGCTCTCTCCCCCCCGCTCCATTGACCTGGATGCAGTTACAGGGTTTATGCCAGCTGGGGAATCTATCTAAGGAGTTCAACTTCCTTCAAAATACACAGGTAGGATACAGATGAATTCCTCAGGATCATTCTGGCCCTTCTGGACACAGGGAGGAAACCTTAGAATCATAGAATCATAGAATCTCAGGGTTGGAAGGGACCTCAGGAGGTCATCTAGTCCAACCCCCTGCTCAAAGCAGGACCAATCCCAACTAGATCATCCCAGCCAGGGCTTTGTCAAGCCTGACCTTAAAAACCTCTAAGGAAGGAGATTCCACCACCTCCCTAGGTAACCCATTCCAGTGCTTCGCCACCCTACTAGTGAAAAAGTTTTTCCTAATATCCAACCTAAACCTCCCCCTCTGCAACTTAAGACCATTACTCCTTGTTCTGTCATCTTCTACCACTGAGAACAGTCTAGATCCATCCTCTTTGGAACCCCCTTTCAGGTAGTTGAAAGCAGCTATCAAATCCCCCCTCACTCTTCTCTTCTGCAGGCTAAACAGTCCCAGTTCCCTCAGCCTCTCCTCATAAGTCATGTGCTCCAGCCCCCTAATCATTTTTGTTGCCCTCCGTTGGACTCTTTCCAATTTATCCACATCCTTTTTGTAGTGTGGGGCCCAAAACTGGACACAGTACTCCAAATGAGGCCTCACCAGTGCCGAACAGAGGGGAATAATCACGTCGCTCGATCTGCTGGAAATGCCCCTACTTATACAGCCCAAAATGCCTTGACCGGTTACAACCTCTCTATTCTCCGTGCGTCTGCCAGACATTTCCTGGGGTCTTTCCTGATGGAAACTTTGGGAGCGCCTCTCAGTGGAAGCCGGTCTTCACAGTGTTACAAGACTTAATATTCCGGACTGTCCAAACACTCCCACAGCGCAAGGGACTGGACTTGATGCCTTCGCTAGGTCCCTTCCAGACCGACATTTCTACGCCCTCTACTATTTATTCTGCATTTAAAGCATGTGTCATACATGGTATTAGTGCACTATAAAAATGCACACGGGGAAAGGGTTGATTGGGGACCAGATTCTCAAAGGTATTTAGGTGCCGAGGTGCAGTGGGACACCGAGTGGGATTTACAAAAGCACCTAGGGCCCAGAGCCTCAAAAGGTATTTAGGGACCTAAATCTCATTGATTTCAATGAGACTGAGGCATCAGACCTGATTAGGCTCTTTTGAAAATCCCACTAAGCACCTAACTAGCTTTAAAAATCAGTCCTGTAGTTCCCATGTGCACCACACAGCAGCCCTTGTTTGGCGTTTCAGAGCTTTATTTCAAGTCACCACTCACGTTCATCTCTAGCCAGGCATGGGTGTGACTGAGGCCAGAGTTTAGCTCTGGAGTATGAAATATTCCAGCTAACCTCAATAGACTTCAGGCTCTTGATTGTTCCAAGGCTGCAAAATTAATGTACGAGCCAGACTGTGGCTCCCACTCAAGGCAGCAGCGTGTTGCTGTAAGCCACTGGACAGACATCTGGTATGGTGGCACTTGGAGAGCTTCTTCCACAGAGCTGTCACTCTCCCCCTGTACAGGTGGGTGAGGAGCAGGCATGTCAGATTGTGGGCGTGGACCGGACGAAGGCCCTGCCCCCTCAGTGTGCTGGCTAGCACAGCAGCGTCCAGTGTAACTGCTCTGTGCCAGGTATAGGGCTCGCAGCAAGGGAGAGAACCAGGAAGCAGACCATGGCTACGTCTATACTTTGAGCTTAGGTGTAATCTCCCAGCTCGAGTCGACATACCAGCACTGGCTCAGATCAAGCTAGTGTGCTAAAAATAGAAACGTCGCCATAGCAGCACAAGGGGTTGATGGGCCAGCTGTATGAATTGAAACCTAGGGTCATGAACGGGACTGTACTCAGAGCAGCTAGCTTGCCCCGTCGTGGCTACACAGCTGTTTTTAGCATGCTAGAGCTAGCCTGGGTATATCTTCTAGAGCTGGCAATTACACCTGCAGTTTGAAGTGTAGATATTCCCCTAGACTCACTGAGTCACCGTCTGGTTCCCAGCCTTCTCCTGGGGCACGGTAACTATGTTCTGCCCCTCACTTGGGGCTCAGGGTAGATTCACAACGTAGCCCTAATGTTGAGAATGGCAGATGGTGCACTTGCTAGATGAGAAGTGTTTGCTGTGTCCCACCAAGGGACTCTCCATTCCCAGCCCAACCCTGCACCGGGAGAGCATTATTTCCCTGGTTCAGCTGCACACCACCCTGGCACGTGGCATTCAAGCTAATTACAGTGGTGTTTTCATCCCCTAATGAACGTCGAAAGGGGAGGCCATGGTGGAAACTAAAACGGTTTCCAAGTGTTCACATGGGCAGGAAGCGCAGTGGAGGGGCTAGAACCCAGCCCAGACGAGGCAGACGTCCCCCTAACAAGCACGACTTGAGCTGGTGCAATAAATCCAGTGAGGAGGCCTGGGTGAGTAAGAGCGGTGCCATCTGAACCTCGCCTGGCACCAGGCTCCATGCAAAGGCCCATTGAAGCCAGTGGGGCTGTTCACAGAGCACGGCTCCCACATGCCAGTAAGGGTATTACGGCCTGGCCCTTGGTTGCACAGGCGCCGGCTTGATCCAGAGAATCGCTCTCACGCTGCACAGTCCAGGGCTACTTGGTGCCTCTGAGGCTTAGCCCATCAGGCGGGGTGGCATGGAGCTGCAACACCCCTTGTGGGCACTAGGGGGAGGCATAGCCTACATCACCTGCTGAGCTGAGATGCCAGTGCAGAGAAAGGTTGGAGATATGACTGCCTTCTTGGGATGCTCTGCACCCCATGAGGGACCAAGTAACCCCTGTGCTTCCCAGAGTTCAGAGAATTGCAGTTCACAGTTCGGGTGGGAAAGGATCCTTTGCTGCCCCAGCCACACCAAACCCTGGGCACATGGGCTAGGCAGAATATGGCCTCCAAGGGGTGTGGAGCTCAACATGCAGCAGGATCGGACCAATAGCCAAAGGGGAAGTTAGCCCCAGGATCCTCCTCTCCTGGCACAAGGAGCTTTGTGGATTGAGTTGTAAAGGGATTGAATCCCCCTGGAAATAATTTCTCTTCAACAATTACTTTAATTGTACTTCAGTGCAAATGCTACAGCCAGCTGACATTCCTGGGAATGGGGGTGGGGGTTTTTTTTTGCGGGGGAGGCGGTTTATATCAACAGCCTCCTAGAGAGCACCATAAACAGCTCCTGGGGGCTAGATCGTAAATCTCCTTTTATACACCACTGCAGCAAGGCCACCTCATTGTTGAGAAAGTAATTTACACCTGCATGTAGAAGGGTGGGGCTGCATGCATTGCAGGACTCTAGGAGCATGGCTCCTATGATCAGTAATGAACACTGAGCCTTGCACATCACATTCCCTTCTGGGTGCCACTGAGGCTTTGGGGGCAGATGGGTCCTGAGTCTGGATTGAAGCGCTGCCCCTTGTAGAATGGTTCCTTGCTACCTTTATGGCATTCACGAGTACCAGGCCAGGCAATGCCCAGCCAGTGACAGGAATCCCTGGACTTCCACCTACCTGGGACTGTTCCCATGCTGGGGAGGCCCCAGCTGGAGGACTGTGTCCAGTGCTGGGCAACACTCTGAAGGAAAGATGTGGATATGTGGGAGAGATGATACAAGGTTTAGAAAAACTGGCGTATAAGGAAAGGTTAAAAAATAACTGGGCCTGTTTAGTCCTAAGATGACTTAGGAGGACTTGCTAAGTTTTCAGATATGTCAAGAGCTGTTATAAAACGAGGACTGGGATTGTTTGATCTTTAGGTCCTGGCAGGCAGGGGACTCCCAGGGCTGGAGAAGGGGTCCCAGGTCCCAGCCAGATGTCTCTGCACAAATACCAACCCTCCCTCTCAGGGCGGTCATAATTAACCCCAGGAACAAGCACCAGTCTCTCCTACAAGCAGCTCTCAGTTAAGACTCTGTAGCGTCTCTGCCTAGGTCTCATAGAATATCAGGGTTGGAAAGGACCTTAGGAGATCAGCTAGTCCAACCCCCTGCTTAAAGCAGGACCAATGCCCACTTTTTGCCCCAGATCTCTAAATGGCCCCATCACGGATTGAACTCACAACCCTGGGTTTAGCAGGCCAGTGCTCAAACCACTGAGCTATCCCCCCTCTCAGCTTGCTCTTTGATCTGTCTCCAAAACTTCCCAGGCTCATTCCCTGTGGCTCATTCTTCTGTTCATTGACTGCACCCCCGCTCCCATTGTTAATCCTGTGTCCTTCCCCTCCCCAGGTTTGCTCAGAGTAGGGAGGGGGAAACGGAAGAGGAAAGGGGCTCTCTATCCAGTCTCAACGTCCTCTGAAGGTAGGACAAACGGGCTTTATCTGGAGCAAGGCAGATTTAGGTTAGTTAATAAAAACCTTTCTAACTAAGATCTGGGACGGGCCTCCACGGGAGGGTGTGCAATACCCGTCCCTGGGGGTTTTTAAGAATAGGTTGGATAAAATACCAGTCAGGGATGGTCCAGTTTACCTAAATCCTGGAGATTCCTTTGAGTCCTACAGCTCTATTACAGCTACAGCTGAAATGGATCCCTCCTTAGTTGCTAGGCAAAGCATGCATTCTCCAAATAAAGCCCCAAATGCCCTGGTTCCTTCAGCATCACCATCGCAAAGATACTAGCAAGCATTTTTGCAGTCCCTAGCCATATCATACTGACCTGCCTTCCTACGAAAGGATTTCTGGTTAAAGAGTTGTACATTCCTTATTTATAGAGTGCATTGAGGACACATTAGTTTCACTGACGATAAAATCTGACCCAGCATTAGAACAGATCAAACACTTTCCACTGAACAATTTGTCTTTGAATCCTAGGCGTTTTCACAGTAAATACTCATCTTTGCAAACATTTATTGGGTTTTCATTCAAAAACTGAAAATCAAACATTTTAAGCTCAAAACTGGTGCGGGGGGCAACTCAAAACAAAGTTTCCAGCTAAACAACACTTTTGGTACAAAAATATTTGTTTTTGCCCCCCCGCCCCCCCCAAAAAATGATTTAGAACCTGAAAATCCCTGATGAGACGTTTTGACAGAAAGAAAACACTTTCTTTCGGTCAGAATTTGTCAAGGGGAAAAGCATAATTTAAATAGAAAGAAAAATCACGTTGCCTTGTCCTGCATGTGGATTGTCACTTTATAGCACTTCCTAAATAAGGGCCAACAAAGAGCACAGACATAGGCCTGGTCTACACTGATGGGGGGGGGAGAGGACGTTCACCTAAGATACGCAACTTCAGCTATGAGAATAGCATAGCTGAAATCGACGTATCTTGGATCGACTTATCTCATGTCCTCATGGCGCGGGGTCGACTGCCGCCGCTCCCCCGTCAACTTTGCTTCTGCCTCTCATCTTGGTGGATTACAGGAGTTGAAGGCAGAGCGATCAGGGATTGATTTATCGCTTCTACACTAGACGTGATAAATCGATCCCAGATAGATTGATCACTACTCGCCAATCCAGCGGGTAGTGTAGACATACCCTTAGTGGTGGCAGAACCGCCGAATCTGATTCTCTCCCTTCTCTGGAGGAAAGAGCTCTCCTGCCAGAGAATGTTTCCCTCACTGCGGATGCAGGGAAGAACTAGGAGCTTTGATGGCACTGAAAGCGTTGTGAGTGGCATTGGAAAGGGTGACTGTGAAGTAGCGAATCAACATGTTAGGGCAGAACCCTAATCTTAACCCTTACCCTAAGGGGGAGGGATAGCGTAGCGTTTTAAACATTGGCCTGCTAAACCCAGGGTTGTGAGTTCAATCCTTGATGGGGCCATTTAGGGATCTGGGGCAAAAATTGGGGATTGGTCCTGCTTTGAGCAGGGGATTGGACTAGATGACCTCCTAAGGTCCCTTCCAACCCTGATATTCTATGATTCGATGAACCCATATGAGCACTGACCCATGATTGCATTCATTTATTGATGCTGAAATCGCTCACTGAGTATTCAGCACATGTAACGGCTAGTGTGAGTGCAGTTGTGCCTAGAGCAATCCCATGGTTTGAGGTTTGGCTTCCCTACCTCCCTTTTGACCTTGGCTGTGTCTCTAGGGCTGTAACTTCACTGCTTATAGTGATTATCACTATTAGTTCCATGTACTTATCCCTTTCATAAGAATCCTTCCCATCTCAAGCCCCTTTGCAAAGAAATACAGCGCAGGGAAAGTGCCATTTTTCAAATCACTGTGCCTGCCAGCTCTGTCTTCACATGTTTAAGTCCAATGTCATGCACAGGATTGCTCATCCAAATAGATCATTGTCTCAGCACATCATGAGGGGCAGTCAAGCTCAGCAAGGCTTATGCTAACAACTCTGTCTCATTGCTACAGCATGCCAGCAGAATGGTGTGCTCAGTTGTCAATTGCAGGCCATGGAATTAGATTGGGGGAAGAGGGATTTTTTTTTTTGGACCTCCCGCCAAAGTTCAGAAGCAGAAGTGGGATGAAATCAAAAGCGTCTAAGTGACAGACACCCAAGTCACCTAGGCACTATTGACAATTTGGCCCATGGTCTTCGTGCTTCAGTTTCCCTATTGTATAGATAGGGATAATAATACTTACCCATGTTTGTAAATCACTTTGTGATCAATGGATAAGAAATGTTATGCTGGTGCTACGTGCTAAAGTCTCTAACCAATTTATGTTCCCCACACCTGTAAATTTAAAGTCTATGTTTGTCTATAGAGGACAATGTTTAACCAATATTATCTCATTGTTTCCTTCAACTCCCCTATCTGTCTGTCTCTGTCCGTTGTCTCTTTCCTTTTCCCTTCAGACTGGAAGCCCTTTGGGGCAGGGACTGTCTTTTTGTTGTGTATTTGTACAGCACCTAGCGTAGTAATGGACTCCTGCTCCATGACTAGTGCTATGTTTTAGCAGCATCACCATAACACAGTGCAGTACAAGCACCGTGGTAAAGGGGACAATGCAAGTCACCTCTGAGTTAGGGCCATCATTTTCCCAGAATTAAAGCCCATGTGCTCCCCTCCTGAATAAAACACCAAAAACCAAAAGAAACTGGCAGGTTTCTTTGAACTTGCTGTGTGTGTTTCTGTGCCTCCCTTTTTTGTGCTGTGAACATGGGAATATAGCTGTAGGGCGCAAGAGTTTAGCAAGACTCAAAGTGGGATTGGCCATTTAGATGGATAACAAAAATATCCAGGCATATCATATTGGATGCTAAGCATTTTGGAAAGGATACTAAACCATGAGCTTCAGGGCACGAGCCACTCTCTCACTATTGGGAGTTAGGATGAGACATTGGTGGGAGGCAGACTATCCTCATCGGCCCACTGTGCGTTTCTTGCATGTTCCTCTGGTGCATCTGGTGTTGGCCACCAGCAGAGGCAGGATGCTGAGCTAGATGGACCTCTGTCCCTAATGCTTAGCCCAACACTGCAGCCTGATCCAGCTCCCCACAACTATTCCAAAGACCCAGCAGGTCTATTTTTTCGCATTGTACGTGGTTATTTCAATGGTACCAAGCTATTTGAATATCCCTCTCCCTGTAGAAGTCTTTATATTCTGGGGTAACATTACCAGAATTTTCTCAAATGAAACTGCTTGGGTCAGGGCAGTCGGAGAGACGGAAACATCCCGGCTTTGAAACCAGGAAGCACAGGCCTTTGAAGCCTGTGAAAAGGACATCAAAGACTGGAGAAATGGGGCCAAGGGTTCCATCCTGCCAGGCGCTGAGCACTCCTGTGAAGCACTGAGCACACCTAACGCCCCCGGCCTCAATGGACATGAAGGGTGCGTTAGCACCATGCAGGACTGAGCTCTCAAAGCTACAGACAGGCTTCAGCCTTGAGGCCTGATCCAAAGCCCATGGGAAGTCCATGGACAGTCTCCTGTTGACCTCGGCTGGCTCTGGTTTGGCCCTTGGTGCTCTCTGTCGTAACCAAGATATTTATTAGCAAGGCATAGACCAGTGAAAAATGGGTATTTGAGACAAAGGCCGATTTGACCGTGTGACTTGGTGGCCAAAGCGAAGTTGCTGCAGTCTTGCTGAGGGGAACTACCTGGGAACAAGTAGCAATGTCAGGGGAAGGGTCTCTCCTTTGGAGAGTCACTGGGCATCTTGCTGGGCCCGACCCTGCCAATGTCCCATCTCCCTGGTATTGTTGCTCTCGTAGAGAGACCACGCGCAAGGTTGATTCTGATCTCACTCACACACCATGTCAATCAGGAGTCGCCCCAGTGAGCTCAGAGCTGGTGTAAGCAAGTTCAGAAACGGGCACCTCTGCACCTTTCAATAATCAACTCCTTTCTAACAGGACATTCTCTCTCCCTGGTCGTTCTCAGGATTACACTGGTCTGTACAGGATTCTGATCAGCTGTGTCCCGCTGATCTAAGCTCAGCTCCAGGATGGGTGTGCTAGCTATCTTGCTTCTCCAGACATGGCCATTTGTTTTTGGCTTGTCTCTTATCACATCCCCGGGGGGTCAAGAGTAGCAGGCCTGGAAAAAAATAACGAACCTTTTCAGCATAAAATACATGAACCCAATTAAACAGGGAAGAACTAATCCGAAGAAGTTTATACACAAGACCCAATGAAGTTACTTTGTTTCCAGGCATAGGGAGCATCTGGTACCTTGGAAAGTCCTGTCTTTGTTTACTTTTGGCCTTTTAGCATTCTTCATTCCTACCAAGGAGCGAGGTGATTAACGGAATAAGACGTGTTTGTTTCCTGACCTTTTCTTTGCAATCCCCTGGTCTTTGGAGGAATGAATACAAAGCCCTCTTAATTAGACATGTAGCTAAAAGGACATGTGGTTTTAGTTAAGGCAAATATCTCCCATAGTCACAGTAGTTATTAACGTAAGAGGATGTTGACTAACTCCATTAACTGTAGTGTGGAACTATTTCTTACTTATGCCAAGGTGTCGTGGCCCTTCCAGGTATCTTTTCAGACACACGCTCTCCTATCCGCAAAGATTTGGGGCTCTGTGTGCAATACAGACAGCTGACACGGGCACTGGGGTCAAGGGGGTTTCAGTTTGATCCTGCAGTTCTGTGCAAGGGTTTAGGTGGAATTTTAATGGTGCACAGGCCGTGTGATTAGCTGAGTTTTACCCTCTATCAATACATCATACTAAAAGTGACTCATTTTAACAGGGTTGTCTACCTCCCAAGGGCCAACTCATGGGCAAGGTTGGGAATACTGTGCCTGCCTCAATTTCCCTTCTTCCGGGCTCCTTAAATAAACCTCACCAGTCCAGAGTTCTTAGAACATTCCCCTTCTGGATCTAATCTATAGAGACTTCAAACAAACTCAGCCCTGGGGCTTCTCCCTTTTCCCATGAGAGGACCGAAATCTCTCAGCTTTACTCTTTTGGTCTCTGAAGCCTCGGATTCTGGTAGCCTGGAGCATCACTGTGCCACACTATCCTCTGGCTGGTTCCCATGCCCCTTTGGCTCTTTACAGAGGCCAGCTGCCCTCGACCAGGCCCCATCCAGAGGCTGTTAATGAGGCATATGTCAGCTGGGTTAGTTCCCTCTTAAAGGGACCGAGTCCACCCTGTGAAACTTGTTTTGCTTTTTTTTAAAAAAAAAAAATTCCACCTGATAATTCATTGCTTTCTTGTATATAAGTGAGGAAAAATTAGGAAGACCCAGAATTTCAACTTCATAATTCTTGTTATAGAGCCCAAATCTGGAGTCCTTACATCAGCGAAACTCTTCTGTAAATCATTTGGGGGTTTGCTGGCATTAAAGACAGCAAGATTTGTCCCAGGATTATTTTAAGAACTTGGACACTTAGGTCCTTTAAAAAAAAATCACCTAACTCCCACTTACTTTCACTGGTCCACTGGAAAAAAACATTACAGCCTTATAGGATAGCTTCCTAAACTCCTAGCGTGCAAGGGAAGCCAGAGGGGAGCTATTGTCTATGCAAACCAGTCGAGGCACCAGTTGAAACAGTACATTGTTAAGTACAACAATAAATAATAATTGTATTGTAGCAGCATGTAATGGGTCCCATCAAGGATTGGGGCCCCACTGTGCTAGGCTGTGTATAAACACATAACAAGGTAGCATTTCATTTCAAAACCAAATGTGGAAATATTCAACCCACCAACCAGATGGAGAAGAGAACTGACTCTAAACGGCTTAGAACAAGTGTAACTTTTAGGAAAGCCTCTAAACCCTGGAGGAGAAATTAAGGGCTTTTAGGTGAAGGTCACAAAAAGGACACCACATTATTCTAGACTGGAGTGCAGGAGACAAGGTCTCCAAACAACTCTGACGTGGTTTCAGCTATTTTAGTTAAGCACAGCAAATCAATAATTATCTGTGAAGAGCTTCAGTAAGAGAGAAAAGAGTTGAGTTGTGACAGCTGATCAATGCGGTGTCTGCAACTGCAGATATTAGATCATCCCAAAAGGGAAAGGTTGACAATTCTTTTGTGGATGCCAGAATTATGTAAAGGCTTATCTACCGTGGCAGGTCAAAATGATCCCACATGTCATATCCTGGGGCAAATGGGAGGGAGAGCTGAGAGGTCTTGGAATAGGGCTTGTTTTGGGAAATGCAATGATGTCAGGGAAAATGTAGAGACAACAGGTTGATTTATTCCAGACTAAGAGCTCAGTTTGTCAAACATGAAGTCCCCCTCCCAACCAAGCAGAGAGCCAGTACAATACAGCGTCAAAATAAGGACATATGTAGTTCCTAGGACTCGTGCTGGCATTTGCATGGGGGGAAGTTCATAGAAATAAAAAAAAAGATCTAGTTGGAAGACCAACATCAACTAAAAATTAAAAACAGATCATCAGCACCAAGCCCTTCTGCTACAACGAAGCTAGGGAACTAAGGGCATGAACCATTTCCACACAGAGTTGAATCCAGGAATGTTTTTAATTGACTAGTTTCACACTAGATTTGGGGTTTTAACCCTGAGGTTCTGCCCAGTGGATATTTGAGCACCTCCCATTGCTTAAATAACATGACAATATTGTCCTTCTCTTCCTCTAGGAGACAGGCTTAGGGTTTTATTTACTTATCAGACTCATTTTTTGACTTCACTTCTCCTCTGCACAAATATTTGAAAGCTCAATTTGCCAAACATTTTGCCAAACCTGACCTGGCTCCTGTTAGAGTCAGTAAGAATCTTTCCATTGTCTCCAGTGGAGTCTGAATAGGGCTATAAATGCATTTTTTCTAATGATTGAAATACAGAAAAGCCACACAAACATGTTTCGACATTGTTATTTTTGCTCTGTGCTGTACTTACACATGATGACAAGCCCTGCCGCAAGCAGCTTGCCATCAAAATATACAAGACAAAGCAGGAGGAGAGGAAGGACCATCAGTTTACAGGTGGGCACCTGAAGCCCAGAGAGATGGTGTGACGTGCCCAGGATCACGCAGGAGTTTGTTGGAAAAGCGGAAGGAAAGCCATATTTCACTGATCTTGCATGTTACCTGGCACAACCCCAGATCCTTGCAAGCACGATGAACAGTATTTGAAACCTCTGCCCAGGGTGTTTGCCAGCCTGCAATATTCTGCTGCTGGGCAGCTTTGTTGACGGCTTGGTGTCCCCTCCCTGTTTTGAGTTTGTCAGCCCCCACTAGGTGACGGTCACAAGCCCTGCATGCCGGCAAGGGAGCTACTTGGGGCTTAGAATGTCTGCACAAATACTGTCACCATAGAAACCTCCTGTTATTACCAAAAAGGAGCGCCTGGTCCACTGCATTCCCTGTTTCTTGCGGTGCCTATGGAACTGCATCCCACTGAATCTGACCGTGTCAGTGTTGCAACTGGGCATATCGGGGTTCCCAACTATAATAATTTGAATAACCCTGGGTCTGATCTTGGGACAAGAACCTGTCAACCCTCAAAGTGATAACTGGGGATTCTTAAGTCATCAGTATAATGATTACCTAATCTATAGATCAATGCTTTGGGACCAAGAAATATGGATTTATTTTACTTGAGCTGATTTATCCAATTATCCATTGCTCTAAAAGCTGCATAGGTAAATTCCCTCTAATTGCAAGAGCGGTAACATGGAAATACACATTGCGCATGGAAATACTGACTCCACCAGTACTGTTTCAAAGTGTCAAGCACAAGGAATATTTTCCTCATGTGTCATGCATGGGGCCCTGAAAGGGTCTCAGACCCAGTGTTTTCCCCAGGAATTGAAATGGGGGGGGGGTGTTTGAATTTACAGGGGGGGGGGTGTCAGGGCCGATGAGGGGTGAGACCGTGAGGGTGAAGGTGGGCTGTATGGTACTATAGGATAATACAAATTTAACATAAGGATAATGCAAAATACACCAAAACACATAACAGTTCTAGATTTCTAAACAAATATAATTTAAAGAAAAATGTATTTAATTTAAATTGACTTTTGAAAAGTAAGCCATCATGGGAGAATAGGGAAGTCCTCTTATGGATCAGTAACTGGTTAAAAGATGGGAAACAAAGGGTAGGAATAAATTATCAGTTTTCAGAATGGAGAGAGAGAAATAGTGGTATCCCTGAGGGGTCGGTACTGGGACCATTACTGTTCAACATATTCACAAATGATCTGGAAAAATGGGTAAACAGTGAGGTGGCAAAATTTGCAGATGATACGAAACTATTCAAGATTGTTAAATCCAAAGCAGACTGCAAAGAGTTACAAAGGGATCTCACAAAACTGGGTGACTGGGCAACAAAATGGCAGATGAAATTCAATGTTGATAAATGCAAAGTAATGCACATTGGAAAACATAATCCCAACTATACATACAAAATAATAGGGTCTAAATTAGCTCTTAATACTGAAGAAAGAGATGTTAGAGTCATTGTGGATGGTTCTCTGAAAATATCCACTCAATATGCAGCGGCAGTCAACAAAGCAAACAGAATGTTGGGAATCATTAAGAAAGGGATAGATAATAAGACATAAAATATCATATTGCCTCTATATAAATCCATGGTCCGGGCACACCTTGAGTACTGTGTGCAGATCTGGTCACCCCATCCCCAAAAAGATATATTGGAATTGGAAAAGGTACATAAATGGGCAACTAAAATGATTAGGGGTATAAAACAGGAGGAGAGTTTAAAATGACTGGGAATTTTTGTTTTAGAAAAGAGATGACTATGGGGGGATTATGATAGAGGGTCTATAAAATCTTGATTTGTGTGAAGAAAGTGAATAAGGAAATGTTATTTAATCCTTCACATAACACAAGAACTAGCAGTCACCCAATGAAATTAATAGGCAGCAGCTTTTTAAAAAAACAAAAGGAAGTAATTCTTCACACAACATAGTCAACCCGTGGAACTCTTTGCCAGGGGATGCTGTGAAGACCAAAACTATAACAGGATTAAAAAAAGAACTAGATAAATTCCTGGAGAATAGGTCCATCAGTGGCTATTAGCCAGGATGGGGAGGGATGCAATACCATGCTCTGAGTGTCCCTAGCCTGTTGCCAGAGGCTGGGAATAGGCAACAGGGGATGGATCACTTGATTACCTGTTCTGTTCATTCCCTCTGAAGCATCTGGCCTTGACCACTGTCAGAAGACAGGATACCGGGTTATATGGACCACTGGTCTGACACAGTATGACCATTCTGATGTAAAAATTAATTATAATAATAAAAATGTTTAGTAAACTCCCCAACATAATGACCTCTCAAGATAGCAACGATGTGAGATAACAACCTTGGCAAATAATGCATTTTAAAAATCTTGGCACACTAGGAAACCCATGTATATAAGTTTCCATTCCCAGTCACAAATCTAGCATTCTGGAGCAAAGTCACTAAAACATAGTCCAACAAACAACTGTTTATTTAACATGCCCCTCATTTTCCCCTCCACCTCACCCCACTCACCGGTGTTGTCCTTGGTCAGTGGAGACTCAGAGTTCAGAGGTGCTTTCACGTGAGTACACCTCCCAGGTGGGGGGCAAGAAGTCACCTTGCTTATTCCTCCAGCTGCTCACTGTTCGCTCTGGCCACTGTTGTTCATTGTGCCACCGTTCTCTCCATCGCTCTGTTGCCAATGGCTCCGTGCTGTCACCTTCTGCTGCCACCTGCCACTATGACCTCTGCAAGTTGGTCTCGAGGTTCCACCCAGCTCTCAGTGATTTCAGCTGAACTCTCAGTGGGGGAACCTCGCTGCTAGTGCAGTCTGGGATGTCTCTTACACAAAAACACTGTACCCACAGGAACACTGTCCCCACAACAGGACTAAGCACTTAGACCTGATTATCAGTTATTTCAGCTGTAGTGGTCACTTAACAAAACGAAAAGACTATATATGGAGCCTAATCAGATCTGTCTTTAAACAGTGGAGAGGGGCAGGTCAAATAGTACTTGTGACTCAGGCGACCATCAAGCAAAACACCTGTCCCCCCCCCCCTTCTTGATGCCCTCAATCAGTACAGGTTAAGTACAGTTCTACTGCCCCTTACTCATACAATAAGAACAACAACATTTCATAACTCTCTCTCTCCCCCCCCCCCGGTATTCAAGTGATTTGTAACCCAACCCCAGCCAAAATCTATCACTTGGGCAACACAGCTCTGTTTGTTGGATACCTAGGTAGATTAGGTGTGAAGCCTTTTCCTCCAGCCCCCAGCTCATCACTAGCTGTCAGGGAGAGCTCATTTTGACTGCTTACAAATCATCATTTAAAATTATTAGGTTGGTCAACATCACCAAAATGAATGCACCGACATTGTCATCAAAAACAACAGCTGTATAAGGAAGCTAGTCTATATTCATATTTTTCAAATCTATTATACTTTTTCAGATACACATATCATATCATACACTGTATATGCTTTAAAAGTGTGTATTAATGTTTCAATTTCAATTCAAATTGCCAAACACTCACTAAATTGGCATGTAACTAGTTCATAAAACAGGGGAGGGGGTGGTGTTGGGGAAATTCAGGGGGGATATACACCCGCATAGGGAGGGTGTAGGGAAATCCCTGCTCAGACCTGCATTCAGCACAGCACTTATGCAAGTGCTTTAAGTTGTGCTCATGTGCTTTGCTGAATCAGGGCTCTCGTGAAGAAGTGGTGCTCAGATTGCTAACTGGCTGCTGTGTTCGCACTGGCCACTGCAGTAGGAAATTCACCTAAAAAGAAATAGAGCGGGATTAGCTTTTGATCCTTCTCCAAGTGTGCAATCGTGCCAGGCTTTCCCTTCGCATAATCACTCAGTCTTTAGCCTGGTGCCTTTTATTGGTGCAAACAAATCGGATTCACTTCAAATGCACATTGCAGTGGCTCAGAATTCAAACCACATGCAAATATAGGAAATACAAACACAAATTCCAGGATGTGACTACCCAAGAAAATCTGTAGTGCACACACGCACAGCATAAACTCTACAATATGCATGCAACTGGAGTTTCACGGCATACACATCCACCTGCTTTAGGTACTTATATGTTCCCCATCACCACAGTATCTGAGCATCTCAGAATCTTTAATGTATTTATCCGCACAACCTCCAAAGCACTTGTAACCCCTCCCTGCTTGGTATTGTTCGCAAACTTTAAGTGTACTCTCTATGCCATTATTTAAATCATCGATGAAGCTATTAACAATAGTCACAGTTTAGGCCTTTCTTCAAAGATTTTTTTTCCACTCCAGCTTCAACTTCTTAATTCAATAGAGGTGCTGGGTGGTGGTCCGCATTCATGACCTGGTGGTCCCTTCTAGGCTTGGACTCTATGGCTTTAATGCTAAAATTTGGCAAGAAGCAAGGGCCTTTTTGCTAGGAGGTTTCTGTATAATGCCATCTGGCGCCTTTTATAGGGTGCTCTAAAATAACATTCATACACTTTTCAATTTAGCACCATTCAGCAACTATTTATGGTTAGCATTTTCAAAAGGGGCCTATGGGGTGTAGTTACCCACCTCCCACTGAAATTCAGTGGATGTTGGGCATCTGCCCGCCTTATATTCGGGGAAGATATTTTTAAATTAGAGACCAAACGTTTATAACAGAGATTATAACTCACATTCAGAGTCATGAACGTGATGAATACCAAAGTCACTTTTCATCCTTACAGTCTTAAAAACATGAGGTGGCTTAAGTGATGACACACAAAACTTAACTAACTGGTGAGGCCGCTGAGTGATTTAAAATGCACAACTGATGGATGATGGGTTGTGCGATATCTCCATAAATCTTCCAAATGCACCATGTTGTTGCTTTCTAAATCATAACATGGATAAGTCAGGGGCATAAAGTTGAAGGCATCATCCATTGTGAAGGGTCATCCTGCCGATCTATTGCTTCGCAGTTCTCTTATTAGGGTCACACCAGGATTTTCCATTACAATACATTCAATTTTCTGTTATTTTCAGAGGTCTATAATTCTATGAAAAAATACTTTAGGGGTCTCAAATTGTCATATTCAATTGGTGCTTGGATTCAAGATGTATACATTAAAACTTAACAAGAACATGTATACATATTTATTTCAATTATATTGAAAGAAAGTTATGGCTATAAAGTCAAGTACTCTGAAATTAGGAAACAGCCTTCCTCAGCCTTCCTCATCAGGGGGAGGGATAGCTCAGTGGTTTGAGCATTGGCCTGCTAAACCCAGGATTGTGAGTTCAATTCTTGAGGGGGTCATTTGGGGATATGGGCCAAAAATTGGGGATTGGTCCTGCTTTGAGCAGGGGGTTGGACTAGATGACCTCCTAAAGTCCCTTCCAACCCCGATATTCTATGATCTTATTCATGGTTGCACTGGAGAAAATTAAGCATTTCGATCTTCGAGCCAAAAAGAATCCCCACATTCCACCCCTGTGTGATTTCCCTTTTGCTCGACTCCAGCTGCCAATGAGCAAGTGGCAAGACACCAGCCAGCAGAATTGAACTTGATTATGGGAGGCATTAAATGTTATATAGGTTGGGAATCAGCAGCAATTTACTCTCCCTTTGGGAGAGGCACTGTACTGTGCCACCCATAGCTAGAGCTGTGTGGGAACCAGATGATCCATTTTGCAGGAAATTCTGTTATTTCAACATTTTTTCTGTTCCAAAATAGAACGGAAATAAACATTTTTGAAATTTTCCATGAAATGAAATTGTAAAAAAATAAGTTCCTTTCAAGGCAATCAAATCATTTAGTTCCAATAAAAGCTAAAGGTTTTGTTTTGATTTCCACTTTTAAAAAGTTTTATATTATATAATATAAAGTAAAAGAAAAAGTCATTTTAAAACAGAAAAATTGAAATGTTCCATTCTGAAAAGGTCAAAACCAAATGTTGGACCTGATCAGAACACTCTGTGACGACTTTTTTCGAGACAAAAATTTGTCAAAAATCAACCCCTTTCCATGAAACGTGTTGTTTTAGATGAAATGGCATTTTCTGGTGGAAAAATGTTCCCTTGGAGTATTCCCATCAAGCTCTATAAATAACCTATTCACTGATGCTTCCTAAACTGTTGTCTAGTCTGGAGAGCAACTCATTTATAGAGAAACACAAATTGCACAAGTAGAGTGCTTGAATTTGTTAAACTGAAGTCAGACCTTTTTAAATGCAGAGTGCCTTGCTAATAAATAGAGCAATCCTCTGTTTTTATATGCCCCACTGTAAAAATTGTGCATGCCTCTAATTCAAAATAAGGAAGATGATTTTATTTTGAAGACCAACTGTGCACTTCTCCACTACAGCATCTGAGCACCTTCCTTTCCCTGAATTTTGCCTGGTTATTTTACAGGTTGCAAGTGCATCTTTGATCACACTCCCCAATAATGGGAATACAGCCGATATTTACGCCACCGGCCACAGATTACTGGGATAGATTCTTTGCTGCTTCTCCAAAAGCTCAGCCCTTTTATGTGATGCATTTCATAGCTGTCCATTTACAGTTTATGCTACATGACAGCTGTCAAAGCTTCCGCCCCCGCAAAACCAGAAAATCCCTCTGAAAAACGCAGCCTGCTGCAGTAACCTTGAGAAAGCATCAGTAAGGGAAAATGACACTCCAGAGGAGCACAATCTGCAGTCAAACGCCCAGGCTGCTGGGCACAGTCTTACAGGAGACGCCAGTCAAAGCATATGGCACTGGTGGTGATCAAAATCCACATTCCCTAGCAAGCAATGGAAGAAGATGATCACCCTCCTGCTCGTTAATCTCTCTCAATGTCAAGCGCATCCTGGCTGTAAGACACATGGAAGAGGCATGGCTAGGATTAGTGTACATAAATCTGTCAGTCCAGAAATAAAGCATTAGGATGACTTAATACCTACATTTCCCATTACATAATGCATGAGGAACTGAACCTACTTCATTCCTGACAAGAGCTCAGGACTAAAATTACTGCTCTCAAGATCCATGGGACGGCAAGGCAGAGCAAGTACCTGCAGAAGGTGGCATTACTCTTGCTTAAGACATTGCATTTGGGGGGGTGGAGAATGTACTGGGCGGCAGCCTTTGTTACACCTCTCTCGAAGTGTAGCAGAGGCGTTCCTCTCCCAGCACTAGCCAGCAGGGCAAACCCTCATCTAGACACACACCCTTTGGATCACAGGGTCCCAGAAGCAGTGCTGGCCTGTCTTTCCCCAGCGCTCTGCCAAGTTGAATCATGGTTATCTCCTGCATATGCATGCTGTGGGGAAACAGACCCACCCATTTCTTGAGAGCCTGCGCAGAGTTAGCCTTGATTCAGGCCAAAACAGGGAAGGCAAATAAGGGCCCCATCCACCAGCTTTTTGGTTGCCCAGCAGATTCCAGTGCAATTTACTGACCAATGGTAACACTCAAGTTGCAGAGGGGGAGGTTTAGGTTGGATATTAGGAAAAACTTTTTCACTAGTAGGGTGGTGAAGCACTGGAATGGGTTACCTAGGGAGGTGGTGGAATCTCCTTCCTTAGAGGTTTTTAAGGTCAGGCTTGACAAAGCCCTGGCTGGGATGATCTAGTTGTGGTTGGTCCTGCTTTGAGCAGGGGGTTGGACTAGATGACCTCCTGAGGTCCCTTCCAACCCTGAGATTCAATGATTCTATGATTCTATGATTGTGTGGAATTGCCAAGGTGAAATATTATGTTGGATTGAGAGAACATATAGAAGACATTACAGGGGTCTTGTAATTATCCCAGACCAAGCATTGTAAGCCCAGAAAATTCACAGTTAAAGGAAATCCAAATGTATTTAAGGATGGGAATGCCAAATTAACACCCCTAAACAACCATAACTTTGCCCTGCCAGAAACAGACTCGCATGATGAATGGATTTTAGTGTTTTGGGGACCAGAGTAGATTAAGATGATTTTTAAAGCTGCTATTTATTTGAACATTTAGAAGTGTAAGAAATAACGAGGAGTTAAACAATTTCAGCAAAACATTTCCCCCCATGTCATAGATCAATCCACGGTGGAGCTGGTTGGAATTTAAATTTTGAAATCCTGAATTTGAAAAAAATATTTTGTTTTAAATCATGATTTCTCTCCTTTCCCACCAGCTCTACCAGGTTTTTTTTAAAGACAGTCTCCCACCCCCATATTTTTATCTTCATGATGTCACTTCAAGGCAGAATTAAGGTTATTTGAATATCTCAGCTGTGTATTTCCATATTTTAACATGTTTGAATATGACCTTGTGCTTCCACATATGCCCCTCCCCAATTACAACCCACAACTGTGTGAATATGTCAATGCTGTGCATTTGCTGAGATTGTAATTAAGGTTTTGCATTATGCCGGGAGAGAGATTCAGGTTTTGTGTGTAGTATGGATCCTTACCACTGGGAGGCAGAAGGAAATTCCTTCCCCAAACCAGTATTTGTCACTGTCAGCAAAAACATGCTCTGCCTGAGTATTAAGATACAGTTCAGAGGGGGTCTCATAACTTATTTCCTTCCTCTTTAAGGTTTATCTGGGAGGGACATCACACTTAACCAGTCTTAACCCCCTTTAAACAAAGTCTTTGTTGCTGAATAGACAGGAGGGTTAGCAATGATTTCCCAAGCTATCCAGTTTAGTCTCTAGCATCCTTGCAGTGCAGCATTCACAGATTTTGACAGACTGCCTATTGTTCACTATCTGTTCTTTGAACACTTCCAGTGATGGGGATTCAGTGACCTCCCAGGGCAGAGTGTCGCTCTATTCTCCAAGTCAGCATTTCCCAATCTTTTCAGGATGACAACCCCTCATTCAAAGTCAAAAGAATTGTGTGACCCCCGTTTCACTCTGAGGGTAAAGGAATGTATCCGGGACACCAATGATAAGCCTGTAAAATTTAACTGGGTGTGTGTTTTCAGAGCTTGATTGAGAAAATTTGAATTTGAAGGATAAAGGTATGTGAGGAGGAGGAAGATAGTAGAAGAGGGTCTGTTACTCCTGCCTTAACTACTACTACATTCAACCACACTCACCTTTAAGATTTTGGCCTTCCCAGAATTTTTCCTGGAAATGTTAGTTGCTTTGCTTTAGAATTGTAATAACATTTTCATCCCCTCACAACCCCTTCCCCTCCCCAATTGCCTTTCATGACAGAGGGTCACACCCAACCAGTTGAAAACAGCAGTTTAATTCACCTCACTAATAATTCTTATTAACTTATTTTTTCATAATTAGTACTCCACCAGCACCCAGCACCTACTGCTTTAGTTTCTTACAGACACACACTAAGGATATACTTGTTGTGTCTTTGAGCAAGATGCTACGCACAGGATCAGCTTTAGGATTTGGGGGCGGGGAGGGAGAATCAGTGAGAAGGATGGCTTTGTGGTTAAAGCAATAGATTGGGACTCAAGAGATTTGGGTTCCATTTCTGGCACTGCCCCGGATTTCCCATGTGACCTTGAACAAGTCCCTGTGCCTTTTGATGGGGATAAATAATATTTCCTGTGTCTGTCTTGTCTATTTAGAATCATAGAATATCAGGGTTGGAAGGGACCTTAGGAGGTCATCTAGTCCAACTCCCTGCTCAAAGCAGGACCAATCCCCAATTTTTGCCCCATATCCCCAAATGGCCCCCTCAAGGATTGAACTCACAACCCTGGGTTTAGCAGGCCAATGCTCAAACCACTGAGCTATCCCTCCCCCCAAAAGGTACTTTTTTTTTTCTAGAACTGGAAGGACCTTGAAAGGTCATCAAGTCCAGTCCCCTGCCTTCACTAGCAGGACCAAGTACTGTCCCCTGACAGATTTTTGCCCCAGATCCCTAAACATTCTCCTCAAGGATTGAACTCCCAACCCTGGGTTTAGCAGGCTAATGCTCAAACCACTGAGCTATCCCAGACAAAGTGAATAAGGTAACATCTTTTATTGGACCAACCGAAAGAGAGAAGCTTTCGAGCTCTTCTTCAGGTCTGTGTAAGGTCCAAAGCTTGCCCTTCAGCACCAGAAGCTGGTGCAATAAAAGATGTTACTCTCATCCACTTTGTCTCTTTCATATCCCAGGACCAAATAGGGCTATGCCCTATTGACACCTTGAGGTCAAGCTAAGTCTCTCATTTTGTGTTTGTACAAACATTTAGCACAGTGGGGCCATGGTACTGTGGGCGTCAGGAGCTAGCGAACTAGAAGTAAATAAAAATGGTGCAGTCGGGTCCTCACAAGTCAACTCACTTTATATAAAAAGCAAGGAGTATTGTGCTGCAGAAGAAATGGAGCTCAGATCATTATGCTGGGATCTATGTGGAGTGGCAAACAGTCTCATTTTTTCCCCTCCAAAGGTCTGTTTTGATAGAAAGTTGGAGTGCTGTCTACTGCCAGTCACCAGAGGCTTTGGTGCATTCTGGTGAATTTGAGACTCTTTTCTCTATTACTCATCAATGGACTCCAGAGCAGCCAGAAATAGTAACTAAGATAATACCCATCCCACCTCTTTCCCAAACTGATCTAGATTTTCTCCACTGGATATTCTTCCAGGAAAGTACAATTAACATAAAGAATAAATTAACTGACTGGTAGACTGAGGGCCAGATCCTCAGCTGATATAAAATTGGGGTAACGTCATTAACACCTCTGAAATGGATTTGTGACCCTATCACAGCCTTTAGTCATAAGTGTGGAAAATACGAGCGGTTTACGAGGGAATGGGTAGAAGTGACAGTCGTGGGACGGAACACAAAACTCATTGCTCTGCTCTCAGAGAAACTAATCCAAAACCTGCTCAAACAATGAAAGAATCCCATTGTCTTTGGGAAACTTTGGAGCAGGCCTGTCGTTTTACATTCTCCTCTCCAGCCCTACTTCTGGGCTGAAGATAGAATTCAGCAGCAACGAGTGTGGAGGCCAAGATCAGCCGCCGAGCTGGAATCTACACAGAAAGTGAAAGTGTTATTATTGTGCGCACAGCCCTCCCCTAACGAGTGCAGGTGACCGCAGTGAAGTACTTATGCCTACTCTGCGGTAAGGGCTCAATTGTTAGTACGAGGAAGTTTATTTCCTTCATCCCATCCACTTACACATCTCATCTGAATTTGAGACTCAATATGCTAGGAGTGAGTCATGTGACTTTTTAAAATTCTTCCCCCGAAAGCAGCCTTTTTAGAATAACAGGATATTAATGTTCCCCTGATGAGCAGAATGGCACTATGCTGTTGTTTATTGAATGCTTAAAGGCATCTCTATTAGCTGTGTCTTTAGATAAATGCATTCCACAGAATGAAGAGTATTTATTTGTCTAATTAACATGGCTATGCATTAAGTGCTGCACAGAACTGTTTAATCAACTGTACTACATGAGCAGGGTTTCAATCAAGAATTAACTCTTCTCCAATGCTTCCTTTCCATTCGGGGCTGAGGACTTGAGCAGTTTGACTTTTTGGAATTGCCGACAATAGTGTGTTTTGGGTCAAACTAGCTACTTAAAGGAAGTCTGTGGTGTAACTGTCTGGAATAGGACATTACTATCCAATGCCTGTTTGAGTTAATAGGTATGAAACGATATTGCATTGTCTTGAAGTAAAATCCCAAACCCATGCCACAAAAACTATTGTGTTTGATTAATTTGATTTCAAAGAGAAGACAAGATAACTTGGGCCGGGCAGGGGGGAGGGAGGAGGGGAGAAGAAAAAGTCCCTCTTTGCAATCATTTAGAGAAATATATTACAATTTTAATATAGCTAATGAGAAAGCCTCTGCCTCGGTACATATGGTAATACCAATTAAACACTACAAAGATGGGCCCTAACCCAAATTGACAATATAAGTATTGCTCAGCTTTAGGGCTCTGGAAGGCTGAGTGACAAATGGAGGGGAAATCATGACCCCACTGAAGTCAAGAGGAGTTTTTGCAACTAGTTTCAGTAGGGCCATGATTTCACCCTCTCTTTAGAATACGAGAAACCCAAAAGCCCAAGGTCTGGATCGAGATTTCACTTGTTGCAGTTTGAGTTCATCTTAGCTGACATTGTGCAAATACCCTAGGCTAGCCCCTGAAATACTTTCAGTATGGTAGGTACAACAGGATAGGGTTATAGGCAGAGTGTGGGCAAGTCTACCGTACATACTAGTGTTGATTGAGCACCTGAGCACAGCTAAGGATGGATTAGGAGCTATTTTTCAGCCATTGCGCTGAATTTTCTGGGGTTATTTTGGACAATAATTCCAATGAGTGGTTGTGATCTGACATGACCGGGAAGGGATGGCTCAGTGGTTTGAGAATTAGCCTGCTAAACCCAGGGTTGTGAGTTCAATCCTTGAGGGGGCCATTTAGGGATCTGGGGCAAAAATTGGAGATTGGTCCTGCTTTGACCAGGGGGTTGGACTAGATGACCTCCTAAGGTCCTTTCCTACTATGATAGAATATATCCCTTAGCATCTTCAGAGCAGCTACTTATTTTTAGGGACACTAAGGCTAGGTCTACACTAACCCCCCCGTCGAACTAAGATACACAACTTCAGCTAAGTTAATAACGTAGCTGAAGTCGAAGTACCTTAGTTCGAACTTACCTGTGGTCCAGACGCGGCGCGCAGGCTCCCCCGTCGACTCCGCCTACTCCGCTCGTCGAGCTGGATTACCAGCGTCGACAGCGGAGCACTTCCTGGTTCGATTTATCGCGTCTAGACAAGACGCGATAAATTGAACCCAGAACATCGATCCCGCGCCTCCGACGCGAGAGGTAAGTATAGACGTACCCTAACATTCAGAGACACTGCATGTACATAGGACTGAAAGGGCCCTCTGGATCCTCTAGTCCAGCCCTCTGCTATTGGAGGTAACATCATACAGTCCTGGTAATAAACTTGTCAAGCTCCATCTTAAAGCTAGTTGGGGTATTTCCCCCAGCCCCTCTGCTTGGATTGGGAGGCTGTCCCAGAACCTCATTCCTCTGATGAAGAGAAATCATCTTCTTATTTCCAGCCTGAGTTTGTTCATGGCCAGTTTATCCCCATTTGTTCTCGCGCTCACATCATCCAGCAGCTCGTCTCCCTCCTGGTTGTATGTATACAGAGCAATCAGATGAGGCCCACCTCAGGCCTCGTTTTGCTAGTAGACAAGCCCTGCTCTTTGAGTCTCCTCTTGTAAGATAGACCCTCCATCCCCTTGGTCATCCTAGCAGCCCTTCTCTGTACCTTTCCACTGTGAAGTCATGGTTCTTGACCAGGGGTGATCAGAACAGTACACAGTGTCCTGTTGAGGTCTTAGCAGTGCCTTATACAAGGGCGTTAATACACAGACAATATTTAAATTTCTGTTTCTACATTTACCAATTGTGATGGCGTTTGCGTACATGTCAGCTTACAATTCCAGCCCCTATGAAAGAGAAAAGCAGAGTGTTTTTCCTTATGCGTTGTTTTTCTTTCGAGTAACAATATTAAGACCTGATTTTGCCACCTTTGCTTACCTGTGAGTAGTATTTTGCCGAGCATCTCCATTGAAATCAATGGGACTATGCAGAGTGAGATACTCACTGTAAGGGAAGCAGCATTTGGGCATTAACAAAACTCTTTTTGTTCTCAGACTCGTTGCAATTTTACCAGATCCAGTGAGCTACTGAAACAAAGCCAAGTATGGGTTAGATTGCTGTGAAAAAAAGACCAGTTCTGATCCAGCTCATTTGTAATGTAGTTGCTTTATTTTTTAAATGCCTTAACTTCCAGAAGGTTATCAAATAGCAAAGTCACTTTCCTGGTCTATCCTAGAGCTGTTCTTGGAGCTGACATTTCATTGGCCGTCCCCAAACTCTGCAAATTGGCTGCAAATTGGTTTGCCTACACATGAAACAATTCTCCATTGGCCATTTCATCCTTTGTGGCCCTACAACGGAGAGCAACCAGCATATCTCTTGCCCTCAGCTCACTATCCAGAGGGTTTGAAATGCTAATATCATATACATTTGCAAGGCAGCATTGTACTGATATACCCTGAGACCTTTTCCTTGTGTCAGAATCATAGAATCATAGAATATCAGGGTTGGAAGGGACCTCAGGAGGTCATCTAGTCCAATCCAGGACCAATCCCCAACTAAGTCCTCCCAGCCAGGGTTTTGTCAAGCTGGTTTCCACCACCTCCCTAGGTAACCCATTCCAGTGCTTCACCACCCTCCTAGTGAAAAAGTTTTTCCTAATATCCAACCTAAACCTCCCCCACTGCAACTTGAGACCATTACTCCTTGTTCTGTCATCTTCTACTACTGAGAACAGTCTAGATCCATCCTCTTTGGAACCCCCTTTCAGATAGTTGAAAGCAGCTATCAAAGCAGTCCCTCAAAGCATTTTCCCCATTTAAAAATAGTCAAGTAGCTGGGCTTACAATTTTCTGGGAAAAACAAGAATTTCCTTTCAGAAGAATGGATTGTTAATGTCAGCAGGATGTATGAAAGACTCAAAGCACATCTGTGAATGAATTGTGGCTTTTGGAAATAATAAGATAAGGGATATAAGATTTATTGCCATTATAATGTGGACAATAGTAACCATAGCAATTTACTATAGAGCAGTGGCTCTCAACCTTTCCAGACTACTGTACCCGTTTCAAGAGTCTGATTTGTCTTGTGTACCCCCACGTTCCACCTCACTTTAAAATGACCTGCTTACAAAATCTGGCATAAAAATACAAAAGTGTCACTATTACTGAAAATTTGCTTTCTCCTTTTTACCAGCTAATTATAAAATAAATAAATTTGAATATAAATATTGTACTTACATTTCAGAGTATAGTACACAGAGCAGTTTTAACAAGTCATTTTCTGTATGCAATTTTAGTTTGTCCTGACTTTGCTAGTGCTTTTTATGTAGCCTGTTGTAAAATTAGGCAAATATCTCGATGAGCTGAGTACCTCCTGGAAGACCTCTATGTACCCCTGGGAGTATGCGTACCCCTGGTTGAGAACCACTGCTATAGAATGAAGATCATTGTTTATTAGCAACAACCATCATGTCAGGAAACTGGTAAGCACAGAAACAAACAGCAGGTGCCATACACATATGCCATTACTTTACCTGGCATTTGCAATGATAGCACACGATCCCCTTTCTGAACCTGCATGGGTCCCTATAGCTTTGGTATAGTTGTTCTAGTGGGGAAGATTAAACTTGCTTATGCATTAATGTTTAATAGTGACTGTATTAGAATCATCATAGAATCATAGAATCTCAGGGTTGGAAGGGACCTCAGGAGGTCATCTAGTCCAACCCCCTGCTCAAAGCAGGACCAACCCCAACTAAATCATCCCAGCCAGGGCTTTGTCAAGCCTGACATTAAAAACCTCTAAGGAAGGAGATTCCACCACTTCCCTAGGTAACCCATTCCAGTTCTTCACCACCCTACTAGTGAAAACGTTTTTCCTAATATCCAACCTAAACCTCCCCCTCTGCAGCTTGAAACCATTATTCCTTGTTCTGTCATCTTCTACCACTGAGAACAGTTTAGATCCATCCTCTTTGGAACCCCCTTTCAGGTAGTTGAAAGGAGCTATCAAATCCCCCCTCATTCCTCTCTTCTGCAGGCTAAACAATCCCAGTTCTCTCATTCTCTCCTCATAAGTCATGTGCTCCAGCCCCCTAATCATTTTTGTTGCCTTCCGCTGGACTCTTTCCAATTTATCCACATCCTTTTTGTAGTTTGGGGCCCAAAACTGGACACAGGACTCCAAATGGGGCCTCACCAGTGCCGAATAGAGGGGAATAATCACGTCCCTCGATCTGCTGGAAATGCCCCTACTTATACAACCCAAAATGCCATTAGCCTTCTTGGCAACAAGGACACACTGTTGACTCATATTCAGCTTTTCGTCCACCGTAACCCATAGGTCCTTTTCTGCAGAACTGCTGCCCAGCCATTCGGTCCCTTGTCTGTAGCAGTGCATGGGATTCTTCCGTCCTAAGTGCAGGACTCTGCACTTGTCCTTGTTGAACCTCATCAGATTTCTTTTGGCCCAATCCTCTAATTTGTCTAGGTCCCTCTGTATCCTATCCCTACCCTCCAGCGTATCAACCACTCCTCCCAGTTTAGTGTCATCTGCAAACTTGCTAAGGGTGCAGTCCACACCATCCTCCAGATCGTTAATGACGATATTGAACAAAACCGGCCCCAGCACCGACCCTTGGGGCACTCCACTTGATACCGGCTGCCAACTAGACATGGAACCATTGATCACTACCCATTGAGCCCGACCATCTAGCCAGTTTTCTATCCACCTTACCGTCCATTCATCCAGCCCATACTTCTTTCACTTGCTGGCAAGAATACTGTGGGAGACTGTATCAAAAGCTTTGCTAAAGTCAAGAAATAGCACATCCACTGCTTTCCCCTCATCCACAGAGCCGGTTATCTCATCATAGAAGGCAATTAGGTTAGTCAGGCATGACTTGCCCTTGGTGAATCCATGCTGACTGTTCCTGATCACTTTCCTCTCCTTTAAGTGGTTCAGAATTGATTCCTTGAGGACCTGTTCCATGATTTTTCCAGGGACTGAGGTGAGACTGACTGGCCTGTAGTTCCCTGGATCTTCCTTCTTCCCTTTTTTAAAGATGGGAACTACATTAGCTTTTTTCCAGTCATCCAGGACCTCCCCCGATTGCCATGATTTTTCAAAGATAATGGCCAATGGCTATTGTGTCAGCGTAGTACACAGCTGACTTGGAGAAAGGAATGTTTTTAGAATGAAAAGGAGGCCAGATGAAAGAACTTGTGAAGGGTGGATTCAAATCCCTGCTCTAACTGACTTCTTTGTGACCTTGGGCAAGTCACTTAGCCTCCATGCCTCAGTTTTCTCATTTGTAAAGTGGGGAGGATAGCACTTCTAACTCGCCGGGTGCTTGGAGGCTAAATACGTTAAAAATCCTTGGTGCACACATATGACAGTGCTGGGTGCCATACAAGAGAGAATGAACAGTAATTGCCTTTTTCCTAACAGATCTGCTTTAGGAATAATTTTGGGGCAGGTCTCTGGCCTGGGCCATACAGGAAGTCAGACTAGATGATCATTATGGTCCCTTATGGCCTTGGAATCTATGAATTTTATGTATAAATGCATGTAAGGTATAAAAGTGAGACTAGATGATAGTGTGCTGTATCCCATTCCCCTCCTCCACTGCCTGCTCACTTAGAGATGTTTGTGGCAGGGACCTGCCTTATTATGTGTTTGGGAAGTGCTTGGCACACTTTGGGGTATTACAACATAAGTAGTAACAATAAGGTTGTCTATGTTCCTTAGAGAGAAGCTGCTCAGGTGCACTGCCAAGGAGGATCTCCTGTCCTTCTTCATCTTCTCTCATATGGCTTGGGTAGGTAGCAATAACTACAAATTTATATCTAAGTTTGATAGCCAGCACATTGCCACAGCAGTGGCCCCCTGAGATGTGCTAAATAACACAGCCCCTTGCATACATAGCCACACCCCTTCAGCGGGGCAATATCTGGACTTGGGAGATGCCCAAGAAGATAGTGCCTCTCCTGCAGGCCTTAAAAGAAATCAGTGCCTGACCATGACAGAAGAGCCTGCGCTGTTTCTCCTGGGCAGTCCAACAGGGTCCCCAGCTGGGCAGCTCAGAAAAGAGGCAGGAAAGCAGTTGCAGAGATTCCAGTCCCCCACATGGCTCAGGCACAGTGAGTGTAACTTTCAAAAGCCAAGTGCCTTATTCCCCTCCACCTGGGAAGCTCGAGAACCGAGGCAGCTTTGCTGTTTCTCCTTGAAGGAATGCAGCAGTGCAGGAACAGAACTTCCCCCTTGCTCAGCTTACAAGCCATGTCTCAGAAACCCTACACCCATCAAAGCCAATGGCACAGACTTCAGTGGCCCAGCCCAGCCAAACAAACTCTGAGCAGAAAGTCAGCCCTGGGTGGAAAAACTGCCCTGGGTAGGAGTGGCTCACGATAGATAGATCTGGACATTACCATATTAGAGACTCTAATAAGGACACCTCTAGTATATAGGCAGCATCTCCAGCAGATGAGCCAAGAGGGGGCCTCCCTCTGGCCAAGCTAGCAGAAGCTAATCTATCTCCTGGAGTTCTTTCTGGAGGCTTCTAGTTGCCAATGCAACATTGACTGGAACAAGTTCGGTCTTGGATAAAGATACACATCAGGGGACAATTCAATCCACCATTTGTAAGAGAACTTAAGTCAGAAGGTGGGAGAGTAATATCAAGAAACAGACTCATTGCAATGGCCCTTGATGCTACTCCAGTTAAGCTTGGAAAAAAGAGCACTGAACAAACCTGCAGGTAGGAAGTGCAGGGTGAACGACTGACAAATGCCATGTCCTGTTTTCCCCACAGGAATTCAACCCATTTTCCAAACAATGGTTTGTGACCTGTAAGAAATAAAACACAGGGCCTCCCTTCAAATGCCAGTTTAACCGCTTGGTTTAGAGTCAATTCCAATTTTTCAGTAGTGCCCGTTTCTTTTATCCATTACTTTTTTCACCCTCTGTACACTGTTCTCTCTGGAAGTTGACAGATGCTACTTATCTTACATGGTTAACAGAGTCCATTTTTTTAAAGCATGCTCTTCTCCCTTCTGCTCTTTTCCAGAGCTTGGTTCGTTTTGGTCACCATCCAGCAGCCAGGGCTTCATGCAGGGAAATTAGGGATGGCTAAGACATCAGTGAACACAGCTTCCCCTGTCAACACTAGGTTTAAGGTCATGCAATTTAAACATGTTTAAAAACATACATTTTTCCAGTTCAGACAAAACTGAAGTGGGAAAAAAACCCAGGGTATTACCCCATTCATGAATCTCTGCTGGTCCCTCCCTGCTTTTCTTCCATGTGCAGCATGACCCATTCTGTAAGACCACCATGCCCTTCACCTCAAAAATGTATATGTCCATATATGGTCTGAAAAAAAACCCTACTCTGGCATATGGTCACACAGCATAGACTTGATCCTGATTGTGCTATGTGCATAGAGCTCCTGGAGGGAGCGGGGTCTGGCTGCAGAGCTCCTGTTGAAGCTACCATGAGTTCTGCATATGGGAGTGGTTGCAGAATTGATCACTGTGGACTAACCCAATGCCCAGAGAAGTCAGTGAGAATCCAGCTCTAATACATACAATTCTTTATCTACGACATATGTTACCATATGGAAAACCTTGGATACTCCGTAAGTGTGCTGTAATTGTACGTATTTCACCATTTCTCTCAAAAAGGAGACCAATAAGATTGACCATTTTGAGCAGCCAAAAGCTTGGTTGCAGGAGATTTAGAATTTCCAATCTTAATATCCCCCTTTTACATAGATACTCAGCTCCAGAATCAAACTCAATATTTCCCTTTATCTTGCAAGAGCCATCCTTTCCTTACAGATAATGCAAAATAATTCTTGCTGAGAAATATTACATCTGTAAAAAAAAAAAGTAGAATTCCCTTAATTTTTTTTATATATAAAGATGATCTTTCACTCTGACAGCGAATAGATGTAGAATAGGCCAAGAGGTGGATGCTACAACCTTAGAGTTCCTGCAGCACCTCTGCTGGGAACTGCCAATCCTCTAACTCTCGTCATGATCCATCCAATTGATAGGTGTGTCACCAGCTATTTGAAGTGAGCGGATCTCTGTGAAAGTTACACTTTCCTCTGGCAGTCTTAGAACTTTGTAAACTCATGTGCACATAATTCCATTCAGCATATCCTTGGTCACATAAACAACTGCTTTTCCCTTCTTTAGCATTGTAGTTTTGGAAAAGGCTGGGTCAACTTTTTTTTTAAAGCAGTAAAAGGACCCAAGCTAAGAAATAGATTTTTTTTTTAAGTGTCAAAGACTCCAAGGTGAATTTTTGGAATAAGACACTTGTGGACAGGGATCTTTCCCCTTCTTTACTGTTCAGAGCATGGAATGACAATGCTATAGTTGGATTCTATAAACAGTGGTGCACAACTTTATTCGTAATTAATGGTCCAGTATTTAGGAACGTGGAGTTCTGTACTAATTCAGCTGAGCGGTCCCTCTACCCCAGTATCCTGTGTCCAACACGCACCTTCCTCTGAAGCAGGTTCAAGAAATCCTCAAAGTCTTTTCCTAACCCACATTAGTTAGAGGTTGGGTTATGTCATGAAAGACTTAGCCAATGACCCACAGAGCTGTGAATCTATTAATAATGCACTAAATCCCGTTGACACCAGAGCCAGTTTAGGCACCGAGGACCATGATTTATCCATATACAAGTGCCATGGGGTCACTTGGTGCCCAGGGCCCACACATGGTCTCTGAGTGTTTGAGCTGCTAAGCTCGCAACAGCATAAGAAGAGGAAAATGGAAATGCTATAAGCTGTGTGGAGGCACCAAGCCTCCATCTGGATGCCACTGCCCTGGGACATCCGCAGGTTAGAAGAACCAGTCTCCTTGTCTATTCCATCAGGCTGACAAACCCGACCACCTACAGCATGGTTGGGTGCAAATTCTGAAGTCAAACTCCATGGGCCAGATCCTCAGCAGAGCTCTGTTGACTTCCATGGAGCTGGGCCGACTGATACCAGTTGAGGATCTGGCACCAGTAATGTCCTGCTCCCATGTGGGTGTCCTTCCAATTGGATCTTAGTGGACACAACTTGTAAACTCGCAATATCCATTGTAAGTCCCTGTACAAAAACTCCTCTAATGATTCTGAGGTAGATGGACTTCCTCTTAGGTCTTGGTATGGTGGAGAACAAAAACTAAAAATCCAAAGACAGGGTTCTTCCTGGTTAAGGATTTTTTCAAGGATTCTTTGATGATGAGTGCTTTTATCTGGGGGCATCTCTTCCTGCATCTTTGTGCTGACTGTTCACTCTCTGCCTAGGGCAGCAGAGCCTCATTTGGCTGAAGGTGATCCTTTGATTCCTGCCATATGAGCCTGTGAGTGTCAGTTATGAAATCTCATTCGCTATCTCTTTTGTGCTTTCCCTGCCCAGAGACAGTAATGGGAGAGTGATGAGACACAAACCCTTCCTGAGATTATGGAGATACCATCTCCCCCTCCGCCTCTCAGGGTACGTCTACACTACAGAATTAGGTCGAAATTATAGAAGTCGATATTTTAAAACCTGAATTTATGGAATCGATTGTGTGTGTCCCCACTAAAGAGCATTAAGACCATGAGGTCGACAGACTATGTCCACAGTAGCGGGGCTAGCGCCGACTTTTGGAGCATTGCATTGTGGGTAGCTATCCCATAGTTCCCGCAGTCTCCGCCGCCCATTGGAATTCTGGGTTGCGATCCCAAAGCCTGATGGGGCAGAAAACATTGTCGCTGGTGGTTCTGGGTACATGTCGTCAAGCCATCAAACGTCCCTCCCTCCCCCCCTCCCTCCGTGAAAGCAATCTTTTTCGCGCCTTTTTTCCGGGGTTTCCGTGTTTGCTATGGAAGCCTGCTCAGCTCACAATTACCGTACATCTCCAGCGTACGCCTGGACATTAGGTCTAGTGGGGATTCAGACACGCTGTAATACGGGGAGAGGGATAGCTCAGCGTTCTGAGCATTGGCCCACTAAACCCAGGGTTGCGAGTTCAATCGTTGAGGGGGCCAGGAGATGATGATGGATATCAAGCCTATTGAACCATCTGCTGCTAGAAGGGAAGGCGCCTAACCCTTGCTTCCCGGCATATTGCACCATCTGCTGTTAGAAGGAAAGGAGCCTAACCCTTCCTCCCTCTGAGAAAGCAGCGGAGGGGGGAGCCAAAATCCTTTCGCGCCTTTTTTCATGCGGGCGCCATATTGCTGACACCATTGTTATCCACCCGCCGCTTCTGCTCCCACTCTACTGTCCTGCAGACACCATACCAGGGAAAGCATGGAGCCCGATCAGATCACCGCGGCTGTTATCGCCGTTATGAACACCACGCGCATTGTCCAGGAGTATATGGAGAACGAGAACCAGGAGCTGCTACAGCTACAGCAGGCGAGGAGGCGACAGCAGCGCCCTGAGGACAGTGATGAGGACATGGACACAGACCTCTCTCAAAAAAGGCCCCCCCGCAAGGTGGACATCATGGTGGTAATGGGGCTTGTTGATACAGTGGAACGCCGATTCTGGGCCCGGGAAACAAGCACAGACTGGTAGGACCACATAGTGCTGCAGGTCTGGGATGAATCCCAGTGGCTGCGAAACTTTCGCATGCTTAAGGGCACTTTCATGGAACTTTGTGAGTTGCTTTCCCCTGCCCTGAAGCGCCAGAACACCAAGATGAGAGCAGCCCTCACAGTAGAGAAGCGACTGGCGATAGCCCTGTGGAAGCTTGCAACACCAGACAGCTACCGGTCTGTCGTGAATCAATTCAGAGTGGGAAAATCTACAGTGGGGGCTGTTGTGATGAAAGTAGCCAGGGAGATCACTGAGCTGCTGGTACCAAGGGTTGTGAGTCTGGGAAATGTGCAGCTCATACTGGATGGCTTTGCAGCAATGGGGTTCCCGAACTGTGGTGGGGCGATAGACGGAACCCATATCCCTATCTTGGCACCGGACCACCAAGCCAGCGAGTACATAAACCGAAAGGGTTACTTTTCAATAGTGCTGCAAGCACTGGTGGATCATAAGGGACGTGGGATGGCCGGGAAAGGTACATGACGCTCGCATCTTCAGGAACTCTGGTCTGTTTCGACTGCTGCAGCAAGGGACTTTCTTCCCAGACCAGAAAATAACCGTTGGGGATGTTGAGATGCCTATAGTTATCCTTGGGGACCCAGCCTACCCCTTAATGCCATGGCTCATGAAGCCATACACAGGAAGCCTGGACAGTAGTCAGGACCTTTTCAACTATAGGCTGAGCAAGTGCAGAATGGTGGTGGAATGTGCATTTGGGAGTTTAAAAGCTCGCTGGCGAAGTTTATTGACTAGGTTAGATCTCAGCGAAACCAATGTTCCCATTATTATTACTGCTTGCTGTGTGCTCCACAATATCTGTGACAGTAAGGGGGAGACGTTTATGGCGGGGTGGGAGGTTGAGGCAAATCACCTGGCAGCTGGTTATGCGCAGCCAGACAACAGGGCTATTACAAGAGTACAGCAGGGTGCGTTGCGCATCAGGGAAGCTATGAAAACCAGTTTCATGAATGGCCAGGATGCTGTGTGAAAGTTCTGTTTTTTCCCATTAATGAAAAGCCCCGCCCCTTGAATCACTCTACTTCCCTTTAACCAAACCGCCCTGCCCTCCCCCCATCGGTCACCGCTTGCAGAGGCAATAAAGTCATTGTTGCTTAAAATCATGCATTCTTTATTAATTCATCAAACAAATAGGGGGAAATATGGGGGTAACTGCCACGGTCGCCCGGGATGGGTGGTGGAGAAAGGGAAGCACCAGGATGGGTGGTGGAGGAGGAGAAGCACCAGGATGGGTGGTGGAGGAGGGGAAGCACCAGGATGGGTGGTGGAGGAGGGGATGAGGGAAGGACAAGGACACACAGCACTTTAAAACTTATTGAATGCCAGCCTTTTGTTGCTTGGACTGTTCTCTTGGCTTGAGTTGTTGGGTGCACGGAGGCCGCCCAAACGCGTTCTTGGGCGTCTCGGTGATGAGGTTATGGGACTCGGGGAGGAGGGCTGTTGGTTACACAGGGGCTGTAGCAGCGGTCTGGGCTCAGGCGGCCTTTCCTGAACCATACGCCTTTCCTCAGCCATAAGCCGAAGGATTTCCGTTTGATCCTCCAGTAGCCTCAGAATTGCATCCTGCCTTCTCTCTGCACGCTGACGCCACCTACTCTCTTCAGCACGCCACCTCTCCTTGTGATCAAATTGTGCCTTTCTGGACTCCAACAGTGTCTGCCTCCACGCATTCTGCTGGGCAGTTTCCGTGTGGGAGGATTGCATGAGCTCTGAGAACATATCGTCTCAAGTTGTTTTTTTTTTTACTTCTAATCTTCGCTAGCCTCTCGGACGGTGATGAAAGGGGTGGCGTTGAAACATTTGCAGCTGCGGGAGGAAACAAATGGGAGAGAAGTAGTTTAAAAGACACATATTTAGAGAACAATGCTCCAAACATTACATATCACATGTGCATTTGGTCCAAGATTGCACTTTGCCTCTTATATTGAGGGTCTGCCAGTTTGGTGTGAGAGATCACACAAGCAGGTCCGGCAGGCAACAGGATTCAGCTTGCAGGCAGCCATGGTAAGCCACAGTCTATAGGCTTCTTTAACCTTCATAACATGTGGGATTGTTTTCAAACAGCAACCCCCTCATTTCCCATAACAATCAGCCGTTGGGTTGGCCATTTAAAACGGGTTGGCAATTGAAAAGGGAGGGGCGACGGTTTTCGGGTTAACGTGCAGCGCGAATCTAATGGACACCCCCCCACACACATACACAGATACACATCCAAGATGTTCGCTGTTCCCCCTCCCGCCACCGCGTGGGTCACAGCGGGGAAGATTTCCGTTCAGCCACAGGCAAACAGCCCAGCAGGGACGGACCCCTCTGAATGCCCCCTTAATAAAATTCCCCTATTTCAACCAGGTGACCATGAATGATATCACTCTTCTGAGGATAACACAGACAGATAAAGAACGGATGTTGCTTGAAAGCCAGCAAACACCGGGACCATACGCCACCATGCTTTGCAATGCCATGATTCCAGACTACGTGCTACTGGCCTGGCGTGGTAGAGTGTGTTACCACGGAGCACAGGATAAGGCTGCCCTCCCCAGAAACCTTTTGCACAGGCTTTGGGAGTACATCCAGGAGATCTTTCTGGAGATGTCCCCGGAGGATTTCTGCTCCATCCCTGAACATGTTAACAGACTTTTCCAGTAGCTGTAGCTGTACTGGCCGCGAATTAATCATTAAACACGCTTGCTTATAAAACATGTATTAATTTAACAGAGGTACACTCACCAGAGGTCCCTTCTCCGGCATCAAGCACGCCTTGGGTGGGTTCGTAGGGTACTGGCTCCAGGGTGACAAAGAGTTCCTGGCTGTCGGGGAAAAGGGCTTCTCCGCTTCCTTGCTGTGTCTGTGCGCTATTTTCAGCATCATTATCATCATCTTCCTCTTCCCGAACATGCTCCTCGGTGGTTTCTGATGATCCACATACAGAGTTATACCACATGGGTGGGTCAGTGCTGGCTGCACCTCCTAGAATTGCATGCAGCTCATCATAGAAGCGGCATGTCTGGGGCCCTGACCCAGAGCGGCTGTTTGCATCTCTGGTTTTTTGGTAGGCTTGCCTGAGCTCCTTAATTTTAACGCGGCACTGTTGTAGCCTCTGTCCCGCATGCCCTTGGAGACTTTGGCATATGTATTGGCGTTTCTTCTTTTGGACCGTAGCTCTGCTAGCACGGTTTCGTCTCCCCATACAGCGATAAGATCGCGTACCTCACGCTCAGTCCATGCTGGAGCTCATCTTCGGTTCTGGGACTCCATCATGGTCACCTCTGCTGATGAGATCTGCACTCACCTGCAGCTCACCACGCTGGCCAAACAGGAAATGAAATTCAAAAGTTCGTGGGGCTTTTCCTGTGTACCTGGGTAGAGCATTCGAGCTCAGACTGCTGTCCAGAGTGGTCAAATGTTGCACTGTGGGATAGATCCAGGAGGCCAATACCGTCGAATTGCGTCCACACTAAGCCTAGTTCGATTCTGCAATATCGCTTTAAGCGCTAATCCCCTCGTTGGGGGTGGAGTGGCGAGATCGATTTTAAGAGCCCTAGAAGTCGATGTTAATGGCTTCGTCGTGTGGACGGGTGCACGGATCAATCGATATAATGCTAATAAATTCGACCTAAACTCGTAGTGTAGACCAGGGCTCAGTGGGATAGCACAGCCAGTTTGGCAGCCATCTTGCTGAAGTGGTCACTCTGAATAGGCAGCAGGGAACAGGAATGGGTGAAGTTGTTCAGAAATGCAGGAGACCCTCTGCCTTCCAGGAACCTTCAGTCAAACCTTTTGGGTTGACTCTTTACTGTTCTCCTAGACAGCAGATTTTCTTCTTTAAAAGCATTTTATTACCCTTCCCAGCATCCCAGTGAGGCAGGGAAGTAAATTATCCCTGTTCTGTAGCTTAACAAATTGAAGAGCAACGATTGGGGGCACACATTCTGCCACCACCACTTTACCTAGCTCAGTGGTTCTCAAACTTAATTGAACTCTGACAAAAAATTTACTACATGACCCCAGGAGGGGGAACCAAAGCCTGATGCCTCTCGAGACCTGCTGCTCTGGGCAGGGCTGGCGCAACCACTAGGCAAACTAGACGGTCGCCTAGGGCACCAAGTGGTTGGGGGCACTGAGCCCCAGCCATGGAGGAGCCGGTGCGGTGCAGGGGGGGGCAGCAGCCCTGAAAAGGCGGCAGCACTGCTAGCGGGGAGCAGCCGCGCCCCCCGCCCCTCCTGCCCAGGCTGCGGCCCGGCGGGCCCCCCCCACCCGCGCTCCTGCAGGCTGCAGCAAATGCATGCGGGCGGCGGCCCCCGTGCGCCCTCCAGCTCCCCCCTCGCCGCGCTCGGGCTCTGCGGCTCCCCGGGAGGGGCAACAGCAGCGGCTCACACTCCTGGGAGCCGCAGAGCCCGATCATGGTGAGGAGGGAGCCGGGGGGCGCACAGGGGATGCCACCTGTATGCATCCACTGCAGGAGCCCCCGGGGGGGGTCACTGGGCCGCAGCCCAGGCAGGTGTGACCCCAGCTCCCCCCTCACCGCGCTCAGGTTCTGCGGCTCCCGGGAGTGTGAGCCGCTGCTGCTCCTCCCGCTGCCTCACCACTCTGCGGGGGAGGGGCTGTGCACACGGCAGCGTGTTGCCTCCATGTGAAGCCAGCGGCTCCAGCAACAGGGGCCTGGCAAGGGGAGTCCCAGGGGGCAGTCAGGGAGCGGGGGGGTTGGAAGGGTCGGGAGTTCTGGGGGGGCTGTCAGGGGACAGGGGTGTGGAGAGGGATCAGAGCAGTCAGGGGACCGGGAGCAGGGTGGTTGGATGGGTCGGGCATTCTGGGGGGGCAGTCAGAGGAGGGGAGTGGTTGGATGGGGCGTGGGAGTCCTGAGGGTCTGTCTGGGGGCAGGGGTGTGGATAAGGGTTGGGGCAGTCAGGGGACAGGTAGGGGGTAGGGTCCTAGGGGGGCAGTTAGGGTGGGGGGTCTCAGGAGGGGACAGTCAGGGGACAAGGAACAGGGAGGCTTAGGTAGGGGGTTTGGTTCTGGGGGGCAGTTAGGGGCAGGGGTCCCAGGAGGGGGCAGTCAGGGGACAAGGAACAGGGGATTGGGAGTTCTGAGGGGGGCAGTCAGGGGGTGGGAAGTGGGAGGGAGTGGATGGGGGCAGGGAGGGGGGAACCTGGTCTGGGGAGCAGCCCCTGGGCAGGCTGGCCCCTGGGGTCTATAAAGGCTCATTGGCATTTGCCCCTCAATGAACTGATGTGCAGGGAAGGCGGGGGCGCAAGGTCGAATTTTTGCCTAGGGCCCAAAATATCCTTGCACCAGCCCTGGCCCTGGGCAGGGGGCCTGTAACCTGAGCTCCACTGTCCAAGGCTGAAGCCAAAGCCTGAGCCCTGCCACCCAGGGCCGAAGCCTGAGGGCTTCAGGCCCCAAAAAGTCTAAGCCAGCCCTGGCGACCCCATTAAAATGGGTTCCCGACCCACATTTTGAGAATCTCCAACCTAGCTCAGTCCACACATGGGCCCACTGAAGTCAGTGAGACTGTTTGTGGAGTAGTTACTCAACACAAGCAAGGATAGCAAGTTCTGCCTTTTAAGGCGCAGACTCCTTGGGTACTCCGGGACTGGACTATCTACAGAGAAGAAATGGTGGGTGCTGAGCACCCTCCGGCAGCCCCCTATCAGCTCCCCCTCACGGCCCAGTGCCTCCTGCCTGCCAGTTGGCCCCACCAATCAGCACCTCCCTGCTCCCTCCTTGGGCCTCTCTCCCACTGCAATCAGCTGTTTCATGGTGTGCAGAAGGCTGGGAGGGAGGGAGGAAGAGCGAGGACGTGGTGCAGTCGGGGGAGGGGGCGGAACTGAATGGGAAGATGTGGGACAGGGGGTGGATTGGGGGCAGGGCCTTGGGGGAAGGGGTGGCTCAGGGGACGGAAGGGGCGGGAAGAGACAGGGTGGGGGTGGGGCCTTAGGGGAAGGGCCTGGGGCAGGCCGGGGGCGAGCACCCCCCAGCACTTTAGAAAGTTGGAGCCTGTGCCCAGAGCCATTGAGAAATTGTCTTTATGGGCCAGATTTTCAAAAGTGCTCAGTTGGTCCCCTGGAGAACAATGGATGCCATTGGGTGCTGAGCACTTTTGAAAATACAGCCCTTATGTAGGTTCTGAAAAGGTAGTGAAGCTCTTAAATCAGCCCATAATTGTAGGAGGATGACAATGTTAAGACTAAAAGCTAACATGACTTTAACAGGGACCCAGCACTAACTGTAGATAATTAAATGCGGATAACAAAAGTACAAAGTTCGATGTGCACTGCACATTTTTTTAAGTCTTCTTCTAAGAAATCAAGGCATGAAATTGTCAGTAGGAGGTGGCGAATGACTTGCTTTAATTAGTCCAAATAATAGAGGAAGATCACGAATTGATGGTTTCCACAACACAACGCTGCTTTTTTAACTTGACAATTTAAGCTCTCAAAGTGAGCACCAGGAGAGTTCTCCCTTCTGCTCCACTATTAGTGCAATTATGACCATCGTAGAGAGAAAGCCAAGGGGACTTGTTTGTTATGACTCTTGCGTTCTGGTGTAGAATGGATTTGTTTGTATCATTGCAGAGGCGGGTGAGACACACAGTTGTTGGGTTTTTTTGTGGGGGGGGTTCACAGTTATTTCTTGACAGCAGTAGAATGGAGCAATTGAGGACTTGCGGGTTCAGTTCCAGCTCTGGAGGGAGTGTATCCCAGTAGTCCTTGACCCTTCTGCCCATGTCTGTAGCCTGTTTCTGCTCCCTTTGCTTCTATCCACCATAGCTTCTTACCACCTCCACCCTGCCTCTCTCCCACCCCCCTCAGTTCCTGAGATGCTCAGGTGTAACTTTTTCAGACCATGTACCAGCTCATGACAAGGCCCCTAAGCCTCGCTGAACACTGAGAAATGCATAGCTGGAAACCAGTCCGGCTCACCTGTGTGAGTATGGTTCAAATAGATATTAGAGTTACAAGAATGTTTTCAGTGTTTAGACTTTATGAAACATTGATAGGGCACTATACCCTATGTTATAAAGTAATTAAGTGTTTGGTCTGTAACTATAAAAGCATTTGCTTTAAAGCTGGAAACCCTGATGGGCAGGAGAGAAGCGTTACCCAGTGTGAAATACCAGTTTGCCACAAGAGGTGTCATCTCCTCCCCAACAAAAGAAGGCCCATAGACACCAGACAAATCATTGTGAAACATCAGTGGACAAAAGACTATGTTGACTGCTCCCCGTCCACACACCCTTGAAGAGGAGACATGCACAAACACTCATCTCATCAGCCTGACCTCTGGGGAAAGGAAATAAAAATCCCTGTCAAGAAGAAATTGCTCTCCCTCCACTGCTTGGACTTCAGAGAGTGGGCAAAACTTCTAAGCATAAGCAAGAGACCCCCAGCTGTTTAGCTATAACCTAAAGGACAGATAGAGCTTACATATTACAGCAGCTTCTCTTACCTTTTGGAACCTAAGTAACTCATTTATGGGTGTATGTTTACCTGATTTAACCTGGTAACTAAGAAAAGAAATAAGTTATTTAATAAATCTGTGGATAGTTTTTCATAAGATTGGCTAAAAGTATTGTCTTTGGTGTAAGACCTACGGTACAATTGACCTGGGGTAAGTGACTGGTCCTTTGGGACTGGGAATAACCTGAATATTATTGTGATTTTTGGTGTAAGGGACCATCTATTACAAAGTCCAGCATGCCTGGGTGACAAGATAGACCAGAGTGCCCAAGACTACTGTCTGTGATGCCATGGTATGGCTGTTGAAGTGCTTGAGGAGTTCACACGTACTTGGTGAAATCTAAGTACAGAACACGCAACCAGTTTGGGGCTTGTGCAGTCTGCCCCAAGGTTGGGATGAGCCATTCTAGACAGCCTGCCCCCTTCGTACCCTTCCCCCAGCACTCTGCATTCAGCCAGGTTGCCTCCGTCTCCTCCAGGTTGCCTAGGGGCCAGCAGAAGGAGCATTGAGAGCACAGGAGAGTCTCCCTGCTCTCACTGCTGGTGTGCAGCAGCCCTCCAGGAGGACTATTTGCAGGGGAAGACCTGCTCAACTTTGCAGCCACAGGATGCAGCATGCTCAGTCACTCTGGGAAGATGATGCATGCCCCATTCTGTCACCAAGTAGAAGCTGTGAGGAGCGGGAGCATGCTCAGTGCAGATGGAATCTCTGGAGAATTTATCTGCCAAACTCTAACAAGTTTCTACTGAGCATATGCAGACTGAAGTTTCTCAGCGGTAATATTTCATCCCAAAATTAACATTCGGCAAAATTCTAAGCAACTGAAAACAGGGTCTTACCATGGAAAGGGGCTGGCAAACATAGGGCTAGGCCTCACCGCCACTTCCACCTAGGACACCTGGAACCCACCGACTTATTTTTGCTTGTGACCAAACCCCTCCACAGACAACATTAACCCACTCAACCACCAGTTGTCCATTTAACAGGCACATTAATCCAAGCAGTACATCCTGCTGAGACGTACAGACAGCTTTCTGGATAAGGAGATGGCCGGGGTGTTACAGCCAAGTAACACGTTAACAAGTCGCTGGTACCTGGGGGCCAATTTAACCTGTTCATGGCTGGATTCTACTTGTTTGTCGTACTGCTGCAGGGAAGTTCACCCAGATGCAGCCGGCACATTTAGGGGCAGGCAGGGCCGGTGCAACCACTAGGCAAACTCGCGGTCGCCTAGAGTGCCAAGTGGTTAGGGGCACCGAGCCCCAGCCATGGAGGAGCCGGAGCGGCGCAGGGGGGGCAGCAGCCCTGCAAAGGCGGAAGCGCCGCTACCAGGGAGCAGCCACGCCCCCCACCCCTCCTGCCCAGGCTGCGGCCCGGGGCTCCCACAGGCTGCAGCAGATGCATGCGGGTGCAGCCCCCGTGCGCCCCCCGGCTTCTCCCTCGCCATGCTCAGGCTCTGCGGCTCCCTGGGAGGGGCAGCAGCGGTGGCTCACACTCCCAGGAGCCGCAGAGCCTGAGCGCAGGAGCCCCCGGGGTGGGGGGCAGGAGCGCCCCCGGCTCCCCCCTCACCGCACTCGGGTTCTGTGGCTCCTGGGGGTGTGAACTGCTGCCGCCGCCGCTGCCCCTCCCGCTGCCTCAGCACTCTGAGGGGGAGGGGCTGCATGTGCAGCAGCCTGGAAGCAGATTTTCCTCCATGTGGAGCCAGCGGCTCCAGTGGCCTGGGCCTGGTAAGGGGAGTCCCGGGGGCAGTCAGGGAGCAGGGGGGGTTGGAAGGGTCGGGAGTTCTGGGGGGGGCCTGTCAGGGGGTGGGGGCATGGAGAGGGATCGGAGCAGTCAGCGGACAGGGAGCAGGGGGGGTTGGAAGGGTCAGGAGTTCGGGGGGGGCTGTCAGGGGGCAGAGGTGTGGAGAGGGATCGGAGCAGTCAGCGGACAGGGAGCAGGGGGTGGGGGTTGGATGGGTCGGGAGTTCTGGGGGGGCTGTCAGGGGGCGGGGAGTAGTTGGATGGGGCGTGGGAGTCCCAAGGGTCTGTCTGGGGGTGGGGGTGTGGATAATGGTTGGGGCAGTCAGGGGACAGGTAGGGGGTAGGGTCCTAGGGGGACAGTTAGGGTGGGGGAGTCTCAGGAGGAGGCAGTCAGGGGACAAGGAACAGGGAGGCTTAGATAGGGTGTGGGGTTCTGGGGGGCAGTTAGGGGCAGGGGTCCCAGGAGGGGGCAGTCAGGGGACAAGGAGCAGGGGGGGTTGGGGGTTCTGAGGGGGGCAGTTAGAGGGTGGGAAGTGGGAGGGAGTGGATAGGGGCAGGGAGGGGGGAACCTGGTCTGGGGAGCAGCCCCCAGGCAGGCTGGCCCCTGGGGCCTAGGGCGCAAAATATCCTTGCACCCTCCCTGGGGGCAGGAAGCATGAAGATGATACAATGAAGATTTTGCCTGGTCTCTTGATGAGACTCGATACGGTCACAGGGCAAACCACAGGGCTGGGAGAGAGGAGAAGTTAACAGCCATCATTCATCAGTCCCTTGGTGTTCAGCTTTTGACCACATCTTACCTCTGGGGAAGGGGGTGTAGAGCTGAGTGTATCAGATACCTTCGGTACCGTCACTAGTCTTCCGTACACATGATGCCGACAAACACTGTAGGAGCTGTAACGTGCACCTGCTTTCCCAAACCCTGGTTAAAAAAACTGGGTTTAAGAAGAACTAGATACATTGATGGAGGATAGGTCCATCAATGGCTATGAGCCAAGATGCTCAGGGATGCAACCCCATGCTCTGGGTGTCCCTAAACCTCTAACTGTCAGAAGCTGGGAGTGGATGACAAGGGATGGATCACTCAATAATTGCCCTGTTCTGTTCATTCCCTCCGGGGCACTTGGCATTGGCCACTGTCAGAAGAAGGATACTGGGCTAGATGGACCATTAGTCTGACCAGAATGGCCGTTCTTATGAGCTCCTGCCCCTTCACTCTCCATACTGTCATCCACTTGGCTACCTTCCTAAGTATATTTGCCATTGGTGTCAGCCACAGATGATGTTTTGCTAACAACCCTGTCAATCTCCACATTGTACTGGGCTTGGCTGGAGGTCTAGTTTCTGTTTGACCTCTGTGACATGAATTCCTTGCAAAGAGAAAAGCTGACTTTGTGGAGTCAGTGGACCTGTGTAAGAGAGCACAGTGTGTATGTCTCTGACACATCAGTGTCTATCTGGGGTCTTTTTTTAACGTGTTAGCCAGTTGTGCAGCAGAGATGCTTTGTTGAGGCAATTGTAACATAAACACTACCTAGGGGCAGCCACGGGAATACACATTTTGCTGCTTTTGGAGGAGCATTTTCTGTGCCTCCCCTCCCCCAGGCACAGCCCTGTAGCCAGTGGAGCTGGTTCTCTCCCCCCTCCCCCAGCCCCACGGCTGGAGGAGCTGGCTCTCCCCATCGGCGTCCCCGGAAACTGATTCTCCCTGTTGCAGCCTGACCCTGCTCCCCGCTCCCTCCAGCTAGACAAGCTCACTCTCCCCCACCTCCCCCCATGGTCCCAGGGCCAGAGGAGTTCTGTGCCCCCACCAATTGAGGGGGGCAGGCTGTGCCCCTGCTTGCCCCCCCGCCCCCCGAGCATGTCCCTGACACTATCTGTGACTGGCCCATTAACAAGGTGAGAAAGATTCTCCTGGGAAAAGTTGAGTTCCTGGGAAAGCCTCTAAGAACTGAAGTTGCAAGGTACTTCTGTGCAAGGGAGGTCATAGGTTTAGACACTCAAGAGGCTGGTTTCCTTCCACCTCAGCCCAACAGGCTAATCCCCCCCTCCGAGGGAGGACCTCCATCTTATCTGCATTTCCTGCCAGGGCTGTTGCTTACCAGCCAGCGACCAAGCAGATGTGCATGTTAGGTTTATTATACTATACAACCCCACCCTCCCAGCCCAGTGAGAGCAGCACCCATATCCACAGGTGGCCCAGGTCAGAGTCTGCTCTACTCTTCCTGCGGAGCTCTCACCCACTGACCCTCTGCAAGAGGGGATACTAAAGAGAGGCTCTTGAGGCAATGAGACCCGAACAGAAGAAGCCTGGCAGCAGAAGACATTAGCAAGAGGTGCTGAATTTAGCTGCTCTCTCTCTTTCAAGGAGACCCTGCCTTGCTTTCAGGACTCTGGTTTGCAGAGATGGCTGGGGGCTAAACAGCTTGTGCCCCTTGGGCAGAGGCACCAGTTAGGGAAACACACACGACATGTCCCCTCTTTCCCAGAAAGGCGTGTGTGAAGCAACACAAAGCTGGCAGGCTCCTTCCCTTTGCGTGTTTGCACAGCTGGGGCTCGAGAAGGTGGTGAGGCACTTTTCCGGGCTAACTGAGGTGTCCAGGGTGAATCTCTCCCACCTGCTCACAGCAGGAGACAGTCTTCTCTGTGCCCATCAGGAGAAACCCTCCGCAGCTACCTGGCACTAGCAGCACAAGTGCTTTGCTCCAGGCTCCACAAACCCTGCCCTTTCCCAAAGCGGGCTAGCAGTTTACACGCCCCACTCCACTACATTTGGCATCCGTCTGCTGCCTGCATAGGAGCAGTGCACCCCAGGTCACTGGTTTCACCTCAGTTCAACACTATCCTTAGTACAAGGCACTTAGACATGTCCACAGTACAGTACCTAGCCAGGCTCCAGGGAGGGGCCCACCACAGGGATGTAGCCTAGGGTCTGGTTCTTCCCCCTCACCCAGCCTGCCCACGACCACAGATTTTGGAAAAATAGGCCGAGTACCCTCCCAAGGCAGGGATGAGGAGCCAGAGCCCCTCCTGCCTTCTCCCAGATGAGGAGCAGCAGCCCGAATCCCTGTAGCCAGAACCCTGGGACTAGAGGTCCCCCAGCCAGGGAGCAGAGCAGCACCAGCAAGGCACCTAGCTAGGCTGGCTGCTTCCTGCCAGATCCCTCCTCTAGCCCAGAGCTACCGGTAGCCAGCACAGGGGGCCAGCACCCCAACTACAGCCCTCCACCCATCCAGGACAAGGAGCCACCAGAGTTACCTGGCCACCCACGGTGGGAGGCGTCAGAGCCAGCCAGCAGCACCGCAGGTCGTAAAGCTCGTCCCGTGCTGCAACCTCGTCAGGGTTACATTCTTGTCATCGGGGTGGGGGTTGTCTTGGTAGGTTCTGATCGACCAGGAGTTAGGACTGGAAGAAACGGCACTGGAAGACAGCAGGAATGATGATGAGTGGCTATGGTGCTGGACTTGACCCAGAGAGACCCGGAGAGTCAGCCACAGATGGTGACCTTGGGTAAAACATATTTCCATGCTAGCCCGAGGTGCACAGCACTGTGCTACCAGGCATGATTCAGTAACCTCTTATAAACCCACTTTTTTCCCTGCAGGGAGAGCCACCTAATTATAACTCATTTGTCTCATTTATTTATTCATCTCAGCGCAAGCTCATTTCCCCAACCCAGCAGGAAAAGTGCACGATCTATTAAACCACTAAGCACTAGTCTCTTCCAACAGCAACAATTAGACAAGCTTCCAAAAATGGAAAGGCCTAATCCTAAACTCCATCCAAGCTCCACCTAACCCAGCTCAAGGGGACAAAAGCAGCTTATGTGCCCTCCATTCCTGGGGTCATTCAGGAACTAGGTTGGTCCCTGGCACAAATCGGAACATCACGATGGCTGTTATAATTTACTGTTCCAGCTACCAGGGATCTCTGGGACATAGACATCCCTGGCCATGCCCCCTTTCCCTTGGCCACACCCACTGCAACAGGGACGGGGAGGGAGGTAAAGGAGTTGCTCTGACTTGCACTGTGTGACCTTTTTGATTCAAAGGGAAAAGTTACTTCGAGCTGACCTGAAAATGAAGTTTTTCAGAATTTTCAGCAAGTCAAAGAGTTGGAAGAAAAATTTCTCAGGCTGAACACAATATTTCTGTTGACCCAAAACAAAATGTTTTGTTTAAAATTTTCTTAAAAGGAAATTTTGAAACAAAATGTCATTTCAACCCGAGGAATCAATGTTCATTTCATACATGTTGAAACAAAAGGTTTGGACATTAAAAAAAAATTGCAAAGGATTTTTTTTCCCAATCAGAACAATTTGCCAAACTCAGCACAAACATTCAAAATGCTTCGGTAGACCCGAGTCCACCTCCCCCCAGCACCAAAAAGTGTCTGAAAAATGTCACCCAGCTCTTCCTATGGCAGAGCTCTAGGGGAATTTCCAGCAGATTGAGGGATGTGATTATTCCCCTCTATTCGGCACTGGTGAGGCCTCATTTGGAGTCCTGTGTCCTGTTTTGGGCCCCACACTACAAGAAGGACTTGGATAAATTGGAAAGAGTCCAGTGGAGGGCAACAAAAATGATTAGGGGGCTGGAGCACATGACTTATGAGGAGAGAATGAGGGAACTGGGATTGTTTAGCCTGCAGAAGAGAAGAATGAGGGGGGATTTGATAGCTGCTTTCAACTACCTGAAAGGGGGTTCCAAAGAGGATGGATCTAGACTGTTCTCAGTGGTAGAAGATGACAGAACAAGGAGTAATGGTCTCAAGTTGCAGAGGAGGAGGTTTAGGTTGGATATTAGGAAAAACCTTTTCACTAGTAGGGTGGTGAAGCACTGGAGTGGGTTACCTAGGGAGGTGGTGGAATCTCCTTCCTTAGAGGTTTTTAAGGTCAGGCTTGACAAAGCCCTGGCTGGGATGATTTAGTTGGGGTTGGTCCTGCTTTGAGCAGGGGGTTGGACTAGATGACCTCCTGAGGTCCCTTCTAACCCTGAGATTCTATGATTCTATGATTCTATTGATGAAGTAGATCTGTGCTATTTTTCCATTAGATCAGTGGTTCTCAAACTTTCACAACCCGAGGACACCCATTTTGATTAAAACATTTTCACAGACCCCCAAGCCCTCCACTCAGCCCCAGGCCCCACCCTACTCCACCCCTTCCCCCAAGGCCTCACCCCTGCCTCACCTCTTCCCGCTCTATCCCTGCCCCTCCTCTTTCCCACCTCTTTCTGCCCCCTCCCTGAGCATACCTCATCCCCGCTCCTCCCCCGCCCTCCCAGAGCCTCCTGCATGCCACAGAATAGCAGTTCAGCACCATGCAGGAGGCTCTGGAAGGGAGGGGGAGGAATTGATCAGCGGGGCCGGTGGCCTGGTCATGACTCGCAGACCCCCTGGAGTACCCTCGAGGACCCCAGTTTGAGAAACCCTGCTTCAGCTATTTTGAAGTAAAAAGTATGGGGCTGGGTTGCAGCAGATAAATATGCTGTATCATAGAATATCAGGGCTGAAGGGGACCTTAGAAGATCATCTAGTCCAACCCCTTCCTCAAAACAGGACCAATCCTCAATTTTTGCCCCAGATCCCTAAATGGCCCTCTTAAGGATTGAACTCACAACCCTGGATTTAGCAGGCCAATGCTCAAACCACTGAGCTATCCCTCCCTCTGTATAGTTCAAAAGGAATTGTTTTGAGGAAGTTCTCTGGCCTGGGTCAGGAGGAGTGGAAGCACCCTAAAAGTGGGAGGGACACTGGTGCCCGAACCATGGCCCCAGCCCTTCACCATCCCTTCCCCATGAGGCCCCGCTCTCATGCTTCCCTATGGCATGACCAGAAGCATGTAACGTTTCTTTAACATGGCTGCAACTGGTTTGATATGGAAGTAGGGTGACCAGCTAGCAAGTGTGAAAAATCAGGACAGGGGGTGGAGGGTAGCAATTGCATATATAAAATAGAGCCTCAAATATCCGGACTGTCCCTAAAAAATCAGGCCATCTGGTCACCCTATATGGAAGCATCTGCTCCAGCAGCCATCAGATGTGCCCTTGTGCTTTTTGACAGGCCAAAAAACAAATAGAGAAAAAATACCAGCAGGCCCTGAAGTGCACGTTTCCATATAAGCAGTAAACTAAGAATGAGAGACAATAAACAACAACTCCCCCTCACGCTCACACACACACATACACACACCCACAGTTGCATTTTAGCAAGTCTATTTTCAGAGCAGCATTGCACTTTCAGGTAGAACGACAGCATTAGGCACGACCCAAGCTTGTCAGCTACCATATAGGTTTCATTTTAATTCCTTTTTTTCCACTCTCGAACAATATTGAACATTATCGCATCATGGGCATGTTTTCAGTTTCCTGGAGAAATCTGTCTGTAATTACATCACCCACACTCATGGGAACCTTTTGCAAATGTAATAACGCTGCATTTTAGGACGGCCTGAAGTATTTGCAGCAGACGCGAGAGGAGTCATTTGATGCTTTTATTGCTTTTGTCGACTCCAATAGATTTAGAGTGAACTGCAGCTCTTCCAACGGATAGTGCGCGGGTTAGTCGTGCCAGTGATGCTGTGTTACTGTTAGGCAACACACAGCACATAGCTCACTGGACAGGAACTCAAGTGAGGTGGGTCTAGTCCAGCCTCTGCGGCTGGTCTGTAAAATGGGGATAATACCACTTATCCACCTTTCTAAAGCACTTTGAGACCTACTGATGTAAAGGGCTATCTAAGAACTTTGGATTATTGTGCTTAGGGTAGTGGACAAGGAGACCGGGATTCTGTTCCTGGCTCTGCAACTATCCTGCGGTATCAATTTGGGCATGTCACTTTCCGGCTCTCTGCCTCGGTTTCCCCTCCCCATGCTTTGTCTAGTTAGATAAGTCCTTCATGGCTGAGATGGTGTCTCCCTCTGTGTTTGTACATCACACTGGGGCCCTGATCTCAGATGGGTACTCTGGGTGCTCCCTCATAGATTACAAATATTCAGAACGATCACAGACTTTATTGACACTCTTTAAAAATGCCAGAGAACTTCTGGGGGCCGAGGGCGGGGGATGAACTGAAATAAGTGACACTCGCTTTGTCTTCTATGCTCCTACAGGCTGCTTTTTTCACTACGCCCTCCCTTTTACCTCCTCAGGGTGTCAATACAGCCTGCTTTCCACCCCCACCCCTACCATCCTGAGGCAGGTTCCATCTGCTATGGAACTTACAGGACATGCCTGTTGAGAGCCCTGCTGACTGTGGTCCCAGGAGGTGGAGGGAGACAGGGAAATGGTACAAGGCTTTCCCCCCCCCCCCTTTCTAGAAACACTATTCAGTCCCCTCAGGGCCCTGGGAGATAAACGTTGATTTAGCCACAGAATGAGCAGGATCAGGGAACTTAATAGCAGACTATCACATGTGCATAGGCACCCACTCCCTGCCTCTGTTGCTAACGGGCTCCGGAGCCTTACGCCTCTAATTACAGGTTCAGCTCCAGTCCCTGTCAGTTACTGTTACCATCCAAGGGCGCTGCACCATGGGCGCCAGGTTTGTATAATTTTTGGTGGTGCCCAGAATGGGTCCAAACAGAGCCGTCCTATCCATAGGACCACCCCGGGCCCTGTGCTTTGCGGGGCTCCACGCTTCACGGGGGAGCAGGGTTCAGGGTGGTCTGGGGAGTTAGCGGGGTTCCTGGCACCGGTAGCAGCGAGTGACCCCACCCCGCCCCGCCAGCTCCCGGCATCACTCAGGGGAGGGGGCGGAAGCCAGAAAGAGGTGGGACAGGGGCAGGAGCTTGGGGGAAGGGGTGGGAAGAGGCAGGGCAGGGGAGGAACAGGAGTGGGAAGAGGCGGGGCAGGGATTTGGGGGAAGAGATGGAGTGGGGGCTGGAAGAGGCGTGGCAGGGCAGAGCGGAGCAGGGGGGGTGGGGCCGGGTCGCTTGCTGCTACCGGCACCAGGCCCATCGCTAGCCCCGCAGGCTGCCCTGGACACTGCATCCCCATGAAGTGCGGGGCCCTTCAAAGAGCAGGCCCCGATCCGTCCTCTGAAAATATAAGCCCAAACATTGGTGGAGCCGGGCCCACGTTTCTGAACATTCGTGGAGCAGGGGCACCACGGGCCCATATAACTCACTGCCTATGTGCTGCACAGTGCTGTGTGCAATCAGCCGATGCTCAGTGCACAGCTCCCAGCGGAGAGCTGCCCGCACCACTAAAAATCCCTTTCTTTTAGCGCTGGACAGGCACGTACAGCAGAGAGCCCGTGGGTTTGCCTCGGCTCGGCGTGGTGTTTGCTAGCCCCCCGCGGCCACGCCCGGATGACACTTGGGGAAGGGGTTCTGTGGAATAAACAGAAGCTGTGTTTGTCTCGGGCGTTCCTGGGCACGAGAGGGCAAAGCGCGAGTGGCTTCCTCCACGGCCCTCTGTGCTCAGACTAAGGGTGCAAACACATGGGTCTCCTGGCCCAGGGCTAATCAGTTACTGTGGGATGTGGCTCCACAGCCGCCCTCACTGAGGCCTGGTGATGGGCTTTCCAGGACAGCTGTGAATCGTTTGCAGGGCTGCACCCTGGAGATGCTCCCCAGGCTACCCTGGAGGCTGGGGTGGTCAATTCGGTCAGTTTCACAACATCCCCCTGTGGTGAGGATAAAGACTAAGGAAAAAGCAGAACAGAGACTCAGGGGCTGGTGTCTAGACAGAGGAACCTGAAAGAAGCAGAAACAGCAGAGCAAGTCCTAGAAGCAGGTGTGTGGGAAGCTACAGGGCACATGTGGCTGGCCCAGTGGTCAGGACACAACCCTAGGGCTTGGGAGACCTGGGTTATTCCCTGTTCTGTCCTGACTTCCTGTATGACCTTGGGCAAGTCACTTAGCCTCTTCATGCCTCAGTTTCCCCTCTGTACATTGGGGATAACAGCCTGCCTCGTCTGGGGGTGTGAAAATAAATACAATAAAGGTTGTGATGCATGCTGACACTGCGATGAGGTGGGCTATAGAAAGTATGCACCCATATCCCAGGGTACTGAAGGGGGAGGCACTGCTGATGCTGTACCTGCCCCTCCCTCTGTATTTCTCCCTCTCCTTTCCCTTTAAAATGGTTCCTCTCTGTGCCCCTCATTTCCTTTCCCATTGGCAATTAGCAGCTCCTGCCCCTGGACAGTGCTCCACTGAGAGGCTAGGGAGGGAAAGAGGGCTGGGCCGGTTGGCAAGTGGCAGCTTATAATTCCTCCAGCTCAGCTGAGCAGCCCTGCCTTTGTTTTCAAGGCCTCCAAGGGGCTATTTCTCAGCCCTCAGAGCTAAGTGAGATGTTCGTTCAAGCAAGAAAGGTGGCTTACAAACGGCGTCAGCCCAATGTAACAGCTGGAGCTGGGGATGCGAGAGCCTGAATGGAGCATTCTGGAAAGCTTGAAGGCAAATACAAGAGGTTTTGGTTCAGTCTGCAGTCAGATCAGGAGCAGCGGAAGCACCAGTGCTCGAACCTTGGTCCCGTCCCACTGCAGCCCTATTGACCTCAATGGGAGTCATGGACATCACTGAATGTGCCCCACTGCATGGGTAATAATAATAAATACTTAGGCCCTGCCAAGATATGCCACAGAGCGTCACTCAATGTCCTAGCAGCTCCAGGCTGACTCAAACGTCCTTCCCACCAGGGCACTTCTGCTCTTGTCTAGCACTTTTCATACATAGATCTCAAAGCACTTTTCAGAGCCAGGCCATGATCATTATTATCACCATTTTACAGCTGGGGAAACTGAGGCACGGGGCAGTGAAGTGACTTGCGCAAGGTCACCCAGCCCGCAGGGACTGAATCCAGCTCACTTGCCTCACCACTTTTTTTGCATTGGTCCATTGGTACTTTGCTTTGTCTAATGCTAAGTAAGTTCGTTGTTGTCCTAAGTCTTTTCTGAGTGTGCTGCTAAGGGTGATAGTAATGCTCCTCACTCTGTTTAGATCCAGGTCACGCTAACCAAGAACTGACAAATGGCAGAAGTGAGGGTTTGCTCTGGAATGTTTCACCACCTACTGCTCTGAAATGTTTATCTACAAATCAAACGCAAATATTCACCACTAGCTTCTGTCAACAGGCCCTTCCTAATTGCCACCGGGGTCAGCTCATTCAAATACAGCAATTACCACTACATTTGATACACTCCTGCAGTCCTAAAAATAAGGGGCCAGATCCTTCATTGGGCCTGCACTGATTCGCGCCAGCTAAGGATCTGGCCATCAGCCACCATGGAGCTCTGTCAGGTTACCAGCGGAGCTCTAAGCTTGATGTAAAAATCTTCCATCAGAGAATCCCTTCAAACGTTCGCGAATGATGAAAAGCCCTTCCTTCTTGATGTAAAACAAACCCAAACAAGTAAACGTTCCTGGGAAAACCCAGCCTGATCAAACCCAGCGATACTTTTTATTTCAACAGAAGCAGTCTGCAGAACACACCCAATCCGATCTTTCTGAACACCCTCATCGAGGGTCAGCTAAGATGTCTAGCCAGTTTCATGAAAAATGCCATCTGCGCCGGGAGATAGGCAGCAAGAACCTGCTGTAATGCCTAAGCCCAACACTGGCTTAAGAGCTGCTTCAGAGGCTGAGAAGCAGGACGAAAAGGAAAAATGGGCTGGGTGGACAAGATAAATCTCTCAGAGCAGCAACAAATTCAGGCGTCCCTATCTTTGACCTCCTCTTCCTCGTGCAGGACTAGGGCAGAAGCGTACCTCTCATGCTGGGTTATGAAGACGCAGCATGTCAGCGTCAATCATTCGTATTTTAGTCATTAGAAGGAAGCAAGTCGAGGAGTAGCAGCCGGCATTCTGCCAAAACCTAGGTATGTGCCTGAGCCGCAGCCAAACTTCTCCGCTGCCAGTCATGGCTCCAAAACCTTTGGCCAGCTTGCTCTAAGGGGCACTCTGCTGCACGTTACGGCTTCCGAGGTCAAACAGACTGATCCTGTGGTGGGCACGCGTACAGCAGATGGTTTTGCAAACTGTAAGGCAACTTGATCCAGATCCTCTGGGCATTTGGGCCCCTGATGTCCCCTGAAGGATCTGGGCCCCTGAGTCTGTGGGGCTAAGGGCAGAACTGAGCTCCGAGTCTGTAGAATGCATCAGATGGGAGGTGTAGCAGCCTTCGACCTGGCCAGGGAGCAGGGACTTGGCAGGGGGAGTCGGAGAAGGTGTGTGGTGGTGTATGGAGCTGCCCCCCGGGACTGCCCTGCTCTGGTATAGGCCCTGCAGTTTGGGGAGGAGGGGCAACATCTCCCGTGTTCCCCTCCAGTTCTGCAACAGGTTCGTGGCTTTTGCCCCACACGATGCTGGGGCTCGCGGACCCCCTGAAACTGGCTTGTGGCCTCCTATGTGGCCACAAACCCCCAGCTGAGAACTGCTGCGACACCTCCCATCTGATGCATTCTACAGACTTGGGCCAAAACTTTGTCGCAACAACTGCGTTTAGGCCAGAGTCCCACTTGTTCTTCGGGGATCACTGGTTCGACGGGAGGGCTGATTTCTCTGGAGGATGATACGTTCCAGGAGTTTGTAGTTCATGCGCAGGAGCAATATCGGCCTATAGCTTCCTGGGTCATCGGTCGGCTTGCCAGGCTTGAGCTTGGCAATGACCATCACCTCCCACCACGCTTTTGGGATGCATCCAGTTCCATGGATTGGTGTACAGTTTCACCAGCCATTAGCATCCCTTGGGGCCTAGTTGATGAAGAAATTCCCAGGGGATGCCATCTCTGCCAGCCACCTTCCTGTTCTTCATTCTGACTAAACCCTCCTTCACTTCATCTATACTGATGACAGTGGGGTCTTGTGCAGGGATTGAAGTCATTGACTGGTGTCTCTCCCTTGGTGTTTTTGTCGAGCAGTCATTTTGTGCTCTCCACCAATTTGAGGCTATGGAGTTGGCCTGGACTTTTGAGGTCTGATATTCCGTTGGATTAGGGTCCAGGCATGGCTCTAAATTATGCTCCATGCCCCCATGCACTCTATGGGCCCTAAGAAGCAGAGGACAGTTGTAGCACAGTGTATTCTGGCCATGCACCATCTCTACCGCTCGCCACCCCTGCATAGGGGCGCTATGCAAGAAGCTATGAGTAGGCTCATCTTAGCATCCCTATGCAGCTGTCCACCAGCCAGAGTGCCCCCCTGTGCTGCTGGATTCTCAGGCACCTGTTCCTACTCCTTTTAAGACCTCTTTCTGCTACCAGAGTGGCATAAAGAGGACACAGCGCAATTGAGAATTATTCCTTGTAAGTGCTGCAACAGGCTCCTTTTTACCAGCCCATCCAGCTCCACTGCATTGGCATGTACGGGATGCAGAGATTTTGGGGGAGTCTTGTGCCAGGTTCACTATCATTTTTGCATGGAGCAAGGCCAGGCATGGTAGAATCTGGAGAGGTAACTTGCACCGGGTACAAATCTTACTCTGGGACAGATTCAGATGTGCTCAGTTTCAAAGAACTTCTCGTCAAGAAACATTTCTGTAAAGCACCAAGATGCTGCTACTTTGGGGGTTAAGTGACCCAGAAATGGGAGTAGAGTGATCTGTGAGCATTCCCAGAGCTTTCAGCACGGCCACTCTCTCTCTCCCTCCTTGGCAAGGGGAGTTAATCGCACACCTGGACAGAACACCCGGCGGGGCAGAGATCCCAGCTGGAACACAGGCTGAGCTGCCTATGTGGGCAAGATCCCAGTAAGACACTGCCCATTGCATCCTGTTCTTTTCACCTACTGCAGTGACACAGGGATGGGCCAGTGCTCTGAGGTGGTACAGAGATGCCTGGCTGGTGCCTTGCTCTCATGCTCAGAGTCTAACTCATGGCCAGATTTGGGTCCAGGAAGGAATTTCCCCCAGGTCAGACTGGCAGAGACCTTGCGGGTTTTCACCTTCCTCTGCAGCATGGACCTGCTGGGATCCCCTGGGCATGTCTCACCTCATCCGTTCCCTGTCATGGCAGGGGCCTCGGGCATTGACGGGACCTCAGTCCCTCCGGGGGGGAGGGATAGCTCAGTGGTTTGAGCATTGGCCTGCTAAACCCAGGGTTGTGAGTTCAATCCTTGAGGGGGCCATTTAGGGATCTGGGGCAGAAATTGGGGATTGGTCCTGCTTTGAGCAGCAGGTTGGACTAGATGACCTCCTAAGGTCCCTTCCAACCCTGATATTCTATGATTCAGTCTCTCCTGTTCTCTGCCTGGGGCACACAATGGTTTAGTCTCCTGACATTTGAAATGTTTTGGTCTCACTAAAGTTTTTGGTTTCAATATAGGGGAATCTGTGTGATATACAGGTGGTCAGATGATCTAATGGTCCCCTCTGGCCTTCAACTCTATAAACCCCACCCAAGGCATAAAGCAGGTAAAACCCAAAGTTCATGTGGGTGAACTGTAAAGATACCAGGGGGCCAGCCAGCCCTCACGGTCAAAGGGCACATTAGTTCTCTGGGCCAAGTTCTGCTGAGTTCCACAGCTGTAAATGCAGAGCAGATTGACAGGGTGGCACAGCTCCTTTGCTGGCACCGGGCCTTCAGCGTCAGCGCCAAAGGGGAGCCCTTTACACGCACATTGCGCCCATGTAAATGACTTCACAAGTCCAGGGCAAAAGCAAACGGAGCCCTAAGGCCTAGTCCTGTCCCATTTGCTAACATGAGTGAGGGTTGTAGCACCGATAGGCATGGAGGGCCTGACTCTCATTGACACTAAGCCCCCTTTGCTCCACTATGGCAGTGCAAAGGCACCTTCGTGTACATAAGAATCAGGTCCAGATCTTCTTAATTCTGGTTTTTTAGGAACCAGATTTTTAGGAAACTGATTATTCTGTTTTCTGCATTTTAAACCGTCTGAGTTTCATATACTCCCTTAAAGGCCTTTCCCTTTGCTGTGAGCTATACTGTAAAAAAGCGACCTAGTTTTTTAACCAGTTGGATATTTCCCTTCGAATCAGTAACCTGGCAAGTTTTACAGAACTCATTCTGTCTCCTAGATGATCAAACAGATTGCAAATGTAAAGAGGATTCACGGTGAAATACATCGGGGAGATTGCATCTGGGTGTTTTCGTAATTAAAAAATATCACCTAGGTGGCATCCATTCAATAAGGCGGTCTTTTATATGCTAATCACCCTGACGTTTGCTAATTAGGCATATAAAAGTGCTTCTCTCTTCCAAGCAGTAGGACTCTTTGGAGAATTCCCGGCTGCAGCAGGACTGCTGTGACCAATGAGCGTCGTGGTAGGTGCAGTAATGTGTTCAAGGCTATTGCTCGTTTTTACGGCGTATTCTGCACGCCATCCCTCACCGTCGCTCTATTCTTTACTGGCTGCTAGCCCTGTTCTCCAGTTACGTTACACACACAAGTTGGTGTGAGGAGGGAAGCTATATAGTTTTCAGGGCTGCTAGTAACCAGTAGATTGTGCTTAAAAATTAATGCATGCTCGAGCCTCACCCCGCTTGGCTGACTGAGCCTTGCTAGCACTACTGTTACTTGTGCTGTATAGTACCAGCGTGTATATTGTCTACACCAGGAAAAGCTGCCCAAGGTTCCCTCTAACAGCAGTGGAATACAGCATTCCCTTGCACAGCGACACTAACAGGCCATGCAGTGGAGTACAGGGGCCTTGATACATGCTTTTACTCCCCTGGGTGGGCACATTGACTGGCTCCCACCTGAGACTAGCGTGTTTAGATCCCGCGTGGAGGACACTGGTGATGAGTGACCCTGAAAAGCTGCACAAAGGCATGGTCTGTGCACTTAACCGCATTTATCCAAATGCTTTCAGCCCCCTCCGCTCCCCAGCATAGACCTTCTCCCCAAGATCCTCCACCTCCCAGCTCATACCCCCCCTCAGTGCTGCACATGGCTGGTCCCACTCATTGTTCCTCAACCCGAAGGGTGGCTCACGGATCTTCTGTCCCTCTTCATTCAGCAACTCCTTGGAGGAGAGCCAGACTCCTCTTCCCCGGCCCCCAGACTGCAGCTCATCCTCAGACAGGCTGAAGAAGCCCTTTCTAGAGGCAACGCCAGCATAAGAAAGGCTGTGCCACCCGTACAACTGTACTCCTTTTGTCTGTTTAAATGATAAGCTCGGCCACCATGATCTGTATGTACAGCACCTAGCGTCCCCGCACCCTGAACTCAGGTGGCCTACCTAGGGAAAGAGTGAACCACCTGAGATGGATGACAGCCTAGAGAACGCACTGCAGGCAGTTGCTCAGAAGCGACAGTGAGAAAATCCTAGAGTAACACGAATAAATAATTCATTATTTAGGTGGCAATCGAGGGCTGCAGAGATGCCTTTAAAGTGCAGGGAAAGAAACGAAGTTCGGAGAAGAAACAAAGTGCTGACGTAACTGGAGATTAACAAGCAAAACAAAACATAATCCCTGAAGGCGGCACCGGAACAATGGGGAAATCAGAACAGAAACTTCAAAAGGAAAGAAGACAGAAGAAAAGCAGAGGGTCACAAAGGGATGCTAGTTGGAAAACATACACCAGCCTTGTAATAAATCAAAGCTCTTTCAAAGCGGGGGTGTGGATGAGGGAGGGAATTTGTAAAGGCCTCTGTTAAAAGGCTGTGGAATGAACTTCCTCACAAACTAGGGACCATCACAAACCTCCCCACCTTCCACTTCAAGTGCAAGGCTCTGACTGGCCTTCTCCAACGTAACACAGAGCAGTGTGGACATTTAGAAAATGCTACGAAAACAAAACACTCCACTATACAGACTATTCTCCCTCCGGTGGGAGGACGAGAGAGGAAACAAACCACATGTGACAGGTGTTAGTCACGTTGCTTAAAGCCCAACTGGAAGGCAATCAGACCCTGAGGTCATGAAGACAATATAAGAACTGGCATAAAATAGAATTATCCAGGTCTGGCTAGGGGAAGGGATAAAACACTGTTTGTATCTGCAATACAGTTGCATTATTGCAATGTGCAGAGCTCAAAGAGCTGGTTAAGCAATGCTGACAGGAGTGTGGGGCATCTCTTCTCACTTATATTTATGTCAATCAGGAATAAATGCCCTGAAATCTCTGGGCCTGATTCTCCATCTTGCATTATCATTTCTGCCGGTGCCAACTGGCTAAACCACTCCGAGATGGTCATGTCTTGCACTCACTCTGCATTGAGCACACAGTGCAGAGCAATGAACCATCCATCAGCCTAGAGAAAGAGTGAAAAACTCAGGAGCATTGTTCTCTCAGCCTCAGTGCAAGGAGGTGCATACAATACTCAGCAGCATGAGCAGACCTCCACGCCTGCCCTGAACAGAGCACTGATAGTTGCAGGGGGAGTGGATATGATGGTGCAGAGGCAGCAAGGAGCCAGGCTGCTCTGGTGATAATTGGTGCTTTTCATAAAGCCCCAGCTGCTGGAGTCACGTGAATACCCACGAATCTCAGCTTTCATTTAAAAATAATTACGTTTCTAGCCCTCATGGTTGTAACAAAAAGCTTCACAACATAACCCTAAGGCAGCCTTAAGGTTCAAAACCCCTCATTTATTAAGATCATGAGTTTTAAACCTGCCTCATGATTTCTGTGTGGGGGAATCAACTCATAATCTTTTAACAATAGGGATTGGCCATGCTGCTAGTTACACTGGAAAACTTTAGAGATAAGGAAGAATAAATACTATGTATGTTACACTAAATACTGTATTAGTCATAAAGTCATTAGAACTGTAGAACGTTTAAACCTGCAAGAAATCTGAGAGTCTGCATAAGACAGGGCAACTCTAATGAGCATTTTGTCAAGGACAAAATAAACTATGCTAAATTCTCCGACAGCCGGAGGAAGCACAAGCAGCTGGTAAGAAGAAAACTTGATGATAAACATCCTGTCTTCTAAACATCTGAGAAAACCAAGAGCAACGCTTCTGTAATACCTGTTATTGCTAAATAAGGGTTAAAAAAGGCGAGCCTTGCTTCCATCCATTCCTTAATATTTGCCATGCCTAACACAGAAAGGTCGGCTATTTCCAGACGGCCAGAGAGATGAACTGGTTTGAAAGATTAACCCGCAAAGTGACTTGAAGTGATGGCTGAATTTTGATAACATGCTCATGTAAATTCCTCTGACTCCTCTTATGGATCATGTGTCAACCAGGGAAGTATCCCCAATTTGCACTGGGGTCATGTCTCAGAAGACAGGAGCAGTGTACAATAACCTGGATAAGAGAAGCCTTCAATAAATTGTTTCCCTGCACACCAAAGTCACCTGGCTTCTCAAAGCCCAAGACACCTGTGGCCTGATTCTCATTGACACCAAGCTCTTTTACGCACTACAGTGTAAACTGTCCCAAAAGCAGGCATACAGAAGAATGAAGCCATTGGTAACCCGCAAGCTGAAAAAACCTGGCTTCATGCAATGAAACCCGCTAGAAGAGTAACAGAGAGCTGAGACTATTAGCTAGCCACCCATAAGTCTGAGATGTTCCCAATGGGAGTAGTTAGCAAAGTTAGTATGTTATCAACCTTTTCATTCTTACTTCCTAAGGGAAGTCAGCAGGGTCATCCAGAATAAGAGGGGATTAGAGCGGTATGCCTAGATTGCTATCAGGTACCAAACTGAAGTTTTTCTCCTAGCAGAGACCAGTTATTGCAAACTGTAAAACTGGGCTAGCGAACATCTCCAATACGGATTCTATTTGATAAGTAACAGACTTTTATGTTTCCTCTGACTAAGCGATGACTTGCTTATTCTGAGCCGAATAATTCTTAGGAGGTATACAGCTGAGCTAAAATTCTGTAAATAACATAAAAGTGTCTGCAAAAGATTTTCAAAATGTAGTTGGGCTCTGTAGTCCATATCTAGGCACCTAAATAAATGGCCTGATTTTCAAAAGTGCTGAGAACCCACACGTTAAATAACAATACTTAGAGGAAGATCAAGAAAACTGCCAGACTTATAAAGCGACGCTACAGATGATAACCATCAATATACAGACCTAGTAAATATCACACTTTCTACCATCTCTGTATTTTCCACTACATTTAGTTATCTAGTTATTCAAGGTATTTAAAATGTTCTGAGTTTCTAGTAATCAAAACAGAAACTTACTACTTTGAATTACAGGGCCTCAGCAGCCATTTGAAATCAACAAATATCAGTGTGGCAGTCATGTGTTCTGTGCCTCCAATTCACTCTATGGAGTATTGGAAGGATCGGATAGAAGCAGACAATTTCAGAGAAGTGTGCTTAGCGCTTCATATTCTGATTATGTTTGATCCCAGAGTATCAGCAGGTGGCATAAAGAATAAAGTTACCAGATATGTCATTTGTCGGTGGCTTGGATAAAGGTACATAGTGCAGTCAATGATGTAAACACTCACATAGGAACTGAGCCAGAGCCCACAAAAGTTGATGGAAAGACTCCCATTGTCTACAGTGAGCGTTAGATCTCAGTTCTGTGTGCTGGTGCTGCGGCAGGGCTTGGGCAGACACTTGACTGCGAGATGGACGTATTGTATCTGACATGTATAGTTAACAGTTGATACGACTCGTCTATGCAGGAATGCAATGAGTTTTGGAGAGTCCTCACAAGCAATTCTGAGAGGGCCATCCTCATTACCAATGCCGCGCCCCCATTCCCCAGTCTACGTCCCACTCCTCCTCCAGGCCTCCACTCCTCCTCCTCTTCAACCTTGGAGAGCATCAGCCTTTTCCCTGCAATGCCCAAGGTGTGTGCTCTACTGCCCTTCCATTGCTACAAGAGCAAGGCTAAGGGGCTGCAGAGAACCACACTGTAGCAGCCACTGGGAAAAGCCAATAGCATGCACTGGGATCAATGAAATGGAAATTCTTACTGTCCAGACCATGGATGAACATAACCATGCACCTTCAGTGGTTTTCTCCAAGATCCCTCCACCTGACCTTACTGCATGCTGTATACTATCCACCCCCAAACTATTATATTGTTTATCCATCACATCTTACAGGACTTTTATTTCTGCCTTCTCGCCTCTCTCTTCCCTAGCATTTTTGGTTCTTCTCAGTTTTCTATATGTAACCCACACACCTCCTGGGTGTGGTGTTCTGTCCCATCTAGTGGCACTGAGACCACTTAAGTGAGTGAGAGTGAGAGAGAGAGATTAAGGAGTCTGCTCTACAGCCTTAGCTAACAGCCCTATGGCTTTTAGCTCATACACTAAGCTCCAGAGGCCCAGGTTTGATCCTGCCCACCAATGACAGGGGTCTGTCAGTGTTACATATGTGTTTCTCTGCTTCCTTCGCTTCACACTATATCAGCTGGCCTCAACTTGACTTCCCATCCCAACCCTCATAAGAATGGCCAGACTGGGTCAGACCAAAGGTGCATCTAGCCCAGTATCCTGTCTCCCAACAGTGGCCAATGCCAGGTGCCCCAGAGGGAATGAACAGAACAAGCAATCATCAAGTGATCCATCCTCTGTCACCTATTCCCAGCTTCTGGCAAAAAACCCTCACTGGGAATGTTTCTGTTTAATGGTCTGTGTGCACCAATTGAGTGCTAAGGTTGGCATCAGAATTGCTTATGTAGCCTTAGCTTGTGGTTCATATTCTTTTTAATGATTGAGGTTTTTTAAGGTTGTGTTTAGGGGACATCTCTGAATTGCACATGGTAATTTTAACTAAAATTTGCATTTCTTTCCTACTGAATCACATAAACATAAATGATGTAGTCCTCACAATTAGATGTGCACATGAATTTTTTGATGAAACATTTTCATCAAAAATGCTGATTTATGAAATGCAAAACTTCACAGGAAAGGATTGGTTTTGATGAATTTCTCTAGTCAAAAAATTTTTGGAAAAAAGTTTCAAAGGTTTTAAAACATCCCATTTTGACATTTCTGAAATGAAACATTTTGATTTTCCATTTTGAATTGATTTAATTTCATAATTTAATCTAATGATAGTACAATTTTAAAAAAATTTAAAATGTTTGAAATTGAAATGAAACAATTCAATTGACCTGAACTAAAATCTTTTTCTGATTTTCTATTTACAAAAAATTTCAAAATTTTGACTTTTCATCCTGTAACGGGGTGGAACTCACCACCAGCCTCCTGCTGGTCATTCTGGGAATTAGCTCAGTCTTTTCACAGAGCGCCCTCCTCTGGTGGTGTCTCACCTGCTCTAATTTCTGCTCCGGACCCACGTTGCCTCAAGGATCGCGGGGTGCTCTTCAGGACACAGCCCTCCGGCTGTGCCTCATTCCGTTCTCCCCTCATTCCAGGGGAGCAGCAGTCCTCTGGCCAGCCACTCGCCTCTGTGGCCAACTGCAGCCCAAGGTTCTAGACACTGTCTCAGTGGCAAACTGCAGCCCTTCACTGGTCACTCCCCTCAGTGGCAAGTGGTGGCAAGGGCGGTGGGACCCGGGCCTGCCCACTACTCCAGGTCCTGACCCAGGGACCCTATAGGCGGCAGCCATGCGCTGCGTCTCCTTCAACCCCCACTGTCCGTTTCTCTGGGCCATTTCCCCATAGCCCTAGCACCTTCTCTGCCCCTGTATCATGACTTCAGTCTTTCAGCCAGTCAGGCTGGAGCTCCCTCTCACTCCCCTGACCTGGCCCAGCAGTGCTCTGTCCAGGGTGTTGGCGGTTCCCTGAGCCCTTCAAGGACCCAGTCCTTCCTCCATGGGCTCCCAAGAGGGAACTAACTCCTCTACCTTGCAGCTCTCTTTATATATGGGCCTGCTCTGCCCTGATAGTCTGCTCATTGCTGCCCCTGATTGGGTGTCTGCTACGCAGCCTCCCCAGGGCTCCTTTTAACATATTTTCCACCAGTGTGGGGCAGCCGCCCCATCACACACCCTCACCCTTAAGACAACTCCCTGGGGCGGGGGGGATTCTATCTCCTCAGCTTCCCTCTCATCTTATTCCGCAGGGAATCCCTTTCTTCGCTGTCTGGAGCGACCTGTTTCCGTCTTCCAGGGTTTGGGTCCCACCGCAGCCTTTTCAACTCTCACGTGGGTTCCCCTTTCTGTTTGGGTCCCCACCGTAGTCCATCCCGCTCCTGTGTGGGCTTCCCTTTTTTCAGGGCCGGCCCTAGCTTTTTGGCTGCCCCAAGCAAAAAAAACCAACCCCCACAAGTGCCGCCCCTCCCCCAACACCGGCCAAAACACAGCCCCCCCAACAACGCCGTCCCGTCAAAACACCGGGGGAGGGGGGGGCAGTGGGGAGGGCAGCATGCCCGCCGCCCCGCTCCCCCTGTCAGTGAGGAGCGCGGAACGCCTGCCACCCCGCTGCCCCAGCCGGGAGCGGAGCACGCCTGCCGCCCCGCTGCCCCGGCCGGGGCGCCGGCGGGGAGCGGAGCACGCCTGCCGCCCCGCTGCCCCGGCCGGAGCGCCGGCGGGGAGCGGAGCACGCCTGCTGCCCCGCTGCCCTGGCCGGGGCGCCGGCGGGGAGCGGAGCACGCCTGCCGCCCCGCTGCCCCGGCCGGGGCGCCGGCGGGGAGCGGGGCACGCCGGCCGCCCCTCTCCCCCGGCCGGGAGCGGAGCACGCCTGCAGCCCCGCTGCCCCGGCCGGGGCGCAGGCGGGGAGTGGAGCACACCAGCCGCCCCGCTGCCCCGGCCGGGGCGTCGGCGGGGAGCGGAGCACGCCGGCCACCCCGGTGCCCCAGCCGGAGCGCTGGCGGGGAGCGGAGCACGCCTGCTGCCCCGCTGCCCCGGCCAGGGCACCGGTGGGGAGCAGAGCACGCCGGCCGCCCCTCTCCCCCGGCTGGGAGCGGAGCATGCCTGCCGCCCCGCTCCCCCGGCCGGGAGCGGAGCACGCCTGCTGCCCTGCTGCCCCGGCCGGGAGCGGAGCACGCCTGCAGCCCCGCTCCCCCGGCCGGGAGCGGAGCACGCCTGCAGCCCCGCTCCCCCGGCCGGAGCGCCGGCAGGGAGCGGAGCACGCTGGCCGCCCTGCTGCCCCGGCCGGGGCGCCGGCGGGAATATTAGGTTTTTTTGTTAATTAAAAAAAAAAAAAAACCTTGAGTGCCGCCGCCGCCACCGCCACCCCCCCTCCAGGTGCCGCTCCAAGCACGTGCTTGGTAGGCTGATGCCTGGAGCCAGCCCTGTCTTTTTTATCCGGAGTCACTCTCTTTCAGCTAGTCTCAGCCCGAGCCAGTATCTCAGACATCACCCACTTCTGCTTCAGGGAGCGATTCCATTTTATATGGCCCTCTTGGTGGCATTGGAAGCACCCCTCATGCTTTCCCTGGGCCACAGCCTTCACAATGCCTATCCCTGGCATAGCCCCTCCCTGCAAGTCCCGTATGGGCACTCCCTCCTCAGATGCCCCAGCTTCCTACAGGCCCAACATGCCCGTTGCCCCCCGTTTGCATCCCAGAGGGACCTCTATTGGGCTTCTCTTCCTTAGTGTCTGTGTGGGGCCTCTACATCCCATCCTAGTAGGGGCACTCGCTTCTGAAGTGTCCCGATTGCCCACAGGCAAAACAATTTCTTGGCCCAGACACCGGCCCCCAGCCCCTGGCCTACAGTAAGTGCCCTGGGCCCCCTCCCTCAGCAGCCAGAACAACCCTCAGACCACCCAGGCTCTCCAATAAGACTCCATCTCCATGGTCTCCACTCTGACTCTCTTAAGCAAGCAATAGTTGCAAAGTCCTCTCTCTTCCCCTTGTATCAGGGATGACCCGTGTGCCCACATTCTCCACCATGTGTAACAGTCCTGCCTCACCACCATGGCGCCTCCTGCTGGTTATTCTGGGAATTAGCTCAGTATTTTTGCAGGGCTTCCTCCTCTGGTGGTGTCTTGCCGCCGTCACTTCTGCTCCGGACCCATGTCACCTCAAGGATCACGGTGTCCTTGTCAGTACATGCCCCATGTGCCTCATTCCATCCCTTCCCCTCCCCTCCGTTCCGGGGGAACAACAGTCCTCTGTCCAGTCACTCGCCTCCATGGCCAACTGCAGGCCAAGGTTCTAGACACTTGCCTCAGTGGCAAACTGCAGTCTTCACTGGCCACTCCCCTCAGTGGCAAGTGGGGGCAAAGGGGGGGGAGACCTGGGCCCGCCGACTATTTTAGGTCCCAACCCAGGGACCCTCTAAGCGGCAGCCATGCACTGTGTCTCCTTCAACCCCCATCCTCCATTTCCCTGGGCCACTTCCCCATAGCCCTAGCACCTTCCCTGCCCCTGTATCCAGGCTTCAGTCTTTCAGTCAGTCAGGCTGGAGCTCCCTCTACTCCCCTGACCAGGCCCAGCACTACTCTGTCCAGGGTGCTGGCGGTTCCCTCAGCCCTTCAGGGACCCAGTCCTTCCTCCATGGGCTCCCAAGAGGGAACTGCCCCCTCTGCCCTGCAGCTCTCTTTATATATGGGCCTGCTCTGCCCTGATAGGCTGCTCATTGCAGCCCCTCTCTGATTGGGTGTCTGCTGCGCAGCCTCCCCAGGGCTGCTTTTAACCTATTTTCCACCAGTGTGGGGCATACAACCCATCACACATCCAGATTCAGAATGGGAAAAATTTCTGAAAATCTCAAAAATGTTCATGGGACAGGAAAACCGTTTCCCACCCTGCTCTACTCACTATATATATATAGCAAAACCAAGAGATGAAATTGAAGATACATGGTGGGATTTTCAACAGCACCTCAGAAATTTAAAATTAAGACAGGTCAAAACATTTTAGTATAATTTTTTAATGGAAAAGCCTTTTGAGAAAGTTTCTCACACACAAAAAAATCCTTTTTTTGTAAAACAAATATTGAATTTTCATCAGCAAATGAAAAAAATGAGGATTAGTTTGACTTTTGGAGAAAAACCTCAAAAAAAAACAAAAAACATTTATCTGACTAAGTCACCCTGTGCAAAAATTTTCAGAAGCACCCCGAAGCACCAAAGTTGCTGAGGCACTTTTCAAAACGCCACTCAGAATGAGCATAAAAATACAAGTCTAACTGTTTCATTACATGCATTATCTCTTCATGTTCTAGCCAGAATCAGAGAGGAAAACAAACAATTTACTTGAAAGAGATGAGCCTATTAAAAGGAGACAACATGATTCTGAATAATAATAATTAATAATAAATAATGTTCGTATTTTCCTGGTGCCATCACATTAGTTTCCCTAGAGAAATCCAGCAGGAAATAAAAGGACCTAAGAGAGAATCAGAAAACAGAAGCCTAAAATAAATCTATAAAAACCTACCAGCTAGTAGGAAACTGTAGTAATCTAGATATTACTGATCAAGCAATTAAAAGGAAATTAAAGTGATCAAAAGAAAAAATAACTGACAGCAATTTACCATCAGAATTATCATATTCATTCATATGCATTTTTAAACACCATGTATGTTATTTTATTGTTATGGTCTCATTAGATGTGGTCTCAGAGGACAGCACATTCTCCTTAGTCACCTTTGCACTCGGGTTTTCTGCAGATTTCCTCCCTTCCACACTACACAGCGGGGATGGTGGGGGGGAAAGCTGGCTGAAACCTTGAGAGCTAAGGGTTACCAGGTCCAGACACACACACTAATCGTCAGAGCCTTAGGTGCATGGGACCCCAGTAACGAGCGAGTGCTGAGAGACTGGGGGGAGGGATGGCTCAGTGGTTTGAGCATTGGCCTGCTAAACCCAGGGTTGTGAGTTCAATCCTTGAGGGGGGCCATTTAGGGATCTGGGGCAAAAATTGGGGATTGGTTCTGCTTTGAGCAGGGGGTTGGACTAGATGACCTCGTAAGGTCCCTTCCAACCCTGATATTCTATGATTCTATGAATGTGGAATAGGTCAACGCTACGCTCGGCTGATGTGGTAACTCATGGTGTTGAATGCCATCAGGTGGTCAAGGGACATCTACATAGAACACATCACTGGACATCGGCAATACCAGGAGGGATGAGCTGGAGTGGCAATGAGAAGTGCAGTCAGGAAAGTAACAAATACTTTCCTCATGGACTGTATTTTCTAAATGGACAACCAACCTAATTCTCAATTACTGAGGGACAATCTCCATTCATTGATATATTTTGCTTTCCACAACCAAATCTCTGTGCAACTTTTCATGAGTGATGTACCCGAGTATTTGGATTCTAATATCTAAACTGTATTGTTAAATCTATTCACCTACATTTTGGGTTATTGCTGATTATGTACTCTATGCATCATATGACTTTTAAAAACTAATTTTGTATTTGTGGATAATCTAAGCACTATACCCAGATGTATAGACACTCTTTTCCCAACCTACATATTATGTAATTTTTTTACGATTCGCTTTAATAAAATTTTTACATCTGAAAAGGGCTCTTGGTTTTCATCTATTCTGCAGCACCAGGCCATAAACTGCTTGCAAATTTCAGTAGACAAGAGCTGCTCTTACCACACACTATGTCAAACATAGTGTGTGTGCAATAAATCAATGTACCTAAATCCCTCCCCAAAAAAATATTCTGTGGATGTGAGGAGTCATTAAATAATAAAAGACTGAAATCAAACAGCAACATCTCTCATCATTAGCACCAAATGTGCTGCTTAGTCTCCTGAACCAAATTATATGAAATATTCATAATGAGGAGCTGGCTGATGGAAGAGTGGAAAAATATGAAGCAAGTAAAATTAATGAGGAAGCAGGATGGGAAATGGAAAGAGTGCAGTGGCTCAGAGTGTGTTTGGGTCTCTACATCTTATCGGGCATGTAAGAAGTGGGACAGAGGCAGCCGGAAAGCCAAGAAAGTTGCTCAGGATGTTCATGAGCATGGTGATAGTAAATCTATTCACTGCACACTAAGGCACTGATTCCAAAAAGCACTTCATCACATGCTTCAGTCCCATTGACTACAACAAAGCTTAAACATATGCTCAAAGTAAAGCAGATGCTTTAGGGGGGGATAGCTCAGTGGTTTGAGCATTGGTCTGCTAAACCCAGAGCTGTGAGCTCAATCCTTGAGGGGGCCAGTTAGGGATCTGGGGCAAAAATTGGGGATTGGTCCTGCTCTGAGCAGGGGGTTGGACTAGATGACCTCCTAAGGTCCCTTTCAACCCTGATATTCTATGATTAAGTGCTCTTCCAGACTAAGGATGTTTTCCTGAATCAGAGCCTACTTTAAGGGTTATGCCCTGATCCTGCAAACACTCACCAACCTGTGTACCTTTACTCCCAGTGAATTCCCCACAACCATACAAACTCTCAATAAGACTCCTAGCATGTACAGTTAAGCATGGACATAAGTGTATGCAGGACTGAGGCCTTGAAGAGTCCTAGACGTTCTGTTATGCAGGAAAAACAGCTAGAACGCTGGGTTAGATGCACTGTTCTGAAGGCATTATTCTATAAGAAGAGTCTGAATGACCTCTCCCCTGACATCTAGTGGTGAGCTGTGGAAAAAGACTTCAGGAGCTGATCTCATTTGCATGGACAGACCCACCCTGCCTAGGTGCTCAGCATGATGGGATTGCTTGCCCAAATGATCACATGTGACTGGTGTTGGATCCCCAGTCTCCTTGTTATTGGGGCAGGAGTAATAAAGGGTTGTTATCCTTATTGTGTGAACTGAGGGCAGCAGAACTGTACCTGGCATACCCCAATGGAGGGACTCACCCTCAACTGAATGGTACCCACTATCCAGGAGACATGGGTTCCAAAGACCAATGAGCTGAAAGAGAGTGGGGATAAATATTTGTACCTGGTGGTGCAGGCCCTGTTTAGAGGTTATAGATGCAATTTCAGCCTTCCTGAGTGTGCACTGGCAGTGAGGTTCCCCACTGAGAGCTGTGTTAAGTGGGGGGCCCTGAAGACATCTTGGCGTGGCCAACTGGGTGGCGTGGCGATCGGCCATTGGGGTAATGAGCGAGTGTCCAAGCAGTGGAGTGTGTAAAGTGCCTCCTTACCCCACCCCTACACACACAGGGTGGGAGGTGAACTCTGAGAATGACCCTCTGAACTCTGGGGCTGCACTGGCCAAGGACAGCACCTGTGAGTGGGGTGCAGAGAAGGGACAGGCACATTAAAGGGACATTTGGGCTGCTGGACTTAAGAACCTGAGGGGGAAAGGACACTGCCCAACTTACTTGGGGGTAGGTCTTTTGCTCATGGTTTATGTTTATGAACCCTAGTTGTGGTGTTTTCCCAAATTAATGCTGAGCTACTTCCCTCCATTTATTAAAAGGTTTTGCTACACTCAGACTCTGTGCTTGCGAGAGGGGAAGTATTGCCTCTTAGAGGTGCCCAAAGGGTGCTGTGTAATTGTCCCAGGGTTGGGTGGGGACTCGAGCCGGTTTTGTGTTGTATTGTTGAAAAGGAACCCCTAGAGACTGAACCAGGTCCTTGTTGCTGCTGGATCCACCTGTCAGAAGGAGATCTGGCTGTATTTTAAAGAATCCTTATTGAGGTTGCAGGAACAAACCATCCCAATGTGTAGAAAGAATAGTAAATATGGCAGGCAACCAGTTTGGCTTAACAGTGAAATCCTTGCTGATCTTAAACGCAAAAAAGAAGCTTACAAGAAGTGGAAGGGTGGACAAATGGCCAGGGAGGAGTATAAAAATATTGCTCAGGCATGCAGGAGTGAAATCAGGAAGGCCAAATCACACTTGGAGTTGCAGCTAGCAAGGGATGTTAAGAGTAACAAGAAGGGTTTCTACATGTGTTCTATATGTTATCAACAAGAAGAAGGTCAGGGAAAGTGTGGGCCCCTTCCTGAACGGGGGAGGCAACCTAGTGACAGAGGATGTGGAAAAAGCTAATGTACTCAATGCTTTTTTTGCCTCGGTTTTCATGAACAAGGTCAGCTCCCAGACTACTGCACTGGGCAGCACAGTATGGTGAGAAAGTGACCAGCCCTCCGTAGATAAAGAAGTGGATCAGGACTAAAGGAGTTGGCAGATGTGATTGCAGAGCCATTGGCCATTATCTTTGAAAACTAATGGCAATCAGGAGAGGTCCCGGATGACTGGAAAAAGGCTAATGTAGTGCCCATCTTTAAAAAAGGGAAGAAGGAAGATCCAGGGAACTACAGGCCAGTCAGCCTCACCTCATTCCCTCGAAAAATCATGGAGCAGGTCCTCAAGAAATCAATTTTGAAGCACTTCGAGGAGAGGAAAGTGATCAGGAACAGTCAGCATGGATTCACTAAGGGCAAGTCATGCCTGACTAACCTAATGGCCTTCTATGATGAGATAACTGGCTCTGTTGATGAGGGGAAAGCAGTGGACGTATTATTCCTTTACTTTAGCAAACCTTTTGATATGGTCTCCCACAGTATTCTTGCCAGCAAGTTAAAGAATTATGGGCTGGATGAATAGACTAGAAAGCTGGCTAGATCATTGGGTAGTGATCAATGGCTCCATGTCTCGTTGGCAGACGGAATCAAGAGGAGTGCCCCAAGGGTCGGTCTTGGTGCCAGTTTTGTTCAATATCTCCATTCATGATCTGGAAGATGGCGTGTATTGCACCCTAAGCAAGTTTACAGATGACACTAAACTGGGAGGAGTGATAGATACGCTGGAGGGTAGGGATAGAATACAGAGGGACCTAGATAAATTAGAGGATTGGGCCAAAAGAAATCTGATGAGGTTCAACAAGGACAAGTGCAGAGTCCTGCACTTAGGACAGAAGAATCCCATGCACTGCTACAGACTAGGGACCAAGTGGCTAGGCAGCAGTTCTGCAGAAAAGGAGCTACGGATTAGAGGAGATGAGAAGCTGGATATGAGTCAACAGTGCACCCTTGTTGCCAAGAAGGCTAACAGCATTTTGGGCTCCATTAGTAGGGGCATTGCCAGCAGATCGAGGGAGGTGATCATTCCCCTCTATTTGGCACTTGTGAGGCCTCATTTGGAGTACTATGCCTAGTTTTGGGCCCCACACTACAAGGAGGATGTGGAAAAATTGGAAAGAGTCCAGCGGAGGGCAACAAAAATTATTAGGGGGCTGGAGTACATGATTTATGAGGAGAGGCTGAGGGAACTGGGATTATTTAGTCTGCAGAAGAGAAGAATGAGGGGGGATTTGATAGCTGCTTTCAACTATCTGAAAGGGGGTTCCAAAGAGGATGGAGTTAGGCTGTTCTCAGTGTTAGATGACAGAACAAGGAGTAATGGTCTCAAGTTGCATTGGGGGAGGTTTAGGTTGGATATTAGGAAACACTATTTCACTAGGTGGGTGGTGAAGAACTGGAATGGGTTACCTAGGGAGGTGGTGGAATCTCCATCCTTAGAGGTTTTTAAGGCGCGGCTTGACAAAGCCCTTGCTGGGATGATTTAGTTCGTGTTGGTCCTGCTTTGAGCAGGGGGTTGAACTAGATGACCTCATGAGGTCCCTTCCAACCCTGAGATTCTATGATTCTATGATTTGAATGTAAACTCTCTTGGGCAGGATCTGCCATCAATTCTGCATCTGCAGGGCACCCTCCACAGTGCTGCTCCAGACTGGCTGGCCTCTAGGCACTACCATGATGCAAATGGCCAGTCATAATAAATGTCTCTCTTTGCACCTCTGCCACAGTTCAGCCCAATGCTTCGTTCCACAGAGAATGCAGCTGGTTTCTGATTCCCAGTGACAGCCAAGATGGATCACACAATTGCATTTCTCTATAAAGGAGGCATTTCCCATTGGGTCCTTCCCCCCACTAGACATGCTGCCCCTTCTTTCCATTCCATAAGTTCAATATGTGGCTGTCTGGAGGGAAGACAGGCAAGGCTGCAGGCACTGGACGTACTTCCTAGGTTCACAGGGAGCTGCAGGTGCTCACAGCTCCTCCCCAGAGAGCCCTCGCTAGGAAAAAAGATGAATGTCCAAGACACCGATAGCAGGTCAAACGCTGCCTTCTGGCTCATCCCATGACTGTGCTGGAAAGCGTGTGTGTGTATGTGTGGTGGTGGTTTTTGTTTGTTTGTTTGTTTCAAGCCAGGGAGCGGAGGCGGTGCAGGACATGAAGAACTGGCTGGCGAGTAAAGCACACTCGTTTCTACTAAGCATCATCTCCATTTCTTCTCGTGCTCACCTGCAGCGCAGCTCAGGGGTCTCTGGGGGTGCACCTGAACTTCAATCACAGACCAGCGGCACGGCCGCGGTCAGCTGACTCAGGCTCGCCGGGCTGGGGCTGCAGGGTTAAAAATTGCAGCGTAGACGGCTGGACTCAGGGTGGAGTCCAGGCTCTGAGACTGTTCCGGCGGGGTTGGGTCTTGGCGCCCAGGCTCCAGCCACAGCCAGAATGTCTGCACAGCAATTCTTAGCCCAGCAGCCGAGCCCCGTGTCAGCTGACCTGGGCTCGGAGACTTGGTACAGCCTCATTTTTATTGTAGTGTAGAATAGACGTACGCTCACTCGCACTGTGGGAGTTCCTCCTAATTCCCCTCACTGTGAGAGGAGAAGCGGGCTCTGTGGTTTGAAACGGCCACCAGAATTTGGCTGGTCAGTTCCCCCAGTGCAAGGTGTGGGGTGGTTGCTTTACACCCTGCATTCCTCCTCCTCCTCCTCCCCCAGGGGCAGAGCAGGGGGTCAGAATCTGGCTCAGGGTAAGTAACACCGGCAGAACAATTCTATCACTGGATATAATATTAAATAAAACCGTCAGCAATTTAATGAACGGTGAAATGCGCCGTCTGAATGCTTGTCTCCTGACTGACGAACAGACGTATTGGAGCATAAGCTTTCCTTGGTGAACACCCACTTCTTCAGATGCATGGAGTGCCACTACATGCATCTGAAGAAGTGGGTATTCACCCACGAAAGTTTATACTCCAATACATCTATTAGTCTATAAGGCGCCACAGGACTATTTGCCGCTTTTACAGATCCAGACTAACACGGCTACCCCTCTGATACTCGTCTCTTGACTGTGAGTGTAGGCATACAGGGCTCCTCAGCCACCCTCTACCTGGGTAACAGGGGTTTTCATTAGAATGTTCTGTAGTCTGAAATTATTCAGCTGCAATAAAGGTGGCAGAGGAGGGAGGTTGTAATAAGGATTTCAAATCAGTGGCTAAAACCAGAAGAAAGAACAGAAGGAAATGTTTTTTAAAAATATCTGAAAGACTGGGAATTATGAGCAAATTGTACAAGGAAATGGACGAAGTTTGAAACCAAATTTTGGTGTGACCGTGAAAAAAAAATCGGTTGGGTTCTCTGGAAAATCCCATCTAGGATGCCTAACGTTAGGCTCCTAAATCTACTTGCAGGGCCAGATTTTCCAGAGGTGCCTGATGAGTTATGTATATGCCTAAAGGGGAGTTGTCGATTGCTGAACTCTTCTGAAATGCTGGCCTGTAGAGCAGGAGTGGGGTTGAGTTGAGCACACCTGGGTGGCCTGTGTTTCCTCATGTGTCATTTGGGGAATATGGAGTCTACTCACTTGCCCCCCCCTTTACAAAACTATCAGAATCATTACACTCAGTCAATAACCATTAGAACCCAGTGCGGGCTCTGTGTATGGGATCGTCAAAAAATGCATTTGAATGGCACTTCTGCTTTTCACCCTCATGTCATCCTAGCCTAAACCCAGTTCAGAATAAGGGCACCTCTGCACACCTGCCATGCCACTGCGCAGCCTGAAACACCACAAAGGGTAGTTTATCTACCTCTTTTCTTGTGACTACACTAAAGCTTTACATCAGCAGCATAAATCTGGGTGACCAGCTTTAGGCACCCAAGTGTGAGCATTGCAGCCTAAAGATGCGGCAAAGAATCAGGGAGTGATTAAATCCTTTATGGAAATTCAAGTCACAGCAGCGACTGTGGATTCAAAGTGAAGCCACTTTCTTAAGGCTGTTGAAAAACCCTCACTGACCATTGGGAAGGATCCAGCCCAAACACAGCCTCGGTCGGAGCAAGGAGGCTCTTTCGAAACCACAGCCAGCCGGATGGCGTCAATACCAGGAGAATTGTGGAAGGCCTGAGCTCATTGTGTTGTGCAGACTGGGTCTCACGGTTCCGTCCTGCAGACCAGGTGTGGGTATGTGATCGGCAGCATCGCTTCTGTAGCCTGGGGCCGCCTGGTGCACAGTCAGTGGAGTTGGCAGCCAGCAGCAGTGTGTGTGCTTAGAAAAGGAGGGTAATGGAAGATGTCCTGTCCCCACAGCTGCAGCCCCAAGCGCCTCGCTCACCTGACTGCTGCAGGCTCCAGCCTTCTGTGCAGAGGCAATAGCGTGATGTCTGGGAAGAGACCCCTGCTGCCCTGCAGGCTGAGAAATACCATTAAAACCTGGCAAAGAGCCAAGGGAGCTACCAGTCTGCATGAACTGTCTGACATCCGCACAGGGGAGATAAATCCAGAAAACAGCCGCTGGGAGGAGATGCCACAATCAACAGGGGCAAAGCTGTTTGGGGCAAAGGCCTGGTACGCAGCTTGGTATCAAGAGGCTGAGCAGTCCCTATGAATCTCATAAGCCCCTTCTTCCCATTGCTCCCCCTCTGGTGCCTGGTATCTCTTCTAGGTAATCCCTTCTCTGACTGATCCAGCCAACCTCCCCCTGCACCCAGAGGGCCCTGCTCTGTTCCCCATGTCCGTTGGCAGGTTCTGGGGGCTGTTGTAGATAATAAAATAAGCAAATAAATAATACTTCGCTCTTATATAGCACTTTTCACCAGTAGAGCTCACAGGGGCTGGCTCAGGGCCAGCAAGGCATGTCAACCAACCCTTGCTCACTGTCACAGCATTAAACACTTCACCAAGATTCAGGATGTCTGGTCCAGTTACCGCTGGCCACACCCCTTGGAACGACCAGCATTAACAAATTAATCTGTTTAACCTTTTATGAGAGACACAGAGAAAGGAGGAGAAGCAGTTCATCATTTGCAATGTAAAGTAGTAAATAAGGCTTTCATTGTAACAATTTCCCTTGTTCCCTTTGGCTATAGAAAGTCTTCTCTAGGCAAACCCCCTGACTAGTTTAGATGAGTTGGGTGTTGCTGGTGTGTGTCTGTTTTCTTTAAGACAAAATGAGGCACACAACCATGGGGAGAGAGAAAAGAACAGCAAAGAGAGAAACTGCAGCTTCTTGCTTTGAACGTGTGTGATCCAAGGAAATCTAACATGCTTGAGGGGACATTTTCCAGGCATTTTTAAATCTGAAAAACAGGTTGAGTTTGTGTTTGGCTCAAGTACAAGGTCAGTTGTTATTTCAGCCAAATTACTCAATTCATCTGACCTCAGGTTCTGCTGCTGCTGCTCTATAGAGCTCGGAACGGAGCAACCATGACCCTGAGCCACTCCGAGGAGGTGCGGTGGTGGCAGTGTTGTGCTTTGGGTTCAGTGTTGCCAGCACTCATGCAGCATTCAGTAGGTCCAGGAATCCCCCCTTATCTGAGCTGTAAGTGCAGCTCTGAAGCCCTGGGAGTCTGACTATCCTCAGCGTTTTTGTAAGGAACAATCCCCCCTAGGAATCATCAAGTGGGTTCAAACTGAGCACTTTCAACGCTGCAAGACAATCCTCTTCCACTTGATGTAACTTCGTATGCTGGTAGCAGTAGTGGGCTTTTATCCTGCAGAAGACCAGCTTCTAAAAGGGCTTGCAGCACACGTATCACTGGGGCACTAGAGGTAAAGGGGCCCCTGTGCTCTCTACCACCCTCACAAAGAGGCGGGGACACAATTTAGCTCATAATATGTAACCCATTAGTAACATTTAACTCACAGTGACACATTAACCACTGCATGGAACAATCATTTGTCCTATGTAAAACTAAAGGAATGCTCCTTCCCCACAACATAGTTACAGCAACTGCTCATGGAGATTGGGGTCTGCCTAATGCTACTTATTACTTCCTCTCTGGTTTGCTCTGTATTCTGACTTGCAGACAAAACCTCCTTTTAAATGGGGACCCTCTCAGCTTTCCCATAACCGTATTCATTAATGGGCTGGACAGGAAAATCAGACTCTGGTGCTTTATTGACTTTGAAACATAAATGATACCCTCAGCAGAGAACAGACTCATCATTTTAATGTGTAGGCACACGTATTCCAATGGATGACATTGTGCCTTGTAATTTCGTTATTCCCCTGAATACCATATTCCTGTCTAATGATCTAGGGTCTGTTTATTCAGAAAGCGACAAGAGCCGTACTCTGTCAAAAACCTTCCATAAAGCCAGATGAGATTGTGCTCCAACCACAGGAATGTTTTTCTGCAGCATCATGCAATGAAATAAAATAAATAAATTTAAAAAACCCCTTAATTTGGAGACATCCCAGACCCTCTAGAGCATATGTTTCCACCTAACACAATGAGCTGGCACCAAACAGGGGGACTTAGTACTAAGCCTGGATGGCTGGATCACAGTTTGCTTGCAGACCTTGGAGACCTACAATTCGGCACAAGGCAGCTGCTACATCTGAACTGAAACGCCTCTTTTGTTGCAGGCATTTATCGACTGCGGTTTCTTTCAGGAAATATTGAGTGGTGGTTAAAAATATAGGCCTAGCCATCAATCACTACAAAGGACCCAGCTTACAAGAAAGGAGATCAGCACAGCTTAAAAAGAATAATACTCTCTAGCCCCATTTGCTAGAAGTCTGCACCACACTTGAGTCCTGCTCCCATTCTGGGACCACTACTAAGATGGTTTGGAGATGAAGTGGGGTTGAAATGCCAGGACCTGCCATCTGAAAACCTACCTTAGAGCCCAATCTAGCAAACCACATAAGCAGATGTTTAAGTTGGAACATGGGATATTGAGTTCACCGAGGATTAACTCGTGTACTTAAAGGTTCTGTCTTCACTGCAGAGTTAGCTCAAGTTACCGACACTCAAGTTACTCCTCTCGAGTTAGCCTAGCTCAAGGGAGAGCAGCCACACTGCAAAACAACACTGGAGATGCTGTGTCCCCACGGGGGCTGCACTCACTAAGACTTTTGGGGCTCGTCCCATGGTTCGTTGCACTACCCTAAGCTGAGCTGTTCTATGCTTTCTTACCTAGGGAATTGTGGGAGAACTCATCTGTCCTTTCTGGGCACCCATGAGGAATTGTGGAAAGCACTGGAAGGCTAGGCTATACCTCTTGACAGGCCAGCCAACTCGTTAAAACACCACAGCCCACAAGCGAAGGGTTTCAATGTGTGGAGGGGACTCCAGTTAGGGGCAACACTTGAGTTAACTTTGCAGTGAAGACATGCCCAAAATTAAACATGTGCTGAAGTGGCCTTGATTCCAATTTCCTTACCCGTAGATAACAAGGCCTGTCATATGGGGACAAGGAAAAGTTTTACAACAGTAGTCTCCAACCTTTTTACGCCCAAGATCACTTTTTGAATTTAAGGGCAACCCAGGACCTACCTAGTCCCTTCGCTGAGGCCCCACCCCTTCCCCAAAGCCCTGCCCCACTCACTCCATCACCCCCTCTCCCCCACCTTCACTCACTTTCACCGGGCTGGGGTAGGAGGTTGGGGTTCAGGAGGGGTCACAGACTCTGGGCTGGGGCCAAGGGGTTCGCAGTGTGGGAGGGGGGTCAGGGTTGGGGTGCAGGAGCGGGTGAGGGGTGCAAGCTTTGGGAGGGAGTTTGGGTGTAGGAGGGGGCTCTGGACTGGGGCAGGGTGTTGGGGTGCAGGAGGGGGTACAGGGTTCTGGCTCTGGGAGGGGGTTCAGGGCTGGGCTTGGGGTGCAGGAGGGCTAGTTTGGGGTGCTGGCTCTGGGGGTGTCAGGACTGGCACTTGGGGTGCATCAGGGGGTTCAGGGTGTAGGAGGAGGTTCGGGGTGCTGGCTCTGGGAGGAGGCTCAGGGCTGGGGGTTAGGGTGTGGCCTCTCATCAGGTAGCACTTATGTCTGGCGGCTCCCAGTCGCTGGTGCAGTGTGGTTGCCACTAAGGCAGGCTCCCTGCCTACTCTGGCTCCACGCTGCTCCTGGAAGGGGCCAACGTGCCCCTACAGCCCCTGAGGGTGGGTCGGGTGGCATGTGGCTCTGCACACTGCCCCTCTCTGCAAGCACTGCCCTCGCAGCTCCCATTGGCTACAGCTCCCCATTCCCGAACAATGGGAACTGCGGGGGCGGTGCTTGCAGGCCGGAGCAGCGTGTGGAGGGAGACCCCTGCTGTCCCCCATCCCTGCAGCTGCACTGGACACTTCCAGGAGCGGCGTGGGGCCGAGGCAGGCAAGGAGCCTGTCTTAGCAGCAGCCCCGCTGTGTTGCCTGAGATCGCGATCAACTGGGAGATCCTCTAGGATCAACCAGTCGATTGTGATCGACCGGTTGGTGACCACTGTTTTACAAAGAAAACTCATGTCCTCTGTGGTATGAAATACGATGCATAAGTGTAAGTCTGTACCCTTATGTTCACCCTTTTTACAAGTCTATGATAAATTTTGTGCAAGACATGCCTTATGAAGTATCATTTGAAAACCTATAATCTGCTGAACATTATTGGCCTTGTAAAATATGAGTGGTAGCATTGTATGAAAACATATAAAATTCTACTGTATAAGACATTTTCAAGTCTGGGGAAACAGCTTCTGCTCTGAACCTGCTGTGTAACTCACCTCTCTGTACCTCTGATTCTCAGTCCACTCACTGTCTGTAGTCCTTTCAGGGTAAGCATCCTTCCCCTTGACTACATTGTGAAATCCATCTAGTGAAGTACTTACACGGCTCTCAGCACCATAGTATCTGACTCAAATTCTCACTCTCTGACTAGTACTGTCCCTCCCTAGTTAGCAGATGGGAGACTGAGGCACAGAGAGACTAAGGGTACGTCTATACTTACTTCCTGGTTCGGCGGGAAGCAATCGATCTTCTGGGATCGATTTATCGCGTCTTGTCTAGACGCGATAAATCGATCCCGGAAGTGCTCGCCGTCGACACCGGTACTCCTGCTCCACGAGAGGATTCATAGATTCATAGATTCTAGGGCTGGAAGGAACTCGAGAGGTCATCGAGTCCAGCCCCCTGCCCTCATGACAGGACCAAATACTGTCTAGACCATCCCTGATAGACATTTATCTAACCTACACTTAAATATCTCCAGAGATGGAGATTCCACAACCTCCCTGGGCAGTTTATTCCAGTGTTTAACCACCCTGACAGTTAGGAACTTTTTCCTAATGTCCAACCTAAACCTCCCTTGCTGCAGTTTAAGCCCATTGCTTCTTGTTCTATCCTTAGAGGCTAAGATGAACAAGTTTTCTCCCTCCTCCTTATGACACCCTTTTAGATACCTGAAGACTGCTATCATGTCCCCTCTCAGTCTTCTCTTTTCCAAACTAAACAAACCCAATTCCTTCAGCCTTCCTTCATAGGTCATGTTCTCTAGACCCTTAATCATTCTTGTTGCTCTTCTCTGGACCCTCTCCAATTTCTCCACATCTTTCTTGAAATGCGGTGCCCAGAACTGGACACAGTACTCCAGTTGAGGCCTAACCAGCGCAGAGTAGAGCGGAAGAATGACTTCTTGTGTCTTGCTCACCACACACCTGTTAATGCAGCCCAGAATCAAGTCTGCTTTTTTTGCAACAGCATCACACTGTTCACTCATATTTAGCTTGTGGTCCACTATAACCCCTAGAACCCTTTCTGCCGTATTCCTTCCTAGACAGTGTCCTCCCATTCTGTATGTGTGAAACTGATTGTTCCTACCTAAGTGGAGCACTTTGCATTTGTCCTTATTAAACTTCATCCTGTTTACCTCTGACCATTTCTCCAATTTGTCCAGATCATTTTGAATTATGACCCTATCCTCCAAAGCAGTTGCAATCCCTCCCAGTTTGGTATCATCTGCAGACTTAATAAGCGTACTTTCTATGCCAATATCCAAGTCGTTGATGAAGATATTGAACAGAGCCGGTCCCAAAACAGACCCTTGCGGAACCCCACTCGTTACACCTTTCCAGCAGGATTGGGAACCATTAATAACTACTCTCTGAGTACGGTTATCCAGCCAGTTGTGCACCCACCTTATAGTAGCCCCATCTAAGTTGTATTTCCCTAGTTTATTGATAAGAATATCATGCGAGACCGTATCAAATGCCTTACTAAAGTCTAGGTATACCACATCCACCGCTTCTCCCTTATCCACAAGACTCATTATCCTATCAAAGAAAGCTATCAGATTGGTTTGACATGATTTGTTCTTTACAAATCCATGCTGGTTATTCCCTATCACCTTACCACCTTCCAAGTGTTTGCAGATGATTTCCTTAATTACTTGCTCCATTATTTTGCCTGGCACAGAAGTTAAACTAACTGGTCTGTAGTTTCCTGGGTTGTTTTTATTTCCCTTTTTATAGATGGGCACTATATTTGCCCTTTTCCAGTCTTCTGGAATCTCTCCTGTCTCCCATGATTTACCAAAGATAATAGCTAGAGGCTCAGATATCTCCTCTATTAGCTCCTTGAGTATTCTAGGATGCATTTCATCAGGTCCTGGTGACTTGCAGCCATCTAACTTATCTAAGGGCTGGTCTACACTAACCCCAGAATTCGAACTAAGATACGCAACTTCAGCTACGTGAATAACATAGCTGAAGTCGAACTATCTTAGTTCGAATGAAAAAGCACTTACCCGGGGTCCACACGCGGCACGCAGGCTCCCCCGTCGACTCCGCCTACTCCGTTCGTCGAGCTGGATTACCAGCGTCGACAGCGGAGCACTTCCTGGTTCGATTTATCGCGTCTAGACAAGACGCGATAAATCGAACCCAGAACATCGATCGCGCGCCTCAGACAGGACGCGTAAGTATAGACCTACCCTAAGTGATTTTTAACTTGTTCTTTTTTTATTTTATCTTCTAAACCTTCCCCCTTCCCATTTGCATTCACTGTGTTAGGCATTCCCTCAGACTTCTCGGTGAAAACCGAAACAAAGAAGTCATTAAGCATGGGGGGAAGGGATAGCTCAGTGGTTCGAGCATTGACCTGCTAAACCCAGGGTTGTGAGTTCAAACCTTGAGGGGGCCATTTAGGGATGTGGGGGAAAAAATTGGGGATTGGTCCTGCGTTGAGCAGGGGATTGGACTAGATGACCTTCTAAGGTCCCTTCCAACCCTGATATTCTATCTCTGCCATTTCCAAGTTTCTTGTTACTGTTTCTCCCTCCTCACTGAGTAGTGGGCCTACCCTGTCCTTGGTCTTCCTCTTGCTTCTAATGTATTGATAAAAAGTTTTCTTCTTTCCCTTTATTCCTGTAGCTAGTTTGAGCTCATTTTGTGCCTTTGCCTTTCTAATCTTGCCCCTGCATTCCCGTGTTGTTTGGCTATATTCATCCTTTGTAATGTGTCCTAGTTTCCACAGGCGCCGACTTCCGGTGGCGCCGGTGGGGGCTGACGCCGGGCCCTGCCTCCGACGCCGGGTGACGTTGCGGGGTCCCGCCCCTGGTGCCGGGCCCCGCCCCCGACACCGGGTGACATTGCGGGGCCCCGCCCCCGATGCCGGGTGACGTTGCGGGGCCCCACCCCCGACACTGACGCAACTTCGCCTAGCGTCGGGGGCGGGGCCCCGCAACGTCTCCGTTGCTGAGGTGAGCTTGCCGTGGGTCCTGGGGCTGGCGGGGAGCTGGGCGCAGGCCCCGGGGTTGGCGGAGAGCTGCCAGTGGGTGCTGAGCACCCACCATTTTTTTCCCGTGGGTGCTCCAGCCCTGGAGCACCCACGGAGTCGGCACCTATGCTAGTTTCCATTTTTAACGCGGCGTTGACGGGGGAGCCTGCCTGCTGCGTCTGGACCCACGGTAAGTACCTTTTAGTTCGAACTAAGGTACTTCGACTTCAGCTACGTTATTCACGTAGCTGAAGTTGCGTATCTTAGTTCTAACCGGGGGGTTAGTGTGGACCAGCCCTCAGTGACTTGCCCAAGGACACCCAGGAAGTCTGAGGCTGAGCTGGGAATTGTACGTGGGTCACTTAAATCCAAACCCAGTGCCCCAACCGCTAGATCGTCCTTCCTACCTCACCCAGGCCATCCACATCATGACAGAGGAGTGGGCAGAATCGGGGCAGCAGAAAACCACCTTTGCCTGGGATCTGCCTCCTACATTGTGCCTCAGGATATGCAGTGCAGAGCCTGCTTGTGGCCCAGGCAGCTGCCTCTCCAGCACCCCCTCCTGGCCAAGGGTGCCTCTGCAATGCCCCGCCCCATTTTCCCCTATTCAGAGCCCATTACGGACTCACCCCATACAAAAAGAAATTCAAACCAATCCCCATGGGGGTCTCATTTATTTAGTCGTCTGGCCCTCTAGGCCCCAACCCCAGGTCAGTCTCTCACCCATCGGCCCACATAACACAAAGTCTTTGAAAAATGAAACACAAATTCATGCAGCCTTTCCCCCAGTCCTCTCCTCCCTGAGGGCAGGTCAGTCACTCCGTCACTCAGTCTATCCCAAGCATCCCTGCTTAGCAGCGACATGCACAGATGTAAGCAGAGTCAGGATGAGCTCTACCCTGACATCTGGTGGTGAGTTGTGGAAAGGGATGTCAGGGGCTAATCTTGTTTGCATGGACACACCCACCCTGCAAAGCATGATGGATCGCTTGCCCAAATGGTCACCTTGACTGCTGTGGGAGCCCCAGTTTCTCTGTTATTGGGGCAGGAAGACTAAAGTGTTGTTACCCTGATTATGTGAATCAAGGACAGTGGGCTTTTGTTATGAGGAAGGGACTCGCCCTTAGCTAAGCAGCACTTGCTAGGCGAGGGACATGGATTCCAAAACCCAGTGAATTGAGAGAGGTTGGGGACAGGTATTTGTATCTGGTGGTATGGGCCTCTTCTGAGGGTCCTAAATGTCAATTGCACCTCCCCTCTCTCTGCTGTGGAATATCAGAGCTAATTTTGAGTTCCTTAGGAGTCTATTCACAGGCTGCTGAGTTGGAATTACTCTGGACTAAGTGTGCAAATGAGCACAAAGGCTCCCCTAACTACAAGCTGAAATTGTTATGAGCTGAAATCACTGAGCACTGTGTTAAGTAGTGGGGGAGCCAGAAGATCTATTGCTGAGCAACTGGTGGAGCAGAGCTGCTGGCGGAGCGGGACAGTTGGCGGGACAGCCGGAGCGGCTTGCAGGCCGGCTGACGGAGCGGAGCTGCTGGCGGAGCGGAGCAGTTGGCGGGACAGCCGGAGCGGCTTGCAGGACGGCTGACCGAGCGGAGCTGCTGGCGGAGCGGCTTGCGGGACGGCTGAACGGAGTGACTCGTGGGATGGCTGGCGGAGCAGAGCAGAGCCGGGCGAAGCCCCATGAAGGGATGGGGCAGTCAGCTTCGAGCCACGTAAGGTGCCCCTTACCTCTCCCCTCCCCATTTCTACCCAGACTGGGGGGGGTGTAACACTCTGCAGATGAACTTTTGAACTCTGGGTCTGGACTTTTGGGTTGTTGGACTTTTGGGACTGTGGGTGATTTTTGGGGTTGCTGGACTCAAGAACCAAAGGGAAAGGACATGGCCAATTTGCTGGGGTGGGTCATTGCTCACAGTTTGGTTTACAAATCCTAGATGTGGTGTTTCCCCAGCAAAAGGCCGCATTGTTTCTCTCTGTCATTAAAAGGTTTTTGCTACACTCAGACTCTGTGCTTGCGAGAGGGGAAGTACTGCCTCTTAGAGGCACCCAGGGGGGGTGATATATATTTGTCACTGGGTGGGGGCTCGAGCCGGTTTTGCATTGTGTTATTGGAACGGAACCCCTAGATACGGAACCCGGCCCTTGTTGCTGCCAACTCTGACTGGCAGAAGGGTTACACAGGAATGACATTTTGGCTGCTTTTGGAGGGGCATTTTCTGTGCCCCCTGCAGCCAGAGGAGCTGGCTCTCCTCCCCCAGTGACCCCAGGGCCAGAGGAGCTGGCTCTCCACCCCCAGTGACCCCAGGGCCAGAGGAGCTGGCTCTCCTCCCCCAGTGACCCCAGGGCCAGAGGAGCTGGCTCTCCACCCCCAGTGACCCCAGGGCCAGAGGAGCTGGCTCTCCTCCCCCAGTGCCCCAGGGCCAGAGGAGCTGGCTCTCCTCCCCCAGTGACACCAGGGCCAGAGGAGCTGGCTCTCCTCCCCCAGTGACACCAGGGCCAGAGGAGCTGGCTCTCCTCCCCCAGTGACACCAGGGCCAGGGGAGCTGGCTCTCCTCCCCCAGTGCCCCAGGGCCAGGGGAGCTGGCTCTCCACCCCCAGTGCCCCAGGGCCAGGGGAGCTGGCTCTCCTCCCCCAGTGCCCCAGGGCCAGGGGAGCTGGCTCTCCTCCCCCAGTGACCCCAGGGCCAGGGGAGCTGGCTCTCCTCCCCCAGTGACCCCAGGGCCAGGGGAGCTGGCTCTCCTCCCCCAGTGCCCCCAGGGCCAGGGGAGCTGGCTCTCCACCCCCAGTGCCCCCAGGGCCAGGGGAGCTGGCTCTCCTCCCCCAGTGCCCCCAGGGCCAGGGGAGCTGGCTCTCCTCCCCCAGTGCCCCCAGGGCCAGGGGAGCTGGCTCTCCTCCCCCAGTGCCCCCAGGGCCAGGGGAGCTGGCTCTCCACCCCCAGTGCCCCCAGGGCCAGGGGAGCTGGCTCTCCACCCCCAGTGCCCCCAGGGCCAGGGGAGCTGGCTCTCCACCCCCAGTGCCCCCAGGGCCAGGGGAGCTGGCTCTCCTCCCCCAGTGCCCCCAGGGCCAGGGGAGCTGGCTCTCCTCCCCCAGTGCCCCCAGGGCCAGGGGAGCTGGCTCTCCTCCCCCAGTGCCCCAGGGCCAGAGGAGCTGGCTCTCCACCCCCAGTGACCCCAGGGCCAGAGGAGCTGGCTCTCCACCCCCAGTGACCCCAGGGCCAGAGGAGCTGGCTCTCCTCCCCCAGTGACCCCAGGGCCAGTGGAGTTGGCTCTCCCTTGGGGCTGGAAGAGCTCACTTTTCCCAACCTGGCCCCACAGGAGTTCTGTGCCCCCCTGGTTGGGGCAGGGGACTGTACCCCTGCTTCCCCCGTGCAGACCTCTGCTCCCTACAGAGTTTTCACCTGCTTGTTGCCAGGCTGCCTGCCTTTGGCAGTCTTAGTTACACACCCCATCCCCTATAGCTTCCTGCTGTCTTTTATATCAGACCAACTGATTCAACCCAGCTACGACTCACCTTGTAATTAGGGCAGCCTTAATCTCCAGCCCATGGGGCAGCCACCCTGTGACACTCCCTTGTGCTCTGGGGTTCTGTTTGCGGGGATGTGAAATTCACCACCTTAACCCAAGGCCAAGGAATTCCCCAACCCTGCACAGCAGCTGCTCCAGCCGATGCAACCAGCATGCTGGGTACTGTTGTCACTGGATCTGCTGCCTTTTCCCTGGACTCCCGCACTGGGATCTTCCTCCACAGACTATATGTGGTCCGCCCGGAGCCCCATTCCCTGGTGCACAGATATCTCTGCTGCCCATCACAGCCTCCATCCAGTGTTTAATTGCTGCAGAGGACTGGCCCTTCACACAAGGGGCGAAGTTTACCATATAGATTTGCCTTTACTTTGGGATGGATTCTGTTATGTTCACAGCAGACACACAGAGAAGTTAGATAAAAGCATAAATACTTTGGCTGGAAGGTTCAATGTAACATGAATTTATTTCTTAGAATTCAGAATGACTACACACAACGAGAGAGAAAACAGGCTGCTCCCTAAGGCAGTGAGGGCAAATTCACTGTACTTTGCTTTGAGCTGGCTCTTTCCAGACTGACTCTGCAGGCTGCTCACATGCTTTGCTCTGGAGTCCCCTAGACTGCAAGTGTGACCAGAACTCCCACCCCTTCTACATACACTGAAACTGATAGCTTGTAATTCCAAGACAGTCTTCAGTACACCACAGATTCTGTTACACCCGCACAGTGGGTCTTTAGTAATAAACAAGCCTATTACATATGGTAGGCACTGTATGTCTCCCCATGTCCTTCTAAGCCCCTCTGGTGGGTTGAGCTTGCCATAAAGTCCCAGAGGTTTGTTTGGGTTTCTGGGTTCACCCCAAACCCACAATGACAGGTGAGCTTCACAGCAAGTCTCAGGAAAACATGCAATGAAATGAGAGAGTGTAAACCCACCTTGCCCCAGCACAGCTCTCTCTCTCTCTCCTACTCATCTGCAGGCCCTGGGATAGCAGGTACCTAGAGTACTACCTTCTGAGGGAGAGGCCTGATAACCTCCCCAGCTGCATCACTCCCTCCAGCCGGAGTTTTTCAAGTGAGGACCAGATACTGTAAAAATGGGCGGCAGGTATAATAGGCAAGGAGGGGCTAAACCTCCCCAAAACCAGACCATGGCCCCGCCCAGGCTGCGCCCTGAGGCCCTGCTCCCACGGTTCCTCTTCCCATCCTCACTCCGCCTCTACCCCGAAGGTGGCGGGAACTGGCCGGGTGGCCCAGGGCTTGGGGCAGCATGGGCAAGCCAGGCAGCCAGGGATGGCTTGAGCTATACAGGGCTCGAGGTGGCTTGGGCCAGACAGCTGGCCCAATACAGCTCTGCCAGGCTGACCAGGTCTCCTCTGGCCGCCGTGGGGGGGCTCGAGGCTCCTCGGGTTCCGGCGGGGGCTGGGTAGGAGCAGGGCCTTGGGCAGAAGGAGTGAGGCAGGGGGTTAGCCTCCCCAAATGGGCAGTTTATGCGCTGCCCAGGACTGTAAACCACCCACCCACCTCAGATCCAGAGGCTATCTACTCGGGGCAGGCCCTTCTGCAGATGTGGGAATAAGCTACACCACTTTGGCCTCACTCTTGCCACCTGCCCCAGCCTTTCCCTCTTCTAGGGCACCAAGGAACCCAGAACCAGCCAGCTGGTTACCTGTGAGCTGTACATTCAGCGTCTATATGTGCATGTACTGAATGCCCCATTTCTCTGCAGCCAGTTACGTTTTTGCCAGCTTGCCTTTCCCCTCCTAGTTTCCTGTGATGTTTGTTGATTTAACTTGACTGATCACATTACGTTGCCATAGATTTTTGTGGTGGGGACTGTGTCTAATTGCTCTTCTGCGCCTATCCTCAAGCCTCCTTCTCTTTAGCAGGAACCAGGCTAAGAAGCCAGAACAATAGGTTAAGTTGGCATTTAACTTTGATGGGAAGGGGCAAGATTGCGGCAGATAAAATAAGCTGTCTCTCAGAGAGTGATGAAGCTCCCTGCAATGTGAGTCCTATTCCTCCAGGAGCCATATCCACTTACTGTGCAGTATTATGGAGGGTGATGAGGGGGGGCCGGGGAAAGAGCAGCTTGTCTCTCTCAAATCTGACCTCTTTCTGGGGGAATTCTGGAGGGATTTGAGCCAGTTACACACTCTGCTTCAATGTAATTTTCTGGTCCCTGTTAAAGCCAGTCAAACTCTCTTGCTCACCATGAGCCCCACTGCCCTGGGGCCAGCACTGATGGGTTAACGTTGCTAGTCTATCTTCAGGTTTATAGTTACGCTGTAGGTACAGGGCAAGGTGAAACTGACGCTCTAATTTAGTTGACCAGTTTAGTAAAGAACAAAGAACCTCATCACCCTTTGAAAGGCCAGTGACTCAGCAGGCCTCCACAAACAGCTCGTCAACCCGAGTGGGGCTGGGGTTTTGAGGACAAGGGGGCTAATCATCAAGTTGGCGCTAGGACGGAGAGGAAGCGTGTGATTCCTGAGAGAGGGGGAAGCCACTGCCATCTTGCCCACAAAGATACACCCCACTGACTCACTGCTCATCCTCTAGCAGGTTCCTTAGGGCCCCACTCTCATGTCCGTTGAAGTCAATGGAAGAGCTCCTACTGACTTCAGTGAGCATTGGGTTAGGACCCTAGTGTCAAATCTGCTTTTCACTTGCTCCACCCCAGCCTGGTCCAAAGCCTATTGAAACCAATGGGAGTTTTTCCATTAGCTTTAGACCAGACCCCAAATTTCTTTAGTTTGAGCTCAGTTTAGCTGGGCACCAGCAGCAGCTCGCACCTCCCTTGACTATTTGGGTGTGTTCTTCAAGCAGTCATCTGGGTCCCTAGGCTCACATGTCTGAGCTCTAATGAAATTAATAGGCAGCAGATGTAAAACAAACAAAAGGAAGTATTTTTTCACACAATCAACCCGTGGAACTCCTTGCAAGAGGATGTTGTGAAGGCCAAGATTATAACAGGTTTCAAAAAAGAACTAGATAAGTTCATGGAGGATAGGTCCATCAATGGCTATTAGCCAGGATGGGCAGGGATGGTGTCTCTAGCCTCTGTTTGCCAGAAACTGGGAATGGGTGAAAGGGGATGGATCAGTTGATGATTACCTGTTCATTCCCTCTGGGGCACCTGACATTGGCCACTGTCGGAAGACAGGATACTGGGATAGATGGACATTTGATCTAACTCAGTATGGCTGTTCTTATGCAGTCTCATGCGCATCACCTGACTCCCGAGTCACTGTATAATCCAAATGACTCTCATCAAGCGCATTTTTTCCAGGGATTGAAATATTGGTACCTTCCACATGTATCCATAATCTGCACCAGGTCTTCCTGCTCCTCCCTCATAAGATCACTCCCAGCACGATCCTGCATAGGTGCTGAGCAACTCCTGAGGTTGGCAACTTGTTTTAAAATCACCATTCAGGACTGGGCCTTTTGTAGCTGCAACTCAAGTCATTAACTGACCCCTCTGCCCCCAATACAGAGAAGAACTTGATCAAAATCCCCAAAAGGCCAGGTAGAATTCCTGGCCCTTTGTCTGCTGTCCTCTGTAAGCACAGTGCTACATGACAGGTCTGATTCCCCATGGCTTTGCACTGTGTGCAATCATTTATATCAGTGCAGTGAGCAAGATGGGTGTGAAATAATTGGGTGGTGTTTTACCCTCCCCCCTCCTCGGGCGATTACCTTGTTGTGGTGAAGAGGCTTATGTGTCTCAATGACCCTCAGAACTACGACGCCTGGAGTCTTATACTCCTGGGAGGGTCATCACTGGTGAACAGTTCTGAGGGGAGGTTCCAGACAAAGGGCAGTCCAAAACTTCTCAAGATCCCAATGGCGGGACAGGCATATTCGAGGACTTGTCAGTTCTCTGTGGTTGTGAAGGCGGACGAGGGCTGCAGCAGGATGGACTCCCCTGCCAGCGGGTGTAGGGCTCCTTCCTGTCAAGTTTCGTGAGGTTGCCGCCTGCGCACTAGCTCGGTTCCTACTACTAGTAGGTGCACCTAAAATGGTCTGCCAGTTTGAGAGGTATCACTACTTCCCCCAGGACTCCCTGCTCTTACTCTAGGGGAGCCTAGTGGATCAGTGACTGGGTTTCAGGAGATGCAGGTACATTCCAGGCTCTGTTGGGTGATCTTGGACAAGTCACGCCTCTCCCCGTGCCTCAGTTTTCCCAGCTGTAAAATGGGGATGTGGAAGTTGGTAGAGGGAATTTGGATGCTGTCCTCTATATGACCAAGAGTCAGGCTAACTCTAGCTGTAATAACGCAAGATTTGTAGAAGCAAGGCTCACGTCAGAAGCAGGTGGGAAGACAGCAGAGTAGAGTCAGCGTGACCCAGCCTTCAGATAGCTATGTTTTGAGAACAGAAGAGAGCAAGGAATGGGCAAGACATAATATAAACAAACTGCAGTTGTTGATCATTACTGTATGTAACAAAAGGTATAAATGCTTGTGTGACGGTGTTCCCCATAAAACTTTATGGGGAGATGCTTATAAATGTATATATGTAACTAAAATATGTTTTATGCTACATGTGCCATGTAACATATCTCTGTGAAAGTTATGACCTACTGAATTTACTCCTCCTGTTTGTATGCATGTATCATTGTTGTAGTTGGAGTTATGAAGATTGGTTTTATATTTGCTGGTTTTGTACATAGCCTTTGTAAGTGCATGGGATCATCTTTGGAGCAAAGAATGTGCCTGTTAAATGCGAGCACTTGACAGACAAAAGACGTTGCAGACCCCAATCCACATTGGGGCCGGGTCTGGAATGTAACTGGCTAGGCCGGTTGCGGAAGGGTGACTTGCCCATGTGATCCCAAAACTCCATGGTAACAGGATGTTACACAGGGAGGGGAAAAGACTATAAAACCCCAGGGGAGACCCTTCCATTTTGTCTTCAGCTGGCTAAAGGGAGAGGCTCTCCACCCCCCCAAGGACATTCCTGAGGGGAACTGAACAAAGGACAAAGACACTAGGGGGTGTGAGCGACTGCTGGACCCAGGCTAATTCTACAGCCTGTAAAAGGGAAAATATCCGAATCTGGTGAGGCTTATATCTGTGTTAACTTTGAATAGACATAGACGTGCGTGTTTTATTTTATTTTACTAAGTAACTTGCTTTGTTCTGTCTGTCACTACTTGAACTCACTTAAATCCTATTTTCTGTACTTATTAAAATCACTTTTTACTTATTAAGTTTCCTTGAGTACGAGTTGGTGCCTGGGGAAAGCGAACAGTTGTGCATATCTTTCTATCTTTGAAATAGAAGGCGAACTATTTATGAGTTTACCCTGTATAAGCTTTATACAGGGTAAAACGGATTTATTAAGGGTTTGAACCTCCTTGGAGTTGAGCAGCTGGGTGTCAAAGGCAAGAGCGCTTCCAGGGGCCTTACAGTGGTGAGTGGACTTGGTTCGGACCTGGGTCTGTGTTTGCAGCAGATCAGTGGAATCTGACTCAAAACAGACAGGATTCGGGAGTCCCAAGCTGGAAAAGGCCTGGAAGCAGGGGCAGAAGTAGCCTTGGCACACCAGGTGGCAGCACCAAGCAGGTCTCTGTGGTCCCAACCCGTCACAGCTTGCCTTAATTGTTTATCCTTTGAGTGACCTGCCTACGAGGGGAAAACCCTGTGTCCTAGTGTACTCTCTCCCTCTGAGCAATTGCTTGAGTTAATAAAGTATATCTGCCTTGCTGCATCCAAAGAAAGAGTGAGAACTCTGTTTTTCTCCGACAGGGATAATGCTACAGAATAGCACTGGGCAATTTTTTTCAGCCAAAAATGCAGATTCAGTTACACAAATTCAGGTTGATTTTACAAAATTGTTTGACCTAAAACATTTTTTTCAACTTTTCAATTTGCCAAAAATTTCAACAAATGTCATTTTCAGTCTGACTCAAAATGATTTTTTCCCCCAACTTTTCTAAGTTACCAATGGACTGAAAAAAATCCATCATTTCCCCAGCTATAAAAGTGACCACTTTTCTACAAGCTCCTGGAGATCTCTGGATGAAAAGATGCTAGATAAGAACTAGGGATTATTATTTCTCTACAATCCTCGGATTCTTTCCAAAGGGAATTAAGCATCAGATCCTCAGCTGGTGTAAATCAGCACAGCTCCTTCAAAGTCAGCAGAGCTACCCAGATTTACACCCGCTGATGACCTAGCCCAAAGCTTGGAACGGCATCAAAGTGCCCAGAGCTAGGGGCAGAATTCTGGAGAAAACGAAGAACTGATTCCAGTCCTTCGCTAGTCTCATGCAATCATGAAAACACTGTCGCTCAGACAGAATTAGCACGGTGATATTTTGAAAATGGGAAAAGTGGATTAAATTACTCAGTAACAATAAATAATATTATACGCCACAGTCATTTGCACTTTGGCAGGAACATCCATCCAAAGCTCTTACAGAGATTTACAAACGTCGTCCCCTATTTTACTTTAAAACCCGTGAGACCCTATCTCGAGGACTTAAGTGATACCCAGACCGTGTGCATAACCTGCAGAGGAGTGAATTTAACCCATGAATGAATCAAGGCCCATAGCACCTCTCTGAAATGGGTATTATCTCAGTCCTACGGGTAGGAAAACAGACATAAAGAAGACACGTGACTTGCCCATGGCCACCTCGTAAGTGTGTGGAAGAGCCTGGATAAGAAATTAATTTCTCTGCTGGTGTAAATTAGCAGACCTCTTGACTCCTAGTAACCTTGTTCTAACTGAAAGGCAATGGGATAAATTCTCAGCTGGTGTAATTTGATGTAGTATATTGAAGTCAATGGACATACATTGATTTACAGCAGGGGTCGGCAACCTTTCAGAAGTGGTGTGCGGAGTCTTCCTTTATTCACTCTAATTTAAGGTTTCACGTGCCGGTAATACATTTTAACATTTTTAGAAGGTCTCTTTCTATAAGTCTTTAATATATAACTAAACTATTGTTGTATGTAAAGTAAATAAGGTTTTTAAAATGTTTAAGATGCTTCACTTACAATTACATTAAAATGGAAAGCCCCCCAGACCAGTGGCCAGGACACAGGTAGTGTAAGTGCCACTGAAAATCAGCTCGCGTGTCGCCTTTGGCACCCGTGCCATAGGTTGCCTACCCCTGATTTATACCATTTGAAGATCTTGTCCAAGTCAATTAAATTAATTGTCATGATCAATTAAAAATCAATTCTATTATTCAGAGTTCTTCCTTCTTTCTGCATTCTCTTTTTAGACACAGTTTTTAGGGGATTTCTTAAAAATAAAATATTCTTTGTAGACAGATTATTTAAGATGAAGAGTTGATAGCTTTGAATATGTCAACTGCCACATAAATGTTTATATTTCAGACTCATCATGTTCTTATGTCTGCATTATCCTCAATGCCTAAAGCAGAAACAACTGCTGCCCTTGACACATGTGAGAGCTTAGGAGAAAAATAAGATAGTAAACAACCTGGAAAAATGCTGCTCACCCTTATGGATTGTTATCCATTCAAAGTTCATCTAGCTAGTGCCAGGTATCATACGGTCCCTATTCATCTCCACAAAGCCTGCAGAAAAGGCAGCCTCAGAGGCATGCTGCAGTTGTTGTAACATAGCTGGGGATGTTGAAAACACACAATGGAACTGCCCTAGAATTCAGATTTCCTGGGCCTCTTTTAGCAAAGCTGTCAGCTCTAGGAGCTATTTGAAAATGAATCTGGATAGAAGACTGACTCTTTTAGGCAGCTGTGTAGTGAAAAATTCTCCAGAAGGAACTGGCTTCCATTTAGCAATTGACTTTTGGTTTCGTCCATCAGTGCAGCAGAAGAATAGAGGAATCCTTTCCACTGGCATCTATTAACAAATGAATTCATCAAGTGGGAGCTATCCTCGCTACAGCAAATCATCTGCTAGGACAAATGGAACCGCGTTCAGTGACATCACTCGGAATTCACATGCTACATTCACAACTTCTGTGCTATGCTGAAATTTTCACCTTTCCCATTTCCAGGTGTGTAGGTTCCTTGATTGATACCTTCATTTCACTGTTACTATACAACTATTCAGTTATAGATGGCATGGGATTGAGTGTATTGCTATTGGGGATCAACTCTCTTTGGAGACCCACACAAACGTATGTATACACAAATGCATGTTGTGGCAGTTTGCCGGCACTACTATGATGGATCCCACGCTTCCTCTTGGTGTTGGGGTTTCAGGGTGCCGTTTCTTGCCCCTGAACAGGGGTATCAACTGTCCCACTAGTATCCCAGAGAATGGGAGTGGAGAGGGAGGGACCCAGGCCTGCCCTCTACTCCGGGTCTCAGCACAGGGGCCCTAGGGATAGCGGTAAACCACTTAAACTAGCGATTCTTTCCCCTGGGCTACTTCCCTCTCCTGCTCTTCAGCTTGTGGGGCTTCCTGACCTCCCTCTGCACAAGCCAGGTGTCCCTTTACCTAGGGTCTTGGTCTTCTTAGCTCACCACAGCACTTCTCCAAACTCTCCTCTGCTCTCCTCCAAACTGCTCTCTGCTCCACCACCAAACCACTCTGCTTCAACTCCTCTCAACTGCTCTCCTGCAACACCAAACCACTCTGCTTCAACTGCTCTCTGCTTCAACATCAAACCACTCTGCTTCAACTCCTCTCCCTGTCTGATTGAAGCAGTGGGGTTTTATCAGGTGACTGGTTTCAGGTGCTCTGATTGGCTTCAGGTGCTTTAATTGGCTTCAGGTGCTTTAATTAATCTATAGCAAACTTTCTTCCCTCTAGTTTACAGAATCCTTATTGAGGTTGCAGGAACAAACCATCCTGATGTGTAGAAAGACAAGTAAATATGGCAGGCGACCAGCTTGGCTTAACAGGGAAATCCTTGCTTGTCTTAAACACAAAAAAAGCAGCTTACAATAAGTGGAAGATTGGACAAATGACCAGGGAGGAGTATAAAAATATTGTTCAGGCATGCAAGAGTGAAATTAGGAAGGCCAAATCACACTTGGAGTTGCAGCTAGCCGGAGATGTTAGGAGTAACAAGAAGGGTTTCTTCAGGTATGTTAGCAACAAGAAGAAAGTCAAGCAAAGTGTGGGCCCCTTGCTGAATGGGGGAGGGAACCTAGTGACAGAGGATGTGGAGAAAGCTAGTGTACTCAATGCTTTTTTTGCATCTGTCTTCACAGATAAGGTCAGCTCACAGACAGCTGCACTCCGCAGCACAGTATGGGGAGGAGGTGACCAGGCCTCTGTGGAGAAAGAAGTCATTCGGGACTATTTAGAAATGCTGGACGAGCACAAGTCCATGGGGCCGGATGCACTGTATCTGAGGGTGCTAAAGGAGTTGGCCGATGTGATTGCAGAGCCATTGGCCATTATCTTTGACAAATCATGGCAATCGGGGGAGGTCCCGGATGACTGGAAAAAAGCTAATGTAGTGCCCATCTTTACAAAAGGGACGAAGGAAGATCCGGGGAACTACAGGCCAGTCAGTCTCACCTCAATCCCTGGAAAAATCATGAAACAGGTCCTCAAGGAATCAATTCTGAACCACTTACAGGAGGGGAAAATGATCAGGAACAGTCAGCATGGATTCACCAAGTGCAAGTCATGCCTGACTAACCTAATTGCCTTCTATGATGAGATAACTGGCTCTGTGGATGAGGGGAAAGCAGTGGATGTGCTATTTCTTGACTTTAGCAAAGCTTTTGATACAGTCTCCCACAGTATTCTTGTTAGCAAGTTAAAGAAGCATGGGCTGGATGGATGGACTGAAAGGTGGATAGAAAACTGGCTGGATGGTCAGGCTCAACAGGTAGTGATCAATGGTTCCATGTCTAGTTGGCAGCCGGTATCAAGTGGAGTGCCCCAAGGGTCGGTGCTGGGGGCGGTTTTGTTCAATATCTTCATTAACAATCTGGAGGATGGTGTGGACTGCACCCTTAGCAAGTTTGCAGATTACATTAAATTGGGAGGAGTGGTTGGTATGCTGGAGGTTAGGGATAGGATACAGAGGGACCTAGACAAATTAGAGGATTGGGCCAAAAGAAATCTGATGAGGTTCAACAAGGACAAGTGCAGAATCCTGAACTTAGGACGGAAGAATCCCATGCACTGCTACAGACTAGGGACCAAATGGCTGGGCAGCAGTTCTGCAGAAAAGGACCTAGGGGTTACGGTGGACGAAAAGCTGAATATGAGTCAACAGTGTGCCCTTGTTGCCAAGAAGGCTAATGGCATTTTGGGTTGTATAAGTAGGGGCATTTCCAGCAGATCAAGGGACGTGATCATTCCCCTCTATTCGGCACTGGTGAGGCTTCATTTGGAGTACTGTGTCCAGTTTTGTGGATAAATTGGAAAGAGTCCAGCAGAGGGCAACAAAAATGATTAGGGGGCTGGAGCACAGGACTTATGAGGAGAGGCTGAGGGAACTGGGATTGTTTAGCCTGCAGAAGAGAAGAATGAGGGGGGATTTGATAGCTGCTTTCAACAACCTGAAAGGGGGTTCCAAAGAGGATGGATCTAGACTGTTCTCAGTGGTAGTAGATGACAGAACAAGGAGTAATGGTCTCAAGTTGCATTGGGGGAGGCTTAGGTTGGATATTAGGAAAAACCTTTTCTCTAGTAGGGTGGTGAAGCACTGGAATGGGTTACCTAGGGAGGTGGTGGAATCTCCTTCCTTCGAGGTTTTTAAGGTCAGGCTTGACAAAGCCCTGGCTGGGATGATCTAGTTGGGGTTGGTCCTGCTTTGAGCAGGGGGTTGGACTAGATGACCTGCTGAGGTCCCTTCCAACGCTGAGATTCTATGATTCGATGATACAGGGAATAAGGGCTCTCATCACCCTGGGGCTTACATATCTCCCCTCTAACACTCTCCCGCTGCCCTCTGGCCATGCTGTATGACAATGTATACAAAAACACACACACACACACACTCACTCATGCTCTAGGTTTGTCGTTCTCTTTTACTATAAAGTGTAAAAAGCACAATGTTCAATGAATCCGGGGAAGAGGTGGACATGGTAACAAATAGAGCCCAATTCACTGCCCACTAAAGTCAATAGGAGCCATTCTCTTGACTTTGGTGGTAGGTGGTGAATCATGCCCACAAGGAATGAATAGCCTGACATTCAGAATTCTGCTGCAGCAGGCAAATGTAGGTTTCTTTTGGATAACAAACATAGGGGCTAAATATATGTACCCTCCCAGGAATGTTGATGGACACAGTTCATGGAGGCCAGTCATGAATATTAGAACAGGTCAAGTTTGTTTGATTAGTTGATTTGCCAAAAAATGCAGTTTTGAAGTGATCAAAGCTGTTCATGAATTCGGGTCAAATTTGGTAAATGGTTTCAACTGAAGAAAAGGGGGGAAATTAAAAAAGGTTGAAAAGTTTAATTTCGAAATTTTCAAAATGAAACATTTCAGCTTTTCATGTTAAAATATTTTGTGTCATAATTAACCAAATTTAACTTGAAAAAAAACCCTCAAACCCAGAAAAGTGTAAAAACACCCCCAATGCAAATCAAAATAAGATGTTTGATTTCAGGATGAAAAAAACATTTGGTTTGATCCAAAACTAATTGTTTTTGATTTTTCTCTTCATCAAGAAAAAAAAGTGTCATTTTGGGTTGACCCGAAAGAAAATTTGGGGGGAACTTTTCAGTTTAGCCATTGAATCAAAAAAGATCATTGATTCACGCAGCTAGAGAATAGGAGGCTCAATTAAATATCTATTGAAGTTAATGGAAAGATTCCCATTGACTCCAATGGGTGCTGAGCTAAGCCCATGGTGATATGGGCATTAAGGAAGAGAAAGAAGAATAGCTATAGAGCAGTGGGTCCCAAACTGTGGATTGGGGGTGTGCCGATGATCCCTAGTGTGCAGGATGCTATTTTGCTCTGCACAGCGTGACCTCCCATTTATGGCGCATGCAAGGTCACGATGCATGAAGGACGCCATTTTGCTCTTCAAAATGGCATCCTCCATCAGTGCCATAACAAGGGCAAAAGTCAACATGGTTTCTGTAAAGGGAAATTGTGCCTTACTAATCTATTAGAGTTCTTTGAAGGGGTCAACAAACATGTGGACAAGGGCGATCCAGTAGACATAGTGTACTTAGATTTCCAGAAAGCCTTTGAAAAAGTCCCTCACCAAAGGCTCTTGCGTAAATTAAGTTGCCATGGGATATGAGGGAAGATCCTTTCATGGATTGAGACCTGGTTAAAAAACAGGGAACAAAGGGTAGGAATAAATGGTAAATTTTCAAAATGGAGAGGGGTAACTAGTGGTGTTCCCCAAGGGTCAGTCCTAGGACCAATCCTATTCAACTTATTCATAAATGATTTGGAAGAAGGGGTAAACAGTGAGGTGGCAAAGTTTGCAGATGATACTAAGCTGCTCAAGATAGTTAAGACCAAAGCAGACTGTGAAGAACTACAAAAAGATCTCACAAAACTAATTGATTGGGCAATAAAATGGCAAATGAAATTTAATGTGGATAAATGTAAAGTAATGCACATTGGAAAAAAAAACCCCAACTATACATACAATATGATGGGGGCTAATTTAGCTACAACTAATCAGGAAAAAGATCTTGGAGTCATCGTGGATAGTTCTCTAAAGATGTCCACGCAGTGTGCAGCGGCAGTGAAAAAAGCAAACGGGATGTTAGGAATCATTAAAAAAGGGATAGAGAATAAGACGGAGAATATCTTACTGCCCCTATACAAATCCATAGTGCGCCCACATCTTGAATACTGCATACAATTGTGGTCTCCTCATCTCAAAAAGGATATACTGGCATTAGAAAAGGTTCAGAGAAGGGCAACTAAAATGATTAGGGGTCTGGAACGGGTCCCATATGAGGAGAGATTAAAGAGGCTAGGACTTTTTAGCTTGGAAAAGAGGAGACTAAGAGGGGATATGATAGAGGTATATAAAATTATGAGTGGTGTGGAGGAAGTGAATAAGGAAAAGTTATTTACTTGTTCTCATAATAAAAGAACTAGGGGCCACCCAATGAAATTAGTGGGCAGCAGGTTTAAAACAAATAAAAGGAAGCTCTTCTTCACACAGCGTACAGTCAACCTGTGGAACTCCTTGCCTGAGGAGGCTGTGAAGGCTTGGACTATAACAGGGTTTAAAAGAGAACTGGATAAATACATGGAGGTTAAGTCCATTAATGGCTATTAGCCACTATGGGTAAGAAATGGTGTCGTTCGCTTCTGTTTGTCAGAGGGGGGTGATGGATGGCAGGAGAGAGATCACTTGATCATTACCTGTTAGGTCCACTCACTCCGGGTCACCTGGCATTGGCCACTGTCGGTGGACAGGATACTGGGCTGGATGGACCTTTGGTCTGACCCAGTACGGCCATTCTTATGTTCTTAAGGGCGAGGCGATTGAGGCACTTGCCTCCGGCGCACAAGCTTAGGGGCGCAGAAAACACCCCAAGCTGGCGGCATTTCGGCGGAGAGGGTCCTTGCCTCAGGCGCAAAAATATCTCGTTACGGCTCTGTCCTCCATGCTGTCTGGGGTCCCGACAGGAAATACTTCATTAAAACGGGGTTGTGTGAGCAAAACGTTTGGGAATCCCTGCTCTAGGGGCTTAGGCTTAATGCTAGCTGCCACTTCGAGTCCCTTGGGATGTGCCAAGGACAGCAGCAACATACATAGCACAAACCCATGAACAATATTTTAAAGCTCAGTTAATCTAGCTACTTTAACTTAAACAGCGGCTTGTATTTATAGGTCAGAGTTCTTACATGCCTAGTGATTAGCCATAAGCAGCTGCTGAGAGCTGGGGAGAAAATACTGATGGGAAAAAAGGATGGACATATTGGAATAGAGATCTCAATAAATCCAAACATCAGCCCCCCAAGTAAGAACGCTGGGCCCTGTGCACATCCTTCCAATGTTGAGTTGATGAGTTGATGTATGTATAAAAAGCATCACACCTGATTCAAAGCAACCTGGCTAAAATCCGGAGGCCTGAAGAAAGACCCACTCTTATTCACACTACTTTTGCTGGCTACGAATTCAGTGAGCGAGGCAAAGGGTGGTGATTTGTATCTGTGGAGCGAACAGAGGGATCCTATTACCCTGCTTTCTCCAACAGTCCTTTTGAAATGCGTTGCCTTGGTGCTTTGTTAAAGCCCATTGGTCATGTGGATGGTTCACACAGAGGTGTTGTCTGCAAATGGAAATGGCACTCTCGCTGAGTAGCTTTTGATTTTTTTTTATGCTGATCAGAGAAGTTTGCATGACTTACAAGGCACTTGCCTTGCTCCGCACCCTCTTCAGATGCAATAGTTTTTCTTTAATCTGGCTTGATTTGCTTTGCTATACACAGATGATTTGGCTGGTTGAAAAGCTTTATTCCCTTATAGCAGGTTGCTTTACTGGCCTGGAAAGCTTCCTTCCAATGGAGGATTGCTCTTTATTCCTTTGATTCACCCAGCTATCATTGTGATAGGCTAGGCGCCTTCGATATCTGACAGAGACAGCACTTAAGTGGCATGTAGGGCCCTGGGCGGACCCTCTGCATTGGGGTCAGTTTCACCATAAAAGAGTTTGTGTGTTTGTTTAACAAAACTAAAACATGATGAGGATGATTGCAGCTGTAACCTCCATCTGAGCATAAGGAATCCTCTCTCCCTACACTGTCTCTCTAAACTCAGGGTCTGGTCCCTGGTAGCCTGGACTACAACCCATGGAGAGGGGCAGGGAGGCTGAGGACATGGCTCTGCTCTGCCTGGCATGCAGAGCTGACAGCCATGGCAGGACGGGACCACAGCACACTGTTAATGAGGGCACAGCCAGAACATGCCCTGCTGGTCTCCAGGGAACAGGGCCGGCGCTTGCACTAGGCTACCCTAGGTGGTCACCTAGGGCGCCAAGATTTTGGGGGCGGCAGGCGGCTGCCTCCCAGCTCCCCGTTCAGCCGCTGAGCAAGGAGCCAGGAAGCAAGGGGCGGCTCGCCGCGGCTGCCCGCTGCCTCCCCGCTCAGTGGCTGAGTGAGGAGACAAGGAGAGACTCGCCGTGGCTGCCCGCTGCCTCCCCGCTCAGCGGCTGAGTTGCTGAGTGGGGAGACAAGGGGAGGCTCGCCGCAGCTGCCCGCTGCCTCCCAGCTCAGCGGCTGAGTTGCTGAGTGGGGAGACAAGGGGAGGCTCGCCGCGGCTGCCCGCTGCCTCCCCGCTCAGTGGCTGAGTGAGGAGACAAGGGGAGGCTTGCCGCGGCTGCCCGCTGCCTCCCAGCTCAGCGGCTGAGTTGCTGAGTGGGGAGACAAGGGGCGGCTCACCGCGGCTGCCCGCTGCCTCCCAGCTCAGCGGCTGAGCGAGGAGACAAGGGGAGGCTTGCCGCGGCTGCCCGCTGCCTCCCAGCTCAGCGGCTGAGTTGCTGAGCGAGGAGACAAGGGGAGGCTCGCCATGGCTGCCTGCTGCTGAGCAGGGAGGCAGGAGTCAGCCGTGGGGAGCCGCACTTTACCTCCCCGCGGCTGCCTTCTGGCTCCACGCTTAGTGGCTGAGCATGGAGCCGGGAGGCTGCCGGCGAGTCGCCCTCCTGCCCCACGCTCAGCCGCTGAGTGTGGAACCAGGAGGCAGCCGATGCCCCCCTGCCTCCCAGCTCCACGCTCCCAGGGCCCGCGGGCTGGGCTCCTGCGGCCTGCGGGTGGGGCTGGGGAGCCAGGGCCGGTGCAACCACTAGGCAAACTAGGCGGTCGCCTAGGGCGCCAAGTGGTTGGGGGCGGCCCCAGCCATGGAGGAGCCGGTGTGGTGCAGGGGGGGGGGCAGCAGCCCTGCAAAGGCTGCAGCGCTGCTAGCGGGGAGCAGCCGTGCCCCCCCGCCCCTCCTGCCCAGGCTGTGGCCCGGCGCGTCCCCGCCCCCCCCCCGGGCTCCTGCAGGCTGCAGCAGATGTATGCGGGTGCCAGCCCCCGTGCGCCCCCCGGCTCCCCCCTCGCCGCGCTCGGGCTCTGCGGCTCCCTGGGAGGGGCAACGGCGGAGACTCACACTCCTGGGAGCCGCAGAGCCCGAGCGCGGCGAGGGGGGAGCCGGGGGGTGCACGGGGGCTGGCACCCGCATACATCTGCTGCAGGAGCCCCGGGGGGGGGGGGGCAGCACAGGCAGACGCGACCCCGGCTCCCCCCTCACCTCGGTCCGGTTCTGCAGCTCCCGGGAGTGTGAGCCACCGCTGCTCCTCCCGCTGCCTCAGCACTCTGCGGGGGAGGGGCTGTGCACACGGCAGCCTGTTGCCTCCATGTGGAGCCAGCGGCTCCAGCGGCCTGGGCCTGGCAAGGGGAGTCCCGGGGGGCAGTCAGGGAGCAGGGGGGTTGGATGGGTCGGGCGTTCTGGGGGGGCAGTCAGAGGAGGGGAGTGGTTGGATGGGGCGTGGGAGCCCCGCGGGTCTGTCTGGGGGCGGGGGTGTGGATAAGGGTTGGGGCAGTCAGGGGACAGGTAGGGGGTAGGGTCCTAGGGGGGCAGTTAGGTTGGAGGGGGGGTCTCAGGAGGGGGAAGTCAGGGGAGAAGGAACAGGGAGGCTTAGGTAGGGGGTGGGGTTCTGGGGGTCAGTTAGGGGCAGGGGTCCCAGGAGGGGGCAGTCAGGGGACAAGGAGCAGGGGGGTTGGGGATTCTGAGGGGGGGCAGTCAGGGGGTGAGAAGTAGGAGGGTGTGGATGGGGGCAGGGAGGGGGGAATCTGGTCTGGGGAGCAGCCCCTAGGCAGTCTGGCCCCTAGGGTCTGTAAAGGCTCATTGGGATTTGCCCCTCAATGAACCGATGTGCGGGGGGGCGGCGCAAGGTGCACTTTTCGCCTAGGGCGCAAAATATCCTTACACCGGCCCTGGGGGTGGGGCTGAGCTCCTGGGGGCGGGGGATCTGGCTGGGCGGGGCGGCATTGCGGAAGGGCAGCGCAGGGCTGGTGCAAGGAAGTTTTGCCTAGGGCGCGAAACTTCCTTGCAGCAGCCCTGGCCGGGAGCTCCAGGGACCGTGGGTCTCACTGAGGCTAACGTCCTCGGGTGCTCTGGCTGGGGTGGTGCGGCTCCATCCTTCTGCAGTGGCAGCATGAAAAGGGTAAGGAGTGGAGGGGGGAAGAGGAACATTTTCAATACAAATTTCTGCAGACGTTGCGAACAAATGGAAATTGGTCTTTTTCCAAACCTGCGGGAGAAAAGCCACAGCCACAGTTTTTGCAAAAACATTTCCTCAATTTTTTGACCAGCTCTCACCATCTAAAACAGTTAAGAGAGCTGAAAAAATCTGTACAATTATACAACATGGTCTCATTGTTTCTTGGTAGTCTTCAGTCTGCCTGTACCAATGTATTGTCTCCATCTTTGATTGCAAGCTCTTTGAGTGTTTTGTTCTGCATTTGTACAGTGCCTAGCAGAACAGGCTCCATGTCCAACTCTGGGGCTTCTAGGCACTACCGTAATACAAATAATAAAGAATAATATTCAACACTGGGAAATGCATCATCTTCCCTCCTGGTCACCCACAGCATCTCGATGGGCAATACAATACCTGGCTGGATGCAGGATATGGGATTTAGAGGGGGGTTGGTGGAAGGACACCTCGGAGGAGACAAAGATCTTCCAGTGGTCAGTATTATTGTTTTTTAGAACATGGGGAGAACAAGCCAAGGGAGGCTCCACCACCCGGTGAGTACAAGGGGAGGCACCTTTTTTTAGCTCTGCTCCTCCTGTACTTTAAACCTGGCTATGCCACTGGAGGGCACAATGCCCTGTGAGGAGTTTTGGTTGGAGGTGAGACATCATAGAAATGTAGGGCTGGAAGGGACCTCAAGAAGTCATCAAGTCCAGCCCCCTGTGCTGAAGCAGGACCAAGTAAACCTAGACCATCCCTGACAGGAGTTTGTCCAGCCTGTTCTTAAACACCTCCAAAGATGGGGATTCCACAACTTCCCTTGGAAACCTGCTCCAGAGCTTAACTACCCTGAGAGTTAAAAAAGTTTTCCCTATTATCTAACCTACATCTCCCTTGCTGCAGATATTACTTGTCCTACCTTCAATCGACATGGAGAACAATTGATCACTGTCCTCTTTCTAACAGCCATTAACAGATTTGAATACTGGTATCAGATCCTCCCACAGTCTTCTTTTGTCAAGATTAACATGCCCAGTTTTGTTAACCTTTCTTATTTTCTAAATCTTTGATCATTTTTGTTGCTCCCCTCTGGACTCTCTCCAATTTGCCCACATCTTTCCTAAAGTGTGTTGCCTAGAACTGGACACAGTGCTCCAGCCAAATAGAGCAGGTCAATTATCTGTTATGTCTTGCATACAACACTCCTGTTATTACACCCCAGAATTCTATTATTCTTTTTCACAACCGCATCGTGTTTGACTCGTGTTCCATTTCTGATTCACTCCAATCCTCAGATCCTTTTCAGCAGTACTACCACCTACCCAGTTATTCCCCATTTTGTCATTGTGCATTTGATTCTTCCTTTCTAAGTGAAGAATTTTGCATTTGTCTTTATTTAATTTAATCTTGCTGATTTCAGACCAATTTTCCAATTTGTTAAAGTTGCTTTGAATTCTAATCCTGTCCTCCAAAGTGCTTGCAACCCCTCCCATCTTGGTGTCATCTGCAAATTTCATAAGCACACTCTCCACTCCATTATCCAAGTCATTAATAAAATATTGAACATTACCAGACCCAGGACTGACCCCTAGATACAACCTCTGAGTTTGACCAGCAAACCATTGATAACTACTGTTGAGTGTGGTCTTTCAAATCCAGATCATCTCCATGGAAGTTAATGGCATTACTCAGGATCCCGGAGTGATTTGCCATTTGATATCGTAGAGGATGCTAGAGGAAAGGTCACTCCTCATGAAGAGGGTTGCAGTTAAACTGAGAAATGACAGCTGTGATTAAAAACAACTTTCAAATCTGAGGAAACAATGATGCTGTCAAAGTACTGCTGCGTTTGTGAACTTGGAGCATGCTGGGCTACAGAGCCAAATTAGCTCTGTTTGCTTTGAGCTTGATAAAGGGAGTGTGTGGGTGCCTTACTCTAATGGTGCTTGCACCTTTCATGTCGACATATTACAATTTTAAACAATATGCACTGTGAATGCATGACTGAGTCAGGGAGCCCACACTCCTGAATTTTGCTTCCTAATACTGCTGGTATGGAACAGAAATGCCTTCCCTCTCACTATATGTGGATTATCTCTAAACTTTGTGGCCTGGGATGGCTGTGTGGCACTGTGCCTCAGTTTACCCCTTTAAACCAACAACTGACCATATTCTCCCCTTGTATCAGGGCTGGTCATCATGCCCACATTCTTCACCATATGTTAGATGCTGGCTTCTTCATGAGCCTGGGGAATTTTCAGCCAACATCATATTAGTCTTCAAGTTCTTGGTTCTAGGTTCTATTTATTGTCCAAGTGATCACAGACTCACAAAAGGAAAACAAAACTTCCAGAGAGGGTTTTCTCCCCAGCCACAACTCCCAGGGTGCCCCCCCCCCCAGGAGTCTTCCTTCCTCAGGGACCACTGCTGGAGATTGTCCCTTCCTGCAGCTTCTCCCAGCAGTACACCAACAACTGAGCCACTTTTATAATCACTTTCTCCCTTTGCAGCTGGCTTTGATAATTGACAGCTCTGGCTAGCCCCAGACCCCTCCTTAAAGGGGCCGGCTTCACAGTAACACTTAACAATTTATATTCATCTCTGCTGTAGAGGGCAGTCTGTATTCTCTTTTGGGTCTCAAACACCAAAGAACTTTTGGTTCTCAAAAACTATTCTGAGTGTAAATTTTCAGTTTAAAAAAAAAAAATTTCTGGTAAAAAAAATCAGTTTTCAGTTTTAAAAAATGATCAGTTTCTAAAGTGAAAATTGTAATGAAAACATTTCTATGTTTTGATTTCTGGTGGGGGGTTTTAAAGAAAAATGATTTTTTTCGTGAACATTTTCATTTTCAGCTAAAAGCCATTTTTCATCAGAATTACCTTTCAACAAAAATATTTTGACCAGCTGCAAGGAAGATCTTTGAAAATCAGCCATTTATTTGATTGGGTGTCTAGGAAGATTAAACGTGTGTTCTCACTGGTGATGGGATAGGGGGATGGAACCATTTTAGTTCTTTTATTTATTAGTGGGTGAGTTAATTTGCTACTTTATGATTGCTTAATGCTGCCGGTGGGCAGAATTTGTGCGTTTTTAACTCTGGTAGATCATCATTATGTGGTTGTAAGACTGGTTAATTGTCAGGGCTTCTTGAGATCTTTGCATAGCTTTATCTTAATTCTTCTTTAAATTCAAATAAATAAATAACAATACATCGCTCTTATAGAGCACTTTTCATCAGCAGATCTCACACATGTTACAGAGTACCATTATCCCCATTTTACAGATGGCAAAACTGAGGCACAGGGGGGGAAGTGACTTGCCCAGGGTGACAGTCAGATCCAGGAATAGAACTTAGGTCTATCTAAGTTCCACTGGGCCACATTTAAGCTCGGGATTTGGTTCCTGGACAATCAAATCAATTTTTTTTTAAAGAGCAGCTGCTTTCGGTAGACACGATTTTTTGTGCTGCAGTGTATGACCAAGGGAGTTTTGTACATATAAGCTGTAGTCTTCTTTGAAGCACAGGCTTCAGGTGCTTTTGCAGTCCTAAAGTTGGTGAGTGTGCATCAGAAATTTTTTTTGATGTGGTTTTTAATGAAGGATCCAAAAGAGTCTGCTTATCAAATTTCCATCTCTGGAAATATTGTCCTTCTGTGACATCTAAAAATGAATACGTATCATCTCTGCTAATTAGTACATTCACACTGTGGGGTATTTTTACTCTTCCTCTTCTCATCTGAAATCCATGAACCATCTTGGCAGCATTTTAGGAGAGATGACTGGAGCATTTCCCCACACTTTATTTTACACATACCATTCTTTGCTATATTCATGCCTTTCATTTGCTTACATTTGTACCAGCCTAATAGCAATTGCTTGCTCACTAGCTAGCAAGACTTTCAAAATAAACAGCCCTATCCCCTCCCCTCCCACTTGGCGGCACATCATTCCACGCTTTGCAGATGTGTGTGCTCCTAACTGCCTAACCTTTGCAAACTCCCCGGCCAGTTGCAGTAGCGTGCCCCCGCTGGCACATCCATTTGTGCACTCGCTTGGCCAATTTTAGAAGTGCTTCCTGAATTCTTTAAAAAAGCAGCCGTAAACATTTAATAGACAGTTGGTTTCTATAAAAGCCTGTCCTTGAAAAACCACACCTAGCAGCAAAAGGTCAGGTCAGGTCACTGTTTAACAACATGATTAGGGGGGACCATGTCTTCATGCCTTGCACCCCCCAGATTCCCAGGGCTTCATGAGAGCAATGGGTATGTAAGGAATGCAGGATCAGCCCCTTTGTTTAGTTAGATGTCTACAACATACCTATTCCTCAAACCCACAGAGCTCTGCTATGGTATAAATATTAACAACAGCACTGTAACTTGCACCTGGAAATGAATGGGAAACCAGTTCTATGGATCACAGATGTCATATGCTCATTGTGAGCAACGCCGCAAAGTAAAGGCAGAATTGCTTTCTGCACCAGCTTACATTCGAGTGGCTGCCCTGGCATAGCTGTAGCTGGAATTAGTGCAGCCTGCAAATTGGAGGAGACAAAGACATGGGGAACTGCAGTGAGGTACAAGCTTTTGCCCAGTGCGAATGGAAAAAAGCATTTGACATCTAATGCTAAAATCTGATCATCCAACAAATTTGTACCCATCATCCTAGTGTCTCGTCTCTCTCAATCAGCCAGCTAGCTTCCAGACAAGAATCTGTCTTGGACAGATGTTGGGAAATCCATTCATTTGCACCATCTGAGTCAGCAAACTACAGATAGGGATCGATGGATGGCACTGCAACCCAAATGATCTCAATGTACCACCTAGCAGCCTGGCACACTGTCATGTTTCTGCATGGCAATCCAGACCAGTGAGCAGGGATGTCACCACTTGCCTTGCAATGCTGGGTACCTTACAGTGCTTTGCAGCTATTGGTCCCAGCCTGGGATGCTCACAGCCAGCCTACAAGGATGCAGGTCACACCTTGAGTGTCTGTGTGTTATGCAGCCAGCCTCAGTTCAACAACTCTGAACCCAGCAGCCTGTCCAGAGCCCCACAGCCCCAGTCTGTCTTCCACTAGCCTTGGTTACAACCAGTGAGGTGACCCCAATACATTGCCCGTCTGAGGTTTCCCAAAACCATGCTCTCTGCAATGTCCAGCCCACTCCTGGACAGTTCAGAGAAAAATACAGTTTCTTTGTTCCTTTAAAGGGACAAAAAGCACATCACAGCTTATTAACTTAACTGGAGCAAATACACCCTTCCCCTTAAACACAGCACGGAGCTGATTTATAGTAAAAATAACAAATATATTAAGAAAATAGACATAGGCATGAGTGAGTTCAAACATAAGGAATGAAGATAGAAAGCGTTACAAATAAAACAAAACATAATAGTCTTTCTAGTGGCTAGGGCTTAATTTAACAAGCGGCCACCTTTGTTCAAGGTAGATTTCCTGCCAGTCTTTCTTCTTTCCAGCCATGGCTGCCTCTCTCTCAGTCAGGACCTCCCACAGAAGCACAACAGGCTGGTTTCCTTTGTCTTCCTAAAGGAAAGATCTTTGCCTAAGCATGTTTCTCACCTATATGCAATTTCCAGAGACTTCAAACCACCCCCTGCCCCCAGTCTCCCTGTTGGCTGAATGAGCCATCTTTCTCAGCTTGCAAGAGCTGTCTTCCCTTGTGTCTGTCTAGTGAGGGATGCCAAAGATGGCTTCTGTCTTTGCTTTTATCTGCCAGAGTTCAATCACCTTGTTTCAAGAGGCCCTTCCTCTTCCTTTGGGCTTCCCATCCCCAGTGGGCTTCCACTGTTTTGAGTCACACCTTGCTTCATTTCTTTGGAGACTGGCAGATAGCTGTGATGGTCCCTCCTTTTTCTCTCTTTGTTTGGAAACAGACTGCAAAGCCTAAAATCAACAGGTACCCATCACTCCTTACATACTGTTAATACATACATTTTACAATGATGTTGATCACCAGTGTGTCATCGGCTTTCATAAAATATCTCACTCTGTGGTCTTTTAGAATACAGTAATATTGTACACAATCAGTTGATTCAATTACTTATCACTTGAGGTTCAGCCCCTCCCCCCCCCCCCCCCCCCCGTCTTTACAGTTCAGGAAACCTTTGCAATGTATCCTTTGAAAAGTAAAACCCAGACCAAGCTTCTCTCTCTTGCTGGGGCATAGACCCCATGCTGTCTCCTCCTCCACATTAGCTTAATAGCTTTGTTTACCTGATAGGTAAATGTACCTTCATTGTCTCTGCCTGAAGACCCAGCTGGTCAGAGAAGCAAACACATTCCTTTGTTTACCAACAGCCCCTGACATGCCTGATTTAGAAACACTTTAGTCATAATCCTTGCATATATCCAAAACTCTCAATACATACCATGTACATACATCACACAAGAATATTAATGATCAGTGAATTACTGGTTTTCCAGTGACATATTACATGACATCTTTTAGATATAGATTATATATCTTTTAGATCGAGATCATTGGGGGGCAGAGGGATAGCTCAGTGGTTTGAGCATTGGCCTGCTAAACCCAGGGTTGTGAGTTCAATCCTTGAGGGGGCCATTTGGGGATCTGGGGCAAAAATTGGGGATTGGTCCTGCTTTGAGCAGGGGGTTGGACTAGATGACCTCCTAAGGTCCCTTCCAACCCTGATATTCTATGATTCTATGATTACCAGAGTGAGTTGGGATACACTGAATTGCTCAGACTAGCTGAAACTCATACTAGTGATCTCCTTGCCCTCTGCCAATGGGATGCTTTTAGGGTCACAATAAAATCCTGCTGAACTCTACAGAAGAATGCATTCAGGTCAGATGAGCAATCACCTAAAACTACCCACTGGGATTCCTCAGAACCACTCACATACAACTCCGTCCATTCCTGCCAGAAGTCACAGGTATGTCAACAAATCCATGCAGATAACAGCACCAGGTAAATCACAGGGTGAAGAGAATCATCATGGATAACTGATCTTTGCCCATGGACTTGTTCTCCCCATCTGCATCTGTCGTCTTATGCTTCGGCTGTCAGCTGCTTGGGGCAGGGCCTGTCTCTTTGCTATGTGCATGTACCGCACTTAGCACAATGGGACCCTGATCAGGGCCTGTGATAGGGTGTACAAGGCCTTCTCAGTCCCCTGCTGGAGGTGTCACCACCCTGGCACACCTGCCAAAGAAAAGTGTCAGCCAGTGAGTTTAGACTTCCGAGAACTGCCTAGAACAGCCATTCAGGCAGTGGTACCATCAGAACCAACAAAACTTGGTCCTCCAGAGGCTAGAATGGCCAGAAGGAAGCAGTGGCCAATCAGGCCCCACCAGGTGAGATAAGAAGGCTTGCCTATTTCTTCTGTGGGGAAGTGCTGGGTGGAACCGAGATAGGAGCTGAACTCCCCTGCTCCTAAACACGGCCCCCGGGCCTTGATCAGGGTCCACCATCTGACTGCACCTTCAGCTGAATGAGGTGCAACAAACTGGTTATTCTGTTCTACAGTCTTAAGGCCCAGGTGACCAATTTTTGAGCTGGACTCTAACTGTTAAAGTACTATCAAAGAGCTCACTGCATAAGACCAGCCTGCTCTGGGCAAGCTGCGAGAGAGCCCCTAGGCACTACTACAGTAAAGAACTTAACTCCCATTGTTGTCAGTGGGCAGAACCAGACCACCGTCTCCACAAAGCCAGCAAAAGTTGAGGAGCTGATGGAAAATCCTATTTATCCTGTTATCTTCATGCTGACTTTCAATGGATGTTACTTTGACTGGCTTTTCAATGTCCATTCTAGTTGGTTACCATTTCCAGCAGTCACCCAGCCCTCCCCAGCACAGTGGCTTATTCAAGTAATTTCTTAACACTGCTGTGCAATTAGTAAAAAATAATTTTAGTACACAGTGTATTCCCTCCCCTGGGGGGATAACTGAGCTTCAATAAACCAGGGTTTTACTGAGTTATGCATCTAAATGTACAGTTCTGAAATTATTTGTGATGGATCCAATATATAGATTAACTAAATCAGAGATTTCATTCCCAGTGATGGCTAACAGTATTGGTGGGGCTCTGTCACACATTAAAACATTTTGAAGAAAGAATTGATGATTCAGAAACACTGCTTCCTAGCCCACATCAAAAGGGCCTTTGAAATGCAGAAGGGGGCAGGGCCAGCTCTAACTTTTTTGCTGTCCCAAGCAAAACATAAAACAAAACAAAAAACCAAGCGCCACCTCCCCAGCAAAAAAAACCAAACAAATGAGCGCCACCCCGCCGAAACAAAAAAACCCACTACCCTGAGCACCGACCCGCCAAAACAACCCCTCCCCCCGAGCACCGCCCTGCCAAAGTAAAACAAACAAACAAAAACCCGAGCACCGCTCTGCCGGCCCAAGAGGCCACCCCTTAGAAAGTGCCGCCCCAAGCACATGCTTGGTCGGCTGGTGCCTGGAGCCGGCCCTGGAAGGGGGTGGTGGTAATAAAGAATCTTCCCCTCCGTTAGAATGAAAAACGGTTAGTACTACCATGAAGAATGTAGGAGACACCAGTTTAATGTGTATGAATATGATGCATACCTCTGTCTCTTTGATTACTATCATGTTGTCTGCTACCTGGGGGCAAAGAGTTCCCTCAGCCTTGGGTGGTTCTACACATCTGCAGGAAGGCAGACAATGGCTGTAGACAGCCCAATCACCGACACTTACACAATACAGGTGTCCATTCCTTTGAAGGCATCCCCTCACCAACCTCTGATCAACAGCTGGATAACCCTGGAGTGGGGAGAAGAATCTAGGCTGGGACACCCTGAACAAAGAACTTGGAATCTATTAAAAGCTTCAGCCCTGAAGCTGAGGAGGATAGGTTGGGTCTGCAGGGAAACAGACTGAAACCCAGTCCTCAGAAGAACATGGGTACCAGGGCTAAACTGGGCCTACCGAAGTCTTGAGGGAAATGGTCATCTTAGGTAAGACAATATGCATGTTGACCTTTTTCCCACTGATTGCCATATCCTTATGGATTAATAAATAATACTTTGGACAAAGCTGTTTAGTGCCACTGTACTTAGCTATTGTTCACAGGTCCCAAAGGTAAGTCTATTGCAAGGGCCAAACTCATTTGATCGTGCTGAGGAGACATGGCTGGTAAACACGGGTGCTGTGTCCTGGAGACCCAGTCTAGAAGCAGGGGGAAATCGCAGGATTCCACTCAGAGAGTGGAAGCTGCAGGGCCTGTCACTTGATAGGGTGCCCATAAAGAGACTGAGAGAAGTCAAAGCTACAGCTCACCCTGAACCATGGCAACCACATAGCTTCATTTATTTCATCTTCCGAACATGAAAATCTGCAGATATTGCACAGTAGAATAGCAAAAAATCTTGTAATTAGCATGTTTTTGGCAGTACACACATGAATCCTCTCGCTATTTTAGCCATAAACATTATTCATGCTTCAGAAATAATCTTTATCTTTCCTTCTTAGTGGTGACCTAAATGTTAATAGCAGACCAAGAGCCTGACCCGAGGGACAATGGAAAAAGATTGCACAAAGGATAGCTTTCTTCTAACACTGAACAAGGAACTTCCTTAAGTCAACGGAAAACAAGGCCTAAAACTGTTATTGTCATTGGTACTATGCTAGTACCTAGATTCTTCCCATTGTGCCCGGTGCTGTATGAACACACTGAGAGACGGTCCCTGCCCTCAAGAGCTTGGAGTCTGAATAGACCACACAGACAGAGAGTGGAGAAAGAAAGGATAAAATTACTCTGTCTAGTCCACTGTAGTGCTCCAACACAGAAGATGGAGCAAGAACCAAACAGGTTTATTAGACCCTTCGGTGCATTATGAGCACAAAATCAGGGACCCAGCCCGGCGTTCCATTTCTCACATGAGTTGCCTTCATTGGCAGAACAGGAACAATTCCTTTATTTTCCTGTAATGGAGACTCTTTTTCAGGGAACTTCTACTTCTGAGTCAGAAAACTCCTCATTTGCTCCAATGCAAGTTCCGAGGCATTTCAATCAACCCATGTGAAGGTTGAATCAAGCATTCCATAGTGACCCTCCTTCGCATTTAGGGTCTGACATTGTGACACTTCGTGCTAGTCTTATTTCACTCTTTTTAATTTCTGTTTTTAACTTTCCCCTCTTTGATTCAACCACTTGAGGAATAAAACTAAAAGTTCCCACTGCTGTGTCAAATTACCAAACACAACAGTACCTGACCCTAACACAACATAGTCCAAGGATCCTAAGGCGTAGTTCACCTGGGAAAATAGGTTTCTCTTTTCGATCCACTCCAATTTTCCACTACATCACTTCTGCCAAGACACCTTACTGGATTGTCTTGAGCTTTTTGTCCAGTTGTCAAAAAATCAAAACCTATTTGTTCTTCACTTATCTTGGGCTGATTTTTTCCTCTTAAAGTGCAGCCTTTTTTTCAAGTCTCTATTACCAGGGCATCGACACTGGACCGATGCTATGCTTCCAACATATGCTGCAGGAGAGTGGTTTCTTAGCACACGCCATGCGCACATCTACATCTCAACCCCCCGCTGTTATAAATCAGCTGTTAAACACAAGCTGTTTCCTTTTTTAGCATCATTCTTCTCTGTATCTTTACTTTTCTCCTCTGGCTGGATTTTCTCAGGGAAGGCCCCAATCTAATGACCTTCAGAGAAAAGTATCATAGAAATTTAGGCCTGGAAGGCACCTCAAGAGGTTATTTAGTCCATCCCTTGTACTAAGACAGGACTAAGTAAACCTAGACCATCCCTGACAGGTGTTTGTCCTCAAAAATCTCCAGTGATGGGGATTCCACTGTCAGGAAAGCAGGTCTGCAGCTGAATTTGGGATTAGCTAACTAATTGCAGCTGAAACCTCTAACTGGCCAAATTGCCTGATTGGCTGAGCAGCACTTGGCCAGCAGCTGCTCAATACTTAGACCTGCAACTATTCTCATCCCCACCTTGTTCCCCACCTTGCTCCAGTCATGCTCCATGCCAAGCTTCTGCTTCACAGGCGCGGACTTCCGGTTCCGCCCGTGGGTGCCGTCACTCGGCATCGGGGGCGGGGCCCTGCCCGACGCCGGGCCCCACCCCCGACTCCGGGTGACGTTGCGGGGCCCCTCCCCCGACGCCAACGCGACGTTGCCCAGCGTTGGGGGCGGGGCCCTGCAACGTCTCCCAGTGCCGGTAAGTTTGCCGCGGGTCCAGGGTGGGCGGGGAGTTGCTGGTGGGTGCAGAGCACCCACCAATTTTTCTCCGTGGGTGCTCCAGCCCCGGAGCACCCACGAAGTCAGCGCCTATGTAATCTGCTTGGTTCCTGACTCTGGCTCTCCTGGAGCTGAACTTTGGCTCCGATCACTAGGCATGACTGCCCATGCCCCAGTCCGTGACATCCATAGCCTCCCTGTGTAGCCTATTCCACTGCTTAACTAAGCTTATATTTAGAAAGTCTTTCCTCATATCTAACCACCATGTGGCAAAGCACATCTTTCGCCCCAAAAATGTGAAAATAAGGGGATATTATAAAGTGAGGGGAAAGGCGAGTTGAGTTTTTAAGTTGCCTGGCTCACTGATGGTGAGTTTTATTTAATTGTAGTGCAGCCCATTGGTTATTATTTCATTTATTCAGTATAATTGTCTTACTGTACTTCCTAGAGACCCCAACCAAGATCAATGCCCTATGGTGCTAGGTGTTGTACAAACACACAGGAAGAGACAGTCTCTGCCTTGCAGAGCTTACAGTCTAACTAGACAAAACAGATGAAGGGTGAACAGAGGCATAGAGAGGAAGAGACTTGACCAAGGTCACATAGCAGCTCAGTAGCAGAGGTGAGTAATAGATCCCAGGATTCCTACCTCCCAGTCATGTATGTAGCCTTGTCCACAGAACTATTACATGAGACATATCCTTAAATTATGTCAATGGCACCTGCAACATACGGATAGGCGCTCTTCTTTTAGCATTTGCATATATTTAAAGAAATATAGTTTCCCGTCCAGTTTTTTACTGCAGTGAATCACTCTCAGGCTTTTCCCCCCATGTTGGAACCCTTCCTGAGCTGTAACTCGCTCTGATTTGTTAAGCACTTCCTTCCGGCGTTTACGGCTGCTCTAATCTCAACTATCTGCAATTCAGTAAGGGATGGTGGGGAAAAGTGTAATTAGCAGAGTTCTTTGTAGAAAGCACAGAGCTTTGTCAAATTACTCTAGATGTAACAAGACAAATAAGAAACATGATTTACTCAAGGAAGATTTCCCCTAGGAAACGTTAACGCATGAAACTGTTGGCTGCTGATGTAACAGTATAGGTAGTAATATACCATATGTGTGATGATCTCAGACTGTTAACTTGATTGGGTAAACAGCACAAGGAAGCTGTGTTTGCTTCTCAATAGTGTTTTAGAAGAGGTATGTTCTTTATTATCATGTATTTGTATTACCTTAGCGCCTAGTCATGTCCCAGACGTGCATTGTGCTAGGTGCTGTACAAAGACAACTAGATGGTCCTTTCCCCGAAGAGTTTACAATATAAGGCCTGTCTATACTTGAAGCATTACTGCAGCTGTGCCACTGTACCACTTCAGTGTATGCATTCGCTACAGTGAGGGAAGGGATTCGCCCAAAACTATCTAGCTACCACCTCCCCAAGAGGTAGTAGCTAGATAAACAGAAGAATTCTTCCATTGATATAGTGCCATCTACACCGGGGTTAGCTTGGATTTTTCACACCCCTGAGGGATTTAGTTGGGTTGACCTAACTTTTTTGTGTAGAACTAACTGGCCTAACTACAAGACAAGAGGCAACAAGTGGATACAGACAGAGACAGGGAACACAAGGAAAGAACATTGGTCAGCATAAGATTAGGCAAGGGAGCACTTCCCCGTTCCTATTGATATCACTGTAGTCTCACCTGAATGCAGCGTTAGTCATGTGTTCCCTATCCAGGGACTGATTTCAGCTACCCTACATCCTTATACAGTCAACTTACTGTGGCCTGGCAGTGCCCAGTGCAGCATGGGAGAGAGGATGCAAAGAAATCCAATGCACCTCCAAGTCCCGGGGCTGGCCCTTGACATAGATTATAAAAGGATGATGAGCAAGGAGCTGAAGGACAGCTGTGTGGCTGTCCATGGTTCAGCCAAGAACAGGGCCGGCTCCAGGCACCAGCTGACCAAGCACGTGCTTGGGGCAGCACCTTCTAAGGGGCAGCCAATCTTGGGGCGGCGCTCGGGGTTTTGTTGGTTTTTTTACTTCGGCGGGACGGCTCTCAGGGTTTTTTTGTTTGTTTTTTTTTTGCTTAGAGGGGGTGGTACTCGGGTTTTTGTTGGGTTTTTTTTGCTTGGGGCGGCAAAAAAGTTAGAGCCGGCCCTGGCCAAGAGCTGGCTACTAAAGTGGAATGGGGACCCATTTTCCTTACCTTGTTTTAGGTGTCTGTGATGTCATCTCAACTCTTGCTGGAGACATCCAAGTTACACAAATCATGCCCTGGCAGGATAGTAAAAACAGAACAGATTTTCCTATATGTTATAATTTTAAATTCTATTGTTTGGCAGATCTTTCTAGGAACACGGGGCAGTGACCTGTTAAGGATACTACTAGAGCAAAATGAATAGCTGTCACATCCAAACTGGCTGCAGAAAGCAATTCCCAGCTAGCATGGGTCAGCAAGATGGAGGAGCTAGGGGAGAAGGAAAGAATGTCAGCTGTCTTGAGCCTTCCAGTGAACCCAGATCAGACAGGTCTTCATGGAACATTGTCTCACTTTACCTAAGGTGAGTAAATACTGCCCTGCATTGACTGTTGGTAACAAACAGCTCTCCCTCCGAAGTGCTTGATATGGAACAGTTCTGCTTTCTTTGTGTGTATTCACTGTTCATATATCAGCAAACGCTCCTGCACGTCCAGTTTAAGGGCCTGATCCTGTTCCTATTTAAGTCACCAACAAAACTCCGATTGATGTCATTGGTAGCCAGTTAGGGTCTGTCTACAGAGCAAAGAAAAACCCACGGCTAGCCTGTGCCACCCGACTCGGACATGTGGGGCTGTTTCCCCACTCAGGGTGGAGCCTGGGCTCTAGGACTCTGCAAGGTGGGAGGGTCCCAGAGTTCAAGTGCCAGCCTGAGCCCGGCCGTCTACACAGCAATGAAACAGCCCCACGAGACTGAGTTGGCTGGCACGAGTCGGCCGTAGGTGTCTAGTTGCTGGATAGACGTGTAACCCTTCTGCCAGTCAGAGTCGGCAGCAACAAGGGCCGGGTTCCGTATCTAGGGGTTCCATTCCAATAACACAATGCAAAACCGGCTCGAGCCCCCACCCAGTGACCTGGGACAAATATATATCACCCCCCCTGGGCGCCTCTAAGAGGCAGTACTTCCCCTCTCGCAAGCACAGAGTCTGAGTGTAGAAAAACCTTTTAATGACAGAGAGAAACAATGCGGCCTTTTGCTGGGGAAACACCACATCTAGGATTTGTAAACCAAATTGTGAGCAACGACCCACCCCAGCAAATTGGCCATGTCCTTTCCCTTTGGTTCTTGAGTCCAGCAACCCCAAAAATCACCCACAGTCCCAAAAGTCCAACAACCCAAAAGTCCAGACCCAGAGTTCAAAAGTTCATCTGCAGAGTGTTACACCCCCCCAGTCTGGGTAGAAATGGGAAGGGGAGAGGTAAGGGGCACCTTACGTGGCTTGAAGCTGACTGCCCCATCCCTTCGTGGGGCTTCGCTCGGCTCGGCTCTGCTCCGCCAGCCATCCCACGAGTCACTCCGCTCAACCGTCCCGCAAGCCGCTCCGGCTGTCCCGCCAACTGCTCCGCTCCGTCAGCAGCTCCGCTCCACCTGCCGCTCAGCAATATATCTTCCGGCTCCCCCACTATTTAACACAGTGCTCAGTGATTTCAGCTCTTTAGTGATTTCAGCTTGTAGTTAGGGGAGCCTGCATGCTCATTTGCACACTTAGCCCAGAGTGATTCCAACTCAGCAGCCTGTGATTAGACTCCTAAGGAACTCAAAATTAGCTCTGATATTCCACAGCAGAGAGAGAGGAGGTGCAATTGACATTTAGGGCCCTCAGAAGAGGCCCATACCACCAGATACAAATACCTGTCCCCAACCTCTCTCAATTCACTGGGTTTTGGAATCCATGTCCCTCGCCTAGCAAATGTTGCTTAGCTAATGGTGAGTCCCTTCATCATAACACAAGCCCACTGTCCTTGATTCACATAATCAGGGTAACACTTTATTCTTCCTGCCCCAATAACAGAGAAACTGGGGCTCCCACAGCAGTCAAGGTGACCATTTGGGCAAGCGGTCCATCATGCTTTGCAGGGTGGGTGTGTCCATGCAAACAAGATTAGCCCCTGACATCCCTTTCCACAACTCACCACCAGATGTCAGGGTAGAGCTCATCCTGACTCTGCTTACAGACGTATCATAGAATCATAGAATATCAGGGTTGGAAGGGACCTTAGAAGGTCATCTAGTCCAACCCCCTGCTCAAAGCAGGACCAATTCTCAATTTTTGCCCCAGATCCCTAAATGGCCCCCTCAAGGACTGAATTCACAACCCTGAGTTTAACAGTCCAATGCTCAAACCACTGAGCTATCCCTCCTCTCCCCCTCAGGCCTGTGTCTCTTCATGCTGATGTAGCTCTCTCTGGTAGGACTGCCAGCTGCCCAGGTTGTCCCAGGATCATCTCTTTGATGAGGTAGCTGTAAGGGTGCTCAGTACACACTGCCAGCAGTCTAGTTTTATAGGCTCAGGATCATTCCAGATGTCCCAAGTTATTATACGTCAGAAGTGGCACCCTTACTCTATGGGCCTGAGCCAAAGCCCATTGAAATCAATGGGGGTCTTTCCATCAACTTCAATGGGCTGAAAAGGGTGAAGAGCCACTTCTCTGACAGTGTCTGTGATGGGGTGCCCTACTCACTGCTGGACAGTGCTGCCTCCCTCCTGGCCGCTGTGGGGAATAGCTCTGATGCCTCTCCCTCCCGTTCCCCTCTCTCGCTCCGGGCACTGCAGCCTCTTCTTCATGACTTGGCCCTCCAGTCAGGTCACTGTCCGTCTTTCCCCAAAGTCTCTCCTGACAAATAGGCCCAACCAGTGCCACTTCCTGGTAGGGGAGTAAGGGCCCACCCTCTACTCCAGGTTCCAGTCCAGGGTCCTTGATCAACCAGTCAAGGTCTGCAGCTTCCCTAACCTTACTGCTCTCGCCTCTGGACTACGTCCTAGCTTGTCCACTCTTCCTACTCATAAGAACATAAGAAAGGCCGTACTGGGTCAGACCAAAGGTCCATCCAGCCCAGTATCCTGTCCACCGACAGTGGCCAATGCCAGGTGCCACAGAGTGAGTGGATCTAACAGATAATGATCAAGTGATCTCTCTCCTGCCATCCATCCCCCCCCCTTTGACAAACAGAGGCTAACGACACCATTTCTTACCCATTCTGGCTAATAGCCATTAATGGACTTAACCTCCATGAATTTATCCAGTTCTCTTTTGAGGGGGCCGGGCAAATAGACAGTTAATAATGAGCCCAGGCCCTTGAACAGGGCGGGCACCAACAGTTAGGGCTCAGACCCTCAAGCAGGGGCTGAGCAGTCAATAAGTCAGTAAGCCCTGGCCCTTGGTCAGGGCGGGGCAACAAGCAGTTCACAGCTCAGGCCCTTAAGCAGGGGGCTGAGCAATCAACAAGCCAGTAGCAAGCCCAGGTCCTGGCTCTGGAGAACCTGGGAGAGGGGGAGACTGCCACCCACACGTTGGGTGGCAGGGGGGGACGCAGGCCCACCCACTCCACTGCGTCCCAGCCCGGGGCCCTAGCAGCGGCAGAAAAACCCGCTGCTGAGTCAGTGGGGATCCCGGCCGCCACACACTGACCTTGGCTCTGGCAGTGCTGCAGCCAGACTGGAGTTGGCTGCCCCCGGGCTACTTCCACCTTCCCCCTCTCCGGGTACCTGGATCAGTGGGGCGTCCTCCAGGAGGTCGCAGACCATTGGCACCTCAGCGTCACAGGCGGGTGGCAGGCTCGTCGGCTCGTCGGGGTAGGAGGCCGGCGGCAGGCTCGTCGGGGTAGGAGGCCGGCGGCAGGCTCGTCGGCTCCTCGGGGTAGCGGGACGGCGGCAGGCCTGGCGGCTCCTCGGGGTAGCGGGCCGGCGGCAGGCCTGGCGGCTCCTCGGGGTAGGAGGCGGGCGGCAGGCCTGGCGGCTCCTCCAGGTAGCGGGCGGGCAGCAGACTTGGCTGGCCTGGCCAGTCCTCCGGTTGGCTGCAGGTCGCCGGGGTCTCCCAGCGGGGAGCTGCACCACCGGCATCCAGCCTCTCTGGTGGCTGCCTCCCAACTGCGGTCTCAGGGCCGGCTTTTATACTTCCTATGCCGCCCCCTGACCCTTGAGGGGCGGGGCCAGGATTCTCCGGCTCCACCCACTTGGGTGTCCGGGGAGGCGCCTCTCTCTCTGAGGCGGCTGGGGACCAGACCGCCTCACTACAGGGACCCATTCCAGACCCCTAATCATTTTAGTTGCCCTTCTCTGAACCTTTTCTAATGCCAGTATATCCTTTTTGAGATGAGGAGACCACAATTGTACGCAGTATTCAAGATGTGGGCGCACTATGGATTTGTATAGGGGCAGTAAGATATTCTCCGTCTTATTCTCTATCCCTTTTTTAATGATCCCTAACATCCCGTTTGCTTTTTGACTGCCGCTGCACACTGCATGGACGTCTTTAGAGAACTATCCACGATGACGCCAAGATCTTTTTCCTGATTAGTTGTAGCTAAATTAGCCCCCATCATATTGTATGTATAGTTGGGGTTATTTTTACTCAGGCTCCTCTCTCTCTCGGAGGGCCCACTAGGTCTCAGGGATTCCTGGCCCTCCTTCCCTCAGGGAGAACAGCCACCATTCTTCACCCTGCAGCCTCCTTCTGTTGCCAGTCTCTTGGCTTTATGTAAGTCCCCCTGCTCCCTCACGGGCGAGCTGGCTTCCAATCAGTGGCCTCCTTCTAGCCTAAATCTCTCCCTTATGTTGCCGCTTAATTGGTTGATTTGGCCCACGTGGGCTAATTCAGCTCTCTCAGGGCCGGTGTGGGGCCTCACAGTGTCTGTCCCCTCACAGTGTCTGTACTAGGGAAAGAGCTATTACAGAAATACTAATAAAGGGTATAGAGGTGCAATTTTTAAATCTACCTGTGTATTCTTCCAAAGGGGTTCATGTTCCGATTTATTGTGCAAAGTGCCACCTTGCTGGAGCAATATACAGTATAAACAACAGTGAACAACCTTGTCTTTGTTTATGTAGGGCTAGACTGGGCCATTCATGGCACGGGGCAGGGCCTAGGCATAATCCCTCTCTGTGCTCCCGGTTCCCTTTATGGAGTAAAACACACTCCCCTACCCTCCCTTTCCCCACAGGACTACCCAGCTCTGCCTACTTCCCAAGCCTCCCACGCCTGCTGCTCCCACAAGCCCACAGCCCCTGCAGAGCAGAGAGTGCCTGGTAGCCCTTACATGGCTATGCAAGGGGTGTATGGCCACCTACTCCCCGGCATGGCTACAGTCCAGTGCCATAAAAACACAGCGGGTCCCCTTTAACACTCTGTCAGGAATTGGCTTTGTCCACCTGGTAATGCTTTGTGGGTCAAATGCAGTTGCAGACAATAACCGAGTGGTCAGCACTGTAGTGTCCTACCCCTAGCCAGGGAAGTCTGTTAGATTGCATGACATGACTCACTGAGGGCGAGACTGAGCCTTTGCTCCATCCCCTGGGTAAGGAGCTGTGCACTGGAGGTGGCTCTGACTCTCCCAGTCACGAGCAAGGGAGGGAATACATTGCTACGGCCATATAGCAGGTGGAGCACACTTCCCCTTCGCAAACTCGTTTGGGGGGGCGTAGCCTTAGTTCTTCCCACTTCCCGTCCCCCTCCCCGCTCACAGCTTGGGAGGCAGGGAGAGTATCAGGTGCATAGCCCTGTCCTGCACCCAGACTCCGGGGAGCCCTAAGACAGCCCAGTAAGGGGGTGGAGAGCCCTGCCTCTGTCTCATACCCCAGCCCCATTAGGGTGAGTCACTATCAGGCCCTGGTTGAGACGGGACTTGCTGAAAACTGGTATTTAAAAGAAAATTACAAATCACATTAAAAATGAAAGAGAGAGAAACTCTTGAAAAAAAATCAAAAATGGAAGCACAAATCAGGCTCCTAAATCCTTATGGAAGCAGCCGAGGACAAGGCCTGGCTTTTAAAAGGACAGTGCACCCAGCAGTTCCCACTGAATTCCACTGGGCCATGAGACCATTCAGCAAGAAGTACGGTGCTGCAGTACCCTCAGAACCCACTCTGTTCTTCCCAAACTAATGCAAGCTCCCTTTTCCCCTTTGCCTCCTGCATTGCTTTTCTAATGGCTTTCAGCTCTTCTTGTGCTGGCTGCTTCAAAGAGTAAAGGGGAGCTGAATAGAAAGTCTAGAGATGAAGCAGAAATCTATTTTCATCCCTTGGACTGATTGCATCAATCATACAAAACTGTTTGGGATCTCACGGAGCACCGCTAGAGGCTCGCAGCATAGATTAATATTGTGTTCTCTCTCCTAGCAGCAGGATACAGCATTTAAAGCCTATCATCTTTGTGAGTGGTTCAAGGGAAGTGCAGAGTGTGTTGTGGAACAGATATACACCAAAACAAGAAGGAATGGAAGCAGTAAGAATAAAAGGAAAGTGCTGAGCTATTGTCAGGAGACACAAAAACGATACTGCAATTGTGGCAGAAGATGAAGCCGATTTAGAGGCAATTGTGAAGTGATGGGATGAGATACGTGAAGCGTAAACACAAAACAATGAAAATCAGGTCACTCTTTCATCCCTGGGAGGAAAGTGGTGTCAGGCACTCAGGCCTAGCAAGGTGAACATGACAGTTGAGATATTTTCAATATCTGCAAAGCAAGATCAGAGAAGCTGAGGAAGGCTGCAATCACAAATCGAGACAGAACAACAAGCGAGGGGAATATTGTGAGCTAGCAAGTCTGAAATGGCAGGTGCCAAAAGAAAGCTGTAGTGATTGACAGGTGTAAGAAGCACTTAACTCACTAGTCTTGTCCTCAGAGGTGCTGGCAAAGGGCAATGAAAGTTCTTTCGGTGAGAAACACACATAGTGTGAGGAACAGGATGACGGTGCGTGGGACACATCTCTTTATGAAGGGACTCCAAAATGCAGCAGAATTCAATAAGATTCAGGTCATGTTTCAATGCTTAGGCATGAGCATGCTGTCTTAGAGCTTGCTGCTGCAGTCTTTGCACACACAAACATCCCATGGCTTACCCTAGCAGGTAGAATTCATACCAAACACATCTTTCCTAAAACCTACTTCCCATCCTTTTATCAGCCACTTTAAACAAGAACTGCGGAGCTGAACTCACAGAGAGCTTAGCCCTGCTGATTGTTGATCGATTCAGAGGAAGAGGAGACTTCCCTAGCTAGGAATGGCAGAATTCCATTTTTTAAAAAGTTTTCACAGGTAATTATCTTGAAGCATTTTTTATTTTATCGATTTAAATGTTCACAGTTGCAGGGGGTAAGACAATGGAGGAGGTCAGACAATTATTTAATGATGATAGACATGGAGATTCAAAACATTAAAGCTTTCTAACCATTAAAACACAAATTGTCAACATCCTATGTCAAAGTACAGAAAATAATAGCCTTTAATCAAACTCTATTATGTTCTTATTCAGCATTTTCCGGCTGTGCCTATTTGTAAATTGCTATTAGCTATCCAGCCTGTTAGTTACCCTGGCACTGGAGCACAGAGAATTGTTGTGATGGAAGCAGGCCCGGAAGCCCATCTGAGCTATTATTATTATTATGGTGTACTGTGATAGTACACAGAGGTTCCAACTGAGATTATGTCCCCATCGTTATTGGTGTGGCCGGAGATAGTCATTGTCTCAAAGAGCTCACAATCTAAACAGACAAAAGCAGGAAAAGGAAGCATCATAATCCCCATTTTAGAATCATAGAATCTCAGGGTTGGAAGGGACCTCAGGAGGTCATCTAGTTCAACCCCCTGCTCAAAGCAGGACCAAACTCAACTAAATCATCCCAGCCAGGGCTTTGTCAAGCCTGACCCTAAAACCTTGAAGGAAGGAGATTCCACCACCTCCCTAGGTAACCCATTCCAGTGCTTCACCACCCTACTAGTGAAAAAGTTTTTCCTAATGTCCAACCTAAACCTCCCCCTCTGCAACTTGAGACCATTACTCCTTGTTCTGTCATCTTCTACCACTGAGAACAGTCTAGATCCATCCTCTTTGGAACCCCCTTTCAGGTAGTTGAAAGCAGCTATCAAATCCCCCCTCATTCTTCTCTTCTGCAGGCTAAACAATCCCAGTTCCCTCAGCTTCTCCTCATAAGTCCTGTGCTCCAGCCCCCTAATCATTTTTGTTGCCCTCTGCTGGACTCTTCCAATTTATCCACATCCTTCTTGTAGTGTGGGGCCCAAAACTGGACACAGTACTCCAAATGAGGCCTCACCAGTGCCGAATAGAGGGGAATAATCACGTCCCTTGATCTGCTGGAAATGCCCCTACTTATACAACCCAAAATGCCATTAGCCTTCTTGGCAACAAGGGCACACTGTTGACTCATATTCAGCTTTTCGTCCACTGTAACCCCTAGGTCCCTTTCTGCAGAACTGCTGCCCAGCCATTTGGTCCCATTTGTAGCAGTGCATGGGATTCTTCCGTCCTAAGTGCAGGACTCTGCACTTGTCCTTGTTGAACCTCATCAGATTTCTTTTGGCCCAATCCTCTAATTTGTCTAGGTCCCTCTATCCTATCCCTAACCTCCAGCATATCAACCACTCCTCCCAGTTTAGTGTCATCTGCAAACTTGCTAAGGGTGCAGTCCACACCATTCTCCAGATCATTGATGAAGATATTGAACAAAACCGGCCCCAGCACCGACCCTTGGGGCACTCCACTTGATACCGGCTGCCAACTAGACATGGAACCATTGATCACTACCCATTGAGCCCGACCATCTAGCCAGTTTTCTATCCACCTTACCGTCCATTCATCCAGCCCATACTTCTTTAACTTGCTGGCAAGAATACTGTGGGAGACTGTATCAAAAGCTTTGCTAAAGTCAAGAAATAGCACATCCACTGCTTTCCCCTCATCCACAGAGCCGGTTATCTCATCAGAGAAGGCAATTAGGTTAGTCAGGCATGACTTGCCCTTGGTGAATCCATGCTGACTGTTCCTGATCACTTTTCCCTCCTTTAAGTGGTTCAGAATTGATTCCTTGAGGACCTGTTCCATGATTTTTCCAGGGATTGAGGTGAGACTGACTGGCCTGTAGTTCCCCAGGTCTTCCTTCTTCCCTTTTTTAAAGATGGGCACTACATTAGCTTTTTTCCAGTCATCCGGGACCTCCCCCGATTGCCATGATTTGTCAAAGATAATGGCAATGGCTCTGCAATCTCATCGGCCAACTCCTTTAGCACCCTCGGATGCAGTGCATCCGGCCCCATGGACTTGTGTTCGTCCAGCTTTTCTAAATAGTCCCGAACTATTTCTTTCTCCACAGAGGGGTGGTCACCTCCTCCCCATACCGTGCTGCGGAGTGCAGCCGCCTGGGAGCTGACCTTGTCTGTGAAGACAGAGGCAAAACAAGCATTGAGTACACTAGCTTTCTCCACATCCTCTGTCATTAGGTTCCCTCCCTCATTCAGCAAGGGGCCCACACTTTCTTTGACTTTCTTCTTGTTGCTAACATACCTGAAGAAACCCTTCTTATTACTCCTAACATCTCCGGCTAGCTGCAACTCCAAGTATGATTTGGCCTTCCTAATTTCACTCCTGCATGCCTGAGCAATACTTTTATACCCGTCCCTGGTCATTAGTCCAATTTTCCACTTCTTGTAAGCTGCTTTTTTGTGTTTAAGATGAGCAAGGATTTCACTGTTAAGCCAGCAGATGGGGAGCCGGTACACTAATGATCAAAGGAAACCACAAAAAAAGCCATTTTACAGATGGGGAGCCAAGACACTGAGAGACTAAATGACCTGACCAGGATCACTAGAGAGTCTATAGAAGACAACAATCAGATCTCCTGAGTCCCAGTTCAGTGCCTTAACTACGAGCCCATCCTTCCATTCAACTCCTCGGTATCACAGTCTGTGCTAGTTGCTACTATTGTCAGGAAGCTTGTTACTTATCTAAGGGTACGTCTATACTCACGCGTCCTGTCGGAGGCGCGGGATCGATGTTCTGGGTTCGATTTATCGCGTCTTGTCTAGACGCGATAAATCGAACCAGGAAGTGCTCCGCCGTCGACGCTGGTAATCCAGCTCGACGAACGGATTAGGCGGAGTCGACGGGGGAGCCTGCGCGCCGCGTGTGGACCCCGGGTAAGTGCTTTTTCATTCGAACTGAGATAGTTCGACTTCAGCTACGTTATTCACGTAGCTGAAGTTGCGTATCTTAGTTCGAATTATGGGGTTAGTGTAGACCAGCCCTAAATGACTCTTTTTATAAACTATAAGCCAGTTTCCTCACCATTCCCTTAAACTGAAGTTTGAGCATCTGTCCCTAGCTCAGATGGCCTTGTGGTATGCAGTCACTCATTCCCATCAGTGTTTTACCCTGTTGAGTTCCTCTTCTCATCTCTTTTATATTGTTTTTTCCCCAACATGGTTCTCAGTCCTTTAACCTTTTTAACTAACAACTGGCCTTGACCTTCTGCTGTTTGCCTGCTCCACTTCTGTAATATCCTTCAGAAAATAAGGTGATTAACATCTTGCACAGAATATTACAGTGACCTTCACAGAAAGGCCTGCTAAATGGCTATGATAATATCTTATTTAAATTCTGTAGAGGTATTTCTATTTATATAGCCCATTTGTTCTCTTAGTTTTAATAACCCCAGGTTCAACTCATACGCTGTTCTCTCTTCTTTAACATGTTCTCCAGGCCTTACGACCCTCTATGTGGTCAATTCTCTAAATACCTTATCTGTTTATCTTTCCTCCTGCTAAATGCTCTGATTGTGTGATAAATTGTCCTCCATGATTTGCAAGGTTGCATCTGAGAAGTTCATCTAGCAGCAATCACATCCGCAGGAGTTATCCTTGGATTTTGCAGTTCTACAAGTCACAGGATTTCTCTGCATTGAAGGTTTCCGTGCTCTGTCCAATACAGCATACGCACAATGAGGAAAATTCATCCTGAGCATAAGGGATGATTCTGGCATAATCTGTCAGGAAGTCTGTATAATCTCTATACACTGCCTGGTGTGGGCTAATTAGACATGTAAACGGTACACTAATGATCAAAGGAAACCACAAACATAAAAACATTCATTAAACAAATCTACTTTCATAAAGAGTGTTAGACTCCACATACTATACATTAAAACAACTGATGAGTTTTGATAAAATAATTGTTAACATTATTGAAATTTTCAGTTTTTGTAAGATTTATACCATATTTCCCCCCCCCCAAAAAAACAAATTTTTGAAGTCATTTTCAAAACTGTTATCAATGTTTTTTGTTTCCCAAAAAACACATTTTCTTACTGAAAACTAGATCTTGGTAAAGAAAAAGGCATAAAAACTATTTCAGTAAAAATTTGTTCTAATATTTCCATTTCCATTGGTACAAATGAACTACAAACAAAACTGTAACCTTTTAGTTAACAGTGTACTCCCTATATTTCTTCTATGTTTCATAAAGAAAGTTTATTGGAGTGTACTGAGGACTATGCTGGAATTGCAAGCTATTATTTAAAGAGTGGCAGGAAGGAGCTGGTCCTTCTTGCAGGCTAGGGAGGGCTCCGTAGGGAAGCATGTGACAAAACTGGAGTGAGTCTTGAAAGAACAAGCATAGAACAATGTGTGGCTAGTTGTGCCTCTGCCTTAGAGAGCAGCCTGCTTTGTCTCTCTCTGTTTTTAGTTACTGTGTTATCGTTCTGGATTCTAAGAATAAAAGTAGTGAAATGTTGCACACTTCCATCAAGAGTACTGATGATTTTATTTAATTCTTGCTGTGTATGCTGTGAACATAACAGTTTCATACAGTAACTGTGAGTTTTCCAGAGTTGCTTCTGTACATTCACTCTCAAAGGAATATACACAAGCCCTCTAATAAGAATATTTATGTTCTGCAACTGATGTTACAAAGCTCTGCAACAAAATGGAAGTGTCTTGGCTAATGAGAGTGCAAGGAAGCTGTACAGTTACTGTGTACATATTGTGTATAGCTAATAATGGCTATCAGCTACTCAGGTTTTCATAATCAGTGAGCAGTTAGTTATGTCTTTGTAAAATGTAACCAGGCTGTAATTTCAAATCGGCTCCTAACAGATCTCTGGATCTCTCTCTCTCTCTCTCACACACACACACACACACACACACACACACACACACACACACGATATGATCTAAACTTACACCCTTCTGTCTTTCCATGGTGTGCTTTTATCATTAGCTTAGGGTCCCTGTCCAACACCTCTTGAAGTTCCTGAGAATCTCGTCTAACATCAACAAGCAATGGATCAGGCCCTTAAACATTAACCAAAATAAAATCAGCTTCAGCATCCTCCCAAACTTGGCTATTCCTAAGGCTTTGCTCTGCAAGATCCCCCTGTGATTCTTGCCCCTGGATCCTTCTGCCTCCGAGAGACACCCAGTTGTGGAGTTCAGTCTATAGAAGAGAAGGAGGACATGAGGCAAACAAACTAAAGCTCCCACAAGGCACCATGGTAGCATATCTGAGTCAAAGTATCTTAGATTTCAATTAAAATATTTTGGGTTTTGAGAGTTCAGGTTTGGGATGAAAAATTTAAATTTTCTGGAAAAAAAAACAGATACTTTTTGCAAAAAAAATAATAATTTAGTCAAAAACCCCATTTCACATTAAAAAACAGTTTTGATGCAAATTTTTTGACTTGCTCTAAATCTTAGTGATAGTTATTTTAGTACATTAAACAGGCCCAATTCTGCCCTCCGATATGCATGTGCCACTCCAGTTAACATCAATGGCCACTGCACACATATATTTGGGGGAGGGATAGCTCAGTGGTTTGAGCATTGGCCTGCTAAACCCAGGGTTGTGAGTTCAATCCTTGAGGGGGCCATTTAGGGATCTGGGGCAAAAATTGGGGATTGGTCCTGCTTTGAGTAGGGGTTGGACTAGATGACCTCCTAAGGTCCCTTCCAACCCTGATATTCTATGATTTCAGGAAAAATGTGGGGGTAATTTTACTCATAGAGCAGCTATTCAACATTTTTATTGGGGTAGTGGCTAAGGCCCATCAGGTGGGGGCCCCATTATGATGGGCACTGCATAAGCACATGGTAAATACATTCCCTGCCTCAAAGAGCTTGCAGTCTAAAGCAAAAATATAATTATACTGGGATATTTTACTGATGGGAGAGCTTTCATGCATAGAGTCATTCACTCCAGTGCACAGCTTCCGAAGCAGAATGGTAGCATTTTTCTCCCAGTTTGCACAGGTGGAAATGACTACACCAGGTGGAAAACAGTGGAGAATCAGGACCCTTGAATTCCTCCTGGAAGTCAGTCATCAGCTAGTGAACAGCCCCGAGCATGCATGTGAAGTGCAATATTTTGTTTGCTGGTATGAGCATTAGAAACTGTAGCTACTGAATATGTGAAAAAATGCTTATTTTCAGCTGTGATGCTTTTTTAAAATAATTTGACCATGTTACCAGTAGCGCTTCTTCCTTGACTGAGTCCATGTATCTCTCTATATATATCTTTTCTTAGATGTAGTTATTACAATTGCAGCTGCATCTAGGGAAAAGACAAACAGACACAGACAGATTCAGTCAGGGAAGAAGCTTTACTGGTAATGCACTCAGATAGTAAAAAGAACTGCACCACAGTTGACAATAAGCATTCCTTCACTCATTCAGTTAAACAGAACTTTATAACACCACTTGTGATAGCATTATCTGGTGGTTTCCAATAAATTACCAAGAAACACCACTAAGCAATCAGGCCACCAGATTCTGCATTAGGTGAAGCTTTTAAGCTGATTTAAGGTCCCATACAAAGCATTAACCCTAAAGGCTCAAAAAACAGAAGGCAAATAGAAACAAAACACCCTCAAACATATTATTTTAATATCTTGTGATTTTTAAGCAAATCTCATGATTTTGGGGCCTGGCACACAGTATTGCCAACCCTAAGCATTCAGATATCATGAGTCAGCCCCCCCCCCCCCCAAAAGAAAACCAGGGTACTTTTTATCTTTGACAAATCATGGCAATCGGGGGAGGTCCCGGATGACTGGAAAAAAGCTAATGTAGTGCCCATCTTTAAAAAAGGGAAGAAGGAGGATCCGGGGAACTACAGGCCAGTCAGTCTCACCTCAATCCCTGGAAAAATCATGGAACAGGTCCTCAAGGAATCAATTTTGAACCACTTAAAGGAGGGGAGAGTGATCAGGAACAGTCAGCATGGATTCACCAAGGGCAAGTCATGCCTGACTAACCTAATTGCCTTCTATGATGAGATAACTGGCTCTGTGGATGAGGGGAAAGCAGTGGATGTGCTATTTCTTGACTTTAGCAAAGCTTTTGATACAGTCTCGCACAGCGTTCTTGCCAGCAAGTTAAAGAAGTATGGGCTGGATGAATGGACGGTAAGGTGGATAGAAAACTGGCTGGATGGTCGTGCTCAACGGGTAGTGATCAATGGCTCCATGTCTAGTTGGCAGCCGGTATCAAGTGGAGTGCCCCAAGGGTCGGTGCTGGGGCCGGTTTTGTTCAATATCTTCATCAACGACCTGGAGGATGGTGTGGACTGCACCCTTAGCAAGTTTGCAGATGACACTAAACTGGGAGGAGTGGTTGATACGCTGGAGGGTAGGGATAGGATACAGAGGGACCTAGACAAATTAGAGGATTGGGCCAAAAGAAATCTGATGAGGTTCAACAAGGACAAGTGCTGAGTCCTGCACTTAGGACGGAAGAATCCCATGCACTGCTACAGACTAGGGACCGAATGGCTGGGCAGCAGTTCTGCAGAAAAGGACCTAGGGGTTACAGTGGACGAAAAGCTGAATATGAGTCAACAGTGTGCCCTTGTTGCCAAGAAGGCTAACGGCATTTTGGGCTGTATAAGTAGGGGCATTTCCAGCAGATCGAGGGATGTGATTATTCCCCTCTATTCGGCACTGGTGAGGCCTCATTTGGAGTACTGTGTCCAGTTTTGGGCCCCACACTACAAGAAGGATGTGGATAAATTGGAAAGAGTCCAACGGAGGGCAACAAAAATGATTAGGGGGCTGGAGCACATGACTTATGAGGAGAGGCTGAGGGAACTGAGATTGTTTAGCCTGCAGAAGAGAAGAGTGAGGGGGGATTTGATAGCTGCTTTCAACTACCTAAAAGGGGGTTCCAAAGAGGATGGATCTCGACTGTTCTCAGTGGTAGAAGATGACAGAACAAGGAGTAATGGTCTCAAGTTGCAGAGGGGGAGGTTTAGGTTGGATATTAGGAAAAACTTTTTCACTAGTAGGGTGGTGAAGCACTGGAATGGGTTACCTAGGGAGGTGGTGGAATCTCCTTCCTTAGAGGTTTTTAAGGTCAGGCTTGACAAAGCCCTGGCTGGGATGATCTAGTTGGGGTTGGTCCTGCTTTGAGCAGGGGGTTGGACTAGATGACCTCCTGAGGTCCCTTCCAACCCTGAGATTCTATGATTCTATGATTCTATGATAACAACTGTTGGGTTTTTATTTGCCTTATGAGCCTTTAGGGCTCACATTTTCAGGCCTTTTTCTGCAATCATAAGAGATAGAATCTTCTCACATCATCACTTGACTCCAGGATCTGGAGATTAAAAAAAACTCTGAATATCATTAGACACAACAAAACCACCAGTGCTGACAACCTTGTATTTGGAGTACAACCCTGGAAATTTCCCATTTCAAAGAGCTTCTCAGACATAACCCCCTTCTCCCCTGATGTTGCTGTCCCTATGTTGAGGAGCCATTAGATGTCGTTAACATCGCAGGGTCAGGTTATACAAACTGCAGTCAGCTGCAGTCATTACAGCTGAGAGATACAATCAGTAATTCACTGCACAAGGGCTGTCTTGCTTCTTCTAGAAAATGCTAAAGAGACTTCAACTATATACTATCCTCAAATAGTAGCACTTGCAACTCACCTCATGTTTTATTCAGAACATTAGATTTATTTGATAGTTTTGCACCTTCAGGCATGACTTAATTTATATTATTAGAAAAGCTAATAGCTTTTTATTTTTATAGGCGCAACAGACTAACTACGCTTTAACTATGCAAGTAATTCTACATTGTAAGGTTGCAACATCTGATCTGTTTCATTTTCTGCCAGGACCCCAACCAGGGCTAATAAATGGATGCACAATTACAATGACACCCTTTTTATTTAGGGAAAATTGGGTTTCCAAACATACTCCTGCAGTTTTCAGGTCTCCTACATAGGGGTTAACAACTGGCAAGGACCATAACAATGGGTAGCAGTCACTGCAGAGAAAATACGTTAAAGGTAGGTTCCGCTTACGAAGATTCTGCATGGTACAGAGTACTTGCGGTGCTGCCCAAACCACTCCATTTGGTTGACAAAATGCCAGGATGCAGCTGTGCTTTCAGCAGCTGAATACAGCAATGCCCTCACATACCTGTCAAGGTGAGCAATCATCCTCCCTCCCTACAAATGAGGCGCTCATTTCCAAGTGTTTTATCAAATATGCATGACTTTCACTTTGTGAAATATTAAGAGAACACAGTGTTCTCCTACTGCAGATGGGGGAAGCTGCAAGATTTGGATCCAGGTATAAATAACCATTTTGTTCATTATTACACTATTGAAACCACAGTAGCACTGAGATTGGGGGCCTGTTGTACTTGGCACAGAATCAATTACTTAGTAAGAATCAGGCCCTACCCTGCAGCTGTTGTATTAATGTAGCTGGTATATATAAGCCTCACGAGTTAAACAAGATTCGGGGTTTCGTACAAAGAGCGATCTTAGCCTGCTTAGCTCCATGGCAAACACATCATTAAAAATCTCTCTCACCTTTTAGTAAAGATACAGAAAAGAAGGAAAAACAGTTAAAAGCTTTGAAATGTAAGTACTATATAAAGCCTTCATTTTAACAACATCCCATTCTCTTTAGCTGGATAGAGTTTTTAGAAGTAATGCTCCTCCCACTTCTCTTCTCTGATCGTCTCTAAGGGCTAGTCTACACTTACCAGCTCTGTCGGACGCGTCGGATCGATCTTCTGAGTTCGATTTATCGCGTCTTGTCTAGACGCGATAAATCGAACCAGGAAGTGCTCCCCCGTCGACGCTGGTAATCCTGCTCTGCGAACGGAGCAGGCGGAGTCGACGGGGGAGCCTGTGCGCCGCGGTGTGGACCAGGGGTGAGTACTTTGAAGTTCGAAATAAGATACTTCGACTTTAGCTACGTTATTTACGTAGCTGAAGTCGCGTATCTTACTTTGAACTTCGGGGCTAGTGTAGACCAGCCCTAGGTTTATGTCTTCACTACCCGCCAAATCGGGGGGTAGTGATCAATCTTTCGGGGACTGATTTTTCGCGTCTAGTGTAGACGCAAATAAATCGATCCCCGATCGCTCTGCCGTCGACTCCGGCAATCCACCGCGGTGAGAAGTGGAAGCAGAGTTGATGGGGGAGTGGCGGCAGTCGACCCTGTGGCGTCCTCACGGCGCGGTGAGTCGATCGAGATACGTCGACTTCAGCTACGTTATTCACGTAGCTGAAGTTGCGTACCTTACCTCGACACCACCACCACCACCCCCGCCAGTGTAGACCAGGACTCAGATAGCATTAGAGATGGTGATAACTGTCCTGTGTTGGAAAAGAGAAGAAGTTGCTTGAGATGGGTGGGAACTGTTGTTAAAGTCCGATCACATTTCCTAAAAGACAAAACAAGGCCAACACACACAAGCTGGAAGAAAAAAGAGCAACAAAGATAGAAAATGCAGCTTCTGTCTCTGGTGTTGACTTATAACATCACTACGAGAAAAAAACAAGCACAGCACATGGGCTTACCAGCCACTCCAAGGTCTGGCAAACGTGTATGCGTGCCATGCTGTTTAGGGTATGGTATTTGCTTGCTTTTCTGGTCCCAGGCTTATAGCACTATGGCCAAATAGGCGGTCTTGGCCAGCTGAGCCAACTCTTACTAGACAGACGGAAAAAAAGAGTGAGTTAGAAAAGATGTGGCGGGTAGCAGCCATGAGTGAAGCTCGCTCCTCCGCCTTCTCTCATCACCCGGAAATCTGAATATTAAGTATCAAATTCCCAGTACACGTTTTTCAGGGTCAGTAAAAGAGCTCATCAAAAAAATAACACAGTAAAACTGAGCAATGGGAATATCTGAGGAAAATGCAACATTCCAGGAGTGGAAAAATATGCTGATTTTATCAGGGAAAGTACTTGCTGTGATTTATTTGTCTAGCACTAAGGATAAGTTATCCTAGCTGTCAAACAGTGAGGAGTCTCTGTCCTTCTTTGTGTGCACCACAGCCCCTATATATATGTACAGAGAACAGCACATGCCAACTGCACATCTCACAGTCCAGCACCCGAAAAATCTGTTATAAAGGGGAAAAATATCCAGCCAATCCCAGCCTTCAAAATGTAGCCCACTGTCAGCAGCCTGAGATCAAAGTGATGCACGCCAAAGCCAACCAACTGGCCAGCGGCAGTGGCCTGCCAGCTGTTGGTCATCATGCATGGATAGTGCCGTTTGACCTTAGCTGTGACAGCCATGGACATCCATAGTGAATACTTGCTCAGATGGGAAGCCAGAGAATATTGACAAGGAATGGCAGTCCATTAGTGCACCCTACTTTTTGTGCTTCTCTTGACAAATCCTGGGCCCGTGTGTATAAGACTATTGACAAAGTGGATACATCTGCCTCCCTAGTGGGAGAAACCGAGGTGCAATATTCCAGGATTATACCAACTGACAAATCCACAAGTCTGTCGTGCAGTGCTACTCAGTGAGCGAAGTACATCTCTCTGATATACAAGCAGGACAGCAAAAGGTTGATACAAACAATGGGTCCTGCCTGGGCCATGTGATAGAAAACACTCTACCTCCTGGTTATTTCGTAATTTCTATTCTCTTGATCCATATCATGCACCATGCAGTTTGTATAAAAAGAAACTCAGTCGGCAGGGCAAAGCAGAGGAGCCAGTGTGACACTTCAGCTTCAACCCATCAGTTGGTGCCAGTCCATACCAGAGGCACAGGATGCCAATTATCACCAGAAAGGAGGCAGTGGTTGGGGATGGTGCACTGACATGTCTTCTCACAATGGCACCACACCATTGTTTACCAGGCAAAGATGCTGCTGGGAATTGGCAAAGCGGCATCTTCACCGCACCACAGCTGCTGACACTGTTTAAGACATCAGCACCCAGTTTACCAGCAAATTAAAATAAGGAGTCAGATGTTCCCCACCCACCAAGTTTATGCATCTGCTAACTCTGAAAGGTTGAGAGCAAGGAGAAGGACATGCAACCCACTGCAAAGGCAGATTACAGTGCTCATCAAGAGACATACGCTATTGCCTTTTCTTGACCAAATATACGATGCAATGACATTTTTACCTTTGCAGTGAGACAGACACACACACAGAGCAGCTCTTTGGCATCTCTACAAGCTACTGTATAATGTCAACTGCTCCCCTTGGATCTCTCTTGATTAGCGTTTGGCTGGTTTTCAAACACAAAAGACTCAAGACCCATGAAATCTGTTTGTTCATCATATTCACCATGAATAACTCATCGGTTATTCGTAGCCTGCAGTGAATGGAGGATGCCACCCCACTCACATGCCCATATGATTCCTCGGAAGCTTGTGGAGTTTCCCCAAGTAACTTTTGCCCTCTGAGTGTTTTTCCAAAGGAGGACATGCTCCAGCCCACGGCAAGGGAACGTCTGAATGCAAACTGTAAGCTTCAGCGGAAGTTTCGTTTGAAAAACCGATGAGAACATTTCTACTCGCCAGAAAGGGGTTTGTTAAACTCTTTTGCGTGGGGGAAGATTTTGTGGATTTCCTTCTTTGTTGGTGGTAGTGGCTGTTTTTACTGGGGATGCAATTGTTTTAACACCAAAAACACTTAAACTACCAGACACCAAGCCTGGTGCTGCATTATGGACTTTAAGGGGAGCAGAATGGGGCCTGACGTAGGGATCTTTACAGTATGTTGTTTCGAGTGACATGGAGACTTTTGAGATAACACACTTTACCACCGTTGGCAGCATAACCATGGCCCCTGCCCCGTGGAACACTGAGTGGGAGCCACAAAAAGATCATTTTAGAACAGTTGAGGAGCTCAGGGGAGCTTTGTAAAGCATCAAGTGCCAGACCTTCAGATGGTATGAATCAGCACAGCTCCATTGCCATCACCCGCCAACGACCTGGCCTGAAATATTTAGAGACAATTCTGCACGTCTGACAGTCTTTTCAGGGATTTTCCCCTCACCCCATTTTTCTTAGAGGGGAAAAGTACAGCAACAGGAAAGGTGTTGCTTAGGAATTCCTCTGCTCCCAAGCCAAAGCCCACTGGTGTAAATGAAAAGCTCCCACAGGAAGCTGTGGGTGCAGGATTGGGTCACTTCTGCATAGTCTTCATTTGATGATGAAGGCTGCGCTTTTCAAAAATTGGCTCCCCCGGATTAAATGAATGGGAACTGGGTGCTCCAGATCCGCTAGACAGCTTTGGAATGTCCAGCCAAAACCCGTGCCTTGTGACCTCATAGCCGTTTGCAAAGCAATCAACTAGAATGCCCCAACTAAATGATGATGGTCCAAGCAGTGCCTTCTGTGGTCAGAAGGGGTGTCCAGAGTTACCGGCAGCTGCGGCTGAGTTTATCCCACATGTCCAGAGCTGCAGTGTAGGCCTCTCATTCAGTGAGTCAGCATGTGCAAATCTTTCAGAGGCAGAGGCTGTGACTCAGTCCTTTAACCATTAGGCCGTGGCTAAAAGGAAAGATCCAGTCTGTACCCTAGGAGGATTTGAGAGAAGGTACACGTGACTCTTAACATACTGAAAAACAACGTGCCTGCAATATACATTTCTCTGGCTTTCTCTTTCCCTTTAAGCTGTGACTGGCTTTCCCTCCCAGATCTGCCAAGCCGGCAGACTCCAAGGAATCCCAGGCCCTTTGTGGAGGATTTTTCTCCTTAAGCCTTACCGAAGCACTGGTACTGAATCAGTATTACAGGAGCAGCCGAAGACTCCCTTTAAAAAAGAAATCACACCTTAGCACAGTCCGTCGACTCCCGTACCAGAGAGGCATGGTGGGTAGCTTCCTTTGCAGAATTGCACATGTTCATTGGGGCCCCGATTCAGCAGACTATCCCTATTCAGCAAAACACCTGAGCACATGCTTAATTTTAGGCACGTGCTAAGTCCCACTAACTTCAATGGGAGTTAAGAACGTACTTAAGTGCTTTGCTGACTAGGGATGGATTTAAGCACATGCTTCAATGTTTTGCTGAGTTGGGGCTAAGCCAAAGTCCACCAAAGTCAATAGAATGGCTCCCAATGATTTCTCAGGGCCCTGGCTCAGGGCTGGGAATGATTATAGGGTGACCAGACAGCAAGGGTGAAAAACTGGGAGGGGGAGGTAGTAATAGGGTCCTATATTAGACAAAGCCCCTAATATCGGGATGCCTGGTCACCCTAAATGGTTATCACTGAGAAGTACAACATGGATTGTACGAGTGGAGGTGTAACTCAATGGACAACCATGTCTTTAGCCCCTTTGAATGGCTGCATCACTTCATAGGTTTTGGAGTCTGATATTGTCTCCAAATTAAAGGGCCTGGTCCTTTAGTGCAAGCAGTAGCAACTGAGGCTTTTAGATCCGGAAGTTCACTCTGGGAGGTCCACTCCCACCAGACTGCCCGGCGGGAATGTGGTTACTAGAGGTCTCATTAAGGAAACCGTAAATCTCACCATGGCTGTGGCTATTCATTTGTGACCTCAGAAAGAAAGCTGCTCACTCTCGTTGACAGAGGAGAAGTGTCTATAAGTAACCACCCCCAAAATGGGCTGTAATCACATCTTGATTGGCAGGCTCAGTGGAGAGACCAAAGATTGAGTGAACTGCCCAAAGCAATGGCTCCTCCAGGTCAGGATGATGCTATATGATTGGTCGTGGGAAGCCTGCATTGCCATTACCTTTGCTGACACTTTTCTGTGACTAAGGAGAGGAGTGGGATAATGATGGATCATAGAATCATAGAATCGTAGAATCTCAGGGTTGGAAGGGACCTCAGGAGGTCATCTAGTCCAACCCCCTACTCAAAGCAGGACCAACCCCAACTAAATCATCCCAGCCAGGGCTTTGTCAAGCCTGACCTTAAAAACCTCGAAGGAAGGAGATTCCACCACCTCCCTAGGTAACCCATTCCAGTGCTTCACCACCCTACTAGTGAAAAAGTTTTTCCTAATATCCAACCTAAACCTCCCCCTCTGCAACTTGAGACCATTACTCCTTGTTCTGTCATCTTCTACCACTGAGAACAGTCTAGATCCATCCTCTTTGGAACCCCCTTTTAGGTAGTTGAAAGCAGCTATCAAATCCCCCCTCATTCTTCTCTTCTGCAGGCTAAACAATCCCAGTTCCCTCAGCCTCTCCTCATAAGTCATGTGCTCCAGCCCCCTAATCATTTTTGTTGCCCTCCGCTGGACTCTTTCCAATTTATCCACATCCTTCTTGTAGTGTGGGGCCCAAAACTGGACACAGTACTCTAGCAGTGCATAGGATTCTTCCGTCCTAAGTTCAGGACTCTGCACTTGTCCTTGTTGAACCTCATCAGATTTCTTTTGGCCCAATCCTCTAATTTGTCTAGGTCCCTCTGTATCCTATCCCTACCCTCCAGCATATCAACCACTCCTCCCAGTTTAGTGTCATCTGCAAACTTGCTAAGGGTGCAGTCCATACCGTCCTCCAGGTCGTTAATGAAGATATTGAACAAAACCGGCCCCAGCACCGATCCTTGGGGCACTCCACTTGATACCGGCTGCCAACTTGACATGGAGCCATTGATCACTACCCGTTGAGCACGACCATCCAGCCAGTTTTCTATCCACCTTACAGTCCATTCATCCAGCCCATACTTCTTTAACTTGCTGGCAAGAATACTGTGGGAGACTGTATGAAAAGTTTTGCTAAAGTCAAGAAATAGCACATCCACTGCTTTCCCCTCATCCACAGAGCCAGTTATCTCATCATAGAAGGCAATTAGGTTAGTCAGGCATGACTTGCCCTTGGTGAATCTATGCTGACTGTTCCTGATCATTTTCCCCTCCTTTAAGTGGTTCAGAATTGATTTCTTGAGGACCTGTTCCATGATTTTTCCAGGGACTGAGGTGAGACTGACTGGCCTGTAGTTCCCCGGATCTTCCTTCTTCCCTTTTTTAAAGATGGGCACTACATTAGCTTTTTTCCAGTCATCTGGGACCTCCCCCGATTGCCATGATTTGTCAAAGATAATGGCAATGGCTCTGCAATCACATCAGCCAACTCCTTTAGCACCCTCAGATGCAGTGCATCCGGCCCCATGGACTTGTGCTCGTCCAGCTTTTCTAAATAGTCCCGAACTACTTCTTTCTCCACAGAGGGCTGGTCACCTCCTCCCCATACCGTGCTGCAGAGTGCAGCCGCCTGGGAGCTGACCATGTCTGTGAAGACAGAGGCAAAAAAAGCATTGAGTACACTAGCTTTCTCCACATCTGAGCAACTCTGTAAATCCATCTCTTATTTAGGTTCTAAACTTGAACTGAGCTGTCCTGGTGCTGAGCGCTTTTGAAAATTTGCCTCCATCTTTAACCATGAAGAAAACCGATACATAGATTTTGAAGCCAAAGGAACCCTTGTGCTCATCTAGTTTGATCTCCTGCATCACAAAGTGTAGTACCTCACCTAATAATCTCTGCAACAAGCACAATAACTTTCACATCAGTTACAATGTCTCTCTTAGCAGGACAGCTCATCTCGTTTTAAAAACTTCATGTGAGGGAAAATCCACCACACCCCTTGAGAGGTTCTTCCAATAGTTAATTCTTCTTATTGTTTAAAATATGTGTACTTTACTTCTCGTCTCGTTTGTCTAACTTCTACTTCCAACCACTGGGGCTCATCATGCCTTTTTTCTGCTTGATTAAAGATCTGTATACTGCCAGAAATCTCTTCCCCATGTAGGGTTTTATGGACTACAGTCAAGTCACCTCTTAACCTTAGACCTTTACGCTGATTTTACTGAGGGAGATGGCAAGGATGATTGTAATTTATTTGAACCTTTTTCACCCTCACCGTACTCCCAAGTTATGATTCTCTCCGACTGAAAAAATATGATTTTTCTTTCACCGTTCAGAAGTTTTTTCCTGGGAGAAGAAATTAGAAAAACGTAAATACTACATTTTTCAAAGGAACATATTTCCATGCGCTTTCCCAAAGCAGGGATATTTTTTAGAAGTGATCTACCATGCATTTCCATCTGCAGAGTTTAATTAAAATTTTCCTACTGGAAAAAATATCTTGGGCGTGTATATCTGTCATGCTGCTATGGCTGAGTACAGTATACTTAGACTCAGTGGGTTGAGGTTTATACTCTCATATTTCCACATCAGATTAGAGAAGAACAGCTGACTTCTCTTAGAGGAGTAACAAAAAAACCCTCAGAAGTTATATTTATAATGATAAACTGAACTCCAAGATTCACATGCTTGTTTGTGATTTTCCAGCTAATAAAGGGAGAAGAGACAAAAGCCGTGTCTAGACTACAAACTTCGGCTGGCACAAGTTACATTGTCGTACGGCTGCTGGAGTTTCTATATCACTCGGGCACACGCATACTGGTCTGCTTGCATCCTGCTACACGTAATCACAATGAGTGCTTGAGTCAATGGAACGTGCAGTGCACCATGGGTAGGTATCACAGCATGCCACAAGTGGATGTCCAGCACAATGCCTTTTGGGACATTTTCGCAATGTTTTGTGGGAGAAAGTAACGATTGTCCCATGGATTTCTGGGAGCTAGGGGTCAAGTTCCCAGCATGCAACTTTCTCCATCCCACAATATATTCCATATCCCTTAATTTTTATGCTATTTTTTGAAAATCCCACAAACCTGTGTGGCTCTTTTTGACCTGTGCTATCTCTGGAAGAAGCCTGGAGCCCACAGAGCTCTGCACCATCAGCAGCGCCAGCTTCTTTGCCGCCCTAGGCAGCGCCTCTGGGAGAAGCTGCCGCCGAAATGCCACTGAAGTCCCCAGCGGCAGAAGAAGCTGCCGCCAAGGTCCCCGGCAGCATTTCGGAGGCAGCTTCTCCCAGAGGAAAAAAACCGTCGCCGCCGAGGGACGTCAAATGCCACCCCCCGAATCCTGGTGCCCTAGGCGACCACCTAGGGTCGCCTAGTGGTAGTGCCGGGCCTGATCTGCGCTATTCTCATGGAGGTTGCAAATAGAAGAGGTACAATTCTCTTGTACTTGCAGATCTTCAGGAAGTACCACAACTACCAGGATCACAAAGATGATGGGAATATCTTCAAGGAGAGGTTGTTGAGGGACATAACAAAAAAAAAATTCCAGGTTGCTGATAGCAGTCACAGAGCAGCTGCTGATCAGGAAGCGACACTTCTGGGCCCAAGAAACAAGTACTGACTGGTGGAATCACATTGTAATGCAGGTTTGGGATGATGAGCAGGATGTGACATGCCACATTCCTGGATCTGTGTGACGAGCCCATCCCAACCCTCCAGCACAGGGACACCAGAATGAGAGCTGCATTGACAATGGAGAAGTGGGTGGTGATCACGCTCTGGAAGCTCACAACACCAGATTACTACCAGTCAGTGGGAAATCATTTTGGAGTTGGAAAATCCACAGTGGGGGCTGTTGTCATGCATGTGTGTAGGGCCATTAATTGTCTCCTGCTATGCAGGACTGTCTCTCTCAGCAATGTGCAAGAAATAATGGATGGATTTGCAGCAGTGGGGTTCCAGAACTGCAGTCAGGTGACAGACAAACGCATATCCCTATTTTGGCACCAGCCCACCTTGCTGCTGAATACATCAACAGAAAAGGCTACTTTCCCAGGTTATGCAAGCACTAGTGGACCACCAGGAATGCTTCACTGACATCAATATGGGTTGGTCAGAGAAAGTTCACGACGCTTGCATCTTAAGAAGACAGCTCTGTCTTGAGATAATGTCTGTCTTGTGTAATGAAAATGATGTACTGTTTGGTTTTTACCTGCTGGTATCTACTTTGTAGTGCTGCTGCAGAATTATAAATACTGGTGGGACTGGAGCTTTGCCTGCCGCTATGAATTGCTGTACATGTATAAACATAGCTAGGTGTTTTCCTGCAGCTATGAGTTCGGTGGTGGTGCTTGCTATGTGCCTATATTTGTGTTTGATTTCTTTACGGCAGCTATGCATTCCATACTATTTGTTGTGAACTAACAGAAAGACTTTATTTCTCCAAAAATTGAACGTTATTGGGTGCACACAATCAAAGAACACACAAACACATACAAGGTCATACAAATTTCTAACATAGCTTAACGAGATGCAACTTTTTAAATTCCCCTCAAGGCAGCCAGGCCAGAAGTGCTGATAAAAACAGACAGATGCACCATTAGATTTACAGTCACAAAGGGAAAGGGAAAGGTCACTTTCAAAACTCCTGCCCCTTATTCCCCTAAGTACTTTCAATACGAAATACTTATTGACATTTCTGGAGCAGGTTGACCCAGCACCCCTCTCCAGCCCATGGCCTGGTAGGGAAAGGGGGCGACATTTTCTGTCTCATGAAGCTATAAAATTTTGGCCCCTGTTATGTGGATACCAGAATAGGCCCTGGCACTGAATACCGGCACTATTTTCCACAGGCTCGTTCATTCCTGAGGGTAAGAAAGGCAGAGAGAGTACAGCTGCTACTGGTGTCCCGAAGCCACTCGAGCCCATATGTCTAGCCTGTTTACTGCGATGGAGCCAGCTGAATGCAACACAGATGGGCATGGGAAAGTGTCCTACCAGGGGGGAAGAAATAAGGCAGCCATCCCTAGAAGCCTCCAGGAGAGGATTGCCGAGTATCTCCATGAGAGTTTCATCGCGATCTCTCAGGATGACAAAGGGGACATCCCTATGCACATAACTCAGGTGCGCTGCATGGCCGACCCACCTAACCTAGCAAGGTAATGAAAAGCAGATGTTGCCTCTGCCTCTGTTTGTTCTACCTCTCCCCGATCACAAGACAGCCAGTCGATGTGGATCGTGTCGTTGGGCCACCACAGTGCTGTCCCTTTTTAAATTTACTTACTATATACCAAGGAAAAGATGGTGCCTCTGCTTTGTAGACTTGGGTATAGGCTGGGCACCATATTTAAATAGCAGAGCAGGCGGGGGTCACCCACGCTTGCCTGGCAGGACTGGCTAGATTCCTGCTGAACTGGCAACAGGTTCTGGCTTGCAGCATGGTTGGAGTCACCCGCTTTGTCTCCTCCTCCTCCTCCTGACTGTTCACGGAAGGGGTTTCTTTGTCCGGCTCCTCCAAGGTAGCCACAGTGCTGTGCTGGTGGTCATCTCTGCCAAGTATGGCATGCAATTCATTGTAAAAGCGGCAGGTCTGAGGGCAGCACCAGATGTCTTGTCGCCCTCTCTTGCCTTGTGGCATCCCTGCGAAGTTCTCCTGCTTCTATGCTGCTGCTCCTTGTTGTACCCCAGATTGCTAGCAATCTGCTCATAGGTCTCTACATTTCTACAGCTGGTTGTAGCTGCATTTCCACAGCCTCTTCTCCCCACCATCCCAGGAGATCCAATGCTTCTTGCCTATTCCATACGGGTATGTGTCTAGTACCTCTCTGTGTGCACAGAGCTGCATGGTGAGCTGCTAGGTGTGTTAGCCAAGGTGAGAAACCAGGAAAGGGCATTTCAAAAACGTAAGTCAGGAGCAAGGGCTTCCAGTCATTGTGACCCCTGGCCTGTGAAGTTCAAAACTGTGAGCAGAGCAGTCTCACTGTTGCAGGAACAGGAGCATTGTGGGACAGTGGCTGGAGGACTGTTAGGGTCAATACAGATCATGCAGTGTCTACACTCACACTGGGTTTACGACAGTAGGTTGAAAGTGCCTCTATGCTGTGGTTTTACTGCATTGCCCTAACTGGATGCTTATGTCGACTGGAGGCAAATCTGAGTATAGACACATGCATACATAGGTTGACACAAGGCGGCTTACATCGACCTAACTTTGTAGGTAGGTAGACCAGCCTAAAGACTCCATGAAGGGTTGTCACTTATTAATCTAAGTTGATGGATGGATGGATGGATGAATGGATGGATGATCCCATGACCAATGGTTCAGGAAACAAACAATAGCAATAACTGTTTTCAAGATATTCAAAAATTAAATTTAAAGAATCAACTACCACATGATCTCATGAATAAAAAAGAGAAGCAATGTATGGAACAGTACGACAATGCAGAGGATAGGGGGTTCTCAGAAGGGGCTAGAAAAAAAATGATTATTAAATGTCCATTTTCTATTGCCCCGCTACTATGTTGCCAAAGAAAGGCTTCATGCCCGAGCACTCTAAGGGTACGTTTATACTTACCCGTCGCGTCGGAGGAGTCCAATCGATCTTCTGGGTTCGATTTATCGCGTCTTGTCTAGACGCGATAAATCGAACCAGGAAGTGCTCCCCCGTCGACGCTTGTAATCCTACTCTTACTCAGCGTAGCTGAAGTTGCGTATCTTAGTTCGAATTGGGGGGTTAGTGTAGACCAGCCCTAAGATTGCCAAAATGTGGCATTTAGGGTTCTGGTATTACCGTTGGCACCACATTTTTGACGGGCTGCTACAATGCAATTCTGCTAAAAGAGCGGCTCCTCTTGTCAGAAGAAGGGGGCATGGTCTGACCATGATGAATACAAAGTATGGAGCTGTACTACGTCATCAGAAAACAGCAACTCAGGAGGGAAAATGCTCAGGGAAAATGCATACCTTGAATAACTTATGCTCTTCAGCATCTGCACATATTGCCTGGTTACACATGCGTTTTCACATCTGTCATTTAAATCAAAAGTTCAAATATAAAATGTGGCACTCAAGAACATCATGCAAATCAGCAATTCTCCCTGGAGGAGTTGGGGTCCATATAGCAATGTGCTTCTCTCTGCAATTAATTCCCCCCTCAAATCTCATTTCTGTCATGACATCCACGAAAAGAGCCTATGGGCCCCGCTAGCCCCACTCTGCTATGCCAGCAGCCAATGCCAGGCCTGAAGGGGAAATAAAAGGAGAGAGCCTGGCTCAGTTCAAGGCTGACTGGCCAGGGAGGTGGATGGAGCTCTGCCTCTCGGGAGCTTCTCTTGCAGAGTTGTGGAGAGACAGGCCTGCTAGCCAGAGCAGCCCCTGGGAAGGAACAGTTAGACCCCAAGGAACGAGCAACACACAAACCAGAGACTGTTTGGGAATCAAGCCCAAACTAAAGGGCAAAAATGACCCCTTGAAAGACTGCGGGGAGGCCCAGTATGGAGTTAGGTTTGCTTTTTGTATAGGACATTTAGTGGCCGAGCCCCTCAACCCCACCTAGCAGGGGATAAGACTGAAGGCATAGGTGCCAACTTTTGTCGGTGCCGGTGGATGCTCGCGCCAACTCGACCCCCGGCCCCGCCCCAACTCCACCCCGGCCCCGCCCTTCCCCAAATCCCTGACCCCGCCTCCTCCCGCGGGGGAAAAAAGTGGTGGGTGCTGAGCACCCACCGGCAGCTCCCCGCTGGCTCTAGCGTGACCAGATGTCCCGATTTTATAGGGACAGTCCCAATTTTGGGGTCTTTTTCTTATATAGGCTCCTATCACCCACCACCCCCATTTCAATTTTTCACACTTGCTCTCTGGTCACCCTAGCCGGCCCCCCCCACCTGCACCCAACTCACCTTCCGGGTTCCCGCCCTGAGGCGCCTCCGCTGAAAAAGCCGTGGCTTTTTTTATCCCAGCCGCCCGCCTCTCCGCTGTTTGGCGGGGGGCGCGGGGAAAGCGCAGCGGGGCGGCGCCTCGGGGGACGGGTATGGGCCGAACTTTGTTTTCCAAACTTTACACCCCTCAAGGGCCCTTCACTGGCCCCCGAGACTGTCCCCTCCCGCAGCCAGAGGCAGCCCGAGGGCTGTGCCTGTGGCCGAACCCCAGCAAGCCCCGGGGCAACCCCCCTACCCGTGCCCCGCAGCAGCAGCTGCCGCCACCTACCTCGGCAGGTCCCGGGGAGCTGAAATCCTGCAGCTCCTGCAGTGCCCGATGCCCGCTCTGGAGCCCGGAGCGCTGCCAGCCCTTCAGTCACCGCACGAGTCGGGGAGGTGCACGGGCGCATCAAACCCGCACCGACCCCCCCGCCGCACTCCGCCGGTCACCGCGCGAGGCGTGGAGGGGCGCGGGCGCATCAAACCCGCACCGACCCCCCCGCTGTGCTCCGCCCGTCACCGCACGAGGCGGGGAGGGGCACGGGCGCATCAAACCCGCACCGACCCCCACGCCGCGCTCCGCCGGTCACCGCGCGAGGCGGGGAGGGGCGCGGGCGCATCAAATCCGCACCGACCCCCCCGCTGCACTCCGCCGGTCACCGCGCTAGGCGGGGAGGGCTGCGGGCGCATCAAACCTGCACTGACCCCCACGCCGCGCTCCGCCGGTCACCGCGCAAGGCGGGGAGGGGCGCGGGCGCATCAAATCCGCACCGACCCCCCCGCTGCGCTCCGCCGGTCACCGCGCGAGGCGGGGAGGGGCGCGGGCGCATCAAACCTGCACTGACCCCCCCGCTGCGCTCCGCCGGTCACCGCGCGAGGCGGGGAGGGGTGCGGGGGCATCAAACCTGCACAGACCCCACCCGCTGCGCTCCGCCGGTCACCGCGCGAGGCGGGGAGGGGCGCGGGCGCATCAAACCCGCACCGGCCCCCCCGCTGCGCTCCGCCGGTCACCGCGCGAGGCGGGGAGGGGTGCGGGCGCATCAAACCCGCACCGACCCCCCCGCTACGCTCCGCCGGTCACCGCGCGAGGCGGGGAGGGGTGCGGGCGCATCAAACCTGCACTGACACCCCCCCCCCGCTGCGCTCCGCCCGTCACCGCGCGAGGCGGGGAGGGGCGCGGGCGCATCAAACCCGCACCAACCCCCCCGCTGCGCTCCGCCGGTCACCGCGCGAGGCGGGGAGGGGCGCGGGCGCATCAAACCTGCACTGACCCCGCCGCTACGCTCCGCCGGTCACCGCGCGAGGCGGGGAGGGGTGCGGGGGCATCAAACCCGCACTGACCCCCCCGCTACGCTCCGCCAGTCACCGCGCGAGGCGGGGAGGGGCGCGGGCGCATCAAACCCGCACCGACCCCCCCGCTGCGCTCCGCCGGTCACCGCGCGAGGCGGGGAGGGGCGCGGGAACATCAAACCCACACCGACCCCCGCGCTGCGCTCCGCCGGCCACCGCGCGAGGCGGGGAGGGGTGCGGGTGCATCAAACCTGCACTGACCCCCCCGCTGTGCTCCGCCGGTCACCGCGCGAGGCGGGGAGGGGTGTGGGCGCATCAAACCCGCACCGATCCCCCCGCTGCGCTCCGCCGGTCACCGCGCGAGGCGGGGAGGGGTGCGGGTGCATCAAACCTGCACTGACCCCCCCGCTGTGCTCCGCCGGTCACTGCGCAAGGCGGGGAGGGGTGTGGGCGCATCAAACCCGCACCGATCCCCCCGCTGCGCTCCGCCGGTCACCGCGCGAGGCGGGGAGGAGCGCGGGCGCATCAAACCCGCACCGACCCTCCCCCACCCCGCACGCTTCGCCGGTCACCGCGCGGGTCGAGGAGGGGCGCGGGTGCATCAAACCCTCACCGACCCCCCCGCTCCGCCCGTCACCGCGTGAGACGGGGAGGGGCGCAGGCACATCAAACCCGCACCGACCCCCCCGCTGCGCTCCGACGGTCACCGCGCGAGGCGGGGAGGGGCGCGGGCGCATCAAACCGGCACCGAGCCCCCCGCTGCGCTCTGCCGGTCACCGCGCGAGGCGGGGAGGGGTGCGGGCGCATCAAACCCGCACCGACCCCCCCGCTACGCTCCGCCGGTCACCGCGCGAGGCGGGGAGGGGCGCGGGTGCATCAAACCCGCACCGACCCCCCCGCTGCGCTCCGCCGGTCACCGCGCGAGGCGGGGAGGGGTGCGGGCGCATCAATCCCGCACCGACCCCCCCTCTACGCTACGCCGGTCACCGCGCGAGGCGGGGAGGGGTGCGGGCGCATCAAACCTGCACTGACACCCCCCCCCGCTGCGCTCCGCCGGTCACCACGTGAGGCGGGGAGGGGCGCGGGCGCATCAAACCCGCACCGACCCCCCCGCTGCGCTCCGCCGGTCACCACGTGAGGCGGGGAGGAGCGCGGGCACATCAAACATGCACTGACCCCCCCCCCCCGCTGCGCTCCGCCGGTCACCGCGCGAGGCGGGGAGGGGCGCAGGCGCACCAAACCCGCACCGACCCCTCCGCTGCGCTCCACCGGTCACCGCGTGAGGCGGGGAGGGGCGCGGGCGCAACAAACCTGCACCGACCCTCCCCCACCCCGCACGCTTCGCCGGTCACCGCGCGGGTCGAGGAGGGGCGCGGGTGCATCAAACCCTCACCGACCCCCCCGCTCCGCTCCGCCCGTCACCGCGTGAGACGGGGAGGGGCGCAGGCACATCAAACCCGCACCGACCCCCCCGCTGCGCTCCGACGGTCACCACGCGAGGCGGGGAGGGGCGCGGGCGCATCAAACCGGCACCGAGCCCCCCGCTGCGCTCCGCCGGTCACCGCGCGAGGCGGGGAGGGGCGCGGGCGCATCAAACCCGCATCGACCCTCCCCCACCCCTCACGCTTCGCCGATCGCCTCCACGCTACAGGGCTCGTCGCTGACTGCGCACCAGCAGCCCCTGGCCGCTGGGGCGGTGGTGGCTCTCTGAGCCCCCCATGCTCGGGGGGAGCACCTCCCCCTTACACATAGGCTAGCAGCTGGATAGGCAGTGCAAGGGGCCAGGGCTTGCTAATGAGCCCATACCCCTCCCCGAGGCGCCGCCCCGCTGCACTTTCCCTCGCGGCCCTGCCGCCGCTGAACAGCTGAGAGGCGGGCGGTGGGCTGAAAAAAGCCCCGGCTTTTCTGCAGGAGGCGCCTCCGGGCGGGAACCCGGAACGTGAGTTGGGCACGGGTCGGGGGGGCTGGCAGGGAGCTGCCGGTGGGTGCTCAGCACCCACCAATTTTCCCCCGTGGGTGCTCCAGCCCCAGCACCCACAGAGTTGGCGCCTATGACTGAAGGGACAATTGGCTAATGGCCAGAGCCTCCTCAGTGGATGCTGAAGATAGAGAATTCTTCCCCCATGGGGAGACCACGTCAGGGTCCCTGGAAGGTCCACCAGGGGGGCAATGCTTCAGCCATGCCACTACAGCCATACCCGCTCTAGCTCACTAAACAAACAGGGTAGCAGTACGAGTGGCAGGACGGGCTCGTTCTCCCAACTGCGCGCCCAGGGTCTGGCACAGGTGGGTATTTGCCTTGCCATGGCTACGTTCTATTTTTAGCATACTAACTCGATAAGCGCTAGCATGGGTATGTCTCCTCCAGCTCTAAGTATAGACACACCTGAGCACTGCAGACCCATTGTGCAAGGGGCAGTATAAACACACGCTGTGCAAGGCGCAGTATAAACACACGCTGTGCAAGGCGCAGTATAAACACACACTGTGCAAGGCGCAGTATAAACACACGCTGTGCAAGGCGCAGTATAAACACACACTGTGCAAGGCGCAGTGTAAACACACATTGTGCAAGGCGCAGTATAAACACACGCTGTGCAAGGCGCAGTATAAACACACACTGTGCAAGGCGCAGTATAAACACACGCTGTGCAAGGCGCAGTATAAACACACACTGTAAGCTCTTTGGGGAAAGGAGTTTAATCTAAACAGACAAAAAGTGAGGACCAACAGAAGCAAAGAAAGGTAAAGTGACTTCCCAAGGTCCCAGAGCAGATCACTGGCAGAGCACCGAGGTCTCCTAGCTCCCAACCTAGTGCCTTCCCCACTAGACCACTGTCCATGCTGTCCTGTTATGGTAGTTTTCTGCCCCCCATGGTCCACTGGAGTGGCACAAAGGGGACAGCCAAAAAGCAGGAACTGGCCCCATATATTTGTTAGGAAGGAAGCCCAGGCATTTTCTACCTAGTGGTGTTGCTGTCTACCTTGGCTCTGATCAGAAAGCGTCTTTGTTTGAAGGGGGAAACAAATGACTAGATCCATCATTCTCCATCCTTCCTCTCTATGAGCTCAGACATCCCTGATACACAGGGCCTATCACAGAGTAAAGGGACAGGACAATCTGGAGAGATCCCCTGGTCAAAGCACCAGTACTGCCAACCCCACGTCTTCAACAATCATGGGTCAGGCCCTAAAAATCAAGAGTTTGCTTTAAAAATCATGCATTTTAATAACAACCTTGGGGTTGTTTTTGTTTGCCCTCCTTTAGGGGTCACATTTTCAAGCTTTTCTCCATAACCACTAGGGCTAAAAATGTGGTTTTTCTTTCAAATTAAAGTTGAGATCCTCCCATGATCACATGACTCCAGCAGCTGGGGCTTTAAGAAAAATACCAAATACCTCAAGACTCACAATAAAATGATTGGACTGAAATCCTGGCAGCTCATCACTGAACCTCCGGGGCATTTCCAGGCACCAGAATACAAAGCTGTTTAAGCTTTATTTTTCAACCATTCAAAATCCCCAACTTCCCTTGTACTTCCAAACAAAGCAAAGTATTTCCTATCACTTAAACAATTTACAACAAACCAAAAGAGGGGTGCCTTGCTCCAGAAGCAGATGGGAGAGGCGGTAATAGTGCATACGTCTACAGGGTTTCTCCTCTTACCATATGCTCTAATTATGCTTCATACTACACAAAGGAAAATCTTGGCTTACTGAACTACGCCTTAAAGGCTATTTCATCTCTAAAATACTGGTCCTGCATATTGACAGTAGTATTAACTATTTATATCATCCTTCAAACAAGCCTTAGCTTCCGAGTTGCCCATGGTGCTTCTGTGCCTGTAGGAAAATTTCCATGAAATTGGTAATAAAGAAAACCGATGAAATTAGTTTAGCATCTAACTAAGGGCAGTTCCTGCACAACCAGCTGGTGGGACTTGGCAAATACATACCAGTCCATTTGAAGGAAAATAAATTCCTCTAACAGTTGCATTGTCTGTCCTTAGAGCATGAGCTCTGCAGCCTTAAGTGTTTGGAAAGTGTCTAGCACATCATGGGTGTTACTGCAAGAAATCATATTAATTAATAGCCCTCTAAGGGTATGTCTACACTACGAGAGTAGTTTGATTTTACATAAACCGAACTTGTGAAACCGATATTACAAAGTCGAGCGTGCGAATCCACACCAAGGACATTAATTCGAGTTTGTGAGTCCACACTAACGGGGCAAGCGTCGACATTGCAAGCGGTGCACTGTGGGTAGCTATCCCACAGTTCCCGCAGTCCCCGCTGCCCATTGGAATTCTGGGTCGAGCCCCCAATGCGTGATGGGGCAAAAAATGTGTCGAGGGTGGTTTTGGGTAAACGTCGTCAGTCAACCCTCACTCCCGCCCTCCCTCCGTGAAAGCGCTGGCGGGCAATCAGTTCGCACCCTTTTCTGGTGATTGACAGCGCGGACGCCACAGGACAGCGAGCATGGAGCTCTCTGCTATCATCGCTGCTGTTCTGTCCGTTGTCAACACCTCGCGCCTTATCGTCCACCTTTTCCAGAGGCAGATGCTGATAAATCGGGCGAGGAGGCAACGGAAGCGCCGTGAGGACATTAACTCTGGGAGGGGCACAGACCTCTCGCAAAGCACGGGACCCCGGTCCCTGGACATCATGGTGGCAATGGGTCATGTTGATGCTGTGGAACGGCGATTCTGGGCAAGGGAAACAAGCACTGACTGGTGGGACCGCATAGTGCTACAGGTCTGGGATGAGTCCCAGTGGCTGAGAAACTTTCGGATGCGTAAGGGCACTTTCCTGGAACTTTGTGAGTTGCTGTCCCCTGCCCTGAAGCACCAGGACACCCAGATGTGAGCAGCCCTGACTATACAGAAGTGAGTAGCCATAGCCCTGTGGTAGCCTGACAGCTACCGGTCAGTCGTGAATCAATTTGGAGTGGGCAAGTCTACCGTGGGGGTTGCTGTGATGCAAGTAGCCCATGCTATCGTTGACCTGCTGCTCTCAAAAGTAGTGACCCTGGGAAATGTGCAGGTGATCATAGATGGCTTCGCTGCGATGGGATTCCCAACCTGCGGTGGGGCTATTGATGGAACTCACATCCCTATCCTGGGACCGGACCACCAGGGCAGCCAGTACATTAACTGAAAGGGCTACTTTTCTATGGTGCTGCAAGCACTGGTGGACCATAAAGGACGTTTTACCAACATCAACGTCGGATGGCCGGGCAAGGTTCATGACGCTCGCATTTTCAGGAACACTGGTCTGTTTAGACGGCTGCAGGAAGGTATTTACTTCCCAGACCATAAAATAACTGTTGGGGATGTGGAGATGCCTATAGTGATCCTCGGGGACCCAGCCTACCCGCTAATGCCCTGGCTCATGAAGCCGTACACAGGTGCCCTGGACACTGAAAAGGAGCTCTTCAACTACCAGCTGAGCAAGTGCAGAATGGTGGTGGAGTGTGCTTTTGGACGTCTCAGAGGGAGATGGAGAAGCTTATTGACTCGCTCTGATCTCAGCCAAACCAATATCCCCATTGTGATTGCAGCTTGCTGTGTGCTCCACAATCTCTGCGAGAGCAAGGGGGAGACGTTTATGGCAGGGTGGGATGTTGAGGCAAATCACCTGGCTGCTGATTACGCGCAGCCAGACACCAGGGCGATTAGAAGAGCCCAGCGGGACGCGCTGCACATCCGGGAAGCTTTGAAAGCTAGCTTCCAGAGTGAGCAGGGTAACCTGTGACTATTACCTTTGTGTAAGCAGAACCTGAACCTGCCTATGTTTCTTTACCCAGTTAATGTTTCCTATCCTCTCCAATTTCCAAAACCCTTCCCCCCCTTCATACACTGCTTTAAAAATAAAATAAAGGAAACATTGTTCATTAAAGCTGACTTCTTTATTAAGGATTTCTCGGTAAAGGGTTGAAACTGGGACGCATACTGCGGTTGGGGAGCGGGTGGAGTGATGGAAAGGATGCTTCCAAACTCGGGGAATGATAGGCTCCTTCTCCTAGAGCAGTCCGCAGTGGTGGACTGCTTGTTTCAACGGAGCCTGCCACCCCTCCTTTTTGCAACTCTGTGATGGGGGGCCTGTGTGACTTTGTGGCCGGGGATGGTGGTTACAGATCTCCTGCTGCGTGGCTCTGTCATGCAGGCTACTGACCGCTGCAAAAGATCTGCAACTGCCCTCCCCCACCGGAAACTCACAGAGCCCCCCCACACAGAACATGACAACCACCTCCCAGAATGACCATGGTGCCTAGTGAATGCAATGTGAGTGTGAGGTTCTGGTGAACCTGTCCCCGTCTCTACCCTGGTACAGGCGCCTATCGTCTCCAATTACAAACCCCCTTCCCCCCGGTTCAATCACACTGTCCTTTAAAAGGAAATCAAGGAAACAGTACTTTACAGAACAGCAATTTTTATTAAGGACAGCGGAGTTATGGGATGAAACTTGGACGGGAGCTAGGGTGTGGTGCGGTTGGAGGGAAGGAAAGGACCCATCAAATCTTTGGGAATGAGAGCCTTCTGCTACTGGAGCAGTCCACAGGGGTGGAGTAATTATTTCCACCGCCCCTGCCGCCCCTCGTTCTCGTGACTTTGGGTGAGGGGGGGATTGGACTTTGCTGCGGGGGAGGGCGGTTAGAAATCAAATAGAGCAGTGCTCTTTCCTCCTGCCTCTGGTCCTGCAGAACATCTACAAGGCGCCGGAGCGTGTCCGTTTGCTCCCTCATTAGTCCAAGCAGCGTTTGAGTCACCTGCTGGTCTTCCTGCCGCCACCTGTCCTCGCGAGCTTCAGCCCTCTGCTCCCATTCACTGGATGCTCGCTGGTACCGCGAGACGTCCTCTCTCCGCTGTGCCGCCTCATTTCGGGAACAGACCATCAATTCCGAGAACATGTCGTCCCGAGTTCTTTTTTTGCGCCACCTGATCTGCGCAAGCCTCTGGGAGGGGGATGCACGGGTAATGCGGGAGACACTCGCAGCTGTGCGATGGGAGAAAAGGGAGTAAATTCCTCAGAAGGATACATTTTCCCGAACAATGCCTATACTCTTTCCCTGGGAACAAGACCATGCACACTACTTATCACATGTGCACTCAGTACAAGGTCGAATATTCTGTCTTTATATTGAGTGCCTGGGGTCTTGGTGTACAGATCACACAAGCGGGGCTGGACACTGGAATTCGGCTCTCAGGAGACCATGGTAAGCCGTACACTTTGGACTGCTGAGAGCTTACTTCACAGCAGTGCTGTACTCCCATGTTTCAAGCACAGCTCCTAGCGGTGGCCAGTTCCTGCTGCCGGCAAAACCGCTCAGCTAGAACGGTTCGCCTCCCGCCGCCCCGCTCGCGGCTGGTCCAGGGAAAGGTCCCTGCCTGCTGCCTGTGAACCGCTAAGTTTGAACAATTCGCCTCCCTGCCCCCGCCGCGTGGCTGGAAACCGCCTGGTAGAGATATTTAAAGGAAAAGGCAATCAGTCCCCATACTAAAATACCCCTAATTCAAACCAGGGCACCATGACCGATATCACTCTGATGAGGATTACGGAGACAGAGAAAGACTGTATGCTGCGTGAATGCCAGCAAACCCCGGGGCCGTATGCCGCCATGATGTGCAAGGCAATGATACCGGAGTACCTGCTACTAGCCTGGCGCGGAAAAGTTTCCTACCATGGAGGAGACAATAAGGCCGCTCTCCCCGGGAACCTGATGAAAAGGCTTTCACAGTACCTCCAGGAGAGCTTCGCGGAGATCTCCGATGGGGATTTCTCCTCTATCCCCATACATATTGACAGACTTTTCGAGTAGTTGCACTGGAAACGACTCAAAACTAAAGCGCCTAGGGCAAACTAAGCAATAAAAACCCATTGCTAACACACCATGCCTATTCTATTCAAAATAAATGTTTAAAACACTGACCTGCTGATCCTTCCCCTGATTCCTGGTCCGGGTTACTGCCTTGGGAGGGTTCGTAGAGGATCTCAGTCAGGGTGATGAACAGATCCTGGCTGTCGGGGAAATCAGCGGTGAAAGCACTGTCGACTGCCTTGTACTCCTCCTCTCCTTCCTCATCTTCACCGTCCGCGAAAACCTCCGACGACGTGGCCGTAGATAAGATCCCATCGTCGGAGTCCACGGACACTGGTGGTGTAGTGGTGGCAGCACCACCGAGCATAGCATGCAGTGCCTCGTAAAACCGGCATGTTTGGGGCTGGGATCCAGAGCGTCCGTTGGACTCTTTGGTCTTCTGGTACGCCTGTCGCAGCTCCTTGATTTTCACGCTGCACTGCGTTGCATCCCAGCTGTATCCTCTCTCCGTCATAGCTTTTGAGATCTTCTCGTAGATCTTCGCATTCCGTTTTTTCGATCGCAGCTCAGAAAGCACAGACTCATCTCCCCACACAGCGATCAGATCCAAGACTTCCCGATCAGTCCATGCTGGGGCCCTCTTTCTATTCTGCGATGTCATGGTCACCTCTGCTGGAGAGCTCTGCATCCTTGCCAGTGCTGCTGAGCTGGCCACGATGTCCAAACAGGAAATGAGATTCAAACTGGTCAGACAGGAAAAGGAATTCAAATTTTCCCGGGGCTTTTCCTGTGTGGCTGGTCAGAGCATCCGAGCTCGGACTGCTGTCCAGAGCGTCCACGGAGTGGTGCACTGTGGGATAGCTCCCGGAGCTATTAGCGTCGAATTCCGTCCACAGTAACACGAATTCGACATGGCCATGTCGAATTTAGCGCTACTCCCCTCGTCGGGGAGGAGTACAGAAATCGAATTAAAGAGCCATTTATGTCGAAATAAATAGCTTCGTAATGTGGATGGGTGCAGGGTAAAATCGAGTTAACGCTGCTAAATTTGACATAAAGTCCTAGTGTAGACCAGGCCTTAGAGACCAATGTGATACCTTGAAATCACTTTTGGTGCCAATAAAAATACCCACTTACCCCTCTTTCTAATCCATTTATGTCTTTCTTTAGCAGGTTCCATAACACAGAGAGAGGAGGCCACTCAAGGCTGTCCTGAGTCAGTAGTTCTGTACGCTGATCACCAGAGAAGCTTCAAGCCACACATAGCCCTGCCTGATCGCTGAGGGAATGGCTCAAACACAACTGCAGCAGACCCTCCATTTAGCTGAATGGAATTTGGGAAGCAGAGTTTATTCTGATAAATGGGGTTGAGATAGATTCCTAGATTTTAAGGCCAAAAGGTTTTCTGGGGTCACCTAGTCTGATAAACTTACCACAGGCTAGAGAATTTCACTCAGCAATTCCTCCATCCAGCCCTTAAGTTGTGGTTGAGCTAAAACATATTCTTTAGAGAGCCATCTGTCAGTGACCGGGATGTGGGTGGTCATGCCCAGTGTTGGGAGCAGGAATTCATAGTCAGGAATCCAAGCCAAGGGTCAGGACTAGTTTCCCTGGAGCAAGGCAAGGCTGGGAACAACGCAGGAACTATTGACGCCATGGGCAAATGCTTAGCATGACTGCTGACCTGCGGCTGAGTTTATGAGCCAGTCTGCTGACTCTTCCAAGCAATCCGGCGCAATAGCCAATCAAGAACCTACTGCAGGCCAGCTGCGCTCATTAGGTTGCCTGGAGACTGGCTGTGCTGCAGGCCCTGATTCCTGACACCATCCAGTTATGATGTAAAGACTCAAGGTGATGGAGGATCCACCACATCCCTAGGTAAAATGATGGGGAAACAACAGGGCTTTCCCCTGGAAGTAGTGCTTGCCAGAGGCCAGGAACCATTGTGGGTGGAGCTCCCTATCACCAAAGGTCAGACAGAGACCATGTCTCTCCTTTCTGGGGAGCTGCAGCCAAGTGGCAGGCAGCCAAGTGGCAGGCTCTAGACTGTGCAACCCCAGGTAGATGGAAAGTGAAGCGAACCTGTTTGCATTGATGAGAACAGCCCAGCCCTCACACAGCTGGCCTGGGAGGAGACTCTTTACTCTCTCCCCACGCTGCATGCCCAAGACCTGGCCCACACTCCAGCCCTGTGTAGTTTTTAGAATGCCATTACATCCTGAAGACACCAACAGAGGAGCAGCACCCCCACCGAGATGACTATTCCTGGGTGCAGCAGCCCACCTATTGAGCCGTGCTTCTCAGTAGCAAGACATGCTGCCGGTGCTCCATGATGCACACTTTCTGCCTATTGGTTTCCAGATTGAATTCAAGGGGTTGGGTTTGATCGATGCAGCCCTAAGTGGTTTGAGACCTTGCTAGCTGAGAGGCCGCTTCTCTCCTCCGAGGTTGGGGGGGTGGGGTTTGGGTCATCTCATTTTGTTTTTTGCAGTTTATAGGAAGGGCTCCTAGAACCTCGGACAGGCCCCTCTTCCTTTTTGTGTACATTGAGTAATGAGGATGATTATCTGTGGGGAACTTGTATAGACCGAGGGGCTCTCCCCACAGAAATGCTACAGGAAATTCCTGTGAGGGAAGTGAAAGGAGATTAGAGCCGGGCAATGGTGTAGTAAGGCATTTTCACCTCTAGGGTGCCCCCTCAGCTCTCCTTGCAGCATTGCACGGTGTCCTTGTCTCAGCACCCACCAGTGGGCTGTCCCTTCAGCCTGCAATGGGCTTTGTCAGTCTTGTCCCGACTTCCCCTCCGGGTGTTCTGAGATTAGGCCTTCCAGGTTAAACCCTATTGTAGGTTTCTCTGTGTCAGACACACCTGTCTCCTCTGCAGTGTCTCCCTTACTGAACTCCCTCAGGCTACTTTTAAGGCCTTGCTTTGCCCGTTGTGGCCAGGAGGCAATTAGCTAATCACTCCTCAGGTGTGGAAGATGGCTAATTGGGGTTCTTTCCCTTGTCTTGCAGGCGATGGGGCTTAAACCCAGCCCTGAGGTAATTCCTCAGTCTTTGGCGGTTTTGTTTTATTCGTCCTGAGTGTTTGACACATCCCTGAAATATTGTGTCATGGTACATTTTTAAGCCATCATTTCTGGTAAACTTGTAAACAAAGATCATTGCCAAACCTCAGCCGAAATGAAGACTGTGGTGTCGGGACGATGCCATGGTGAGAAGAAACAAAAGTGGGCTAGGCTGTGGAACAGCAATAATTAACGTCTCTTCGCCGTGTCAGGGATGTGCATGCAGCAAGAAGGAACAGGCATTTCGCTTATGATGGAAACGTTTTCCATTCCCCCAGCCTTCAGAGAAGTCCACGTGCTGTTAATATCATTGGACCACGGGGAATGCCTGAGAGGGGGTAGCGCCTTTTCATCACTGCTGCCTTTGTGCTGAAGGGGTGCGTTCAATCACAGCCTGAGGAGGGGATGGTAAGCAGCTATGTCACCCCAGCACCAGCTCCAGGGGCTCCCCTCCACAACCGGCCAGCCCTGGTGGCTTGTGTAAGGAAAAAGGGACTGGCTCTTAGCCCCATGGCCTCCCTGCCCCCTTTTCCCAGGCCTCTAAGCAATCAGAGCCCTGGCATTCTCCTAGCACAGATGCCTATTTTGCCTGCCCTCTGGCAGCACTGGGGCACCTGCGAGAACAGATGCTGAGGTGAGCATGCCCCATAGGGGAGTGCCACATCTGGAGTTGAGCTCCCCCTCCCTCAGGATGCCCCCAGTCGGTGGCAGCGGGAGTGGGGCAGGCTGAGATTCCCCACATACACTGGGAGGTGAAGGGGTGACGGGATCCCCGGGGTGCAGCCTGGGAGCATGGGACTGCTGTGCCCCCTTAAATCTCTAGCCTGAGCTGTCTCTCACAATGCTTTTCTAGTGACCAGCAGCAAACCCCTCCAGGCACTGTGATCACTCAGCACAACCACACATGGAGCCCCACACCCAGCTAGATCGCATGAATGCTCCCAGAGCCACTCATGAATCACACAGAGCAAGGCACCAGCCAAATCCCTCCCAGCTCCCAGCACTGTACCCCAGGAATATACCATCCTGCACTGCTCAAAACGAGCAGTGCAAGTTTATTAATTGCTTCACCACTTCATCAATGGAAAGTGGATATACACCAGCCTCTGTAAACCTGAACAGATTTACCAAACACTTCAGGCAAACTCACTGGTAAAGATAAACAGTAAAAGAAGTTTATTGACAACAAAAGATAGATTTTAAGTGATTATAAGTGATTGGTAACCACTCTGACTTTTTGCCTAAGGAAAATAAAATATAAGTATACAGTCTAAACTCTCCACCCTATTAGACTGGGCAAAATCTAGATTAAGCAGTTTTTCTCACCCCACTGGATATTGCAGTTCATAGTACACAGGTTTCATCCTTGAGACTGGGCCAGTCTCCTCTGTTGGAGTCTTCAGTCTTCTGAGTGTCCTCGTTGCTTGCAGCATAGGTTGGAGAGAGAGAAAAGGTCAAACATGGGACCCTATGTTCTGTTTTATATCCTTAGTCCATGTGCTTGGAGAAAACAAGTCCAGGTATGTCTGGTGAACATTGCTGAGTTCCCAGGCAAGGTTGCGCAATTCCCCTGGTGTGGCTTTGTGCAAGTGAGTCATTGCATTGTAGCTCCCTTGTTGGACAATGGCTGTTGATAGTTGTTTGACACCTGCCTGGGCGTTGGTTACTTTCCTTGCTGTTGTCTCTGGGGATCTAATATCTGGTCAATTCCTCAACTTACAGTATGTTTTACTGTCAACCATACAACACAATCTCATAATGTCATATGCACTAACAATATATATATATATTTAGATAGAACAGTGTCTTTCACCAGATCATAGCCTTTCCCGTGATACCTTACATGGCAAGATCACAATTATACACACATGTGAAATATGGGGGTTACAGGGTGCTCTCCCAAGGTACAGAATGTCACAGAGGGAATCCAGAACAGCCAGGATACAAGAAGGGACTGCTGGGACAGGTTAGACTCGGTAGGTAAGTGGGTGGGAATGTGGGGGTGGGAGAGAGTCTGGGGAAGGCTGGGAATGGGGCCATAGGGGGCACTGTGGAGCGTCCTAATTCTGAGCCCTTCCAGCTTCCAACATACACCCTCCTCCCAGCTGTTGTTACCCCAACCCCTCCTCCCTGGGGCTCCCTGGCCAGCTGACAACTGGGGGCATAGCGAGAGGGGAGGCAGAAAGCCCACCCAGCTGATTGCAGTCAGGAGCTGGAGCAGCCCCAGCAGCCAGAGAAGGACCTGCCGTAGTCTGCCTAACCCCCCAATCTCAGCATGGGCACAGGAAGGCATGACAGGGCTGCCAAAGGCCCATGTCCAGCACATGACACGGGGCAGCCTCGTGCACCACGTGTGTCTCCTGTGCCAGTCTGAATCTGCTGGACAGCCCATAGTAGTAGGAGGAGAATGGTCCCACCTTTGCCCAGTCACCCCCATTGCTACTCTCAGTGCTGGTCTCAGTTATGTAGCCATCATATATGGGCCTTCCTGTAGATGGTGAATATTAGTGCTGGTCAAATGTTAGTCAACTACCTTAAAACTCAGTCTTTGTGGTTTAGCCTTTTCCATATCCAAAGACAGCCTTGAATCTACTTTACTCCATTGCTGTTTGTGCTCTTCCTCCAGGGCTCAAAGTATCTTTTTTCCCCAACTCTATAACTGTGTGAATATTAAATGTGAGATTAATTAAAAGCAAACTAAAAATCGTGACTGGGGGTGGTTGTGTAATCCAGCAAAACACCAGCAAATCTCTGCTTGAAAAACCAAAGAAACACAAGTGAAAGGAGAGAATGTTTATTGTCCTCCTTTGCCACAGGGCTCCTTTCTTGGTCAATTTACGTTTTCCTCAAATAAAATATTCTGTAGGAAGCCAGGTTCCAGACACTCTGAGCAAACGCTTTCATTACCCAAAGCCAAGGCAGGTGTGGCCTCCCGATACGTTGGGGTGCAGTACGCCAACCTACCAAGGGGGCACTGGCCACCCACAGCAGCAACTTCCACCCCAGCTGCGCGACCCTAATCCCAGCCCAGTGGGGAGGAGAGGAGAGGCCCTGGGAGGAGGGCGGGCTGGGGAATAAGGCCACCCTACACTCACTCCACAACGGCAGCTTCTGTCCCATGGTGCTCAGCCCAGCTTCCCACTCTGGCCATTATGACCTGTCCTGACAGAGGGGCAGCCAGGCCAGACCTGCATGGCACCCCATAAACCAGGCCAGACCTGCAGAGCAGGGAGCCAGGGCATGGACTGCTGCGGTGGGTGATATCTGGAGGTGAAGCTGAACCCACACTAAAGCCGCCTCTAGCTAAAGTATAAGAACCCAATGGCTGCAAAAGAGAGGGGCAATGTGGCAGGGGTAGGCTCAGAGACTGATAACTGAATAGAAACACTGTACAAAGATGGTATCTCAAACCAGAAAGTGCTGAGAACTGTTTTCATTTTGTCCTTTTCTATTGTCTCTGCATTTCCAGTTCTCTGCCTCCATATCCTTATGTGTCTCTCACTCAACACTTCTGTGCGAGGTATAGGAACAATATTGTTATAGCCTGTCTCATTTTCATCTCACCCACACGGCCCTCCCTCTGTAGCCCACTCTGCTAAACAGGACTGATTAGCAACACTCCATAATCCAAAATACCACAAGACTTCATTATGATTATTAGAACTATTTGCCTCACGCTTGCACCAGAGGCTGCGGCCAAGATCAGGACCCCATTGACCTAGATGCTGTACACACGTGTAGAGAGAGAGTTCCTGCCCTGAAGCTCTTAGAACCTAGAGAGACCAAGGGTGGGAGAGGCAAAGGGTTATTATACCCTTTCACAGCTGGGGAACTGAGGGCACAGAGAGACCCCAAAAGTCACATGAGGAGTCTGTGGTGGAGCTGGGAACTGTAACCTTAATACTGTATGTTTGGACTTTATACAACCCTTGAGGTGATAACAACCCCTTAGCACCGGTGCGGTATTTTAATGCATTAACCTTATTGGGGGTGGCAAAACTAAGTTTTTAGCACCATATTAAACTAACCTTATTGGGGGCGGCAAAACAGTTTTTTAGCACCGCTTGGTATTTGACCTTGCTGCACAATTAATACGTTTAGATGGCGTAAGCCCAACAGGGACAGATAGCTCTACGGACAGTTCTCCTTCGAGACCCCATTAGAGATTTTAAAAGGTTTTTTACCTTTATTGTGGCGCCATGAGGTTCGAAGGAGAACGATTTGCAGCAGATGCAGCTGTTTTAGCAGGCGTTGCCATCCCGGACGAGCCCCCAAATTGTTGGAGAAAAACAGAGTTTTTACTTTTATTTTGGGTGCAGCAAGGCAAGATACATTTTATTAATTTAAGCAATTGCAAAGAGGAGAGAGTGCACTAAGACACAGGTTGTTTTTTTTAGGCAGGTTTTTTAAAGATAAACAATTAAGGCAAGCATTTATACTTTTTGTTATATATAGTAATGATTAACAATTGCAATTTGTTTATATATATTTTTTTGTTATTTTGTTTTTTTTATTAATTTTGTAATGGTTTATATTTTATTTTTATTTAATATAAGGTTATAGTAACCTTTTTTATAGGTTTTTTTTTTTTGCTTTATAGAGTTCCCGCTTTTACAAATTTCGCGTTATTACAGCTAGAGTTAGCCTGACTCTTGCTCATATAGAGGCCTGCATTCAAATTCCCTTTACCGACATCCACAGAACTGAACCCTGAACCACAAGGTCAATGTTCTTCTCAAAGGTGGAACTGTTGGTCTAATTTTCATTTACACCCAGGCCCCTTACACCACGCCAGCAGTGTAAAGGAGTCTTCCAATGATCTTAAATTACTTTTACACTTACTCTAAGACCCTTTCACTTTGCCAGAGCAGTGTAAAGAGGGCTTGTGGTCAATAGGTATCAGACCCTCAGTGTGTTCTGGACTGAGCTATTTGTTTTCATGAATATTAATAAGGAACAGGCAAATTTGGGCCAGTCATATTTGTACCAGAATACAACACCCAGCTTTATGCATCACATAGATGCTCTGAACTCAGAGCCAGCTATAACTTTTTTGTCGCCCCAGGCAAAAAAAAAACAACCACCGAGCGCCGCCCTGCAGAAGTTAAAAAAAAATACCCTGAGCGCCGCCCCACTGCCCCAAGATTGGCTGCCCCTTAGAAGGTGCCGCCCCAGGTACGTGCTTGGTCGGCTGGTGCCTGGAGCCGGCCCTGTCTGAACTTCAGGGGCAGGATCTAGGGACTTCTATATTTGCTCTACATTTGTATAGAATTGCCTGCCTCTATTTCATCTTATAAATAATGCTTTATTTTCTAGGGAAATTGGAAATTACATAGCAGTAATCTCTGGTAGATAACAAGCAGTGAGGAAGTCCCAGGAGAAATTTGAAACATCCTATTAATGTATTTTTTAAAACCTTTATATGGGAGAGTGGGGAAAAAAAACTAATTACAGCAAACTATAAAATTCTGTCTTAAGGAACAGTGCTCCAGAAAAGTTAAGAGGCTCCTGAAGCACTTTGCTGGAGATACAGAGAGCTATAAGATGCAGAAACTTCATTAATGTAGCAGAGCAAACATAACAAAGTCAGGAAATTAAAAGGTTAAAAAAGGGCCAGATTCTCAGCTGGTGCAATTGAACAGAGCTCTCCAGAAGTCACTCTCAGCTCATTTCCACCAGCTGAGGATTTGGATCAAGGATTCTACAGCAGCAGCAATTTGGTTATTAGTCCTTCTTCGGGCCTTCTCTACACGACCGTGATAAATCGACCTACATTATGCTACTTCAGTTACGTGAATAACGTACCTGAGGTTAACTTAGCTTAGGTGTCTACACTGAGCCGTGTTGATGGGAGATGCTCTTCCGATGACGTACCTTACTCTTCTCGGGGAGCTGGAGTACCGGAGTCGATGGAGAGCACTCTGCCATCGACTTGGCGGGTCTTCACCAGATCCACTAAATCGCCACCGCTGCATCGATCACAGCAGGGCCGATTTACCGGTAAGTGTAGACATGGCCTTAGCATCTTCTCTTCCCCTCCCCCACCCTTCTGCTAGATGTACTGCACAGTAGATTGCTATTTATGGTTTTTAAAGATATAGTGTCATGTCCACCATCTTGGCCAGCACACTGGGGATTGAAGCGCAGACTTCCAGAGCTAACAGCAGGAGCTGCGACAGCTGGTGCTAAGGAGCCACATCTCAGGGCCCCATTGTGTTAGATGCTGCACATGTACATAGTGAGACAGTCACAGATAGTATGATCTAGTGGGAAAGTTAGGGGACTTTAGAGAAATAACCCACATTTTGAAGAGTGGTGTGTGCAGCATTCCAGGCATTTTCCCCCAGGAGTTCTGGAATGCCAGGTGCATGATACCAGGGCACAGTCATACAACCCTTACTCACCCAGGTGTACTCTTGGGCACTACAGTTCCAGTGAAGATTCCAGGGCTGAATTTGTTTTATGGTCTCTTGAGCTCTGTTCTGTCATTCTCACAAGGTCAGAAGTGCTCATTGTTACAGCTCTAAAACCATTTCAAAGCAGATACTAGAGCCAGAACAATCAAAGGTAAATGATGCTCAGAATGAATCAGAAGAGATGGACTCAGGCAAGAGACTGTCTGGATTTGACTGGGGCTCTTGGGATTTACCCAAGTGTATTGGTTTTTGCAGAACAGTCATAGAATCATAGAATCATAGAATCTCAGGGTTGGAAGGGACCTCAGGAGGTCATCTAGTCCAACCCCCTGCTCAAAGCAGGACCAAACCCAACTAAATCATCCCAGCCAGGGCTTTGTCAAGCCTGTCCTTCAAAAACCCTAAGGAAGGAGATTCCACCACCTCCTTAGATAACCCATTCCAGTGCTTCACCACCCTACTAGTGAAAAAGTTTTTCCTAATATCCAACCTAAACCTCCCCCTCCGCAACTTGAGACCATTACTCCTTGTTCTGTCATCTTCTACCACTGAGAACAGTCAAGATCCATCCTCTTTGGAACCCCCTTTCAGGTAGTTGAAAGCAGCTATCAAATCCCCCCTCACTCTTCTCTTCTGCAGGCTAAACAATCCCAGTTCCCTCAGCCTCTCCTCATAAGTCATGTGCTCCAGTCCCCTAATCATTTTTGTTGCCCTCCGCTGGACTCTATCCAATTTATCCACATCCTTCTTGTAGTGCGGGGCCCAAAACTGGACACAGTACTCCAAATGAGGCCTCACCAGTGCCGAATAGAGGGGAATAATCACGTCCCTCGATCTGCTGGAAATCCCCCTACTTATACAACCCAAAATGCTATTAGCCTTCTTGGCAACAAGGGCACACTGTTGACTCATATTCAGCTTTTCATCCACCGTAACCCCCAGGTCCTTTTCTGCAGAACTGCTGCCCAGCCTTTCGGTCCCTAGTCTGTAGCAGTGCATGGGATTCTTCCGTCCTAAGTGCAGGACTCTGCACTTGTCCTTGTTGAACCTCATCAGATTTCTTTTGGCCCAATCCTCTAATTTGTCTAGGTCCCTCTGTATCCTGTTCCTACCCTCCAGCATATCAACCACTCCTCCCAGTATAGTGTCATCTGCAAACTTGCTAAGGGTGCAGTCCACACCATCCTCCAGATCGTTAATAAAGATATTGAACAAAACCGGCCCCAGCACCGACCCTTGGGGCACTCCACTTGATACCGGCTGCCAACTACACATGGAACCATTGATCACTACCCGTTGAGCCCGACCATCTAGTCAATTTTCTATCCACCTTACCGTCCATTCATCCAGCCCATACTTCTTTCACTTGCTGGCAAGAATACTGTGGGAGACTGTATCAAAAGCTTTGCTAAAGTCAAGAAATAGCACATCCACTGCTTTCCCCTCATCCACAGAGCCAGAAGGCATAGAAGGCAATTAGGTTAGTCAGGCATGACTTGCCCTTGCTGAATCCATGCTGACTGTTCCTGATCATTTTCCCCTCCTTTAAGTGGTTCAGAATTGATTCCTTGAGGACCTGTTCCATGATTTTTCCAGGGACTGAGGTGAGACTGACTGGCCTGTAGTTCCCCGGATCTTCCTTCTTCCCTTTTTTAAAGATGGGCACTACATTAGCTTTTTTCCAGTCATCTGGGACCTCCCCCGATTGCCATGATTTGTCAAAGATAATGGCCAATGGCTCTGCAATCTCATCGGCCAACTCCTTTAGCACCCTCGGATGCAGTGCATCCGGCCCCATGGACTTGTGCTCATCCAGCTTTTCTAAATAGTCCCGAACTATTTCTTTCTCCACAGAGGGCTGGTCACCTCCTCCCCATACCGTGCTGCGGAGTGCAGCTGTCTGGGAGCTGACCTTGTCTGTGAAGACAGAGGCAAAAAAAGCATTGAGTACACTAGCTTTCTCCACATCCTCTGTCACTAGGTTCCCTCCCTCATTCAGCAAGGGGCCCACACTTTCCTTGACTTTCTTCTTGTTGCTAACATACCTGAAGAAAACCTTCTTGTTACTCCTAACATCTCTGGCTAGCTGCAACTCCAACTGTGATTTGGCCTTCCTAATTTCACTCCTGCATGCCTGAGCAATACTTTTATACTCCTCCCTGGTCATTTGTCCAATCTTCCACTTCTTGTAAACTGCTTTTTTGTGTTTAAGACGAGCAAGGATTTCACTGTTAAGTCAAGCTGGTCGCCTGCCATATTTGCTTTTCTTCCTACACATCGGGATGGTTTGTTCCTGCAACCGCAATAAGGATTCTTTAAAATACAGCCAGCTTTCCTCGACTCCTTCCCCCCTCATGTTATTCTCCCAGGGGACCTTGCCCATCAATTCCCTGAGGGAGTCGAAGTCTGCTTTTCTGAAGTCCAGGGTCTCTGTTCTTCTGCTCTCCTTTCTTCCTTGTATCAGGATCCTGAACTCGACCATCTCATGGTCACTGCCTCCCAGGTTTCCATCCACTATTGCTTCCTCTACTATTTCTTCCCTGTTTGTGAGCAGCAGGTCAAGAAGAGCTTTTCCCCTAGTTGATTCCTCCAGGACTTGCACCAGGAAATTGTCCCCTACACTTTCCAAAAACTTCCTGGATTGTCTGTGCACCGCTGTATTGCTCTCCCAGCAGATATCGGGATGATTAAAGTCACTCATGAGAACCAGGGCCTGTGATCTAGTAACTTCTGTTAGTTGCTGGAAGAAAGCCTCGTCCACCTCATCCCCCTGGTCTGGTGGTCTGTAGCAGACTCCCACCACGACATTACCCTTGTTGCTCACACTTCTAAATTTAATCCAGAGACTCTCAGGTTTTTCTGCAGTTTCATACTGGAGCTCTGAGCAGTCATACTGCTCTCTTACATACAACGCAACTCCCCCACCTTTTTTGCCCTGCCTATCCTTCCTGAACAGTTTATATCCATCCATGACAGTACTCCAGTCATGTGAGTTATCCCACCAAGTCTCTGTTATTCCAATTACCTCATAATTCCTTGACTGTGCCAGGACTTCCAGTTCTCCCTGCCTGTTCCCCAGGCTTCTTGCATTTGTGTATAGGCATTTAAGATAACTCACCGATCGTCCTGCTGTCCCAGTATGGGGCAGGAGCCCTCCCCTCTTGCACTCACCTACTTGTGCTTCCTCCCGGTATCCCACTTCCCCACTTACCTCGGGGCTTTGGTCTCCTTCCCCCCGGTGAACCTAGTTTAAAGCCCTCCTCACTAGGTTAGCCAGCCTGCTTCCAAAGATGCTCTTCCCTCTCTTCGTCAGGTGGAGCCCGTCTCTGCCTAGCACTCCTTCTTCTTGGAACACCATCCCATGGTCAAAGAATCCAAACCCTTCTCTCCGACACCATCTGCGTAGCCATTTGTTGACTTCCACGATTCAACAGTCTCTACCCCGGCCTTTTCCTGCGACAGGGAGAATGGACGAGAACACCACTTGCGCCTCAAACTCCTTTATCCTTCTTCCCAGAGCCACATAGTCTGCAGTGATATGCTCAAGGTCATTCTTGGCAGTATCATTGGTGCCCACGTGGAGAAGCAGGAAGGGGTAGCGATCTGAGGGCTTGATGAGTCTCGGCAGTCTCTCCATCACATCAGGAATCCTAGCCCCTGGCAAGCAGCACACCTCTCGGTTTTCCTGGTCAGGGCGGCAGATAAATGACTCAGTCCCCCTGAGGAGAGTGTCCCCGACCACCAACACCCTCCTCCTCCTCTTGGGAGTGGTGGTCGTGGAACCCCCATCCCTAGGACTGTGCATCTCATGCCTTCCAATCGGTGGAGTCTCCTTCTGCTCTGTTCCCTCAGATGTATCATCCACGCCACTCTCTGCGCTAGTACCTGCAGAGAGAACATGAAAACGGTTGCTCATCTGAGTCTGTGTTTCTGGTACATGGACTTTTCTGGTACTCTTTCCTCTTCTGGAAGTCACATGCCGCCAATTATCCTCGCTGGCCTTCTGTCCCCGCTGCGTAGCCTGCTCTGAATCTTCAGAACATTGTGCCTGCTGAAGCCGATCCTGACGTCTATCCAGGAAATCCTCATTTTCTTTTATGGAACGCAGGGTTGATACTCGTTTCTCCAGACCTTGAATCTTTTCTTCCAATATGGAGATCAGCTTGCACTTTGTACAGACAAAGTCGCTTCTTTCCTGTGGAAGAAAGACAAACATGGCACATCCTGTGCAGGTCACGACAGCGGATCGCTCAGCATCCATAGTCTCTTCCTTCGAAGAGTTTCCTCACTTGTGGCAGAAGCTACTCAGGGAAACCTGCAAGGGGGATGCTGTAGTAGGCTCTCTCCAGGTGAACTCCCAGGCTAACTCCACCTGTTTGCTTCTCTGCTATTCGCTGCTCAGCTGGTTCCCAGCTGACTGACTGACTTTTTAGAAGAGCCTGGAACAAAACACTCCCAATTCACACTATTCAAACAGGCAATCAAACAATCAAGCACACGGTCAAACTGCCAAACTGTCCCCTCAACAGACACTCAGATACTCACCAGCGCAGTCCCCCTAATGCAGCACTTAGCGTACCTCTGCTCAGGCAGATCCCAGGCAAACTCCTCCTGTTTGCACCTCAGCTGTTCGCTGCTCAGTCAGCTCTTACAGATGCAGTTACCTTCACAGCAGCTGGGAGATTGGCTGGGGGCACTCATGAAAAGGGGCATTATTATCTCATGTGGTTTAACAATGGGCAGAGGCCATGTCTTGTGGCTGGAGAGAGGGTACAAGGAGTCTTCCCCGGTCCATCACCTCATGTGTCTCCACAAAGCCACACCCTCAAAGGGTGCAAGGAATGCTCCATTCCAGCACAGCTGCTGCTGGTCCTAGCCACTGTAACAAGTGCAGGGTGAGGACCAAACCATGAACCTTCTCCATCCTCTGTGCCAGCCAGCAGAGTTGAGCCAGTGTAGAGGGAGTCTATATCACATAATTTTCACACCTTTTTTCAAAATTCTACAAATCCATGTGGCCCTCTTTGCTGGCCACCATCTCTGACAGAAGCATAGAGCCTTCACAATTCTGCAATATTGTCATGAGTGTTGCAAGCACAGGGTGCACGATCATGGAGTACTCAAAGAACCACGAGCAGAATCAAATAAGTGGAGAACATGACAATTCCTTGGAGGACAGATTGCTGTGGGGCACAGCAAGAACAAATTCAAGGTTGTTGGTGGCATTCACGGAGCAGCTGCAAATGGTAGAGCACCACATCTGGGCCCAAGAAACAAGCACTGACTGGTGGAATCACATTGTAAAGCAGACTTGGGATGATGAACTGGGGTCGCACACCTTTCGGATGTGCAAGATCATTTCCAAATCTGCGGACTGACCTCACCCCAGCCCTCCTGCACATGAACACCAGAATGAGAGCTGCACTGACAGTGGAGAAGCGAGTGGCAATCACACTGTGGAAAGTTGCAACTCCAGACTGCTACCGGTCAGTTGGGAATCAATTAGGAGCTGGGAAATCCACCACAGGGACTATTGTGATGCTAGTGTCCAGGGCCATTAATCGCCTCCTGCTACGCAGGACCATTACTCTCAGCAATCTGCAGGACATAGTGGATGGATCTGCAACAATGGGGTTCCCAAACTGAGGTGGAGCGATAGACAGCACGCATATCCCTATTTTGACACCAGGCCACCTAGCCATTGAGACTATCCACAGAAAGGGCTACTGGTGGATCACTGGGGATGCATCACCAACATCAATGCAGGCTGGTCAGGGAAGGTTCATGACATGCGCATCTTAAGAACACAGGACTGTTCAGAAAGCTGCAAGCAGGGACTGCCTTTCCCAACCAGTGCATTACGATTGGGTATGTTGAAATAGAGATCCTGGGCGAGCCAGTCATAGAATCATAGAATCTCAGGGTTGGAAGGGACCTCAGGAGGTCATCTAGTCCAACCCCCTGCTCAAAGCAGGACCAACCCCAACTAGATCATCCCAGCCAGGGCTTTGTCAAGCCAGGCCTTAAAAACTTCTAAGGATGGAGATTCCACCACCTCCCTAGATAACCCATTGCAGTGCTTCACCACCCTCGTAGTGAAATAGTTTTTCCTAATATCCAGCCTAAACCTCCCCTGCTTCAACCTGAGACCATTGCTCTTTGTTCTGAGAACACCCTAGCTCCATCTTCTTTGGAACCCCTCTTCAGGTAGTTGAAGGCTGCTATCAAATCTCCCCTCATATAAAACTACTCAAGATAGTGAAGTCCAAAGCAGACTGAGAAGAGCTACAAAGGGATCTCACAAAACTGGGTGACTGGATAACAAAATGGCAGATGAAATTCAATGTGGATAAATGCTAAGTAATGCGCATTGGAAAGCATAATCTCAACTATACATATAAATTAGCAGGTACCACTCAAAAGAGAGATGTTGGAGTCATTCTGGATAGTTTTCTGAAAACATCCACTCAGTGTGCAGCGGCAGTCAAAAAAGCAAACAGAATGTTGGGCATCATTAAGAAAGGGATAGATAATAAGACAGAAAATATCATATTGCCTCTATATAAATCCATGGTAAGCCCACATCTTGAATATTGCGTGCAGATGTGATCACCCCATCTCACAAAAAATATATTGGAATTGGAAAAGGTTCAGAAAAGAGCAACAAAAATAATTATGGGTATGGAACAGCAGCCGTATGAGGAGAGATTAAAAAGACTGGGACTTTTCAGCTTGCAAAAGAGATGACTAAGGGGGATATGACTGAGGTCTATGAAATCATGACTGGTGTGGAGAAAGTAAATAAGGAAGTGTTATTTACTTCTTCTCATAGCACAAGAACTAGGGGTCACAAAATGAAATGAATAGGCAGCAGGTTTAAAACAAACAAAAGGAAGTATTTCTTCACACAACACACAGTCAACCTGTGGAACTATTTGCCAGAGGATGTTGTGAAGGCCAAGACCATAACAGGGTTCAAAAAAGAACTAGATAAATTCATTGAGGATAGGTCCATCAATGGCTACTAGCCAGGATGAGGTCCCTATCCTCTGTTTGCCAGAGGCTGGGAATGGGCAATAGGGGATGGTTCACTTGATGATTCCCTGTTCTGTTCATTCCCTCTGGGGCACCAGGCATTGGCCACTGTTGTAAGACAGGATACTGGGCTAGATGGACCTTTGGTTGGACCCAGTATGGCCATTTTTATGTTCTCCAATATAAGGATTTAGGACACTAGCATCAGGTCCCATTTTTGAAAATCTTACCCTTGTTCATTGTTTGAATTATCAGAGTCAAAAGAAAGTATGGCAATAATTGTTTGTACAGTAGGAAAAGTGTCTTCTTATATACTAAAAAAAAACTTAGCTTCCTCAAAACTTTCATATATAATTTTTGGGCTGAAATCAAGCAAAGAAAATGTCAACCCAGAAGTCAGAATATTTCTCCAAGTTATGAATAAATGAAAACAAAAGCTGTCATCAAAACTGCTTTGCTACCTTAGCTACACTCTTTGTTACCAAGAAAATGCTACTTTGCATGAACGTATATTCCAAAGGATTTATATTTCAATAGCATAACATTGTCACAGATTCACAGCCATGAAAATGTCCCAGTAGCGAGGAATGAAAAAAAATGCAAGAAAATCAAATCAACCAACAGTTAAAATAAGTGACTGCCTAAACAGTATTGTGGAAAGGATACATAATAGATGCCATTACAATTAAAGATTCTAAGTTATCAATTTAACATTAGGAGTAATGAATTTTCCTTCTTGTAGCCTCGCTCTCTAACCGGTCCCTTCCCCTATTACCATGGCGTAGAATATGTCTGAAGTTTTCTAATGCACAAACTCTCCATTTTGAATGTGTTGTTAGAAACATGGGAAGCTCCTGGCAATGATGACAATTTCAAGTCATCCAAATATAGTTGTCACTGACAGCAGCCTTCTTTCTCTTTTGGGACAATCAGCCTTCAGTGAATTAATCATGCCTTGCTGTTTTGGGGTTTGTCATACCATTAGTCTTTCAAGCCAACTCTTTAGAAAATGACCTACTTGTGACAATCACTGTATACAAATCACGTTTATCTCCAGCTCCATGTCACATGGAAAACAAAGATGGAGAATTTAAAAGATTCTTAAGGTTAAACCATGGACCATGACAGTTAATAGAAATAGATATTCAGGAACTAGAAAATGTATACTTGGGAAACCAATGGGATATTCACCTGTGAGACGAGGGATGCAGGGATTCCTTGCAACAGGAGTTTGAACCCCTTCTGCCTACATACGGGGCCCAGGTGAGCAGTCTCTGGGCAGGAGGTGGGGACACTGGAGGAGTCTGAGGCCTATGTCTAGTGAAGAGCCCTGCCAAAGGGGAAGAGCAAGTAGAGAAAACTCACAGAGAGGAGCCCCCCCTTGACCCCAGACATGTTGTTCTTATTGTATCCACACCCTTTCACCCACACCTAATTTCCTTCCCCCTCCTGCTCTGCCACTCTGTCTCTCCTATCTCTGAGTTCCTCCTTATTTCCTCTCCCTTCACCCACCTTTTCTCTGTGTCCATTTCCCTTCCAAATCTATCCTATACCCCTCTCTCATACCTCAACTGGGGTCTCTGTGTGCTGCCTCCCCTTCTCACTCTCTTCTGTTCCCTCACCTCTTCCCATTGCTGCCCTTCTCCCAGCAGGCTATTTGTCTGGATTTAAGATGGACACCCTGGTTTGTTCCCTGTCTGGTACTGAGACAAAACCAGACATGGTTTTGTCCACTAACAAGCATGGAGGAATGCCATTTTGAAGAGCATGCTGCTCCACCCCCACCAGTAAGATGCATGCCAGGTCACGCCGGCAGCGCAGAGTGCTCTTCAAAATGGCATCCTCCATGCAGCTTGGGTGCGTGCGAGGTCACGCCAGCAGGAGTGAAAGGGTGCGCTCTTCAAAATGGCAGTCGTCTGTGCAGGAACGCATGCCGTCCCTGGAGATACCAGAATGTCCGGTATGCTGGGGATGTGGCAGTGGCCATCCTACGTCTTCCCTCACAAACGAAAGACTCTTAGGGCAAAATCCATCCCTGGCATAATGCCATTAAAAACAGGAGGTTATGCCAGGGATGAACTTGCCCCTACACAGTTAAGCTGTGCCCTGGCACAATTCTGATGGTCCAATAGAGTGGTAGCCATAGAAAAAGGAACACCTGCCCGTTAATGTGAGCAACCAGGAAATGACAGGAAGATGGGTAAGGATGTGTTGCAATGACTCTGTGTGCTGCAGACTGTTAAGAGCTGCATGGAAGAAGCCAATCACAGTGCTCACCCAAGTTTTATTAGACCTGCCAAAGCCAGGAACAATGCTACACATTCTTGTGTGTCATAACAGAGTCTTAGAATTGAAGGCCAGAAGGGACCACCAGATCCTCTCACCTCCCATGTATCACAGGTCACCCTCACCAGCCAGCCACCTCCACACCAAGGCAACAACCCAAAGTTTTACAGGCCCACAGGAGACTAAACTATTGTGTGCCACAGGCAGAGAACAAGAGGGACTGAGGCATAGAAAGCCTCTGAAATGGCAGGGAATTGATTAGGTGAGACATACCCAGAAGATCCTAGCATATGACCCATGTGGCAGAGGAAGGTGAAAACCACCCAAGGTTGCTGCCAACCTGACCTGGGGGGAAATTCGTTCCCCACCCCACATATGGTGACCAGTTAAACCCTGAGCATGTGAGAAAGAACCAGCCAGCCAAGCATCAGAGAGCCAGACAGAATGCTTGGTGCCACCTCACAGCCCTAGCCTTCCCTGTTTAGTATCCCATCTCCAGCTATGGCCATCTCTGATGCTTCAGAGAAAGGAGACAAAAAAAATCTACTGGCAACCATTTACGTATACGTAGATATAAATTATTATTATAACGCACACTTCAGAGACTATTATTAGGCACATCATACGCACACACACCCACATGCAAACACACCCCTGGGCAACCAGGGCTAGAAACTTAATCCTTCATCTTCAAAAATGCGAGCCTCTACCACTTGAGCTAAAGAAAATCTCACAATTGGCAGCACTAGTAAAAGGGCCAAACCTTCCCCTTGTGCACGAACCACTAGTGGGCAACATAACCCACAACACTGAGCTAGTATGTTGTAGCATGCTGAGGTGTAGGCCCTGATAAAATGTGGAAATTCTGACTATTACCACAACCTTCCAAGCATCTAAGCGTGGGGAGGGTGGACAACATATGCTTGAACTCTTTTCTTCTCAGGGAGAAGCAGTGAGAGAGAGGCAGGGTTGTAAATGAATAAGAACACAAATATAGCTAAGAAAAACCCCTTCTTCTGTGTTGTCTATCTAACAAGTTATCTGGCCCCCATCACTGTAAAATCTGAGCAGCTCACCCTTATTAATGTATTGACCCTCACAGCACCCCATGAAGCAGGGCACCTATCCCCATTGTACAGAGGGGGGACATAGTGAAAGTGACTTGTTCATGGTCACATGGGGCAGAGGAGGGATTGAACCTAGGTCTCCCAAGTCCCAGGTTAGCATCCTGGGCCATCCTTCCTCTCAGCTCCCCACTTCTCTTCTTGATGTCTGTCTAGTTTTAGCTCCTTCTAGAAAGTTAACGACAGGATCCTTCACTTGTCCCATGACTGGTCAGGTGGTTCATGTTTCTTCTAAAATGATGCCTAAGGCTGCGCTCTTCAGACTCAAATGGACTCTCCCCAGCCTAGCTAATCCCTCTTTGCTGGCTTTCCCCGCTGCACTCGCTCAGCGATTCCTTGACCAAGCCACAGACAACAGTGAATTGTTTGTCTTCCACTTTCTTCTGGGTGACTGCTTGCAGTAAAGCAGTTCTTACACACAGCCTGCAACACAGGGGCCTGTTCAACACTCATGTAGAGAGTGATGCCTCTGTTGCTCTCCTGGGCATAATTCCTCTAGTCATTTTTCTTCACCACTCTCTTGGTCCTTATGCTAGTCTTCAAGGAGTGCATGATAGGGTGCTGGGACGTACTGTTGTATCTCCACCACAATGAGATCCATAAATGAGATAAAGCCTTAAAAGACAGCATGACAATAACAAGGCAGGGATGTGTGCTAACAAAACCCATTCTTAGTCCACATTTACAATAATGGAGCTTCTGTTTTCACTTCACTGCACAGGAGGGGCTAGCATAGCTCCATACAAAACAAAGGGAGGGAACATTAAACAAAACACAAATGTCATCTTACTGTTTCAAAAGAATGAGACTAACATACGAAGCAGCAGGTGGGTGCCTTGTTTCTAGAGTACTGAACATGATTATTTCCCCCGAGTGATTTTTTTCAACTAGCATTGGGTCCATGAATCTCCGAACCAGTTTTCTATAGGAATGAGATAACCGGTATCTGGGGAAAGTTTACTGGTCACAACTCAACAGCACTATCTTCAAAATGAAGAATTTCACATACGGTATGATGCGCTGAAAGGACTGATCACTGGGCTATTCCCTGGGGGCGGGGGAGTTCACCCCAGGGCAGAAGGCCGGCACAAGACCAATGCATGAGCTAGTTGAAAATCAGAATTTCCATTCTGCAAGAAATTCTGATATTTCAACTTTTGTTTTCATTCTGATTCAGGAGATAACCAAATTTTCCTTGAAATAGAAATTGCTGAAAAAACTCATTTGAAAATGTTGAAGTATTTAGTTACACTTCAGTCAGACATTGAACTGTGTCCACGTGAGCTGCTAGTGTTTCATATTGTCTCATGTTCTTATTCTCCAAAATGGTCTGGGCTACCCTAGCTAGACTATATCTCATATGATGCACCATGGCAGTTCAGACAGAGGTGAGACTGCAGTGCATCATGGGAAAAGTAGCCTAGTCAAAGAGCTCCTCCCACAGAAGAGAATGGGTACATGAGATAGCTGCAAGGCATCATTCAGACAGACATAGATTAATGTCAAATGACCAAAAATGAATTTTAATTTGGCTCAACAAAATGGTTTCATTCAAATCGACCCAAAACATTTTGCTTCGATTTACCCATCAGAAAAATGAAAAATGTCAGCGAAATCTATTCGATTTCAATTTTGCAGAAACTGCTATTTCCATCAAAAAAAGCATTTTGATGGAAAATTCCCACCCCACGCTAATCTATGTACCACTTATGTTCTCAAACCACAACGGAACACAAGAAACACACTGGCTTTGTGGCTGGCCCTTTGCAGAAATGTGAATTTCATTCTCTCACAAATAGGTGTATCCTAAACGTATCGATGGTCTGAATGAAAACTGTGAGCCAAACATCAGTTTTTGTTCCAAACATCCCTGGATACTGGAGGACTTCAGAGCTGGGTTTGAATGTTGCATCTTCCCTAGCTTTGTTGCTTGGATACTCAAGCTGCAGAATTAGAGGCATATAAGAAGATCAGTTTAGAGTTGAATGACTTGATTAATCATGTTTTAAAAACCGCTTGCATCCGAAGAAGTGGGTATTCACCCACAAAAGCTTATGCTCCAATACCTCTGTTAGTCTATAAGGTGCCACAGGACCCTTTGTCGCTTCTCCATGTTTTAAAAGGCACTCTCCCTTTAACAATGTTTAATTTTTCAAGCTGCAACTACATCTGCTAACACAACAATGTGGTTACTTTTTGTAACACAGGCTAATGCAGGGTGGGCTCTTTGTCCCTCTCTGGCAGTGGCTAGATTATGCATGCAGGTTTATGAGCTCACTGGTGCCTCTCAGGCCTTGGCTACACTTGCAGCTGTACAGCGCTGTTAGTTAAACCCGTGTTCGTACAGCTGAGTAGGGAAAGCGCTGCAGCCTGTCCACACTGGCAGCCGCCAGCGCAGTAACTACCACTGACGTGGCTACATTTGCGGCACTTGCAGCTGTATTGGGAGCGGTGCATTATGGGCATTCAGGTAGCTGCAACGTGCTTTTCAAATGGGGGGGGTGAGGGGGACTTTGACAGGGAGCGTTTTGAGAGGGGGGGGGGGTTGAAATCTCCACAGAGTGTCAGCTCATTATTTCCACATCCCCTGCCTCTCTCTCAATCACTGAAAGCAAACAGCAGGAGCTTTGTTTGTTTTAAAGAGCAGATAAAAGAGAGGAAACGGAGCCTTCCCCCTCCCCCACCGTTCTTCTCCCCCCGTCTCTGTCCAAGGCTTTGCTGCCCGCATTCCTAACGGAGCCCTCCCCTCTTCCCCCCCCCCCGCCTGCAAATAATAGCTGTGGTTGTAAAGCTGTGTTTGTAGTAGCTCCAGACGGAGCTCTGAACTCCAACCCGGAAGTGCCGTTTCAAAACAAAGCAGCTTCCGGAGATCAGTAACTGCGTTGTTCCTCGGCTCCACTGAAAGACCAGCGTTCCACCCACTTCGCAACAGTGGTTATTCCTCTCGGGGAGGTGGAGTACATGCAGCGCTGTATCTGAAGAGATACAGCGTTGCACGTACCTTGCAAGTGTAGCCAGTTAGTGAGTTACAGCGCTGCCGGCAGTTTTATTGCGCTGTAACTTGTAAGTGTAGCCAAGGCCTCAGCTAATTTAGTCAGTTCTTTAGCAAAAGCAGTAGACACTAAATCTGGAAGAAAAATGGCAATCTGTTTCATAGGGAATTTCATTTTTCTCCCATTTAAAAAAAATGTGTGTGTGTGTGTGTGAGCGGGGGTAATTATATAACCATAAAAACTTGATGGGAATTTTTTTTGTTTTGGTCAAAAAAAAGAAAAAAAGAAAGTTTTGATGAAAAAATAGCAGCTGATACCAAGGGTGAAATTGTGGCTCCATTGAAGTCAATGGCAAAATTCCCAGTGATTTCACTAGAGATAGGATTTCACCTTTGTGCTTTTCACTCCAAAGGTCCTGGGTTCAAGTTCTGCTCAACAACTCAACCCATGGTGCCATTCTACATTACATCACGCCCTGCACGCTTACTGTGAGAGAGTATGTCCAGGCTGCTCCATCTTCTTCCAACATTTTCTTTACAGACACGCATACATAGGTAAATCTGAGCCGCATGCCGAGCCTTTGAGTCACTTGCGGTTAATTTCCAACCCTCCGCATTAAAATACTCTCATCTCCAGAGTTCACATGCTTGAGCTTTTTCACTAAAAGTTTTTCAACAACGATAGATTATGTGCTACTGTGTGTGACAAAAATGCTGAATTTCCATTACAATTTGAACCACTGTTTGCATTGTAGTTGAGGGAGGGGGGAGGGATAGCTCAGTGGGTTGAGCATTGGCCTGCTAAACCCAGGGTTGTGAGTTCAATCCTTGAGGGGGCCATTTGGGGATCTGGGGCAAAAATTGGGGATTGGTCCTGCTTTGAGCAGGGGGTTGGACTAGATGACCTTCCAACCCTGATATTCTATGATTAACCTTTCCCAAACTATGTTATTACTTTCAAGGGAATTATGAATAGAATGTAGCTAGGCTGTTCTGATGCATTTTAAGTACAATGAGCTTTTAGTTCTTGTCCCATATTTAGTCAATAAAAAGACCAGCTATCCTCCTTCCACATGTGCCAGTCAGGCGTGCTTTACTAATTCCCCTTAAAAGGCCACTTTTCTCTTAGAAGCAGATTTGCCAGGCAGTATAATAGGAGTTAATCTTTGTAGAGTCAGTAACACTTGCTGCACGGAAAGATAATGTTTTGTTATTTAAAGGGGTTTGCTGCCATTTGTCACAATATGACAAATGCTGCTTAGTGTTTATGTTAGAGGCTTTTTTTTGTTTAATTTCTCCTTTTTTCAGGCCTTCATAAGAATCACACTGATAACACAAACAACACAGCACCAACTTGAGGATGGGATTTGGGGGGGATTCTTTTGCTCTGTCAATTGTGTAACCATGGAAGTAATATTTGGAGAGATTTAGCTGCCAAGTAGAAGGACAATCCCTTTCAAGATGAGTTATTTGAACAATAATCAAGGCGAGAGGCAGGCTGAAGTCTCTACCACTGAAGCACTGCCTCCAGCTCATTTTGAGCTCTCATGCTTGCTTGCTCATGTAAGCAAGCACTCTGCTGATCCTTATTAGTTAAAGGGGTAGTCAACTATTTTTTGTCAGGGTCCAAATTTCTTAGTCAAGGTATAGTCAAGGTCCAGACTCCAGAGAAAATAATAATTAAAAAAACCAACAATGATAATAATAAGTAAATAAAAAAATGTCAGGGTCTATTCAAAAGCATCTGGCAGTTTGGATTTGGCCTATGGTCTGTCTATTGACCACCCCTAGTTAGAGTAATGGATTTCCCTTATGTTGCTCTATTTAAAAATCAGGAGCTGGAGAAAACCCTTTCTAAAAGTGTGACAATGCTTCCATATCATTTACTGAGGGCTGGATGGGTATCTTGACATCTGCCACAAGTAAGGGATAGCACACCACACCGTTGTGCTGCCCTAGGAGCAGAGCAGGGACTCAGTCAAGCTTTGGTCCCCTTTGCTCTCAGGGCTGGCTGATGTGTTGGAGGGGAGGGGCTGAACATAGTCTCCACCCACTCCCCATTCCTATCTACCCAACGGTGGGGAGACCAAGGTACAGCGTCATGGAGGCTGCTCTCCCCCTTTATGTTGTGAGCAGCTATGTGGGTAGCCCATGCAAGAGACTAAAAGGATCCTTCCACCACCTCACCCATGTGCATGGGAGAGTGGCCAGCATTGCAATCTAACCCGTACCTATTTAGATTTACAGAGATGCCTAGAAAGGCTGTGTGCCCATTCCCTGTATATGACACTCTCCCCCATTTCTTGTGATGGCAAGCGTGCTTTCGACTACAATACATGTCTAGAGTTCTTGTTTAATTTCCTCAGTAACCAGGAATGGCAGAAGGAAAATGGGTTCTGGAATGTGACCTTGTGTTACCTCTGTTTCCCCACTAAGCCTGAGAGTGGAAAATCATATTCAAATACATTTGCTAGTCTGACGTGTGGAACAACCCAGCCATATCTGTGCCCTTATTTGCTTTTTCTCTCTCATTTATGCAACACTTTTTTCTTGGCATGAAGGTTTGGTAAGGAGCTCTGATTTGTGTGACTCTTGTGTCCTCACACTCTACACAATTTTAAGACTTTGAGGACACCACACTGGCACAGATGACTTCCAAATAACCATGTTTATTAACTATGTACTAATACACACGGCCTAGCTACGTGTACACACCGCTGCTCCAGCAGGGTTCTGATGGCTTCTGCAAGAAATCTGAGGGCTCCCATCTCTTGAAAGGGATGTTACCCATTTCCTATGCCCTACTTACAATGACTATGGGTCTTACATGCAAATGGACATATTTGCATGAAAATGATCTTATTTGTATATGCGTATTTGCCCTGAAAGTGCTCATCTGAACATAAGAACTGCCATACTGGGTCAGACCAATGGTCCATCTAGCCCAGTATCCTGTCTTCAGACAGTGGCCAAAGCCAGGTGCCCCAGAGGGAATGAACAGAACGGGGCAATTCTACTTTTTTTTTAAACCCAGTTATATTTTTGGCATTCAAAACATCCTACATCAATGAGTTCCACACTGACTTTGTGTTGTGTGTAGTAGTACTTTCTTTTGTTTGTTTTAAACCTGCTGCCATTAATTTAATTAGTGACCACTGGTTCTTGTGTTATGTGAAGTGAGAACTATTACTTCCTTATTCATTTTCTCCACAGCAGTCATGATTTGATAGACCTCTTTCATATCCCTCCCTTAGACATATTTTTTCCAAACTGAACAGTCCCAGTCTTATTAAGCTCTCCTAGTGTGGAAGCTGTTCCATATCTCTAATCATTTCTGTTGACCTTCTCTGGACCTTTTCCAATTCTAATATATCTTTTTCAAGATGAGGTGATTAGAACTGCACACAGTGTTCAAGATGTGGGCATACCATGGATGGATATAGAGGCAATATGATCTTTTTTGTTTTCTTATTATTTTATTATCTTATTCTGTTTGCTTTTTTTGGACTTTGGCTGCACATTGAGTGGATGTTCTCAGAGATCTATTTATGATGACTCCAAGATCTCTTTCTTGAGTGGTAACAGCTAATTTAGACCCCATCCTTTTATATGTATAATTGAGATTATGTTTTCCAGTGTGCAATACTTTGCACTTAACATTGACATTTTTCTGCCATTTAGTGACCCATATACAGTGTTGTTGTAGCCGTGTCATGTTCAGTCACTCAGTTTAGTGAGCTCTCTTTGTAACTCTTTGCAGTTAGCTTTGAATGTAACTATCTTGAGCTATTTTATATTGTCTTCAAATTTTGTCACCCCACTGTTCACCCCATTTTTGACATCATTTATGAATATATTGAATAGCACAGGTCCCAGTACAGATCCTTAAGGCTTCCCCCACACACACATTTACCTGTCTCCACTGTGAAAATTGAACATTTATTCCTACCTTTGTTTCCTGTTTTTTAACCAGATCATTTATGAATATGTTGAACAGCAATGGTCTGAATACAGGCCTCTGCCGGATAACACTATTTACCTCTCCATACTGAACACTGACTATTTATTCCTACCCTTTGTTTCCTGTCTTTTAACCAGCTACTGATCCATGAGGATGACCTTTCTTCTTATCCCATGACTGCTTACTTTGCTTAAGAGCCTTTGATGAGTGACCCTGCAAAAGGCTTTCTGAAAGTCCAGTTACACTATATTGATTGGATTGCCCTTGTCCACATGCTCAGTGGCACCCTCAAAGAATTCTAATAGATTGGTGAGGCATGATTTCCCTTTGCAAAAGTCGTGTTCACTCTCCACCAACATATCATGTGTATCATCTGTGTCTCTGATAATTCTGTTCTTTATTATAGTTTGAACAAATTTGCTCAGTACTGATTTACCAGCCTGTAATTGCCAGGATGACCTCTGGAGCATTTTTCAAAAATCAGTGTTACATTAGCTACCTTCCAGTCATCTGGTACAGAGACTGATTTAAGCAACAGGTTACATACCAAAGTTAGTGGTTCTGCAGTTTCATATCTGAGCTCCTTTAGAATTCATTGAGGGGCATACCATCTGCTCCTGGTGTCTTATTACTATTGACCAATTTGTTCCAAAACTTCCTCTTATGGACACCGCCATCTGGGACAGGTCCTCAGAGTTGTCACCTAAAAAGAATGGCTTGAGTGTGAGGATCGCTCTCACATCCTCTGCAGTGAAGACCAATGCAAAGAATTCATTTAGTTTCTCTGCAATGGCCTTGTCTTCCTTGAGTGCTCCTTTAGCACCTTGATCTTCCAGTGGCCCCACTGATCATTTGGCAGGGTTCCTGCTTCAAATATATTTAAAAAAAACATTTTTGACAGTTTGTGTGTCTTTAGCTAGTAGCTTTTCAAACTCTTTCTTGGCCTTCCCCATTATCTGGCCATACCACATTACTTGGGACTTTGACAAGAAAAAATTGAAAGTAAAATCCACTTCACTATTAATAAATCAGATCTCTCTCTCTCTTTCTTTCTGCCTCCATCAGGAAGAGATCCAGCATTTTTAAACCTGGGGTCCAAATATGTCAACAAGTATAATGCTTTTCTAGTGTAAAAAGGGACAGAAACATTTTAGGATTTCCTAGACCTGCTTTTTTCTCCCTAAAATACTCCCCACTTCCTAATGGTTTCTTCAGGCACTGCTCTTGCTTATATAGGTTAGGCCATCCAATCAGGACACAGAAACCCTATCATGTGACGTGGGTGACCAAGAACACAGTGCAAATATTAACTGCTCAAAGGACCACTTGTTCCTAACCGTTGGCAAAAACTGATATTTGTAAAACCTTCTTCTCCCTGAACAATTCTGAACAAGAAATGTAACCCCTCTTTCTGCCAGGGGCCAGTGACAGTAACCAGGGACAGGCACAATAACATTTAAAATCAGCAAACATGTGGCTTGAGACCCTGCCTAAAACATCAGAGGGGTAGCCGTGTTAGTCTGGATCTGTAGCAGCGACAAAGGGTCCTGTGGCACCTTATAGACTAACAGAGGTATTATGGCATCCGACGAAGTGGGTATTCACCCACGAAAGCTTATGCTCCAATACCTCTGTTAGTCTATAAGGTGCCACAGGACCCTTTGTCACTCCTGCCTAATACCTTACCCACTCCCAAATTTTAGAAACTTTACATTGAACTCCACAGGTGTTTTCCCCCCACTTACCAGCACTGAGGAGTCCTTGGGAAATCTGAAACTATTCATAACTTGGAAAAAACACAATAACCATATACTCAGATAACCTTTAGCAAAATCCAAACAGTGTAACAGGGTCTGGCCACCCCTGCAGTCACCATTATTGAGGGCCCAGAGGTGTTATTCATAGGCCCATCTGCACCCAACTGAATCCACTCAGGATCCAGAGAGGCTCAGTAGTGGTCAAGAAAACATTCACGGGTGGCACTTCTCTAGCTGCCAGCTCCCATAAAGCCTGCAGCACCCGCTTCAGCTCCATGCAGGGTTCAGCATTGTAGGGCAGAGAGCTCCGGGCAGAGAGCTCCAGCGTTTCCCTGCAAAACACCTAGTCAATCAGGAAAAACCCTTCAGATCCTCTTTTTGAATAGGAATCCCCCACCCAGAGCTCACAACCTGTTATGTCAGGGTGACCCACTGTCCTCAGGCCACACCTTCTACATGTTCTCTCCTGCCCTTCATAAATACATTTGCATCCACCGTGTAATCCAACTCCCCAAAACACAACACAAACTGCGAACAATACACCGCATCCAGTCCTTCACAGAAACGTACTGGGGCAGAATGATCATTCACGTACATTGAGACTGCCAGAGCTACCATCTTTTCCTTTTCTCCTGCATGGGGGAGGGCGTGGGGGAGTGGGAAGGAGGGGCAGGGCAGAGAGCATCTTTGTCCACTAATCCTTCAAGCTCTGGGGTTTACAGAACTATTTGCAAAGAAGAGAATCTGCTCACGGACAGCATGTGAACGGGGAAATGGGTTAGATCCAGCTAATTGCGCTGCACAGCGCGACAACCCATTGTGAAGCAGAATGGCTCTGCAGCCCTGCCGTGCAGTGTTACGGGCTTGTGTTGTGATCTATGACGCTGTCGTGCGAAGCTGTGCTCCTATAGCATGGTAGTGCAGTCCCTGCAGATAAAATGAAGCATAGCAACAACACACCCGCCAAGCCAGGGTCAGAGCTCAGCTTAAAGGCCACATTTTCATGAAGTGGCCAATAATGTTGCATGCAAAACTGAAATGCAGCGTGTCTCTGAATGTTAGAGTCATAGATTTTAAGGCCAGAGGGAGCCACCAGATCTTTAATCTGACTTCTTGTGTCTCACAGGCCACTAGCATCACCCAGCCCCCTCCACACCAACACCAACCTCCAGAATCAGCCCCCAGGAAACTAAGCTATGATCAGCCCGAGGCAGAGAGCAGGAGGTACTAAGGTGCTAGGGTGGCCATTCCCAGAATACTGAACAGTCCAGTACTTCCAGGAACAGCATGGGCCTGCCTCTGCCACCGCGACCTCGGACTCATGTGAGGCAAGGCCCTTTCCAAGAGCATGCCATTCCAGCCCTGCCAGTGGGCCTTGCCTGTGAGGTCATGCCAGCATAGGCAAAGCAGTGCACTCTTCAAAACGGCATCCCCCATCCGATACCAGACAAAACCACATCTGGATTTGTCTGAGTACCGGATGGGGGACAAACCCTAGAAAAGCAGGACCATCTGATTTTATACCAGACAAGCGGCCGGCCTCTGAGGTGCATCATTTTGACCTGAATGGCTAGTCAAAGTTCAGGGCCCTGGAGATGTCCCACTGGGAAGGAAACATTGACGGAGCCGCGTGCTTTCTTTGTATATTTCTTATACAGAACCAAGATTACATCAAAGTCCTGGGTCTGTGAATGCACAAGGAAGCAAGAGCAAAAGAAGCAATTTCTTTGCTTGCAGCACTCAAGCCTCTCAGCTTCTGTGCGTTTGGCCTTTCCGCCCCCTCCCCAACACAAACAATATTCAGCAAAACCCCTCCACCCATGCAGTCCAAACTCCTGGTGCACTATCCCCTTTTTCCTTTGGGCGTGGGGGGGTGGTTCTGATCAACTCATTCTGACAGCGATGTTAATTGAAGGGTGCGCTCACATCCAATCTCCAAGAGGCTGGTGAGTCACCCATGCAGTACCTGTTAGCATAACAATATTATGAGGAGCAAGGGGCAAACCCCAAGAAGTTCATAGGTTCAGATTAGATAAGGTACAAACCTTAAAACTTTTGAGGTCGCCTCTCCTCCACTCCCTGATTGTCCCTGACCCGCATGTGGCATGCACTGGGACGGAGGGAAAGGAAAAGCTCTTTGAACTCCGTCCCCCTGCCCAGACAATCCAAGGCCAGGGACATTCTGTCCAGTAACGAGCACCACTTGGGAAAGTCAAACTCCACCGCACGAAGATCAAAGGCTTGAAAGATGTTGAGTGATTCTAGCAGAGACGCCATTGTTCAGCGCTTGTTCTCTTTGTCCAGCAAGCTAAAATCTGCTCATAGATTTCAGTAGGGAAGAAAATGAGGTGAGAAGAATGCCCGCTAACACTACAGAGCTCTGGAAATATCAGTCAAAGCACTGGCCTCTTTTAATAATAACCACCGGGATTTCAATATATTCAGACATCATTCAATGCTACTACCAAGACAGGCTTGGCAGACTCCAGTTAGCAGAGTACTCACAAAGTGCTGACACCACTGTCTAAATGTGTGTCTGTAGGAGACGTCACACTGGACAGGGGGTCAACAGGCTTTTCCCAAAATTAATCCAGGTTAGCATGAGCTATTCTCTACCTAACAGAGCATAGAGAAAAGAAGCTTTCCCCCTTTGTTTTTGCTGTTCTTTAGACAGGGCTATAGTTTCCTGCTCTGATTTTATAGCACATCAAAGCCAGATGCATGGGCTTTTCCTTCCTTTGCATCCGGTGCTGCCGTTTTCCACCAGCAGCCTCATCTGCTTATCTTTAGCTTCTGCAAAGTAGAGCAGATTATCTTAAACCTTCCCTCTTGGACAGTGGTCTGTCTATCACAGCTAAATCCATGTTTCTCAGCTCTGACTTCACAGCTCACCAAACCGGAATTAAACCATTCTACAGGCATTTAGCTACAGCAGCTAAATATAGCCCAGATAGGGAATCCTGGGATGAAAAGGAACCCAAATCCTAAGCAAAATGCAGATGCTACATTGCATCCCCTCAAGAAACTGTCACAGCAAAACCACAGAATCAGACTCAGTCACATTTTGTTTTTACTCAATATATGTGAAAAGAGAGAGCAGATTCTCACTCACTCCCCCTCCTCCCCTCCCATCTAAGACAGACCGAGGCAGGGCTGGCCCTAGGGAAAATGGCGCCCTGGGTGAGCCCCCCACAACTTCAGCCCCTCCCCCAGCTGGGAGCCAGCCCGATACACCTCCACCAAGCCAGGATACCAGTCAGGCCACGGCGCGCCCCTGACCACAGCACCCTGGGCAGTCGCCCATGTCGCCCATCCATAAGGCTGGCCGTGGACCAACGCCACATTCTGGTCTAAATTACACCCAGTCTGGAGGGAAACTACCTGGGATTACTCTAGGTTTACAGTGACGTATCTCAAAATGAGAGCTCTGGCCCCTCAGTGGCAATGAAGCGGCGTAGCTCCGTTGGAGTCAATGGAGCTACAGCAATTTATGTCACCTCAGAATCTGGACCACTAACTCTGGAACTACTCGGGCCCGAGTCACCACGGCATTACTCCAGTGTTACGCGGGTGCAAGTGCACGGATGTCGAAGGAGTCACATAAAGCAGGAGCAAGGCAGCGGTGAATTCTGTCCCTGCTCGAGACAGACATTGACAATGCTGTCGGACTAAGGCACAGGGGGTGTGGGCTACCCACGTTTCAAAAATAAAACTAAAAAGCTGCTCTATCGGCCACAAAAGAGTTCCAGAAACATTTTACAGAGATAGCTGCTGCTAGAAGAGAGAGATTGTTACCTGATTAGAAAGATTCATAAGTGTGACAAAGCAGAGTGCCTGCAAAGGAGCCATTGAACATATGAAATCCATGGTGTTAATTGTTAGGAGGAATAAATTTTCACGTGCTCCCGTTCCCCTCAGCAAAACTCCTCTCTGACTGATTCTGGGAGAGCTGCTGGGCCAAACCAAGCCAACACAGGGCAACATGGGCCTCGAGACTGAGTTACAGACCGCTGCGGTGTCCAGCTTGTGGCCCTCAACACTCCGAACAGCAGCCCTCGAGGGAAAAAAATGGGTATTTGGATAAGGCATTGGGCTGTGTACCCTCACTGCACCATGTGAAAAAGAAGGGTTTGGATCAGGCCTGTCGCTACAGTCCCCTCCACACCTACCTCCCCGGAGCAGTGCCGGTGGACTCCAGGCACCCCCTGCAGCTGGTCAGCAGCTCCACTCTTCTGGCCACCTGCTGCATTGCATTGAAGGGTGGGAGTAGCTCTGGCAGCCCTATGGCATGCTTCCCTGCCAGGCCGTGGGAAATAGGAAAGTGTTGACGGGGGCTCCCTGACCCGTGTGAAATATGCCAGGCCCCAAGCTGGACACTCGCTGAGAGCACCCACTGAAGATGCACCAGTAATGGACAATTCAAGGCCACCCCTCAGCCATGCAAGGTCCTTTTGGAGCATGGTTGGGCTTGATGTGGAAGACATGATGGGCTCTGTAGGTGAAACAAATGACTGTCGCCAACACCAGGGGCCAAGCCAGGGGCCTCCAGAGCTGGAAGCATGACTCTCTGCAGCTCGGGCTACAGAGCCTGCCTCTGTAGGTGGAGCTGTGACAGACTCGCATCCTCCGGGCATTGGGGACACACAACAAACACTGACCAGAGGGTTACAGTACTTCCGGGGAAAGAGGGCCTTCGGGGAAAGAGGGTCTTACTTTCTAGAGCAAGGGGCAGACTCTTGGAGAAAAGGCACTGCTCCTGGTGAGGAAGGGTACCAGAGTCCATCCCTCAGCCTTGGCAACATCAACCATGGTATACCCACCACAAGGGTGGAAAGGATAAAGCCTCTGGCCTCCACAGCACAGGGGAGGGATAGCTTAGTGGTTTGAGCATTGGCCTGCTAAACCCAGGGTTGTGCGTTCAATCCTTGAGGGGGCCATTTAGGGATCTGGGGCAAAAATTGGGGATTGGTCCTGCTTTGAGCAGGGGGTTGGACTAGATGACCTCCTAAGGTCCCTTCTTATGGGGGATATTCTATGAGGGCTGAAGCTCTTGCCAAATACATAACACTTCCAGCTGAGTTAAGTAATCCCAGCCCCCTTCTTTTCCCATCCGAGTCTGATTGAGAGGTCCTTGTGGAAGAACAAACTGCCATGTTGCTGCAGGTGTCCTAGTGCTGCGACACCGTTCTCCCCGACTTCATCTTCCCCGCTCTTTGCCTCGGACTTGCTACGACACTGCTCAGCTTCTAACTGGCAGGAGAGGCATATCCCAAAGCGTTAGCGTTGGAGCCTTTCACTACAGCACAGAAATAGGCCTTTCATCTTCTTAACCCATCTTCCGATGCTTATTCGCCATAACGTGCACTGGGAGATGTGTCAAACGACTTGACAGTCATTTGAATTCTGGTTAGCTGGTTCTCCACTGAAACAGGAGTAATACCAGACTCCTAAAACAGACTTGAGCTTTTTGGCGTTCTCTGGGTGAGAAGAACAGGAGTACTTGTGGCACCTTAGAGACTAACACATTTATTTCAGCATAAGCTTTCGTAGGCTATTTAGATGAGCTATTATCAGCAGGAGTTATTTCCAGGTCACTCAATAACAGACTTGAAGGTGACCATTTTAAAACAGAAAAACTTCAAAAACAGACTCCAACGAGAAACTGCTGAACTTGAATTAATTTGCAAATTGAATACCATCAACCTAGGGTTAAACAGAGACTGGGAATGGCTGTGTCATTACACTCATTGAATCTATTTCCCCAGATTTAAGTATCCTCACACCTTCTTGTCAACTGTCTGATATAGGCCTTCTTGATTATCTCTACAAAAGGTTTTTTTCTCCTGCTGATAAATAGCTCATCTAAATTAAATAGCCTCTTAGGATTGGTATGGCAGCTTCCAAGTTTTCTGTGTGTATATATATACATCTTACTTCTGTGTGTTCCATTCTATGCATCCGATGAAGTGGGCTATAGCCTACGAAAGCTTATGCCCAAATAAATGTGTTAGTCTCTAAGGTGCCACAAGTACTTCTGTTCTTTTTACGGATACAGACTAACACGGCTGCTACTCTGAAATCTGGGTGAGAAATTTACCCAAGGGAACTCTCTCCCCCTTTGTTGGTCTTTTTAGGCTAGCAAGTAAACAACTGCAACTCCTTCAGGCAGCAGAAGCAAATCTAAAGTGTCCATCCTCAAGTGAGACCTCCTTTGGGGGCAGAGACCATTTCTTCGAAGACTCACATCAAATGAGACGTAAGTATGTGCTGAAAGTTAAGTAAGTGCTAAGCATTGTCGTAAATAGGGATGGACTTCAGCATGCGTTTAAGTGCTTTTCTGAAACAGGACCTAAATTACATGCTGTAACATTTAGGGCCACATTTTCAAAAACAGCCTCCAGTTTTGTGCATGCAGTTTTATTAGCTGATTCTTATACGCCCATCACCACTGCAGCTGGGTGCATCATAGATATTAACTTAAACCCTTTGTTATGTTACCTGCCCACAATTGGACTCCAGATCAACCATAAATAAACTAACAGTCATCCACAGGTAATCAACTAAGACAACATCCACCTGATTCATGCACACATTTTCCATAGGCATATGCAAATTGAGAGTGGTGTGTTAACAAACACATATGCAAAATACCCAGCGCAAAGATAGAGGAAAGGCTGAGGCCCTTTGAAAGTGATGCCCATATTGCTGAACTAATAAGAGAAAGCGATGCAATCGGATAGCTGGTAAAATTCTATTTCAATTTCATAGAGCCTGCTGGAAAGTAATACCATGTTCCATACACAGCATGGTTTCAAATGTACTACAAGGTATTCAAGATAGTTTTCATGTCTCATACACAGGAAACCAAAAATGTAATCTACCTCGGGAAAGAAAAATGAAACAGTAACGACACCTTATGTCCCGAAGCTTGTTATGAGACCTCTAGTTACATAAAGAAAGGGACCTTTTGTCTGTCTTGTCTATTTAGACTCCAAGCTCCACAGATCAAGAACTTGTTTCTTACTATGTGTATGTGCAGAATCCAGCACAATAGGGCTCAGATCTTAGTTGGGGGCTGGTTGGAGTTATTCTAATAAAACAAAATAAAGACCGGTAACAACATTCCGCAGGTCAGTCATTCATTTGCTGTTTTTGACCAGTCACTTGCTTTCCAAGACTATGACCATCTGTGAGAGGGTACACCTGGCCTTCCCGGCTCCCTACAGGAGTTCCCATGGTGTCACTACACCCTGCCAAGGAAACAGCCAATCAGGGCACAGCAGACTCAGATGAAAAGAGCTCCAGGGCCCAGGCAGGTCAGCTCCTGGCTGGGACCACAGGGGCGAGGAAGGGTGCTCGGCTCTGGCCAACGGCACTTGAGGGATAGCCAGGGTTTGTTTCTGGCTGCACTGGCACCGCTGGGTTTGCAGGGAGAAAGAGGACCTAAGAAGCTTCACCCTGAGATAAGGATGAAGCTGAAGGAGCCAGGTAGGGACAGCTCGAGGGAAGAAGTATCAGCAACAAACTGAAATTTAGCAATGCTTAGCTGTGTGTATCAGGTCCCTGGGTTGGAACCTGGAGTAGTGGGTGAGCACAGGTTCCCATACCGGCCACAGGTAAAGTGGCATGAACCCCGAGAAGAGGACAGGCCCTACTTTAGAGCCCAAAGAAAGGGTCGAATTTAAAGGGCCCAGAGCTGGGGCTGAAGGCCTTAGCAAGGGCAAACAGATTGTTAGTTATTGGACTCTTTAATACCCTGGAAGGGGTTCATTTGGACTCTGTGACTAAGCTGGAAGGCCAAGCCACAGAAGACCCACCAAGGTCAGCTGGCAGCCTGCAGGGGGTGCCGGGGCAAAAAAAGGGACTGCAATACCACACCCAGCCACTAGGAGATGCTCAAGAGGTGAGTACCCCCCCATCACACCATCCTTTTAAAACCAGGAGAAGTAGCTACTTTGGGGTTAAAATGCTTTAAGAAGTGCGCTGAAGGCAGACTGCCATTGTCAGAGGTCCTGTGAATATCGTGTCGGGCCATTTAATATAGGGTTATGGGGTTTCCGTTTTTAAATAATTACCGATTGAAATGTAGTCTTGGAATGAGGCTGAAGTGTGGGTGAGTGGCTAGGATAGAGCACTGGTCTGAGGGACAGAGAGGTGGGTTGTAGCCCTAGGTATGCTGCTGTCCTGCTGAGTAACTTTGGCCAAGTTACTTCACTTGATCACTTCTGTGTCCGCTCCCATCCTTTGTCTGCCTGGTCTGTTTAGACTGTAAGCGCTTCAGGGCATGGGGCGTCTTTACTGTGTGTGTTTGCAGCTTCTTACACACTGGGGGCCTAGCACTGCTTAATATAATGGCTACAGTGAAGCAAGAGCCCTAACATAGAGACATTGCAGTCCTAAGAGGCGAGAGCGAAGCCCCAGGAAATGCACTCTCAGGTGCGCTGTGGAGGGAGGGTGTTTGAGAGATGTTTATGTGACCTCACGTTTTTAATTGCTATTCCTAGTCTTCCAAATCCCAGTGAACAAAAATAGCAACAGTCTCTGAAAATGTCACAAAATAACTATTTTGATTAAAAGAAAGGCACCAAAGATTGAAAATAATATTCCTTGAAAATCAAAATCATTAATGTGACATTCAAGTAACCTTTAAAAATCATCCCTTCGAGACAGACATAACCTTTTTACTTAAGCAATAAGAAACCAACTCTGCATGGGTCCACATTAGAACGGACTCTTTTTTGATCAATTGAAGAACTGCACAGTAGCAGCATAAGGTAAATGAACGCAGGGCAGCTTTAGCCACCAAAGGAGACACTAAATGCAGCTGGCTCAAACCAGCGATTAGCAGAGTTTTCATGCTTTCAAACGGGCAGGCTTGTTTCATTAGAATCCTTTTTAATTTCAAGGGCCAGATTCTGTGGTGGGATCTGGTGGCCTCTTTGCGCTCCCCATCTGGGGGTTCCTCTGGGGTGGGGAAGCCCTATCCAGATGTGCAGGTGTCATAGCTGGCTCTTACTTCATCTCCCAACTCAATGCAAGCAGAGCATTCAGTCGACCTGCAGCTGGCAGACATTCCCTTGGTGGGCTGTTATCCGTTGGTGTAGTTTAGAGCAGCCCCTGAGTTGCTGTAAAATTATTATTACCATTGTATTCCAGTAGCACCCATGGATCCAGACGGAGATTGGGGCCTGATTGTGCTAGGTGCTGTAAGGACACATAGCAAGGGGCAGGTCTTTCCCCAAAGAGTTTACAATTGAACTAAGGCAAGCCAGGCAAAGGGTGGGAGAAAGGAAGTATTATCCTCACACATGAGACAACAAAAGCACAGTGAAATTAAGTGACATGCCCAGGGTTGCACATGGAATCTGTGGCAGAGCAGGGAATTGACAGTCCCACATCCAGTCCCACATCCAGTGCCCTAACCACAAGGTCTTCCTTCCTCACATTATATCCAGTGGTGAATCAGCCTGAGGTTGAAGAAACTGTAAACCCCCAGGCCAGAGACTTAACCACATAATTATTAATCTGTCTTTTATCATGCTTTAGTTACAGTCACAAGCTACAGTAAATACAGCACAGAGATGAGAAATATGGTTATTAGACTTGGGCCAACTTCGCATAAATACACGACAAGTAATATTGTCCAATGTGACTTTTAATCTTCATTACATCTCTAAAGTTAGGGCCCTGAATTAACACCAAGAAAGTTTACAGTAGCTAACATTTAGCCAAGAAATGTGGGTTGTGAACTACCCACTAAAATCTCTCTCTGTTGATATCTATATTTATATCCCACTAGCTAGCCAAGCTGCTGGTTATCTACATGAAATCCTCTAGCTGGATGTGCTCCGAATTTTGTTTGATTTTTTTATCAAGGAAAATTTGGCACAGGGAAATGAGAGGGAATGCATTAATACATTGATATCATATCTTAAGGTGTTTCCATCTTCAGAGGAACCCTAAACAGCCTTCCCCATTCAAGCCCATGCTTACAAAATTGTTTCTCCAGTGATTAGAGTCTGAGACCAGCTCTTGGGAATAAGTCTTCAAGTTCCCCGTTAAAATATGGATCAAGAGAGGTGCCCTACACATGTTCCTTATCAAGGATTTCATGTATCTGAATTCTGTTTGAGAGCTGCACCTTTTTGCCTCCTTTTCACTCTGATTTGTTCTTGAAAACGTCTGAAACCTAAATTCTCACAGCATCTGTTGATAAAAATGTCTGATCAGCAGGGAGCCTAGAAATCCGTGTGCCACAGAAAAACGTGGTATTTGCATTTTTACAGAGAATCTGGCGGGGCTCCAGTTGTCAGATTTCATTTTAATCATGTGAAAATGCAGATTTTTGTAGGTTTTTTTTAAATCAGGGCATTTTATTTATCATGGAAAACTAGGATCCCTACGTGATCAATGCTTGCTGTGTTATGTTACTGCAGTTTTGAGCTCCTCAAGAGGCCCTTGAATATTGCAGAGGCAGCATTCCAGTGAGCTGGAACCTTCATTGGGTGACAAATAGTTTTCCTGCTTCAACTCTCTCAGGAGCTCCCTGTGCGGGATGGAGTTCCTGAAAGAAAAAATCTTGTTAGAATGAACTTACTGTATTTTCAGTGCAAAAGGAATCATCAAGGGGGGGGAGGGATAGCTCAGTGGTTTGAGCATTGCCCTGCTAAACCCAGGGTTGTGAGTTCAATCCTTGAGGGGGCCGTTTAGGGATCTGGGGCAAAAATTGGGGATTGGTCCTGCTTTGAGCAGGGGGTTGGATTAGATGACCTCCTAAGGTCCCTTCCAACTCTGAAATTCTATGATTCTATGATCAAGCAGAGAGTCAGTGAAAAGCAAAGTGAGGCTCAATGAAAGAGGTGTTCATAAAATGATACCTGTGTTTTGCACTATCATAGCAGCCTTCCTCAAAAGTTCTCAAAGCACCTTACAACAATAGCTTTTATTCTCCCTGTAAAAGGGCGGCGACTCACTCCTGCGGCGCGTCCTGCTGGTCTCTCCAGGGATTTAGCTCATCCAACCTCCGGAGTGCCCTCTGCAGCCAGCGTCCCACTTGCCACTGGCCCCAGTGTCCCTCCCAGACCCCGGTGCCCCTTTAACTGGGGTGCTGCCCCCTGGCAGTATCCCCTCAGTCTGGGTCTCCCCTCCCAGGAGGACCCTCACCCACTATCCCCACCTTGCCTCAGCCTATAGGCTACTACCAGTCATCATCAAGCCCCCATTCACTGGGGCAGGCTGCAGTCTGTATTAGCCAGTCATCACAGGCAAGGGGGAGGTTGGACCTGCTGCCTTTGCCTACCCATGGGCTGCCCCCTGCAACCCCAGTACCCTGTATCATAGGCGCCGACTCTGTGGGTGCTCCGGGGCTGGAGCACCCACGGGGAAAAATTGGTGGGTGCCCCGCACCCACCGGCAGCTCCCCGACAGCCCCATGCGCGCTTGCCCGCCCGCCCAACACTCACCTTCGGGGTTCCGCGGAAGGTGCTTTTTTCAGCCGCAGCAGCTCAGCTGAGAGGCGGCCGGCTGCTGCGGCTAAAAAAAGCGCCTTCCGGGTTCCCTGCGCAACGGGAGGTGCCTCCGGCCGCGCAGGGAACCCGGAAGGTGAGTGACTTGGGCGGGTGGGGAGCTGCCGGTGGGCGCTTGTGCCCCCGGTTCCTCCCCCGGCCCCGGGCGCGCCCGGCTGCTCACCAGTGCTACTGGGCTGGGCTGGCTTGCTTGCTTCCTTCCCCAGGCAGGCGGGGATCTCAGGCTCCGGCCACGCTGGGGGTGGGGAAAGCGCAGGGGCCGGAGGGGCTGGAGCCGGAGGGAGGAGCCTGAGAGCCGTGCCTGTCTGGGGAAGGAAGCAAGCAAGCCAGCCCAGCTGCACTGGTGAGCAGCCGGGTGTGGGGGTGGGGCTGGTGGGGAGCTGCAGCAGGGCCCGGTGGGTGCTGGGGTGCTCTGCTGCTCTCCCCCCCCCTTGCAAACGGGGGGGAAAGGGGGAAATGCAGCATGCCACTAGCAGCTCCCTGCCAGCCCAAGTCACTCACCTTCCGGGTTCCCTGCGCGGCCGGAGGCGCCTCCCGCTGCGCAGGGAACCCAGAAGGTGAGTGACTTGGGCGGGTGGGCTCGCGCGTGAGGGGGGGGGCTGCCGGGGAGCTGCCGGTGGGTGCTCAGCACCCACCCATTTTTCCCGGGGGGGGGGCGGGGATTTGGGGAAGGGGCAGGGCCGGGGGGGGAGTTGGGGCGGGGCCGGGAGCACCCAGCGGCGCCGACAAAAGTCAGTACCTATGCCCTGTATGGCCTTAGACTGGGCCCTGCAGCCTGAGGGTTTTCCAGGCTGGAGCTCCCCAGCTCCTCTGGCCTTCCCCCAGCCCTGCTCCACTCCAGGTACCTTCCCAGGTCTCCCACAGCCAGGCCCATTTCCATCTCTGCATTCAGAGAGAGTCTGTCTGCTTTAGGCCCACTGCCCTCTTATAAGGGCCAGCTGGACCCTCATTAAACTGGTCACAGCTGTGGCTAGCTTTCCCAGTTGCAGCCCTCTCCCAGGGCTGTTTCAAGCCCCTCAGGGCAGGAGCAGGGTCGCCACCCCGCTACACTCCCCATCTTGCAGATGGATAAACAGAGGCATCAAAGGGGAAGTGATTCGTTAAAGATCGTGTACAGAGTCATTAGAACAAAACCTAGTCCTGGGTTATAATAATCACTGTTGTATATACACTGTGCTTAAGATATAGTAATGACTGAAAACCCAGTTTAAAAAAAAACACCCTTGCATTATGTACACATGGGGCTACATCAGTGGGACTGGCACTGGGTGGGAAGCAGTTTTCCCATCCTGCAAATATTTTTGAGACTTTGAATGTTTCACCCAATATGAATCAAAATAAAAAGTCAAAATCTCAAAATATTTGCAAACCAAAAAATATATGTTCCTGTTGTGAAAACGTTTAGTCGTCAGTCTAATTAGCTAAAATTTCTACATAAAAAGTTGTTTTGAACCCAAAAGCTAGACTTTTTCATTTAAAAAATGTTGAAACAAAACTGTTTGAAACCTTTTTCCAAGTCAGGAAATTAATCGAACCCAACCTTGCTTTGTGAACAGTTTTGGTTTCAACAAATCCACATTTTTGACAAAAACAATTGTCAAAAAATTCCCAACCTGCTCTAAAAGGGTCTACTTGTAACCCATACAAAATAGGTCAAAATGGAGGTTCTCATCAACAAAAGACCTTCTCACTTAGAAGATGGAAACAAGAAGACCATGAGACCCAGACACACCTCTTCTACTTACTAGTGCTAATAATTCTGTGCCTTTCACCACCGTTATCACCAGGGCCAGCCCTAGACCAAATGGTGCCCCAGGTGAAGAGTGTCTTTGGTGCCTCCCCTCCAATTGTTAAACTTTTGAATACCTAATTTTTTATTGCACTTTTAGCCCATTTCACAACTTTGATGCACAGTTTGCATGCATGATTTATTCCTGCCATATAGAACGATACATTTGCACTCTAGGATCTATCAATCTGTATTTATTTATGCCATATATAAGCAAACAAAAAAATATTAACTTCCTCTAAGCTTATAGAAACTTTTGAATTTCAAGAATAACTGAAACGTACTAACCATTGGGTGGGCCAGTATTAAATAGTGTTACAGTGGGTGACAGCCTTAGAATGTATCAGAGGGGTAGTCGTGTTAGTCTGGATCTGTAGAAGCAACAAAGAGTTCTGTGGCACCTTATAGACTAACAGCCTTAGAATGTTAACCCTAGTCCTTTAATTCAAAAGGTCATTTACAATTATACAGTAAAACAAGGTTCACAATATCTCATCTGGGCTCTCACTTCACTTCATTCTGATATCTCACTGACTGACTGGCGACTCCCGGCCCCTTATATATCCACGAGGGCCTGGCTGACAACGTTCTAGGCGGTTTGAGGAAAATGTAGTTCTCAGAAAATCTGGAAGGTTCCACGAGATTCTAGAGAGGTGGAGAACATTCTAGGAGGTTAGTGAAATATGAATCCACATACGGAATACCTGAAACATCTTACTTCAAACATTCTATTTTGCCTTTTGTTGTTAACAACAAAAACAGTATCCTGAGCCTGGTGCCCCCCAAGCCCAGCAACCCAGGCAGTCACATGGGTTGTCTGCCCCTAAATCTGGCCCTGGTTATCACTGAGCAAGTCCTCACACAGCACTGAGCACAACCCATATGTCTAAAATGACATATTCTTTCTGAGGGTATGTTTACACTACAAAATTAGTCCGATTTTACAGAAATTGATTTTTGGGAACAGATTGTATAAATCCAGTGTGTGTGTCCACACTAAGCACATTAAGTTGGCGGAGTGTGTCCACAGTACCATGGCAAGCGTCAACATTCTGAGCGGTGCACTGTGGGTAGCTATCCCACAGTTCCCGCAGTCCCCGCTGCCCATTGGAATTCTGGGTTGGGCTGATGGGGCCAGAAATTTGTCGCTGGTGGTTTTGGGTAAATGTCGTCAGTCAACCCTCTCTCCCTCCCTCCGTGAAAGCAACGGCAGACAATCATTTCGCGCCCTTTTCCCTGGATAGCCCGAGCAGACGCCATAGCACTGCAAGCATGGAGCCTGGTCAGCTCACCGCGGCAGTTATGACCATTGTAAACACCTCGCGCATTATTGTGCAGTTTATGCAGAACCAAAACCAGGCGAGGAGGCGACGGCAGCGTGATGACAAGGGTGATGAGGCTATGGACACAGACTTCTCCCAAATCACGGGGCCTGGCAATTTGGACATCCTGGTGGCAATGGGGCAGGTTCATGCCATGGAACGCCGATTCTGGTCCCGGGAAACAAGCACAGACTGGTGGGACCACATAGTGTTGCAGGTCTGGTATGATTCCCAGTGGCTGCGAAACTTTCGCATGCGTAAGGGCACTTTCATGGAACTTTGTGAATTGCTATCCCATGCCCTGAAGCGCAAGAATACAAAGATGAAAGCAGCCCTCACAGTTCAGAAGCAAGTGGCAATAGCCCTGTGGAAGCTTGCAATGCCAGACAGCTACTGGTCAGTCGGGAATCAATTTGGAGTAGGTAAATCTACTGTGGGGGCTGCTGTGATGCACGTAGCCAGCGCAATCATTGAGCTGCTGCTATCAAGGGTAGACTCTTGGAAATGTGCAGGCGATAGTAGATGGCTTTGCTGCAATGGGATTCCCTATCTGTGGTGGGGCTATAGACGGATCATATATCCCTATCTTGGGACCGGACCACCAGGGCAGCCAGTACATTAACCAAAAGGGCTACTTTTCAATGGTGCTGCAAGCACTGATTGATCACAAGGGACGTTTCACCAACATCAACATGGGATGGCCGGGAAAGGTTCATGACAGCCGCGTCTTCAGGAACTCTGGTCTGTTTAAACAGCTGCAGGAAGGGACTTTCTTCCCAGACCAGAAAATTACTGTTGGGGATGTTGAAATGCCTATAGTTATCCTTGGGGACCCAGCCTACCCCTTAATGCCCTGGCTCATGAAGCCATACACAGGCACCCTGGACAGTGGTAAGGAGCTGTTCAACTATAGGCTGAGCAAGGGCAGAATGGTGGTAGAATGTGCATTTGGATGTTTAAAGGCACGCTGTCAGAGTTTACTCACTCGTTCAGACCTCAGCAAAACCAATATTCCCATTGTTATTGCTGCTTGCTGTGTGCTCCACAATCTCTGTGAGAGAAAGGGGGAGACGTTTATGGTGGGATGGGAGGTTGAGGCAAATTGCCTGGCCATTGATTACATGCAGCCAGACACCAGGGCAATTAGAAGAGCCCAGCAAGATGCACTGCGCATCAGAGAAGCCTTGAAAACCAGTTTCATGACTGGCCAGGATACGGTGTGACAGTTCTGTTTGTTTCTCCTTGATGAAAACTGTGACAGGTTGGTATCACAGAAACCCCCTTGGAGCTGCCACCTGGTGCGCCAAGACTACTTCTGCCCGTGCTTTCCTGCCTTTTCCAGCTTGGGACTCCAGAATCCTGTCTGTTTTGAGCCAGACCCGCTAGTCTGCTGCAAACCCAGACCCAGGTCTGAGCCACGTCCCCTAACAGCTGTAGACCTGCCTGGAAGCAGCTTAGGAAGTGTTCTTGCCTTTGACACCCAGGTGCCCAACTCCCAATGGGATTCAAACCCTGAATAAATCAGTTTTACCCTGTATAAAGCTTATACAGGGAAAACTCATAAATAGTTCACCCTCTATTTTATAGATAGAGAGGTATGCACAGCTGTTTGCCCCCCTCCTGGTACTAACACATACTTCAGGTAACTTAATAAGTAAAAAGTGATTTTAATAAGTACAGAAAGTAGTATTTAAGTGATTTTAAGTAGTAACAGACAGAACAAAGTGAATTACTAAGTAAAATAAAATAAAACACGCAAGTCTATGTCTAATCCAACTGAATACAGATAAAAACCTCACCAGTTCCAGCAAACTTCCTTTTACAGGCTATGGTCCTCTTAGCCTGGGTCCAGCAATCGCTCACACCCCCTATTGTCCTTGTCTTTGTTCCAGTTTCTTTAAGGTGTGTCGGTGGGGGGTGGAGAGGCTCTCTCTTTATCCAGCTGAAGACAACATGGAGGGGTCTCCCAGGGGTTTAATAGACTTTCTCCCCTCGGTGGATACCCCTCCCACCCCCTGTGTAGCATCCAGTTACAAAATGGAGTTTTGGGGTCACATGGGCAAGTCACATGTCCATGCACAACTCAAATTACCAGCCCAGCTACATTCCTGGCCAAGCTCAGATGTGGATTGGTGTCTGCAACTTCTTTTGTCTGTTAAGGCGTTCTTGATTGGGCACTTTACCTGAACATTCCTTTCTCAAGTAATACAACCAATATTCATAACTTCAACTACAAAAATGATACATGCATACAAACAGGAGGAACAGATTCAGTAAATCATAACTTTTACAGAAATATGGTACATGGCACATATAGCATAAAATATATTCCAGTTACATCATATATACATTTATAAGCATCTCCCCATAAAGTCTTATGGGGGACACCGTCACAAAAACCCACCCCCTTAGTCCACTCTACTTCACTTTAAGCCTACTTCCCTCCCCGCTTTGATCACCACTTGCATAGGCAATAAAGTCATTGTTGTTTAAAAATCATGCATTCTTTATTAATTAAAAACACAAATAGTGGGATAACTGCCAAGGTAGCTGGGGCGGTGGATGAGGGGAGGAGGGAAGGACAAGGCCACACTGCACTTCAAAACTTATTGAATACCAGCCTTCTGTTGCTTGTGCTGTCCTCTGGGGTGCAGTGGTTGGGTGCCCAGAGCCTCCCAAAGAATGGATGTTGCTTGAAGGGGGCCAGCAAACACCGGGACCATACGTCGCCAGGCTTTCATAGAATCATAGAATCTCAGGGTTGGAAGGGACCTCAGGAGGTCATCTAGTCCAACCCCCTGCTCAAAGCAGGACCAACCCCAACTAGATCATCCCAGCCAGGGCTTTGTCAAGCCTGACCTTAAAAACCTCTAAGGAAGGAGATTCCACCACCTCCCTAGGTAACCCATTCCAGTGCTTCACCACCCTACTAGTGAAAAAGTTTTTCCTAATATCCAACCTAAACCTCCCCCTCTGCAACTTGAGACCATTACTCCTTGTTCTGTCATCTTCTACCACTGAGAACAGTCTAGATCCATCCTCTTTGGAACCCCCTTTTAGGTAGTTGAAAGCAGCTATCAAATCCCCCCTCACTCTTCTCTTCTGCAGGCTAAACAATCTCAGTTCCCTCAGCCTCTCCTCATAAGTCATGTGCTCCAGCCCCCTAATCATTTTTGTTGCCCTCCGTTGGACTCTTTCCAATTTATCCACATCCTTCTTGTAGTGTGGGGCCCAAAACTGGACACAGTACTCCAAATGAGGCCTCACCAGTGCCGAATAGAGGGGAATAATCACGTCCCTCGATCTGCTGGAAATGCCCCTACTTATACAGCCCAAAATGCCGTTAGCCTTCTTGGCAACAAGGGCACACTGTTGACTCATATTCAGCTTTTCGTCCACTGTAACCCCTAGGTCCTTTTCTGCAGAACTGCTGCCCAGCCATTCGGTCCCTAGTCTGTAGCAGTGCATGGGATTCTTCCGTCCTAAGTGCAGGACTCTGCACTTGTCCTTGTTGAACCTCATCAGATTTCTTTTGGCCCAATCCTCTAATTTGTCTAGGTCCCTCTGTATCCTATCCCTGCCCTCCAGCGTATCAACCACTCCTCCCAGTTTAGTGTCATCTGCAAACTTGCTAAGGGTGCAGTCCACACCATCCTCCAGGTCGTTGATGAAGATATTGAACAAAACCGGCCCCAGCACCGACCCTTGGGGCACTCCACTTGATACCGGCTGCCAACTAGACATGGAGCCATTGATCACTACCCGTTGAGCATGACCATCCAGCCAGTTTTCTATCCACCTTACCGTCCATTCATCCAGCCCATACTTCTTTAACTTGCTGGCAAGAACGCTGTGCGAGACTGTATCAAAAGCTTTGCTAAAGTCAAGAAATAGCACATCCACTGCTTTCCCCTCATCCACAGAGCCAGTTATCTCATCATAGAAGGCAATTAGGTTAGTCAGGCATGACTTGCCCTTGCTGAATCCATGCTGACTGTTCCTGATCACTTTCCCCTCCTTTAAGTGGTTCAAAATTGATTCCTTGAGGACCTGTTCCATGATTTTTCCAGGGATTGAGGTGAGACTGACTGGCCTGTAGTTCCCCGGATCTTCCTTCTTCCCTTTTTTAAAGATGGGCACTACATTAGCTTTTTTCCAGTCATCCGGGACCTCCCCCGATTGCCATGATTTGTCAAAGATAATGGCCAATGGCTCTGCAATAACATCGGCCAACTCCTTTAGCACCCTCGGATGCAGTGCATCCGGCCCCATGGACTTGTGTTCGTCCAGCTTTTCTAAATAGTCCCGAACTACTTCTTTCTCCACAGAGGGCTGGTCACCTCCTCCCCATACCGTGCTGCGGAGTGCAGCCATCTGGGAGCTGCCCTTGTCTGTGAAGACAGAGGCAAAAAAAGCATTGAGTACACTAGCTTTCTCCACATCCTCTGTCACAAGGTTCCCTCCCTCATTCAGCAAGGGGCCCACACGTTCCTTGACTTTCTTCTTGTTGCTAACATACCTGAAGAAACCCTTCTTGTTACTCCTAACATCTCCAGCTAGCTGCAACTCCAAGTGTGATTTGGCCTTCCTAATTTCACTCCTGCATGCCTGAACAATATTTTTATACTCCTCCCTGGTCATTTGTCCAATCTTCCACTTCTTGTAAGCTGCTTTTTTGTGTTTAAGACGAGCAAGGATTTCACTGTTAAGCCAAGCTGGTCGCCTGCCATATTTACTTTTCTTTCTACACATCGGGATGGTTTGTTCCTGCAACCTCAATAAGGTTTCTTTAAAATACAGCCAACTTTCCTCGACTCCTTTCCCCCTCAGGTTATTCTCCCAGGGGACCTTGCCCATCAGTTCCCTGAGGGAGTCAAAGTCTGCTTTTCTGAAGTCCAGGCTCTGTATTCTACTGTTCTCCTTTCTTCCTTGTGTCAGGATCCTGAACTCGACCATCTCATGGTCACTGCCTCCCAGGTTTCCATCCACTATTGCTTCCTCTACTATTTCTTCCCTGTTTGTGAGCAGCAGGTCAAGAAGAGCTTTTCCCCTAGTTGGTTCCTCCAGCACTTGCACCAGGAAATTGTCCCCTACACTTTCCAAAAACTTCCTGGATTGTCTGTGGACCGCTGTATTGCTCTCCCAGCAGATGTCGGGGTGATTAAAGTCACCCATGAGAACCAGGGCCTGTGATCTAGTAACTTCTGTTAGTTGCTGGAAGAAAGCCTCGTCCACCTCATCCGCCTGGTCTGGTGGTCTGTAGCAGACTCCCACCACGACATTACCCTTGTTGCTCACACTTCTCAATTTAATCCAGAGACTCTCAGGTTTTTCTGCAGTTTCATACTGGAGCTCTGAGCAGTCATACTGCTCTCTTACATACAACACAACTCCCCCACCTTTTCTGCCCTGCCTATCCTTCCTGAACAGTTTATATCCATCCATGACAGTACTCCAATCGTGTGAGTTATCCCACCAAGTCTCTGTTATTCCAATTACGTCATAATTCCTTGACTGTGCCAGGACTTCCAGTTCTCCCTGCTTGTTCCCCAGGCTTCTTGCATTTGTGTATAGGCATTTAAGATAACTTTGTTATGCAATGATACCAGACTACTTGCTACTGGCCTGGCATAGTAAAGTGTCCTACCATGGAAGACGGAATAAGGCTGCTCTCCCCAGAAACCTTCTGCAAAGGCTTTTAGAGTACCTCCAGGAGAGCTTCATGGAGATGTCCCTGGAGGAGTTCCGCTCCATCCCCAGACACGTTAACAGACTTTTCCAGTAGCTGTACTGGCCACGAATGCATCCCAAGTCGTCAGGGCAAATTAATCATTAAAAAATTCTTGCTTTAAAACCATGTATTATATTTACTAAGGTACACTCACCAGAGGTGCCTTCGGTTTCACCGTCTGGGATACCGCCTTGGGAGGATTGGGAGGGTATTGGAGAAAAACATCCTGGCTGTCGGTGAGAACGGTCTCTCTGCTTGCCTGCTGTGTGCTATGATCAACCTCGTCCTCCTCATCCTCATCTTCCTCCTCCGCCAAATCCTCAGGCATGGCCAGTGAGAGTAATCCATTGCAGGAATCCACAGACAGAGGTGGGGTAGTGGTGGCAGCACCCCCTAGAATTGCATGCAGCTCAGCATAGAAGAAGCATGTCTGGGGCTCTGACCTCGAGTGTCCATTTGACTCTTTGGTTTTCTGGTAGGCTTGCCTGAGCTCCTTAATTTTCATGCAGCACTGTGTTGCGTCCCTGCTGTAGCCTCTGTCCATCATGGCCTTGGACATTTTGGCATCCACACTACCCCAAATTCGACAGGGCGATGTCAAATTCAGCGCTAATCCCCTCATTGGGGAGGAGTATAGAAATCAATTTTAAGAGCCCTTTATGTCGAAATAAATGGCTGTGTTGTGTGGACAGGTGCAGGGTTAAATCGATTTCACGCTGCTAAATTTGACATAAACTCTTAGTGTAGACCAGGGCTGAAACACAGTAAGGCTATATGGTTGGCTATGCTGTCTATAGCAGCAGCTTTCAACCAGGGGTCCGGGGCCTCGGGGGGGGGGGGCGCTGCAGGCGGGTTTCAGGGGGTCCACCAAGCAGGGTTGGCATTAGACTTGCTGGGTCCCAGGGTGGAAAGGTGTAGCCCCGCCGTGTGGGGCAGAATCCCAGCACTGTGAGCCCCACCACCCGAGGCTGAAGCCGAAGCCTGAGCAACCTAGCTTTGCCGGGGGCCCTGTGATGTGGGGCCCCAAGCAGTTTCCCTAACGCCAGCCCTGGCTTTTGATCTACTGGATATGCAGAAAAACAGCTGTTGTGGCATGGGTGGGCCATGAGGTTTTTATAGCAAGTTGTGGGGGGCCTCAGAAAGAAAAAGGTTGAGAACCCCTGGTCTATAGAATGGGTCTACTCATGTACAGGTATCTCACAATTTCAGTGTATCACATTTCCTCTTCTAATGTCTGGTCCACAGATGATGTCAGCCTACTCTCAATGCCAGCTGTTGGCGTTAGCCCTTTAGGTCGAGTCCTGAAGGTCTGTGCTGAATTCTGCCTGTGTGCGTTCTGCACGATTTTTCAATAAGTGTTTCAAATGAAGATTTGGGAGGTATTTTATGGGGGAGAGAATACATGGGATAATGAATGGGGACAGGCGAGTAGGAAGCAAATAAGTTGATGGAGTCTGAGGTGAAAGAGAGGAGGTAAAAGGAAGAGATGGGAGAAAAAGCCCAGCAAAAATCTCTGTCGATTGCTGGAGACTCTCTCAAAGACTCTACCAAACTCCTGAGAACTAGTAGAGAGTCCCTCTAGGCCAGTGGTGGGCAACCTGAGGCCTCCATTGGCCAGGAATGGCAAACCATGGCCACTGGGAGCTACATAGAGGGGGGCATGCCTGTGGACAGTCAATGTCAGCAAAATGTCTCGCGGCCTGCAATCAGATTACCCTGACGGGCCGCATGTGGCCCGCAGGCTGCAGGGTGCCCACCACTGCTCTAGAGGAAAGGTGGGAATACTCTAGATGGGGGCTTTTTAATGTGTTGCATTGTAATATCATCCCATCTTTTGATTTTTCTTCTATCAATCATCTATCCAACGCCATATTTTTAGTGTAGCTTGTTTGGGGCTTAATGTTTTACTGTTGTTTCAGCTATCATCTCCAAACCACAGTGATCAAGCCATGGATTTAAACGTGTTTAACTTCACTACGGCTTAAATCCGTGCTTAAAGATAACCATATACTTAATGCCCCAGAGCAAAGCATTAAAATATAAGCTCAACTTTAAGCACATGCTTAAATCCAGTTGGCTTTAATGGGACTATTCATCTTCTTAAAATTAAGCATGTGCTTAAGAGCCTGGCTGAATCAGGGCCTAAGCAGAATTAAAGAAATCCATTAATGAAGACATGAGTCCTATAAAAGATGACAACACCTGTGCTTTATATGGAAAGGGATTATTTTAATAGCTAATTTGTTTTTATAGAATATTTTCTACAGAATCAATGTTCTCAGAGCTAAAGAACAGGTTTTATAGACAAATTTCTACAGCCTGATTTCTCTCTGTTATAACTTTATGGAAATATACAGAATTTTCCATCACATTTTTAGGGGGACTTGCAGGAAGACTTCTGTCTGTGCCTGGGGAACTGAATACAAGTGATTAGACTGAAGATGAAAAACTTATTGTGATATGTTAAGATCTTCAAAGAAACCGAATGGAGTTTATATGCCCTACAGCCATTTGGGGTAAGGACTGTCTCTTTGATCTGTGTCTGTAGAGTGCCTAGCACAGTGGGGTCCTGATCTATGAGTTTGTCTCACAGGTGCTACAGCAATACAAAACAATGTTAATTATGCTCAGGTCAAAATAATGTTACCCCTTTTGACCCGAGCAGGTAGACAAAGTTTGGAGCCCTGTAGGTGTTTCTGTTAGGAGGAGAAAGTGATGATGGAGTCAGGTATCTTTGATGCAATCCTGTTTATTTACAAAAAATGTACAAAGTCTTATTTCCCTGAGCACAGGAGGAATCAAACAATAGGAGACTATTTTTTTGCTCACAATTCCAAGCCTCTTTCAGGCAGCACTCTGCCCAAAAAGTTTTCTCTGTATGCTTTTCTCAGAGCCATGCTCGCCAGCTTTTGTTGAGGCTGTGTCAATTTCCTTTCTGTCTCCTCTTGTATCTCTCTCCTTCCACACACTTCCAAACAATACCCAATGAAAACCATCCACCCACATAGTTCTAATTCCTGAGCAGACTCACATGGGCCTTTGTTTTGGGCAGCAACATATTCCTGTCTTGGTTTGAGTCCCCTGTTATCCCACATTTTATCCTTAATGGAAGGTAGCTGCTAAACTCACCATTTTCAAGGAGGTTTAACCCAGCCGATGATGATGATTAAGAATAATAATAATACCAAATCTCAGTCTTGAACTCATATAAAGTTTCAAAATTGTCTTGATATTTTACATAGACAAAAGATTTTCTTGAAATTGTCAGGAAAACAAGATTTATGCACGACTTCAGGATCACTAGACAATATTAGTCAAATAAACTGTTTTTATTTATAACACTGTACCAGCAACTCTCCAGGGGATCCGGGGATAAATACCCTCCTGAGAATGCGCTGCATCAAAAAGAATGACTTGATCTGATTACAAATGTTATTGCTCTAAGCACACACAAGCTGCATATTAATGGAATACTTATTGAATTGAGGAGGACCTTCAGAAAGGGCATCAGTTTATCCATGTGGTTATACGCTGCGTGCGCTGCGTGGCCTCACTAAAATGGTACCAGTTATAAATAATTCACATGAAAAACTCAGATATACATTCTCTGCAAAGGGGAACCCTGGGGGCGGGTTACAACCTCAGTGGCACTGCTGAAGATATTAAAATATATTTGCATATGTATCCTCATCTATAAAACTTTCCCCTCGCCTGGAAAATGATTTGAACCAGAAGTTCCATTTCCTCTGCTGGATCCCTTTTTAGGGGAGGTCTTTGTCTCTCTGATTCTTAACCACAGGGAGGGCAGGATTTGGTTCTGGATGTTTGAAGAGCACACACAGTTCATGCCATACGCTGCTTTGAAGAGTTATGGTGGAATTTTCCAAAGTATCTAAGGGTCTGTCTACTCGGCACACTAAGCCCAAGTCTGTGGGACTCATGCTTGTGATCTTGGTTTTTCCAAACCCATGCTTGAGTGTCCACAAAACATTGTAAACCTGGGCCAGCAAATGTAAACTCGGGTCTTAGGACCCTGCATGGGATGGGTATCAGAGCCCGAGTCCCACTGTGACTCAAGTCTTCAGCTTGAGTTGTGTCCACTCTGTAAAATGTCAGGGCTCGGACCTGAGCCACAGTGGGATTCAGGCACTGACCCACCCATCCCCCGCAAAGTACTAGGACCTGGGTCCTGAGCACTTGCTGACCCGAGTCAGACTGATTTGTGTGTGGATGGAAACAGGGTTTGGGCTCAAACCTGAGTCAGAGCCTGGGCTTCATGTGCAGTGTGGACATACCCTAAGTGACTTAGGAGCACAAGTCCTATTGAAAGCCAGTGGGACTTGTGTTCCTAAATTGCTTAGATACTTTTGTAAACCCCAGCCATAATTACGGACAGGTCTACACTACAGACCTATGTCAGCATAAGTGTGTCGCTCAGGGGGCGTGAAAAATCCACCCCCTTGAGCAACGTAAGTTATACCAACCGAACCCCCAGTGTAGGCAGTGCTGTGTTGATGGGAGGGCTTCTCTCGCTGACAGAGCTACCACCTCTCGGGGAGATGGATTAACTACGCCAATGGGAGAAGCTCTCCCCTCGGCATAGGTGTGCCTTCACTTAAGCACAGCTGCACCACTGGATGTGAATACGAGCCCCACCTCACGCTTCTATACTGTGGTCCATGGAACACTTCCAGCCTTTGGAGCATCAGCTGCTGTTCTGCAGAGAGCTGGCTAGCTCTCCGGGTTTGCAGCTGCTTCTACAGATGTTCAGGCTCTTCACTGTGTAAGCAGAGTCAGGATGAGCTCTACCCTGACATCTGGTGGTGAGTTGTGGAAAGGGATGTCAGGAATGTCAGGGGCTAATCTTGTTTGCATGGACACACCCACCCTGCAAAGAATGATGGACCGCTTGTCCAAATGGTCATTTTGGCTGCTGTGGGAGCCCCAGTTTCTCTGTTATTGGGGCAGGAAGAATAAAGTGTTGTTACCCTGATTATGTGAATCAAGGACAGTGGGCTTTTGTTATGATGAAGGGTCTCACCATTAGCTAAGCAGCACTTGCTAGGTGAGGGACTTGGATTCCAAAACCCAGTGAATTGAGAGATGCTGGGGGTAGATATTTGTATTTAGTGGTATGGGCTTCTTCTGAGGGTCTTAAATGTCATAGAATATCAGGGTTGGAAGGGACCTTAGAAGGTCATCTAGTCCAACCCCTTGCTCAAAGCAGGATCAATCCCCAATTTTTGCCCCAGATCCCTAAATGGCCCCCTCAAGGATTGAACTCACAACCCTGGGTTTAGCAGGCCAATGCTCAGGCCAATGCTCAAACCACTGAGCTATCCCTCCCCCCTATTGCACTTCCTTCTCTCTCTCTGCTGTGGAATATCAGAGCTAATTTTGAGTTCCTTAGGAGTCTAATTACAGGCTGCTGAGTTGGATTCAATCTGGGCTAAGTGTGCAAATGAGCACAAAGGCTCCCCTAACTACAAGCTGAAATCACTAAAAAGCTGAAATTGTTATGAGCTGAAATCACTGAGCACTGTGTTAAGTAGTGGGGGAGCCGGAAGATATATTGCTGAGCGGCTGGTGGAGCGGAGCTGCTGATGGAGCGGAGCAGTTGGCAGGACAGCTGGAGCGGCTTGCAGGACGGCTGACAGAGCAGAGCTGCTGGCGGAGCGGAGCAGTGGGCGGGACAGCCGGAGCGGAGCTGCTGGTGGAGCGGAGCAGTTGGCGGGACAGCCGGAGCAGCTTGCGGGACGGCTGAGCGGAGTGACTCGTGGGATGGCTGGCGGAGCAGAGCAGAGCCGAGCGAAGCCCCACGAAGGGACGGGGCAGTCAGCTTCGAGCCACGTAAGGTGCCCCTTACCTCTCCCCTCCCCATTTATACCCAGACTGGGGGTTGTGTAACACTCTGCAGATGAACTTTTGAACTCTGGGTCTGGACTTTGGGGTTGTTGGACTTTTGGGACTTTGGGTGATTTTTGGGGTTGCTGGACTCAAGAACCAAAGGGAAAGGACATGGCCAATTTGCTGGGGTGGGTCGTTGCTCACAGTTTGGATTACAAATCCTAGATGTGGTGTTTCCCCAACAAAAGGCCGCATTGTTTCTCTCTGTCATTAAAAGGTTTTTCTACACTCAGACTCTGTGCTTGCGAGAGGGGAAGTACTGCCTCTTAGAGGCGCCCAGGGGGGGGTGATATATATTTGTCCCAGGTCACTGGGTGGGAGCTCGAGCCAGTTTTGCATTGTGTTATTGGAATGGAACCCCTAGATACGGAACCCGGCCCTTGTTACTGCCAACTCTGACTGGCAGAAGGGTTACAACTGCAAAGAGAGTCTGGAGGCCAGTGAAAGCAGCTAGAAGCAAAATGGAAGAACCAACCAGGAAGCTGCCTCCACCAGGGATGGCTTCGGTGTAAGAGGAGGAGGAGAAACAGAAGCCAACTCCAGCTGCTGGAGCCAGCATTGGAGCAAAGCTTCCCCACCAAGTGGAAGAAAATCCAGGGGAAGAAGGCTTATACAATTAGTTTTTTCACCCTTATTTGCTATGTTCTGGCTTATGGCTACTAGGCAGAGTAAAAGAAGTGGGTGCTAAAAACCAAGCTTGAGTTTCTCTTTGTAAAATAAAGTAAAAATAAAAGCCATAGCTGTACAAAAACCTAGGAAATTACATACAAAAAAAGAACATTAAAAAAGCGTGAAGGTCGCAAAGTCAAACACTCAGGAGTTAGGAGATGCCAGATGCTTCACCACCTTCCTAGTGAAATAGTGTTTACTGACATACAACCTAGACCTTCCCCACTGCAACTTGAGACCATTGTTCCTTGTTCTGTCATCTTCTACCACTGAGAACAGTCTAGATCCATCCTCTTTGGAACCCCCTTTCAGGTAGTTGAAAGCAGCTATCAAATCCCCCCTCACTCTTCTCTTCTGCAGACTACATAACCCCAGTTCCCTCAGCCTCTCCTCATAAGACATGTGCCACAGCCCCCAGGGGCAGTTCTATGTTTTGTGCCGCCCCAAGCATGGCAGTCAGGCAGCCTTCGGTGGCGTTTCTGCGGGAGGTCGCCGGTCCCACGGATTCGGCAGCATTCCTCCGAGCGCTCCACCGGTCCCGCGCTGTCGGCGTTCCCGCCACCAAATTGCTGCCGAACCTCCCACAGAGGACTGGTGGAGCTCCCGCAGAAACGCCGCCGAAGAGTACCTGGCTGTCGCCCTCGCAGCTAATGGCTGGCCGCCCCCCTGCAGCTTGCTTCCCCAGGCACGCGCTTGCTGCGCTGGTGGCTGGAGCCAGCCCTGCCAGCCCCCTAATCATTTTCGTTGCCCTCTGCTGGACTCTCTCCAATTTGTCCACATCCCTTCTGCAGTGGAGGCACCACAACTGGAAGCAATACTCCAGGTGTGGCCTCACCAGTGCGGTGGGGTTCACACAGAAAGGGGCTGGTTCAGGATTGAGAACAGGAGGCCGCATATTGCAGTATTGGCAGCCCTTCCCTGTCTGCACCTGTGGAAACAGAGGGGATGATCAGGCCCAAACCTGGCTTCCCTGACCATCTCTACATCCCTTTGTAGGTATTTTTGCAGTGGTACCAAGCAGGGGATGGCTGGATTATCTGACTCTGCCTGGAGCTGTCACTTTGCTGCTAGACGCTCCTTCTGTGCACGTACGTGTAGGTAGCCGCACTCCTGCAAACCTGTGCCTGGGCCATGAGATTCAGGGGCTTTGCCAAGACCCAGAACTCTTTTCTAATTCAGTAGCATATTTGTTTGCAGCCTGTGGACCAAGCTCTTTCCTTGTCAGTTGCTGAAGGCTCAGCTTGTGTTCCGGGAGCATCTTAGTGGCAGATCGACTCGTAGGGCAGAGGCAGTTCACTGCTCTAGTTCTGTTTTCAGTCTCTGAGGTTCATAGTCTGCAGGGCTTTGAAGCATGTTCCATGCAGTTCTCCAGGTCACTCATTCCTGCCCCGGCTTTGTAGAAATGCAATAATCATTTGTAGGAATAGATGGCCCAGTGTGGGATCAGACCCTTGAACAGAAACTCTGCTGTACGAGGGGGCAGGAAGGGGGAGGTATGTCATGTAATTAACAGACCGCAGTGGATTCTGTGGATATACTTGATTATTACTACACAATGTAGCAATGCTGTAGAGATTGAAGTGCCACAGCTCCTGGGGCCCGGCTGCTAGCGAGGAGGGGATGGACAGACTAAGCTCAGGCTGGGAACCTCTGAACGCAGGATACTTTGAAGGATCAGGGACGAGCCAATCTACCTCTGCTCTGCTGGGCACTGCCGTCTGTGTGCAGTTGCAGTAATCCCACCAGGGTGATGGGTTAGGACGGGAATGCTTTATCTCCTGCCAAGGGGGAATTTGTGTAGTGAGTCACCGACGGCCCCCCACGTGGCTGGTTTGAGGTAACGGCTCCAAACAGCCACAGCTGAAGAGTAAAAGGCACGGGGCAAAAAGACTCACAAAGGGCAGGGGTGGTCCTGCTGCCATCCCCTGCATGATGGGATTATTCTGAGCAGGGATAAACTAACAGGGCCACATCGCTCCCCTCCCCGGAGAGGGTCATGGACAGAGACAAAGAATCCCTATTGAGGTTGCAAGAACAAACCATCCCGATGTGTAGAAAGAAAAGTAAATATGGCAGGCGACCAGCTTGACTTAACAGTGAAATCCTTGCTCGTCTTAAACACAAAAAAGCAGCTTACAAGAAGTGCAAGATTGGACAAATGACCAGGGAGGAGTATAAAAATATTGCTCAGGAATGCAGGAGTGAAATTAGGAAGGCCAAATCACACTCGGAGTTGCAGCTAGCCGGAGATGTTAGGAGTAACAAGAAGGGTTTCTTCAGGTATGTTAGCAACAAGAAGAAAGTCAAGGAAAGTGTGGGCCCCTTGCTGAATGAGGGAGGGAACCTAGTGACAGAGGATGTGGAGAAAGCTAGTGTACTCAATGCTTTTTTTGCCTCTGTCTTCACAGATAAGGTCAGCTCCCAGACAGCTGCACTCCGCAGCACGGTATGGGGAGGAGGTGACCAGCCCTCTGTGGAGAAAGAAGTCGTTCGGGACTATTTAGAAAAGCTGGATGAGCACAAGTCCATGGGGCCGGATGAACTGCATCCGAGGGTGCTAAAGGAGTTGGCCGATGTGATTGCAGAGCCATTGGCCATTATCTTTGACAAATCATGGCAATCGGGGGAGGTCCCGGATGACTGGAAAAAAGCTAATGTAGTGCCCATCTTTAAAAAAGGGAAGAAGGAAGATCCGGGGAACTACAGGCCAGTCAGTCTCACCTCAGTCCCTGGAAAAATCATGGAACAGGTCCTCAAGGAATCAATTCTGAACCACTTAAAGGAAAGGAAAGTGATCAGGAACAGTCAGCATGGATTCAACAAGGGCAAGTCATGCCTGACTAACCTAATTGCCTTCTATGATGAGATAACTGGCTCTGTGGATGAGGGGAAAGCAGTGGATGTGCTATTTCTTGACTTTAGCAAAGCTTTTGATACAGTCTCCCACAGTATTCTTCCCAGCAAGTTAAAGAAGTATGGGCTGGATGAATGGGCTGTAAGGTGGATAGAAAACTGGCTAGATGGACAGGCTCAACGGGTAGTAATCAATGGCTCCATGTCTAGTTGGCAGCCGGTATCAAGTGGACTGCCCCAGGGGTCAGTGCTGGGGCTGGTTTTGTTCAGTATCTTCATTAATGATCTGGAGGATGGTGTGGACTGCACCCTTAGCAAGTTTGCAGATGACACTAAACTGGGAGGAGTGGTTGATACGCTGGAGGGTAGGGAAAGGATACAGAGGGACCTAGACAAATGAGAGGATTGGGGCAAAAGAAATCTGATGAGGTTCAACAAGGACAAGTGCAGAGTCCTGCACTTAGGACGGAAGAATCCCATGCACTGCTACAGACTAGGGACCGAATGGCTGAGCAGCGGTTCTGCAGAAAAGGACCTAGGTGTTACGGTGGACGAAAAGCTGAATATGAGTCAACAGTGTGCCCTTGTTGCCAAGAAGGCTAACAGCATTTTGGGTTGTATAAGTAGGGGCATTTCCAGCAGATCGAGGGACGTGATTATTCCCCTCTATTCGGCACTGGTGAGGCCTCATTTGGAGTACTGTGTCCAGTTTTGGGCCCCACACTACAAGAAGGATGTGGATAAATTGGAAAGAGTCCAGCGGAGGGCAACAAAAATGATTAGGGGGCTGGAGCACATGACTTATGAGGAGAGGCTGAGGGAACTGGGATTGTTTAGCCTGCAGAAGAGAAGAATGAGGAGGAATTTGATAGCTGCTTTCAACTACCTGAAAGGGGGTTCCAAAGAGGATGGATCTAGACTGTTCTCAGTGGTAGAAGATGACAGAACAAGGAGTAATGGTCTCAAGTTGCAGAGGGGGAGGTTTAGGTTGGATATTAGGAAAAACTTTTTCACTAGTAGGGTGGTGAAGAACTGGAATGAGTTACCTAGGAAGGTGGTGGAATCTCCTTCCTTAGAGGTTTTTAAGGCCCGGCTTGACAAAGCCCTGGCTGGGATGATTTATTTCGTGTTAGTCCTGCTTTGAGCAGGGGGTTGGACTAGATGACCTCCTGAGGTCCCTTCCAACCCTGTCATTCTATGATTCTCTGGGACAAACATGTGAGGTTCACCTCCCCGCAGCGCCTCCCAACCAGCCCTGAGCGGTTGGAGTCCACTCCCTGCTGAGCACACAGGGGGCTCCTACACCCGGCTATGTCTCAGACTCCATGGGGAAACCTCCGCACATCAGTGTGCGCACTTCTCCACAGCACGCCTCTTCTTCCCCACAGCTTTCCCGCCTCTGGCTGGCCAGGAGGGGTCAGCATTAACGTAGGCAAGGGAATGCCAGGGAGAGAGCATCGCACAGAACTGCTCCCCCCTCCCAGTCCTAGAGCCCCACTGCATCCCCACACAAACGTCCATAGGATTGAGGATACAGGGGTGAGGAATTCATGCAGGAGCTGAATCCCCTTGTGTCACCTGCCCCCCCACCTCCGGGGAAGATCCCCAGGCAGTTCCTCTACCCTAATGATAGCTGGAGGCAGCCGTAGGCAGGGGTTTCCCAGAGTGGGACTTCCCTTTTGGGAATGTACCGGCACAGACAGCTGGGGAGGTGGAATGTTTTCTGCGTATTCTCTCCCCAGCTCACGACCCAACAGCTCCAAAGGTGTGTCTGGTGAGATGACAAGATTCCCCCTCTCCCTTGAATGGTACATTCCCAGGGATAGTTATGACCATTTCAGATCATCATGTGCTGTGGGGGCTAAATAGCCAGCGTCTGGCCAGACATGTTCACTCGCAGGGTTTCTACATGACCGCTTGGGAACAGAATTGGCTTGCAGCAGGGGTGTGGCCACAGAACGCAAGGAGACTGACTGATCTCTCTCCTGTCCCCTGGCCGAAACCCTTATCCTAAAGACTAGTCTTTGGGTTTGGACATCTCTGCGATAAGAGGGGAAGTTATAGAGATCTGCTGCTCAGCTCGGAAGAATGACAAAACCCATGTCCCCTTTCCTGCATCCCTGCACCTTCTGCACTACGGCTGCTGATGACACTACGGTTTCACAAGGCGACTTTCACTGTGCACGATCCGGAGAGAGTGCGGATCAAGGCCTGAGCTGGAGAAGGGGCACTTTCTGCAGCAGAGTAGTATTATAAAGCTAAGGACGCTCTACAGAAGAGATTCACATTTTTTTCCTCTCACTCTGGCAGGTGCTGCCCCACTTCACAGATTCAGCTGCCCCTCCAAACACACTCCTTTCATTGGCTATCGGAAAGGGATCTTTCACTCAACAGCATATATACGCAAGTATTTATTAAGTGACTGCAGACCATGCCAACAACTCTATATTCAACATAAGCATCTGTGTAGCAGCAAACCATTTAACATTTATGCAGTAAGCAGACAGTCTGAGGTTTAAAAGGAGGCTAAAGGCAAAGGGGAAGGTTAGTTCTGTCATTAAACCACTGGCCTGGAACTCAGGAGATCTGGGTTTAAATTCTACTTCTGCTCCAGAGTCCCTGTGTGACCTTAAGCAAGTCCCTTCATCTCTCTGTGCCTCAGTTCCCCATCTCTAAAATAGGAATAATACCTCCTTTATATAGCTTGTCTGGAAAAAATATCCCTTTCTGTGTTTGTACAGCACCTAGCACATTGTGGGTGCCACCAAAAATATAATCTTACACTTTAAAAAAAAAAGTTAAGTACATGTTGTGATGTTATCAACAAGAACTGTGACCATATAGATCATTGTTGCAACCAAGGTCTTATAGTTGCACCAAATCTTGTACAAAGGAAGTCAAGTAAGTTGTCTATAGAAAGGTTATGATTTGCTGGTTAGGATGATGCTGTCTGTATGTGTGTATCATTTTTGTATTTGAAGTTATGGATATTGGCTATGTACTTGTATCTCAATGTGTTTGATTCTAAGTAGCCTCAGTGAAGCATTTGGTCAGCTTCTAGAGAAAGGACTATTCTCAGCAAGTGCCCAGTCACGAAACACTTAACTGACAATGGACTTTGGGAGACGCCAATCCATATTTGAGCTTTTTGGGAACGTTCAAACTAACATGTAAACAATGGCATCGGCCTGCAAAAAGCTGAATCATTCATGGACATGTGACTTGCCCAGGTAGCTACAAACTCCATCTTGTTGCTGTGACTTTGCACAGAAGAACAAAGGGGTTTCCGCCCACAAGAGAGAGAATATAAAAGGCCTTGGAAGCCTCTCCACCACCAAAGAGATGCCTGAAAGAAACTGGAACAAAGGACAGAAACTATGGGGGTGTGAGTGATTGCTGGATCCAGACTAGGAAGGAGTCCAGTCTGTGAAAGAAGCTTATTGAAACATCTCTGGGGGTAAGATTTCATCTATAATCAGTTTCTTAATGTATTAGGCTTAGATTTGCGTGTTTTGTTTTATTTTGCTTGGTAACTTACTTTATTCTGTCTATTATTACTTGGAACCACTTAAATCCTACTTTTTATACTTAATAAAATCACTTTTTGCTTATTAATTAACCCAGAGTAAGTGATTAATACCTGGGGGAGCAAACAGCAGTGCATATCTCTCTATCTGTGTTATAGAAGGTGGACAACAATGAGTTTACCCCGTATAAGCTTTATACAGAGTAAAACGGATTTCTTTGGGGTTTGGATCCCATTGGGAGCTGGGTGTCTGGGTGCTAGAAACAGGAGCACTTGCTAAGCCGTTTTCAGTTAAGTCTTCAGCTTTTGGGGCATGGGTCAGACCCTGGGTCTGTGTTGCAACAGATTAGCGTATCTGGCTCAACAAGACAGGGTTCTGGAGGCCCAAACTGGCAGAGAAAAGGGGCTCAGAGGTAGTCTCAGCACATCAGGTGATAGTCCCAAGGGGGTCTCTGTGACCCAATCTATCACACTTATTTTAAATCAGTTTGGGAAATGAGGGGTTGAAACTGACATTCCCAGTTGACAGGGATTGTTCGAATGTCCCGTAGAATAACCCCCACGCACCTAAATATCTGATTCACTTCATAATATTATCATTTCTTTCCACCAAAAGCAAATCACTTCCCTCTACACGATTATTTTTTTTTGATGGAATAAAGGCCACGTCCAATTGCACCGTGGGCTATCACTAAAGCTTTGCTGCAAGACGAAACCATGCTGCTCGTCAATTACAATGTGAAGCAGGCCCAGAATGAAATGCAGACAACAAAGGACTGACACAAGCCATTGTCCACGCACAAATGAGATGCTGTTACTAATAACAATTGCTTGGAGTTTGTCTAACAGAGCAAACTCAGGCCTGAGATCAGAGGAGTATATCTTTTCTCCTGGCATTGTGCAGATCAATGCAGCTCCATTCTCTCACCTTTGTGTCCTGGCATTGCCTATACTCTATTGGTTAAGGTGACCTGCGAAGGATCCCTGTGGGAGAACCACTGGATTCTTTTCCACTTGGGACTGTCTCCCTTTTTTTCCTTTTTGTTCCAGCCACACTTTGCAGCAGCATGGGAAAGGAAGGGCCATTTGCTGCTTGGAAGAACAAGAACCAAGCTGTCACTGCTTTCAAGGATGGCTAGTGTACTCTGTTCTCATGCAGACCATGCCATGAGGGCAGTCTTCTTCCGTGTCCTTCCTCTCACCCATACAAAAGGGTGGAGCACAGTTTACCCCAAAGAGTCTGATCTAATGTCCCTTCCCCTCTCAGTCTGCCTGGATTCAGCATCTGAACTCTTCTGTCAATACTTTACCAGGTCTCAAGTCACCCTAGAATAGGGTGACCAGACAGCAAGTGTGAAAAATCAGGACGGGGGTGGGGGGTAATAGGAGCCTATATAAGAAAAAGAGCCAAAAATCAGGACTATCCCTATAAAATCGGGACATCTGGTCACCCTACCCTAGAAGCTTCCAGCATAGAAAATACCTGAATTTCTAAGGACAAAAGAGGAGCAGGGTGTTTGTTTTATTGTCTCTTTTTGTTTTCAGTTTTTACAAACTCTTTCTAGGCCTTTTATATACGCCACAGAGATGCAAGAAGAGCACAAGTGCAATGATATTTCCACTTAGTAAGTCACCTTCAAACCCCTAACATCACAAAGAAAACTCCCTTACATAGTGCCTGTGCCTTACTAACAAAGAACCAACATCTGCATAACCTGACCCAACTCCCATTAAAGACCATGGGAATTTTCCCATGAACTACTCTGCTGAGAGTTGAACTGAGTCTGCAGAAAGCATGTGGCTTGTATTTCATCATCTTTGGGCTTGGCATTATTTTGCTGTCTGCAGACTGATTGCTTTCCTCCCGGGGGAAAAACTCCCTGGGGGAGTGGGGCGAAGCCTCCAGTGGAAATTTCACAAGATGCTCATGGAATTTACTTTGCATCTTTCAATCAAAGGGGAGGGGAAGAGAGGAACAAAGTTTACACCAGTGGTTCTCAACCAGGGGTACGTGTACCCAAGGGGTTACGCAGAGTTCTTCCAGGGGTACATCAACTCATCTAGATATTTGCCTAGCTTTACAACAGGCTACATAGAAAGCACTAGCGAAGTCAGTACAAACTAAAATTTCATACAGATAATGACTTGTTTATACTGCTCTACATACTATACACTGAAATATAAGTACAATATTTATATTCCAGTTGATTTACTTTATAATGATATGATAAAATCAGAAAGTAAGCAATTTGTCCGTAATAGTGTGCTGCGACACTTTTGTATTTTTATGTCTGATTTTGTAAGCAAGTAATTTTAAGTGAGGTGAAACTTGGGGGTACACAAGACAAATAAGACTCCTGAAAGGGGTACAGTAGTCTGGAATGGTTGAGAATCACTTGGGTCCATGGAAGAAGCAGAGAGCAGATGCCTGATCTGTGAACTTTCCACATAGCTATAGGGTCTTTCTCCTGCTTTTGTGGAGATAGTGAGCCATGCTGCCAGTGACTGTAACTCACCCACCAGTGCTCTCTGCCCACCTGTGGGGGTACTGCTAGATACGGAGGGAGAGGAGAGTTAACGGTACGTGTAGTTAGTACAATGAACTTTCTGTGGTTATCTACTCAGATAGCAGTGGGCTCCAAAATGGAATAGGCTGCACATTCAAAAACCCCAGTAGATATTATCTGATACTAGAGGGCTCTTTAATCCATCAAGGAAAGATTAAAGTAACTGGGATCTGATGTTAGAGAAGTTCAAACCAGAAATAAAATGCACATTTCTAACAGGAAGGGTGCTTAACCACTAGGACAGCTTATCTAGGGATCTTCCGGTCAAGACTTTCTACAAATATCTGCTCTCACTCAACTAGAAGTAATGGGGCCTGATGCAGGAATCAGTGGATGGAATTCCCTGGCCTGTGTTACATCAGAGATCAGATTCGATGATCACAATGTTTTCTTCTGGCCTTACTCTGTAAGGGGAAAATATCACCATGAATTTATATACAGAAGCAGAGTTTGAATGAGCTCTCCCTGATATCTTGTGGTGAGCTGTGTAAGAAGACTTCAGGAGCTGCTCTCGTTTGGATGGACACACTCACCCTGCCTAGGTGCTCAGCATGATGAGATTTGCTTGCCCAAATGATCACTTGTGGCTGGTGTTGGATCCCCAGTCTCCTTGTTATTGGAGCAGGAGTAATAAAGGATTGTTATCCTTGTTGTGTGAACCAAGGGCAACAAAATGTACCTGGCATACCCCGATGGAGGGACTCACCCTCAACTGAATGGCACTCGCTAGGCAGGGGACATGAATTCCAAAGCCCAATAAGTTGACACCATTTGACTCTTCCTCTATTCATGATATAATAAAAAAGCTAATTTAGACTCAATTGAGAGTCTTGTTACACTCTGCAGAGCTGAAATCACTGATACCTAGGTCTAAGTATTAGACCTACTTTAAGACCGTCTCTATTGCAAAAGCAGTGTGCACCAGCAGTGAGGCTCCTCCACTAACAGCTGAAATCACTGAGAACTGTATTAAGTGGGAGCCCCTGAAGACATCTTGGTGAGTGGCCAGCTGGGCGGCGGGCAGAGAGGTGCAGCAAGTGGCCAGCAGAGTGGCTATGGAGAGGGCCAGAGCAGAGCCCCACAGAGAGGTACGAGGTTTGTGCTCAAGCAGCGGAGCGTGTAAGGTGTCTTCTTGCCCTCTCCATCCCCCCCCCCACACACACACAGAGGGTGGGAGGTGAACTCTGCTGATGAACCTCTGAACTCTGGGGCTCCACTGGTCAAGGACAGCTACTGTGAGTGGGGTGAAGAGAGGGAACGGGCATGTTAAAGGGACTTTTGGGATGCTGGACTTAAGAACCTGATGGGGAAAGGACACTGCCCAATTTACATGGGGGTGGGTCTTTTGCTCATGGTTTATGTTTATGAACCCTAGTTGCAGTGTTTTCCCAAATTAATGCTGAGTTACTGCCCTACTTCATTAAAAGTTTTTGCTACACTCAGACTCTGTGCCTGCGAGAGGAGAAGTATTGCCTCTTAGAGGCACCTAGGGGTGCTGTGTAATTGTCCCAGGTCACTGGGTGGGGGCTCGAGCTGGTTCTGTGTTGTATTGTTGAAAAGGAACCCCGAGATACTGAACCTGGCCCTTGTTGCTGCTGGCGCCCCCTGGCAGAAGGGTTACATATACAATGTAAATAATTGATACCAAAATAAGATAAAACATGTTTGGATGGAGAGAGCCCGTCCCAGAGGAGGATATGCAAGCAAAACAAGACAGCAAAGCATCTGCCTGCTCTGGGCAGAGCTCAGCTAATCATCTTTCTCTTCTAAGAGACCTGTTTCTTTCTGATCATCATCTGTTTCAAGCAAGGCTTTAGCACTTCCTGTCTCCCAGCAGAGAAATGTGCTTATCCCCACAGTGGATTTATAGCTGGCCGAGTTACAGCAGAGCTGTCTCACTGTTCCAGTCAACAAAAAGCTATGTTTTAGAGTTAGAAAAGTTCTTTTGTTATTGCCGATGTAATTGGCCCCAGGTTGGCAAGATGAGCATTTGATGGGCTTTTAAGCCAAGTGCTTTTGTTTCCAGGGTAGTGTTAATAGACTCTCCTTGCCTGGCAGCTCTGCAGTCCAGAGCTGGAAGAGTTTAGTATGTTACCCTGGTCTCTCTTTTCACCTGCAGTTTGTCTCTTTATCTCCTCTTGAGCCCTGTTCCCACAGTTCACATGCCGTGCCCACATTTTTAGAACCCTAATGCAGTTGTTGCTCTCTTCACCCCAGGATACCAATGATTCTCACACCGTGCAATCTCCTTTTCTCCTCCAACAGCTCCAGATCAGCATTCAGCCATTTGTCTTCCTTTAGGAGTGAGAGAAATACTTGGTTTTCACTGCTCTGATTGGTCAGTTTCTGCGTTGCAACACCCACCTGGGGTGGCAGTTCCAGCTCCTCTTAGCTGGCTGATCACATGTTAGATACGGATTGTCAATGGTAGCCCATATGCTATCTGGCTTGGCACTGACCCAGATCGCTCCTGGAGCAGGTTCCTGTATGGGATGGGATCTTCTTGCCATCCTCCATTAGGGTTGACAACTTTGTAATATTTAAAAAACGGACACTCCAGTCAGCGTAACGGAACTTCCCCTCCTCCGTATCTCCCGCCCCACCCACCGAGGACATGCCTCTGCCCCACCTCTTCCTCTGAGGCCCGCTCCCCCCATCACTCACTGATTTTCCCCTCTCCCCCTCCTCCCTGAGTGGGTCGGGAGGGACTTGCCTGCAGAGCCAGCAATGCAGGTAGGAGGTGGCCACGGCTGAGTAGGGGCTGGTGCGGGTGATGACTCAGCACCTTCCCTGCCCACAGTAACCATACTTTGGGTGTCCGGTCAGATAGGACATTCCAGTCAAAAACCAGACACCTGGCAACCCTATCCTTGATTAGTAGCGTGTGCTGGGACTCCCGGGGTCAGTGTGGGAGCAAAGGCACTCTGGAGCAGAGCTGGATGGTCTTGTTTGGCCATTAGATTTCAAGCTTCTTTTGCTGCGTCACCCTCTGATTACAGATATTTTAAAATTAATAATCAGTTTCTGTGGTGGCAACATCATGCCGGGCTGGAGCTGTGTGCCCAGAAGAGCAGCTGGGCAGGGGTTGCCCAGGTTACTCCTCTCCCAGCTACCCACATTACCAGAGACTGCCCTGGTGAATGGGAAGCAGTTGCCATCAAGCCTGGGTGAGTGATCAGAGGGTGGGGAATGGAGATCTACCCACACTGTGCTCCATTCATTGAAGCTAAGCTGGCACTGAGGAGGACATGAGGTGCCCGAGCAAAAGGGCTTGTTTAGACCACTTCCTCCTGGAGCCAGGGTTAGCAGGGGCCAGATTCTGACTCACGGTATGTCCACACCACATTTGTAAGCCCAGGCTCAGACCTCCACCCCCTTATGACTACCCACAATCCTGTCTGATTTTATCCCAGGCCAGCAGTCTCATCCTGGCACTCTGCAGATGCTGCAGCCCATGCTCCTGCCCCCGTGGAAGGAACAGTCCGTGATCCTGTAATTAGACACTGTATGAGGGTCGCTCAGAAAGGGCCTTCCCGGACCTATTGTATGCTATGCCAGGGCCCAAAAGATTTCATGGATCCATGTGTTTCTTTGTGAGGAGTCATATTTTCATCTGTGTGGAGTTTATACTGGGGCGTGTTAAAGTGAGCCAGCCATGGAAGATTTGAAGAGTGGAGAAGAATGAAAGTGAATAAGTACCTCCATCAGGAAGGAAATCCATGAGGATGTGGTGGCAACACTGAGGGATGATGTCCCTTCATACGCCACAGTAAAAAACTGGCTGCTGAATTTGTGTGCAGGAGAATCAGCACTGAGGATGAGCCAAGGTCACGCTACTCCAGAGAGGCCACCACACCAGAAAACGTTGATGCAATCCACAAGGTGGTGATGAATGACAGGAGATTGACAGCCAGGTATGCAGCTGAAACCTTGGACATCAATCTTGGGGCTGTGCATGCTGTCCTGAAGGAAGACTTGGGCGTGAGAAAGGTGTCAGCAAGGTTAGTTACCCGAACGTTGAATGCCAATCAGAAAAGAGCTCGATTTGACATTTCCAGGGAAGTTTGGGAACTTTGTTTCGCCAGGACAATGCATTACCCCACACATCCCAGGTGGCAGTGACCAAATGTAGCTTTCAGTTGTTTCCCCAGCCAGTGTATTCACCAGATTTGCCTCTCTCAAACTTCTGTCTGTTCCCCAGGTTGAAGGAAGACCTTCATGGGAAAAGTTTAAATAATGATAACAAGGTGATTGCAGCAGTCAAGAGGTTTCTGGACATGCAGGACAAGGACTTCTACAAGAAGGGCATAGCTAAGGTGCAGGTGTGCGCTGGACCAAGTGCATCGATGTCAAGGGGGGTTAGATTGAAAAATAAAACAAACAAACAATTGAACACAAATGATATTTTTTCTTTGACAGGCTAGAAAATTTCTGAATGCCCCACATATCATAATGCATATGCACAATGAGCAGAGTTAAAGGTGCACAAGCAACCTACCTTTTGGCATGTTCTTACTCCTCAATACTTGACTTCACAACCTTAGTGGCATTCATTTAACGTAGCTTTTTGTACATCATTCCTAAGGTTGTTTTGAAAAGAAAAAAATCTTTGATGTGAAACAAACATACCTGTGCCCATAATCAGCAAGGTTAGAAACCTGGATCTTCAATCCTATAGAACAAACCTCTACTATCTGAGTTAAAGGATACAATACAGAAACCGGCAGGAGCAGTAGGCTGTTCTCTTCTGAGGAACAGTCTCTAGAGGATACCATGTAACATTGAGTCAGTGGGTTGCATGAGTAGCCCACAGGTTTACTGACAGCCTAGCTTAGGGTTACCATAGGTCCGTATTTTCCTGGACATGTCTGGCTTTTTGGTTTTTAAATTGCCATCTGTGAGGAATTTGTAAATATCTAAAAAGGTCTGGGATTTTTCCCCCTCCCCTGACAATGCTGGATTGAGCTGCTCACATCGGGGCCTCCAGCGCCCCTCCCCCGCTACCCCCCTCCCCCGCAGCCTCAGCGCACTGCAAGGGCAGTGCTCGGGGGGGCGGGGCTCTGTGCTCTGCGGGGCAGTGCAGCAGCATGTCGCTGCTCTGAGTGGCACGGTAAGGGGGCTGGGGCCGGGGGGTTGGAGAAGGGGCAAGGAGTTCCAGAGGGCACTCAGGGGACAGGGAGCAGTTGGATGGGGTGGAGGTTCTGGGGGGGGGGGGAGGGCTGTCAGGGGGCAGGGGTGTGGAGAGGGGTCAGGGCAGTCAGGGGACAGGGAGCAGGGGGGCGTTGGATGGAGTGGAGGTTCTGGGGGGTCTGTCAGGGGGCGGGGGTGTGGAGAGGGATAGGAGCAGTCAGGGGACAGGGAGCAGGGGGGGTTGGATGGAGTGGAGGTTCTGGGGGGTCTGTCAGGGGGCGGGGGTGTGGAGAGGGATAGGAGCAGTCAGGGGACAGGGAGCAGGGGGGGTTGGATGGAGTGGAGGTTCTGGGGGGGTCTGTCAGGGGGCGGGGGTGTGGAGAGGGATAGGAGCAGTCAGGGGAGAGGTAGGAGTCCTAGGGGGGCAGTTAGGGTTGGGGGGTCTCAGGAGGGGGCAGTCAGGGGACAAGGAGCAGGGAGGCTTAGATAGGGGTCCCTGGGGGAGTGGTTAGGGGCCGGGGTCCCAGGAGGAAGCGGTCAGGGGACAAGGAGAAGGGGGGGTTGGATGGGTTGGGGATTCTGAGGGGGACAGTCAGGGGTTGGGAAGTGGGAGGGAGTGGATAGGGGCGGGGCCAGGCTGTGTGGGGAGGCACAGAATTCCCTGTGCGGCCCTCCATACAAATACCCACCCTCTGCCCCCGTGGGGTGTCCTCTTTTTTGAATATTCAAATATGGTAACCCTAGCCTCGCTGAGTCCATAGAGTTGGCACATTCATTCTGAGAAATGGAGTTGCCAAGTCTCTGAGACATGAGCCTGCTCTGTTAGAGATCTGGGTTCTGTTCTCAATTTGTGTAAACTCTTAGTGGTGTATGAGGCTGGTTGCAATAATAATGCCTGTGAAAGGCACAGAATTATTAACACCAGTCAGCAGAAGGGATACTTGAATTTATGGTCTCCTGGTTCCTAGCCCAGTGCACATTCCTCTACATCCAAATATTCTGATGGGGAAGTGGAGGAGCCTTCTCCATTTTTTTCATGTCCCATCTTGGAGGTTTAGTTGTGTGTTACAATGAAGTAAAAGGCACCAGGGCAGTACATGTGCAGTGCTAATCTAATGTTGAAGGGTTTGGTTAACAAGCCTGGGACAACCTGTACTCAGGGATGAGCTGCCAAAATCTTAACAACCGGTTTCCTATAAAAAGTTCTGATTTAAGGGTTGTGCCACAGTATGTATTTTTTGCACCTTTCTCCATACGAAGTGGCAATGCATTGAGTCATTGGGAGTCATACTTAACAATAAAAAAAATAAAAATCATGTTTACATGTTTATTACAATAGAAACAAAGTATTGCTTTATTAAACGAATTTAAAATACATTGGAAAAGAAAAAATAAAGAAGAGATGTATGGACCCCCTATCTGATCCCCACGATGTCCTGCCCCCGACTGCCCCACTCAGAACCTGCAACCCATCAACCCCCACCTGCTCCTTGTCCCCTGACCACCCCCTCCCGAGACCCCCACCACCCTCCTAACTGCCTCCCAGGACCCCACCTCCTACCCAACTCGCCCCGTTCCCTGTCCCCTGACTGCCCCGACGCCATCCACCACCACCCTGACACACCCCCAGAACTCCCACACACCTACCCAACCCTCCCGTTCCCCGTCCCCTGACCACCACCCCAGAACCTCCACCCGCTCCAACTGCTCCCTGCCCCTTATACAACCCCTCCTCCCAGCCCCGGCCCGGCCCCCTTACCATGCTGCTCAAAGCGGCAGGAGCTGCACAGCTGCCCAGCAGCGGTCCAGAGCGCTGGTGCCACCAACTCGGCGCGCTGAGGCTCGGGGCGGGGGGAGGCAGGGGAGCCTCCCCGGCCGGGAGTTCAAGGAGCCATAACAACCGGTTCCAAAACGGTTTCTAAATTTAACAACCGGTTTGCACGAACCAGTGTGAACCGGCTCCAGCTCACCACTGCCTGTACTGAAGAAAACACAGTAGATCACAACTTGTCCCAATCTGAGCTCTCCCTTGTCCTCCGGGTCACCCTGCCTGCCAAATTTCAAGTTCTTTTTGAAAACCATGGAGGTGCTAGCACTCTTCAAAAACCCAGCCCGAATAATTATAATGGAAAGCGTTAGGCAACGTGAATATAGGGGTGGCCACTGCTACATGTTGACTTATGTATTGATTTGGCAGAGTGGTGATGAGTGAAACACAAGTCTCTTGATTTCCAGTCCTCTGCTCTAACCATTAAACACATCAAAGGTACCACCCACCCACCTGCATCACTGCACACCAATTTCTAGGCGTGGTAGTGGAAAAACGGTCTCTCAAACTGAAACTGCAGGCAGGCCGAATCCCAGAAATCACACCAAGATTTTGCCCACTCCACAGCGACTAAACACACCTGTAAAAAGTGTTGCTAGATCTTTAATGAGCACGAGCGATCAGGGACTCCATTTCACATTTCATCAGGAAGATGAATTGATACTCAGATGTTAGCTTGTAAAGAAATCAATTAAAGAAAGTGCTTCAAGGTCACAAAAGTTGTGCTGTATAAGAACGGAACCTGTGTGTCTTGATTGTGTCTGTGTGGGACGCTACAAATCGCAAGCTCTCTCATCAGAGGGTAAAGCAAGAAGGTTCTTATGTGCTGCAATAGCTGGATGTGTTGTGATTGGTTATGATTCCCTGGAGACGACTTATGCTGCATTGAGTGGTTAATAGTCTCTCTACTCCATTGTATTCTGGATTAGTGCTTTAGTATTTATTGTGGAAATACCAGCTTTTGATTTTACACTGTGTTTTCTTTGGATGAAAAACAAGGCAACTACCAAAAGGAAAAAAATAATTAAAATGCATCCAATACAAAAACCCAGTTCGGCAGCTCTTATGCACACGAGTAATCCCATTTACTGCGCCAGGACTCTTCACATGAGTAAGGGTTGTAGATCCTGCCCCCAGACAAGGGAAAACAAAGAACCTGCACAGTTCTTATTGTGAATACCTTGGCTATGGGTTAGGCCCAAAGTCATGGGGCATGGGGTGGTGGAATGCAGGACTGAATTCTTCATTTAAAAATGAAAGCAACAACATTGTGATCAACTGATGTGGCTTTTAGAAGAGCATCTGACATCGGAGTTTGTTTTGCACAGCAAACCATAAATATTCAGGATATTTCAAATGAGATTGTCACCCACACCCAGCAGTCTGAGAAGTGGAAAGAGCTCTTCCCTCCCGTGGGCTCGGTTTTCTTTTGTTTTGTCTCTTTCATTTAAGGAATCAGACTTTCAATACCAACAACAAGGCTGCCAAAACTCAGTGAATTATTCAAGTAAAAAAATAATGTAACTTACTAACCAATAGATATTAAAGGCCATCTTTCAGTCTGGTAAATAATTCCACAGTTCACGCCCCATAGCCGGTGACATTTATACTTCATCAAACATGCATGAAGAGGCATTGATTTTAACCAGATTGCACAGAAACGGTTACATTCCAACAAAGCGTAGAGAAAAAAGAAGGCAAAAGGAACAATGGATGCTCATTTTGCACAGGGGCCCAGGTTGTAGTAGGGAGCTCTCCTTTGTCTTAGGCAGAAAAGAGGAAGAGGGCCCAGTGGTTAGGGCACTAGCCTTGAACTCAGAACAGGGCGGTTCAATTCCCTGCTCTGCCACAGACTTCCTGTGTGACCTTGGGCAAGTCACTTAGTCTCTCTCTCTCTGCCTCAGTTTCCCATCTCCAAGTAAAAAGGGGAGCCCTGCCTCACCTCACAGGAAGGAGGAGAACATTAAACATGGTGAGGTAATAGGAGCCATGAGAGTACCTAGGATGGATAGAGAGGAGGTGGGAGTCAAATGTGCTGTACTTCTCCCCTTTTTGGGCGTGGCCTCCCTGGGAGAGGATTGCACAAGGCCCCCACCTGCAGCACTACCCAGATCCCCCCAAGGCTGCATTACCATGGCTGCATCCACCCCTCTCCAATGAGGAAACATCTGGTTTTCACCCGCAAAAAAACTTTTCATTTGAAAAATTCTGGCCAGTTGCGGTCGTAACACCATTGGGCCCTGCCAGCCTGCAGGTAGCCAGCCCCATGTGACTGGAATACCAGCAAGTGCACTAGGCATTGCCTGATTGGTTTCTGGTGAAGCCAGTGGGCAAGAACACAATCAGAGTGATCAGATCTGTTACCTGCTTCCCTCGATATGGATGGATTCTTGTAAAGGCAGGCCCTGACCCACCACGGCACCAATCCAATTGTACATCAGCGTAATCCACCAACATCAGCGGAGCTCCATGGGTAACAGGGGGCAATAGAGGAGACAGCTGTATGCTACCCAAGGCCTGCCCCATGCTGGCCAGCCATGCTGACTTCCCAGCTCTGGAGTGGCATAAAGGGGATGGGATTACCCTGTGTCTACAAAAAGGGTAGATAAATCATCTGAGAGTTGTGCAAATAAACAGGTTCAAAACCAACGTGCTAGCATAAAGAGACACAAGGCCAGACTCTGCTGGTGAGAATCAGCAGAGCCCCATTGATTTAAATGGGGCCACACTGCTTGACAGCGTTTGAGGACCTGGCCTGCTAGATTATTCACCAAATATTTCCATAAACAGCTCTCTCCTGCTCAGACTGTTTCTACAGCACCATTTAATGACCTTTTATACCATGCTCACTCCCTCACCATGAATAGTATGCTCCTGTCTGAACACCTGTAATTAGCTGTAATTCACTGTAGTATCCAAATGAGGAAGGCTGAGGCACAACAACACTGGGGCTATGAATAAAGCCTATTTCACGCTGCAGAATGCATGTTGACAAGCCTCAGGACACTTTATACTGAGTTATTACTCATTTAATATTTAGTAGTAGTATTGTTCCAACCACAACTATTTGCTTGTCTCTTTCCAGCTCTGGACTAGGCAAAATTAATTGTGGCTCCTTCTAGGCATAATAGACAGCAAGCAATAATTACAGTAAATGGGCTAAATGAATCCTTGGTGCAACTTCATAACTAGGGCTGGTGATACCAGGGATGAATATGGCTCAGGCAGGCTAGAGCTGTTGAAACATTCACACTTGCCTTTGCAGATACAAGGGGCTCAGTGCAATAGACACTGGATGTAGCAGAGACAGGGAGTGTCACAGGGTTAGAGCACCTCCTTCTGTCATTCATTGCCCCACGCCCCGCTCTCTCTGTGACTCAGGGTGTTCCCTCTCTTCATGACTCAGCCCTCCAGCTAGATCACTGTATAGTCCCCCCTTCTGGGGTACCAAAGTCCCTCCGGACCAGCTGTCCGCCTGTCATCTCCAACAATCCTGCACCACTTCCCAGTAGCTGGCAAGGGAACCTGGGCCCACCCACTACTCTGGGTTCCAGACCAGGGACCCTACAATCAGCAACTAAGTTCTGTATAGTCTCTACCTTCTGGCCTCACTGCTCTTTCCCTGGGCTACTTCCTGCTTCGCCTCCCACAGGCTCCCTTCTGGGTAAGCCCTTCCCTCAGTGCCAGAATCCCAGGGCTCCTCCCTCTCCCTGGGTTTCCTCCTTTTCCCTCTCCAAGCCAAGAAAGGGACTGCTGGCTTCCACACTGCAGCCCCTTTCTGCTGCAAACTTCCTGGCTTTATACCTAAGCCAGCCCCAACAGGGCTTTATCAGTCATTTTCGGTCAAGCCAGACTCTCCACCAGATGCAGCCTATACAGCTAATTGGCCCTTATCTGCACCTTCAGAGCTGGTGTGGGGTGAACACCCCATCACACGTAGTCACAGAGGAACCAGTTGCCATTGCCAGATTCTGAGACTGGTTTATGCTGGCTGCTCTGAACTATGTCAGGTAGTTATGGACCCAAGGGAGCAGCAAACCAGCTGGTGAAGCATAGCAATGCTCCAGCATTGCATACGTTGGAGCTGATATAAATTGCTGCACAAAGGAACAGTGTACAAGTTTTATTGTCCTACTAAACCCAGGACCTATGCTACATATTCTTGAGTGCCATCTACTGGCACCTTATCTATTTACACATATACACAGACAGAACTCTTGTATCAGACACAGCCTCTTGTAGCAATGCCGTGTGTCGACAGGGGAGTGATTTTGGAGATTGCTGTATGTCACCCAGGGATTCCCACTGGATAGGCATCCTTTTCTGGCCCGTCAGATAGCTTTTCAGCTCTTTGAGCCCCAAAAGAGGCACCAAGGAGTCTGAATGGCATCAAGGACCTGGTTCCTTATCTCCAAGAAGAACGTTAAAACGAGGCAAGAAGCAGTAGGCCTCACCCACAAGCCTACTTACCTTCCCAGGCCTATGGCTGAAAGACTAGACATTGGCACAGAATGGAAAGACTGATGAACACAGAGACTAATAACAACCCTCCCTCCTAGTCCTCCTAGATCATAAAGCTCTCTGAACTCTAGTGTTTCAGCAGCAATGCTTCCCTCAAAGGCCAATGTTCTCCGTGATACTCGTCCATCTCTTCAGTTCAGATAAGAAGCTGCAATGGCCCCTCGCCTTTGTGTCTCTGGCTAAAAGGCAGTGCTTAAACACAATTCCCACCAGGTGTGTGGGTGAAACAATATGCCTTAGTTTCACTGTCCCATCCAGCCAGAAGAAACTCAATGTCATCCTTGGGAGCCAAGTTCTTTTCAAGACATGCCCGGCACAGCTCCCATCAGGACCATGGGAAAATGTCCACGTACACCTGACAGCAGAACTTGGTCCAAGGCATAGGTCAAATTAGTAGAGCCCAAGATGTGTAATCATTTACAGAGCAGATGGTCTCCATTCAGTTGAGAGCAGATGTTGGTCTCCATTTCTGCTCTGGGATACAGTCTTGAGATAGGAACACATTTACATAATCAGCAAATTGCTTACTGATGTGGACATAAGCTGTTTATTAGTTTTTAAAATCCATCTTGCCTGTCAGATGTGAAAGGACTGGTCTCTTGAGATATCCAAGAGCCTTTATGACTAATTAACTATCTCTGTCCTGCTTTTCCAATCAGATCAACTTCCAGCAACAATCACAAGTCTCACTTTGATTGGGATAATTTTACATTAAAAGCATTAACTATTATTATATTCTCATTATTACACTAATTTTTCCTTGATCTGGGTTATTTTCCTTACAGATTTCCCCCCACACACACACTTTTATTTGCGGTTAACAGCTATTATAAAATGAGCTGGTCATACAGCTCTGCCATGTATTTCCCAGGATACAAGTTAAGTCATGTTTGTCAGAAATAGGAATCTAAAGTTGGGCTTCTAAGTCCACATTTAGGCACCTAAGCAACTAGCCTGATTTCAGAGGTGATGAGCATCCTGTAGCTCCCACTTATGATAAAAGCTGGGGGATGGGCCGCTCACTGGCAAATCGAGCCACTAATTTAGCTACCTAAATATGGACTTAGGAGTCTAACTGCAGGCCAAGATTTTTAAATATCTTGGTGTAATGGGGTTGGCACCCACCTCTCACAAATGCCCGCTTCTGGTTGGGCGTGTCTGCGTTCTTTAGCTCTGGTGACCCCTTTCAGAGGTCCTCAGGTGAGTTTTCAGCAACTCAGCACTCCGGCCGAGTCACTGTCTGCATGTTAACCAACACAAACCCCTTCCGGGGTATACAGTCCACTGGGGCTTCTCTCAGTACCCCTCTGGTGGGGTCTCTCTCTCTAGCCCTTCCCGGGCTTTGGTCTTTAAGTAGTCCAGCCCTGGTATGGGCAGTATCCCCAGGGCTTCCTCCCTGGAGACACTATCTTCCTGCAGCCCTCCCCAGGCTCAGTACCTACTCAGTCCTAGCAACCCACCAGGAGCTCCCTTATTGCTCTCCTGGTCTCTGCTAGCAAACCATCCATATCCCTGCTGCTCTTTCAGGCAGCCAGGCCTGCAGTCCTTTCTTTTCCTGCTCCAAGCTCCTTTTATATGAGCATCCTGGGTCCTGATTGGCAGGAACTCTAGCCTGCTTGGAGGACCTCTCCACTGCTCCTTCCCTGGGATGGGTGTGGCAGATCCCAGAACACTTGGCCAATGTAGAATAAAACAAATAGCAATGTCAATATACTGTAAATAGTTTCAGGATAGTATTTAAGATCAAGCCCTCATTAGCATTTCCCTCTATACACAAAGTATAAATGCATCAGACTTGTATAAAAGATCCAAGATTAGACGACGCAGGAACAAAGGCAGAGTATGTTAACAACTCACTACAGGTCTAGGGTGGAGAGAATACATTCCCTTTCTGCTAGACCCCATCAGAACCCCATACATGTAAGCTCTTCCACCCATATTACATTCAGTTTTGTATCTAGGCTTCTATGACAACATTTTTCTACAGCCATCTATTGCCTTCTTATGAAAAATTATGCTTACAGATGGTAAAAAAAAATTAGATGGAACAGTTTCCCTCAGAAAATGCAATTTTGTTAATATTAAACCATTTTGCAGGAACATGTCGGTTTCAATGAAATTTGACAAAAAAAGTGTTGAATTGAATCATTTGGACTTTCTCTATTCGCTCATGTCAAAACATTTCTGTTTTGATATGGTGAAAACATTGTATTGCTTCATTTAGATGTTTCTATAGTATTTTAATATTACATTTAATATTTCATGTGATAATATTTCAAAATTATTTAAAGTTTGACGTTATCAGAAGGAAACATTTCAATATTTCAGAATCAATTTTTTTAGGAATTTTTGCTCCAGAGTAAATTTTGAAATTTCAACTTTTCATTCCAACTCCAAATGAAAATAAATTTTGAGATGGAAATTCCATATTCTGACCAGCTCTAATGTCACCATTGGACATTTAGGAGGAACAATTTACATTACATCTTAGTGGAGGAGAGTCCAGTGAGTTAGACCAGTGAGTTGCTGGAAACAAACAGGAAGTGAGTAATGTGTGTGATGGAAACTTCTCAGCTACAGCTGGTTGAAATTTTTCATTGAACAACATTTTTCAATGAAAATGGCCTTTTTTCTCAATGAAATGGAAGCAGTAAATATCATACAGATCAGCTCTTAATTGGGTTAAATCATCAAACAGCAGCCCATGCAGTCTCCACGGCAGCAAAGGGAAAAGTATTCACAGGGTCAACGCTTCTTAAACATGGGAGGAAACTGATAAGCAAGGGGAGAGGGACACTAGAAATAATCAGAATGAAGGAACTTGCCCAGTTCTGCATCCCTAATACTGAAAATCCTGAATACCTTTGATCATATATCAGACTAATGATCGAACTTTTATTTTTTGCTGTTAGGCAACATTGCTCCAGCACCACCAATGGACTTGGTGCTTTTCAAACTGAGAATGGGACACAGCCCCGGCCTCCGAAGGATCCAAACCAAAAGCAGAGAAGAAAAATAAAGACAAGACAAAACACAGGAAATTGCTCTGGGAGTGGGAGGGTTTGGGGACAATCAATAATAAGAAAGGGCTGGAGCTATCTGAGGAGGTGGGGCCAAATTATCTGGTGGTGTAAACAGGTGCTGCTCCACAGAAGTCAGTTTGCTCCCACAGACAATTTGGCCCAGGAGTGGCAAGGCAGGATTTAAAATATTTGTTCACAATTATATTATTCAGTGATTGTCGCCATCTGTCACAGTTACTCCCCCTCTTAATTCTTCCCCAGCACTGAGATGTAAGCTAGGCCTACAGAAAGGTACACCAAGCTCAGAAAGATCCTGCCAATTCAGGTTAGGACTTAAACCCACCTTCGCACTCCTCAGTTTTGCTCCAGCCAAGCCAGTGGGCCATAAACTATTTTGAAAGGGCTGTGATACTATAGGGATCCTCCCAGCCAGTAAGGGATTAAGTCAGCCTCTGCTTTGCAACGCTGGGTGCCTAGAATGCTTTGTTGTTGTTACACCAACAGCCAGCCTACAAGTGTAGTGATCTCATCCAGGCTCCCACCGCCCCATTACTCCTTGCAGAGTGACCTCAACAACCCAAACAGCCTTTCTGCAGTGCTCAGCCTCTCTTACTGTGGTACCCAAAAAGTTCACTGCTCCTTTAAAGAGACAGTACACTTAACTGGGGTTAACATGCCCTTTTCAGTCACAGCACTGAGTTGGTTGGTAATAAAAGTAAAATAATGTATTAACATAGGGACATAGATGCCAAGATTCCAATAGGGATAGAAATGTTACAAGCAAACAAATGTGAAAATATGCTACTAAAACTCAGTTTATCATAGAATATCAGGGTTAGAAGGTCATCTAGTCCAACCCCCTGCTCAAAGCAGGACCAATCTCCAATTTTTGCCCCAGATCCCTAAATGGCCCCCTCAAGGATTGAACTCACACCCCTGGGTTTAGCAGGCCAACACTCAGACCACTGAGCTATCCCTCCCCGCATGATATCTGCTTCATGACCCTGCTGTTTGCTCACGGAACCCTGGCAAATCAGAAGGATGGTGGCTTGTACGTTAAATGCTGTCTCGCATCGGTGCACCTCAAATTTTAGGTGCCTGATTTGGACACACAAAATCAGTAGCGGCTTCTGAAAATGTTGCCCTCTGCTAACAACTAAAAAGAGAAGTGAAAAGCAACAATCATGCTGCTAACTCACCCAACATTTCCTCAAGCTAATTGGAGATGTATTGAAATACATGTAAAATGGATCGTATCAGTTCATATTTTAACTTGTGAGAAAATGGTGGGATTTAGAGTCAGACTCTAGGTCTGCAAACCCAGGTCCACATAAGTAATCCTTACACCGGTGAATAGGACTACCAACAAGAAGAAAATCTCCTTGTGTGAGCAAGAAGTTTTCAGGATCATACTCCTGCGACACAGAGGCCCATTGGTGGCTCTCTACTCTGTGTCAGCAACTCTTGTGAGGCCTGACATACTCAGCGCACCTCAAACGCTGTTATGATATTTATCCAAACGGTGGCAGTCATATATCATTGGAAAACTAATTACTCACTGATCACTAATATTCTTGTGATTCATTAACCTACACAGAATTATACAGATGTGCTGGTAATACCCGACTCAAATGTGTTTAAACCAGGCATGTCAGGGGAAGTTGATAAACAGGTTTTTCCAGACAAAGGAAAGTGGCTGACACCTCAAGGCAGGTATGGCCAAGGACAGTGGGTTATTCATTTGTATCGGAGATTGCAGGAAGATCATTTGCATTGTAAAAATCACAAGCAGGGGAGAAGCCAGCAAGATGTCTACACCAGCCAGTGTGGTGTCTGTACTCAACGTGGGGAAAGGAACTTGATCTGGGAATACACTTCAGGGTTCTCTCCCTCTCTCATGATAATCCAATAAACCTTTGAAATTTATTCTTCTGAAGATATGCTTCACTAGAGAAACCCAAGTGCTTTATGATTGGATCCTGGCTAAGGACTAGCCAGCCACACTGGAAGAATGACTAAGATGAGAAAAGACTCTAGTTTGTTAAGGGGGGAGGGATAGCTCAGTGGTTTGAGCATTGGCCTGCTAATCCGTGAGTTCAATCCTTGAGGGGGCCATTTGGGGATCTGGGGCAAAAATTGGGGATTGGTTCTGCTTTGAGCAGGGGGTTGGACTAGGTGACCTCCTAAGGTCCCTTCCAACCCTGATAGTCTATGAGTCAGGGAAAGATGCTGGCCAGCCATGGGGCAAAACATACTTTACGTCTCTATTTCTAATGGAGAGTTTGGCTTGAGAGTGGGAAAGTGTTTCTCCAGTGCCATCCAATGAGATCCACAGAGCACAATCAACCATTACAGAGCCACTTCCTGCCCCCAGCAAAGAGAGAGGTGGAACATTTAGGCGTTCAGCACAGCTCTAGCTGCTCCCCAGGAAGTAGAAGACTAGTCTATGGGCATGTCTACCCTACGAAATTAGGTTGAATTTATAGAAGTCGATTGTTTTTATAGAATCTATTGTGTGTGTCCCCACTAAAGACCATAAAAGTCATTAAGTTTGCGGAGTGCATCCAGAGTACCGAGGCTAGCGTCGACTTCCAGAGCTATCCCACAGTTTCCGCAGTCTCTGCCGCCCATTGGAATTCTGGGTTGAGATCCCAGTGCCTGATGGGGTAAAAAACATTGTCACAGGTGGTTCTGGGTACCTGTTGTTAGCCCCTTCCTCCGTGAAAGCAACAGCAGACAATCGTTTCACGCCTTTTTTCCTGGTGTACCCATGTAGACGCCATACCATAGGAAGCATGGAGCCTGCTCAGCTCACTGTCACCGTACCTCTCCTGGGTGCTGGCAGACATGGGATTGCATTGCTACACAACAGCAGCACATTGCCTTGTGACAGCAGACAGTGCATTACGATTGGTAGCCATCCTCATCATCTCCTGGGTGCTCCTGGCAGATCTCAGTGAGGTCTGTCAGGGGTGCCTGAACATAAATGGGAGTGACTCAGGTCATGACCTTCTTTAAGTTTTGTCTAATGGAGATTCAGTCCTGCCTAGATTATTGGCAGAGGGATAGCTCAGTGGTTTGAGCATTGGTCTCCTAAACCCAGGGTTATGAGTTCAATCCATGCGGGCGCCGTATTGCAGTCAGCGTTGTCATCCACCCGCTGCTTCTGCTGCCACTCTGCTTTCCTGCAGATGCCATATCACAGCAAGCATGGAGCCAGCTCAGATCACCATGTCAATTATGACCATTCTAAACACCATGCACATTATACAGCAGTATATGAAGAACCAGAACCTGCAAAAGCAGGCGAGTAGGCGATGGCAGCACGGTGAGGAGAGTGATGAGGACATAGACACAGACTTCTCTCAAAGTACAAGCCACGGCAATGTGGACATCATGATGGTAATGGGGCAGGTTCATGCCATGGAACGCCGATTCTGGGCCCGGGAAACAAGTATAGACTGGTTGGACTGCATAGTGTTGCAGTTCTGGGATGATTCCCAAAGGCTGCGAAACTTTTGCATGCGTAAGGGCACTTTCATGGAACTTTGTGACTTGCTTTCCCTTGCCCTGAAGCACCAGAATATCAACATGAGAGCAGCCCTCACAGTTCACAAGCGAGTGGCGATAGCCCTTGGGACGGTTGCAACGCCAGACAGCTACCACTCAGTCGTGAATCAGTTTGAAGTGGGCAAATCTACTGTGGGGGCTGCTGTGATCCAAGTAGTCAACACAATCACTGAGCTGCTGCTACCAAGGGTAGTGACTCTGGGAAATGTGCAGGTCATAGTGGATGGCTTTGCAGCAATGGGATTCCCTAACTGTGGTGGGGCGCTAGACAGAACCCATGTCCCTATCTTGGCACCGGAGCACCAAGGCAGCGAGTATATAAACCGTAAGGGGTACTTTTCAATGGTGCTGCAAGCACTGGTGAATCACAAGGGATGTTTCTGTGACGGTGTTCCCCATAAAACTTTATGGGGAGATGCTTATAAATGTATATATGTAACTAGAATATGTTTTATGCTACATGTGCCATGTAATATATCTCTGTGAAAGTTATGACCTACTGAATTTATTCCTCCTGTTTGTATGCATGTATCATTGTTGTAGTTGAAGTTATGAATATCGGTTGTATTTCTTGAGAAAGGAATGTGCAGGTTAAGTGTCCAATCAAGAAGCACTTAACAGACAATAGAACTTGCAGTCACCAATCCACATCGGAACTTTGCCAGGAATGTGGCTGGTCTGGAACTGAGTTGTGCATGTGACTGGTCCATGTGACCCCAACTCCATTTGGTAACTGGATGCTACACAGGGAGAGGGAGGGGTGTCCACCCAGAGGAGAAAATCTATTTAAACCCCGAGGAAACCCCTCCATTTTGTCTTCAGCTGGCTAAAGGAAGAAGCTCTCCACCCCCCAAGGAGACCTGAAAGAGACTGAACAAAGGACAAAGACATTAGGGGGGTGAGTGATTGCTGGGCCCAGGCTAGAAGGAAGATAGCCTGGTTACTGGACCTAGTGAGGGGTTTATCTGTACACAGGGTGATTAGACATAGAACTGCGTGTTCTCTTTTATTTTATTCGGTAATTCACTTTATTCTGTCTGTCACTACTTGAAATCACTTAAATCCTATTTTCTGTACTTATTAAAATCACTTTTTACTTATTAAGTTTCCTGGAGTTGAGTTGTTACCTGGGGGAACGCAAACAGCTGTGCATATCTTTCTATCTTTGTAACAGAAAGCGAACTATTTATGAGTTTACCCTGTATAAGCTTTATACAGGGTAAAACGGATTTATTAAGGGTTTGAGCCTCCTTGGAGTTGAGCAGCTGGGTGTCTAAGGCAAGAGCGCTTCCAGGGGCCTTACAGTGGTGAGTGGACTTGGTTCGGACCTGGGTCTGTGTTTGCAGCAGATCAGTGGAATCTGGCTCAAAACAGACAGGATTCGGGAGTCCCAAGCTGGAAAAGGCCTGGAAGCAGGGGCAGAAGCAGCCTTGGCACACCAGGTGGCAGCACCAAGCAGGTCTCTGTGGCCCCAACCCGTCACAGTTTCATCAACATCAATGTGGCCATCCCACATTGATGTTGATGAAACATCGCTTGCTTGCCATCCACAGGCAAACCACCGGGAAAGGTACATGACGCTCACATCTTCAGGAACTCTGGTCTGTTTCAACAGCTGCAGCAAGGGACTTTCTTCCCAGACCACAAAATAACCATTGGGGATGTTGAAATGCCTATAGTTATCCTTGGGGACTGTAGGGGTCTCAGTCAGCAGCGGGGTGGTGGGGCGCCAGCCCACCTCACTGTACTCGGTTAGTTAGATTGGGGAATCCGTAGTCTTGGGCCCAAACACCTCTGGTCGGGTCCTGTAAGTGGTAGAGGCTAAGCCCTGGCCCTGAGTCAGGGCGGGCAGCAAGTAAATAGTCAAAGGCTCAGCTCCTCAGGCAGGGGCTGAGCACCAGGTTCAACCGGCCCCGGCCCTTGGTCAGGCCGGGGCAATAAATAGTTCAGGGCTCAGGCCCTCAAGCAGGGGCTGAGCAATCAATGAGTCAGGAAGCTCTGGCCCTTGGTCAGGGCGGGGCAACAAATAGTTCAAAGCTCAGGCCCTCAGGCAGGGGCTGAGCCCTCAATGTAGGTGGTAGCAAGCCCAGGTCCTAGCTCGGGAGACCTGGGAGAGGGGGAGACTGTCACCCACACGTTGGGTGGCAGGGGGGGACGCAGGCCCACCCACTCCACTGCGTCCCGGCCCGGGGCCCTAACAGCGGCAAAGGATCCGCCGCTGTGTCAGTGGGGATCCTGGCCGTGACACACTGACATGGGTTCTGGCCACGGTGCAGCCAGACTGGGGTCGGCTGTCCCCGGGCCACTTCCTAACTCCCCCTCGGGTGGTACCTGAGTCCAGGGGGTGTCCTCGGCGGGTTCCAGCCTCATGGGCTTCTCGTCCGACTCGCGGTCACTCGGCAGGTCTGGCAACGCCTCCGGGCAGGGGCCGCTCGGCGGGCCCGGCCACTCCTCCGGGCAGGGGCCGCTCGGCGGGCCCGGCCAGTCTAGGCAGGTCCCTGGGGCCACAGGGGTTTCCCAGTCGCGAGCTAAGCTGGCCGCATCTGGTCTCCCTGGTGGCTGTTCCTCTAGTGAGCTCCGCGGGCCCGCCTTTATACTTCCGGGTCGCGCTGGTCTACTTCCAGGTCGCGGCCTGTCTTTTGGCGGGGCGGGCCCAGAGCCTCCTGGCCCCGCCCACTCTGGCCACTGGGCCGGTGCTTCACTCTGCGGGGTGGTGGGGCGCCAGCCCGCCTCGCTACAGGGACCCAGCCTACCCCTTAATGCCCTGGCTCATGAAGACATACACTGGCAGCCTGGACAGTAGTCAGGAGCTGTTCAACTATAGGCTGAGCAAGTGCAGAATGATGGTAGAGTGTGCATTTGGATGTTTAAAAGCGCACTGGCGCAGTTTACTGACTTGGTTAGACCTCAGCAAAATCAATATTCCCATGTTTATGGTGGGGTGAGAGGTTGAGGCAAATCACCTGGCAGCTGATTACATGCAGCCAGACACCAGGGTGGTTACAAGAGTACAGGAGGGCGCTGTGCACATCAGAGAAGCTTTGAAAACAAGTTTCATGACTGGCTAGGATACAGTGTGAAAGTTCTGTTTGTTTCTCCTTGATGAAAACCCCCGCCCCTTGGTTCATTCCACTTTCCTGTAAGCTAACCACCAACCCCTTTCCCCTTTGATCACTGCTTGCACAGGCAATAAAGTTATTGTTGCTTAAAGTCATGAATTCTTTATTAATTCATAACACAAATAGGGGGATAACTGCCAAGGTAGCCCGGGAGGGAAGCACTGGGTGGGGTGGGGGAGGAGGAAAGGACAAGGCCACACTGCACTTATATTGAGGGTCTGCCGGTTTGGTGTGAGAGATCACACACGCAGGGCCGGCGGGCAACAGAATTCAGCTTGCAGGCAACCATGGTAAGCCACAGCCTTTTGGCTTCTTTAAACTTCATAACATGTGGGAATGGTTTCAAACAGCAGCGCCCTCATTTCCCATACCAAACAGCCATTGAGTTGGCCATTTAAAATGGGTTGACAATTTAAAGGGAGGGGCTGCGGTTTTTGGGTTAACATGCAGCGCAAACCCAACTAACCCCTTCCCCCCACACACACACCCAATTCTCTGGGATGATCACTTCACCCCTCCCCCTACCGCATGGCTAACAGCGGGGAAGATTTCTGTTCAGCCACAGGCAAACAGCCCAGCAGGAATGGCCACCGCTGAATTTCCCCTTAATAAAATTACCCTATTTCAACCAGGTGACCATGAATGATATCACTCTTCTGAGGATAACACAGAGAGATAAAGAACGGATGTTGCTTGAATGCCAGCAAACACCGGGACCATACACTGCCATGCTTTGTTATGCAATGACTCCAGACTACGTGCTACTGGTCTGGCGTGGTAAAGTGTCCTGCCATGAAGAACAGAATAAGGCTGCCCTCCCCAGAAACCTTTTACAAAGGCTTTGGGAGTACATCCAGGAGAGCTTTCTGGAGATGTCCCTGGAGGATTTCTGCTCCATCCCCAGACATGTTAACAAACTTTTCCAGTAGCTGTACAGGCTGCAAATTAATCATTAAACACACTTACTTTTAAATCATGTATTATATTTACAAAGTTACACTCACCAGAGGTCCCTTCTCTGCCTTTAAGGTCTGGGAGCACACCTTGGGTGGATTCGGGGGGTACTGGCTCCAGGATGACAAACAGTTCCTGGCTGTCGGGGAAAATGGTTTCTCCGCTTGCTTGCTGTGCACTATCTTCCTCGTCCCCAAAATGCGCATCCCTGTTGCGAGATACTCCATTGATGGATTCAGAGCACAGGGGTGGGTTAGTGGTGGCTGCACCCTCTAGAATGCCATGCAGCTCATCATAGAAGCAGCATGTCTGGGGTTCTGACCCGGAGCAGCTGTTTCATAGAATCATAGAATAATCGGCTTGGAAGGGACCTCAGGACCTCAGGAGGTTTGCTTCTCTGGTTCTTTGGTACGTTTGTCTGAGCTCCTTAATTTTCACGCGGCACTGTTGTGCATCCCTGTTGAAGCCTCTGTCCTTGGAGACTTTGGCATATGTATTGGCATTTCGTCTTTTGGACCATAGTTCTGATAGCACGGATTTGTCTCCCCATACAGCGATCAGATCCCATACCTCCCATTTGGTCTATGCTGGAGCTCTTTTGTGATTCTGGGACTCCATCATGGTCACCTCTGCTGATGAGATCTGTACTCACTTGCAGCTTGCCATGCTGGCCAAACAGGAAATGAGATTCAAAAGTTCCCGGGCCTTTTCCTGTCTACCTGGCCAGTGCATCTGAGTTGAGAGCACTGTCCAGAGTGGTCACAATGGTGCACTGTGGGATAGCTCCCGGAGGCCAATACCTTCGAATGCGTCCACACTAACCCTAATTCGACCCGGCAAGGTCGATTTCAGCGCTAATCCCCTCGTGAGGGAAGGAGTACATAAATTGATTTTAAGAGCCCTTTAAGTCAAAGAAAATGGCTTCGTCGTGTGGATGGGTGGAGGGTTAAATCGATCTAACGTTGCTAAATTCGACCTAAACTCGTAATGTAGACCAGGGCTATAATAGTGTTCAACCAGGGTTAGGAGAGCTAAGAGAACTCCCTCTCAGATATCATGGGGGGACAGAATTCTCACATACATACATATTGTGATGCTAACAGGTGCTAATAGCCATCAGGGGAATCCTAGATCCAAAGACAATCACAGAGCACATTAAAGTCAATGGGCGCCAAGCACCATATGTCAGACTCAACAGAAGGAGAAATCAAATCCCTTTACATGGTGTGACAAAGCTCTGTCCTTGTCTTCATGGGTCCCGTGCTTCCTGGTGGATTTCTCTAGCCTCAGAGGCTCACTGTGACCCTCCACGTAACCCTTCTCTCTCTAGAGGCAAGGGTCCCAGCCTACTGAGCCATTATCATCATAAGCCAGCAAGGGAGGCAAGGAGAAGCTACTCTCCCTTGCACAGTCTCTGTTGTCGTCTCCCAGTCTCAGTGATTAATTTGGGGGCGGGGAGGAAGATGGAGGGCTAAGCCCGGGCCCACCCTCTACTCCAGGCTCCAGCCCAGGGACCCTAATAGTATCAGCTATGGTAGCTGACCTTTTGGAAACAGGACGTGTACAATTCCCTGGGCCATTTCCCCACAGCAGCCCCCCACTTCCTCAATATCTACTTCACCCTTACCTCAGGGCTTCCTTCCGTGTGCCTGATATGGTTTGTACTGCTCTGTATCTCCCACAGCGCGGCTTCCTCCTACAACTCCTGACACGCACGCCCACCTGACTAACTGGGAGGCTTTTAACTAGTTTCAGCCAGCGCCTGGTTGGCTTCAGGTGTCCCAATCAACCTAGCTGTCTTCCTTGCCTTCTGGAAAGATCTTTATTGGCCCCAGGTGTCTTAATTGACCTGGAGCAGCTGCCATTTGCTTATCCTGGTAACAGGGATTTGTTTAGCCTGTGGCTAATATATCTGTCTCCCACTACTTTACTATAGCCATCTGGCCTTGCCCCGTCACAATAGTAAACAGCTGCAGAAAATGCCGGCTACTGCCCAAGGCACTGTGCTGCAGGGCTGGGCCAGAGCAGAACTAACCCAGATGGGTAACAAGGTTTCCCTGGTTGCCAGCACAGGGGCTAGGAGATTGGATAAAGGCAGTGTGTGCTGGTGGCAGAAGGAAACGTGAGTATGACCCGGAGAGGATGCAAAGAAACAGACCGCTTCTTGGGCACAGAGCTTGTTGGAGTGTTGGGGGTTTCTGAGCAAGGCTACTGCCTGTTCAGGAAAGCCAGACTTAGTATAATCTTGTTTATTTACAAAAAAAGTTAACAAAGAATATTCCTGACTCTCTTTGTTGACGTCTCATCCAAATGGGAACAACCCTACAATGCCCTGAATCTGGTATAGCTGCTTGGGCCAAAGGGACCACAGTGTAAGCAGAGTCAGGATGAGCTCTACCCTGACATCTGGTGGTGAGTTGTGGAAAGGGATGTCAGGAATGTCAGGGGCTAATCTTGTTTGCATGGACACACCCACCCTGCAAAGCATGATGGACCGCTTGTCCAAATGGTCATTTTGGCTGCTGTGGGAGCCCCAGTTTCTCTGTTATTGGGGCAGGAAGAATAAAGTGTTGTTACCCTGATTATGTGAATCAAGGACAGTTGGCTTTTGTTATGATGAAGGGACTCACCATTAGCTAAGCAGCACGTGCTAGGCGAGGGACATGGATTCCAAAACCCAGTGAATTGAGAGAGGTTGGGGAGAGGTATTTGTATCTGGTGGCATGGGCCTCTTCTGAGGGTCCTAAATGTCAATTGCATCTCTCTCTCTCTCTCTCTCTCTCTCTCTCTCTCTCTCTCTCTCTCTCTCTCTCTCTGGTGTGGAATATCAGAGTTAATTTTGAGTTCCTTAAGAATTTAATCACAGGCTGCTGAGTTGGAATCACTGTGGGCTAAGTGTGCAAATGAGCACAAAGGCTCCCCTAACTACAAGCTGAAATCACTAAAAAGCTGAAAGCGTTATGAGCTGAAAGCACTGTGTTAAGTAGTGGGGGAGCTGGAAGATATATTGCTGAGCGGCTGGTGGAGCGGAGTTGCTGATGGAGCAGAGCAGTTGGCGGGACAGCTGGAGAGGCTTGCAGGCCGGCTGACGGAGCAGAGCTGCTGGCAGAGCGGAGCAGTTGGTGGGACAGCCGGAGCGGCTTGCAGGCCGGCTGACGGAGCGGAGCAGTTGGCGGGGCAGCCGGAGCGGCTTGCAGGTCGGCTGACGGAGTGACTCGTGGGATGGCTGGCGGAGCAGAGCCGAGCGAAGCCCCATGAAGGGACGGGGCAGTCAGCTTCGAGCCACGTAAGGTGCCCCTTACCTCTCCCCTCCCCATTTCTACCCAGACTGGGGGGGTGTAACACTCTGCAGATGAACTTTTGAACTCTGGGTCTGGACTTTTGGGTTGTTGGACTTTTGGGACTTTGGGTGATTTTGGGGGTTGCTGGACTCAAGAACCAAAGGGAAAGGACATGGCCAATTTGCTGGGGTGGGGTGTTGCTCACAGTTTGGTTTACAAATCCTAGATGTGGTGTTTCCCCAACAAAAGGCCGCATTGTTTCTCTCTGTCATTAAAAGGTTTTTCTACACTCAGACTCTGTGCTTGCGAGGGGGGAAGTACTGCCTCTTAGAGGCGCCCAGGGGGGGGTGATATATATTTGTCCCAGGTCACTGGGTGGGGGCTCGAGCCGGTTTTGCATTGTGTTATTGGAATGGAACCCCTAGATACGGAACCCGGCCCTTGTTGCTGCCAACTCTGACTGGCAGAAGGGTTACACAGTATTATGGAAATATCACCCAACGCCTTGATGACGTGTTCCTTTAAGCCCATCAAGCAACACTATACATAAATCATTCTCGTACTGTAGCCTTCCAACTTATATACTTCCACTCATGCAGAAGCCCATGTATCATTTCCAAATGCTCAGCCTCTTGCTCGATGAATAGGAGTTTATTTCTGGTTGTATGGGCCAGTTCCATCTGTGCTTGTTATTTATGTTCCAAAAGTAATTTCAAAGCAGTGGCACTCCACAGAGCGGTGTGTATTCGAACAATGCAGACATTCTGCCTTTGACACTGTGTGTTCCAAAACAGATGCTAAACGGCAGAAACAATTCATCAAGCTTTTTCTAAAAACAAAATTAATAGCTCTCCATAAACTACAGGCATCCTTCCCTTTGATTTATATATTTTTGTGATAGGATAGTAGGGTGCTTCTCAGCCTTAGGGAAATGTATTGACTGCTAATTGACTGCTGCTAGTAGTTTGCTGCTGGGACATCTGCAGTCCCAGTTCACACTGACACAGGGCTGCAAGGTAAGCACATCATCTGGCCCATTGTGATCAGCTGACTTTAGCCTAAATGTATACTGTTAACAATATGTCATCCAGTTTGCATTTAGGTCCTACAGGGAACTAGCAAGCATCCATGCCTGTGCATTTGCTGTTTATCTTACTCCATCTGCTGGGATATTCAGCTCTCTGCAGAAGTACTACAAAGGATACTAATTTTAGCCATACTGGGTGGTATTTGTGTCTCATCATCAATTTCGTTAGCAGAGCCAAATGCCGCCAGTAAGCATGCATGTTATTTTTCCTAGGAAACTTTCAGATAGCTGGTCAAATAAGACTCTGAAATATAAATGGGAACCAAGCGCCAGTGTCTCAGAAACCTAGCAGACATATGGAGACAGAGCTGGGAGACAGCAGTAAGGTGATCTCTCAATGACCCTTTCCATTTTAAGGTGGAAATATCAAATTAACTCTAATATTTTGTAAATTGTCAACCAGGCAGGGGTGATTAATGTTCCTTTTGGATCCCTAATGTCATGGTAAAGAAAAAAAGAATCAAACTCTTGGAATACAGTTTTTCAGTAGGATCAGTTTGGGACCCCAGAATTAGTTGTTCTGCTGTCCAACACATTTATTATTTGAATGGTACTGTCTTGAGGCCCCAACCTAGATTAGGGATCCAATGTGCTAGGCACAGAACAGACCTACAGTGTGGCTCAGTCCCTGTTCTGGAGACTTTGCAGTGTAAATGGAGAAGACAAAGGATAGGAGAAAGAAAGGGTTCATTTCCCCATTTTACACATGGGAAATGAGGCAGAGAGATTAAGCGATAGGAAGTTGGTAACAAATCCAGAAACGGGAGCCATATCTCCCGAGTCCCTCCTGCTTGAGCAACAATTCTATTCTATACCATAGAGGTTCTTAGACTGTCCTTCTCGCTGTAATGGCCGAATGCCTGCCAGTAAAGCATTAAACGACATGACAAACATTTGTCAAGCGTGTTACGTAGATTGTCAGCTCTTTGAAGCAGGGACTGTCTTTTTGTGTCACCGTGCCTGGACAGCACCTGGCACAATGAGATCCTGGTCTATGATATTAATTAGACCCAAGGACTGTCCTTCCACTCAGAGTCACCCAACTATTCTGCTTCCATACATGCAATGTGCTAGCCACTAAACAAACAAGGACGGACAAGTTTTACTTTCAGCTGACTCCCGTAGATGCAGCTTAGTTCTTTTGCCGCTTTTATCTGTTAGTTCTGGGGTTACCCCAAATGTAGAAATAATTCAAAAACTCTTAACATATGTTTGCAAAAGGGCCCTGAATATTTTCACACCAAGTACAGTTGTTTGAACATGTGTGAAATTGGCTTTCAAACGATACTTTCGCAGTTGCATAAACAATGCTTTCTGGACGGCTTCTGCAGCATAGGTGAAAAAAACTGTACTGCATGAAAATGTGAACCGCAAACACACACACACAGATCAAATTTCCTTGGTGCATTATGGCAGATAAACAACGCGACAAGAAGACCAATATCCTTAACCCACATGAATGAAAAGGAGGAGCAACTGAACCCCCTGAGAAGTAACTCTCCTAAAGAATCAAGAGGAGCTGTTTTACAAGCTGAAGATATTAAAGGGATTTTGACGTAGTCAAACTAATTGTCACAGGTTTAAACAAGGGGTCAAAACTCAAGCGTAAACAGCATACGTTAGAGCCTCCCCACTTCCAGGTAAATATTCCACATGGCTTTGCAAAAAGAGATGGACTTGTCCTGTAACCTATATTCAGTTTAGTTCAATCCATAGCAAAGCCAGTGGTACAATAATCATGTAATAGACCTAGGGTTTATTATACATGCTACAGCCATTACCTGCCGCTCATGGTTGGGAGAAGGTACGGTTTCTTTTTTACTTTCTAATACCAATTTCTTCTTATACCGGCTATTATGGAAAGGAGAGGGTGTGGGTGCATTGGAAAAGATGCTAGTAAAAAAATATCAAGTGCCCACATTGACACAAGCCGGGATAAAAGTTGATAAGCAACAGAAACCGTGTTCCTTTCAAAGCAAGGGCCACTATTCACAGCCATGGGTTAACAAGAGACTTTCCCTATGGGTAGGTTATTCCATAATTGAGCTCCTTGCCTCTTCCTATGAAAATACCAAAAAACAAAACAGACTCCTTGTCTGAGCTGGGGCTGTGGTTCCTATATACCTCTGCCATTTTCTGGCAACAGTTAGCTCAGCTATTAAGAAGGTTCAGGCACTGACACAAGTTGTCTTCATCTCTTGAAGACAGACATCGCTTGGCACAACACTTCTCAAGAACCAAGGCATTCTGGGACTGGTAGTTTGATGGGACACAGGGAAGTTTAGGCTGGGCAGCAATGCATGCTGAGGAAAAGGACCAGGAAATAAAAGAGCTCATTTTTTGCCCGTTTTGGAAGAGGCCAGAGGGGAGACCAGACCTGTTGTGGGTTGCTCTAGACAGAGATTGAAATCTGGGGAAAACCATATCAGCTGGCAAAAGCCAAAGGACTGGGAGGGAAACCGCAATTCTCACTGTAGTCAGCTTCTTGAAGCAATATTCATATTCTTTAGATATTAATATTACAACATAAGTCACCAGCTTCATTCTGAGCCCTCCTCTAAGAAAGGCTGGAAAGTTATGAGCTAACACCTTACTGAACATCACAGACAAGTAATTTAGTTGAAAGGGGCTTTCATCCATTATGCTTCAACAAGGAATTAATAACCTTATACCTTTACGTCAGACAGGTTGTACCATTCCACTAACCAGACTGCAAGAAGTAGGGTGACCAGATGTCCCGATTCTATAGGGACAGTCCCGATTTTTGTGTCTTTTTCTTATATAGGCTCCTATTCCCCCACATCCCGATTTTTCACATTTGCTGTCTGGTCACCCTAGCAAGAAGCCACAATAAAACTGTTAGACTCAGGCTTCATTGTAGATGGCATCTTTTGTAACTTAAACCAATGAGACAACATAAGGCAGTTATCTGTAGTGGCAGCAATTGCACAGCTCCCACTAAGCCATTCATCATTATGCAGGTCAGATACTCTCAGAGAAGTGGGCGAAATTTCCAGTGACTTCACTAGAAGCTGTGAGCATGCATCCCAGGGCAAGATTTGGCCTTAAATCTGACAAGTCTTAGAGATTACTCAACCACTGCAAATAGATACAGCAGCTGTGAGGAACTCTATGAGACACCACAAAGCATATATCCTTATCCTTCAGAGAATTCATACCCACTTTTTGGCATTGTCTTCAGGCAGATCTTAGCTCACTATGAATTTTAACCATTAAGAATCAATTAATTTTTCAAGCTATCTGCTGCACAACTTTCACTTCTTTTTCCTAATGGTCATGATCTATTCCCAGCTCTGTCACCAACTTCCTGTGTGGCTTTGGGCAAGTCACTTCATCTTTCTGGCCTCAGTCCCTCACCCATGAAATGGTGATACTACTTCCTTTCCTCAGAGGGGAGCTGTGAGGATAAATTAGTGTTGGCAAGACACTCTGATCCTACAGAGAGAGGGGCATTAGAAATACATAGCCAGCTGAAGTGTATAGGATCAGGAAGCCTTTTTGGACCGATATTTGAAGACCCCTGTTTTCCCAGATTCTATATTTGGCCGATGACCAACATGCCCAGGGAGATGCAGCTTCGCAGTCCTGTTGTCCAAGCTCCTCTGCACCTGTTTATGAGTCGCAAGGTCGTTAGTAGAGTCCTGGCTCCTTAACCTAAGTGAAGGAGTTGTAATTAGCAATCTTTGTCTGATTGGCACAAGGATTTCAGATTGGCCTCTAGGTATGTCACTCAAGTCAAATAAAGATTCTGATGGTTCCCCTTTGTTTTCCTGAGTATATGTCTGAGTTTGTTCTGCTAGCCCATCTAACTGTTGGTCCTTTGGGATTCTATGCACAGTAATGTGGATAAAACCCCAAGGGTGATACCTTGGCAGATAGCTCTCAGACAGCTGGGGAGTTTCTAAGGGGAGTCTGTATTTTGGGACTCTTTTGGGGTTTGTTCTTGCTGCGGGTGGTGGCGTTTTGGTTTGTTTTGTGTCTTCCGGACTAACAGGATTTAGGTGAGAAGGTTGACAGATACAGAGGCAGCAGTGGTCATGAGCCAAGCAGTGGAGGACGCAATGAGGATGACTGGATGTGGCAGCTATGGTATGTACATGATTCTGGAGGGGGTACCTGATAGGAGTTTTGTCTGCATGAAGTGCCGCCTGATAGAGCTGATGGAAGAAAAGATCCGAGGATTGGAGGATGCAGGTGGAAACTCTGGTCGAGTTTAGAAGGGGGTTCGAACAGATGATGAAGCAAAGGCACAAGGTGGCTGAAGGGGAAAGCTCAGAGATGCAGATGGAAGCAGGATCAAAGGCCTCTGAGGGGGGACTGCCGGGTGAAGAAAATGGACAGTGGAAGCATGTGACTAAGAGAAGCAGGCAGAGGAAAAGACCAGCCAGTGAAGGAGAAATAGAGCTCAAGAACAGGTTTGCGGATTTGGAGAATGAAGAAAGGTTACTGCACGTGGTCACTGAAGGGGAGGGTCAAGGAAGAAAAGAGCGGCTAGTCCCATAGAAAAAGGGGACGAGTCAATGGAGACAACACCAAATATGAGCCCCAGGAGGATACAGCATGGGCTGAGGAGGATTACAAGGGAAAATAGGAATGGAAAGGACTTGCAGCCAGAGGGAACAGGGGATAGACTGGAGAATCGCACTGTCACCAGGAAAAGGCAGGTCTACGTGATTGGGGACTCCTTACTGAGAAGAATAGACAGGCCTGTAACCAGAGCTGATCCAGAGAACAGAAGGGTGTGCTGTCTACCGGGTGCTAAGATACGGGATGTGGACCTGAGGTTGAAGAGGATCCTAAAGGGAGCGGGAAAGAATCCATTGATCATCCTTCATGTAGGAACAAATGACACGGCTAGATTCTCACTGGAATGAATCAAGGGAGACTATGCCAGGCTGGGGAAGACGCTTAAGGAAATGGAGGCTCAGGTGATCTTCAGTGGGATTCTGCCTGTTCCTAGAGAAGGGCAACAAAGGTGTGACAGGATTATGATGATCAACAGATGGCTCAGGGATTGGTGCTACAAGGAGGGCTTTGGGATGTATGGCCACTGGGAGGCATTCATGGACAGAGGACTGTTCTCTCGGGATGGACTTCACCTGAGTAGGGAAGGAAATAGACTTCTAAGATGGAGGTTGGCACAACTGATCAAGAGAGCTTTACATTAGGAATTTGGGGGAGACGGTTGGGAGATGTCCAGGTAATCTCCACTCCGGATTTTAACATTGAGAGGGAAGAAAAGGAAGTAAGAGAGGATATAGCCGGGGGTAGGAGAATGGACATAAGGAGGAAGGTCAGAGTGGATACTAGTCTAACAGGTCATACTGGCAATACAATGTCCATACCAAATTGGGTAAAGAATGTGAGTGAGGCCAAACAGCACAAATTAAGATGTTTGTACACCAGTGCGAGGAGCCTAGGTAACAAAATGGAGGAATTAGAGCTACTGGTCCAGGAAGTGAAACCAGATATTATAGGAATAACAGAAACATGGTGGAATAGTAGTCATGACTGGAGTACAGGTATTGAAGGGTATGTGCTGTTTAGGAAAGACAGAAATAAAGGTAAAGGTGGGGGAGTAGCATTGTATATCAATGATGAGGTAGACTGTAAAGAAATAAAAAGTGATGGAATGGATAAGACAGAGTCTGTCTGGGCAAAAATCACATTGGGGAAGAAAGCTACTAGAGCCTCCCCTGGGATAGTGCTTGGGGTGTGCTATAGACCACCGGGATCTCATTTGGATATGGATAGAGACCTCTTTAATGTTTTTAATGAAGTAAATACTAATGGGAACTGTGTGATCATGGGAGACTTCAACTTCCCAGATATAGATTGGAGAACAACTGCTAGTAATAATAATAGGACTCAGATTTTCCTAGATGTGATATCTGATGAATTCCTTAATCAAGTAGTTGCTGAACCAACAAGGTGGGATGCCATTTTAGATCTGGTTTTGGTGAGTAGTGAGGACCTCATTGAAGAAATGGTTGTAGGGGACAACCTTGGCTCGAGTGATCATGAGCTAATTCAGTTCAAACTAAATGGAAGGATAAACAAAAATAAATCTGAGACTAGGGTTTTTGATTTCAAAAGGGCTAACTTTAATAAATTAAGGATATTAGGGAAGTCGATTGGACTAAAGAATTTATGGATCTAAAGGCAGAGGAAGCCTGGGATTATTTCAAGTTAAAGTTGCAGAAGCTATCAGAAGCCTGTATCCCAAGAAAGGGGAAACAGTTAATAGGCAGGAGTTTTAGACCAAGCTGAATGAGCAAGCATCTCAGAGAGGTGATTAAGGAAAAACAGAACGCCTACAAGGAGTGGAAGATGGGAGGGATCAGCAAAGAAACCTACCTTAGCCGTGGGAGGGATAGCTCAGTGGTTTGAGCATTGCCCTGCTAAACCCAGCATTGTGAATTCAATCCTTCAGGGGGCCATTTAGGGATCTGGGGCAAAAATTGGGGATTGGTCCTGCTTTGAGCAGGGACTTGGACTAGATGACCTCCTAAGGTCCCTTCCAACCCTGATATTCTATGATTCTATTGAGGTCAGAGCATGTAGGGATAAAGTGAGACAGGCTAAAAGTCATGTAGAATTGGACCTTGCAAAGGAAATTAAAACCAATAGTAAAAGGTTTTATAGCCATATAAATAGAAAGAAAACAAAAAAAGAAGAAGTGGGACCGCTAAACACGGAGGATGGAGTGGAGGTTAAGGATAATCTAGGCATGGCTCAAAATCTAAACAAATACTTTGCCTCAGTCTTTAATGAGGCTAATGAGGAGCTTAGGGATAGTGGCAGCATGACAAATGGGAATAAGGATGTGGGGGTAGATATTACCATATCCGAGGTAGAAGCCAAACTCGAACAGCTTAATGGGAGTAAATCGGGCGGCCCAGATAATCGTCATCCAAGAATATTAAAGGAACTGGCACATGAAATTGCAAGCCCATTAGCAAAATTTTTTAATGAATCTCTAAACTCAGGGGTTGTACCATTTGACTGGAAAATAGCTAATATAGTTCCTATTTTTAAGAAAGGGAAAAAAAGTGACCCGGGTAACTACAGGCCTGTTAGTTTGACATCTGTTGTATGCAAGGTCTTAGAAAAAATTTTGAAGGAGAAAGTAGTTAAGGACCTTGAGGTCAATGGCAATTGGGACAAATTACAACATGGTTTTACAAAAGGTAGATCGTGCCAAACCAACTTGATCTCCTTCTTTGAGAAAGTAACAGATTTTTTAGATAAAGGAAACACAGTGGATCTAATCTACCTCGTTTTCAGTAAGGCATTTGATATAGTACCACATGAGGAATTATTGGTTAAATTGGAAAAGATTGGGATCTATATGAAAATTGAGAGGTGGATAAGGAACTGGTTAAAGGGGAGACTACAGCGGGTCATACTGAAAGGTGAACTGTCAGGTTGGAGGGAGGTTATTAGTGGAGTTGCTCAAGGTTCAGTTTTGGGACCAATTTTATTTAATCTTTTTATTACTGACCTCGGCACCAAAAGTGGGAGTGTGCTAATAAAGTTTGCAGATGACACAAAGTTGGGAGGTATTGCCAATTCAGAAAAGGATCGGGATATCCTACAGGAAGATCTGGATGACCTTGTAAACTGGAGTAAGAGTAATAGGATGAAATTTAAAAGTGAGAAGTGTAAGGTTATGCATTTAGGGATTAATAACAAGAATTTTAGTTATAAACTGGGGATGCATCAGTTTGAAGTAATGGAAGAGGAGAAGGACCTCGGAGTCCTGGTTGATCACAGGATGACTATGAGTGGCCAATGTGATGTGGCCGTGAAAAAAGCTAATGCGGTCTTGGGATGCATTAGGCGAGGTATTTCTAGTAGAGATAAGGAGGTGTTAGTACCGTTATACAAGGCATTGGTGAGACCTCATTTGGAATACTGTGTGCAGTTCTGGTCTCCCATGTTTAAGGAGGATGAATTCAAACTGGAACAGGTACAAAGAAGGGCCACTAGGATGATCCGAGGAATGGAAAACCTGTCGTATGAAAGGAGACGCAAGGAGCTTGGTTTGTTTACCTTAACCAAAAGAAGGCTGAGGGAGATATGATTGCTCTCTTTAAATATATCAGAGGGATAAATACCAGGGAGGGAGAGGAATTATTTCAGCTCAGTACCAATGTGGACACAAGAACAAATGGATATAAACTGGCCATCAGGAAGTTTAGACTTGAAATTAGACGAAGGTTTCTAACCATCAGAGGAGTGAAGTTCTGGAACAGCCTTCCAAGGGAAGCAGTGGGGGCAAAAGACCTATCTGGCTTCAAGATTAAACTAGATAAGTTTATGGAGGGGATGGTTTGATGGGATAACATGATCTTAGTCAAAGGTCAATTAATTGCCATCAGTGGTAAATAGGACCAATGGTCATAGAATCATAGAATCATAGAATCTCAGGGCTAGAAGGGACCTCAGGAGGTCATCTAGTCCAACCCCCTGCTCAAAGCAGGACCAACCCCAACTAGATCATCCCAGCCAGGGCTTTGTCAAGCCTGACCTTAAAAACCTCTAAGGAAGGAGATTCCACCACCTCCCTAGGTAACCCATTCCAGTGCTTCACCACCCTACTAGTGAAAAAGTTTTTCCTAATATCCAACCTAAACCTCCCCCTCTGCAACTTGAGACCATTACTCCTTGTTCTGTCATCTTCTACCACTGAGAACAGTCTAGATCCATCCTCTTTGGAACCCCCTTTTAGGTAGTTGAAAGCAGCTATCAAATCCTCCCTCACTCTTCTCTTCTGCAGCCTAAACAATCCCAGTTCCCTCAGCCTCTCCTCATAAGTCATGTGCTCCAGCCCCCTAATCATTTTTGTTACCCTCCGTTGGACTCTTTCCAATTTATCCACATCCTTCTTGTAGTGTGGGGCCCAAAACTGGACACAGTACTCCAAATGAGGCCTCACCAGTGCCGAATAGACGGGAAGAATCACGTCCCTCGATCTGCTGGAAACTTATACAGCCCAAAATGCCATTAGCCTTCTTGGCAACAAGGGCACACCGTTGACTCATATTCAGCTTTTCGTCCACTGTAACCCCTAGGTCCTTTTCTGCAGAACTGCTGCCCAGCCATTCGGTCCCTAGTCTGTAGCAGTGCATGGGATTCTTCCGTCCTAAGTGCAGGACTCTGCACTTGTCCTTGTTGAACCTCATCAGATTTTTTTTGGCCCAATCCTCTAATTTGTCTAGGTCCCTCTGTATCTTATCCCTATCCTCCAGCGTATCAACCACTCCTCCCAGTTTAGTGTCATCTGCAAACTTGCTAAGGGTGCAGTCCACACCATCCTCCAGGTCGTTGATGAAGATATTGAACAAAACCGGCCCCAGCACCGACCCTTGGGGCACTCCACTTGATACCGGCTGCCAACTAGACATGGAGCCATTGATCACTACCCGTTGAGCACGACCATCCAGCCAGTTTTCTATCCACCTTACCGTCCATTCATCCAGCCCATACTTCTTTAACTTGCTGGCAAGAACACTGTGCGAGACTGTATCAAAAGCTTTGCTAAAGTCAAGAAATAGCACATCCACTGCTTTCCCCTCATCCACAGAGCCAGTTATCTGGGATGTTAGAAGTTACTACAGAGAACTTTTTCCTGGGTGTCTGGCTGGTGAGTCTTGCCCACATGCTCAGGGTTCAGCTGATCGCCATATTTGGGGTTGGGAAGGAATTTTCCTCCAGGGTAGATTTGGCAGAGGCCCTGGAGGTTTTTCGCCTTCCTCTGCAGCATGGGGCACGGGTCACTTACTGGAGGATTCTGTGCATCTTGAAGTCTTTAAACCATGATTTGAGGACTTCAATAGCTGAGACATAGGTGAGAGGATTATTGCAGGAGTGGGTGGGTGAGATTCTGTGGCCTGCATTGTGCAGGAGGTCAGACTAGATGATCATAATGGTCCCTTCTGACCTTAAAGTCTATGAGTCTATGAGCTTCACACCAGGTAAGCTGCCTTCCAAGGGGTGCACCGGGGCAAGCTGCAGCATGCAGTGCTGTGGAGATACCAGACAGTGCTGCAGGCTATAGGGAAGCCTGGGGGGGATGTGTACGTTACATCAAGGTCCTCCCTCATTCCCACAGCAGCCCAAGATCAGGAGAGCGCTAAGCTGCCTTAAAGCCCCCAACATCTCTGGGCTGTGAGCTCTGGGCTGAAGCCCTGAATCTCACCCCAAATGCTTTGCTAAAATCTGGCTTTTGTCCCAATACATTGTGAATGGTTATCTCAAAATACTTGGTTGGAAAGATAGAATTCAGATGGCAAATCACTCTTTTACTCAAGTATCCTGTCGAAGACTCACTTCATAGTAGTGGGGGTATGCGTACACTCTTTGCCTTCAAAGGAAGCCACACTGTACAGTGTACATATTACTAAGATTCAGCTGGTTCCTGCTGAGGTGCTCAGGGATTCTTTAGGGCATTCCGATAGATACACATACCATTCTGTATCTGCAATCTGTGCGTTCCTATCAAACCAAGGATTTCCCTGGCTTTCCTCTTGTGTCATTCCACACCCAGAGGCGATTCATGAAATGACAGAACATGTTCTCCCAGGCATTGCATGGAATGATTAACTTTGCTCCTTCAGGAATCTATTACCAGCAACTGGTGACTCATCACAAGCAGGATAGCAAAGATGAGCTTTTGTGCCTCTGACCATCTCTCTGGTGTTATAATTTGAATATCTGGAGTTCTGCAGAGCCATAAAATAGTTGGGTTGGTTCAAGGAACCTGTACATAGAGAATGGATAGTTTTCACTTCCCATTAGACAGGTGCATTTATTCAGTGCTACTACTCAGAACTCCTGTTAACTACACTTTAGATAGTGCTTCTCACAGTGACTTAGGTTAAACGCAGTACCGTTACAGTCTCAGCAGAAATGTTTGTATTCTGGAGGGTGTACCAGTCAAAGGCATTTAAACAATTCCTTCTAAGGGCTTATCATCAGTTTCTATCTCAGGCTGTTACCATCAGCGGTTAAACCTTTCTCATCCAGACCTTATACCTGGCATATCTTTTGCCATTTTGGCACAGGGGTTTTTTTTAGATACAAATGCAACGCAAGCATCCTCTTGAAATAAGATTGGGATTTCCAAAAAAAGCACTTAAGGTGCACAAGGCCCGTTAGGCTGTATTGAAAACCCCACCCTGGAGCAGCACACACTGTTCATTTTGTGAGGCACTGATAGTTTAGCCAATTTGATTTCATTATAATAATCCCAAGGACCAGCTCTTGCTCATAGATTTTTTCAGCTCCTCCACTGTTTCTGAAGCAAATCCTGTCTCCTCCCCCATTTCTCTCAGCCCAGCTCTGTGAGGTCTCCCTGTCGACTGGCTTTGGGGCATGGAAGAAACAGGGATAGTGGATTTGCTGCAATGTGGGATCCTAGCCCTCGTTGCCTATGAAAGGGGCACTGCAGGCTCAGGGATGCAGTGGAAGCCATGCTGGGAGAGTGAGGGGGAAGTCACTTTTCCCTCAGAACCTCACTTGCTCCAGGTTTGGCCCAAGGGTGTCTCTTCCCATAACTATTCCTAGCAGTTAACTCTCTGCAGCAACTAAAGGCATCTCCACTGCTGTTGGGAGGCGTGATTGCAGCACATGTAGACAGACATACCCAAGTTCACTTGCATCTAGTTAGCTCCAGTAACAACAGCAGTGAAGCCACAGCAGCGCGGGCAGAGGCCACTCAAGTATGTGTGCAGGGTTCTGGCCAGGCAGAGTACCCTGCAGAGTCCTGCTACAGACTAGGGACCGAATGGCTGGGCAGCGGTTCTGCAGAATAGGACCTAGGGGTTACAGTGGACGAAAAGCTGAATATGAGTCAACAGTGTGCCCTTGTTGCCAAGAAGGCTAATGGCATTTTGGGCTGTATAAGTAGGGGCATTTCCAGCAGATCGAGGGACGTGATTATTCCCCTCTATTCGGCACTGGTGAGGTCTCATTTGGAGTACTGTGTCCAGTTTTGGGCCCCACACTACAAGAAGGATGTGGATAAATTGGAAAGAGTCCAACGGAGGGCAACAAAAATGATTAGGGGGCTGGAGCACATGACTTATGAGGAGAGGCTGAGGGAACTGGGATTGTTTAGCCTGCAGAAGAGAAGAGTGAGGGGGGATTTGATAGCTGCTTTCAACTACCTAAAAGGGGGTTCCAAACAGGATGGATCTAGACTGTTCTCAGTGGTAGAAGATGACAGAACAAGGAGTAATGGTCTCAAGTTGCAGAGGGGGAGGTTTAGGTTGGATATTAGGAAAAACTTGTTCACTAGTAGGGTGGTGAAGCACTGGAATGGGTTACCTAGGGAGGTGGTGGAATCTCCTTCCTTCGAGGTTTTTAAGGTCAGGCTTGACAAAGCCCTGGCTGGGATGATCTAGTTGGGGTTGGTCCTGCTTTGAGCAGGGGGTTGGACTAGATGACCTCCTGAGGTCCCTTCCAACCCTGAGATTCTATGATTCTATGATTCTATACCCCGTGCCACCACTAAATTAATTAGGGCTATGTCCAATGTTCCCTCTAATTTTTGACAGGCCATGTGTGCAAAAAATGTATCCTGTGTGAATTGTTGTGCTTCTGTGCAAGTTTTTGTGCACGCGGTGTTTTGCTGTGTGTGCGGGGTTTAGGATCTGTGTGCGCGCGCACACGCGCACAGCTTAGAGGGAACAGTGGCTATGTCTACACATGCTGCAGTCATACCTCCCGATTGCAGTGTAGGCATAGAGTCATTAAACCAGCTCTGCTCCCATTTACACAGTGATAAAAGCAGAGCAGGGCTCATCTCCACTATTGCTACAGGGCACATATTCCTCGTTCAGTTCCAAACCTTATTTGATGCCACAGTAAGAAATCTGCTTCGGGGATGTTTTTGAAAGACACAGCTCTCATTGGCCTTCCTTGGCATTGGGCACCGAAACCCCATTGGTGCATTCCAAAATCTCTCCCTACATTTCCTAACATGGTCCCTCTCCGATTGCCCTCCAGATTAGGACAGCATCAGTCTGAGTGGGAACTCATCGAAATGAACCCAAACTTTCACTGGCAGACAGTGCAAAATACAGAGCATCGAGGTGATACATTTGAACTGGCCAGTTAAGCTTAGAAGGCAAAGCCACAGCCTGTGGGTGGTTTCTTGCATCAGGAACTCTGATGGGCAATACAACTATGAAACCGATATTCATCCCTTGAAGTAAAATCAAGAGCCCAGCAAAATTCACACAGCACAAGTACAGTTTAAAAAAACCATCAAAGTCAGAAGAAGGACAGAAGATCAGAAAGAGTAAAAAAATGGGGTTTTTTAAAATAATTTTTCAAAAATTGACCGTAAACCAGTTCCATTGCTCTTTGAAATGTTGACATTTTAACCATTTTTGTTCGCATCATATCCATTTTTCTATGAAGAATGAGGTTGAAGAATGTAAACTTGAAACATTTTAATAATAATGCCTAGCTTTATATAGTGCTTTTCATCTTGGGATCTCAAAGCCCTTTACTAGCATTATTCCATTGTATCAATGGGGGAACCAAAGCACAGAGCGGGGTCAAGGTCACCCAGGGGGCAGAAGCAAGAATTGAACAAACATTTTTGGAGTGCCAGTCCCGGGCGCTAGCCACTAGACTAAACTACCTCTCTAATGGGGATAGTGAATAAAGAGTGCCATCCACTGGCACATAAGATAGCACTGTTCATAAGTTAGTAGGTTTAATAAATTATATACTGCACAACAGTCCAATAATAACAGTCTAATAACAACAATGGTTATCGAATACCGGACTAATTTATCCTATCCAACCTTTCCAAATTTAGTCAGCCCAGGCTTCACCGAATCTTTAACCAAAAATAATCACAAAGCTGCTGAAACCCTTTTCCAGGATGAAGGTACACCTGTGTGGGCTCTATAATGTGCCCTGGATCCAAGTATCAGGTTTTGAAATTTGGTGAGCTTAGCAATTTCTCAAAGCATATCCACTAGCCCCATTGCAAAAATAAACAGCTCCATCATGAGAAATTCTTCCTTGCAGAAAACCAGACCAAAAAATTGAAGTACACCATTTTATTTTCCAAAAAACAAAGTGAAGAGAGAACTTGATTCTAACCTCAGCTTCAACACGAATCATGAGTTCATAGCATAACCAAATGGGAAGGGGAAATGAATTTGAGATTACTACCCTTACTTAAGGGCCATATTCTGTGCAGTTTCCCATCCTCTACTATTATCCCTCTGATTGCACTGGGTGTCCAGGTTGGCTTCATTTGTCCCAAATGAGATTGTTAGACTGAAATAGCAAATGGTTTGGATCCTTGATGCTTTCCTGTCATTGTGTAAGTGTCCATAAGACTCCACAGATAGAACCCTGCTGTTAGGCTCTCTTACCGCTGTGACTGACAGTAGCTGAAGACAATGTAGCTCTCACATGCTTTCCCCCCATTTTTTTATGTTAAGACTGTAGGTTTGGGGGACAGGATGTAGAAGAAACTAGCCAGACCTGCTCTCCAGCCTGTTAAAAGCCAGCTTCGTGTTTTCTGAAAGCGGTGTATTAATCTGTATGATCGGTGCAGCCTAAATAATCACACTGTTTTATTCCCGTTGTCAGGGAACAAATTGACTAAGGAAGCTACAAGTGGTTTGACAAGGGAAGGCGGCAGAATCAGATTAGGGCAATTAAGCAGCAGAGCAGAATTGTATCAGTCTAGGAGACACCTCAAACCATTACATGTCAAATGGAAGGGAGCTTCCAAGGTGCTGCACATTCACCACAATATGCAAAGCAGTTTTTCTCTCTTTTCACTTGCAGTAAACAGGAAATCGTTCCAATCCCACCAGAGCCCTGCTTCCTGCGCCCCCTCCCTCCCAAGGACAATGCCTGGCATGCACTGGCAGGCCCAGGCAGACATGAATCCAGTGTGCTCATTTGATGGGGCTAGGGTCAAAACTGGAACCTACAAAGTTTGCATTTAAAAAAAAAAGGCGAGGATTTTGGAAGGTGTGTCCGTGTAGATGTAAAGAGCTATTCACCAGAACGATTCGTGCCTCAGGGGAGGAAGGATGAGATTGTGGTTAAGGCACAAGACTGGGTGACAATAGATCTGGGCTCTGTCTCCCTGCATGACCTTGGGGATGTCCCGTTAAAGTCTCTGGGCAAAATCCAGACCGTCCCCCTTCAGTGTAACATCAGTGTTACCACGCTGGTCACCACCACTGCTGCAGCAGAGGGAGGGGAGTGCCAGGACTACTAGCCCTTCCCTGCTCCCCGGCTGGGCCAGATTGCAGAAGCTTGGGGGCCACAGGCCTCAGCAGGCTCTCTCACACCCTCATCAGGCAGGAGCAGAAGGAGCAGCTCCAGGCTGGCTTACTGAAGACAGCGCCTACTTACTGACAGAGCCTAATAGGCCATGAGCGCATGCCACCCTCTGGCTGCACTTCACACTCTCCCCTGCTGAAACCCGGTTCACCCCCTCCCTCATTCCACTGCCTCTTGCTCTGATGACTCATCCACTCTATTTCCACCCCTTCCCTTTTCCTGCTCTCTTCTCTTTCCCGCAATCCCCAGTAAGGGGGGAGGGCAAAGGGAGCAAATAATTGCATCTATCCCCACCTCCAAGCATGCACAGCCTACCAAAGTACCCCCCTGGTCTTGCTGGAGGTGTGCAACCCTTGTCCTCGTGTCCCCTCGCCTCCACCTCCCTGCTTATGTTGTCCCCATCTGTCTAGCTCAGGTTTATGTGGTCAACTCACACCCTCACTCCAACCTTGCCTGCTTGTTCCATTTCCCCACAACCTCTCTCTGATGCCACCCTTTAAGTATGGGGAAAACGCTGTCAAAAATACCACCTTATCTTTCAAATTCCTCCTTAAAATCTGCCTCTGGTCAGTGTGTCACACATCCCCCTAACGCTCCCAAGCCACAGAGGACATGGGCCTGGGACAGCGCTCACCTGGAGTGTGGGGCTCTTTAGCTTAACCCAGTGCAATTCCCGTTTTCAACTTAATAGGGGGAGGGATAGCTCAGTGGTTTGAGCATTGGCCTGTTAAACCCAGGGTTGTGAGTTCAATCCTTGAGGGGGCCATTTGGGGATCTGGGGCAAAAATTGGGGATTGGTCCTGCTTTGAGCAGGGGGCCGGACTAGATGACCTCCTAAGGTCCCTTCCAACCCTGCTATTCTATGATTGGGAAGTCTCTAGTTCAACACCTGCTGTGCCAGCCAAAATGGCCACCATCACATCGCTACAGTCTGACGTGAGCTAAAGTGCAACTGTTTGGACCATTGAGACATCTTGCTGGTATCTCTGGGAGCTCCATCAGACCTTAGACATTCTGGCCTAGATCCACAAAGGTATTTAGGCTCCTAACCTCCATTGAAATCAATAGAATTTAAGGTTGCCAATTTTGATTGGATGTATTCCTGGAGATTTCATCACATGACATAATCTTTAATTAAAGATTAATTTTTAATTCCTGGAGACTCCAGGCCAATCCTGGATGGTTGGAAACCCTAATAGAAGTGAGGGGCTGGAATCAAAAAGAAACTTAGGACATAGGCGCCGACTCCATGGGTTCTCCAGGACTGGAGCACCCACGGGGAAAAATTGGTGGGTGCTGGCAGCTCCCCACCCCGCCCCCCCCACCCCAGCTCACCTCGGCTCTGCCTCCTCCCCTGAGTGCACCACCCACCTCCTGCTTCTCTGCCCTCCCTCCCAGGCTTGCCGCCAAACAGCTGTTTCCCACGGCAAGCCTGGGAGGGAGAGGGGAGAAGCAGAGAGGCGGCGGTGCACTCGGGGGAGGAGGCGGAGGCGAGCTGGGGAGGGGAGCGGTTCCTCTGCCCCCCCGCCACGAGGGTTACTTCCTGCGGACCTCCCCGCGCTCCCTCTGCCCCAGCTCACCTCCGCTCCGCCTCCTCCCCTGAGCGCGCCACCGCTCTGCTTCTGCCCCCCCCTCTCTCCCTCCCAGGCTTGCCACGCGCAAGCTTGGGAGGAGGGAAATGCGGAGCACCCAGGGGAGGAGGCGGGGCCAGGGATTTGGGGAAGGGGTTGGAATGGGGGCGGGGAAGGGGTGGCGTTGGGGTGGGGTCAGGGGCATGAGCACCCACCGGACAGTAATGGCATTCAGTCACCTAAGTCAGGGGTGGGCAAACGTTTTGGCCTGAGGGCCACATCGAGTTATGGAAATTGTATGGCAGGTCATGAATACTCAAGAAATTGGGCATAGGGGTATGGGAGAGGGTGAGGGCTCTGGCTGGGGGTGCGGGCCCTGGGGTGGAGCCAGAAATGAGGTCTTCAGGTGTGGGAGGGGATTCGAGGTTGGGATGTGGGGAGAGTGAGGGCTCTGGGGATAAGGGGCTTGGGGTACAAGAGGGGGCTCTGGGCTGGGATCGAGGGGTTTGGAGGGTGGGAGGGGGATCAGGGATGTGGCAGGGGATTGGGGCATGGTGGGGGGGCTCAGGGGTGCAGGCGCCGAGTGGCGCTTACCGCAAGCAGATCCCAGAAGCATGTCCCCCCATCCAGGTGGCTCTGCGCGCTGCCCCATCCACAGATGCCACCCCTGCAGCTCCCATTGGCTGGGAACCACAGCCAATGGGAGCTGTGGGGACGATGCCTGTGGATGGGGCAGCGTGCAGCACCGCTTGGCCATGCCTCCGCGTACTACTTAGGGGCCGGAAGGGGGTCATGCCAGCTGCTTCCTGGGAGCCACACAGAGCGGGGCAAGCCCCCAACCCCACTCCCCGCCTGGAGCGCCAGAGCGGGGCAACCCCCCGACCCTGCTCCCTGGTGGGAGCTGAGGGCCAGATGGTCTGACATGCCGGATGTGGCCTGCGGGGTGTAGTTTGCCCATCCCTGACCTAAGTCCTTTGGCGAATCTAGCCCTAGGAACCTCAATACCTTCATAGATCCAGGCCTTCAACATTTGACCTCTGCAAAAACTGAACTCCACCAATGAAGCTTGTGCATTCCGTAAGACAAATAGCTGCGATAAAAAATAAACTCAAAGGAGTTGGGCCTAAAAATCCACCATCTGTCATGACAATATTGAAAAATTAGAGCCTGCGACCGTTCAAAAGCATCTAAAGATGCAGCACAAGCCAGAGGATGCAAAGTACCATCAGGTTAATCCTATCATAAGTGTCAGATCCCACACAGCCTGTAAACCCGGGGCTGGGGGTGTCAAAGAATAGTGGCTTGCATAGAGCTTTTAAGATCCGTCAAGGAAATACCTGTTTATATTACGGTCAAACATGATATTCATAAATTGGTCATAGTACAGGTGTTACATGTCATCTTCCAAATTTCCAACCCTAAGTGGACTGGAAAGATTGGTAACCTCAATGCACACTAAGCATTATAGCTCCTGTCCAGCAAAGCCCTTGAGCACACGTTTTAGTCTCATTGATGTCAACGGGAAAGCACATCTTTATATACAAGGGGAAAAAACTAAACATCAGGATGGATGAAAATCGAGTACCTCTAAGTACTATATACAAATAGGAGATAAAGACAGCAATTGTATGTACAACACCACGCGCCAACCACAGGTGATAAGAAGGAACTGAAGGGATGGACAAGGCTGTGCCACCCTTTAGATTGTCAGCTCCAGGCATGAGGGAAAGCTGCTAGTGAAAACTCTGGCATCAGTCCATGGGATGCACACACCCTCCATTGGAATGGGCATGCACAAGCACTCACAGAACTACTCCACCAACCAAGACCTTCAGGATGAAAATGCCAATAATAGGACTAAAGTCAATGTCTAACTAACAGGAGCAGGTCAGAGGCCATTTAAACACTGGGGAACTATTTCACAACTGGCCAACTCCCAGAAATGTCAATGAAAGTCATGCCTGGTTTTGCTAGGTGTGAATTTGGCCTGTAGTATTGTGTCAATGGGAGTTAGTACTTCTGAGACTGTCAGCTATTATACTCATTCCCTCGTAGCATTTAACTCTGCTTTAGCAAACTGAGCAGGGCACAGTATATAATTTATATTTGTTTGCTTTTCTCTTTAGCTTTCTTGGTTTTATGAAGAGACGATAATGACACAAATCTGCAGTGCTGTTTGCACTTCTAGGATTTCCAGTCTCAGAGAACAAAACTTTTCTTTTCATTAGTAAATGGTTTGCTAATGATTGAAAAGCTGCGCCTGAGGGTTTATAAAATGGCCACTGTTATTTCCAAGCTTACTTTTTTCCTGATGTGTCATCTGGGGTTTTGTTGTGGGTTTTTTCCTATCTATCCCTTGGACTTCTAGGGATGTGTCAAAAAATTCTGCTAGGTGGTCAGAGGACATCTTGAGGTTATTAATTACGAGGAGTTCCCATTTGTTATAGAATGGCAGGTGGTGTTATGACAGCACAGAGCTTTTTGTAGTTTCCAGTGTTCCCTCAGTGCAGGCCATTGGCACAGAAAAGGAATCATATCTCTTTTAAGTCCTAACAAATTGTGTGGTACTTCTCATTAAAATACACTTCTTTTTCTATCTTCTATTCTAGATATGCTGTATTCTTGTAGTCAAATGTGGCACATGAATGACTCAGCCATAGTAATTAATTTCAGCAATTGTACTTTGGAACAGGAAGCTGAATAGCCAAAGGAAGGAACTAATTTGAATTAGTACAAATTGGATTACTGGATTATTTGTCCATAATGTTAACATCTCAGTTCCTTCTTTGATTGAGTCAAATGTATGTCTTCTGGATTTGGAGCCCATATCAGTTTACATTAACAATCTTATGCAATCAGTATTGATGCCTAGGTATTTGAAAATGTCATGCATGGAGGACAACTTCTTTTGATTGGCTAAACAAATGTATTAACCATTAGCATTTACACCTCTTATCCAGTCAAATAGTGAGGCTCAACTTAATCTTGTAAATTTGATACCATATAGGAGAGAGAAGGAAGTTCTCTCAGGTAGGACTTGCATCATCTAACTCCTGTCTCCTACAGCCCTCAGAGTCCCCTCAGCACATGGCACGGAGTCACTGAATAATGTTCCTAAAGTTCTCCTGGTTGAACAATATAAAGAGTTCAAGGAGACACTAAGGAACATGATGGCAGCAAGAAAGAGAAGGGCCCAGGGAACTGTTCTGTCACAGGAGGCAGAAAAAGGAAAATAAATTAAATCAGAGAACTCCTGAGATGAAACTAAAATGAAAAGCTGGGGTGTTTGGGCTTAATAAACGTAGTAGAGCTTTTGATCATGCAATGTACTGAGCACCTTCTGTGAGGTCCAAGTGTCCTCAGCCCCAGCTATGCCCTGATTTTCAGCAAAGCAATTAATTTTAAGCACATGCTTACTTCTAGTGAACTCAATGGAACTGAACTATGTGTTTTGCTGAAGCAGGGCCTGAGGTGGGAGCTAAGATTCTCAGCACCTCGTAGGACCTGGCGCAAAGATACCAACATCATCATCATCCATGCTTTTCCTGACGTGTCTGGAATGTTCTTCCAGGATTGCAGCCACTGAGCTAAGAATTGCAGAGATGACTTGACCTCAGAATCCAACTTGGCCAGAATGTTTGGCGAGAGACGTTCAGTTGTGCAGCAGAGTGAATATCTGGAGAGCCGAGATTCCAGATGCAGCAGAAGGGAAAAACCCAACAGGTTCTTTCATCATTGGCTCCCAAAGTACATGGTGCTGAAAGTAAGAGACTAAATTAGAAAGTGGTCCAAGGGCATAAAACACTTATTTCCTTCCTGGAGCATACAGAAAAGGTGGGGATGAGGGATACAATGAGACCGGATAAACTCTCCGACAATCAAACACAGAGAAGCAATCAATGAGGCAAACCAGAAGGGGTGCAAAGGGAAGTGGTTTATACATCCCAAGATTTCTCATTTCATTTTCAGAAAGAGAAAATTATTCTTCCCTCCCATGCAACAGCTGAGTTGAAGGCGTGAGGTCCATGAAGTGCTGTTTACCCGGCATGAAAGAAAGAATTTCCAGTGGAAAGATGGAGGAGGAGAAAGCCTCAAATGACTGCAGTGGGTTAAAGATTTAGAGAGAGAAATGTAATAAAGGTACATTCATTTTGGAAAATAAATGGTGGTTTTTCCTTAGGTGGGGAATTCCAGGCAATTCCAAACACAAGATTTTAATTGGTTCCTTTGATTTAATCAAGTGAGAGGAATAGATTTAAAATAAGGACTGCAATATCTTGGTAGACAGAGGGACTGCAAGTGAATAAATTGCTGCTGCTTTTTATCAATGATATAGATATATACTTCATCTATGCAGCAAAATATCCAAGCATCATATTGCAGAGTGAAATATGAAAGAAAAATAAACAGTTAGACATTGCCAGTTGTGGCATTTTGGAAAAGGAACAGAAACAAATGGTAAACATATTGGAACTATAGGAGAGGAGCTGAAAGGTCTGCAAAGGGTTGGGTGAAAGAGAGAAAATCTGAGAGTAGGGAAAATAACAAAGAAATAACAAAGAAAAGGACTTCATTTTCAGTGGTCTCCTACGGCATGTATGCTAAGCAATCTGTCCCACTTTGTATTTAGCTCAGACACTCTGGTTACCTTTCCAGACCTGGAGAAGAGCCCTGTGAAACTCGAAAGCTTGTCTCTCTCACCACCAGAAATTGGTCCAGTAAGAGAGATTCCCTCACCCACCTGGTCTCTCTCATCTCCTGGGACCAACGAGGCTGCAGCAACACTGTAAACAAAGAAAAGGAAAAGCAGAAACAATGGCCAAGGCCCGATGCCAATGGGGGTCACTTAGAACAGACTCCTCCATCCACAGTTATGGAACTAGATCAAGAAAAATATGCAGGGGGACTTGTCAAGAAAGAGAGCCAGCTCATGGAGCAACAGAAGGGCACTGCTTCAGAGAGGGCCAGAAGGGGGCCAGACAACAAGCATTACGGAACCCAAACCTCAGCTACCTCCTCCTAATTGACCCATAGGACTCAAGCACAACCTAACCAGGAGAGCAAGTGACAGATGCCCTCAGCTCTCCCAAACCACAGCTGCTTGTGCTCTTCCCTCGCCCTTTCATTCCTGCCCAATCTGTTGACACTCACTTGGGGCAGAGTCTTCCCTGCAGAAGGGCAAAATACCTGCAGAACGCTGTGAATAGGAACCCATGGTGTAGGCGCATCATTCCTCCATCAGGGGAGGGGCTCACCACGACACGGGGGGGACGAGGAGCATGGGGACACGCACTCTCGTGGGGACACGCCGAGGACTCGTGGGGACACGCACTCTCTTCTCTGCAGAGCTTGAAGCATTCATTTTCAAGGGGAATCGGCCCTCCAGGCAGCATCCCCTGCTCTTGGCAGCATCACGAGTCACTCTCCGAATGGCTCCCCACCTCCCATCACAACTATAGGCTGCCCCTCTCTGAAGGTATGGGTAGATAATTTCTACTGGGGCATGTCAGCTGAGATGCCAGGGTAGCAAGCCACATAAAGCAGCTGCTTTCCCACCTTGCCCCCCAATTCAGGCCTGACATTGGGCTCCCAAAGCCCATGAATCCCCACTGTGCAACGATCAGGGGAAGGACTCTCCATAGCCGCAGGAGAGGTGCTCTTGATTGTATTATGGTAGCACCTGAAGGCTTAAGATCAACGTGTCATTGTGCTAACTGCTGGGTTGTTTTTTTTTTGTTTTTTTGGCAGGAGCATTTTCTTTATTTACATATAGAAAACATTTTCCCGAAGCATCATTTACTTCAGAGGAATGAACCTAGATGAGTGGGTGGCACCGATACCAGGTCTGCCGTGTTTCACTGGCTTGTAAGTGATGGAAAACTCGCCCAGGTAGTGGCCAATCATCTCGGGCTTGATTTCCACCTGGTTGAAGGTTTTGCCGTTGTATACGCCGACCATGCTGCCCACCATCTCGGGGAGGATGATCATGTCGCGCAGGTGAGTTTTGACTAACTCTGGCTTCTCCATGGGAGGGGCCTCCTTTTTGGCCTAGAGTCCCTGCCCCCAAAAGGATGTGTAGCAAAGACTACATTCTCCCCATGAACCATGGTCTCTTCGTTCAGTGCCCTGCTCCTTCGCTCCTCCCTTGCCATGCTGCAGAAAGACACATCTGACCCGTAGGGAACATCTAGGGTGACCAGATGTCCCGATTTTATAGGGATAGTCCCGATTTTTGGGTCTTTTTCTTATATAGGCTCCTATTACCCCCCCACCCCCGTCCCAATTTTTCACACTTGCTGGTTGGTCACCCTAGGTACATCAGAGGCTAGTCACTGGAATGCATACCTCCGTAGAGCCCCGGCCACCACGGCTGCACTGCTTTGTAATTGAAGCTTGTTAGATCAAAGTTAGCTCAGGTATGTCTACAGGAGTAGCAGTCACATCTCTGATTGCAGAGTAGAATACCTTAAGGTACTTCTGCTTTACCCAGATCCCGTCTTCTGTGTGTCTGTCTTCCTGAGAACTCATGACAACAACCGGAGCAAATGCAACAACCGTTCATTGCAGCTGCCCGCCACCACCCATCAAAGCACATCGGCACAAGGGGCTTGACAACATTGCAGTAAACGACAAGAGCTGACAGCCGTATGCTTGGCTGCCACACCGTGGCATCACTGCTGTGCAGAGTGCGACATGAAAATATCTGCTGCAGTGCAGAGCGCTCTGGCAGGCTGCATTAGAAAGGATACTTATGGCCACCCCATCTCTAGACTAGAACCTGGGAGTTTGATTTCTGAACACCCTGTGGCATGTCATTAGTGTGCAGCGGGAAGGGCGGTGAACTCTGGTTTTCTGATTAAATGGCTTCAAACAAAAACTTGGCAGTCTGCACACCTAGACCTGTGTGTGGCATCAGATCAGTGATACTTTTGCCTTGCTTTGTTGCAATACTGTTCTGTAGCTTCACACCGTGTTTTAATCCGTGTGTCCAATCTTGCCTGGTTGTATTCATTTTATGGCACAATACAAAACTGCACTGGCTTTCCTTTTTATTTCTGAAGTTCCAGTGACAGAGTTTGATAGCCCAGGCCAACTTTAAGTCTGATACCCACCCTCTCAATACCAGTCTGATATGCTCTTCTGGTGGTGGGGAACTCTGGGGCATGTCTGGACACCTGGCTGCAAGAGTAATTCTGCTGGAAAGCAGGCTTAATTGCTGCTGGAATCACGTACGTAACCAACATCTCTATTTCTCGACTAACCGCAAGACAGATTGTGTTTAAAAAAGACCTAGCACATCTCAAGTAGGCTGCAAATTCAGACTAAACTCGCCGATACACCTTGGGTTTTTTGAGATATTTTGTATTCTCATCCTTACTACTGTTGCTCACCGGGCGTGAGTGGTGATTTATTACTTAATTAGCCACCTTGGGGCTCGCATGGTAAAAATTGCAGTGAGTAATTGCTGGGCTTGTAGGGCCTTGAGGCTACGCTGATGCAGGGTTAAGGGGGTGGAAATACAGTTGCAGCCATGAAATGCTGGTGAGAAAGCCTGCGCAGGAAACACGGAGAAGGGTCACCCTGAAATCCCTGCTCTTGTCGCTGCTTCTTCTAATTGGTAGTGAAGTGAACAGCAGATGCCAGTGGACAAGGTATCTCCCAGAAAGCAAGGGGCTTTAGCTTGAGGATTTGTAACTGAGTGTGCTATTAATTATGAATGGGAGTTCCTCCTTCACCCTCATTATAGCACTGCAGCACTAAGATCAGCCTCCTCCCCTGACAAATCCATGATGCTGCCTCTTAAATAGCCTGAAAATACGACGTCCACTGAGAAATGAGAACACATTTACAGCCCTATCCACGCTGACATTCAGAAAGAGGCAGACATAAAACGCTGCTGAGTCATCTTTTCCTCCTGGATTCCGGCTTTGCAGCACTTTAGATGGATAACACAATTTTGGAAGCACTTTAATATCAGAAACCCCTACCAAAATAGGTCCTACCATTCTGTTCCGGGGCCCTTTAAAAATGCAGAGGTTGGTTTTCCTTGTGTCCATCCCTGATTAGATTGAGGAAAACACTGTGCTTCTATGAAAATGACAACTTAGTTAAGACACGGGCCCTATTCTGACGAGTGAAAATTGCATCAAGCACAAAGAGAGACAGACAAAGGACTGAGAGCAGGGCCGGTGCAAGGATATTTTGCGTCCTAGGTGACAGCCTTTGTAGACCCCAGGGGCCAGCCGTGCCCAGGGGCTGCTCCCCAGACCATGTTCCCCCCTCCCTGCCCCCATCCACTCCCTGCCACTTCCCACCCCCTGACTGCCCCCCTCAGAACTCCCAACCTCCCTCTGCTCCTTGTCCCCTGACTGCCCCCTCCTGGGACCCCTGCCCCTAACTGCCCCCCAGAACCACACCCCCTACCTAAGCCTCCCTGTTCCTTGTCCCCTGACTGCCCCCTCCTGAGATCCCCCCACCCTAACTGCCCCCCTAGGACCCTACCCGTCCCCTGACTGCCCCAACCCTTATCCCCACCCCTGCCCCCAGACAGACCCTCGGGACTCCCACGCCCCATCCAACCACTCCCCGCCCCCTGACAGGCCCCCGCCCCAAACTCCCGGCCCTTCCAACCACCCTGCTCCCTGACTGCTCTGATCCCTCTCCACACCCCCGCCCCCTGACAGCCCCCCCAGAACTCCTGACCCATCCAACCCTCCCCCTGCTCCCTGACTGCCCCCCGGGACTCCCCTTGCCAGGCCCAGGTTGCTGGAGCCGCTGGCCCCACGTGGAGGCAACACGCTGCCGTGTGCACAGCCCCTCCCCCGCAGAGTGCTGAGGCAGCGGGAGGAGCAGCAGCGGCTCACACTCCCGGGAGCCGCAGAACCTGAGCGCGGTGAGGGGGGAGCCGGGGGTGCGCCTGCCCGGGCTGCGATCCACCCCCCCCGGGGCTCCTGCAGCAGATGCATGCGGGTGCCAGCCCCCGTGCACCCCCCAGCTTCCCCTCGCTGCGCTCGGGCTGTGCGGCTCCCCGGAGTGTGAGCCGGCACCGCTGCCCCTCCCGGGGAGCCGCAGAGCCCGAGCGCAGCGAGGGGAAGCCGGGGGGCGCACGGGGGCTGGCACCCGCATGCATCTGCTACAGGAGCCCGGGGGAGGGGCACCGGACCGCAGCCTGGGCAGGAGGGGCGGGGGGGTGCCGGCTGCTCCCTGCTAGCGGCGCTGCCGCCTTTGCAGGGCTGCTGCCCCCCATGCACCGCGCCGGCTCCTCCATTGCTGGGGGCGTCCCCCCAGCCGACGCTTTTTGGCGCCCCCAACCACTAGGCGCCCTAGGTGACTGCCTAGTTCGCCCAGTGGTTGCACCGGCCCTGACTGAGAGAAATCAGAGCTTGGGAAGAAGTGTCTGGAGCATGACAGCCCTTAGATCTTTGTGCTGTAAAATTGGCCTGTGTGGTGAAATCTCCAGGTGGAGCAGCACTGAACCTACTCGGGCTGTGTGTGGGCACAGCACACCTTGAAAGATTGGCCTATAGCAGTTGTTCTCAGCCTGAGGCCCATGGGCCGCTTGCAGCCCAATCAGCACACAGCTGCGGCCCATGTGACATCCTCATACAGGCAGCGAAAACATTGTGTGGCTGCGTCCCACATAACACACAGAGAGCTGCATAGGCAGCCCACAATGGTAAATAGGTTGAGAACCACTGGCTTAATATCTGAGGAGCCCACAGTGATATTGATGCTTATCATTGTCTAAGCACCTGTCTCAACAAGGAGTGAAAAATAACTAATGGCCATGTCTATGTAACAACTTGTGGCATAAAGCATGAGAAGAGGAAGCGGTGGCTATGGAACTCCACCCATGTCTATGTATCAACAGGCTTACATGCCCCCCCCCCCCCTCAATAGGCACCAGCTCCGTGCCTGGAGAATCCAGGGGGAAAATAGTAAGTGCTCAGCACTCACCAGCCTCAGCTGTTTGGCTGGGGCCCTGCTGATCAGCTGTTTGGCGGCTGGGGGAGGAACTTGGAGGAGGGCAGTAAGCAGCGAGCGGCGGGCAGGTGGGGGCCTTGGGGAGAGGCTGTAGCAGAGGCAGGAAGAGGCGGAGTGAAGGTGAGGCCTCAGTGGAAGGGGCAGAGTGGGGAGCTGTGGGGCAGAGCAGGGGCGGAGCAACCTGTGAGGAAAAATAAAAGTCAGCAGCTGTGCCCCTATCACGGTTGCATCCGAACACCTCAGACATTCACTCAAACACCACCCTGTGAGATGATGTACCGTTCCCGCACGCAGGGAATCTAGGACAGAGCCAGGAACTGATGTCTGAACCGCACTGCTATCCTGCCTCATCTCTTGTACCTTCCTCTCAGGAGGGCAGGGTCTGCCAAGGCAACACAGGCAAAGCCCCATTCCCACGATGTAATGACTCACTCACACTGCTTTCCAGGTATGCCATTCGCCTGGCCACCACTGCCCCGAGCAGGCATGAGTTAAATCTCACTCCCACACAAGCATCGTATGCAATGTAGCTGTAGCCCCGTCAGTCCCAGGATATTAGCGAGACAAGGTGGGGGAGGTGATACCTTGTATTGGACCAACATCTGTTGGCGAGAGAGACAAGCTTCCGAGCTTAGTTGGATATTAGGAAAAACTTTTTCACTAGTAGGGTGGTGAAGCACTGGAATGGGTTCCCTAGGGAGGTGGTGGAATCTCCTTCCTTCGAGGTTTTTAAGGTCAGGCTTGACAAAGCCCTGGCTGGGATGATCTAGTTGGGGTTGGTCCTGCTTTCAGCAGGGGGTTGGACTAGATGACCTCCTGAGGTCCCTTCCAACCCTGAGATTCTATGATTCTATGATACACACAGCTCTTCTTCGGGGCTGCTGTTGGTGCAGTAAAAGAGATCACCTCACCCACCTTGTCGCTCCCATGCATACACTAAGTTTTCAGGTCCCGATAAAAAAGATATATACAAAAATACTAAAATACATACCAGATCCTTGGCATGTCTAGATTTTTTGATCCCAAGCTAACTCAGGGTCTGTCTTCACTGGTGCTGGGGGTCTCATTTTTAGCTTGGGGAGACACACATGCACTAGCTTTGATCAAGTCAGTGCACTAGAACTAGCAGTGTTGTTGCAGTGGGACAGGCAGCAGGATGTGCTAGCCACCCCAAGTACCATCCATACTCTAATATATGGAGATTATGCCTCTCTCATAGAACTGGAAGGACCTTGAAAGGTCATTGAGTCCAGTCCCCTGCCTTCACTAGCAGGACTAAGTACTGTCCCTGACAGATTTTTTTGCCCCAGATCCCTAAATGACACCCTCAAGGATTGAACTCACAACCCTGGGTTTAGCAGAGCAATGCTCAAACCACTGAGCTATCCCTCCCCCCACAAGGATTCTAAAAATGAATACTGGCCACTCCAGGCTGGTATTAAACTCCCAAGGTTGCAGCTTCTCTCTGACCTTGGATTGGTAAACGCTGCCACCACCCAAATGCAAAAATCCCCCATGGACCCAGGAAGGAGCACTTGGGAATTCCTCCCTCAAGCCCTTTCACCCCCCCTCCAGGGAAGAGCTGAGAAGAAAACAAAGGAAATTAGCTGTTGCCACCAGCTAATCAAACAGCATAGGCACAAACCTCTTAGGAGACAACAATCCAAATCCTGTTCTTCAAAACGGTAAATTTTATTAAAAACAAAAAGAAAAATACATCTGGAACTTAGGCTTTTGCTAGATTTTAAAAGAGCAATTCCAAGAATTAAGCACCCAACATATCTTTTTGGGGGTTCAGCCTAAAGGTTACAAGCAAACAAAAGCATCTGAGGTTAGCGCAGAAGAGATCCACAAGCCAAAATAAAGAAATAAACCTGATCGCATCTATCTAAACATTCCCTATCCAAATGATTCCTTCTAGGTATGGAAGATAATTTTTCATACCTGGTTCAAACCTTACACAGTATTCCTGCTTATAGCATTGCTGCTCCATGTCCCTGTAGCCCAGAGAGAACAACAGAGAAAGGGTAAGTTTCTTTCCCAATTTTAAAAAGTTCTACCCATTGGCTCTTTTGGTCAGGTGCCCACTTTCTTATCTTTACCTGGGGGACTTTTTAACCCTTTACAAGTAAAGCAAGTAGAGAACAGTTACCAAGAGGGATTTTACAGCTAACTGACTGGCTGGGTGTCCACCAAAGGGAGCTACTCTCTTCCTCCCTCCTCTCCCCCGCCCCCCCTGCCCACCTCATTTATCACCGCGCCCCTGCAGGGAAAGGAAGAAGACACTCCAGTATTATCTGTTTAGACCTTGTTCACCAAAGCGCTCAGTGGCACAAGGGCATGCCCCTGTGTGGAAAGCGAGAGCTGTCAGGCCTAGAGGCGCTGAATCCCCAAGGGCCCTGAATTGTAAAGTGGCTAACGTCTCCAAAAAGGGACTTAATTCTCAGGGGAGCCAGAAAGAAGGGGCATATTGAACGTCGTAGCAAGAAAATCCTCTACTACCCTGACTTAATCCTAAAGACATTGAAAGAGAGACGAAAATGGAGCAACACTGGGAGACGCAGTAAGAAGAGCATCAGTCTCAGCAACTCGGTACTCTGCAGGACTTTCCTTTGTGTTCCAGGCCAGTTCTTCAAGGCACGAGAGGCAGGTCCCCTTCCTTGCAGGCTCAATGGCTGATTCCCCTTGGGCAGCTGGGGAAGAAGAGTCTAATTTTGCTTTAGCCAAACACAAGTTATGGTCTCAATGCAGGGGTAACTGGGCAAAGTTTAATGGTCTGTGTTATACAGGAGGTCAGACTACATGATCTAAAGGTCCTTTCTGGCCTTAAAATCTACTAATCCAATTCTCATCAGCTACTTCCCTTTGTCAATGATGTGGCTTTTTCATTTCTTTTCCCTGATGTTCTCTCTCCCATGTTTAATTACGTTAGGGACCATAGTGTGTTCAGAGCAGTTTGGGATCTGGATCCCCTTCACATTAGTTCTCAAATCTGACCAGGTCTCAAATTCCTAGAAGAACAAAACAGGAAGCAGCCCAAGTCTATTTACTTTTTATTATTATCCTTTTGTTTGATTTCCTTTTCGCAGTAGGGGGAGGATGGATGGGAGGGGCAGCTTGCAAAGTGCTCTTGCCTTTCACAGCAGGATTTTTGCAGTTCCCATGGAAGGGTAGAAATGAACCATGACCACTATTGTGCTTTAAAACCTGAGCATTATATTCAAATACGTCATTTTCAATTGAAAGAGCTTATTTAGCAATACAATGCTCAGGCGTTACATTTAGGCCAAGATTTTTCAATAATAGAAGACTAAAACATAGGCAGCGTGTAAGTTGCTTAATTTTCAAACATGTAGAACAGCGCAGCTCTTATTAGCTTCACTGGTGCTCAGCTACTTTGAAAAGGTTAGTCATGTAGGAGGCTCGCTTTAGACTCCTATTTCTGTAAAATAATGGTTTATCTTAAACCACTGCAGTCCCTGATCTCTGAGCCCATGAAGTCTCCTATCTAAGGTACCTATATGGTCCCCAACACTCCAGTATCTGGGTGCCTTTAATCACAGCATCCCATTGTACAGGTGGGGAACTGAAGCACAAAGAGGCTATGTGATTGCCCAAGGTCACCTGTGCTAGAACCTGGGTGTCTTAGGCAGCTGCCCTAAGCACTGGACCATCCTTCCTCTCTATTTGAGCCTATTTTTCCCAGCAGCTGCACATCAACACTGACTAGAAACCGGGAGAAAATTGATCCATTGATGAGACTTTGCAAGTGCACAGAAGAGTTGATCAACTGAAAGGTTTAGTTCTGTTTCTTTTGTACCATAGGTGCAATAAACCTTCTTGAGGATTTCCATTTAGACAAAGAACTAAGTTCCTGATCTTGTCACAGAAAGCATTTCCTCATACCCAAGAATACAGGGACATTATTCAACAGCGGAATGATAAAGAGAACACAACTGTCTCCGAGGCCTCAAAAGTATATTAGGTTTCCTCTTTTCAGAATGATGGTAATCATTTGGAAACTCTCCTGTTTTCTCACACACAATTATCAAGTATAAAAAATGTGTTCTGGTCCCTTCTGCACTTCCACTGTGGTTTGTCTGAACCAAATGTGTCCATCCAAGGCTTGGTCTACACAACAATTTTAGGGTGCCTAAACACAGTGGCCAGTGGGGATAGCTGAATTGGGGATGATTGCTGGTCAGTAATCCATGAAGACCAGTACAATCTGTATTCACTGCATCAGGGTAGCTAACTGTGATTGAAGTTTCTATCCTGAATGTTTGCTGGCTGCTATATCACATTCAGTCCCAGCTCAGCTAACGCAGCTATTGATGGCTGCATCCCTGACATGGGGAATTTTCATCCTATAGACCAGGCCTAAAAGATGTAACCACCAGCAAACTGGTCCAAAAGCATGCAGGGAATTTGCTTCCATGAGTGGTGGGGCTGATACACTGCATTGCTCTTATCTCATACCTCTGTCATTGTGGAACTAGCAAAAAAGCTGAATGTGAAAAGCATCATAAGTGCTTGAACAACATAACCCTGTATGAAACATGGAAATTAATACAGTCTAATGCAAAGAGAAGTTGGAGATGGTGTGAAAGAACAGAGAAGGGGATGGGCAGTGATATAGAATGGCAGCTCAGACGGATGGGCAAGATATTTTCAGAGCAAATGCTCTGGTTTTTGACAACGTGAATTAAGTTGAGGAGCTCAAAAGTCTTCTCCTGCCTCTCCCTGGTCAGTGGTCAGAAACAAATGGGAAAAGCTGTCAGCCATTTCCCTGAGAGACACATAATAAAAATATAGATAGAGATATGCCTATCTCATAGAACTGGAAGGACCTTGACAGGTCATTGAGTCCAGTCCCCTGCCTTCACTAGCAGGACCAACTACTGTCCCCTGACAGATTTTTGCCCCAGATCCCTAAATGGCCCCCTTAAGAATTGAACTCATAATCCTGGGTTTAGCAGGCCAAGGCACAAACCACTGAGCTATCCCTCCCCACAATAATAATAAGCAAATGCAGTCCTTATACAAAAAGGTTTCCAAATTAATTTCCTACAAAGGCAGTTCATTAAATGTCGAGAGACTGCCCTAGATTGTGTAATTACAGCGGTCAGAGATATAAACAGCAGCTCAGAGAAAGGGTAACCAGAATATTCATCTAGGAGCCTCAGCCAGGAATCCCAAAGTGAATTTTTACATGAGGAATCATTGGAGGATAGGCACAAACTGAGCCAATATTCCAGAGCCAGGCTGTCTTGTGTGTGCAGAACACTGGCATTAGCTTCCCTTCTTTCCCTTTCCACAAAGGCAGAATAGGGCCGATAACATTTTATTTAAAGCTGCAGCCGTCATTAATCCTGATGAAAACAGGAGTGCCGTCGCAATGGTTTTCACAGATTAGGAAGAGCCAGTGACATCAGCACCCATTTGCCATGCAGCAGGGCACTCAGCCAGGCCTCCTAAAAGAAATCCTCTTCTCCTAATGTCACTGTGGGAATGGGAATGGGCAAAACTGTTTGTTCCATAAGAAGAGGGAACAGAAACAAGTGAAATGCAGAAGAATAGTCACTAATGCAGCTGCTTGAGCAGAGCAAGAGGGGGAGTGATGTCCCGGCTGTAGCCTCACGTCGGATGACAGTTGGTCAGACACACCAACCACCCTCCTGAACAGTTCAGCTTGCCCTCGGCTCCCCAAATCGAGGGGGATTTAGAGCCTTAACCTGTTTGTTGGGGGGGGGTGGCTTCCTGGTAAAAAGGGGATGTAGGCTGGAGTGCAGCCTGCAGCAGGAGGGAACTGCTCAAGCAGAAGGACATCATATACTCCGAACCTGCTTTTCACCTCTCTGAGGACATTGCTCCCCATCGGGCCGTGAACTCCCCTGCCTCTTTCAATTTGCAGCATGTCCCCATCGTTCCCCTCCCAAACCACGCCTGGGATTTGCCCTCTAAACCCAGGACACTCCCAAAGGCCATGGGTAACCATGCGGAGACCAAAGGCCTCTCCAGTGCTCCCTCAGCAGTCATGCTCCCATTCGGGCCCCTCTGTGACTGCCCCATTGCTAAAGGATTTATCTCACTTACAGGGGCTGAAGCACAAACCCCCTGCTCCCCTAAGAGGAGGCTTTGCTTTATGCTTTGTGGTGACTCTCCCTCGAGCTGGCTGCACATTTATCTGCAGGATTGACGCTTCTTTCTGTGGCTGTCCCTTAGCAGTGTAATGTCGCCCTTGCAGACAACAGGGATGGTGGTTGCCATGGGTAGAAAGGCCGTGCAGGGGAGCCGTGCAGTGAAACCCTAGCTGGGGGGGCCGTCCAGCATTAGTGGGAGATTTAGGGATGTGGCGGGGTCAAGATGGAGAAAGAATGGCACAGCCTACAGATCTGCCACTAACAAGTTAGACGCTAACATCTAGTGGATGAGGCACTGGACTGGACTCAGGAGCCTTGAGCCTTGAGCAAACCACTTCCTTCTCCGTGCCTCAGTTTCCCTCCACCCTTTGTCTGTGTTATTATTTAACACTATAAGGTCTTTGGGGCAGGGACTTTTTCATCCTATACATTTGTATAGGGCCTGGCACAATGGGGCCTTCATTTTAGCAGTCTTTACAAAGACTAGAATACAAAAAATTTAAATGTAAAGCAACAAATCCCACCCCACAACACCAAATAGCTTTCGAGCACTCATATTGGAGTATTCTTGACATTTAAAAAAAATAAAGCCAAAGACAAATTTAACATCCCTCTCCGCCCCCCCCCCCCCCCCCCCAGACAGACCAAGAAAATTGTGTAGAAATTCTACAGCGTTCATATAAGCCAAACAATGCTGGAGATTCCTGTCCCGTAGCTGTACTTGTCCCTGGCTACAGTGCTGCAAGTATCAAGCATCAGTGGTGAAATTTTCAGCAGACAGCTGCAGCGGCACAGGAGCCAGCAAACAGAGCTGTAAACAGGGGAGTTTGAGTGGGAGTTCTGTTGGAGGAGAAGGATTTAGGTGAGAAGGTTGACAGATACAGAGGCAGCAGTGGTCATGAGCCAAGCAGCGGAGGACGCAATGAGGATGACTGGATGTGGCAGCTGCGGTATGTACATGATTCTGGAGGGGGTACCTGATAGGAGTTTTGTCTGCATGAAGTGCCGCCTGATAGAGCTGATGGAAGAAAAGATCCGAGGATTAGAGATGCAGGTGGAAACTCTGGTTGAGTTTAGAAGGGGTTCGAGCCATTGAAGGAGCAAAGGCACGAGGTGGCTGAAGGGGAAAGCTCAGAGATGCAGCTGGAAGCAGGATCAAAGGCCTCTCAGGGGGGACTGCTGGGTGAAGAAAATGGACAGTGGAAGCATGTGACTAAGAGAAGCAGGCAGAGGCAAAGACGGGCCAGTGAAGGAGAAATAGAGCTCAAGAACAGGTTTGCAGAGTTGGAGAATGAAGAAGGGGTACAGCAGGTGGTCACCGAAGGTGGAAGGGCAAGGAAGAAGAGAAGAGCGGCTAATCCCATAGAAGAAGGGGAAGAGTCGATGGAGACAACACCAAATATGAGCCCCAGGAGGATACAGCATGGGTTGAAGAGGATTACAAGGGAAAATAGGAATGGAAAGGACTTGCAGCCAGAGGGAACAGGGGATAGACTGGAGAATCACACTGTCACCAGGAAAAGGCAGGTCTACGTGATTGGGGACTCCTTACTTAGAAGAATAGACAGGCCTGTAACCAGAGCTGATCCAGAGAACAGAAGGGTGTGCTGTCTACTGGGTACTAAAATACAGGATGTGAACTTTAGGTTGAAGAGGATCCTAAAGGGAGCAGGAAAGAATCCATTGATCATCCTTCACATAGCAATAAATGACACAGCTAGATTCTCACTGGAACGAATCAAGGGAGACTATGCCAGGCTGGGGAAGAGGCTTAAGGAAATCGAGGCTCAGGTGATCTTCAGTGGGATTCTGCCTGTTCCTAGAGAAGGGCAACAAAGGTGTGACAAGATTATGATGATCAACAGATGGCTCAGGGATTGGTGCTACAAGGAGGGCTTTGGGATGTATGGCCACTGGGAGGCATTCATGGACAGAGGACTGTTCTCTCGGGATGGACTTCACCTGAGTAGGGAAGGAAATAGACTTCTAGAATGGAGGCTGGCACAACTGATCAAGAGAGCTTTAAACTAGGAATTTGGGGGAGAGGGTTGGGAGATGTCCAGGTAATCTCCACGCCGGATTTTAACATTGAGAGGGAAGACAACGAAGTAAGAGAGGATAAAGCCGGGGGTAGGAGAATGGACATAAGGAGGAAGGGCAGAGTGGATACTAGTCAAATAGGTCATATTGGCAGTACAATGTCCATACCAAAATGGGTAAAGAATGTGAGTGAGGCCAAACAGCAAAAAATAAGATGTTTGTACACCAATGCGAGGAGCCTAGGTAACAAAATGGAGGAATTAGAGCTACTGGTCCAGGAAGTGAAACCAGATATCATAGGAATAACTGAAACATGGTGGAATAGTAGTCATGACTGGAGTACCGGTATTGAAGGGTATGTGCTGTTTAGGAAAGATAAAAATAAAGGTAAAGGTGGGGGAGTAGCATTATATCAATGATGAGGTAGACTGTAAAGAAATAAAAAGTGATGGAATGGATAAGACAGAGTCTCTCTGGGCAAAAATCACATTGGGGAAGAAAACAACTAGAGCCTCCCCTGGGATAGTGCTTGGGATGTGCTATAGACCACTGGGATCTAATTTGGATATGGATAGAGACCTCTTTAATGTTTTTAAGGAAGTAAATACTAATGGGAACTGTGTGATCAAGCGAGACTTCAACTTCCCAGATATAGATTGGAGAACAAGTGCTAGTAATAATAATAGGGCTCAGATTTTCCTAGATGTGATAGCTGATGAATTCCTTCATCAAGGAGTTGCTGAATCAACAAGGGGGGATGCCATTTTAGATTTGGTTTTGGTGAGTAGTGAGGACCTCATTGAAGAAATGATTCTAGGGGACAACCTTGGCTAGAGTGATCATGAGCTAATTCAGTTCAAACTAAATGGAAGGATAAACAAAAATAAATCTGAGACTAGGGTTTTTGATTTCAAAAGGGCTAACTTTAATAAATTAAGGAAATTAGTTAGGGAAGTGGATTGGACTAAAGAATGTATGGACCTAAAGGCGGAGGAGGCCTGGGATTATTTGAAGTTAAAGTTGCAGAAGCTATCAGAAGCCTGTATCCCAAGAAAGGGGAAACAATTCATAGGCAGGGGGTTTAGACCAAGCTGGATGAGCAAGCATCTCAGAGAGGTGATTAAGAAAAAACAGAAAGCATACAAGGAGTGGAAGATGGGAGGGATCAGCAAAGAAACCTACCTTATTGAGGTCAGAGCATGTAGGGATAAAGTGAGACAGGCTAAAAGGCATGTAGAATTGGACCTTTGAAAGGGAATTAAAACCAATAGTAAAAGGTTTTATAGCCATATAAATAGGAAGAAAACAAAGAAAGAAGAAGTGGGACCGCTAAACACGGAGGATGGAGTGGAGGTTAAGGATAATCTAGGCATGGCCCAATATCTAAACAGATACTTTGCCTCAGTCTTTAATGAGGCTAATGAGGATCTTAGGAATAGTGGCAGCATGACAAATGGGAATAAGGATGTGGGGGTAGATATTACCATATCCAAGGTAGAAGCCAAACTTGAACAGCTTAATGAGAGTAAATCCGGCGGCCCAGATAATCTTCATCCAAGAATATTAAAGGAACTGGCACATGAAATTGCAAGCCCATTAGCAAAAATTTTTAATGAATCTCTAAACTCAGGGGTTGTACCATTAGACGGGAGAATAGCTAATATAGTTCCTATATTTAAGAAAGGGGAAAAAAGTGACCCGGGTAACTACAGGCCTGTTAGTTTGACATCTGTAGTATGCAAGGTCTTGGAAAAAATTTTGAAGGAGAAAGTAGTTAAGGACCTTGAGGTCAATGGCAATTAGGACAAATTACAACATGGTTTTACAAAACATAGATCGTGCCAAACCAACTTGATCTCCTTCTTTGAGAAAGTAACAGATTTTTTAGATAAAGGAAACGCAGTGGATCTAATCTACCTCGATTTCAGTAAGGCATTTGATACAGTACCACATGAGGAATTATTGGTTAAATTGGAAAAGATGGGGATCAATATGAAAATTGAGAGGTGGATAAGGAACTGGTTAAAGGGGAGACTACAGCGGGTCATACTGAAAGGTAAACTGTCAGGTTGGAGGGAGGTTACTAGTGAAGTTCCTCAAGGTTCAGTTTTGGGACCAACTTTATTTAATCTTTTTATTACTGACCTCGGAACCAAAAGTGGGAGTGTGCTAATAAAGTTTGCAGATGACACAAAGTTGGGAGGTATTGCCGATTCAGAAAAGGATCGGGATATCCTACAGGAAGATCTGGATGACCTTGTAAACTGGAGTAATAGTAATAGGATGAAATGTAATAGTGAGAAGTGTAAGGTTATACATTTAGGGATTGTGACAGGGAAGACTGGCCCTGCACTGGCCATGAGAGAGTTAACCCTTCTCTGCTGGCAGAGGAAGCCACACCCCTGAGGCCCTGCTGGGCATGCTCCAGCAGGGGGCCAGGTATAAAAGCCTGCAGAGCTGCTCAGTCAGGGCTGGCTGCTGAGGAGGAAGGACGCCCAGCAGAGGCTCCAGCCCAGGAGCTAGGGCCGCCCTTACCAGGGAGAGCTAAAGAGCCCAAGACCGGGACTGGAGGCCAGCCGCTACTGGAACCCCAGGAAGTTCAGGGAACTGAGGAGCCTGGGGGCTCAGAAAGCACATGGACTACTGCACCAAAAGAGCCGGTAGGAAGTGACCCAGGGGGGCATGCGGGAGTGGTACCTCCCACCCCAGTGAGGGCAGTGTGTTTCAGTGGGATTCCCCGCTGACCCTGGCGGGCTATGTTACCCGCTGTTAAGGCCCTGAGTTGGGCCCCAGGTCCCCTACTGGGGGCTGCCGCCCTTGGGGGGACGGGCCCCAAGCTCAGAACTCGAGACTGCCTTACCTGACTGGGAAGGCACGCTGAAGTAACCCAGGCCCCTAGGCCGTGCTATCCCTTCAGGGGAAGAGACTAAGGGGGACTCTGCCCATTGAGTCCCGCTGGAGGGGCTGCCAGCAGTGGCATAAAAATCAGACTGGGAACTAGACAGGCAGGGTACCTCCTAGCCCCCTGCATCTCGGAGGGGAGATGGAGTGCGAACCCCGCCACAAGGATTAATAACAAGAATTTTAGTTATAAGCTGGGGACGCATCAGTTGGAAGTAACGGAAGAGGAGAAGGACCTCGGAGTCCTGGTTGATCACAGGATGACTATGAGTCGCCAATGCTTTATAAAGCAGTGAGCAAGTGACCAGGGAGCTTTGCGACCAGGAGCTGCAAACAGGGGAGTTTGAGAGGGAGTTTGGAAGGGGAGTGCGAAGGGGGCAAGCTATCCTTGCCATTCCTAACTCCTTTAACCCAAACTAAAGGCAGAGACAGAGCAATCAGGGGGCTGCAGACGGGGGAGTGAGTATCTGTTGAGGGGACAGTTTGGCAGTTTGACCGTGTGCTTGATTGTTTGATTGCCTGTTTGAATAGTGTGAATTGGGAGTGCTTTGTTCCAGGCTCTTCTAAAAAGACAGTCAGTCAGCTGCGAACCAGCTGAGCAGCGAATAGCAGAGAAGCAAACAGGTGGAGTTAGCCTGGGAGTTCGCCTGGAGAGAGCCTACTACGGCATCCCCCTTGCAGGTTTCCCCGAGTAGCTTCTGCCACAAGTGAGGAAACTCTTCGAAGGAAGGGATTATGGATGCTGAGCGATCCGCTGTCATGACCTGCACAGGATGTGCCATGTTTGTCTTTCTTCCACAGGAAAGAAGCGACTTTGTCTGTACAAAGTGCAAGCTGATCTCCATATTGGAGGAGAAGATTCAAGGTCTGGAGAAACGACTATCAACCCTGCATTCCATAAAATAAAATGAGGAGTTCCTGGATAGACGTCAGGATAGGCTTCAGCAGGCGCAGTGTTCTGAAGATTCAGAGCAGGCTACGCAGCGGGGACAGAAGGCCAGCGAGGATAACTGGCGGCTTGTGACCTCCAGAAGAGGAAAGAGTACGAGACAAGTCCATGTACCAGAAACGCTGATTCAGATGAGCAACCGTTTTCATGTTCTCTCCACAGGTACTAGTGCAGAGAGTGGAGTGAATGATACATCTGAGGGAACAGAGCAGAAGGAGACTCCACTGATTGGAAGGCATGAGATGCACAGTCCTAGGGATGGGGGTTCCATTACCACCACTCCCAAGAGGAGGAGGAGGGTGGTGGTGGTCGGGGACTCTCTCCTCGGGGGACTGAGTCATCTATCTGCCGCCCTGACCGGGAAAACCGAGAGGTGTGCTGCTTGCCAGGGGCTAGGATTCATGATGTGACGGAGAGACTGCCGAGACTCATCAAGCCCTCAGATCGCTACCCCTTCCTGCTTCTCCACGTGGGCACCAATGATACTGCCAAGAATGACCTTGAGCGTATTACTGCAGACTACGTGGCTCTGGGAAGAAGGATAAAGGAGTTTGAGGCGCAAGTGGTGTTCTCGTCCATTCTCCCTCTGGCAGGAAAAGGCCAGGGTAGAGACCGTCGAATCGTGGAAGTCAACGAATGGCTACGCAGATGGTGTCGGAGAGAAGGGTTTGGATTCTTTGACCATGGGATGGTGTTCCAAGGAGAAGGAGTGCTAGGCAGAGATGGGCTCCACCTGACAAAGAGAGGGAAGAGCATCTTTGGAAGCAGGCTGGCTAACCTAGTGAGGAGGGCTTTAAAATAGGTTCACCGGGGGAAGGAGACCAAAGCCCCGAGGTAAGTGGGGAAGTGGGATACCGGGAGGAAGCACAAGTAGGTGAGTGCAAGAGGAGAGGGCTCCTGCCCCATACTGGGACAGCAGGACAATCGGTGAGTTATCTTAAATGCCTATACACAAATGCAAGAAGCCTGGGGAACAAGCAGGGAGAACTGGAAGTCCTGGCACAGTCAAGGAATTATGATGTAATTGGAATAACAGACTTGGTGGGATAACTCACATGATTGGAGTACTGTCATGGATGGATATAAACTGTTCAGGAAGGATAGGCAGGGCAGAAAAGGTGGGGGAGTTGCGTTGTATGTAAGAGAGCAGTATGACTGCTCAGAGCTCCAGTATGAAACTGCAGAAAAACCTGAGAGTCTCTGGATTAAATTGAGAAGTGTGAGCAACAAGGGTAATGTCGTGGTGGGAGTCTGCTACAGACCACCAGACCAGGGGGATGAGGTGGACGAGTCTTTCTTCCAGCAACTAACAGAAGTTACTAGATCACAGGCCCTGGTTCTCATGGGCGACTTTAATCACCCCGATATCTGCTGGGAGAGCAATACAGCGGTCCACAGACAATCCAGGAAGTTTTTGGAAAGTGTAGGGGACAATTTCCTGGTGCAATTGCTGGAGGAACCAACTAGGGGAAAAGCTCTTCTTGACCTGCTCCTCAGGGTATGTCTACACTACGAGAATAGTTCGATTTATCTTAAACCGAACTTGTGAAACCGATTTTACAAAGTCGATCGTGCGAATCCACACCAAGGACATTAATTCGGGTTTGTGAGTCCACACTAACGGGGCAGGCGTTGACATTGCAAGCGGTGCACTGTGGGTAGCTATCCCACAGTTGCCGCAGTCCCCGCTGCCCATTGGAATTCTGGGTCTAGCCCCCAGTGCCTTCTGGGGCCAAAAATGTGTCGAGGGTGGTTTTGGGAACATGTCGTCATTACCCACACTCCCGCCCTCCCTACGTGAAAGCGCTGGCGGGCAATTACATCGCGCCCTTTTCTGGTGATTGACAGCGCGGACGCCACAGGACAGCGAGCATGGAGCCCTCCGCGATTATCGCTGCTGTTCTGTCCGGTGTCAACACCTCGCGCCTTATCGTCCACCTTTTCCAGAGGCAGATGCAGAGAAATCGGGCGAGGAGGCAACGGAAGCTCCATGAGGACATGAACTCTGAGAGGGGCACAGACCTCTCGCAAAGCACGGGACCCCAGACCCTAGACATCATGGTGGCAATGGGACACGTTGATCCTGTGGAACGGCGATTCTGGGCAAGGGAAACAAGCACTGACTGGTGGGACCGCATAGTGCTGCAGGTCTGGGATGAATCCCAGTGGCTGAGAAACTTTCGTATGCGTAAGGGCACTTTCCTGGAACTTTGTGACTTGCTGTCCCCTGCCCTGAAGCGCCAGGACACCCGGATGTGAGCTGCCCTGACTATCCAGAAGCGAGTGGCCATAGCCCTCTGGAAGCTTGGAAAGCCAGACAGCTACCGGTCAGTCGCGAATCAATTTGGAGTGGGCAAGTCTACTGTGGGGGTTGCTGTGATGCAGGTAGCCCATGCAATCGTTGACCTGCTGCTCTCAAAGATAGTGACCCTTGGAGACGTGCAGGTGATCATAGATGGCTTTTCTGCTATGGGATTTCCAAACTGTGGCGGGGCTATTGATGGGACACACATCCCCATCCTTGGACCGGCCCACCAGGGCAGCCAGTACATTAACCGTAAGGGCTATTTTTCTATGGTGCTGCAAGCACTAGTGGACCATAAAGGACGTTTTACAAACATCAACGTCGGATGGCCGGGCAAGGTTCATGACGCTCTTGTGTTCAGTAACTCTGGTCTGTTCAGACGGCTGCAGGAAGGTATTTACTTCCCAGACCGCAAAATAACTGTTGGGGATGTGGAGATGCCTGTAGTGATCCTCGGGGACCCAGCCTACCCGCTAATGCCCTGGCTCATGAAGCCATACACGGACGCCCTGGACACTGAAAAGGAGCTCTTCAACTACCGGCTGAGCAAGTGCAGGATGGTGGTGGAGTGTGCCTTTGGCCGTCTGAAGGGCAGATGGCGAAGCTTACTTACTCGCTCCGATCTCAGCCAAACAAATATCCCCATTGTGATTGCAGCTTGCTGTGTGCTCCACAATCTCTGCGAGAGCAAGGGGGAGACGTTTATGGTGGGGTGGGAGGTTGAGGCCAATTGCCTGGCTGCTGATTACGCACAGCCGGACACCATGGCGATTAGAAGATCCCAGCGGGACGCGCTGCACATCCGGGAAGCTTTGAAAGCTAGCTTCCGGAGCGAGCAGGGTAACCAGTGACTGTTTCGCTTGGTAAAACTGAAGCTGAACCAGCCCCCGTTTCTTTACCCGGTGACCGTTGTCTATCCTCTCCAATTACCAGCACCCTTTTCCCCCCCCTTCAGTCCCCGCTTTAAAAGTATAATAAAGGAAACATTGTTTATTAAAACCGTCTTCTTTATTAATGATTTCTCGGTAAAGGGTTGAGACTGGAACGAATACCGCGGTTGGGGAGTGGGTGGAGTGATGGAAAGGACGCTTCCCAACTCGGGGAATGACAGGCTCCTGCTCAGTGAGCAGTCTGCAGTGGTGTACTGCTTGTTTCAATGGAGCCTGCAACCCCTCCTGTTCGCAACTCTGTGATGGGGGGCCTGTGTGACTTCTTGGCCGGGGATTGTGGCCACTGATCCCCTGCTGCATGGATCTGTCATGCAGGCTATTGCCTGCCGCCAACGATCTGCAGCCACCCTCCACCACCTGAAAGTGAAAGCCCCCCCTCCCCCTAGAGAATAGGAAAACCCCCTCCTAGAATGGCAAGTGTGCCTAGTGAATGCAATGTGAGTGTGACTTTCTGATGAACCTTTTCCCCTGTCCCCACCCTGTTATCGGCAACTATCATCTCAAATCACAAACCACCCCTCCCCTCCCCCAGAATAGAACAGCCCTTTGAAAGATAGTCAAGGAATCAGGAATTTTCAGAACACAATTTTTTATTAAGGAGAGCAAAATTTTAAGATGAAACTTGGACGGGGGCTGGGGTGGGGTGCGTTTGGAGGGAAGTCAAGGTCCCATCTAAATTTTTGGAAAGGAGAGCCTTCTGCTACTGGAGCAGTCCGCAGGGGTGGAGTGATTTTTTCCGTGGCCCCTGCCTCCCCTCGTTCTACTGACTTTGGGTGAGGGGGGAATTGGACTTTGTGGCAGGGGAGGGCGGTTGGAAATAACATACAGAGGTGCCCTTTCCTCCATCCTCCGTTCCTGCAGAACGTCAACAAGGCGGCAGAGCGTATCTGTTTGCTCCCTCATTAGTCCAAGCAGCGTTTCAGTCGTCTGCTGGTCTTCCACCCGCCACCTGTCCTCGTGAGCTTCAGCCCTCTGCTCCCGTTCGCTGACTGCTCACTCGGACCTTGAGACGTCCTCTCTCCGCTGTGCAGCATCATTTCGGGAACAGACCATCAGTTCCGAAAACATGTTGTTCCGGGTTTTTTTTTTGCTCCGCCTGATCTGCGCAAGCCTCTGGGAGGGTGATCCATGGGTAGGGAGGGAGACACTCGCAGCTGTGGGATGGGAGAAAGGGAGTGAATTCCTCAGAAAGATACATTTTCCTGAACAATGCCTATACTCTTTCCCTGTGAACAAGACCATGCATACTATCTATCACATCTGCACTCAGTACAAGGTCGAATACTATGTATTTGTATTAACTGCCAGGGGTCCTGGTGTTTAGATCACACAAGCGGACCTGGATACTGCAAAACTGCTCTCTGGAGACCATGGTAAGCCATTGCCTTTCGACTGCTGTGACCTAACTTCACAGCAGTGCGGTACTCCCATGTTTCAAGCACAGCTCCTAGCGGTGGCCAGTTCCTGATGCCGGCAAAACCGCTCGGCAACAACGGCTCGCCTACACGTTTCCCCACCACCACCCCCTCCGCGGGGCTGGTACCGGGAACTCTCCCTGCCCGTGACCCGCTGTGTTTTAACGGCTCGCCTACCCTCCCCACCCCCTCCGTGGGGCCGGTACCGGGAACTCTGCCTGCCTGCGCACGCTGTGTTTTAACGGCTCGCCTACCCTCCCCACCCCCTCCGCGGGGCCGGTACCGGGAACTCTCCCTGCCCGCGACCCACTGTGTTTTAACGGCTCGCCTAGCCTCCCCACCCCCTCCGTGTGGCCGGTTCAGGGAACTCTCCCTGCTTGCGCACCGCAAAGTTTCTGCGGTTAGCCTCACAGCTACCACCCCCCCGCATGTCTGCAAACTGCCGGTTGTCGTTCTTTAAAGGAAAAATCAAGAAGTCACTATACTAACAAAAACATCCATTCAAACCAGGGCACCATGACTGATATCACTCTGATGAGGATTTCGGAGACAGACAAAGACCGCATGCTGCGTGAATGCCAGCAAACCCCGGGGCCATATGCCGCCATGCTATGCAAGGCAACAATACCAGAGTACCTGCAGCTTGCGTGGCGCGGAAAAGTATCCTACCATGGTGGAGATAGTAAGGCCGCTCTCCCTGGGAACCTGATGCAAAAGCTTTCACTGTACCTACAGGAGAGTTTCACGGAGATCTCCGATGGGGATTTCTCCTCTATCCCCATCCATATTGACAGACTATTTGAGTAGTTGCCTTGGAAAAGATTGAAAACTGAAGCGCCTATTGCAAAGCAAGCAATAAAAACACATTGATAACAAACCAATGCCTATTCTATTCAAAATAAATGTTTAAAACACCGACCTGATGATCCTTTGCCTGGGTCCTGGTCTGGGCTGCTGCTTTGGGAGGGTTCGTAGGGGATCTCGGTGAGGGTGATGAACAGATCCTGGCTGTCGGGGAAATCAGCGGTGAAAGCGCTGTCGACTGCCTTGTCCTCCTCCTCTCCTTCCTCTTCTTCACCGTCTGCGAAAATTTCAGACGAAGTGGCCGTAGATAAGACCCCGTCGTCAGAGTCCACGGACACTGGTGGTGTAGTGGTGGCAGCACCACCGAGCATAGCATGCAGTGCCTCGTAAAAACGGTATGTGTGTGGCTGCGATCCGGAGCGTCCGTTGGACTCTTTGGTTTTTTGGTATGCCTGTCGCAGCTCCTTGATTTTCACGCGGCACTGCGTTGCATCCCGGACGTATCCTCTCTCCGCCATTGCCTTGGAAATCTTCTCATACATTTTCGCATTCCGTCTTTTGGATCGCAGCTCCGAAAACACGGACTCATCGCCCCACACAGCGATCAGGTCCAAGACTTCCCAATCAGTCCAAGCTGGTGCTCTCTTCCTATTCTGCGATGTCATGGTCACCACGGCTGCAGAGCTCTGCATCGTTGCCAGTGCTGCTGAGCTCGCCACGATGTCCAAACAGGAAATGAGATTCAAACTGGCCAGACAGGAAAAGGAATTCAAATTTTCCAGGGGCTTTTCCTGAGTGGCTGGTCAGAGCATCCGAGCTCGGATTGCTGTCCAGAGCATCCACTGAGTGGTGCACCATGGGATAGCTCCAGGAGCTATTAGCGTCGAATTCCGTCCACAGTAACACAAATTCGACATGGCCATGTCGAATTTAGCGCTACTCCCCTCGTCGGGGAGGAGTACAGAAATCGAATTAAAGAGCCATTTATGTCGAAATAAGTAGCTTCGTAATGTGGACGGGTGCAGGGTTAAATCGAGTTAACGCTGCTAAATTCGACATAAAGTCCTAGTGTAGACCAGGCCTCACAAACAGGGAAGAAATAGGACAGGAAGCAATAGTGGATGGGAACCTGGGAGGCAGTGACCATGAGATGGTCGAGTTCAGGATCCTGACATAAGGAAGAAGGAGAGCAGTAGAATACAGAGCCTGGACTTCAGAAAAGCAGACTTAGACTCCCTCAGGGAACTGATGGGCAAGGTCCCCTTTGAGAATAACATGAGGGGGAAAGGAGTCGAGGAAAGCTGCCTGTATTTTAAAGAATCCTTATTGAGGTTGCAGGAACAAACCACCCCGATGTGTAGAAAGAAAAGTAAATATGGCAGGCGACCAGCTTGGCTTAACAGTGAAATCCTTGCTCGTCTAAAACACAAAAAAGCAGCTTACAAGAAGTGGAAGATTGGACAAATGACCAGGGAGGAGTATAAAAATATTGCTCAGGCATGGAGGAGTGAAATTAGGAAGGCCAAATCACACTTGGAGTTGCAGCTAGCTGGAGAAGTTAGGAGTAAGAAGAAGGGTTTCTTCAGGTATGTGAGCAACAAGAATAAAGTCAAGGAAAGTGTGGGCCCCTTGCTGAATGCGGGAGGGAACCTAGTGACAGAGGATGTGGAGAAAGCTAGTGTACTCAATGCTTTTTTTGCCTCTGTCTTCACAGACAAGGTCAGCTCCCAGGCGGCTGCACTCCGCAGCACGGTATGGGGAGGAGGTGACCAGCCCTCTGTGGAGAAAGAAGTAGTTCGGGATTATTTAGAAAAGCTGGACGAACACAAGTCCATGGGGCCGGATGCACTTCATCCGAGGGTGCTAAAGGAGTTGGCCGATGTGATTGCAGAGCCATTGGCCATTATCTTTGACAAATCATGGCAATCGGGGGAGGTCCCAGATGACTGGAAAAAAGTTAATGTCGTGCCCATCTTTAAAAAAGGAAAGAAGGAAGATCCGGGGAACTACAGGCCAGTCAGTCTCACGTCAGTCCCTGGAAAAATCATGGAACAGGTCCTCAAGGAATCAATTCTGAACCACTTAAAGGCGAGGAAAGTGATCAGGAACAGTCAGCATGGATTAACCAAGGGCAAGTCATGCCGGACTAACCTAATTGCCTTCTATGATGAGATAACTGGCTCTGTGGATGAGGGGAAAGCAGTGGATGTGCTATTTCTTGACTTTAGCAAAGCTTTTGATACAGTCTCCCACAGTGTTCTTGCCAGCAAGTTAAAGAAGTATGGGCTGGTTGAATGGACGGTAAGGTGGATAGAAAACTGGCTGGCTGGTCGTGCTCAACGGGTAGTGATCAATGGTTCCATGTCTAGTTGGCAGCCGGTATCAAGTGGAGTGCCCCAAGGGTCGGTGCTGGGGCCAGTTTTGTTCAATATCTTCATTAACGATCTGGAGGATGGTGTGGACTGCACCCTTAGCAAGTTTGCAGATGACACTAAACTGGGAGGAGTGGTTGATACGCTGGAGGGTAGGGACAGGATACAGAGGGACCTAGACAAATTAGAGGATTGGGCCAAAAGAAATCTGATGAGGTTCAACAAGGACAAGTGCAGAGTCCTGCACTTGGGACGGAAGAATCCCATGCACTGCTACAGACTAGGGACCGAATGGCTGGGCAGCAGTTCTGCAGAAAAGGACCTAGGGGTTACGGTGGATGAAAAGCTGAATATGAGTTAACAGTGTGCCCTTGTTGCCAAGAAGGCTAACGGCATTTTGGGCTGTATAAGTAGGGGCATTTCCAGCAGATCGAGGGACGTGATTATTCCCCTCTATTCGGCACTGGTGAGGCCTCATTTGGAGTACTGTGTCCAGTTTTGGGCCCCACACTACAAGAAGGATGTGGATAAATTGGAAAGAGTCCAACGGAGGGCAACAAAAATGATTAGGGGGCTGGAGCACATGACTTATGAGGAGAGGCTGAGGGAACTGGGATTGTTTAGCCTGCAGAAGAGAAGAGTGAGGGAGGATTTGATAGCTGCTTTCAGCTACCTAAAAGGGGGTTCCAAAGAGGATGGATCTAGACTGTTCTCAGTGGTAGAAGATGACAGAACAAGGAGTAATGGTCTCAAGTTGCAGAGGGGAATTTTAGGTTGGATATTAGGAAAAACTTTTTCACTAGTAGGGTGGTGAAGCACTGGAATGGGTTCCCTAGGGAGGTGGTGGAATCTCCTTCCTTAGAGGTTTTTAAGGTCAGGCTTGACAAAGCCCTGGCTGGGATGATCTAGTTGGGGTTGGTCCTGCTTTGAGGTCCCTTCCAACCCTGAGATTCTATGATTCTATGATTCTATGAATGTGATGTGGCCGTGAAAAAAGCTAATGCGGTCTTGGGATGCATTAGGCGAGGTATTTCTAGTAGAGATAAGGAGGTGTTAGTACCATTATACAAGGCATTGGTGAGACCTCTTTTGGAATACTGTGTGCAGTTCTGGTCTCCCATGTTTAAGAAGGATGAATTCAAACTGGAACAGGTACAAAGAAGGGCCACTAGGATGATCCGAGGAATGGAAAACCTGTCATATGAAAGGAGACTCAAGAAGCTTGGTTTGTTTACCTTAACCAAAAGAAGGCTGAGGGGAGATATGATTGCTCTCTTTAAATATATCAGAGGGATAAATATCAGGTAGGGAGAGGAATTATTTAAGCTCAGTACCAATGTGGACACAAGAACAAATGGATATAAACTGGCCATCAGGAAGTTTAGACTTGAAATTAGACGAAGGTTTCTAACGATCAGAGGAGTGAAGTTCTGGAACAGCCTTCCAAGGGAAGCAGTGGGGGCAAAAGTCCTAACTGGCTTCAAGATTAAGCTAGATAAGTTTACTTTTTCCTGGGTGTCTGGCTGGTGAGTCTTGCCCACATGCTCGGGGTTCAGCTGATCACCATATTTGGCGTTCGGAAGGAATTTTCCTCCAGGGTAGATTGGCAGAGGCCCTGGAGGTTTTTTGCCTTCCTCTGCAGCATGGGGCACGGGTCACTTACTGGAGGATTCTCTGCATCTTGAAGTCTTTAAACCATGATTTGAGGACTTCAATAGCTGAGACATAGGTGAGAGGATTATTGCAGGAGTGGGTGGGTGAGATTCTGTGGCCTGCATTGTGCAGGAGGTCAGACTAGATGATCATAATGGTCCCTTCTGACCTTAAAGTCTATGAGTCTATGAAGATAAACTCCTTTCTCTTGCACATTATTGACCGCAGGGCTTGCTCAAATAATCCTGGCCAATCAAAGGGAGGCCATGAGCCCTAGTCAGGAGTGGAAAACCCTCCGTAATTCTAGGTTTAAGTGTAGTAGCCGTGTTAGTCTGTGTCAGCAAGACGAAAATAAGAAAGAAAAACTTGTAGCACCTTAGAGACTAACAAATTTATTTCAGCATAATCTTTCGTGGGTTAATACCCACTTCATCGGATGCATGGAATGAAACACACTGCAGACAAACATTTATACCGTCAGACAAACATGATAAGGTCCAGGTGTATAGACCAATCTTAAGAGGCTAATTAGTTGAGAGGAAACATGACAGCAGGGGAAGAAAAAGCTTTTGAAGTGATAAACAAGATGGTCTCACAGGTGTGAATGAGGATCGTTAACTTAAGGGAAATAGATTCAATTAACATAATGGCCGAGCCATTCCAAATCTCGATTTAATCCGGAGGCAACGCAATCTAGTTTGCATATCAATTCGAGTTCAATAGTTTCTCTTTGAAGTCTGTTTTTGGAGTTAATCTGTCGCAACACTGCTATCCTCAAATCTGTCACTGAGTGATCAGGGAGGTTGAAGTGTTCTCCTACTGGTTTTTGAATGTTATGATTCCTGATGTCAGATTTATGTCCATTTATTCTTTTGCGTAGAGACTGTCTGGTTTGGCCAATGTACATGGCAGAGGGGCATTGCTGGCACATGATGGCATATATCACATTGGTAGATATGCAGGTGAATGAGCCCCTGATGGCGTGGCGGATGTGATTAGGCCCTGTGATGGTATCACTTGAATCGATATGTTGACAGAGTTGGCATCGGGCTTTGTTGTAATTTGTTGTAATTTGTCCGTAATTCGTTCTCCACCCAATGAACCGTCTGAAAGTAACTGTCTCAAGGTTTTGCAGGGCTAAAACTGACAAGCTGGTTGGGAATTTTCCATCCAAAAACTTTTTTTTTTTTTTGGAAGGAAAATGTTGTTTCTGCAAGCTTGGCTTTTTGTCTCAGGAAAACCCAAACAAAATGTCTCATATCAGGTCAGGATGACTTTCGTCTGCATCTGCTTCAGACAACACAGTGCCTCATGAGAGCAATAGCTCTAATGCCTCAAGCCTCCGTTCCCATTTATGGGCCTGGTTCCATGGCTTCCCCTCTGGCTGAGCCACGGTGGTGCATCATGGGAGTCCCATGACCCTCATCCCTGGCCTATGGGAAATATAGTCAAGCCAGGGAGTCCCGGACATGGGGGAGAGAATGGGGGCACGAAGCACCCAAACTACAGCTCCCATGAGGCACTGCAGGATGCAAGCAGAGGCAGTTTAATATCAAAGCTACCTGGAAAAAAGAAAATAAAAAAAACATTTAGTTGTATCCAAAAACTGTAATTTGAGAATTGTTTGCTCTTCAAAACAGTTTGTTATTTCGAATTTTCATCCTGATTTGGGACAAAAACAAAACATCAAAAAAATCAAATTTTCCCACAGGACAGGCATTCTGATCATCTCTAGTTATTATCAAGAGGCTTCAAGGTCACAGAAGTGTAAGCAGTGTATACACCCTGGGAACCCAGGCACATGGCAGGATTTCATGGTCTACTTAGATCTATAAAAAGACTAATCAGAAGCGCAACCACAAGCTACAGGGCTTGATGCAGGAATTACTGGGTGAGATTCTGTAGCCTGGGTTACGTAAGAGAGTGATCATGATGGTCCCGTCTGGCCTTAAAATCTATGAATAAATGTTTCGGGGGTGCATTGTTTTGCATTTGTCTGAATATTTCTCTCTCAGGTCGTTGCCTTGTTTTGTTTTATTAATTAGTAGGAGTGTGCCAAAATTCTAGTGTAGGGCAGGCTCCAGCATCTGAATTGCTTTGTACTAAAACCAGTTTTCAAACCTTTCAGCTCTTTTTGAAATTGGCTTCAGTAAAACCAGTTGAGGTCCCTGGAGTCTGGGTCTACACAACAGAGTCACTCCACTACACAACAGCTCCAAACGATGTGAAAGACTATTCAGCTTTCAAACCGGTTAGAAGTTTTGATGCAGCCATTTCCAGGCCTCGGTGATGCAGCTGTGTAGCTGCATCCATTGTGTAGCTGGAGAATAGAGATACACTTGCCCAAGGTCACAAAGAGAGTCTGTCGGGGGAAAGGAATTGAACCTGGGTCTCCAGCGTCTATCCATATGCTCATCTATCCAGTCTGACTGCCAAAAAATGAAAGAACAAGACCCACTTTGTTATCAAACATACTGAGTGCATTGATTTCAAAGGCAATTCCAGACTTCCAGGCAGGACCATATGGAAAGAAGAGAGCGGTCAAACTTGCTGGTTTCACTCTGAAATCAGAGATTTAGGGTTCACAGGAATCTGAACCTCCATGGTGTCTCTGCGTGGCTGAGCATCATGGGGTCCTTTAGTACACTGTAGAGTAATCGGGTGCGCCTATTTATGTCTATCTTCGGTACTTATCTGGCCCCCATCACCACAATATCTGGCACCTCAGAATCTTTCTGCATTTTCCCTGACCTCCCCATTATGTAGCTGGAGAATAGAGATACACTTGCCCAAGGTCACAAAGAGAGTCTGTCGGGGGAAAGGAATTGAACCTGGGTCTCCAGCGTCTATCCATATGCTCTGAGGGTAATTTTAATAGAGAATTGGCTTGACTAATGGGGTCATATATTAGACTAGTAGGCTAATTCCACGACTGACAAATAGACGCTTCCGTCACTGATGTTTTGCTCTTTGTTGCAGGAGTGCCCTGTGTTCGACTAGAACGTGGCACATGCTGCTTAAAATTATGTCCGAGCTAGTGGGAGAGCCACAAGCACTGTCCAATCACAAGCAGCTAGAATTGTAACAGATAGGATATTTATCTCCGGGGGCTGCCGTCTGCATTGTCCTTTTCTCCCAAAACAGGAGATGCAAAAGGCATTCAGTTGAGATCAGAGACACTTTCTGGATCTGTCACCTAACTCTTGGCCTGAAGTAGTGCAAGAATAAATTTACTTAAGCGGTGCACTATCTATAGACAGTCACGTCTGTGGAAGAAGTTTTGTTTCCACATAGAAGCTATTACCCTTCATATACTTTTAGTTATACAGTAGAGATGAGACAGAGACTTTAAGTACTTCACGGTGATCTTATCCAAAGTAGTAGTGACATCTCCTTAGTATTTAATCGAAAACGCTCTTTAGGGCTTTCATTTCCTCTCCTGGAATGAAGCCATGATTTGACACTACAGGGAGAACACCAATTTGCCAACTTACCTCTTCTTTCACTAAAGCTCTAGGAAAATGCTACGATTTGCTTATTTCATGTATCTCCACAAACCAAGTCCTTGTCCTGGTCTGGATGTGTTACATTTACATCATGTCACATCCCATTAGGTTGTTCACAGTGTATAATGCGGTTATGTAATGTCCACATCCCATCTCCTTGCATCACAGTCAATCACAACGCAGCATGAAGTAACGCAATATGGCCATCAGCAACATGTCCCCTAGAACTCAAACTCCTTTCTGGGCAACGACTGAGGCAGGCAATTCAGCCTCAATATTCCCACAAATGAGTCAGATAAATCACACTCTGTCCAGGCAGCTGTCTCCAGAGGTCTGCCAGAACAGTGGCCAGTGTGGCTGGCTCCGGGGAGCACCCGAGCAGTGGTTCAGGGGGCGCCTTGGGGACTGCCCAAGCAGCAGCGGTCCCAGGGCAGCTGGAGCAGTGGCCCCAGAGGTGCCCAGAGGCCGTCCGGTGAGTGATCCACGGGAGCAGTGGCCGGAGGGCAGTCAACCCCCAGCGCTGGAGCAGGGGTCCCCTAGCAGGGGTCCCCCAGAGCAGTGGGGACCCAGAAGTTGAGATTTAGTCCAGGGTATTTGGGGTAAAAGTCATGGACAGGTCATGGGCCGTGAATTTTTATTTATTGCTCCTGACCTGTCCATGACTTTTACCAAAAATACCCGACTAAATCTTAGCCTTAACTATAAGTCACCCTGTTACCCCTCTGCCTCAGTATGAGAGAGATTTGCTGCAGCTAAACTGTGTGTCAGCTCCCTGCCACTCCAGTCTGTCTGCTTGGCCAGCCCAACAACCTCCTCAGGACTCTGCCAGGCCTTGTCTTGCCTTGCTGAGAACCTTTGGGGCCCCAGTGCCCTCTCCCCCCCCCCCCCCCCGGAACAGGATCCCTCTGCAGTGTCCAGCCCCTGGCACTGGGTGCCCACAGAAATACCAAGTCCGCTGGCTCCAAAGAGACAGAACACACACCAGCCTGTTGGCTCAGCTGAGAATGCACCCCTCACTTTACTACAAGAGCACTGAGAGGAACTTATGCCAAAATAGGAATAAGTGTATTAATAAAGAACAGAGCTGTAAGTGTCTTAGCAGAGATCATAGAAACAGAAAATGGCTACAAAGAAAACAAAAATATAATCACACTCTAGTAACTAAAACTTAATTCAACATGTTACAATCCTCGAGTAAGGCAGTTTTCTCAGCTATAGCCTCCCAGCCCCACTTTGAGTACATAAATAGAAAGGGGTACTTCTCCATGCACTGGTGGATCACCAAGGACATTTCACTGACAAAAACATGGGGCAGTCAGGAAAGGTGCATGAGATCACATCTTTAGGAGCACAGGGCTTTCTGACAAGCTGCAGGCATGGGCACTTTTACCAGCTGCCACCCTAGTATTGCTGGGGTTGCAATGCCGGTTGTAATGTTCATGGGCCCAGCCTCTGACAAGGGGCACCTGGACAGCAGCAAGAAAAGATGTCACTATCCCCTGAGCAGGTGCATGATGACTGGGGAGTGGCTTTTGGCCAATTAAAGGCCAGCGGAGATGTCTCATGACTAGGATCTCCATGTGACAAATATTCCTATTGCTACCGCCGCGCACTGTGCTTTGCATAATATCTGCGAGGCCAAGGAGACCATGCTACCACCAAGGTGGAGGTGGAAAGGCTTTCCACTGGTTTTGAGCAGCCTGATACAGTGCCAGTTACGAGAGCTCCTCAAGGTGCTGTTCGGCTGAGGGAAGCCTGAACAGCACAGTTTGACAGACAGCATGTTACTTTGTCTCATTGCATGTAGAGTAATTAGCTGGTTTATTAACTGATGAGGGGGCTGTTGATTGGAGGGTTGCATCTCTAATGTAATACAAAGAAAATAAATCGTGGTTTTCACAGGAGAGAGCTTTATTATGCAATATCAAACAAACTACTCAACAGAAAGTGCAAGGTGCTGGCCCCATCACAGGTCAGCGTAGGTGGATTCATAGCAGTTCTCCTTACTGGACACAAGGGTTGAGTGACTGGATACTGCAGCCAGTGTTTTGAGGGAGGGAAGTGTTTGGCCCTGTCCCAGAGAAGAAGAAATAGCTACCCAGAGAGTAGAAAATTGTGTCTGCTGCTGGTGCATATGGATTCTCTCTGCTCTAGATGCACAGAGATGGGGGAGTGCTGTGCTGGAGGAAGAAGGGTACAAGAGACATAACAGGCAGGCAGGAGAAAAGGTGAGAGGGAATAACAGAAAGCAGCAGGAGCTGCAGGGAGAGAGAGGAGGAGGAGCCTCTTATGTACCTCTCCAGCACCCCCAGGAGCCTGAACTGATTACCACCAGCTTCTCAGGGAGCTTCCTGTTTCCTGCTGCTTCCCTGACCCCACTTGAGGAGAACAGGCAGTCAACTGAAGTACTAGGAGCCAGTTAGGCCCTTAAGACGCTGATATCTTCCCTCACTCAGGCCCTGCTGTGAGCCTGCTTATTTGTCCCCTTCAATTGAGTGTTGAGAGCCACTCTAGCTGGCACAGCACAGCAGACATGAGTGAAAGAAGAAAACGCCCCTCTGGGGCAGCATTCAGAAAAAGAAAGCAAGCAAAGGAAGCTTTTCTATCTAAGCAGGAAGGAGCTCTCCTGAGATACATAGACACAAATGTTCACGGTGAGCCTTCCGGCCCCAGTGAGGATGTGAGTGGTGAGGAGATGCCTGATCTTCCAGTTAGTCAGAGTGCAGGTGACCTGGCAGCTACTGCAGCATCCATATCTCCATCTCAAATGGCTGGAAGCATGCACATTCCTGAAGAAAAGTGTAGATCAGAGAAGAGTGTGGTGGAGGAGAACAGCAAGAAACAGCTGTTGTTGAGTTTAGTTCCTTAAGTCTAGATGATCCAGGACTACGGACCCACTTGAGCAGTAGCCTGAGGGACTTCCTTGTACTGCATGGGACACAGCAAGTGAAAAACTTTATGTTCCCCAAAGACAATGAAAATAGAAGTTTCCATCCAACACATTACTGGCGTGAAATCCCCAATGGTGACAAAGTGGAGAGACCATGGCTTATTTACTAAAAAACCCAGAATGCTGCATACTGTTTTTGTTGCAAACTCTTGCATTCTAATGTTCCAGCCACATTGGGTTCTACAGGAACAAAGGACTGGAAAAATGTGGCTAGAAATCTGGCAGGCCATGAGAAGGCAGCAAATCACCAGAGAGCATTCCATAGGTGGAAAGAGTTTGAGATGAGACTAAGGTTAAAGGCCACCATATAGATGATCAGCATGAAGAGAAGATTGCATCAGAGTCTCTTTACTGGCAAAATGTTCTGAAAAGGCTCCTTGCCATTGTGAGAATGCTTGCTACCCAAAACCTAGCACTGTGTGGCACTTCAGATCAGCTGAAGCATCTAAGTATCTAAGCATCAGGAGCATCTAAGAAGAGTCACCACGCAAGAAATGTATACACACCACTAACTTGGAAAAACAATTCAAAATGAGATCATACAGTTACTAGAAACAAAAGTCAAACAGAAGATTGTGGCAGATCTGAAGTCAGCAAGATATTACTTTGTTATTCTAGACTGACATCAGCCATACAGAACAAATGACTTTAATGGTGTGTTTTGTAACAACAACAGAACCTAGTGAAAATGTCCCTGCAATGGTGACTATCAGAGCATTTTCTAGAATTTATTGACATTGATGATACTACAGGAGCTGGTATGACAAATGTGCTTCTTAAAAAGTTGGAAGATACGGGAATTGCGAAAGCTGACATGAGAGAGGTCAGGGCTACGATAATGGTGCCAACATGAGAGGAAAGAACAGAGGAGTGCAGACACGGATCCGAGAGTAAAACCCTCAAGCTTTTTATGTTCCATGCAATTCTCATTCATTGAACTTGGTGGTCAGTGATGCAGCATTAGCTTCTAGTGAGGCTGCTGAATTTTTTAATGTAATTCAAAGCATCTATGTATTTTTCTCTGCATCAACTCATCGATGGCAAATTTTGAAGCAACATCTGGGAATCCTCCCTGTGGCAGGAAAAGGCAGGGGTAGAGAACATCGAATCGTGGACGTCAACAAATGGCTACGCAGATGGTGTCGGAGAGAAGGGTTTGGATTCTTTGACCATGGGATGGTGTTCCAAGAAGAAGGAGTGCTAGGCAGAGATGGGCTCCACCTGACGAAGAGAGGGAAGAGCATCTTTGGAAGCAGGCTGGCTAACCTAGTGAGGAGGGCTTTAAACTAGGTTCACCGGGGGAAGGAGACCAAAGCCGCGAGGTAAGTGGGGAAGTGGGATACCGGGAGGAAGCACAAGTAGGTGAGTGCAAGAGGGGAGGGCTCCTGCCCCATACTGGGACAGCAGGATGATCAGTGAGTTATCTTAAGTGCCTATACACAAATGCAAGAAGACTGGGAAAGAAGCAGGGAGAAATGGAAGTCCTGGCACAGTCAAGGAATTATGATGTAATTGGAATAACAGAGACTTGGTGGGATAACTCACATGACTGGAGTACTGTCATGGATGGATATAAACTGTTCAGGAAGGACAGGCAGGGCAGAAAAGGTGGGGGAGTTGCATTGTATGTAAAAGAGCAGTATGACTGCTCAGAGCTCCAATATGAAACTGCAGAAAAACCTGAGAGTCTCTGGATTAAATTTAGAATTGAGCAACAAGGGTAATGTCGTGGTGGGAGTCTGCTACAGACCACCAGACCAGGGGGATGAGGTGGACGAGACTTTCTTCCAGCAACTAACAGAAGTTACTAGATCACAGGCCCTGGTTCTCATGGGTGACTTTAATCACCCCTATATTTGCGGGTAGAGTAATACAGCGGTGCACAGACAATCCAGGAAGTTTTTGGAAAGTGGACAATTTCCTGGTGCAAGTGCTGGAGGAACCAACTAGGGGAAAAGCTCTTCTTGACCTGCTGCTCACAAACAGGGAAGAAATAGTAGAGAAAGCAATAGTGGATGGGAACCTGGGAGGCAGTGACCATGAGATGGTTGAGTTCAGGATCCTGACACAAGGAAGAAAGGAGAGCAGTAGAATACAGACCCTGGACTTCAGAAAAGCAGACTTCGACTCCCTCAGGGAACTGATGGGCAAGGTCCCCTGGGAGAATAACATGAGGGGGAAAGGAGTCGAAGAAAGCTGTCTGTATTTTAAAGAATCCTTATTGAGGTTGCAAGAACAAACCATGCCAATGTGTAGAAAGAAAAGTAAATATGGCAGGCGACCAGCTTGGCTTAACAGTGAAATCCTTGCTCATCTTAAACACAAAAAAGCAGCTTACAAGAAGTGGAAGATTGGACAAATGACTAGGGAGGAGTATAAAAATATTGCCCAGGCATACAGGAGTGAAATTAGGAAGGCCAAATCACACTTGGAGTTGCAGCTAGCTGGAGATGTTAGGAGTAACAATGTAACCCTTCTGCCAGTCAGAGTCGGCAGCAACAAGGGCCGGGTTCCGTATCTAGGGGTTCCATTCCAATAACACAATGCAAAAACCGGCTCGAGCCCCCACCCAGTGACCTGGGACAAATATATATCACCCCCCCTGGGCGCCTCTAAGAGGCAGTACTTCCCCTCTCGCAAGCACAGAGTCTGAGTGTAGAAAACCCTTTTAATGACAGAGAGAAACAATGCGGCCTTTTGCTGGGGAAACACCACATCTAGGATTTGTAAACCAAACTGTGAGCAATGACCCACCCCAGCAAATTGGCCATGTCCTTTCCCTTTGGTTCTTGAGTCCATCAACCCCAAAAATCACCCAAAGTCCCAAAAGTCCAACAACCCAAAAGTCCAGACCCAGAGTTCAAAAGTTCATCTGCAGAGTGTTACACCCCCTCCAGTCTGGGTAGAAATGGGGAGGGGAGAGGTAAGGGGCACCTTACGTGGCTCGAAGCTGACTGCCCCGTCCCTTCATGGTGCTTCGCTCGGCTCTGCTCTGCTCCGCCAGCCATCCCACGAGTCACTCCGTTCAGCCGTCCCGCAAGCCGCTCCGCCAGCAGCTCCGCTCCGTCAGCCGTCCTGCAAGCCGCTCCGGCTGTCCCGCCAACTGCTCCGCTCCGCCAGCAGCTCCGCTCCGTCAGCCGTCCTGCAAGCCGCTCCGGCTGTCCCGCCAACTGTCCCGCTCCGCCAGCAGCTCCGCTCCACCAGTCGCTCAGCAATAGATCTTCTGGCTCCCCCACTACTTAACACAGTGCTCAGTGATTTCAGCTCATAACAATTTCAGCTTGTAGTTAGGGGAGCCTTCGTGCTCATTTGCACACTTAGTCCAGAGTAATTCCAACTCAGCAGCCTGTGAATAGACTCCTAAGGAACTCAAAATTAGCTCTGATATTCCACAGTGGAGAGAGAGAAGGAGGTGCAATTGACATTTAGGACCCTCAGAAGAGGCCCATGCCACCAGATACAAATACCTGTCCCCAACCTCTCTCAATTCACTGGGTTTTGGAATCCATGTCCCTCGCCTAGCAAGTGCTGCTTAGCTAAGGGCGAGTCCCTTCCTCATAACAAAAGCCCGCTGTCCTTGATTCACACAATCAGGGTAACAACACTTTAGTCTTCCTGCCCCAATAACAGAGAAACTGGGGCTCCCACAGCAGTCAAGGTGACCATTTGGGCAAGCGGTCCATCATGCTTTGCAGGGTGGGTGTGTCCATGCAAACAAGATTAGCCCCTGACATCCCTTTCCACAACTCACCACCAGATGTCAGGGTAGAGCTCATCCTGACTCTGCTTACATCCTCCCCCCAGCCGAGAATTTGTCGTCCCGACAAATCGCACTCCCTTTATACCAACTCATTGGTTTCCTCCAAAGGGCCTCAGAAAACCCACTTCAGCTGTCACAAATCTGTGCGCTAAATGTATTGGCTCCTCGCTAATCACCCCAGGTGCATCATAGGTTAACCGTTTTACTGGTCTTATTACCCTGTCCCTTCTATTGAGAGTCTCTGTTGCAGGGGTAGGAGGGACATCTTCTTGAGTGACGGATGGAGAGGTTTCCTTTGAGGATCCCTCGGCTACTGGCATAGGCCCCTGCATCTCTGGTTCCGACAGCGGAAGGTCCAACGGGTCTAGGGCCCCCTCCACCTGGATGTCCTCACTGTCCAATAACCTGTGTGCATCATCAAAGGGGGGTCCCATCGGCGGCACAGGGGCGCCAGTAACGGGCCTAAATACCTCCGCCATGGGGCTTAGGGCTGAAGAGGGGGAGCTCTCTATTGGCTCAGCTGATCGAGACTGAAATCTTGTCTTCATTCCAGGATACACCAGGGTTGTGTCTTCCTCCTCGGCCTCACTCTCTGACATGCTGCATAAGGGTAGGTTAGCTTCAGAGGGCCCGTTGTCCGTGTTGGATGGCGGCTGTGGCCTGGCACTTCTGTTCTGCCCGGCTGCCCTGTCGTGGCCCATCTCATAAGGGGTGCCAACCAACTCCCCCACAGGGAGCAAGAGATTTCTGTGCACCGTCTTTATTTGCCCTGGACCCTCTTCAGTTTTGATCTTGTAGACCGGCAGGTCTCCCAGCTTCTCCATCACCAGGTAAGGTATTGCTTTCCATCTGTCAGCTATCTTGTGTTTGCCAGCAATACCCAAATTTCGCAGCAGGACTCTGTCCCCTGGCTGGAGCTCCTGCAAACGTACCCTAGCATCATATCGATGTTTGTTGCGATCTGCGTTCTTCCGAGCCGCAGATGTAGCCAAGTGATAAGCATCCCGCAGCTTTTCTCGTAGTCGGGCTACATATTGCTGATGAGTTTCGTAGCTATCTCCATCCTCTGATACACCAAAGCACAAGTCTATGGGTAATCTTGGTTCTCTCCCAAACATCAAGAGATATGGGGTGACTCCCGTAGCATCGTTCTTTGTGGCGTTGTAGGCATGCACCAGAAATGCGACATGCTGGCTCCAGGTTGCCTTCTGCTCTGGTCGCAAAGTCCCCAACATATCTAATAGTGTTCGGTTGAACCTCTCTGGCTGAGGATCACCTTGCGGGTGATAAGGCGTTGTCCTAGACTTTTTAATTCCCGCTATCCTCAGCACCTCCTTCAGAAGGTGACTCTCAAAGTCCCGCCCCTGATCCGAGTGTATCCGGGCTGGGAATCCATAAACTGAGAAATATTTCTCCCACAGTACTCGAGCGACAGTGATAGCCCTCTGATCACGCGTGGGATATGCCTGCGCATACCGCGTAAAATGGTCAGTCACTACTAGAATGTTTCCGACATTCCTCTTGTCTACTTCTAGAGACAAGAAATCAATGCATACTAGCTCCAAAGGTTTGGTGCTGGTGATATTCTTGAGATATGCAGCCCTTGTGGGCAGAGTTTTCCTTTGGACACATCGAGCGCATGTCTCACATTTCCTGCGAACATCTTCAGCCATCCGGGGCCAATAGAACCTACTACGAATAAGTTCCAGGGTTCTCTCCATCCCTAGATGTCCGAAATCATCATGCAGGGCCCTCATGGCCAGGGCTCTGTACTCTTTTGGCAGCACTAGCTGTGTTCGCTGCTTTTGTAAAGGGTCCATGGTCACTCGGTGTAGCACTCCCTGAATCAGTTTTAGTTTGGTCCATTCTCTCAATAGTAGTTTACCCTCTGGGCTAGGTGGAACAACCGCAGCTGGGCCTCGCCCCTCCCTTTTGGCAAGTAGTGTATCACGAATGTCAACATCTTGCAGCTGGGCTTCTTGCCAGTCAGCCGCACTGAGCATGGGCAATGGAGATTGGTCCAATACTATGTAGTTCACCGAAGCAGAAGGCACGCTTTCAGGGGGCAGGCCCAGAGCTTCTGCAACACATCCCTGAAGGCTCCAATGGGCCTCTGGCTCTCGACGACTCACACTGCAAATAGCTCTCACTCCATCCATGGGTATCATAGAGACTTCTGGTGCCTTTGGACGTCTGGACAATGCATCTGCATCCACGTTGCTTCTCCCTGATCGGTATTGAATGCTGAAGTCATAGCTAGCCAAAGCGGCCACCCATCTCTGTCCGGTAGCATCCAGCTTGGCACTTGTTAACACGTAAGTCAGTGGGTTGTTGTCTGTCCACACCTGGAACTGAGCACCATACAAGTAGTCTCGGAATTTCTCAGTGATGGCCCATTTCAAGGCCAAGAACTCCAGCTTGTGAATGGGATAGCGAGTTTCACTGTCCGACAGTCCTCGGCTGGCAAAGGCTACAGGTTTACGTTTGCCTTCCACTTCCTGGTACAGTACTGCTCCCAGACCCTCCAAACTGGCATCAGTATGCAGGATAAACGGTTTGCTGGGGTCAGCAAAGACTAGGACCGGAGCATGAGTTAGGCAAGCAATGATTTCTTGAAATGCCCTCTCACACCTCTCATCCCACCGCGGCCCAAACGGTTCGAAGGGGCCATAGTGTCTCTGCACAGGAGGCTTTCGGGATCCTCCCTTGTTCTTGGTCTTAGATTTGGGTTTTCCAGACTGGTATCCCCTGGTAAGATCATTCAGAGGCTTTACAATCGTAGCATAGTTCTTCACAAATCTGCGGTAATAGCCACTAAATCCAAGAAAGGTCTTGAGTTCTCTGTAGTTACTGGGACGTGGCCAGGTAGTGAGTGCTTCTATTTTGCTGGGATCGGTACTCACACCCTCTTGGGACACGATGTGACCTACATACTTCACTGAGGTTTGGCAGAACTGGCATTTATCTATTGAGAGCTTCAAACCATAGTCCTCCAACCTATTGAGCACTTTAAGTAGTCTTTCTTCATGCTCCTCCAAGGTTCTTCCAAACACAATCAGGTCATCCAAATAAACTAACACTTGCAGTAAATTCATGTCTCCCACTACTTTCTCCATAAGACGTTGAAATGTGGCGGGTGCTCCTGAAATCCCCTGGGGCATGCGTTCGAACTGATAAAACCCTAATGGGCAGATGAAGGCTGTCTTCTCCTTATCTTCTTCTCCCAGGGGGATTTGGTAGTATCCACTCCGGAGATCCAACACAGAGAACCACTGGCTTCCCAGCAAGCAGTCTAAGGCATCTTGGACTCGAGGCATAGTGTACTGGTCAACCACAGAACGGTTGTTTAGGGTGCGGTAGTCAATACACATCCGGATTTTCCCATTCTTTTTACGGACCACCACAATGGGTGAGGCATATGGGCTGCGGGACTCTGTAATGATGCCATTTGCAGCCAGCTCTTGTAGATGACGTCGCACATCTTCCATCTCAGAGAGGGCAATCCTCCTAGATCTCTCCCTAAAAGGTCGAGAGTCATGTAGTCTGATGTTGTGCTCCACTCCTTTTGCACATCCCACATCCCACTCATGCAATGAGAACACTTTGGATCTTTCACAAAGTTTTTTCCTCAGGCGATCTTTCCACTCCTCGGACAATGGTGAGTCTCCAAAGTCAAACTTTGCTGGGTCTATAGCCGGAACTTGAGTTTCACCCCGGGGTTTTACAATTGACTCAGGCTCAAAGAGGTCTGCTATCTTCTGTCCTTGCTTCACAACAACATCACGACTTGTTTCATTAGCAATCAGTATAGTCACCTTTTCCTGAGCTTTAGCAGGTAAGGTTATGATTCCACTGGGGACCAGCACTCCTTCAGGGAGCTCTCCTTTCACCGACTGCTCTACCATTGCTAAGGCCCCATTACTGCCTTTCAGCCAGGTGCTCATGACAAGCACTTCTTGCTCTGTCCTGGCAGGCACTACTAAGGGGGTTGTGCCCGCGTACTTCAGTGATCCAATCGGTAGCTCAGATGTCTCTTTAGCGCTCTCAATTTTCCTATAGGCTTCAGCACAAAGCGTATGGATCATCAGGGTGTTCAGGTATTGGTCCCCAGCCCGTCGTCTGCAGTAATCCGCGAGTACCTTGAAGAGGCTGGAGTTGGTCCCTATCAGTGCAGACACATCAGAGGTCCCTTTAGGGTCAGGGCATATTAATGCAGCTGTGTCTATCGCTTCTCTTACCCCCGCAACCTCCTCTGGGAATTCCAGGTGCACTATGACATATCCTTGGTAGGGGTATTCATCCATGCTGAGGCCACATAGGCCAAGACCAGTCAGTGGCTGTATAGGAAGGTGCCTAAGCATGTGTTGGTAGAATGACTGAAATATAATAGTCACTTGAGATCCAGTGTCAAGCACTGCTTTACACTCCGCCCCTTCAATCCTCACCATGACCTCTGCTCGAGGCCCTATGAGTCCTGTGGGGATCCCAGATGGACAGTCTTTTCTGTGGGAATCTTCAAATCCTGCAGGCCTGGGTGGTCCACGTCCCTGGACCCTCTGGCAGCTACCGGATCTCTCCCAACTGATCCTTAGCTTTCCATACACTAAGGAGGGATTTTCTTCATTCCGGCACCTAGCAGCACTGTGCCCCTCCTGACCGCATCGGTAGCAGAAAATTTGCCCTTTCCCCCTTCGCCTGGATGGGACGGGGGCTTTAAATGCTGACCTCTCCATTGCCCCAGTGTGAGGCTCCTTACCCCTGGAAGCCTTAGCTCGGGCAATGGTGCTTTGCAGCTCAGCTATCCGTTCCGTCAGGACCTGCATTTGTTGAGCAAGTTCTTCTCTGGTGCTCACCATCAATACACTGGCAGTTTGCAGTGGTGTTGTGCTGGCCGGCTCCAATGTTTGGGCTTCCCAAAGCTCACTGGCAGCCTGCCTTTCTTCCTCCTCTCTGACCTCTTTTATTAGCTGGGAGTAACTTGGGGGATGTTCCCGTCGTTCTCTTAGCCGCAGATGAAGTAGAATCGGGTTCAGATACTGAGTTCCTCTTACAATTTGAGCCAGTCTGGTCTGATCCATCTGCTCAGCAGTCACTGCTCCCCTCATGACAGCTTTCTGAAGCAGTCTCTCCAGCCTCTGTATATAGGCTGAAGCCTTCTCGCCCTTTTGCTGTCGGGAATTAAGGAAGTTGCAGTAGCTATCTTCAGGGCCCTCTACGCTCCCAAATGTGTGATCAAGAGCCTCTAGACAGTCCCTCACACTGACCCCAGGGTCAATGAGCTTCAGAGTGCGAATCACATCTAATGCTGGGCCGGCAAGGCTCTCTATTAGACATCTTCGCTTTTCTGCATCGGGTACAGCCCACTCCTGCAGCATTTCAGTGGTATGCTCTAACCAGGGTTCAAACTCCTCCCCCACAGCAAATGACCTTAACTTACGACAAGAGTTTGACATAGCATAGGACAGCACAACCTTTTCCAATGTTTGCCCCAGTGCTTTTGCCCAATCATCGGCCGAGGCTGCAGCCCCTGACCTAGAGGCTGCTGAGCCGGGGCCCAACAAACCTGGCATAGTAGCCATTACGCAAACAGTAATTTCCTCAAAATATAAACACAATTATTTCCCAATGTAGCGGATCACTCAACAAGTGCTTGCGAGGGGTACTGACCCAGGGATCCCGGACGAGCCCCCAAAAATGTAACCCTTCTGCCAGTCAGAGTCGGCAGCAACAAGGGCCGGGTTCCGTATCTAGGGGTTCCATTCCAATAACACAATGCAAAAACCGGCTCGAGCCCCCACCCAGTGACCTGGGACAAATATATATCACCCCCCCTGGGCGCCTCTAAGAGGCAGTACTTCCCCTCTCGCAAGCACAGAGTCTGAGTGTAGAAAACCCTTTTAATGACAGAGAGAAACAATGCGGCCTTTTGCTGGGGAAACACCACATCTAGGATTTGTAAACCAAACTGTGAGCAATGACCCACCCCAGCAAATTGGCCATGTCCTTTCCCTTTGGTTCTTGAGTCCATCAACCCCAAAAATCACCCAAAGTCCCAAAAGTCCAACAACCCAAAAGTCCAGACCCAGAGTTCAAAAGTTCATCTGCAGAGTGTTACACCCCCTCCAGTCTGGGTAGAAATGGGGAGGGGAGAGGTAAGGGGCACCTTACGTGGCTCGAAGCTGACTGCCCCGTCCCTTCATGGTGCTTCGCTCGGCTCTGCTCTGCCAGCCATCCCACGAGTCACTCCGTTCAGCCGTCCCGCAAGCCGCTCCGCCAGCAGCTCCGCTCCGTCAGCCGTCCTGCAAGCCGCGCCGGCTGTCCCGCCAACTGCTCCGCTCCGTCAGCCGTCCTGCAAGCCGCGCCGGCTGTCCCGCCAACTGCTCCGCTCCGTCAGCCGTCCTGCAAGCCGCGCCGGCTGTCCCGCCAACTGTCCCGCTCCGCCAGCAGCTCCGCTCCACCAGTCGCTCAGCAATAGATCTTCTGGCTCCCCCACTACTTAACACAGTGCTCAGTGATTTCAGCTCATAACAATTTCAGCTTGTAGTTAGGGGAGCCTTCGTGCTCATTTGCACACTTAGTCCAGAGTAATTCCAACTCAGCAGCCCGTGAATAGACTCCTAAGGAACTCAAAATTAGCTCTGATATTCCACAGTGGAGAGAGAGAAGGAGGTGCAATTGACATTTAGGACCCTCAGAAGAGGCCCATGCCACCAGATACAAATACCTGTCCCCAACCTCTCTCAATTCACTGGGTTTTGGAATCCATGTCCCTCGCCTAGCAAGTGCTGCTTAGCTAAGGGCGAGTCCCTTCCTCATAACAAAAGCCCGCTGTCCTTGATTCACACAATCAGGGTAACAACACTTTAGTCTTCCTGCCCCAATAACAGAGAAACTGGGGCTCCCACAGCAGTCAAGGTGACCATTTGGGCAAGCGGTCCATCATGCTTTGCAGGGTGGGTGTGTCCATGCAAACAAGATTAGCCCCTGACATCCCTTTCCACAACTCACCACCAGATGTCAGGGTAGAGCTCATCCTGACTCTGCTTACAACAAGAAGGGTTTCTTCAGGTATGTGAGCAACAAGAAGAAAGTCAAGGAAAGTGTGGGCCCCTTGCTGAATGCGGGAGGGAACCTAGTGACAGAGGATGTGGAGAAAGCTAGTGTACTCAATGCTTTTTTTTGCCTCTGTCTTCACAGACAAGGTCAGCTCCCAGACAGCTGCACTCCGCAGCACGGTATGGGGAGGAGGTGACCAGCGATCTGTGGAGAAAGAAGTAGTTCGGGACTATTTAGAAAAGCTGGACGAGCACAAGTGCACGGAGCTGGATGCACGTCATCCGAGGGTGCTAAAGGAGTTGGCCGATGTGATTACAGAGCCATTGGCCATTATCTTTGAAAAATCATGGCAATGCGGGGAGGTCCCAAATGACAGGAAAAAAGATAATGTAGTTCCCATCTTTAAAAAAGGGAAGAAGTAAGATCCGGGGAACTACAGGCCAGTCAGTCTCACCTCAATCCCTGGAAAAATCATGGAACAGGTCCTCAAGGAATCAATTCTGAACCACGTAAAGGAGAGGAAAGTGATCAGGAACAGTCAGCATGGATTCACCAAGGGCAAGTCATGCCTGACTAACCTAATTGCCTTCTCTAATGAGATAACCGGCTCTGTGGATGAGGGGAAAGCAGTGGATGTGCTATTTCTTGACTTTAGCAAAGCTTTTGATACAATCTCCCACAGTGTTCTTGCCAGCAAGTTAAAGAAGTATGGGCTGGATGAATGGATGGTAAGGTGGATAGAAAACTGGCTAGATGGTTGGGCTCAACGGGTAGTGATCAATGGCTCCATGTCTAGTTGGCAGCCGGTATCAAGTGGAGTGCCCCAGGGGTCAGTGCTGGGGCCAGTTATGTTCAATATCTTCATTAACGATCTGGAGGATGGTGTGGACTGCACCCTTAGCAAGTTTGCAGATGACACTAAACTGGGAGGAGTGGTTAATATGCTAGAGGGTAGGGATAGGATACAGAGGGACCTAGACAAATTAGAGGATTTGGCCAAAAGAAATCTGATGAGGTTCAACAAGGACAAGTGCAGAGTCCTATGAAAAGGTTTCAGTGATGCAGCCCTCAGGCCAATTTCCTAGTTCTCATGTGGCCCTCTTGGTGATTTGAGTTTGAGATCCCTGCTCCAAGGTATTGACCTTGATATATCTGGAGCAATGGAACAAGTGGACAAAGCAAAGTCATACCTACAATCTTACAGGTCAGATGAGGGATTTCAAAACAGTCTGAAGAGTGCACAGATGTTGGCAGAGGAACTTCACACTAAAGCTTTTTTCCCACCTATCCAAGAATACAAGAGTCACCGAAGAAGAAGACATTTTGATTACGAGGCACGGGATAATCCCATAAGAGACCCCAAACAACAATTCAAAGTTGAATTATTTAACCAGGTGCTGGATTGTTCAATACAGTCACTTGAAGAACGTTTCATGCAGCTCAAGGAACACAGCAGTATATTTGGGATGTTGTATGATATTCCAAAACTCCTCACTATACCTGAAGAAGACCTATACCAGCAATGCAGGGCACTAGAGACAGTGTTGACACATGATGACATGTACTATATTGATGCGAATGATTTAGGTGATGAACTGAAAGCCCTTTCAAGATACATTTCAGCAGTATCAACTCCAAAGTCTGTTCTGGAATATATATGCACAAATAAAATGATCACCCTCTTTCCAAATGCTTTTGTTGCTCTGCACATACTTCTAACACTTCCTGTAACAGTTGCCAGTGGAACGCAACTTCTCCAAGCTGAAGTTAATAAAAACACATCTACACTCCACAATGACACAGGAGAGGCTGGTCGGCCTTGCAACCATTTCAATAGAGCATGATCTAGACCAGACTGTGGACCTTCGGGAAACAGTTCAAATCTTTGCAACCAAGAAGGCACAGAAAGAACCACTTTGATTATTCAAACAGATAAAAATGCCAGTGTTTACTATGCAGACAAGAAAAGTTACATTTGCTATTCAGGCATTTGAAAGTTAAGTGTTACTTAAAATTTTTGAACAAGGTATTTTAAGTTGTTAGTTCTCCTTTATTGGGGTAGGTAGCAGAGCAGTACCATGAGAGGAGTAGAACAGGAAGAAGGCAGAATTGAGACCTTTCAAAGTTTTGGCCCAAGTGAGGGTTTTCATAGATTCATAGATTCTAGGGCTGGAAGGGACCTCGAGAGGTCATCGAGTCCAGCCCCCTGCCCTCATGGCAGGACCAAATACTGTCTAGACCATCCCTGATAGACATTTATCTAACCTATTCTTAAATATCTCCAGAGATGGAGATTCCACAACCTCCCTGGGCAGTTTATTCCAGTGTTTAACCACCCTGACAGTTAGGAACTTTTTCCTAATGTCCAACCTAAACCTCCCTTGCTGCCGTTTAAGTCCATTGCTTCTTGTTCTATCCTTAGAGGCTAAGATGAACAAGTTTTCTCCCTCCTCCTTATGACACCCTTTTAGATACCTGAAGACCGCTATCATGTCCCCTCTCAGTCTTCTCTTTTCCAAACTAAACAAACCCAATTCCTTCAGCCTTCCTTCATAGGTCATGTTCTCTAGACCCTTAATCATTCTTGTTGCTCTTCTCTGGGGGGGTGTGGACTCTGGGGTGGGGCAGGGCTGGGGATTAGTTTGGGGTGCAGGCAGGCTGCCCCGGGCCTGGGGCCAGAGAGGAGGACTCCCCCCAGCCTTTTCCCCACCAGCAGCAACAAGCTCTGGGGGAGGGGCCCCCCTCCTCACCCTCCCCACTCCCGGCAGCACACTAACCCCCACCACTGTCACTGCATATGCTCCTAGGGTCCCTCTCAGGTCCAGGAATCTCCCTCACCTCCCCTGTGGTGGGTGCCGGGGGGTGGGCTGCGTGCGCCTCCTCATCTACTGTTGCCCCTCACTGTAGCCTCACTGGGGGTGGAGGATGGGGCTGCCCCTTGCCCAGCGAGGGGCAGGAGTGGTGACTGCAGGCAGGGGGCGCGGCTGTACTGGTGGAGGGTCCTGCCGGAAAATGACCCGGCCCCAAACATTGGTGGAGCCAGGCACCCAGGCCCTGAATATTGCTGGAGCCCGGGCACCATGAGATAATATAACTTGCCGCCCCTGGGCACTGGTACCCGCTCCTGGCATAGCCGAGCTTCTGCATCTCCTCTGCAGCATTTGCGTAAACCTCTTTACTCCTGTGGGGACTCACACAACTGGGCCTACCCTACCCCTTCCCCACACATGCCAAGGAAGTCCAGGACTTCTTTTCCCAGCTAGGCAGCAGCCTGAAGTGTAGCTGGAGTTTCACCAGGAGCCGTACTGTGTGCTCCTCAAGGTGGGCTATCAGGAAAACAAGCATTTCCAAAACATGCCGGTTATTTTAAAGTGACAGGGAAGGCGGGGAGAACGACTTCCAGCCACTGTGACCTCTTGGCAACAGAGTTCAACAATTCCACCAGATCTGTAACTGCCATGGCCACAGTGGCACTATGGGCTTGTTCCTGGAGGATTGCTTACATTGGTACAGGTGCGTCACACACCTGTTCCAGTCTCAAACCAGCTCTATTCACCAGAATTAAACATATAAGGAAAACTGACCGAGCAGTGAAACGACAACAGATAGAAAAGGGGCACTGCATACTTTGGGCCATTTAAAATTGATGAGTCTCACAATCTGGTAGATAGGACATTGGGTTTGGAGTCAGCAGACTTGAGTTCTATTCCTCGCTCAGCCATTGACGTGCTGTGTGGCCTTTGTCAAGTCACTTCACTTTCAGTGTCTTGGTTTCACCTTCCACTATTTACCTTGTCTATTTATATTGTAAGTTCCTTGGGGCAGAGACTGTGTCTTACCATGTGTTTCTACACACACAATGGGGCCCAAATGCTAAACAGATACATTTATGTTTTCTATTAAATAGCTTTTACAGAAAGATCGGCATTATTTTAAATTTCTGAAGTATCCACTGACAATTCACATTCCATTGAACGGGAGATTCAGGGCACCAGTTACATAAGGGCAGTGGACCTCTTCCATCAAATACCGCTAAAACAACATAATGTAATTTCTTAGCAAACATTGCAATTGACCTTTCGAGAGTGTTTAGAGAAACCCTGAAACGGCTTCACTTTGCAACTCAAATCAATTATTTTCTCATCTGACAATTCCAGACACATTTTCTCCTAGCTCTCCTCTGAGAGATGTCAGCCCATAACAGGGCACAGCCAGTTGATTTAGTCCAATTTGCTTGCAAACGCTGATATTGAGGAATTATTTGAACGCTGTACATGCTCCCTCAAAACAATTAAAAGGAACCTTTGCAATCAAGCATTCATTAAAGGAAACAGACACTGCAGCGGCTCTCGCCAAGGATCACACTCCGACCTGCCCGCGACCAGCTGCAGGATCAATGAAAGGGATTTTTCAAGACAGCCAAATCAAGCTTGGAAACAGTGGGCTCAATAAGCAGAACTGTACGACTTCTGCGGGCCCCATTTGCAAGCTTACAAAGGGAGGAAGAGTGGACTAATCTCACAAAGAATAGAACCGGGGGGAGGGATAGCTCAGTGGTTTGAGCATTGGCCTGCTAAACCCAGGGTTGTGAGTTCAATCCTCGAGGGGGCCATTTAGGGATCTGGGGCAAAAAAATTCGGGATTGGCCCTGCTTTGAGCAGGGGGTTGGACTAGATGACCTCCTAAGGTCCCTTCCAACCCTGATATTCTATGATTCTATACTTCATTCTCGAATCAACTGCATATTTCTTCTTGGCAGTAATAGGTAGAAATGAACTGTGATAGATAAACTCCACCTTGGATGACATTTGTGCATAAAAATATTCAAAAAGCAATACGGAAAGCTCTAATTGCAGTTTTAAATAGAGCTCTGCATATCATAAAACTAGCAAGCCCCTTCCTCACCTATCAGACTCAGCCTGTCATTTTCATTCTTTGAGCCCTCTTTTCCACTCTTTCTGAAATGCATTTGCCTCCTTGTCCAGGATACTTATTCTGCTCAAAATCCCCACCACCACCTAGAATCATAGAATCTCAGGGTTGGAAGGGACCTCAGGAGGTCATCTAGTCCAACCCCCTGCTCAAAGCAGGACCAACCCCAACTAAATCATCCCAGCCAGGGCTTTGTCAAGCCTGACCTTAAAACCCTCTAAGGAAGGCGATTCCACCACCTCCCTAGGGAACCCATTCCAGTGCTTCACCACCCTACTAGTGAAAACGTTTTTTTCCAAGCCCCACCTTGATGCTGAGCTGAGAACTCAGTTTGGGATCTAGGTCATTTTCTTCAAACGCTTGTTTTGCAAAGGAGCCTGCATGATCTCGCCGGAGACAGGCACAAGGATATCAATTCAGTGGCAGCAGAGAGAATAAATTTTGGTTCATACCATTTATATTAAGGTTCCATTTATAAACAGGGATAAGAAGTGATTAATAGATATGTTACGGACCTGAGCAATTGGTGTCACGGATGGTTATAAAGCCAGGGTGTTGAACCTATTGGAATCTAACACTCAATATATTAATCATTTATTAGCACTTTATAAACTATTTATAAATGGAACCTTAATATGAAGTATGACCTTCTCTAGTGGGGCCAGGGGACATCTCTACTGCTTAAATATAGATAAAATACACACGCACGGGTTCTTTCCTCTCTGTAGAGTACACAACCGTGTAGGTGGACTCATGGGAGCTGGGCTGCTGGCATTAATTGATTTATTGTGGAAGACGTTTTGGAACATTTATTTAGTAAAGAAGCTCTGAAGAAGTAGAAAGGATCCCATCAAAGCTGGCTTCACTGCTTGCAGCCACTGTTTTGGATTTGCTCCCACAAGGGACAAATCTCCACAGTCCTCTCTGGGAGCTCTGAGCACTTCTTTTTAGGCGCGTGATTTGGAGGAAGATGACAGAGAAACCAGAAAAGGTAGGAAGACTGTTTGACTGGATGGAATCAATTGCCATGGGAAGGAGACTTTATGATGGTTTTGTAGTAGTGCTGACAGAGGTTGGGGCCCTGTTACACTAGGCACCGTACAAACACAGTGAGAGAGAGATGCTTGCCCCAAAGAGCCTGCAGTCTCAGGCACAGGCAGGGAGGGGGAACAGAAATACGAGAGGTGAAATGAACTGTAAAAAGTCATACAGCAGGACAGGGGCACAGCCAGGATTACAATCCTAGTTCAGTGCCCTAACCACTAAGCTACAATGCCTCTCAGCGAGAGTCCTCTTTCCCACCGTGCAATCGTAGTGAGGTTGGTGGATCAACCATAAAGAGCACTGGTGAGATCACCAGGGTCTGCACACATCAATCCATATGTGGGATTTCATTTTCTCATCTAGTCTGCAGCCTGGTGCAGATACAGAGGAGGGGTATCTGAACACGGGCATGTCTATAGGGAACAGCTCTGTGTAGCAACCATTGTATCATGGGAAGCATCTATCTAGATTTCTGTGCTGGTTTTTTTGGTGGTTGGCAGTTCATTGATCAGCTTCTTTTAGTTAAAACCCTTGTTAATTTGGAGCCTCTAAAGCAGATCTCCGAGGCTTCATGGGGATTAGAAAGAGTCATGTCATCTATTTCTGATAAAAGCCTATTTGTACTTGGAATTGAGAACAGGGCTATTCTCTAGGATTTGAAACGACATGGCTTTTTTAACATTCATTGGTATCTCCAGAAGGTTTCATTTGAGTGGATGGGATCATCAGAGATTAGATGCTGCTAAGCTGAAAAACTAATGATTGGACTAATGAGTTGCATTAATTGGGAGCAAGGCTGGCTGGAAAAGAGAAATGAGGCAAATCTGCCTGATCTGGGCCAGAGCTGCAGGTGTGGGTGATTACGTAAACAAAACAAAACGGAGCTGGGGGTCCAGGCCGGCTGAAGAAGAGATGCTGGGGAATCTCCTCGCTGCACAGTTCTTATTTTTTATATTAGACGCTCTCGTGCCTTGCAGCATGAGGCAACCCAGTCTTTCCACCTCTTTCTAGTGCCACCTTTCTTGCTCTGTTATAAGTCTGTTTCCATGACAGCAACATCTTTCTCAATAGCTCTCTTATATGTCATCTGTCGTCGTCCTCTTTCCTGTCTTCCGCCAGGTGGTATCCCGTCAAAGGCTTGTCTAGAAATACAGGTTTTTGACACTCAGGCATCATGTCACTGCAAGTGGAAAGTGTTTGTTGATTCCTGCTTTGTCAACGAGAAGAGGATCTCCAGATTTGGTAGGGAAGAAGGGTTACTAACCTTGCAATAAGTGTACTTCTTGGAGAGGTTTTCTCCATGTGGGTTCCACTCAAGTTGTGCATGTGCCTCATGCATGTGAGATCAGAATCTCTGAACAGCAGTGTCCGTAGGGCCTGCACCTGGGCCAACATGTCCTTGGGCCCCCAACTGACGGCAAAAAAACCAGAGTGCCCCGATTGCTGCTCAGTTCCCTCCTACCACCCATGGCCGCAAGATGGCACTCAGCAGTGTTGCCTGCTACCCCATAGCAATGCTTTCTTCACGCACTTGTAAATATTATACACAGAGCTGCCAGCATGGCCATTTGGCTAACCTGGCACTTTGTAGAGCACCCTTATTTCAGTTGCTTATAACTTTGTCACACTTTACCCATTTAGGCTGAGATATTCCATGCTGGAGATCTGCCTCAGGCTGATGATATGATATGATCTCAGCCAAAACGGTTCAGTGATTTTTGAGAAGGCTAGAGGAAAATACTTTGTTTTGCCCACATTAATAAGTTCTGGGAATCTTTTCTTTTAAAAGCTCTACTGCCCCCCTATTTTGGAGCAGGGACTTGAAATTTGGCCTGGCGGTGGCCTTTCTATCAAGGATGTGCCTTTTGCCATCCGTGTGAAAATCTGCCCAAATTTGGACAAATTATAAGCCTTTTGAAAATCACAGTTTGCACATGCTCAGTAAAGACTTAGATTTTAGCAGCTAAACTCCCTGAAGATGCCATCCTCACTGAGCATGCTCCAGCCCAGGACTCAGTAGGGCTTCCCGTGCAATTGCAGCTCTGGGCTGATGCCGGTCTAGGCGTGAGCACCTGAACTGAGAGCAGGGAATCTGTCTCTCCCATTTTCTCAATAAACCCCCTGCTGGCAAGGAGAGGGATGAAGTTGTCCCATTCAAATGTAGACAGGGCAAGCACCAGACCCATGGGAAAAGCAGGATGAGTCTAATAGGGCCAGTGAGCTAAAGGTTGGGGAGGTAGAAACTGGGGCTGGCTGGGATAGGAAACTGGGACAAGAATCCATGGGGGGATACTGAGATTGGACCAGGAGCCTGGTGAGGAAGACTGGGATCCAGTGGGGACAGGGAACATGGTTGAGACAGATTGGAGGGGCCAGGGTCAAGAAGGTGCCATGCTTGAGGTAAAGAGGCAGAAGGGTCTGTGCCCACTAGAGCCCACTCCCCTCCAGAGTCATGAATTGAACCCAAGGTCCCTGCGTGTCACTATTCTTCTGCTGGCAGCTATCTGTGAAACCCAATGGTAAAGTGTCCCATGCCCTTCTAGTTTTGGGTACCCAGAGGATGACAACATATTAGTGCTATCAGTTACCCCATTAATTCAAGCGGCAGGGATCCATGTGATGGATTTAAAGGTTGCAACTCAGTGGGTGACCCATGTGGGTCTCAATATGATGCCACATGAAGGAACTTCTCTTTTAACAGTTTTCTGTTTTTAGAAAGAGAATTGCACCGGGGAAAAACCACCTACATTAAAATAACGTTATCAAGATTACAAAGTCAAGCACCCGAAAGTTAGGAAATGCCAGAAGTAAGGCTGCCTGTACAACCTTAATTTGATCCCGTGGTTTGCGTGCATTTTGATACAGCCTTTAATTACACGATCACACACTCGTTTTCCTCAGGAGCCCTGGGCAGCAGAGTTCAAACCATGTAACCAGACTGGTCACTGCACAGGGAGAGCGGAATTGTGGGGCTATTGCCAGAGGACTGTTCGCACTGATACAGACAATGCAGCAGATACACAGGCACTATGCTGGTGGAAGAATGATGGTGGAGAACTTCTGCCGCTTCTACAGTTCCCAGCCAATGGAAGCTGTGGAGCTGGCGCTGGGGGTGGGGGCAGCATGCACAGCTTCCCTGATCGCCCTGGACATGCCGGCCGCTTCCAGGAGCAACACGGGGGTCCTGCCATAGCTCTACTGGACTACCAACCGGACGTTTAGCAGCCCAGTCAGCAGTGCTGATCGGACCCTCCCGGGCCCCCTTTTTGACCGGGCATTCCGTTCGAAAACTGGGTGCCTGGCAACCCTACCACTCGGTGAGGTGGTTTAATTTGACCAGCAAAAGTTCAGGGTTTTGGTTGCAGGGCTCAAAATTGAGTGTGGAGGCATACAAGGTTACACCAAGAGAGGACAAGTTTTACTAGTAAAACATTCTAGTGTAGACCACATCTCATGCTTTGCTGCTACACTTGATCTGCAGTATGTTGTTGAAGGATGAGTTGCTGCCTAGATAACTACATAACATAGTAGTGGATTGCACACTCTGTTGCCTATGTAGACCGAGCTGTACACCCAACTGGGCCCTCACGCCCTTCTAGCCAGGCCTCTCGCCCCCCCAACCCCGTTCAGCACCCCATTGATCTTGGTTAAAATTGGAAAACCAGAAAAACCTGATTTTAGTGAAATCAGGCTTTTCTGGTACTCCCAGAATCAGTAGGGTTCTGCTCACTGATGCCTAGAACATCTCCTGAAATGTTGGAATTGACTGGATGTGGTTTTCAAATGTTGATGCATTAAAGCCAGACGGACAGAGAAATGCCACTGAGCTGAGCACAGAGCCTCATTTTACTTAGCCAATGATTCTCATGAATAATATTTGCCTAACATAGAGCAGTATTAAAGTATTAAACGTTTAAAAGTTGTTTAAAAGTATTAGATGTTTAAAAGTATTAAAACATCCTACACCATGTGGCTCAAGAATTGTAGAAAATACGTGTAGTATCTGAGAAACACGCTTTGCTCATGTCACTACAGGCTATTGTAAATTACCTAACACGTATTTTGCAGGGCATTGGTCTGAACTAGGAGACCTGGCTCCTAGTCCCAGCTCTGCCACCACCATAAGCTGTGACCTTGGGCATATCACTTCACTGCCCTGTGCCTCCGTTTCCCCTTCCACCTTTTCTTTCAGGTACTTAGCCTGTAACTTTTCAGGGAGAGGGGAGTGTCTCTTACCACATTTTTGTACCATGCCTAGCACAATGAGACCCTGATCTTAGCTGGAGCTTCTAGGTGCTCCCCTAAATACAAATAATGAATAAATAATAATGATGCACAATGGAGCAGAGTTACGGTGCCACATGCAGCCCTGATTTAATCATTTCCTGATTTCTGAGTGCTCAACAATGCAACATTTATATCGTCTTAACATCATTTTTCAGATGCTGTTAGAAAACATTTGCCAAGTACTTGATGCACAAAAAGCCTCCGCTAAATGTCATATATTTATTATTAATAGTAATGATGCAGGTGCAAGAGCAGACAAACAAGTTTGCCTTTTTAACCTTCCCAGCCACTTCCAGCCAATAAGGAAACAGCAGCTAAAATTAATTCTCGCTCAGCCAGAGATAATTAACCTTTTCGTTACTGAACTGACACCTAACGCCGTGCAAAGTGCCAGGGAGGCAGAAGAGGAATAGGCTGCCATCTAGTGCACAGTGCATCTGAGAGAGGTGCTGGATCCTGCCAAAGCAAGCCTGGTTGCACAGCTTGCTTGTGCACAGGCGGCTGCGTTTCTCAGCTCTTCTATGGTGCGTGATAGTAGTGAGTGCTGCATTGGTGGGGCAGATCAGCATGATTATGTATGGGGCTAGGCTGTAACAGCACAATCTGTCCGGAGTAAGGGGCAGTGTGCATAGCGGTCTGACTCCAGGAATGGAGCTGGTGAGGAAAAGTGGCTCCATATGTCTTCACTGCACCGGTTAACCTGGGTGATTGGCACAAAGACTGAGTGCCCAGGGTAATCTAATCCAGATGTAAGCACCCTCACAGCAAAGCCCGCTTCCCCCCCCCCACCTCCCATTACTGGGTCTACACTGTCTCTGCACTCCCCCATGGGCATCAGGGGGCACGGGCCAGGGCTCTTTCCACACCCCCAGCTGGGACAGCTAGCATGGACTTAAAGCACCTTCAAACCCCGGTCAGAGGTTTGTGTGTGTGGAAGGTAGGAAGGTTGGGCTAAAAGTCAAGGAAGAGCCTGGCAGTGAAGACATTCCAAAGAAACACAAGCCCCCACTTCATGGAGCACTTTGCTCCTCCCTGCGCACAAAGCCAGCAGCTCTGCATAGCAAGTAGGAGGGGCAAAGCCAGGGCTCCTTCCACGCCTGGCCCCCCCGCATGCAGGAAGGGGAGCACATTGTGCAAACGGCCCCCAATACACTGGGTCATCATGGGGGCAGGCCATGTATTGCATGAGCCTTTACAGACAGTTACCAAGATCAGATCAATTCAACCGCTCTTTGCAGGAACTGATTTATTCACTCGTTCTAGAGAGGGTAACTCACTTATTTAGCTGCACATGCTCATGCCCACTCTGGGTCCACAGGTCACTTTCCTCCTGTATTCAGGAGGTCCCGGCCCTCCTGCTGGAGCTGGGTTGCACTTCAGACAGCCCCCGTACCTCTCCCTAGCTCTCCTCCTCGGAGCTGGATTTGTGCTTCTCCTCCAGCTAGCCCTTGGCCCAATCAGTCCTTGCACCATCACGGGGAGGGCACAGCAGTCAAACCTTTCTCTGCTGCTATCTTGCATATTGGTTGGGTGAGAGGGGAGTCCTGCCCCACCCTCTCTGCAAGGCTCTGGGTCCCAGGCCTTTAAAGATACAGTAACAAGATTCCTACTAAATGCTGCTGCTTCCCAGACCCCTTTCCTCTCTCCCCACATCACCTCTGGCTCTTTGTATCCGACCTCCCCAAACTCTCACAAGCCATGTGGTGTCCGCTAGACACGAGTACCCCTCAAGGGGCAGGCCTGCTCCTCACTCCTTGACCACACTCTGTCTTTGCCTCGTATCAGCACATCGGTTACTCCAATTCCACAAGGCCAAACAGACTGCAGCGCTGTGGAGCAGTCGTCTCTTGGAGAGCTCTCGTTCATTTCGAGCCCTGCGATTGACCTGGACCATGTGTTAATCTCTCTCTCAGATCACTCCTACAAGGCTACACCTCCAGGATCTAAGTATAGGGATTATGTGGGCAGTTTATGGAGGTAACAGAGCGATCACTAAAATGTGTTCCTCACCAGGGTGTAATTAGACTCCTACATCTGTGCTTAAAGGCAGATATTCGCTCTGTACTGTATTTGCTCCCATTGATATCTGAATGCCCAGAATCCAAGAGCAGATTCCTCCTCTCTGCCACGGGTAAGAGCTGCCTCTATGTCAAATACGCCTGTTGCATGACTGATGGGCAGGAAGCACAGTGCACCCACGCTGGCCTGGAATCGATGCTCTCCAGCAACATTTTGCTCTAGGGCTGCCAAGTTAAGAACTGCACAGGTTCGGTAATAAAGTATGGGGCCATCCTCTTGAGAGGGACTTTGGAAAGCAAGCCCCATTGGCACTCTGTCAGGAAGGGATAGCTCAGTGGTTTGAGTATTGGCCTCTAAACCCAGAGTTGTGAGTTGAATCCTTGAGGGGGCCATTTATTTAATGTGAGCCTGGCTAGCTCAGTTGGTAGCGCATCAGCCTTTTAATCTGAGGGTCCAGGGTTCATGTCCCTGGTCAAGTATAGAGGATCCTTTAAGAGACAAAATGAAAATAAGAAAGAAAAATTTATAGCACCTTAGAGACTAACAAATTTATTTCAGCATAAGCTTTCGTGGGTTAGAACCCACTTCATCGGATGCATTTATTTAATTGCATCATTATTCATCATTATTTAAGAGACAGTTCTTCAGTACTCTCCTCAACATGCGGCAGCGGCATTATGATCATCTAGTCTGGCCTCCTGCACAATGCAGGCCACAGAATCTCACCCACCCACTCCTGCAATAATCCTCTCACCTATGTCTCAGCTATTGAAGTCCTCAAATCATGGTTTAAAGACTTCAAGATGCGGAGAATCCTCCAGTAAGTAACCCGTGCCCCATGCTGCAGAGGAAGGCAAAAAACCTCCAGGGCCTCTGCCGATCTACCCTGGAGGAAAATTCCTTCCCGACCCCAAATATGGCGATCAGCTGAACCCCGAGCATGTGGGCAAGACTCACCAGCCAGACACCCAGGAAAAAGTTCTCTGTAGTAACTTCTAACATCCCATCATTGACCATTGGTCCTATTTACCACTGATGGCAATTAATTGACCTTTGACTAAGATCATGTTATCCCATCAAACCATCCCCTCCATAAACTTATCTAGCTTAATCTTGAAGCCAGATAGGTCTTTTGCCCCCACTGCTTCCCTTGGAAGGCTGTTCCAGAACTTCACTCCTCTGATGGTTAGAAACCTTCGTCTAATTTCAAGTCTAAACTTCCTGATGGCCAGTTTATATCCATTTGTTCTTGTGTCCACATTGGTACTGAGCTGAAATAATTCCTCTCCCTCCCTGGTATTTATCCCTCTGATATATTTAAAGAGAGCAAGCATATCTCCCCTCAGCCTTCTTTTGGTTTTATAGACCTCAATCATATACCCCTTAGTCATCCCTTTTCCAAGTTGAAAAGTCCCAGTCTTATTAATCTCTTCTAACACAAAGGCCATTCTATACCCCTAGTAATTTTTGTTGCCTTTTTCTGAACCGTTTCCAATTCCAATACATCTTTTTTGGGACGGGGTGACCACATCTGCACACAGTATTCAAGATGTGGGCATACCATGGATTTCTATAGAGGCAATATGATATTTTTGGTCTTATTATCTATCACTTTCTCAATGATTCCCCACATTCTGTTCGCATTTTTGACTGCCGCTGCACATTGAGTGGATATTTTCAGAGAACTATCCACAATGACTCCAAGATCTCTTTCTTGAGTGGTAACAGCTAATTTAGAACCCATTATTTTGTATGTATAGTTGGGATTATGTTTTCCAATGTGCATTACTTTGCATTTATCAACATTGAATTTCATTTGCCATTTTGTTGCCCAATCACCCAGTTTTGAGAGATCATTTTGTAGCTCTTCGCAGTCTGCCTGGGACTTAACTATCTTGAGTAGTTTTGAATCATATGCAAATTTTGCCACCTCACTGTTTACCCCTTTTTCCAGATTATTTACGAATATGTTGAATAGGACTCGTCCCAGTACAAACCCCTGGGGGAACACCACTATTTACCTGTCTCCATTCTGAGAACTGACCATTTATTCCTACCTTTTGTTTCATATCTTTTAACCAGTTACCAATCCATGACAGAACCTTCCCTCTTATCCCATGACAGCTTACTTTGCTTAAGAGCCTTTGGTGAGAGACCTTATCAAAGGCTTTCTGAAAAATCTATATCCCCTGGATCACCCTTGTCCACATGTTTGTTGACCCCTGTTAGAGATACAGTGAGCATCATAGACTCATAGACTCATAGACTTTAAGGTCAGAAGGGACCATTATGATCATCTAGTCTGACCTCCTGCACAATGCAGGCCACAGAATCTCACCCACCCACTCCTGGAATAATCCTCTCACCTATGTCTCAGCTATTGAAGTCCTCAAATCATAGAATCATAGAATCTCAGGGTTGGAAGGGACCTCAGGAGGTCACATCACATTCATAGAGTCATAGAATCATAGACTCTCAGGGTTGGAAGGGACCTCAAAGCAGGACCTACCCCAACTAGATCATCCCAGCCAGGGCTTTGTCAAGCCTGACCTTAAAAACCTCTAAGGAAGGAGATTCCACCACCTCCCTAGGTAACCCATTCCAGTGCTTCACCACCCTACTAGTGAAAACGTTTTTCCTAATATCCAACCTAAACCTCCCCCTCTGCAGCTTGAGACCATTACTCCTTGTTCTGTCATCTTCTACCACTGAGAACAGTCTAGATCCATCCTCTTTGGAACCCCCTTTTAGGTAGTTGAAAGCAGCTATCAAATCCCCCCTCACTCTTCTCTTCTGCAGGCTAAACAATCCCAGTTCCCTCAGCATCTCCTCATAAGTCCTGTGCTCCAGCCCCCTAATCATTTTTGTTGCCCTCCGTTGGACTCTTTCCAATTTATCCACATCCTTCTTGTAGTGTGGGGCCCAAAACTGGACACAGTACTCCAAATGAGGCCTCACCAGTGCCGAATAGAGGGGAAGAATCACGTCCCTCGATCTGCTGGAAATGCCCCTACTTATACAGCCCAAAATGCCGTTAGCCTTCTTGGCAACAAGGGCACACTGTTGACTCATATTCAGCTTTTCGTCCACTGTAATCCCTAGGTCCTTTTCTGCAGAACTGCTGCCCAGCCATTCGGTCCCTAGTCTGTAGCAGTGCATGGGATTCTTCCGTCCTAAGTGCAGGACTCTGCACTTGTCCTTGTTGAACCTCATCAGATTTCTTTTGGCCCAATCGTCTAATTTGTCTAGGTCCCTCTGTATCCTGTCCCTACCCTCCAGCGTATCAACCACTCCTCCCAGTTTAGTGTCATCTGCAAACTTGCTAAGGGTGCAGTCCACACCATCCTCCAGATCGTTGATGAAGATATTGAACAAAACCGGCCCCAGCGCCGACCCTTGGGGCACTCCACTTGATACCAGCTGCCAACTAGACATGGAGCCATTGATCACTACCCGTTGAGCACGACCATCCAGCCAGTTTTCTATCCACCTTACCGTCCATTCATCCAGCCCATACTTCTTTAACTTGCTGGCAAGAACACTGTGGGAGACTGTATCAAAAGCTTTGCTAAAGTCAAGAAATAGCACATCCACTGCTTTCCCCTCATCCACAGAGCCAGTTATCTCATCATAACCCATGGTTTAAAGACTTCAAGATGCAGAGAATCCTCCAGTAAGTGACCCGTGCCCCATGCTGCAGAGGAAGGCAAAAAACCTCCAGGGCCTCTGCCAATCTACCCTGGAGGAAAATTCCTTCCCGACCCCAAATACGGTGATCATCTGAACCCCGAGCATGTGGGCAAGACTCACCAGCCAGAGGTCCATCACAGCCAGAGGTCCTGAATATACTGGAAGGGCTCATCCATTAGTGAGCTGTCCCATAGAACCCAGAGCAGGAATGCCTTTGCCCTCTGTTGCTGGGAAGAGATCATGCCTGCCTTTGTCACCTATCATTGGCCTTTAACTCAGGACATAGCACTCAACACTGAAGATCTGCCTGTTTTGGGGAAGCTCCTTGAGAAGGCATTGCCCCAGCTGCAGCAGAGTGCCAGGAGAGCCAAATAAGAACCCCCTGGTGGACGGTGCAGGAGACACCCCCACACTGCCATCTCCCCAGGTAGAGATTGTGTGGGATCTCTTCCCACCCCCCAGAGGAGAGAAGTGTGGGTATGGGGAGGTTATGAGTATTGAGGAGAGAAAGGGGTTGTCTGGAAGGGATGGGGTCTTCAGGAGTTCTGGCTGTTTATCTGAACACCCACCCTTCTGTGATAGTCCTATTAAAATCACCTACAATCCCATAAAATGCACACAAACACGACACACACCCTGGCACAGGCTTGACAGCTGTGGCCTCTCCTCACAACTGGCTCACCACTAGCGCTGGGTGGCAACCAGATTCTCCATTGGGCAGAAAATTCCTAGTGTTTTGAAAAAAAATTCCATTCCACAACTGAACAAAAGCAAAACATTTCAACATTTCTGGCAAAACTAAACTAAAAGAAAAAAAATCCACTGTGCGTTGACTGAAGCATTCTGTTCTAATACAAAGCAAAACATTTAATTTCCATTTATAACTTTTTTACATTTTGTATTATATAACATCAAATAAAAAATGGAACTGGCTTTTCATTTCAGAATGGAAAAATCAAAATGCCCCAGTGGTTTCTGGTTTTCTTCCTAAACAAAATGTCATTGAAACAGACACTTTTCCACAACATATTTCGCTTTGACAAATCTGCATTTTCCCAGGCATACATATAGATGACTCACTTTGCCCAGTTCTGAAATCCTCTGGGAGGAAACGAAGCAACTTTCATGATCAACCTGTCTTTCCTTCCCTCCACCGTCCTGTGCTCTGATATACCCCACTTTCTTTACCATGTGTATACTTCACTACCTTCATCTCATGTATCCCAAGCCCTATACACACACATTTATAAACAGCAAGCACAATTGCTTAAAACAAAACATTGAGCTATTTAACCCACAATGAACCAAAAACAGTACATAATCATATTGTTATAAACCTCATCCTCCCTTCCCCGTTTATTTTTATCATTTGTTTTGTTATGTCTAAACTTAAATTGTAAGGTTTGGTGGGGGCAAGAATCATGTCTCCTTTCCCCCCCCTATAGTTCTATGAACACACTGTGCAAAATGAAGAGAGAGAATGTTTCATCCTGTTGAATCTTCAGGGGAAATTTAGATAGGTAGAGTGTAATTACCACTTGCCAACTCAACCCCATCCCCTCACATATCCTTTATTCTCTGTGTCTTCATTTTCTCCCCACTCCGGCTTGTTTCCTTTGGCTTTCAACCGCACTCCCCTACCCTAAGGAAATCCTCACTCAGCATTCTCCACTGCTCACTCATCCTCCTCAGCACCTTGACTTGCTCTTCCATCCTCCTGGCCTGCTACGCTCCACCAGAGCTGTTCTCACCAAGGTCTCCAGCATCCTCTTCCACTGCCAGACGAAGGGTCTCTTTCCCCATGCTCACTCGTCTCAATTACTCTGCTGCCTTTGGCACCCGTCAGCCCTCAAGACGCCCTCTTCTGTGACTCTGTCCATTGCTGTTTCCCACTACTGTGTAACAAGTCCTTCTGCAGCCCCTTTTCCTCCACCCTGCTGGGGTTCCCATGTAGACACAATGTCTAACCACTGGGCTGTAGCCTCACTCTACAACACCACACTGAGCTCTGAACAACGTTAGCGCATGCTCAGCGTGAAAGGGCTTCACCACTGAAACAGGGCACACTTGGGGTACGTCTAGCCTCTGAGCCGGATGCGTAATTCCTAACTGGAGACACACCCGCCACATTACTGCCAATTGCACTAGTGCACTACAAAATAGAGCAGAGCTGCAATAGCCTGAGCCACCGGAGGGGCTAAGCCACCCAAGTATGATACCATCGGGAACCCTGAGCGGGTACTTGGGCAACTGGCCCTCCATGCTATGCTGCAATGCTCAGCGCACTAGTCTGCACAGGTGTGTCTCCATGAGCTGGGCACTACACCCCCAGCTTGAAGAGTAGACACCTACCCTTCATCCGAATGTGCTCAGCAGCCTCACTCCACTCAACACAGCTGCACTTCTGCAATCACGACACCTGGATTACATTTACAAATCAACTGTGGAGCCAGACCCGGCACTTACTGGCAGCAGGGACAGGCCCCGCCCCTGACGTTCCTTCTGGGGAAGATCACTTGAACGGATAGCACTGCAGGGCACCAGCAGTGGATGTGGTGGGCAGGTACCTCCTTGCATCCCTCACAGCATCCAGTGACAATGGCCAAGCACAGCAGCTGGGAGTTTGCACTGCAGCAGTTGTCAGGGATATAGTTTTAATGGCAACATTTACATTGTTATGTTTCAGCGTCAGCGCCCCCAGCAGAACCTCCCCCACCGTCTCGCACGCCAATTAGTCAGGCACAGGGGCATGCACGACAAAGTGGACGGGACAACGCCTCTCTGTGCTCCAGTTTTTGCCTCTGCCATTATCGTACACTCCTGGATTTTGTTTGATAGCAGTGTCCACACATACGCGCTCCAAGTACAGTTTTGGGAGCACTGTGCTTTTTCAAGGCCCTGTTGATCGATCCTCCAACATGGCAATGAGCTAACCCCAACTGTGCACCTCGCCTTTCGGAGCTTGCTTTGCTTAGAGATGAGCTCTTTGGGGGATTAATCAATAACCACGCATCCAATGAAGCTTCTTCAGGCAACCTTGAATTACACCAAACGTTCTGGAACCAAAGCACCTCTCAGTTCTGGGGGGAAATTACATTGTGCAAGCTGTCGAAGCAACAGCCCGGTGGGGTACAATCAAAGCACCTACTGTTTTAGTGCAGTTTCAACAGAAATGCAAAAAGATCTGGCAAATTGGCCCAAAGAAACAATGAACATTCAAAACAAAGGTCCTCATTTTTGGTGTGTGTGTAAGTTACAAAATGATCATTTAAGAGTCAAAGCAAGTTCAGACACAAATGTGCTGGAACGGAAATAATGCTTGCCAGCCACCATGGTGTGAGAACTAAACACGAGGCTTTTCATTCCCCACTGAGGCGGGCTGCTGGATTTCTCAGACAAATATCTGCTCTTTACAGATGGGCACTTCAGTGAAGAGTGATCTCTTTTTGTCTCACATTAAGTAAGATTTTTAACGAGTGGAGCACAATCATTAATCTCCCCCAAACACGTTCATAACCCAGTTAGTGAGCAGCTCCTAGCCTTGGTTCATGGATCAGAATTAGAACAGAAGCGAGGTCCCTCCAAGGGGCTGGGCAGCCTGCCTGTGGGTATGTCTTCATACTCCCAACTCTGACAGCATCTGGCACTAGCCTCAGGGTGGGGAGGAGGAGAAATGGTGAATACAAGTGGTTATGCCACAGCTCATATTCTCACAGCTACCAGATGAAAAAAAGGATAAAGATGAGTATGCACCATCACGTTCCCCTCCCTGCCTCCCCCTCCCTCCACATTTCAGGCATGAAACAAAAGGGCATCCAAAACTATACTGTGTGTTTAATTGGCACACCTGTTGAATGCACGTCAGCATGGGTCAGGCGTGATAAGCCTTGGAAACTCACAGTGAAGTGATGTTAGTAATTAAGGAAGGGTCCTGGAGCCATGCTATCACAGAGCTGATTTCTTACCATGGTCGACACACTACAGAAAGAAACAGAAAGAAACCTCGGTCCACCACAGGTGTTTGACTGCGGCACCCTTTGCAAGGACACACATGATGTCTGTGAGGCTCGCCTGGCTTTGGTCAATCAGAACACACCGTCCGCTCCACTGGAGACCTTTTGCCTGGGACACTGGAGATCTCATTTGGTTCTTTCAGTGGAAATGAACGTATTTACTGGAATGTCTGCCTGCTGGTCCTGATTTCTGAGAGCCGGCATCCACCATGGGCTCTTCGTCACTCACCCAGCCTTGAGACAGCTCCAGGTTGTGCAGACACTTATGTGATGTCAAAGATCAGGGCCCATCTCCCTCCCCAGCCATGACCTGGCCTTCCCTTTCCAGATCACAACATCCTGTGCCCACTCATTTTCTTGAGACAATCCCCTTTCACCTCTTTGTCAGGCCACAGCACCTCTGCCTAGCTATCTACATACATATAGATCATGCGCTTGTTTCTGTAGTGTCTCAGCATCTGGAGGAACTAAGAAGCTGATTGGAAAGAGGACAACAGCAGGGAAATAAAATCAAAGAGGAGAGACAAGGAGGAAAAACAGAAGAGTGCTATTAGCTACATTGTGGCAGGCGGGTCAGGTGGGAGCCCACCAAGCTCTGAGATTCTGTTCTAATCTCTGAAGGTTCTTATACCATGCTCATCACCACAGTATCTGAGCGCCATCCAGGAACGCGTTGAGCAACGTGCCTAAGATCAATAGCTGAGTAGATGATCTCTTAGGCCTATGGCTTCCACTGATGCAACCAAGCAGTTATGGCAAGAGGCATTAAATGATAGTGTTAATACCTAGAATGGGCTCCCATTGCGCTTGGTGCTGTACAAATGTATCATGAGAGGGAGTTTCCATGCCAAAGAGTTTTACACACTAAATTGGTGGCCTTGTCTAATGGTGGGGGGGGAAGTAAGCATAGAATGGGAATGGATTTGCCTAAAGTCCCCCTGAAGTTCAATACCAGAGCCAGGAATAGAAGCCGGGTCTCTCCGGCCCCCAGTCCAACACCCTCTCTGCTAGACCACTTACCTTTTCAGGGCTCATACTGCAGTCATGGGATTAATATGAAAACGTAGTTACATCAGATGAAAGAGTTTAGAGCAAATTATTTATCCTGAGATTTATGATTGTACTTTGAAAGTCAATTCCTTGAATTTTCACATACACCCTATTTCTTATTCTGTTTTCTATTTTTCAATTTCTGTAGAACCACTATGTTTGCACCATTTGATTGCACTCAGAACCTCCTTACTGTGACATTTCCACTTAAGTGCAGTCTCCAACTCAGTATTAAAACCCATCTAAGGAGTTGTGCTGTTTATTCCAACAATTTATGATTTCCATTGTATTTCCAGTCACATAGGCTGGATTTGTGATAGATTATTTGGCTGGTTTGTTGTTTATTCCACAGGTAGCAAACATAAGCTTGGCTGAACCCAATTCAGCAAAGTGAAATCTGACTAAACAAGGTTTAGCTAAGCAGAAGCAGTCACTGAAATCTGCAGTAAGCCAAGCTAAACTGTTTTTGCACAACATTGCATGAATAAACAAGGGAAATAGAATCTGGTTTGTATCTCATTTCCTCTCCCTGAAATATGTTTACTGGATTTACCTTTTATTTTTTCTCATTCCTTTCCCCAAAAGTAACATTTGTAATGGAGATTAGTGGAGCTGAAAGGGTGCTGGATGCAGATATCTGGATGGATTGGAAACTGAAGACCGTCTAAGGAGGACAGAAAACGCTGACGCACTGGCATCTCATTAAAATTACAGATGCATAGATAAAGCATTCACACCTGTGTGACCATCTTGTTTATCACTTCAAAGGTTTTTCTTCCCCTGCTGTTATGGTTCCTCTCAACTAATTAGCCTCTTAAGGTTGGTCTATGCACCTCCACCTTATCATGTTTCTCTGACTGTATAAATATCTGTCTACTGTATGTTCCATTCCATGCATCCGATGAAGTGGGTACTAACCCACAAAAGCTTATGCTGAAATAAATTTGTTAGTCTCTAAGGTGCTACAAGTTTTTCTTTCTTATTTTCGTTTTTATAGATAAAGCAGGCACTTTTCACTCAATACTTTTTAAAAGGGAATTGAAGCCATCTTGTTTAGTGCAGTAGAAACCCAGATTATAATTCTTTCATATGTAAGCAGCTAGCAGTTAAAAAGGAAAGCGACCAACTATAAAGCTAACTCTGCTGAGGACGTGACACAGGGAAATTGTGTGGCAACACACACCAGCTCTGGGTTCTGACATTCAGGCCAGACTACTACCACCAGATTCCAACCAGTGGTGGCTCCTAGCACAACAGCCTTGTCTGCACTAGAGAAATCAAACCAGTCAAAGCCCCTAGAACACTTTGCATTCATGCATAAACAAGCCCAGAAAAGGGCCCAGCACCTGGTTAGAACAGACACCCATTCAGGAGGTTCAATAGCTGGTGAAAGACTAAGTGGTTTATTGCCAGCGTGGTCTTAGAAAGGCTGAAACCAGTTTAATGAGGCCTCCCGCTACTATCCCAGAATGCACTGTCAACCTTGCAAAATTTCCCAGAATGCACTGTCCCTAGAGTTGAAGTGGCAGTTGGGAGATGGGTACCCAGAGGTGTAGGCACTGAGTCCCTGGGTGCTCCAGGATTAAGAACATAAATAAGAACAGCCATACTGGGTCAGAAAAAAGGTCATCCAGCCCAGTATCCTGTCTGCCGACAGTGGGCAATGCCAGGTGCCCCAGAGGGAGTGAACCTAACAGGTAATGATCAAGTGATCTCTCTCCTGCCATCCATCTCCACCTTCTGACAGACAGAGGCTAAGGACACCATTCCTTACCCATCCTGGCTAATAGCCATTAATGGACTTAACCTCCATGAATTTATCTAGTCCTCTTTTAAACCCTGTTATAGTCCTAGCCTTCACAACCTCCTCAGGCAAGGAGTTCCACACGTTGACCGTGTAATGTGTGAAGAAGAACTTCCTTTTATTTGTTTTAAACCTGCTGCCCATTAATTTCATTTGGTGGCCCCTAGTTCTTATATTATGGGAACAAGTAAATAACTTTTCCTTATTCACTTTCTCCACACCACTCATGATTTTATATACCTCTATCATATCCCCCCTTAATCTCCTCTTTTCCAAGATGAAAAGTCCTAGCCTCTTTAATCTCTCCTCCTATGGGATCCGTTCCAAACCCCTAATCATTTTAGTTGCCCTTCTCTGAACCTTTTCTAATGCCAGTATATCCTTTTTTTGAGATGAGGAGACCACATTTGTACGCAGTATTCAAGATGTGGGCGCACCATGGATTTATATAAGGGCAATAAGATATTCTCCGTCTTATTCTCTACCCCTTTTTAAATGATTCCTAACATCCTGTTTGCTTTTTTGACTGCCACTGCACACTGCGTGGACGTCTTCAGAGAACTATCCATGATGACTCTCCAAGATCTCTTTCCTGATTAGTTGTAGCTAAATTAGCCCCCATCATATTGTATGTATAGTTGGGGTTCAGGCATCCACGGGGGGGGAAATAGTAGATACTCAGGAGCCAGAGCTTGAGCGTGGAATGTGGTGAGTTCTGTGCTCAGGGAGTTTGTTCATAAACAGAGGCAAGGTGATTAAAATAACAAAAGGCTTGTCATTAAATTCAATTAAATTAAGGATCATTAGATGACCCTGAAAGCATTCCAGTTAAAAGATAGGAAACAAAGGGTAGGAATAAATGGTCCATTTTCAGCATGGAAAGACATAAATACAGGTGTCCCCCGGGGGCTTGTACTGGGACCAGTGTTGTTCAATGTATTCATAAACGATCTGCAAAGAGGGGGTAAACGGTGAGGTGGCAAAGTTTGCAGATGATACAAAATTACTCAAGATAGTAAAGTCCAAAACAGACTGCAAAGAGTTACACAGGGATCTCACAAAACTGGGTGACTTGGCAACAAAATGGCAGATGAAATTCAATGTTAAATGCAAAGTAATCATAGAATATCAAGGTTGGAAGGGACCTTAGGAGATCATCTAGTCCAACCCCCTGCTCAAAGCAGGACCAATCCCCAATTTTTGCCCCAGATCCCCAAATGGCCCCCTCAAGGATTGAACTCACAACCCTGGGTTTAGCAGGCTAATGCTCAAACCACTGAGCTACCCCTCCCCCAACATAGCAAAATATAATTCCAACTATGCATACAAAATGATGGTGCCTAAATTAGCAGTTACCCATCAAGAAAGAGTTATTTGCAGCACTATATTTCCAGAGTACTGCAAATTTATAAGAATCCTTCTCACTGTGCCTGAGCTCATTCTTCAGCTTCAGAAGACTTAAAAATTATCTCCAGTCATCAATGGGACAGACCCAGCTGAATAATATAGTTGTCCTTCACGTGCATGAAGACAATACCAGGGAACTAGATGTAAATAAGATTGCTGACAGTTATCTAGAAAGCTTCAGTGAGACGGAGTGGCTTTAAACTGGGACGTTAGTGAAGACAGCTTATAGGTGATTGCAATGATTTTAATATACTGTAATTCATGATAATGTAATTATGTCGTTCATAACAATTTAATCATTGTTAAAATAGTAAAGAGACCAATGATAGACACATTCAATAACTAGACTATGAAAGAAGTGTATAAATATGCTGAAAATAGGCTCTTCCTAAAACTGGCAGAGTGCCCCCCCCCCAAACACACACACCTCTTCAAAAGCACCCACCAGCTAAACCAAAAGTCGGCGCCTACACTCAGTGGCATTGCAACTGAAAAGGTTTAGAATGGCGCAACCCCTCTACTAATTCAGCGCAGCTAGCATGGGGGGTGCACGGAACCACTGGTGATCACACCGGTGCAATTACAAGCAGGCCTATTCTTGAACAGAGGCTCAGCCAGCAAGTCATTTCACTTCTACTAGCCAGAGACGTAAAAGTCACACCAAGAGCAGGAACGTGGCTATTGCCAGAGCTGAGAATGGCCCCGTGGGGTCTCCCATCCCCAGCTATCCTGGTTATAAACACAGCAGTCCTTGTCCACAGTAAGTGTGGACAAGGGCATTTGTGACCACGCATTCTAAGATGACCCATTTCCATGGGGTAGACAAGCCCTTAGCTCCAAGAGAAGAGTGCCTATCTCCCCTCATCTCACACCAGCTGCTGTTCACTGTGCCATACGTTCCCGTATCATCTCTCCCCTGACTGCTGCCCCATTGCCAGAGTCTCCTGAGCTAGGTGGACTTCAGAGCGACACTCACTGGGTTTCATAGAATCATAGAATCATAGAATCTCAGGGTTGGAAGGGACCTCAGGAGGTCATCTAGTCCAACCCCCTGCTCAAAGCAGGACCAACCCCAACTAGATCATCCCAGCCAGGGCTTTGTCAAGCCTGACCTTAAAAACCTCTAAGGAAGGAGATTCCACCACCTCCCTAGGTAACCTATTCCAGTGCTTCACCACCCTACTAGTGAAAAAGGTTTTCCTAATATCCAACCTAAACCTCCCCCTCTGCAACTTGAGACCATTACTCCTTGTTCTGTCATCTTCTACCACTGAGAACAGTCTAGATCCATCCTCTTTGGAACCCCCTTTTAGGTAGTTGAAAGCAGCTATCAAATCCCCCCTCACTCTTCTCTTCTGCAGGCTAAACAATCCCAGTTCCCTCAGCCTCTCCTCATAAGTCATGTGCTCCAGCCCCCTAATCATTTTTGTTGCCCTCCGTTGGACTCTTTCCAATTTATCCACATCCTTTTTGTAGTGTGGGGCCCAAAACTGGACACAGTACTCCAAATGAGGCCTCACCAGTGCCGAATAGAGGGGAATAATCACGTCCCTCGATCTGCTGGAAATGCCCCTACTTATACAGCCCAAAATGCCGTTAGCCTTCTTGGCAACAAGGGCACACTGTTGACTCATATTCAGCTTTTCGTCCACTGTAACCCCTAGGTCCTTTTCTGCAGAACTGATGCCCAGCCATTCGGTCCCTAGTCTGTAGCAGTGCATGGGATTCTTCCGTCCTAAGTGCAGGACTCTGCACTTGTCCTTATTGAACCTCATCAGATTTCTTTGGGTTTGCTGAGTTTCACTTGGTTGATCACAGAGGGGAAGGGAGTGAGCAGCAAAACACCAACCTATCAGGAGGTGGGACTCCTCCCTGCAGGAGGGGCTCTGCCAGGGCACAACAAGGGGAGGCAAAGGGGGAAGATGGAAATGGAGACAAAACCAAGAAGGGGACATTGGGGAAAGAGAAGAAGAGGAAAGAAGGAAAGCAAGGAAGGGGAAACAGAAAGCAAAGGGCCAGTTTGTAAGGGAAATGGGCCAACAGCAGCAGCAGCCAAATGCATCTAGAGTGTGCCCTTCATTGGCTTAAATGCATGGCAGGTGCCTCTTACATCTCGAGATATACCCACACGTATTGCCCAACTACGCAACCGCGGGGATCAAACCCGATACAGCCACTTTGTAACACAGCAAATATAGTCACGCCAGCCAAGATTTTCAAAATCAGGAGCCTAAAACTAGGCTCCTAGACCTTTTCTGGGGCTCCTGAGTGAGAAGCCTTGTTTTCAAATGTGCCAAGTGCCGACCAATTCCAGGCTCCTGTTGGGAGCCCAAAACATTTGATGGCGGCTTATTCGTTCATTACGGAGGTTAAGTTTAGGCTTCAGTTTTTGGAAACCTTGGCCAGTATAAAGAATAAATGCAATGAACGCTTCCCAACAGCCAGCGACAATCAAGGGGGGATGACTAGGAACAAAGAAGAGCTCATGTCTTAATTTAGTCCCTACTATACATTACTGTAAAGACGTGTTTCTACTTTCCTTGGATCCATTTCAACTGCCAGGTGCATTTATGCTATAGACCATGGTTCTCAAACTGTGGGTCGGGACCCCAAAGTGGCTCGAGATCACCTTTTAATGGGGTCGCCAGGGTCGTTAGACTTGCTGGGGCCCGTGGCTGAAGCTGAAGCCTGAGCCCTGCTGCTTGGGGCTGAAGCTGAAGCCCAAGGACTGCAGCCCGGGGAGGGGGGTCGGGCTTTGCCTTCCCCCTCCTCCTGCCTGGGGTCATGTAGTAATTTTTGTTGTCAGAATGGGGTCGCGGTGCAATGAAGTATGAGAACGGCTGCTATGGACTACGCATTTTCACGGTGCAGAATCTCCCTGCTCTCCAAGGCAAAAACTGGGACCTAGTCACCATTCATTTTAAACACAGAGAACTATTTATAAAGCAGTTGAAAATAAACTATTGGGAAATCATTTCAATAGCCACTTCTCAGACAGTCTTTTCAAATTGGGAAACATACCCCAGAGACCTGCGCTCTCAACTCATTATTGAAGTTCAATTCAGCTAAAGCTCTCAGAAAGCAGAGTGGGTTTCCCACATTAAAATTATTAGCTGAGTGTTAAATGTTTGTGCCTGATTAACTGTATAATGGATTCAGTTTGCCTACACTGATGTGATGGAATATGACAGAACTGTTGAAATGTCAAGAACAGTATATTTCATTGGATTGGTGAAAAGATTGTAATGGAGACTCTGCAACTGCAGAATTGGAAGTTAGTATGATTGGGTCATGTAGCAGTGTAATAATTAGGAGTGAGTCCCCTTCCCTGTACACTGACTTCTGCCCTTACGTACAGAACATTTCAGTCCCTCCTAATCATAGAATCAGAGAATATCAGGGTTGGAAGGGACCTTAGTAGGTCATCTAGTCCAACCCCCTGCTCAAAGCAGGACCAATCCCCAATTTTTGCCCCAGATCCCCAAATGGCCCCCTCAAGGATTGAACTCACAACCCTGGGTTTAGCAGGCCAATGCTCAAACCACTGAGCTATCCCTCCCCCCTAATGAGACCAACTGACCTGAGAATCCCAATTCTAGAGTTAGTGCATCAACTACTTCCCCTCATCCTGCATCTGGCATCGCCACCTGAGGATTTACATTGTGTTCCTTACCAAAATGGAATGTAACAGAACAACAGTAGCAAGCGCCCATCCTATTAAGGGAACGGAAGGGAAGGGATAGCTCAGTGGTTTGAGCATTGGCCCCCCTAAACCAAGGGTTGTGAGTTCAATCCTTGAGGGGGCCATTTAGGGATCCAGGGGGAGGGGGGAATCTGTTAGGGGACAGTACTTGGTCCAGCTAGTGAAGGCAGGGGACTGGACTCAATGACCTGTCAAGGTCATTCCAGTTCTAGGAGATTGGCATATCTCCATAAAATAAAAAGATAATAATAAATAAGCTGTGGCCATAGATATGAGCGTCTCTGCTCTCTCTCTCCAGTTTAATTATGTTTGTTATTACACAATTGCAGAAGTGCACATCCCCTGGCAATACCTATGAGATTTGGAAACACCAGTCAACCGGACAGGAAAGTGGAAACAAAACTCTTTGAACATCTGGGCCGAATAAGGATTTTTTTCAATGGTCCCGCCTGCATTTTTGTTTTGTTTTTTTGTGTGCACAGAATCCTTTGCTGATTAGGCAAATATCAAAGAATCTGTTGCATTAGCCGCAGAGCACGTGTACAACTGGAATGATATTTAATTAAAAGCACAAGCTAAAGCTGAAGCTGTGAGCCTCTATCATCCCTTTTTATTTTGATCCATTTCTTGCAGATCTTTGCCACAGGCTATGCCCATGATTGGAAACATTTGAGAAGGTGAAAGGCTACATTTTAAGAAACCCTCAATGGTTAGGGCTAGCAAAGAGACCACAACAAGCAAAGCAGGTGTGTCAAATTGTCTGAAGGTAGTTAATCCATCAGGGAGGCAGAGGGAGGCAGGCAGTTATGGTGCTCACCTTACTGCAGTATGTTTAAGAGGCAGCTCCGATACACCATGCAATGTTAACGTGTGGGGTGCTAAGTAATGACATGAAAAATAATATGCCCCAAAGTGGCAAACTTTTCTCTGGATGGAGACATCCCTCATTCTCACCTCCATTATTCAACTAAACCCTACAGATGGGCAGCCCAGTCCAAATTAAGTAAGACTGGCAGAAACCTTTGCCCAGAATTTCAACCAAATCCCTTCCATGGGGATTAGCGTGCGCACACACACACACCTTTCTGCTCTGAGCCAATAGAAGGACTCTCCCTGGTCCCGTTATTGCTGCAGGTGACCCCAGACCATAGCAAAGAAGAGCCAGGCCACTCGTGAGACCGATGGAATGTTCCAGAGGCCTCAACTGCTGCCATGTTGCTCCAGGTACAGTCCTACCACTCCTGGGACAAAGGAGAAGAAGCTTTTGCCAGACTGGTCTCTCTGTAAGAGTGAAACCCAACTGCAAGAATGTAAGAGCTGCAGATGCCGGATATTGGCCCTCCACACCAAGGTGAATTTCACCCATTGTTATTTAGGCTGAGCCACTTCAGAAACACATGGATGATTTTGTACCAAAGGGAACTTGCTTCTCTGTGGAGAGAAGGTGGGCACCTGTGGTGCTTGTCTATCACTCAGCCATCCCCAAAGGTCAGGGCATTTGTGCCATCCATTCAAATTAGCAGAGATGAATTTCTCAGAGACTCCAGAGCCATTTCCAATGGCCTGTGAACACGAGATGAGAGACATCACATTGCCGGCAACTGACGAGGAACCTGTAAAGGCTAGCCTAGGGTTTAGTGTGATGGGATTAATTAGTAGAAGTGGGAGTGCTGCAGATTTGCACAGATCAAAGATAGTTTTGTAAGGATAGTGCTTGCTTCTGCCTTGAATTCCCTTGGTCCTGCATTCCAGCTGTTCCCAGTCACCGTGCTGATTAAAAACCTTGACGTTCTATCAGTTAACAGCAAATGAAACATGCTACAAGCACTCCAACCCTCTCCTCACTTCCAAATCCTACACCAACCGACATCAGATATTTGAAGACAAGTCTTGTCAGATTTCATTGGTTTGACAGGATGCAAATTTCAAACTCCTTCTCCTGCATGTCCCCCCAGAAAACAATGAGATGGCAGCCAGGCTGTGTAGGAGGGAAGAGAATGTCAAAAACAAACTAGGCAGCAGGACAGAACGCTGCAATTCATTTACATCAGTGGCTACCTGTTAGAGACCAGTGAAATGGATGGGCCAAGAGCTACACAAATATATTGGGTCTGATCCAAAACTCGTTGAAGTCAATGACTCTGCCTGCTGACTTCAATGGACTTCAGATAAGGGCTCTAAATTCAGATCTGGAGGTGGAGTGGTTTAAACCTGAGGTGTGAATATCCTAGGCTGCTTGGAACCCTGTACACACATCAGTTTAACGTGCTGTAGAGATGATACACACTATACAAATGGAAAACATGCTTTTGCTTTTAGTGTGAGCCTCATATTCTCATGCGCTGCTGAATGATGTCTCTTGCATTCTTAGTGTAGTGGTCTGAACATAGGGAGAACTCCTGGATTCTAATCTGGAATCTGACAGCAATTTCCTTTGTGGACTTTGGCACCTCACTTAATTGCTTTGGTTCAGCAGCCCAACCTGCAAACCTGCGCTAATATTCATTCTCTATTCACAGATGAGTAGCATGGTTTGTAAAGGGTTAGCTACTCCTTACATCCCCCACTTTGTTAAGGTGATGTTAAAGATGCAGGAGTATTACTAGAGTTTTGGTTGCAAATTACACTTTCCAAAGGGTTAAGAGTTAAAGCAAATATACACCCAAATGTAAGAAACCTAGGGAATAGAGTTAAGGCTGCATTTCTCAAACAAAGCACCTTAACTCTGCCCTTAGTAATGCCCGACTGCCATCTTCCCATCATTGCACATAGAGAAGGGACACTCAGAATGAGGCTCAGAAGCAGCAAGTGGCTTTTTAATGTGTCTCCTGCGGCACTTTGCAGCACATGATATTAAAACACCGTGTGATTTAATTATTAACCAAGCTAAGTTATTAACCAATCAGGATGCTTTTACAATGTTATTAACCAGTTAAGTTATCAACGTGCACTGAGTTATACCACTAAGGTCTGAGTTTTACTGACAGACTATTGAATACATGTATCCTCCTTGACTTCTCTGCCTCTATCCAAAATGTCCTGTTATCAATATGTGGCCAACCAACTCCTCAACCCCTTTACAGATATGTTGGCATTTCTTTCTCCTACTATTTGGTCTGTCTTTTTAGATTACAAGCAGGGAGCAGGCCTTCCATTATGTTTTCACAGCACCTAGTACATTGAGGGCATGCCCCAAAACAAATAATTATTAAGAGGAACACAGAGCTTGAGACAAAATGGGCATGCTCTCAAGAGCCGGGGGAGAAGTTCTATTGCTGTATTTTATATCGTACTCTGTTATGGCTTGTGATAGTTCTAATGATCCCAAGTTAACAGGTAAGGAATGCCCTGCCTGCATGTAGAGACCAACACTGCACACGGCCTGTAATTAGTCATTTCTAATTCCTCATTGATTTTAATGCATCTTGTTGACCTGGAAAATTTGAATAACTTATTTTAGGTGGGTTTTGTACTGTATCCTATGGCTGCATTTGGCTTAGTCTGTCCTGCATGCCTGAGCTGAGCTGGGAAATGGAGAAGCTGAGGTGTCTGAGGGCTCTTTGACAGAGCCCTTATGCTTCAGCCAGCTGGGACAAAAACATAAAAGAAGTTGTGGCCAAAGCATTCTGCAGCCTTGAAGAAAAGCCAATAAGATTAAGCCTCACGCTCACCATGATGAGAAAACTGAGAAGCTTAGGATTCAGGCACGCACCAGACACATCAGCGTGCTAAGGACATGCACATCACAGACCTGTGGCTAGGGAGTGCATACAAAGTACATCTGATTGTCTGAGCAGGAAAAAACAGCTTACCTTCCATACTAAACCTGAACATCGAGAGCAGTCACACCGCAGGGAGACTGAAAGCACTTAGCATGGCCCTCCTACCAAGAGGCGCATAGCCAGTACTCCTTTAAAGCTGAGATTTTCAGTGCTGCCTGGGAGATTTAATATTAATGGGAAGTAGGCACCCAGATCCTCTAAGTTGCTTTGAAAAGCTCAGCCTGTATCATTACAATTAAGAAAACACGGTTACTTACCTCTACAATAACTGTTGTTCTTCGAGATGTGTGGTGCACATATACATTGCACTGCAGGTGTACATGTGCCCAATGCATTCGAGTCAGAGACTTGTGCCAGCACTAGACGGCACGTGCGCCCCTGCTTTCCTTGTGTTCTCAGGCAAGGGTATAAAAGGGCCATGGCTGCCACCTCCCTCCCCGTTCCTTCACACCACTGATGGAATGTCCGAAGCAGCAAGGAAGGTGGGAGGTCGTGGAATGTATATGTGCACATCATATCTCGAAGTGCAACAGTTACTGTTCCTTCTCCTTTGAGTGATTCATGGATGGTAAGGTGGATAGATGGACGGTAAGGTGGATAGAAAACTGGCTGGATGGTCGTGCTCAACGGGTAGTGATCAATGGCTCCATGTCTAGTTGGCAGCCGGTATCAAGTGGAGTGCCCCAAGGGTCGGTGCTGGGGCCGGTTTTGTTCAATAGCTTCATCAACGATCTGGAGGATGGTGTGGACTGCAAGTTTGCAGATGACACTAAACTGGGAGGAGTGGTTGATATGCTGGAGGGTAGGGATAGGATACAGAGGGACCTAGACAAATTAGAGGATTGGGCCAAAAGAAATCTGATGAGGTTCAACAAGGACAAGTGCAGAGTCCTGCACTTAGGACGGAAGAATCCCATGCACTGCTACAGACTAGGGACCGAATGGCTGGGCAGCAGTTCTGCAGAAAAGAACCTAGGGGTTACAGTGGACGAAAAGCTGAATATGAGTCAACAGTGTGCCCTTGTTGCCAAGAAGGCGAACGGCATTTTGGGCTGTATAAGTAGGGGCATTTCCAGCAGATCGAGGGACGTGATTCTTCCCCTCTATTTGGCACTGGTGAGGCCTCATTTGGAGTACTGTGTCCAGTTTTGGGCCCCACACTACAAGAAGGATGTGGATAAATTGGAAGAGTCCAGCAGAGGGCAACAAAAATGATTAGGGGGCTGGAGCACAGGACTTATGAGGAGATGCTGAGGGAACTGGGATTGTTTAGCCTGCAGAAGAGAAGAATGGGGGGGGATTTGATAGCTGCTTTCAACTACCTGAAAGGGGGTTCCAAAGAGGATGGATCTAGACTGTTCTCAGTGGTAGAAGATGACAGAACAAGGAGTAATGGTCTCAAGTTGCAGAGAGGGAGGTTTAGGTTGGATATTAGGAAAACCTTTTTCACTAGTAGGGTGGTGAAGCACTGGAATGGGTTACCTAGGGAGGTGGTGGAATCTCCTTTCTTAGAGGTTTTTAAGGTCAGGCTTGACAAAGCCCTGACTGGGATGATCTAGTTGGGGTTGGTCCTGCTTTGAGCAGGGGGTTGGACTAGATGACCTCCTGAGGTCCCTTCCAACCCTGAGATTCTATGATTCTATGATTGTGCACATATACATTCCACTGCAGGTGACTCATCAGCAGTCTAAAGTTGCTAAAAGGCTATGAAGAACTTTTTTTAGCTTTGGTTTCCAAGGAACATCTTATGGCTTGCATATCCCTTCAGGCAGCAATAGATGCTGCTGATACGGCCTCGTGTTCCTTGGCCACGGCAGTCTCCATGTGGGGGTGGCAGGGGGGAAAAGCCCTGGACGTGGCAGACTGCTTAGAACATGGGGATTTTTTCATATTAAATCCTCCAGATAACTGCTAAAACTAAGCTAAGTACGTGTGGGACAGGCTGTACTCTTATATGCACCCCTTTTACAGGACGGTGATATATTTTGTACAAGACATGTCTTGTGAGGTATCATTTGAAAAACTCATAATTTGCTGATCATTATTGTCCTGGTAAAATGTGTGTCCCAACATTTCATGTAAAGTTATAGGATTCCTCTGTATAGTACTACTAAGACATGTCTCAATCTGGTGGAAAGCAGCCACAAACCAGTTCCCCAGAGACAATAGGCTAGCCAATGCCTCAGCCAGGTGTCAACAAAATCAAATGGACCATCACCTTGTTAAGTAGCCATCTTGACAAAGAAACGGCTGAGGGTGTTGGTTGGCGAAATGAGGGGACACGGCTGTTCATCAGTTCAGATTGTACCCTGGGTAATGTCACAATATGATCACTAAATATTCACTGTAACTATATACTAGCTACATACACTGAAGTTCTGAAAACTAGCTAGCCAAAGCAAATGCTATGGGGAGCGTCAACTCTTGCCACCGGCGGTGAAAAGGAACGGAGGTAGAGGTGGCGGCCACCCCCTTTTAATGACCTTGCCTGAGAGCACAAGGAGAGCAGGTGTGTATGTGTAACCCATACACCTCCTGGTTGCGGTGTTCTGTCCCTAGTGGCACCAAGATCACTTAGAAAGAGAGTTAAATGAGTCTGCTCTACAGCCTTAGCTAACAGCCAATTGGCTTTTAGCTCATGCTGTACAGGCTCAGGCTTTAAACTCCAGAGATCCCCGGTTCGATCCTGCCCGCCAACAACCAGGGTCTGTCAGCATTACACATGTACCGCCTATGTACTGCTAGCAAAAGTCTCCAACTCCAGACACTTTCACTAGAACGTATGTGTGCACAACCGCTCCAAGGAGAAATAAAGATCCAATCGACAGGGAAATGATTTTTGTCATACTCCACTGATCTCCCACAACCCAGGTTAGCAGGTGGCCATTGCTAACTAAGAATCAGGCTGTTTTCCAACGGACTTTCCTTCATAACCAGGCACAATGTTCAAGGAAGCCCTAGAAATAGTGCAGCTGCCTTGCAGCTCCTCAGCCGTAAGAACACCTGTGTGGTGTAACAAGCTACGCAGCAGCATGGCGAACTCTAGCTTCCATCACAGAGTGGGGTGCTCCATGGCTGCCAGAGGGAGACGCGGCTATGCACACAGACAACGGGAACATGACAAAACCTAGGCACAGCAGGGAAATGTGGCTTGATAAACCTAACAAATTAGAGAGCCTGCAGTGACTGCAGCACATCCTCCCCCAGCACTCTCACAGAAAAGCCACTGAACCCCTGCTCGAAGAAAGAGACACCACGCAGCAGCACAAATCAAAAGCTAGTTGACTTCTCAGACATCTTGGATTAAACGCAAAGCCTTCTACACAAGGCCATGTTTGAGTCACATCCTCCATTCTCCAAAATACAGAATTATTCCTGCGTCCCCAGTGTGTCTCATCAACAGTTCCACATGCCCCCCGCACACACACAAATCAGAAACCTGTGTGATAACTGAGCAGTCCTCTGTAGCGAGAGTGTTCTCACCACCAGCTGAGCAAACTTGACAGACAGGTGGAGTTGCAAACCACTAAAGCTGAAACTATCCTTGATGCTTGTCACTCTAGCCACCCAAATCCCATTCTCTTCTTGTACACAGACAGAGCTAGAGCAAACTATGAAGGCAAGAAGCTTGCATACGTCCCCAGCAAAGGAATTTCAAAACTCTTACAGGTTTCAATGGGAAAAGATCATTCTCCTGTGCTACTGTAAAGCAGTGGTTTTCAAACTGCGGGTCGTGACCCGGAATGTCAGGCACTGGGTCGCGGCGGCTCTGGTCAACACTGCCGACCAGGCTGTTAAAAGTCCCATCGGCGGTGCTGCCCGGGTAAGGCAGGCTAGTGCCTATATGTTCTGACACCGTGCTGTGCCCCGGAAGCAGCCAGCAGCAGGTCCAGCTCCTAGGAGGGTGGGCCATGGGGCTCCACGTGCTGCACCCGCCCCGAGCACCAGCTCCACACTCCCATTGACCAGGGTCCAGCCAATGGGATCTGGGGGGAAGGGAGAATGCCCACGGGCAAGAGCTGTGCAGAGCCACGTGTGTGCCTCCACCTAGGAGCCAGACCTGCTACTGGCTGCTTCCGGGGCACAGTGTGGTCCATGGTGTCAGGACAGGCAGGAAGCCTGCCTCTGCACCCCTGCTGCACCGCTGACCAGGAGCCGCTGGATGTAAGCCCACGCCCCAATCCCCTTCCCCAGCTCTGAGCCCCCCCAAACCCAGAGCCCCTTCCTGCACCCCAAACTCCTCAGCCCCAGTCCCGGCGCAGTGCCTGCACCCCCAGCCCAGAGCCCTGACCTCCTCCCACGTCCCAACCCCCTGCCCCAGCCCAGAGCCGCCTCCCATACTCTGAACCCCTCATTCCCGGCCCCACCCCACAGCCCTCACCACCACAACCCAACCCTCTGCCACAGCCCTGAGCCCCTCCCACACGCCAAACCTCTCATTCCCATCTCCATTGGGTTGCGGGCATCAACAATTCTTCAACTGGGTCGCCAGAAAAAAAGCATGAAAACCACTGCTATAAAGTGTAGTTCTAACCACATGTGTGGAAACCTGTCCTAATGCAAAAATAAAGCTGACCTTTACAATAAAGCTGACCTTTACAAAAATAAAACTGACCTCTGAGGGGAGGAATAGCTCAGTGGTTTGAGCATTGGCCTCCTAAACCCAGGGTTGTGAGTTCAATCCTTGAGGGGGCCATTTAGGGATCTGGGGCAAAAATTGGGGATTGGTCCTGCTTTGAGCAGGGGGTTGGACTAGATGACCTACTAAGGTCCCTTCCAACCCTGATATTCTATGATTCTATGAATCCCAATTCCATAGGGTGGAGTTGTGCAGTCTAAAGAACTTCATGCTGTTAACAAACTAAACCTGTGTGAAAGTACACATAGGAAACTTTGCAAATAAATAACTGTATAGCTAAAGAAAAAAACACCTCGATATACAGCTGTGAGAGACTTCACCTATAATAGACCCTAACCAATAAGCCTAATTAACACATTTAGTCATCAAACTATAAATTACCAGGAAACTAATACACTCTCCCTTAACACCTGTTGGATTTTCTAGCATAATGTGACTTTATAGTTTTTAATTGCATCACCCGAGGCACAAAATGCATTATGATTTGCTGTGTCTAGTCAAACCGTTAAACATTTTTCCTGGGCCATATGCCATTCCTGTATAATGCTGTGGGATGCTGCTGCATGTTAATGCACTCATCGCTCTGTAAGAAGCCTAATCTGCATACCATTACTATATTATTGCATTTCCCAGTGGTATCTAGGAGAATCACTGCAAGAAAAATAACTAAAGTTTTCCACTACTTCAGTCAAACTTAATTTCATCCCCTTGTTTTGCTCCATAATGGAAACACATGGTTGATTTCACATGCCAGTTACTTAATCTGGAGTAAAGATTTTAAAGGGTATATAGTCCCAAAGGGCTTCAAGGTCTGTCAGAGTTCTACAACCTAGCAAAGTAGGGAAAGGTGGCCTAGAGGAAATTACTATGAAGTTGGGTGCGTAACTGGTTGGAAGACCACACTCAAAGAATAGTTACCAATGGTTCGCCATCACACTCAGAAGAGGACGTAGCTCATGGGCTCCTGCAGATATATTATCTAATATTTGCATCAGTGACTGGGATAATGGAGTGGAGAGTATGCATATAAATGTAACCCCCACTTTCCTCTCTGGGTTACTTGTGAGCAGGCAACACTCTCCTGTGTGCCTGGCACCTGGTGCTGTTGACAGTAAAGGAGATCTTGAGTATCCCCAGGGTGATGTTGGATAGGTGGGGATCCTCTTTCCACCCCTCTGCTGCAGTCCTTTTGCTTGTTAAGGAAATTCATCTTGATGGCACCTCCATCTGTCTGGGCCCTGTACACACTCACAGGCGAGCCTGGGACGCCTCCTTGAGCTAATCTGGGGAATGGGTCTAACGCAAAAGTGCCAATTATAAACAGCATGCACCCAATATACCCTTAGATTAGAGCTAACACATCTTTATTTAACAATTTAAGAAACCAGGATATAAGAGCCTGAGATTAATTAAAATGTCACAACCAATTTAAATCAGCAAGGGGCACTTCAATAAATCAATTGGTAAGTGCCGTTCGTAGCAGTAAATGAAACATAACCAACTTGCATTTACACTGGCACCAGTTACCCCAGCCCTGAATGTCAGAGTTACAGACACTGGCTTGCACAGTTGTGTGTGAAGATCTTGAAGCTGTGGACAGCGCTCTGTTTGTCCAGCAAAGCAGTCCAGCCCAGGCAACAAGGGGCAGAGTAATTCTAAATTGGGATCATTCCAAGCTGCACAACCCCTTTGGAGATAGGAGTTATAGCCAGAGGTCAGTAATCCTGGTTAGCCGATAAATAGGGCCCTACCAAATCATGGTCCACTTTGGTCAATTTCACAGTTAGAGGATTTTAAAAATTATAAATTTCACAGTTTCAGATATTGAAATCTGAAATGCCGCAGTGTTGTAACCGTGGGGGTCCCAACCCAAAAAGGGGCTGGGGGGATGGTCACAAGGCTATTCTAGGGAGGTCACGGTATTACCACCCCCACTTCTGCGCTGTTGCTGCCAGCGGCACTGTCTTCAGAGCTGGGCTGCCAGTCAGCAACTGCGGAGCTTCCTGCAGGCAGGGAAGGTTCCCGGAGGTGGGTCTGACCCAGCCCTAAGAGCAGCCCCTGCAGGGGAAGAGCAAGTCCTGTCCCTCCCCAGCCCAGCCGGGACTAGCATCTGGGGCCCAGCACACAGTAAAAGCCCCCAGCCCTGCCCCTCCCATACATTAGACAGATTTCATGGGTGAGACCAGATTTCATGGGGAAGATCAGACTTCATGGTCCATGGCGTGTTTTTCACAGCTGTAAATTCAGTAGGGTCCTTCCAATAAGACCATGCGTCTCTTCCCAGACTCCTCACTGTCCCCCTTCCCTTGCAAGCACTTTCTCAAACAACAATAGTGGTGGTTACTCATTCACGCTGCCTTCACCGCAGGTCAACCTCAGTCAGTTCTGGACACAGCATACTTCGATCAGACTGAAATCCTCCATGATCACACAGCATTTTTCCTACACGTTACAGATAGGTGCTTAAAGGGCGGGCCACCCTATTACCTAGTGTGATTTGTTGGTCTGTGGCAGACGCTGATGAGAACCGCATCTTGTGCTTTATCTGTTCAGACGTTGATCCATAAGCGTTCATGATCATTTCCTTCTGGGTTGTCAGTGACTTGGAAACGGGTCATGCCATTTTTGATGTAGAGTGCCACTCCCTCTCCCCTTTTGCCCATTCAATACTTTCTGAATAGGTTATACCCAGTGACTTGAACATTCGAATCAGCCCACCACCTCTCAGTAACATGATCTAGGCCCGAGTGAACTTATCATAGAAAATCACGGTTGGAAGGGACCTTAGGAGGTCATCTACTCCAACCCCCTGCTCAAAGCAGGACCAATCCCCATTTTTTGCCCCAGATCCCTAAATGGCCCCCTCAAGGATTGAACTCACAACCCTGGGTTTAGCAGGCCAATGCTCAAACCACTGAGCTATCCCTCCCCCCACTGAGCTATCCCGCCCCCCGATATATATATACTCATAAATAAGCAATCCCAATTCCTCTTGTTTGTTACCCAGGCTACTACTACTAGCTTGGGTGTATAGGTAATTAAAGAATTTCTTCTCTTCACAGCCATTGGGGCCTTGATTCATTTTGTTCTCAACATCACGGTTTTGTGCTAAATGCATGTTCATTTGCTCTCTCTTTTCACCCTCCCCTTTTGTTATTAGTTTAATGCCCTCTTGTCTAATCTGGCCAGCCCATTCCCTGGAAGGTAGGGGTTCCCCTTCTACCGAGAAGAGGGCCATCCAGACTTAAAAACTACTTCTCCCCATAGAATGTAAACCACAACACCAAATCCCTCTCCCTGATATTGGTTGCAATTACAGTTCTTTATGTGACCCTCACACTACTGGGCTACGTTGGGCATGCAACAAGTGAGTAAAGAATCCGTAAGATATGCCAGGGAGATGGCTTCCCGCTTGGCCAACACACAGGGGAATGAACCAGGGACTCCCAGAGCTAAAAACATGAGCTGCTACAGTTTGACCTAAAGCTTCCTAGTCAGGGCCTGCAAGAACTTATATCCTCTGTGGATCACAGAGGGTGACCTCCATCACACATTCACCAGTGGGTTATGCAGGAAACTGAGTGCACCTGGCAATCCCGTAGGACCCTCTACAAATATGGATTAATTTAGAGTGACCAAGATTTGTCTCCTCTCATCTGGGGGGAAAAACCCTGCAACAGTTCTGTGGGATTTGAGCACTTTTTGGCCAATACGTGGCTCTGGTCTAGTGAGAAAGATAAAGCACTTCCAACCACACTGTGAACTGCTGCCATAAAAACACATCTGCATTTGATGAAGCTTACTGGTTTTGTAAAATTGCTGCTTCTTCTCCTCCTGCTTGTGGAAGCACACACGGGAGCTCTGGCTGTGGTAGTGTTCTGATTCACTTCTATCTTTCACCGAGGGCTAATGCCTCATCTGCAGTGACTTGCCTTCTGAACATTAATCACAGTTTGTGGACTGCACATTCTTCTTTTGTTGCAATTGCAACAAATGTGTTAGTCCATAGGGTGTTATGTATTGTCTTCTGCTATATATGGCAGAGGCATTTATCATTACACGTCGTTATAACTACATAGGGTGACCTCTGACTGCTAATAAACGGTGAATTGAAAACTACACATCTCTGTATATGACCTGAGAACATGTGCAGGACATTAAATTAAAGGCGTAAGTTGCAAAATAAACGGCAAGAATCTAGGATTCTTATTACGCAGTTCATTGCAGCGAACAGCAGAGAAGCAAACAGGAGGAGTTTGCCTGGGGTCTGTCTGAGCGGAGGTACGCTGAGTGCTGCCTTAGGGGGACTGTGCTGGTGAGTATCTGAGTGTCTGTTGAGGGGACAGTTTGGCAGTTTGACCGTGTGCTTGATTATTTGATTGCCTGTTTGAATAGTGTGACTTGGAAGTGCTTTGTTCCAGCTGGGCCTGACTCTTATAAAAAGACAGTCAGCTGCGAACCAGCTGAGCAGCGAACAGGAGGAGTTTGCCTGGGAGTTCACCTGGAGAGAGCCTTCCATGGCATCCCTCTTGCAGGTTTCCCTGAGTAGCTTCTGCCAAAAGTGAGGAAACTCTTCGAAGGAAGGGACTATGGATGCTGAGTGATCTGCTGTCGTGACCTGCACAGGATGTGCCATGTTTGTCTTTCTTCCACAGGATAGAAGCGACTTTGTCTGTACAAAGTGCAAGCTGATCTCCATATTGGAGGAGAAGATTCAAGGTCTGGAGAAACGAGTATCAACCCTGCGTTCCGTAAAAGAAAATGAGGAGTTCCTGGATAGACGTCAGGATAGGCTTCAGCGGGCACAGTGTTCTGAAGATTCAGAGCAGGCTACGCAGCGGGGACAGAAGGCCAGTGAGGATAATTGGCGGCATGTGACCTCCAGAAGAGGAAAGAGTACCAGAAAAGTCCATGTACCAGAAACGCTGATTCAGATGAGCAACCGTTTTCATGTTCTCTCCACAGGTACTAGTGCAGAGAGTGGAGTGAATGATACATCTGAGGGAACAGAGTAGAAGGAGACTCCACTGATTGGAAGGCATGAGATGCACCGTCCTAGGGATGGGGGTTCCATGACCACCACTCCCAAGAGAAGGAGGAGGGTGGTGTTGGTCGGGGACTCTCTCCTCAGGGGGACTGAGTCATCTATCTGCCGCCCTGACCGGGAAAACCGAGAGGTGTGCTGCTTGCCAGGGGCTAGGATTCCTGATGTGACGGAGAGACTGCCGAGACTCATCAAGCCCTCAGATCACTACCCCTTCCTGCTTCTCCACGTGGGCACCAATGATACTTCCAAGAATGACCTTGAGCGTATCACTGCAGACTACGTGGCTCTGGGAAGAAGGATAAAGGCGTTTGAGGCGCAAGTGGTGTTCTCGTCCATCCTCCCTGTGGCAGGAAAAGGCCGGGGTAGAGACCGTCGAATCATGGAAGTCAACGAATGGCTACGCAGATGGTGTCGGAGAGAAGGGTTTGGATTCTTTGACCATGGGATGGTGTTCCAAGAAGAAGGAGTGCTAGGCAGAGATGGGCTCCACCTGACGAAGAGAGGGAAGAGCGTCTTTGGAAGCAGGCTGGCTAACCTAGTGAGGAGGGCTTTAAACTAGGTTCACCAGGGGAAGGAGACCAAAGCCCCAAGGTAAGTGGGGAAGTGGGATACCGGGAGGAAGCACAAGTAGGTGAGTGCAAGAGGGGAGGGCTCCTGCCCCATACTGGGACAGCAGGACAATCAGTGAGTTATCTTAAATGCCTATACACAAATGCAAGAAGCCTGGGGAACAAGCAGGAAGAACTGGAAGTCCTGGCACAGTCAAGGAATTATGATGTAATTGGAATAACAGAGACTTGGTGGGATAACTCACATGATTGGAGTACTGTCATGGATGGATATACACTCTTCAGGAAGGATAGGCAGGGCAGAAAAGGTGGGGGAGTTGCGTTGTATGTAAGAGAGCAGTATGACTGCTCAGAGCTCCAATATGAAACTGCAGAAAAACCTGAGAGTCTCTGGATTAAATTTAGAAGTGTGAGCAACAAGGGTAATGTCATGGTGGGAGTCTGCTACAGACCACCAGACCAGGGGGATGAGGTGGACGAGGCTTTCTTCAAGCAACAAACAGAAGTTACTAGATCACAGGCCCTGGTTCTCATGGGTGACTTTAATCACCCCGATATCTGCTGGGAGAGCAATATAGCGGTGCACAGACAATCCAGGAAGTTTTTGGAAAGTGTAGGGGACAATTTTCTGGTGCAAGTGCTGGAGGAACCAACTAGGGGAAAAGCTCTTCTTGACCTGCTGCTCACAAACAGGGAAGAAATACTAGAGGAAGCAATAGTGGATGGGAACCTGGGAGGCAGTGACCATGAGATGGTAGAGTTCAGGATCCTGACACAAGGAAGAAAGGAGAGCAGTAGAACAGAGACCCTGGACTTCAGAAAAGCAGACTTCAACTCCCTCAGGGAACTGATGGGCAAGGTCCCCTGGGAGAATAACATGAGGGGGAAAGGAGTCGAGGAAAGCTGTCTGTATTTTAAAGAATCCTTATTGCGGTTGCAGGAACAAACCATCCCGATGTGTAGAAAGAAAAGTAAATACGGCAGGCAACCAGCTTGGCTTAACAGTGAAATCCTTGCTCATCTTAAACACAAAAAAGCAGCTTACAAGAAGTGGAAGATCGGACAAATGACCAGGGAGGAGTATAAAAATATTGTTCAGGCATGCAGGAGTGAAATTAGGAAGGCCAAATCACACTTGGAGTTGCAGCTAGCCGGAGGTGTTAGGAGTAACAAGAAGGGTTTCTTCAGGTATGTGAGCAACAAGAAGAAAGTCAAGGAAAGCGTGGGACCCTTGCTGAATGAGGGAGGGAACCTAGTGACAGAGGATGTGGAGAAAGCTAGCGTACTCAATGCTTTTTTTGCCTCTGTCTTCACAGACAAGGTCAGCTCCCAGACAGCTGCACTCCGCAGCACGGTATGGGGAGGAGGTGACCAGCGCTCTGTGGAGAAAGAAGTAGTTCAGGACTATTTAGAAAAGCTGGACGAGCACAAGTCCATGGGGCCAGATGCACGGCATCCGAGGGTGCTAAAGGAGTTGGCCGATGTGATTGCAGAGCCATTGGCCATTATCTTTGACAAATCATGGCAATCGGGGGAGGTCCCGGATGACTGGAAAAAAGCTAATGTAGTGCCCATCTTTAAAAAAGGGAAGAAGGAAGATCCGGGGAACTACAGGCCAGTCAGTCTCACCTCAGTCCCTGGAAGAATCATGGAACAGGTCCTCAAGGAATCAATTCTGAACCACTTAAAGGAGGGGAAAGTGATCAGGAACAGTCAGCATGGATTCACCAAGGGCAAGTCATGCCTGATTAACCTAATTGCCTTCTATGATGAGAGAACTGGCTCTGTGGATGAGGGGAAAGCAGTGGATGTGCTATTTCTTGACTTTAGCAAAGCTTTTGATACAGTCTCCCACAGTGTTCTTGCCAGCAAGTTAAAGAAGTATGGGCTGGATGAATGGACGGTAAGGTGGATAGAAAACTGGCTGGATGGTTGCGCTCAATGTGTAGTGATCAATGGCTCCATGTCTAGTTGGCAGACGGTATCAAGTGGAGTGCCCCAAGGGAGGATGGTGTGGACTGCACCCTTAGCAAGTTTGCAGATGACACTAAACTGGGAGGAGTGGTTAATATGCTGGAGGGTAGGGATAGGATACAGAGGGACCTAGACAAATTAGAGGATTGGGCCAAAAGAAATATGATGAGGTTCAACAAGGACAAGTACAGAGTCCTGCACTTAGGACGGAAGAATCCCATGCACTGCTATAGACTAGGGACCGAATGGCTGGGCATCGGTTCTGCAGAAAAGGACCTAGGGGTTACAGTGGACGAAAAGCTGAATATGAGTCAACAATGTGCCCTTGTTGCCAAGAAGGCTAATGGCATTTTGGGCTGTATAAGGAGGGGCATTTCCAGCAGATCGAGGGACGTGATTCTTCCCCTCTATTCGGCACTGGTGAGGCCTCATTTGGAGTACTGTGTCCAGTTTTGGGCCCCACACTACAAGAAGGATGTGGATAAATTGGAAAGAGTCCAGCAGAGGGCAACAAAAATTATTAGGGGGCTGGAGCACATGACTTATGAGGAGAGGCTGAGGGAACTGGGATTGTTTAGCCTGCAGAAGAGAAGAGTGAGGGGGGATTTGATAGCTGCTTTCTACTACCTGAAAGGGGGTTCCAAAGAGGATGGATCTAGACTGTTCTCAGTGGTAGAAGATGACAGAATAAGGAGTAATGGTCTCAAGTTGCAGAGGGGGAGGTTTAGGTTGGATATTAGGAAATCCTTTTTCACTAGTAGGGTGGTGAAGTACTGGAATGGGTTACCTAGGGAGGTGGTGGAATCTCCTTCCTTAGAGGTTTTTAAGGTCAGGCTTGACAAAGCCCTGGCTGGGATGATTTAGTTGGGGTTGGTCCTGCTTTGAGCAGGGGGTTGGACTAGATGACCTCCTGAGGTCCCTTCCAACCCTGAGATTCTATGATTCTATGAGTGGGCTTGGTTTTATTAACTGAAGAGTTTAAATTAAGTGTAAGTCTCTATGCACCAGGCAGTCAGCTGATCTAACCCAGCAGTACTGTCATCCTCCATCTCAGAACTCTTTGCAGAAACATCCAAACACAGCTTTGCTCAAGAGATCATTTTTGTTAACATGAAAGGACCGAGTCTATACCAAGGGAAAAAACGTGCTTTCACTATTCACATTTCTGCATCCTTGACTGATTAATCTTATCTGTATAACTGTTCACTGTAATTTTGAGGTCTGTGTGGTCATAGCTTTTAAAGGCCAGAAAGGTTTTAATCACATCTGACCTCCTGTATAGCACAGGCCAGAGAATTTCAGAGATGGAGCATATCTTTTAGAGAGAGATCGAATCTTGATATAAAGACTTCAAGTGATGGAGAACCTGCCACATCACTAGGTAAGTAGTTCTATTATCCTCACTGTTAAAAATGTGCTGCTTATTTTGAAGCAGATTTGGTCTAGCTTCAGCTTTGAGCCACTGGATCTTGTTGTGCCTTCATCTGCTAGCTTAAAAGCCCCCTCCCAAAAATCTCTTCCCCATGTGGCTACTTATCAACAGTGATCAAGTCACATCATAAACTCAATCTATTTAGATTAATAATAAGGCTGCTCTTTAGTTTTTTGTTGTAGGGCAGGTTTTCCAGAACTCACATCATTCTTGTAGATCTTTTCTGAACTCCTTCCAATTTGTTTACACACTTATCAAACGATGTAATTGTTCAGGAGAATCCACGGCTGCAAAAACAGACAATACAATGTATTTAGTATTAAAAAATGAAAGCTAGGTAGCAGTGTGCAAAGGCTACAACTGGCATTGCTAAGTGTTTTGATTGGGTAATTTTGATGGGATGAGGTGGCCTCCGCTTTCTGCGTATTACTTTCGTGGAGTTTACCTGGCAACTTGTTAAGAAGCTTGCGATGCTTTTTCACAAGGCCTGTCCCCATTCCCTGTAATGCTGGAGGCCATCATACATTGGGGGACTTCATTTCCTGACCCCCCAAGGATGTCCTGGGCAGACCAAGTGTGGGAAGGCACTGATGTCAACACCACCTCCACTGGGTCAAGCTAAATCCCAAAACACTACCCAGAATGAGAACTTGAAGTTCCTACTGTCATCCTCTCCTTTCTTGTGTGTCATTTTTCTCCTTCCTCACCTTATTTCTCCCCTCATTTTGTGTCTGTCTAATAAGACTCAGGCTTTGCCACTGAGAGAGCTCCACCTATGGCAGCACTGCTGTGAACTTGCCACAGGACATATGACCAGCCGAATACCGGCACAACTTTGCCAGGACTCAGGGTGACCAAATGGACTGTGCACTGGCCCTGTCATTTCTCAGATTCAAGCAAGAAAACCACAGATACAGAAGACACCTTTGCTCTTTTTCATGATTTTCTTTGTCGTGTTGCATATGTTTTGTTTTTGTCTTTAAAGGAAAAAGATTGAACTACAACAACTCAAGACCTTCTGAAACTGGCTGTCTTTTTCCCAACCAGAACCATGTTTAATACCCTGTGAGTCAAATCAGAGATTTTCCCCTATGAAAAAGAGACTCTATCCAACTTGAGGAAGAAAGAAATTGTAAAAGTTTCACTTTTTAAATGTCAAATTGATTCAGGTTTTTCCCTATTCTTTTGTGTGGTTTAAGAAAGGGTCAAACTAAGAGTTGGTCAAATTTTTTCAGTTTTAGAAATTTCAATGAAAACTCAAAATGTGATATGTTGAAATATGAGAATAATCAAAAGGGAATTTGACACTTTTTCATGATTGTTTTCCTCTTCTTTTCAACCCAAAACAGAGATGGCTGAAATCTGCAGTATTTTGAAATAGTCCAAGATTTGGGGGGTGGGGAAATCAGGAAAAAATTTCCAATGCATTTTTTCCCCTTACCGTTGATCACGTCTAGCTGAAAGGTTTCAATGGGAGTTGTTAACATGGGAGTCATCACTAACAACTTGATGCAAAAACACAACCCACAACAAACTGTTTGTTGTAATAGTAAACAATCATTTTATAAGACCTCCAAGTCTTTTTGGGCCTGGCACAATCCCCCATGCCCTCAACATCACAACCAAGAGTCATTTGTCTTTTAGGAACACAGAAACCTCACTGTAACATTCATGACTACAGCATTAGTCCCTTCTATTTACTTCCTAAAATAATATAAATGTGATCAAAGAAAAACTACATTTCCACATCTATTCGCTCAGATACAGTGGAAGAAATTAAACAGAGCTTCTTCCATAAACTGCTTGGGGCAGCCTATGGCCAGGCATGGTGTCCCAGTCTGGAGTGGTACATTCCATTTTGGACACCTTGATGCCAGAGATATTGACAGGCTGAGAGCAAAGAAAGGAAATGTTTAAACATCAAGATTGGATTTTTTCTAAAAGATATGCTCTAGTTCAACCAGGAATTAATTCAGGGATGTTCTCTGGCCTGTGTTATGCAGGAGGTCAGACTAGAGATGATCACAGTGGTCCCTTCTGGCCTGGGAATCTATGCATCTATGAAAAATTCAGGAAAACTGTCTTACCAGTTAGGTCTCTTGGGCTTTTGGGGACATGGTTAGACATCAATATGTTCAAGAGGTTTCAGGGGCTTGTTCACCAAACATTCACTCAATTAATGTACAAATAGTACTGCAGAGCTGAAACCGACTTTGCTCATCGGGGTCACAAAGACCATCCATGAAGGACAGGCCTGAATTATCTAAACCACTTACCTTTTAATTCACTTGGAATCACTTGGCCTTTTGCACTCGCACTATCAGCAAAATCAGAATGAAATGAAAATAGAGAAACTGTTAAGTACCCCTGCAGTCCATCACACAAAGGCATAAGCCAAAGACAAACATAGGTAATTAATAAAGGGCTGGAGTGTGAGTGTAGTCCATGCATATGCACCATGGAACTCTGTCCCCTGTATCGAGATCTATGAGTTTGCTACTGCCTCTGTGCTCATGGGTATGATCCTTTAGCTCAGGCAACAGAGACTCATGCCTTTAAATCAAGTCCCATTCCCACTGATGACCCGGTCAGAAGGCTTTGTCACATGTGCCTTACACAGGCTGCACTGAGAGAAATTGTACCTTACGGGAGATGGGATGCATGGGGGAATCCTTGGCCAGCATAGTAGGCTCAACCCCCTCCTTCAGAATAGGGGTTGTGCTGGGGAAGAGGAGGGTGGTTGAGTGCATTCTGCCCTGGCAATCCCTCACTGTCATAATGGCTCCTTGGGAGCTCTTACAAGCTGATACAGTAGACCAGTCCTGGGGCTGCTCTAAGTTATACTGGGGCCAAAAATTGACACCTCTGCCACTCCTACCCTCACTAAGATCAACATCGGTGCCTCTGAGATTTGAGCCCAACATAAGTAAAGGTTGCAGAAAAATAAAAAAGTATGTAGAGGAGATTATCAAATACCTAGAAATCTGCTTTACAGTCGCTGTAGAAAAAGTGCTATTGACCATCCCTCCTTGCTTACTAATGTAAAAGGACTATGGATAATACATACCATCTGTTGGGCGAGCAATTTGCATTCCCTAGACCCGATTCTTGAAGCGTTCACACACACTCACTTGAGCCGTGGGTCCCTTTGCCTTCAGTAAGACTACTCCCATGAGCCAAGACTTTAGGGTCAGGCCCCCATTACTACAGTAAGCATGTAGGGTAGCTCTGCCCCTTTCTGAGGAAGCTGGTGAGTGTTTGGAATAATAACAATTCCACAGCTGTACTAGGCATCCGTTCATAATAGCAACCACATCAATTTTAGCAAGATACTGATAAAGTGGCATAAGGAGGGCAAGGATCACTCCCAATACAAACTATGACTGGGAGAAACAGACAAGAGAAGTTGTCTCTATTCTCTTTAAACTTTTTAAAGACTATATTTTTGATTGACTTGATAAGTTTCAAAAGAACAAAACCATCTGCCTAGGCCACTTCGTATTACCCCAGCCTTCTGGCAATAATCGTCATCCAAGCTCAGTCTAACCACAGATACAGCACAGGGAAAGAGATCATCATCATCATCATCATCACCACTCCCATAACCACATAGGTTGTTGGGGCACCATCACTGATGAGCAATCAACCAATTGTCTCCACTCCTGACAATTGTGCGTCAGTTCTTGAGTCTTCGCGAAGTCCATTCCTGGCCACTCTTTCATGTTGTCAATCCATCTATTCTTCTGTCTATCTCTTCTTCTCTTCCCCTGTTCTGTCCCTTGGAGGATGATCTTGGACAGGACAGATGATCTTCTAAATCGTAGCAAAAAGGGGAATAAATGAGTAGATTAAGATGTCAATAAGCGATAAGCAAAGGTCAAAAAGAAAAGCAAAAACAAAAATCAGTCATTGGGAACTGGGTATTCAAGGCAACATTTCTCTTGTTTCCACTTACTATGCAAAATCCAAGTTCCTATGCAGGCAGCCCAAAACAGAAACAAATGGGGATAAAACTAAAAGTCAACAAAGCAACACAGGTCTGTAATTATCCAGATTGCAGCCTTTTAAAGGACCTGCTGCAGCTTCTGCTGAGAGCTTAATTTCTACCGGAGATTCAGCCAACTTCTGCGAAGTGATTCTCCCATCTGCTTGAAGCTGAAAAGCCTCTGACGGAGGAATTCCTTTTTCTCTTTAATTAGAGCTTGGTTAGCTTTCAGAGGAGATTTCTCTCTCTCAAAGAGTAGATCTGATAAGGCCCATTGGGCTTTCTCTCTATTTCCTTGCACTTAAAAAATAATTATCTTTCCAGTTGTTTGCAAACATGCTGAAGTTCTTTTGTCTCTAAACAAATCAGAACGTTCTCTGTCAGTTTCTTGTGCTGCTGTTAGCCCAGGGGCAAGGAGAACCACTCTTCTCCCAGACGTAGTTAAACATCTTTGTCCCCCTTCAAATACGACATGCTTGGGAACTGAGTTGGACACTGTGCCAACAAATCAGCAGTTCGGTGATGTCGATCCTGAGGATTTCCTAATGCCTGCCCCCGTATGAGTTCAATGTTTCCCAAGTGAAACATATAATCAAACAGAGATCTTTAGTGCCCTTAGTTCCTGGAGTCTTCTACTCTAGTCCTTTCCCTGGTCATCAGAAGCCTTGCTTAGTGGCTGTGCATAGAGAAGTCATTTTTAGTATCCTTCTGATCCAGGTGGGAAAACTTTCTCAAAGAGGAGGTGTGAAGAGCAGGGAGATATCTGTATTATGTATTATGGATATTATGTGTATCTCTATTTGACAATGGAGTCACTGCATGTTCATATGTCTCATATCTCCTGTAGGGAAGTCTAGAGCAGGGGCCAAACCCAGGTGGACTGGCTGAGGAGAAACGGTTGATGAATAGAGATGCTGTGATCTGAAGACCCGGTCTAAAATGGGGGTGAATCATGGGATTCCACTCTGAGAGAAGTGTAGGCACCAAATGTGTCATGGCAAGGGGTTGTTGGGAGTTTTAGCCATTTTGGTTTTGTCAGTGTCTTTTACCCTCCATTTTGGTGCACTGTCTTCATGCTTGGTTTGGCGCCCTTTTTGTGGTGTCCAATTTTTGATTGGTTAATGTTTATGTAATCCTGCCCAGCAACCGAGCAAAGCACCCAATTTTGTGTGCAGGTCGCGGAGGCCCGCTCAGTGCACCAGAGGTTGGTCCTGGCAGAAGTCACCAGAATCGCAGACCTCCTGGACTTCGACCAGGGAGACTGGCTGGATCCCCTGATGCTTGCTCAGCGCATGGGGACCTCCACCCTTTGTACTCCCCGGCGCGTACTTCAGAAGGTGAGGGCAGCCATACTGCCCACTGCTGGGGTTTACCTCGACCAGGTCCTGCAGGAGGGTACTCCCCACCCACCCTGCAACCCGGGCCCCCTGGACCTTTTTATAGGGCCTCTGCCCCATGAGTCCCCCTGGCCATCCCACCTGTACACTGCGAGCTGGCTGCATGACTTGCAGCCGGTTTGCTTCCAGACCGTGCCAAGGAAACATGTGTACATACTTGTGCTCCAAATCCTGCATTTCCTCACCCTAGTGTCCCGCTCCAATATGAAGTGGTGGGATCTGTTGCCACCTGTTGAGGGTGAGGAACCCCGATGGACCAGCCTATACTCCACCTTGGTCCCGAAGCCCACCAGGGATATCAGCTGGCGGCTTCTTCATGGAGCCGTGAGCACGGGCGTGTACATGGCATGGTTCATCCCCGATGCCTGTCCCTTTTGGAGTGTGAGGGAGACCCTGGCGCATGTGTATCTGGATTGCGCTAGGTTGCAGCCCCTATTCAAGCTCCTCCTAGACATCCTTTTATTTTTTTGGCTGCACTTTTCCCCTCACCTTTTATCTACGCACTCCCTATCTGTGGCCCCACAAATTCGTAGGACCTCCTTGTCAATCTCCTCCTAGCACTGTCCAAAGTGGCCATCGATAAGACAAGGGAGATGATGTTGGCTGAGGGGGTTTCCTGCAACTGTGCAGCCTATTTCCGATCCTCCCTCTGTTCACGTATCTGAGCAGAGTTCCTCTGGGCAGCATCCGCTGGCTCCCTTGACTCTTTTAAGGGCAGTGGGCACTGTCTGGGATTCTCTGTTCAGTTTCCCCTTAAAAACAAGCAAAAAAATAAAACAGAGCAAAGGCGGGAAACTCAGACAAAAGAGCAGGAAAGGGTCACATGATCCTAAGTAACCTAAGGACATGATATAAGGGACTAACATAGTGTGACAGATTGTTGTCCACCCAGGAGGCAGCCCATGCTCCTGCGTTCAGGTCGCACGGTTCTTCAAAAGATCATCAACCACCTACCATCCGGTGATGGTTACCTGCTCCAGACATCTGCGATTCCTGATCCCTGGTGGCATGGTCCTTGGAGTTCCCTGATCCTGGTTCCCTTTACCTGAAAGAGAGAGAGAAGTGAGCTGATCCCATCCAACCTATGGTCATCTACTTGTAATGTTGAGACTATTTGCTTGTTAGCCCATTTATCCTTGTTGGGACTGGTCTTAATGCCTGTTGTGTTTGGTAAACCACAGAGCTGTTTTCCACCTGTTTCATATCTGTTTTAGATCTGTTCCGTGCCTGCCTTATATCTGTTTTACCCTCTGTGACGTTATTGACAATAACTGGGACCATATAGATCATTGTTGCAACCAAGGTCCTGTAGTGGCACCAAATCTTATATAAAGGGGGTCAAATGAGGTGTCTAAGACCAGGTTATGGTTTGCTGGTGATGATTATGCCATTTATATGTATCAGTTTTGTAACTGAAGTTATGAATATTGGCTCTATATATACCTTTTTCCTTTTAGGAATAAACCGTTACATTTTAGATTCTAAAGGATTGGCAGCAGCATAATTTGTGGGTAAGATCTAATTTGTATATTAACCTAGATCTGGGGGCTTGGTCCTTTGGGATCGGGAGAACCTTTTTTCTTTTACTGGGGCATTGGTTTTCATAACCAGTTGTCCCCATAACAAGTGGCACTGGTGGTGATACTGGGAAACTGAAGTGTCTAAGGGAATTGCTTGGGGTGACTTGTGGTTAGCCAGTGGGGTAAAACCAAAGTCTTCTCTGTCTGGCTGGTATGGTTTGCCTTAGAGGTGGAAAAACCCCAGCCTTGGGCTGAAACTGCCCTACTTTAAGCAATTTGTCCTGAATTGGCACTCTCAGTTGGGTCCTGCCAGAACCAGCATCGTTACACCCTCCCTGTTAATAAACCCTATCTTGGTTTATTCTTTAAAGGTGCTTAAGGTTTTTTTTACTGCGGCTATAGGTGATAGACCCGAATTCAAAGGACTCAAGCTTGATTTTGAGAGATGGGGTCCCTAAACATCTGTCTTTAATTGTCTTCTGGTAACAGAGTGTCCATGGATTGATGGCATGAGGGGTCAAAGGTACAGCTAACCACAACAGAAGAGTCTAACATCACACCCTGAAGGTGGTCATAGCATCTGGATGGGAGGTCTGACTGAAATATCATCTTAACAGAGTGATGTTGACATTGTGGTATCTGAAAAGGACGGGTAAAAACGCTGAATTCAAACTTCCAACTACACTAAGGGCTGGTCTACACTAACCCCCCCTGTCTAACTAAGATACGCAACTTCAGCTACGTTAATAATGTAGCTGAAGTCGAAGTCTCTTAGTTCGATCTTACTTGTGGTCCACACGGCGGCAGGCTCCCCCGTTGACTCCGCCTGCTCCGTTCGCAGAGCAGGATTACCGGCGTCGACGGCGGAGCACTTCCTGGTTCGATTTATTGCGTCTAGACAAGACACGATAAATCGAACCCAGAACATCGATCCGATGCCTCCGACACTGCGGTTAAGTGTAGACTAGCCCTCAGAAGTAGAGCTGATCAACATTTTCTCAAGAACACTTTTTTTCTTTTGTATAATGAAAAACAGGATTTTGAGCAAAATAACCTTTTTTAATGGCAGCCCATCTGCAAGCCCCCTGTGCACTTCCACCAATAACAGGGTGAGCAGAGCCATTCTGGGGGTGAGCAGACCAAAATCCCTAAATCCACAGGACCTGCTGAGCTAGGCACCAGAGCCAGTGCCCCTGCGCCAGGGTGCCAAACCATATCCAGAGCACCAATTTGCTTCTTCTAAGGAGAAAGAAAAGTCAACCCTGTATCCACCTAATGTAGGAAGTCTGCAGGGGACTGAGTCTTCAGAAGGAGGTAAAGTCTCCAAAGACTCAGGCCCAGCTTGTTCAAACCCAAAATGAAAAAGATATCCAAAGACGCCTTGTCTTTGCCCAACTCACCAAGTTCACTGACATTTCAGAGTCAGACGCACTGCTGTTCGGCCATCCAGAACCCAAGACAGAGACCAAAAAAGAGTGAATCCCAAAACCCTCATGAGTCATAAACCAAAACCAAAAAAGGAGGCTGCCTTCATCACCTCCAGCAGAGGTATCAGATCCATCTCATCAGAGAAAGAAATGAAAGAGCAATGCACAGAAGCCAAAAAACAAATACTCTTCATCTGTCATCCTTTTCTTTCTCTGAAGATGGGGGAAACATCCTGCTCAGACCCAGAAGAGCCAAAGGAAGAAGCTCAAGAGAGACTCTCCCACAGACAAATTGGACACAAGGTTCTGAGAGATGTAAATATCCTCATTCTGCAGCCTACCCTTGCTGTTTATGACCACAGGTGGGCCAATCTGCAGTTGTGTCTAACCCCACTCTGGACAGTCTAGCGGCAATTTTCTGGATGAAATTCCTGAGTTGGTCCCCCATGTGGCCATGCAGAATTAATTTCTCTCTTGCCAATCTGTGCATCACGGCAATTGATGTAGTGATCACAGCTTTGCCCTCCAATGGCTGCAATTGTGTACAGGGAACCACATCCTCAGGAAGACCCAGCAACTGCTGACATTTGCCATATCAGCCCTGACAAGTGACTTGAGGCCAGTGCACATGAAAGAAACACTAGTAAAACTTCTTAAAACATCATGATGATGGAAGCAGATGGAAAATGTTACTGACTGAATTAAGATACTTGAATCCCCCCAGAATAGCAGTCCTGGGGCAAATGATTTCAGTGAAAGACCCCAATCTGACAAGTTGCAGTTGACCCCCATGTGGGTGCAGCGCCTAAAAGGAAGTCTTCCCGCCTGCACAGAGCAGTTTGAGGTGATGCAGTGTTGGGAATACACAGCTAGCCTGGGCCAAGGAATAGATCAAGAGCATGCCAAGCAAGATTGAAACGGTAAAGAATATGTTTGTTCGATGATAATTAAATTTACAAAGATGTTACCCTGTCTAATCAGTCACCTGTCACCTTTATATTAAAGCTAGTTGTACTTGAATTCAAGTTATAACAACTTTTCCATGTTTCAGGGAATTTAATAAACAGCCCTTGAAAGAAGGTGGAGTCTTGCAATTTTTAGGATGAATTCAAGGTTGATAGGCCTATATTTCAATGGAATTATTTTTTTCATTTAAACTTCATCTACCATGTACCAAAGGTAAAGCAATCATCTTTTTCCTAGTCAAGCTGCAAGCCTTTTCTATTTTTTACTGGGAAGCATTCAGGATTGATCTGTTGTTTACACTAGAATGGTTTTAGGATAGCATTTGCTTTCCACCGTAGTTCTCTAGACTTCTCCATCAGTTTATTAGAATAGGCTTTTTCTCCCTATCTTTTATTACTGCAAACAATATTTATCGAATATATTGTTACAAGTCCCTTTGTAAATCTGGGTTTGTTCCTGAAGTTACCAGCTTTCAAATGTTGCCCAGAGCCTGCAGAGGGTTTGTGCTAACTTTTGGACAGCCTTTTTTTTTTTTTAATGGAGATATGCCTATCTCATAGAACTGGAAGGACCTTGAAAAGTCATCGAGTCCAGTCCCCTGCCTTCACTAGCAGGACCAAGTACTGTCCCCTGACAAAACTTTTTTGCCCCAGATCCCTAAATGGCCCCCTCAAGGATTGAATTCACAACCCTGGGTTTAGCAGGCCAATGCTCAAACCACTGAGCTATCCCTCCCCCTATCTTAAAAGGTTCTCTTTTTAAATAGCAAAATTAAATTAGAAATAAAAAATTGAAGAGCTGAATAAAGATCAAAGGAGGAAGAGTATTAAAGTTAATCTTCCTGAAGTCAGCAGCTCAGCTATATAAAATTAAATCACATGCAATTTAATGATTCAGAGTTTCACATTTTTCCAAGTATTAAAATCCATTCCAAAAAAATGAAATCATCATTTCCAATGGCTCTGTTTTAAGAGATTCAACTGATGAGATTAAAACCAGCTAAAAGAGAAAAGGAGCATGCAGCAGGGTTAAAAATGACAACATATTTTAAAAGATGAAACCAAAATGGACTGCCCTATTGCAAAACAACCTGTTACAACATACATTGGTGGATTTAATTATGCTAATTGGGTTCTATCCTGCAAAGGGGCAGATAAGGAGGAGAGCACAGCACCGAGTCACTGGCAGGGCTGCCGAACATGGCATACTGTAACAATCCAGTCAGGCCAATAACGCTTAGCAGGCCAGCAAGGCTCCTACATTCAGAATATGTCCTGAGGCTAGCTGGGAGAAATGCTGTGTTCATTTCTGAACCACTTTTGTATTAGTGTCTGGTCCCACCCAGAATCAGAGAAATTAGAGGAGGGCCAGACCTAGTCGTGCAGATTTCTTCCTTACAGCTTCAACTTTCATCGAACTGTTCCAAGCAATCCAGGTTCCAGCACTGCCCTTTAAGAGCTAATGGATCTCACCATCAGGAGATTTTCAACCTAAATATTCCTTTTCTAAAGTTCACCCCATTACTTTTCCACTCTATTCCTACGTGCTATCCAAAACAACTCCTCTCTGCCCTTGGCATATAGGCTGTTAATAATAGATTGCCCCTGATCATGCTAGGTGCCCCGAAGAGTTCACAATGTCAATAGACAAACGACAGCATGGAAAAACCAGCAACGTGGTGAGCGGTGGAATTCTGCCTTGACTGAGAGAGGAAAGTAACCAAGCCACAGTGTGATAAACTGTTGGTGCGTGATTTCTAATGGTGATCATCATCCATGGTTGAACTGCTGTCCATAAGATCCAAACCACTAGAAAGCTTCTAAGGACTAATTACGTTGCTAGATGCTCGCTCTTACATGTTGACATGGAGCCATGCGTCTTCTGCTCCTTTTAATTTAGTTCTTAATTTCATAATACAAAGTTACACAAAAAAACAGATAAATTATAGAATTTCAAAATACATCTAAAAATAGGAAAGGGACAAGCCAACAATTAGTACAGCCTCTAATCCAGTTCTATGAAGCCCTTACTAATTATGTAGCAAAGCACCACAATTTACATAAACAGACTAAAACGGGGGAGGGTGCAGAAATGTTCACTATAGAAAAAAATGTAGATATCAAGAACAGCTCAAATATAAGACTGTACAGTATGCTACAACATGAGCAACCTCACTGCGATGGCTTTGGGCTGCAGCATTCCAGAATCTGTTCCATTCTGTATGGAATTAGTGCCGCAGAAACAATAGAGACCAGAATCGGGGTGGACTTGAAAACAAACCTGCCAGATCCGAATTCTGGTGTAAGAGTTTCCCAATAAGACCTTCCTCCACCAACTTAAGCACTTGAGTAGCCTACTTGGACTTCAGTAGGACTGCTTAGGCACTTAAAGTTAAGCATCCACTTAAGTGCTTTGTTGGATTGGGGGCCACAATCATAACCCAGATCAAGCAAGTTCTCCAAGTCCTGGTTCTACTATTTATTATAAACCCTAGACTGCCTCCCCTACTCTCTTCTGCCCATTCATCCATTTCTCCTCCCCCGTCATCCCCATCCTACCGAGGAGAATGTCTCTGTGGGCCATACAACAGGATGAGGCAGCAGGCTCCTTGAGACCAAGCCTCCCCCTATCGAAGACAAAGGACAATTCAGCATTTTGTGTCATACCTGCTGACTCTAGCACCCAAAGGAACATTTTACGACTCTTTGCTCCCACTGAGTCACAGGTGGGATGACATCATTTTATGGATATTTATCAAGAATGGGTTGCATTTTGGCATGCTGAATTCCTCCCAGAGCTCCCCTGGGACAGTCTAGCTAACACGGGCCTATGCCTTAAGGGCACAATAAGACTTGCAGGCTTGATCCTGCACCATTAAAGCCAATGGGATTTTTGCCATCGACTTCAGTGACGGCATGATTAGACTCTAAAAAAGGCCCCAAAAAACATAAATAGTAGTAAATGCAAAGGAAACATTTGACTGAATACCTGGCCTCATCCAAAAACCTATTGTGTGATAAACTTCTTGTCACACCAATAGATAAGCTGTTGTCAATAGTGAGAAAGTGGGGGAGGGGAAGGTGCAATATGGTTCATTTGCATTACAACTGTTATATCTATGGGCATCAGCAAAGTTTTACATCACGTGACATGTTTCAGTCAGTTAGATTGTGTCGGAGAAAAACAGAGTTCTCACTCTTTCTTTGGGTGCAGCAAGGCAAATACATTTATTAACTCAAGCAATTGAAATTGAGGGAGAGAGTGCACTAGGACACAGGGTTTCCCCCTCCTAGGCAGGTCTCTCAAAAGATAAACAATTAAGGCAAGCATTTATACTTTTTGTTACATACAATAATGATCAACAGTTTGTTTATATTATGTCTTGCCCATTCCTGTATTTTCTCACTTCTGTTCTCAAAACATAGCTATCTCAAGGTTGGGTCACGCTGACTCTACTCTGCTGTCTTTTCACCTGCTTCTGACGTGAGCCCTGCTTCTTCAAATCTCGCGTTATTACAGCTAGAGTTAGCCTGACTCTTGCTCATATAGAGGCCTGCATCCAAATTCCCTCTACCGACTTCCACAATTGCAAGTTATAATTCCAGGTTGTGACATTAATCACATGCTATTGTGAACAACACACATGGGCAATACAGTCCCTCTACTAATGGGCTGGCTTCTGAGAGATGATTGGAAGTTTTCTAACAGAACGTTCTTCCATCTCAAAATACCAATTGGTCAAAACTGAAATGTTCACCAGGAACACATCAATTCTGATGGAATTTCAGCACCCCAGGGAGGCTTCAAAGGGAAACCTGCCTGGTTCCCTGACAGTTTGCCTGCCTCGCTGGCTCCTGGTGGTGGGGACCCTGAGTTTCTGGCTCCTCTACAGCCTGCCAAGAAGGCCACTGAGAATCTGAGACTGGAATTATCCAAAAAAATCTGTTTCGATTTTCCCCCAAAAAAATTTTAAATTCCCATTCTGTAGGAAATTTCACATTCAGAACCGGAGCACATTTCTTTTTCAGAAACCTGCCATTTCCTGATGGACAGAAATTCCAGTTCCAGCCCAGCTCTTCTGCTTAGAGAGTCCTCAATGCTCTTTTGCCCTCACTATTGCTCATAGTGCAATGAGCAGTGTCACGCCATCTGGAGTGGCTCACGATTGCGAGTGCCTACTTCAGAGCAGACTGTAGAAATAGGGCAGACACCCCAAGATGGCGGTTTGCTCTATAATCAGATTTCACCAAGCCAGTGACAAATATGAACTCCTGGATCACTGTAACAGTCCTACCATGGACTCACAGGCAGTCCCCTTAGACCCTCCAGTCTAGCTTGCCACCCAGACAAACTGGACTTAGTGATAAACGGTCACATACCAAAAATCACACCCCATCAGGTTTCTCCCAGTCCCAAAAGACCAGTCACCTTCCCCAGATCAATTGGTACTCCAGACCTTATACCCCGGCAGTCAATTCTGTCGTAAACTAACTAAAGATTTATTAGCTATGAAAAAGAGTTATTGAGAGGTTAAAGCAGGTAAAATATATTAATAGGCGAATCACAGTTTGTAAGTCCAACTGGTGCCAATGATGTACTGTATTATGTTGGGATATGTTAGGGTTAACTAAAGACCTGAGAAGCTGCTGATGTGCTGAGATGGCATTAGGGGATAAAGGCATAAGCAGGCAGTATTTCTTTGTTTGACAAATAAGTTGCCATATTTTTCCCTTCCCTGTTGCTTGTAAGAATTGATAAGCCTTGCAGCTGCATAAAAAAATGTCGTTGTCTAAAGAATACCTTTTGTGTAAAAGAAGTGTTATCTCTCCCTCCCTTCCTTTCCCAGCTACACTAGCGAGCCCTGGGTCCATCCCTCCCCTGAGAACTGCTCATGGCTCTTTCCTCCCTCCACCAAGAACCACTGATTGTAGCAGCAAATTATTGCAAAGAAATGTATTTTCAAGGTAAAAATATCTGTATAACATGCATAATGTTGTGAACAATAGGAAGGGGTAGGTAGACTAATTGTATGGGTGTTTCTTTTACTTAAGGGTTTTTGGGGTGTTGTACAGAATGTAGGTATTTGCATACTAACTTAGATAAAAAGATTGTGCTGTAACTAATCCACTGCTTCCTCGACAATTGGGTCGAGGGGAACAAGTATCACAATAAAGAAGCCCGTACTCAAATCCGCCTCTGGGTCAACCTGCTCCTTCTTCTTCTAACATACTAAACTGCCTGTTTCCCAAACTGTCTCTCTGGGGATCTCTGCTTTGCATCTGGCACACTTCCCTGTAGGAGTCCAGACAGTTCAAAGATAAAGGCTCTTTCTTTGAATCCATATTTATAGCTTCTTCTGACAGAAAAGAAGCTGACGGTGTCTCTACCCACATGGGCTTTTCCTTTGCTGATGGTGTGGGAGGAATGCACTTAGTCTTTTGACCTCCGACCATTATACATAATGACCATTTGCTTTGAAATGGTCCTTATGTTCGGTCCTTTATTAGCATTCCACAAGATTTCTTTGATGGGTGACTTAGTTACATGGGTATACGCCATGTAAATGTTGGCTGTTATAATGTAACAGGAACAGATAAGTGAAAACAATACAAGTAACATTCCACTAGTTTTCATGAAGTTTAAACACACTTATACATTTAACACTTGGATCTGTACTAACACACAAGTGAATTGGCCTGGGATTCTGACTTGAGCTGGCACCTGGTTTGACAGCGGCACAGCTGTTAAAAGGTTAAATTTGACAATGAGAGTTTTAAGGGTTAGAGATTAGTCGCAATGGGTGAATCACAGTCATACAAGGGTCTTGGGAAAAAAGACTTGAGGATTTGTGCCTGCAAAGGGGGTGGTCTTTTAAGAAGAAAACCTCAGATCAGGAACGGAGAACTTTGCTAAAAAATCAGGGCCTGGGTCCCCCCAAATGTGCAATTTCCTGGTGGACGGAAATTCCAGTTCCTGCTCAGCTCTACTACTTATAGGTTCCTCATGGCTCTCTTCATAGTGAAGCACATCTGCCTTTCCAAAATTGACCAAAACAATCAATTACTTCTCCTTTAGAATAAATGAGCTGCAAAAGCATCACAGGTTGGAAACAGACAGTGAAAGGTCATCCCACTTTGCTCTCTCACACCCCCTTACGTTGTCTACTGCTCTGCTAGCAGTTCACTAGGCTCATGATGGCCTCACCAGCCAAAAACGAAAAGCTGTAGAGGCTGCTGCCAGGTATTGCACAGTAATACTATCCAGGCCCTTCCTTGAACACTTTCCCCCTCTACATGAATGGTGTAAGAACCCTGAAAGGAACAGCACTGCATTGCTCAAAAGAGCAACCCGCCTCCTGTAGAAACTTCAGCTCTAGCCTAAGAGAGCCACAAAAGAAACAAAGGCCTCTCAGCAAAGATACACTGAAGTTCCAGTCTTGTTGTAGAACATGGTGTAACACTTAGGCCAAGACATTTGGAGTTAAGACTCCCATCAGCCCCTAATTTTGCTACTTCCCCCTTCCCACATATGTACACGCACCCACACCTGGTGTGTTCTGGTATTGCTGCTCATATAGAGAGCCAGTATAGGAGTAGAAACTATAGACAATGCCCCTTCTCCTGGACTCATGTGATTACATCAGAATCTCAGCTTTTGTTGGGGAAAAGTAACTTCCTAGCTCTCCCTGATGCAAAGAAAAGCTTGAAAAAGTATGAGCGAAGCAGTGACCCATGCCTGAGTCTGCAGATGTCCTGAGCCAAACCTTTGGAGGGACATGGACAGCCCTATGATGCATCTCTATAGACCTTTAACACCAAGACCCACTGCTGTTGGGGCCACCACCAGTACCACCATTGTTCCCAAGAGAGAGTTTGCTGCTGCTCCTGTAAGGATAGGGGGGCAAAAAAGGTCCCATGCCCCTGCCTCTCTGGGAGGGGACGTGGCAAGGGACCCTTGTCAAGGTGTGTGTAAGGTCCCGAGTTGTCTCAATCTCACTCTGCTTATATGGTCTCCTGCAAGGACCTCGGAGGGTAGAGTGATATTACAAGCCACTCATAGCTATTATAGAGCGTTAAGAAAAGAGTGACGTCCCCAACGCTGAATTCCTTTGCTGTTGTGCATGTAAACAGGGTCCTTACTGCTATTTTTTATACAATACGGGCCATTGGAAGCTCTGCTCTTGAAAAGCAGGTGCTGAATCTGGGGAGGAACGGGTTTGCACTTCCCCTCCCCACGCTCTGGAGGGCAGCCAGTCGGGAGTGATGAGGAGAACAAGGGATTGGAATGTGGGAATCATAAGCAAAGCCCAGATGATGGATCCAGTGTTCCACCAGCTGGGAGAAGGCTGGAGAGACTCCGACTTCCCAGCACAAGAAGTCCCCTGAGGTGCAGCAGCACAATGACACCTAGCCCAATCCAGCCTTGAACAAGGGCGGTTGAACAGGAGGCTGAAGACAAAGGAGTGTGTGCTCTGTCACACTGTGGTCCCCAAAGGGGTGGTGCCTGAGGTACCCAGGTCACTGAGTGATACCACAACCGGTGGCTACTGGCCAGGCTGGCACAGGACTGAGGTGGAGCAACCGGTGGCTACTGGCCAGGCTGGCACAGGTCTGAGGTGGAGCAACCGGTGGCTACTGGCCAGGCTGGCACAGGACTGAGGTGGAGCAACCGGTGGCTACTGGCCAGGCTGGCACAGGACTGAGGTGGAGCAACCGGTGGCTACTGGCCAGGCTGGCACAGGACTGAGGTGGAGCAACCGGTGGCTACTGGCCAGGCTGGCACAGGTCTGAGGTGAAGCAACCGGTGGCTACTGGCCAGGCTGGCACAGGACTGAGGTGGAGCAACCGGTGGCTACTGGCCAGGCTGGCACAGGACTGAGGTGGAGCAACCGGTGGCTACTGGCCAGGCTGGCACAGGACTGAGGTGGAGCAACCGGTGGCTACTGGCCAGGCTGGCACAGGACTGAGGTGGAGCAACCGGTGGCTACTGGCCAGGCTGGCACAGGTCTGAGGTGGAGCAACCGGTGGCTACTGGCCAGGCTGGCACAGGACTGAGGTGGAGCAACCGGTGGCTACTGGCCAGGCTGGCACAGGACTGAGGTGGAGCAACCGGTGGCTACTGGCCAGGCTGGCACAGGACTGAGGTGGAGCAACCGGTGGCTACTGGCCAGGCTGGCACAGGTCTGAGGTGGAGCAACCGGTGGCTACTGGCCAGGCTGGCACAGGTCTGAGGTGGAGCAACCGGTGGCTACTGGCCAGGCTGGCACAGGACTGAGGTGGAGCAACCGGTGGCTACTGGCCAGGCTGGCACAGAACTGAGGTGGAGCAACCGGTGGCTACTGGCCAGGCTGGCACAGGACTGAGGTGGAGCAACCGGTGGCTACTGGCCAGGCTGGCACAGGACTGAGGTGGAGCAACCGGTGGCTACTGGCCAGGCTGGCACAGGTCTGAGATGGAGCAAGGCCTGTTTTGCCAGGGACTCCTGGGAAGTGGTTGAGGGCATGTTGGGAACAATTGCCATCTGACACCCAAACCAGGCAGGGTGCGTCAATCAGCAGCTCTTCTCCCTCCTGCTCTGCGGGTGAGGAGGCAAAGGTGGCTCTTTGGGGGAAGGGTCGCAGAGACTGGGAGGCACTGGGAGAAGTGTGGCAGTTAGCAGAGTGCTTCGGGGGCCCAGCAGTGGATGAAGCGCACAGGGCCCTTGCTGCTGAAGTGCCTTTGATGCTTGCCCTTGACCCATGGGACGCACGGTGCTAACACGCACAGTACCTGACATGGAGGCTGCTCTCCCTTCCCCCGGCGACGTGAGAATGGCAGCCATTGGCTAAGGCTGGCGCCTCTTCATATAGCAGGCAATAAAAACTTCAGTGAACCTGAAAATCAGGTCTGGCAGCTCCCGCTTGCAATGCTTCACCAGTGACATCAGAAAGCCATGGTGGTGGGGACCAACTCTGACAGGGGTTGATGACGTGGCCATCTGACGTGAGCTGAAGAGTCTTGTGCAGGTTGTGCTATTGCTGCTGGATAGGAGAAATCGGGCACAAAAACGATCCCAGGTGCTGAACATCAGCTAAACCCAGCTACCCCTCCCCCTTTCCCCTCCAGCAACCCCTACTGGGAGCGGCAGGGGCTGGAGTAGCTGGGTGACTCCTTCATAACCAATGCAGCACTTGCCCATCAGGTCCTACAGAAATCCTCTCCTGGAAGCAGCTGGGGACTGATTCTCTGCGAGCTTCAAATTCCCATAGCATTCCCAACATTGCCATCTGCTGGGCTACTGGAGATGTGCCATCCGACTGCTCCCCAGTCAGCGCTTTTCCCAGCCAGATCAAAATGCCAATACAGAGCCGTCTAATCCACATCTTTGTCCCTGGTCATCTTTGGTGTCCCACCATATCCCCCGAGGCAAGAAAGAGTCAAGATATAACCCCTGAAAATAGGGCTTAAAGTAGAAAGACTAATAGACCTAATACATTAGAGAGATAAGGTGGGTGAGGTCATATGTTTTATTGGACTGACTTCCGCTGGTGACAGAGGCAGGCTTTCAATCTTGTCTTGAAGAAGAGCTCTGTGTAAGCTCAAAAAGCTCATCTCTCTCACCAACAGAAGTTGGTCCAATAAAAGATATTGCCTCACCCACCTTGTCTCTCTAATAGCCTGGGACCAACACACTAGTAATACATGATGACAAAAGCCACACTCTTTGCAGTGTGACAGCTCTGACAGGAATCCTGGCCACAAAAATAAACTAATACCAGCAATACTTAGCACTTTCCATTGTCCCAGGGCTTTACAAACATTAACTAATTAATGTTGAAACATGGACATAAAAGAATACGTCCCAGACAGACATATTTCTTCCAGATTTTGCACAGACAATACTAATCCAGAGGCAACAATTTATACCATTCATAGCCAAGTTATTAGCTATAGCACCATTCTGCGCTGTTTGATGTGAATGCATAACTCTCCTTAGGTTCAATGATATAGGGGCATCCCTATGTGATTTGCCATCATCCAGGGGTCAGATGTAGGTTTAAAAGTTATAACATGGCAGATAATTCTCTCGAGGTACTTTTTAAATTAAAATGTGATGTTTTTTTTCTATAAGATGTGCTCTAGTTCAAACAGCAATTATTTCTGGGACGTCCTATGTGACACAGGAGGGCAGATGAGATACAGTGGATCCTTCTGGCCTTACAATTTATGAATCTGTGATCTAGTCAGCCTGGAGAAATCATTGCCACTAGATGTTGCTGAGGGCAAAAGCTTAGCAAAATTCAAAAAAAGGATTGGACATTTACATAGGAAACAAGAATATCCATAGTGACAACAGCAACGTTGGTTTTTTTAAAGTGCCCAAAGAGTTTGGGAAGGGATAGAAACTCGTGTTTCAGGTCAAAATTTTAATAATCTTCTCAAATAGGTTCATTATGCAGTACATAATTGATCATTACATTCTTGAACTCCTTTTCTTGCAGCCAATCAATCAAATACTTTCTTGGCTCTAATTTCTCTCTCTTTTTTGGGGTTGGGAGAGGGGGGGAAGGGAAACTAATTTCCTTTCCTAGCATCCCTCAGGAAGATTCTAGTAACCAAGACAGTGTTTCTTTAATGGAAGATACATCTTGCCAGAACATTTGTCCAGGCACATAATACACATCTAGATTAGGAAGGGGACAAATATATACATTTTGCTCCTTGATCAAACACTGCTGAGTAGCTGTAACAACTCAGCAAACACAAATGGGATTTTATGTCCTCACCGATCACACGCCATCCATAGGGCAGCATCGTTTTGCAGATGGTGAGATGGGAGCATCCATCAATTAACAGAACTGCTGGCATGTGGAACTCATGAATGATCTGCCAACTTCTAAATGGGCCTAGTATGTGAAATAGGTGATAACATGGGCTGGGTTCCGTCTGGAGCTGTAAGATACCCCCTAACTCATGGGGCTGAGGGCCGGGACTGTCTCCAGTTATGTTTCCAATTGTCACAGCCCTGCCTGCCTGAAAGTGCACCTTCCACCCCCTGGAAGGGCTTCTGAGCTCAGTCTCAGCAGCGTCACAGCATTTGCTAACCCCACTGGTTCCACTAGGCTGTTGACAAGTTGTTGGGGGAAGGGAGAGCTGAAGGGGATCCTGATATCCAGCCTCAGGTAGGCTTAGAATGCAGCTTTCCAAGCCCTTCCTAATAGCCCTCTAGAGTGAGCGGGGTGGGTGGGGGGCAGCAGGCAGCCGCAGGAGCCTCACCATGCACTGATGAGCTTAGGCACCTTTCGAGCAAGCAGCTTGGCTGGTACAGTGCTACGTGCGGTGGCCCACCAGCTTTGTCCCCGCCTCAGCCATCTGACAGGGTCAGCAGTACACAGCCCAGAGCCACCAGCACAATTCAACAGTGGATGGGGAACGCTGTGTGTATCTGCACATAGAGCATGTGGGGGGGGGGTTTGGCTTGTACATCAGAACACCGGGACAGTTCTTTTGTATGTACTTGAATGTAGAGTGTTTTCTATGGTATATAGCCACACCTCCCTCTCTCAATCCTTCCACTGCAAGCAGCCATGATATTCATAAACCAGGCCTGTTCTCGGCTCAGTGTCAGCCAAAGACAAATTCATTTAGAAACTGCTGCATCTGTGTATGAACTGAACGTGAATCCCAGCTTTGTCCCATCCCTCCCGTACAGAGCATAAATGCAATCCGTGTCACCCAAGCCACCTCTCGGTGCTAAGATAGTTCAGAAGGAGAACAGCACTTCTGGAATAAACTGGCTTCCCTCTAATCTTAGCAAATTGGCTTGCCTGAATCTCTGGTTTCATGAATGGAAATATCTTTCAACCTTAATCTTAGGATCACTCACGACCATGACAGGAAAATATCTGAGTTGCCTTATATTTGGGACAAAGTACGACTTAAGCATGAGAAATTCTTGCAGTAAAGTATGATGAGCCATTAAGATCAATTATTTCTTATGTCCCTTGAATATTCTAGGTTCTGTCCCTGGGCTAATGGCCCATATCCTATTTGTTCTATTCAAGCCAAACTCTTAGCTGTGAGGGTAATTCCACAGTGTTATTTTCGTGCATTTTGTTCATTAAGATTATGAAACTTCTTCTCAGTGCTGTACTGCGTGGGTGGACAAATTATGGATACAACCGATAACACAAGATTGTGGTGCAATGTAACGTAGACAAGAGTCTTGCAGAAGTAAAAAAAGACAGATAATATTGAGCAACTCTTGCTAGCTTTAAAGCACATTAGCTGCAATGATAAACAGAGGAATAAGCAATATGCAGTATAATTAGCTTTGCCAAGTTGGAATCAATTGCTGAAATATTCCCCAGGTATCAGTAATTCTGCAACCTTGGCTTTAGGTTATAGCAAATCTTATCTAGAAGGGACCCACTGACAATTCAACTTCAGAGTATTTGGGGTAAGCAGGAGGAACAGCATCCCCATGTCTTTTTTAGGCAGCGTAAGAGGCTAATATGGGAAAACTGAAGTAGTTGAAGCCTGGAAAAGCTCTTCAGATATGCCCATTGAACCATAGGTATAGGCAAAGGAAACAGACACGTCCTTCACTGATGAAACAACCAAAGGATTTAAAGATACGACAGGACTGAAATGTGGTCAGGTAACCTCTGTGGTAAACTTTTAGGGGACAATGAAGTAAGTTTATCTGATATGACCCAATCAAGGTGGCCCTAGTTAGTCAAACGTGTGTGCACATGCCCATTTCTCCACCTGCATCATGTCCCATCACAAATGATGCAAAATCACCTCGCTCCCATGCAGATACCACAATGATGGACAACCTTGTAAAGACGGCTAGAGCTGCCAGGACTGGAGAAAACATCTGTTTTTATCTACTTTCACCATTAGTGTTGAGCTGGCTGAGGAGGGATAGAGACCTGTGCTGTCCTATCAGCCCAGCATGTTACAGATGCTGCACCAGCCACCTCTCAAACCCCTGCGAGAATTCAAGTGAGTTGGGAGTCAGCTCTTTAACTGTCCCCACAGCCCTGGGAGGATCAGTCAGGGAATGAGGGGCAAGCAGTATGTGACCAGTGGAGCCTCTCCCCTCACACACAAGTGACTTGGTCCCTGGCTGGGTGAGCAGGTGCCCAGCCCTGAACTCCTGGAAGATGATCCATTCACCAGAAGCCAGGTCAGCTTTGGGGTTGGATGTGAGGCTGCGTGTGAGCGAAAATGGAACAGCACAGGGGTGAGAATCGAGTGCTGCTTCTCTCGCCTTTCTGCACAGGAGGGTGATGGGTCACCAGCTGGGGAAGTTCCCTGGCATTTGTGGGGCAGGGTCACATGGCATGGGGCTGGAGGTAGTAGGCATCCCCGCCTGAATCCCTTTAGATTTGGTGGCAGCGTCCATCCCAAAGGCAGAAACACCCCTTCCATGGGGTCCCTGTCATCCCCAAATCCTCCAAATTCCCCTCCCTGCTATTTAGGGAGGACCTTCTGAAGTGATCCATGCGTAGATATGTGGGCAAAGTTGGCATCGAGGTTTGTTGCATGGCTTGGTACCACCATAATAACTCTAACTCAGGAACCAAGCCATGCAACAAACCTCGATGCCAACTTTGCCCACATAGCTACACCAGGGACACCATCATAGGACCTAACCAGATCAGCCACACCATCACCGGTTCATTCACCTGCACATCCACCAATGTAATATACGCCATAATGTGCCAGCAATGCCCCTCTGCTATGTACATCGGCCAAACTGGACAGTCCTTACGCAAAAGGATAAATGGACACAAATCAGATATAAGGAATGGCAATATACAAAAGCCTGTAGGAGAACACTTCAACCTCCCTGGACACACAATTGCAGATTTAAAGGTAGCCATCCTGCAGCAAAAAAACTTCAGGACCAGACTCCAAAGAGAAACTGTAGAGCTTCACTTCATTTGCAAATTGGACACCATCAGCTCAGGATTAAACAAAGATTATGAATGGCTAGCCAACTACAAAAGCAGTTTCTCCTCCCTTGGTGTTCACACCTCAGCTGCTAGAAGAGGGCCTCACCCTCCCTGATTGACCTAACCTTGTTATCTCTAACCTGACTGTTCCCTGCACATTTATATCTTCCCCTGGACATTTCCACTGCTTGCATCCGAAGAAGTGGGTATTCACCCACGAAAGCTTATGCTCCAATACCTCTGTTAGTCTCTAAGGTGCCACGGGACCCTTTGTCGCTTCATAAAGCTACAGTAACTCCTGGGGCTCCAGCCCATGGAACCATATGGGTAATCTCTGCTGTGAGGCCAGGAGATCAATAGATCTGGAAATTACTCTCTCTCTCTCACCTCTAGAAGTGGATCCTTCAGAAGATCACAGCAACCCACCAGCAGGCAGCACTATGGGGAAGGGTATGCTGCCATGGCTTGGGCTAGAAAATCCAGGTTTTACAAACCAATACATTTACTGCAGAGAGGAGATTTTGAAATCGTCCCTATTTTAACATAATTGTTTGTATACACAGAACGCATGATGCTGGAGGATGGGATAAAGTCACTTCAGCGTAAGTTTGAACTTGCTGCATTACTCTCAAGAGAAGCAGCAACTACTGAATAACAAGCCCATCCCTAACACATGCTACTGAAAAGGTGATACCACTGCAGCAAGTCATCAGAGTGGGGCATCCATTTTATGGGAGGAAAAAACATTTTATGAATGTTTCCAACAGGTTTTTACAATGCTCTTGCAACTCTTTCCAGTATTCCCCACTCAGCTGAAAAACCAAAAGAAAATGCTTTAGTTACCATGAGGCCAACTCTACTCAGGGGTGAGAAGAACATTTGAAAGTTACTGCTAAATATAAAACATCCCTAAAAAAGAACCAAAACAACTTCTCTGCATAAGAACGTCATGGCTTTAAAGTCCAACATTTTGGGAGCTTTTGAGCCTAGAAGCATTTGAAAGATAGGAACCTCACCTTTCCAATAGAATCAGGCTCCCATGTATCCATTCATAAAGGTTCACAAGGCATCAGACCTTAAACCTGCCTCTGGACAGTTCTCTCTTCAGGGCAGGGACCACTTCTCATTGTGTGTCCATACCACATATCGCCCAAGGAGGCCCAAACTCAGCTGGGACCTTATGCACTAGACAGTGTAATGGAAATTAATAATCTCTCATCCAGGACTAGTACCACCTATCCTGGGTCTCAGGCCAGTGCTGGTTGTGTGGTGGGCAAACATTGCAATTCCACATTTGTGGCAAAAGAGAGAAAGATTTCATGCAAAGATTTATTAGCAATGTTTGAGAAAGTCCTGCTGCCAATGGGGGAAGGAGGGAAAGGGCAACACTGGTGCCCAGAGAGGCATGTGAAATGCCATTTTGGCCATGGCTTTGCAATTCAACACACAGCTCTCGCCTCCAGAGCACTCACACACAGAGAGAGCATTCGATCCATAAACACAAAACTGCATTAATACCAGTAACTTTATTTTCTCTTTCACATTTTGTCATAACAAATCCTCGCCTATCGAAAAACAAGACAATCATCTTTGCCAGCACAGATTCATTTTATTATTGATTCTTCGCTGCGGAGGGAACAAACCTGGCTTTGAGATTTAAATCTGCTTAATTCAATTGTTTTTCTATTGCTGCTGGATGAGACAAAAATTGAAGCGTCTCTTATTTATGACTCACGCAGGCTGTTCTGAGTTAGGAGCTTGAAAACCTTATTTCCTTAACAGCAAGGTGGAAACCTGCCACAGTCTGCAACAAATCTGAATCTTAACCAAAGCTCTGACTGTTGAATCCAATTGTGCACTCCCCAGGAGACCAGCAAGCAACAACCAACCACCGTTCCTCTCCTGAACAGGGCCCACCCTCTCTCTAAGACCACCTAACATTCCCCTTCCAGCCCATGTCTCTCGCTACAATATACCACTAACTCGCCCCTCTTCTTCAAGTCCCCTCTCCTGGATGATCCATGGGAAGTAGCAGGTCTGCTAGCCTTACTCCTGTATCCTGGACTGTTAACACCTTGCAGCATCTACCCTGGTCCCACCATCCCACCATGGAAGGATGTGGATACATTGGAAAGAGTCCAGCGGAGGGCAACAAAAATGATTAGGGGGCTGGAGCACATGATTTATGAGGAGAGGCTGAGGGGACTGGGATTGTTTAGCCTGCAGAAGAGAAGAATTAGGGGGAATTTTATAGCTGCTTTCAACTACCTGAAAGGGTGGTCCAAAGAGGATGGATCTAGACTGTTCTCAGTGGTAGAAGATGACAGAACAAGGAGTAATGGTCTCAAGTTGCAGAGGGGGAGGTTTAGGCTGGATATTAGGAAAAACTTTTTCACTAGTAGGGTGGTGAAGAACTGGAATGGGTTACCTAGGGAGGTGGTGGAATCTCCTTCCTTGGAGGTTTTTAAGGTCAGGCTTGAGAAAGCCCTGGCTGGGATGATTTAGTTGGGGTTGGTCCTGCTTTGAGCAGGGGGTTGGACTAGATGACCTCCTGAGGTCCCTTCCAACCCTGAGATTCTATGATTCTATGATTCTATGATCTTCCTTAAAATCTGAAAGAGATGGGAGGCTGCCAGTGAAGATGGGAAGTCCTACATGAACGCTGCTCCCTTCCACACATAAGTTCTCTTCTCTGCAAACCTCCAGTGAAGTCTCTCTCCAACCCTTACTCCACACACCTTGTCCACGGTAGAGCTGGGAGGGACGCTGAGCTCTTCTAGCACTATTTGTGCCAGGCCACGACTGCCATTGAACTAAAATCTCACAACACGGTGCCAAGACTCAGCCACCAGGCCCAGCGGACTAGCTTACAGAACTGCCAGGCCCCAGCATGACACTTTCTGCCTGAAGGACAAAACATCGCCATTTTAAAGAGAAGTGATACAATGATATATGGGAAGGGTAACTAGAATCCTTCACCAAGTTCTAAATGTTTTTCAGAACTCCATGTTTCTCTCATCCTAGCTGAAGGTCTCTTTGAAGTTGAAATTACTTTAATTCTAATATGTCAATGCAGTCAATATGCAGTGACTGTTCCTATGAGGATACAAAATTTATCATATATTTGCACACTACCTAGTGTAATGGGACCCACACCTGTTTGGTATCTAGACACTGCCACAATACAAATGCTTAATAACGACACATTCGCATAGCTCTTTGCAGCATATCTTCCAATTCCTGGGCAAACCCATCTATTTTAGATCATCATTATAAGCTTAGCACTGTGGAATAGTAACATCTGCCAAAATCAATAATGTCAAAAGGTGGACATAATTAAAACACTATAATTGCAATTCTCCCAAGAATCGGCTTTGGCACAGAGTTTACTGTAGCTTGGAACAGAGCTATTCCAGTGGGCTCAGATTCCTATCTAAACCACTGTCGTTTGTGCGCTAATGTTTGAAATTACTGCAGTCAGGTAATGCAATTTGCTTTCTTTAATAAGTATTCCACTACCCTGAAGTTTGATGCATATGGAATCCAAGCACAGACCCATATTTTAATCGCTGATTTCTGTTGTTAATACGAGCTAAATGAAAATCTCACATCCAAACATCCCTAAACATTGGAAGTTTTGAAATCCTGATTCAGGTCTGAATTTTGCTGCTTGGGATCACAGCTAATAAAAACTAAATCTTCATCTAAAACCTGAATGGAATATTTTTTAAGATTCTGAAAACTGGGGCTTGTCTCAACTTTTGGGCGGGGTTAATTTTCAGATGCCTTTGTGATCTCGTGTGGACAATGACTCAACCGCGAGACAGGCTGTTCTGCAATTAATTCTGGCTCAGTTTAAAACAGGACACACTGTCCTGGAAATCTCAAAAATTTCCTATACAGCCTCTCAAAGATCTGATCTCACCAGAATTCCGAGAAGTGCAGGTCAGTTTTTGGCTCTCACCTCGCGGTGCGTCTAGCTTGTACCTATTTTGCCTTGTTCCGTTCTCTCAAAATACAATGAAGACTGTTCCAAATCTATTGCTGGTAATTTGAGTCACTGTCATTGATCGGTCTATCAGCCTTCACAGAGAAAGTGCCGATCACAACACGTCAGACGTGTTGTTCTAGCCAGTCCTCCAACTACCCGCCAGCAGCACCGGACGCCCGATCGACATAGCGCACAGCAGCCTAGAACTCCTGAGCGATCCGCCAACCGCAGCCTCCCAAGCAGCTGAGATTACAGGCACGCGCCACCACACCAGGCCGGTAATTTGAGTATGAAACAAAATGGACACATACTTTTGATTGCTTATCTAAGCTGAGCCAGTACGACATAACCTGTCCTCTCCACTCATGCTTTCCCCTGAGATGGGATGGAGTCCTACTGGATTCCTTAACTACACAGTTGCAGCTGATTCAACCCTCCTGACTCTCCAATGTAGCTCACTGGATAATCAATGGATGATGTTCAAGAAGCCAAAATTTGGCTTGTAAGCACACACACAGGGTTAAGTATACACTGTCATGGCAAAGCTGTGTGTCTTCATACTGCTCCAATGGGGAGTCTTTATTTCCTTTCAAGAGAAGGAAAATTATTTGATTTATTTCAAATAAAAAGCTTTACCCTATGGATACGTCAATAGTTATTCGTCAAATGGCTTTCCACCCTTCAAAAGTTGCATTGATTTCAATTTGGGCTTTGCACTGTCTGCGTTACAAAGACCTTCCAACTGAAAACACCCATTGGAAAGGTTTTGACAAGCCCAGAGCTTTCTCTACTGAGTCCACAAGTTTCATTACTACATAGCCGTTTGCTCTTTATTTACTTCTCCTATCCCGGTTACTTTATCACTAACTAAACTTTACAGCCACTTTTAAACAGAGGAGCGATTTCTTCAGAGATTCCCTGGCACACCTACCCTCTTGAACAAGTCAGCTGATGGCTGCATCTCCATTCCTTTCACTTAAGTGATGCAAAGGCACAATAGCAGCTCCCTGGAAAATGGTGGGGCAAGAGGAGCATGTCCAATTCCATTTCCTCTATTCCCCTCCTAGACTTGACTCATGTCTCCCAGTTGAGCTTGTTCCCTCAGGGGTCATATCCGATCTTGAAACCTCATTCACCCGAATCTAATACAACTAAATCTGCTTCCCCCACTCTGGGCAGAACAGGGTGGGGCCGTGGGGGAAAGGGGCAGAATGGGGGCGGGACTGAAGGTGGAAGGGGTGGGGTGGGGTGGGGAGGGGCCCCCCACTTGATCTGGCCCAGGGCCCCACGAAACCTTTATCCACCTCTGCTTTTCACTGCGGAGTGCAGCTACACATTGCCACCAGTGGTGTGTAGTACAGACATAGCCTTGGAGTGTCCTTAAATGCATTTTCCAGCATTTGCCATGGAAATCTGCCAATACCTTTGACATTTTTATCACCATTACGGCTGATAATGCTTTGTACATTTGTCTTTATTAGTGGCGCCCTTAGGGAGGAAATACAGCTCCAAACAGTCAATACAGGCACCCAAATTCTTCTTCATTATTTACTGGGTGGTCATATATGTGCGTCACAAAAACAGCTAGCATTCCCTTACAGTGCAAACCTAAGACCAGACACAAGTGTGAGTAACAATGAGGAGTAACAGGAAAAAGGATGAAAAATGAGGATGGTTGGGTCGGTGGTCCGGGCACTAGCCTAGGACCTGGTTTCAGCTCCCTGCTCTGCCACAGAATTCCTGTGTGACCTTGGGAAAATCACTTAAACTCTCTGCGCCTCAGTTCCCCAAACGTAAAAAGAGGATAATAGACCTGACCTGCCTCACAGGGCTGGTGTGAGGATAAACACATTAATGAGTGTGAGGCTCTCAGATAGTATAATAATGGGGACCATAGAAGAAACTACGAAAGTCAGAAGACAGACAGTACTCCCAGACCAACGGGTTTTTTTTAAACTGTCGGGTTAAGAGAACATTTTAAATCCTAAAATGATAGTATAAACATTAGCAAGCCCAATTTATTTTTCAAAATAGTAATTTTAAAATTATGCATTGTAATATTTCAAGGTTTTTTCTGGATGTAGAACAGTTATAAATCAGTGAAAAATAATAGAGGTTAATTATGTGAAATTCATATTAGTACTATTCCCTATAAATTTCAGCTACATGCCTTCCTTGATCTCTACAGACTAAAAAGTTTAATTAATAAAGAACACAGTTATCAGAGTGCTTCCAGAAAACTCATTTTAGCATGAATTTCAAGATAGGGTTTATCTCCCCCTGGGCAACATTAATTCACTTTTTTGACCTTACTTCTGGAAGCCGTTCAGGGAAAGGAAAGATATAGACTCTTAAAGAGCCACATTAACAGAGCTTGCAGTGAAAAGCGTGACCTCTGCATAAATAAACGCAGTGTAGATTTTGACAAGAACGGAAGCACTGAAAACAAGTAACAAAAGTATATGGCAAACAGGGTTGGGTGGCAATGAAAATACAAGTAGTTTCACCAGGATCTCAAATTAGCACAGATTTTATTATGTTCGATGTTAAATTAACATAAAACCTCTAATATTCAGTAAATATTTTGTTGTTGATAGCCAATTATTATATTTTACAAGTCCGTTTTTATTATTCACTCAAATTCTATATTATTCACAAACAAAAAAACTTTGTTTCAACATTCTTTAAGGTTGCTCTCATCAATAAACTAAACCATAAAAATAGGAAATACAAATTTAAGGATAAAAAAGGTTTACAAGGTTGCAAAGCCGAACACACACAAACTAGGAAATGGAAGAATGAACTCTTCCCAAGCATTCTTGATTCAGCCTCCTTTTGAGCGTGCACAATATGACACCACCTTAACTAACATTGAATGAAGTGTTTTGTTCCCTTCATTTTTCAATAGAAATACAATCTTTTATATAGGTGCTATTTAAGTAACAGAGCACTTGCATATTTGCGGTCTTAAATGTGTATTTTATTGCTAAAAACAAAGCAGTTTTGAATGCAACTTCTAAATGACTTTTTTTTTTAATTGCTCAACAGAAAACGAAGTCAGGACTCAGCTAGAATTTTCCACTTTTTGAAAAGGTAAATATTCATGAAGCCAGAGTCCTCAGTTGGTAAGAAGCAGGGAAACGATCTACATGAAAAGGAGCTAGAATGTTGTGTCTTCTTTTCATGTCCCTCTTTTGACGAAAGAAATGAACAATTACCATTTGAAAAGAAACCGTAGAACGTATCCCAGTACAAGCCCAAAGGAGCACAGCCGGAGTGCCTCCAAACCCAGTCTACTCCATCCCAGCTCCTCCTGGGACCCTGCATGATAGTCGGCTGATGGAGACCAGTTATCAAAGTCATCTGTTGCCATAACAACCAGGGCACTAGTGATTCTCCCCAAGTATGCAAATGAACTGGAGGGAGGGAGCGGTGAATGTCTGATAAACTCTGATGTCACAATGTTACTGTTCAGGCAGCCACAAAAGGGCAGCAAACTTAGACTGGGGCGGGGGAGTGGGGAGGAGAGAGTTTGTCAGGTTTTGCCAAATTTCCTGAAGAAACAACATACAAAATACACATTGGAGATCAGCCACTAATTAATACCTGTGTGGAATTAAATTTGGTTCAAATTCTCCATAGTATTTTTTTTAAAAGGTTACCAAAAAAAAGTGAGATACTGAGGTACAGACCTTGTAAAACCGACACTGCCCTGGTTAACTATGGCCTTATTTAAAACACAGTGTGCTGTAGTAAGTCCAAGACCATTGAAATATGAGTCGCAAATTAAACAGGATTTGGACCTTCTCACTAATATAGTTTAATTAGATTATTATTAAGGTGGCAGTTTAAGTATGGTGCTGCCTACGTTCTGTTGTTTTTGTCTGAGAATATGGTGTGACCCAGGGGCCTCTTGATGCCAACCAGCAGAGGGGTTGCAGAATTCCTCAGGGTCTGGTGTTTACATTCTAGCTCAAAGAGTGTCCCTGTAAGGTCTCTAATGAAAGGCTGTGTCACACTGATCATCAACATGATTGTAAAAAACATGTATGGATGTTGTGTGAGGTGTTATGTACATATATGAAAGTAACGTTCTTCAGGTCTGTGACTCGGGCCTGGTCAGCAGCAAAGGTGAAAGGTAGGTTCTCTTTCAGGCAAGAAATGATTATCTATCTACATGTAAATCAAGTTTTGAGTGGTTCAAACTGGGCCTTCACTCACTCATTAGCCAAATGCTAATGAAGGACTGGGAAATCTTCAGTGAGGAAATTAACAGGAAGAGGTAAACAGCAGGAGTTATCCTGTGTAGGTGCTAAGACAATGAACTTCTAAAGCTGTATCTGAGGTACATATGACCCCCCTAGGTATTCCTTCAGCCCGAGGATAACCTGGCAGCTGGCTTCATCAAGGAAGGTGTGAGCCCCTTGCTAAATGAGGGAGGGAACCTAGTGACAGAGGATGTGGAGAAAGCTAGTGTATCCAATGCTTTTTTTACCTCTGTCTTCACAGACAAGGTCAGCTCCCAGACGGCTGCACTCCGCAGCACGGTATGGGGAGGAGGTGACCAGCCCTCTGTGGAGAAAGAAGTAGTTCAGGACTATTTAGAAAAGCTGGACAAGCACAAGTCTATGGGGCCGGATGCACTGCATCCAAGGGTGCTAAAGGAGTTGGCCGATGTGATTACAGAGCCATTGGCCATTATCTTTGACAAATCATGGCAATCGGGGGAGGTCCCGGATGACTGGAAAAAAGCTAACGTAGTGCCCATCTTTAAAAAAGGGAAGAAGGAAGATCCGGGGAACTACAGGCCAGTCAGTCTCACCTCAGTCCCTGGAAAAATCATGGAACAGGTCCTCAAGGAATCAATTCTGAACAACTTAAAGGAGAGGAAAGTGATCAGGAACAGTCAGCATGGATTCAGCAAGGGCAAGTCATGCCTGACTAACCTAATTGCCTTCTATGATGAGATAACTGGCTCTGTGGATGAGGGGAAAGCAGTGGATGTGCTATTTCTTGACTTTAGCAAAGCTTTTGATCCAGTCTCCCACAGTGTTCTTGCCAGCAAGTTAAAGAAGTATGGGCTGGATGAATGGGCTGTAAGGTGGATAGAAAACTGGCTAGATGGTCGGGCTCAACGGGTAGTGATCAATGGCTCCATGTCTAGTTGGCAGCTGGTATCAAGTGGAGTGCCCCAAGGGTCGGTGCTGGGGCTGGTTTTGTTCAATATCTTCATTAATGTTCTGGAGGATGGTGTGGACTGCACCCTTAGCAAGTTTGCAGATGACACTAAACTGGGAAGAGTGGTTGATACACAGGAGGGTAGGGATAGGATACAGAGGGACCTAGACAAATTAGAGGATTGGGCCAAAAGAAATCTGATGAGGTTCAACAAGGACAAGTGCAGAGTCCTGCACTTAGGACGGAAGAATCCCATGCACTGCTACAGACTAGGGACCGAATGGCTGGGCAGCAGTTCTGCAGAAAAGGACCTAGGGGTTACAATGGACGAAAAGCTGAATATGAGTCAACAGTGTGCCCTTGTTACCAAGAAGGCTAATGGCATTTTGGGTTGTATAAGTAGGGGCATTTCCAGCAGATCGAGGGACGTGATCATTCCCCTCTATTCAGCACTGATGAGGCCTCATTTGGAGTACTGTGTCCAGTTTTGGGCCCTACACTACAAGAAGGATGTGGATAAATTGGAAAGAGTCCAGCGGAGGGCAACAAAAATGATTAGGGGGCTGGAGCACATGACTTATGAGGAGAGGCTGAGGGAACTGAGATTGTTTAGCCTGCAGAAGAGAAGAGTGAGGGGGGATTTGATAGCTGCTTTCAACTACCTAAAAGGGGGTTCCAAAGTGGATGGATCTAGACTGTTCTCAGCGGTAGAAGATGACAGAACAAGGAGTAATGGTCTCAAGTTGCAGAGGGGGAGGTTTAAGTTGGATATTAGGAAATCCTTTTTCACTAGTAGGGTGGTGAAGAACTGGAATGGGTTACCTAGGGAGGTGGTGGAATCTCCTTCTTTAGAGGATTGTAAGGTCAGGCTTGACAAAGCCCCGGCTGGGATGATTTAGTTGGGGTTGGCCCTGCTTTGAGCAGGGGGTTGGACTAGATGACCTCCTGAAGTCCCTTCTAACCTGAGATTCTATGAGAAGGGGTCTCAACCAAACTGGCTGAAAACGCTGGGGAAAGATTTTGGGGTAAGCTTTCTTGAAGGAGACAGCACAATGCCTTGTTAGTTACATTCCGTCTCTAGAAAGCCTGTTATGCTTTGGTTTTACATGTAACCTTTTGTTTCTGATATTCTTACTCACTATAATTTGAATAGCTGTTCTTTGATAATAAACCTAGTCACGTTTTCACTATAACCAAAGTGTTGTGTGTTCAGCAGAGCTGTGGCCTAAGGTGTAACTAATACACTGGTGTGGACGGTTCCCTTGGGGACAGCTGGCCTGGTAATTCCGTGGGTGTTCAGTGGAACAGGGGCTGGATACTACAGCGAGCACTGAGGGGTTGATGTGTTCAAGTCACTAACCTGTACAGAGAGCGCAAGGAGGGCTGGAAGGTAAACCTCCTTCCTTAGAGGTTTTTAAGGTCAGGCTTGACAAAGCCCTGGCTGGGATGATCTGGTTGGGGTTGGTCCTGCTTTGAGCAGGGGGTTGGACTAGATACCTCCTGAGGTCCCTTCCAACCCTAAGATTCTATGATTCTAAGGTAGAGCCTGTGTGACCAGAGGCTTCTGGATTCAGGGAGCTGATCCACCACAGGCCCAGGCAAGACTCCCTCACACTAAGGGCAGGTTATGGTGAGGTGCCTCACCCCCTGGAAGCATCAGATATGGCAGTCACAGTAAAATTGAGATTGAATTGATTGTGGCAGTTCAGCTGCCTAGCCAGGGTCAGTCTAATGTATCAATTAAATAATACAGCTCTCAAGTAATACAGCAGCTTTGTATGGTAACACGTTCCAAGAAACAGCTCAAGTACCAAAGTCAGGAAAGTTGCTGGTGATGATCAGATTCATGAGCCCTGATGTTTATCTAGTTCTAGATGCTCTAAGGTTAATTCTAATCAGTAGACGTACACCCTATTGCTAAAAATGAAGAGTTTTACACAAACGTCTCTGTATTGCATCCAGGCTCGCTAGCCACACACTGAGTTTTGGCACGGGCAGTCTGGAAAATGTAGGAGAAATTTCTGGCATCAAAATCATGTCAAAACTAGAATTTTGGGAGCAGCATTTGCTGCAGTCTTTGGCACTCCCCCTATAGGGAAAGTGACTTGTAAGAGTGCTAAGCTGATGGATGAACATACAAAATCAGCGTCCAGAAGAAAAATCTGTTTTGGCTGTTTTGGGCCAGGACATGTAAATATTTACAAATAAATCAGCTTCCCAAATAGAGGATCCCCTGGGAAATCTCAATAAAAATCCTTCTGCGATTCCCAACTGGGCCAGTATATTCTGAAATGGCAAACCTGGGAAACTCGAGAAAAAGATCAAATTGACTGTGTTCAAAAGCCCTCATGAGGAAACCAACACTAGCCACAATCCAGATAATTTGAAAGCTATTTACTTGGTATCACCATCTACCAGGGCCGGCTCTAGGTTTTTTGCTGCCCCAAGGAAAAAAAAATGTTGGCTGCCCCCCACCCCACCCCTGGGCTTCCCCCTGCCACCCCAACCCTGGGCTCTCACCCCCCCACACCAGTGGGCCCCAAAACCCTGGGCTCTCACCCCCCTCACCTCCACTCCCTGCCAACCCAGCGCTGGGCTCTCCCCCACCCCCACCCCCACCCCCCCAGCCCTGGGCACCAGTGCTGACTCTGCCTGCTCCCCCCTCACCTCCAGCCTGTCTGGTGCTGGCAGGGTCAGGGTAAGCAGCGGGGCTCCCAGGCCGCACCTCAGCCCAGGGCCCTCCAGCCGGGGCTCCCGCCTCCAGGACCGGCCGGGACCCGGGAGGGCAAAGCCGGGGGGACCACCCCGGCAGGGGGCTGAGGAGCCGGGGCAGGGCAGTCCCAGAGGGAGTGGAGCCCCGGAGAGTGGGACGCAGGCCCCGCACGGCAGCACCCCAGGCACTGGTCCCCTCTATGGCCCCGCTGCTGCTCCTGGCCACTCTGCTGCAGCCCCTGGGCGGCTCGGGCTGCTTCGCCCAGCTGCGGCGCTGGGGGGGCGCTGGGGGGCGGCTGCACTGTGGCACCTGCAGGCAGGGCTGGTGCAAGGAAGTTTTGCACCCTAGGCAAAACTTCCTTACACCAGCCCTGCGGCCCGCCCCCCACACACCCCCCACGGCAGCCAACTTCCCCGCCCGCGGCAGCCAGCTTCCCCGCCCGCGGCAGCTAACCCCCCCACCCGCAGCAGGCGGCTCCCCATCCACCCCGCGGTGGCTCCCCACCCCCCCCCCGCCTGCGGCAGCTCAGCCCCCTGCCCGTGGCAGCTGGCTCCCCACCCACCCCCCCGCCTGCAGCAGCTCAGCCCCCTGCCCGTGGCAGCTGGCTCCCCACCCACCCCCCCGCCTGCGGCAGCTCAGCCCCCTGCCCGTGGCAGCTGGCTCCCCACCCCCCTGCGGCGGCTAACCCCTGCTCGTGGCAGCTCAGCCCCCCGCCCGCAACAGCCTCCCCTCTGCCTGAGGTGCCTCCCCAGCTCCCGGCTCCATGCTCAGTGGCTGAGCCAAGCGTGGAGCCGGGAGGCAGGAGGCAGCCGCGGCGAGCCGCCCATTTCATTTCTCACGAAGCCCTGCTGAGCCCCAGCAGCACGGCAACAGCCCTCGCCACAGCAGGGCTTCGCGAGGAAGTGGGCATCTGCCTCCTGCCTCCAGCATAGAGCCGGGAGGCAGGAGGCAGCCGCCCACCACCAAGAGCGGCGAAATGCCGCCCCCCAAATCTGGCGTCCTAGGCGACCACCTAGGGTCACCTAGTGAAAGTGCCGGCCCTGCCTGCAGGCAGCTCCGTGCGCCCTGGGGGGAGGCCCCCAGCCTGAGTGTCCCAGTCCTTACCCAGTCCTTTTGCTGCCCCAAGTAAAAAAAAAAAGGATGGCCGGAATGCTGCCCCTGAAAATGTTCTGCCCCAAGCACGTGCTTGGTTTGCTGGTGCCTAGAGCCGGCCCTGCCAGCTACACAGCAAGAGCTTTGGATCCTGCTGTCTGTGTCTTTGAAATTAGTCTCACAACACATTTGCCCAAACAAGCACGTGCACTTATGTGATTGTCTGAGCAGGAGCAGGGCAGGTAACGAGTCAATAGCAAAGAGCTGGCAGGTGATGCATACCCCTTATAAAGCTCTTCCATATATGGGCAGGCCAGAACACTATACTTCCTGCAAAGACACTCCTCCTGAGACGCCCATAAATAGCAAAACACTTGCAGAAGGAAAAAGGCCCCAAGTCAGATGGATACCATTGTTTTGGTATCCATCTCCTAGACTGGAAGCTCCTCCCAGCAGGGACGCTCTTCATTTCTACATCTTGCCGAGTGCCCAGCACACCCCATCAGCTAGAATACCTGAAAGTGATGAATCAAAGAGGAGGATGAAGTTCTGGAACAGCCTTCCAATAGGAGGTGGAAGCAAGGAGTGTGAAAGAGACCTGCCTGGTCTGATAATGCAGCTTGATAGGTTTATGTACAAGATTATATGAGGGGGGCTGCCTTTGACGGGGGGACTGAACCTAGTGACCCAGGAGGTCACTTCCAATCCTATGTTCTTTCAGTACGATTGTCAGAACAATAAGGGTAGCTGTGACGGGTTGGGGCCACAGAGACCTGCTTGGTGCTGCCACCTGGTGTGCCAAGGCTACTTCTGCCCCTGCTTCCAGGCCTTTTCCAGCTTGGGACTCCCGAATCCTGTCTGTTTTGAGCCAGATTCCATTGATCTGCTGCAAACACAGACCCAGGTCCGAACCAAGTCCACTCACCACTGTAAGGCCCCTGGAAGCGCTCTTGCCTTTGACACCCAGCTGCTCAACTCCAAGGAGGTTCAAACCCTTAATAAATCCGTTTTACCCTGTATAAAGCTTATACAGGGTAAACTCATAAATAGTTCGCCTTCTATTTCAAAGATGGAAAGATATGCACACCTGTTCGCTTTCCCAAGGCACTAACTCGTACTCAAGGAAACTTAATAAGTAAAAAGTGATTTTAATAAGTACAGAAAATAGGATTTAAGTGAGTTCAATTAGTGACAGACAGAACAAAGTGAATTACCGAATAAAATAAAAGAGAACACGCAGTTCTATGTCTAATCACCCTGTGTACAGATAAACCCCTCACTGGGTCCAGCAATCACTCACCCCCCCTAATGTCTTTGTCCTCTGTTCAGTCTCTTTCAGGTCTCCTTGGGGGGTGGAGAGCTTCTTCCTTTAGCCAGCTGAAGACAAAATGGAGGGGTTTCCTCTGGGTTTAAATAGATTTTCTCCTCTGGGTGGACACCCCTCCCTCTCCCTGTGTAGCATCCAGTTACCAAATGGAGTTGGGGTCACATGGACCAGTCACCTGCACAACTCAGTTCCAGACCAGCCACATTCCTGGCAAAGTTCAGATGTGGATTGGTGACTGCAAGTTCTATTGTCTGTTAAGTGCTTCTTGATTGGGCACTTAACCTGCACATTCCTTTCTCAAGAAATACAACCGATATTCATAACTTCAACTACAACAATGATACATGCATACAAACAGGAGGAATAAATTCAGTAGGTCATAACTTTCACAGAGATATGTTACATGGCACATGTAGCATAAAACATATTCTAGTTACATATATACATTTATAAGCATCTCCCCATAAAGTTTTATGGGGAACACCGTCACAGTAGCAACATTTTGTTTAGAATGCTTTTTAAAATAGACCAGACTGACACTGTCGTGCCTGGCAATGTGCAGGCTCAGAGTTCATCTCTTACTCCCCACCCAGGTAGGGGCTAGAAAGGAAGCTGGCTGAGGCTCAGGCTGGATACAGAGTGTCCTGCAGCCCTTTCCAGTAGTTATCTATGCTTGAGTGAAGGCCTTGAAGGAATCCAAAGGGAAACTCTCACCCCTCTCCTCCCCAAAGGTTCGGTTGCTGTTGTGTTTCAGGCTCCTGGGGGGAATCCTTGTGCTAAGTCTCAATATTAAGGATCCAGATCCAGACACTACACTTTGGGCAAGTTGTGAACACTGTAGCTTTTGGCTCATTTCCACTATTAACAAAGATTGAGTAGCTGTTATGACATATTGCCCAGGTGCATACAACCCAGCTGTCCTGCTCCCGTATGCACATGCCTCTGCTTAGTTTGTTCCTGGAACAGAAAAGGCCTTTCAGGGCCATCACATGACAGAAGCTCTGAGTCAAAGATTTTCTGGGAGAGACAATTCAAAGAGCAAGAAGGGGTGGGACCCAAGAGGCTCCCTCCCCACAAGACAACACACGATGCAGGCAACAGAGTGAAATCAACAATTCTCCATTTGTTAGGTTTCAAGTTTCTGGTTTGTTTCTCTCCTGCCTAAAGCATCTCGTGGTCAGCCAAGCAGTCATAAGGCTGGCCCAAATGGGGGCACAGGAGAGAATCCATCAGGCTCTCTGACATACCAGGCCTGGGGTGGGTGGTACATATTCATTACACAGTTGGTGTCTTACCAGATTCACCTTCTGGCTTTTCCCCAATCTCTCTAATGTCTCCTCGCAGCTGCACCCAGAGAATTAAATCAAATTCACAGCCACACAGTCGGGAATAGCTGCTGGCATCCCAGAGCTGACAGCAGCTGGCCACATGGAATCTCTCCTATGGCAGAGGTTTAAACTACTCCAGTTATTAGCTGTGTAGCCCCACAGAATCCTATTGTCCTATAACTTTTCTTTAAGACAGGCAACAGTCATACGTGGCTAAAAAAATAAGGTGGCGGAAAAACATGTGGTTATTTAATCCTCTTGTGTTGATTATTTTTTTAGCCTGGCGGTGTTACAAATATTTGTAGAACATTGGCTCTGCCTTGCTTCAAGTGCCGCATGGACCATGCGAATGGAACTGTAGAGTATTGGTATTAAAAATACCTCCCTGCAGAGATATTTGCATGCGGTTTACAAAACTACTGTATTGCATCTCTTCTTACCATATCCAGGCAGCAGCAAGAGCATGTGAAGGAGCCATGTAAATGTTTGATTACGTCAGGCACGTTTGCAAAAATTGCAGATGACCCTGACCGAAAAGCAGTTGTGAAATGTCCCTGCGAAGGGGGCAAAACAATATTCAACTGTATTTTATGCACACAAAAACTATTCAAAATGGGTGAGCAACACTGAAGATATTGAGACCCACGAGCTAAGTTTTAACTTGTGGAATTGAGGGTTATGTTCATTTCCTCCAAACAATCTGTCCTTTTTGTGATAAAGGAAACAAGAATAGAGTGACATGAATTACAGCAATCAGACATGCACGAGCAGTCAGAGAGAGTTACAGGCAGCGTTAGGTACAGCTTAACAACCGTTCCCACTGGATCGGAAATGTAAGACAAATGGATAGAGAATTTAGTCCAGCTTTGGAACGGCAGTACCAGGGTAAAGTTCCATTAATTCTTCACAGCGTGGTGCTGGCTCAGAATAGTTCCTCACCATGCTTGAACATCCATATTAGCTCCTTGGTGGTAACCTTTAAGGCAGTGAACAGAGCTAAGCCCTGGTATACACTACGAGTTTAGGTCGAATTTATTAGCATTATATCGATTGATCCGTTCACCCGTCCACACGACGAAGACATTTACATCGACTTCTAGGGTTCTTAAAATCGATTTCTCCACTCCACCCCCAACGAGGGGATTAGCGCTAAAATCGATATTGCCAAGTCGAATTAGGGTTAGTGTGGATGCAATTCAACGGTATTGGCCTCCTGGATCTATCCCACAGTGAACCATTTGACCGCTCTGAACAGCTGTCTGAGCTCGAATGCTCTGCCCAGGTAGACAGGAAAGGCCCCGTGAACTTTTGAATTTCATTTCCTGTTTGGACAACTTGGTGAGCTGCAGGTGAGTGCAGATCTCATCAGCAGACCATGATGGAGTCCCAGAACCGAAGACGAGCTCCAGCGTGGACCGAGCGTGAGGTACGCAATCTGATTGCTGTATGGGGAGACGAAACCGTGCTAGCAGAACTACAGTCCAAAAGAAGAAGTGCCAATACATACGCCAAAGTCTCCAAGGGCATGCAGGACAGAGGCTACAACAGGGACGCACAACAGTGCCGCGTTAAAATTAAGGAGCTCAGGCAAGCCTACCAAAGAACCAGAGATGCAAACGGGAGGGAGGGACGTTTGATGGCTTGACGACATGTACCCAGAAACACCAGCGACAATGTTTTCTGCCCCATCAGGCTTTGGGATCGCAACCCAGAATTCCAATGGGCGGCGGAGACTGCGGGAACTGTGGGATAGCTACCCGCAATGCAACGCTCCGAAAGTCGACGCTAGCCCCGATACTGTGGACACAGTCCGTCAAACTAATTGCTTTAATGGTCTTTAGTGGGAACACACACAATCGATTCCATAACATCGGATTTTAAAATATCGACTTCTATAATTTTGACCTAATTCTGTAGTGTAGACATACCCTAAGAAGAGTTAGGAAAAGCCTGAAGCAACTTGCCATCCAAAAAGCAGCAAGCCACGATAGGAAACTCAATCTAGTCAAATCCTGCCTGGCCAGCATTCCTTACACTTAGCTGCCATAGCCAGTGTTCAAATCAATCCAAGAAGCTGGAACATCTGCCCAAACTACAATGGCAAGAGGCAAAAACCAAGGAAAGGTTGCTGATTAAGGGAGGCCTTACACGAAGTGGGGGGAAAGCCCTGAGTCTACCAAGACTGAAGGGACAAGTGAAATGGTAAATCTAATCAGCACACCAGGCTAAGGCGGTGTTCTCTTACCAGCGCTATATATTCAGCAGGATTCAGTGTTAGCTGCATAAAGCCACCCTCATCAGCTACCCTAGGTACAGGGCAGCAGGCAAATGCCAGCCAGCAGAAAGGACAGCATAAACAGCCAGACGTCAGTTAGGACACATTAAACAAATAGCCCCTTCTTCACAGCTAAGGCAAATGACGCACCCCCGACTGTGTCCCCACATCCAGTTCACCAAGCCTGTAGCCTGGCAGTGAGCTTTTCATTCCAATCTGCTAAAACCCAGAAAAGCCCTTTGTCTGGAGGGGTCATGAGATGGCCTCCTTGACCACACTGCCCAATGCTGCATGCCATCTCCTGCACAGCATGTCTTCGGCTTGCTTTGTCTAGATCCATTACTCTCATCTGGAGAGGCCAATCTTCGCATGGTCAAGTCTAGTGGTTCATGGTTCAACAAATGCAAATATTTTTACATACCTATTTGTATATACATATACACACACATGTGCCACATTCTGCTGAGGTTTGACTTTGGCTGGCAGAATTGTCCCCTGGAACCACCACTCGTTGGCTGTGGATCAAACCACTACTACAGCAGGATGCTTTATAGCATTTGACACCCAGAGCCTACATGTCTTGTGTCCCACGAGGTCACTTCTCATCAAGATGGCTGCCGCCAGTTTAAAGTCAGTTAACTTATTTTCATGCACATTTTAAATTTCTGTCTATTTCTATACTGAAAAAATGTTTCTTGTGCCATGACCCTTCAGAACGTGGAGCTAAAAAAGATGAATAGTAGTACTTGCCAACAGTAAGCACCCAAAAATCATGAGGCAGGCCCCAAAAATAATGAAAGGGGATTTTTGTTTTATTTTAGATAATGAATTTGGGGTTCCTTATTTACCTCATGGTTTAAGTCTTTAGAGGTCATATTTTCAAGCTTCTCTCTACAACCATGGTTGTTAGAAACTTACCTTTCCTAATGAAAACTGAGATTCTCATGTGATCACATGACTCCAGGAACTGGGGCTTTATGAAAGAAGCCAAATATAAGTGAGACTCATGATGAAACCACAAGAATGGGCAACACTGGGTAATGTTTTTAACTAACTTCTCAAAACAATAACGCTCTCCCAAAATGTATTTCCTGAATCTTTCCTGTAGGAGCTGGAAAGAAAATTGGCTTAGATGACCAGAGGAAGGTTTATCATTTCTGTTCATGAATTAATTTCTTTACCCAGGAAATCTACTCTCCACATCTCTTTGTGCATCAAAGATCCAAAGTGATTTGACAAACCAGCAGCACATGACAAATGGAAACTGTCATGTAGGCAATAGTGTACCAGGCATGCCAAGACTCTCAGTTTTGCTCGAGCTGTTAGATACAAAATTGTTCTCTAATCACAAGGTGTGGTGTTGTGAGGTACATCATCAAAGGCCAATTACTTGAGCAGCATGATTATGCCGCAATTATGTCTTACAGCAATAAGAAGGTAAAACTGTGTTGGAACAAACCAATACAAGACACTTCCGAAATGATTTCATGGGCTGCATTTGTCAGATCATGGCACATGTAATTGCTGGAACGTAATCACATGATTATAGTTCAACAGTAGCTTGGTAACTCTTGCTCACAATAAGAAGCATAAAGTTCAGAATGGGTTGCAAAGTGGTATCTCCATCATTTTCTGCCATCTACTGTCCACAAAGGCTTCTGCTCAGAAGAGTTACCTTATAGAATCATAGAATCTCAGGGTTGGAAGGGACCTCAGGAGGTCATCTAGTCCAACCCCCTGCTCAAAGCAGGGTCCTTGGTCCTCTCTCTGCCCTGCTGCTGCTCTGTGGGAAGATTATTATTTTGGCGGGAGCTGGGCACCTCAGTACAGACAGGAGGGCCTGGGTCCCAAAAGAGTTTACAGCCTTATTTTAGAGGACATACAGGCTTTGTCCCCACTGAGATTAGAATTGCTCACTCACCAAGGCCAGCGCACAGCGTGCTGCAATGTTTTGCAATTGGGGTTTTTTAAATGTTGTTTGATTTGTTTCTTTATAAGGCCAGGCAGAAGAAAGGTGGAAGATTCCCTTATTCTTGTGCTGGATGGTGCAGAGAAACACTAACCCTCTTCATGGCAAACCTGCTGCTTTCAGTCCATCTAGACAAACATGCAACACCCTGCTGTTTGATCTTTACCTCTATAAGTTTCATTATTTGTTCATTCTACTCAATTTCAGACTTGTTTGTATCAAAGGCTCTTTTTATTATAAAACAGCTGATTGTTCTAGTTTATAGTCTTTTTCCCCTTGAAAGCACCCGTGTAGTAAGGAAAGCAATATTAATTTGCACAAACATGGTGGATGAAGCCATGTGTTTTATTGGACCAACTTCTGTTGGATTAGCGAAACAAGCTTTTGAGCCACACTGAGCTTTTCTTCAGGGCTGGGAAAGGTACTCCCAGTGTCACAGCAAAACACAAGGTGGAACAGATTGTAGGTAGTTAGCACATATTGTAAGGGACCTTTCAAGGTAGAGTGGCCCGTTAACATCTCTGCAGTCATAGGACAAACAGAAGGGGTTAGTGAGATTGTTGTAATAAGCCATAAACCCAGTGTCTCTGTTCAGTCCCTGATATTGAGTGTCTAGCAGAATGATACATTTAAGCTCCCAGGCTCATCTTTTGAAAGTGTCATGCCCAGTTTCCATAGCACAACGTTTTATTTGGAACAGAGTCAGACCAGGGAATCCCCAGTACAGCTAGGCAAAGAACTGACTTTTTGTTTGGCTGGCAGTCCCCAACAATCAGGGGGGAAATGCCTCATGTTGAACTGAATTCAAACATTCCAGAAAGTTCCAGTGCGCTGAAAAAGTCCATTTCAGGTCAAATGAAACATGTCATTCAATCCGAAATGCTTTGTTTGAAATGCTTTGTTTAGAGGCATTTTCAAAGGAGTAGAGTCTCAAAACAGCCAGAGGAGGCAGCAAGGGTAGTGGCAGATGGGACAGCCCTCTTATACCTTTTAGCCCAGTGGTTAGGGAGCTCACCTGGGATGTGGGGGAGACAGGTTCAGTTCCCCACTCGGCCTGATGTTGTACTTAGGTCTCTCCTCTTCCAGGAGGGTGCCCTACCCCCGCTATACTCGTTTCTCCCTCTGTCAATTCCTGACTATTCAAGTGTTTCATACAAAGTGGAAAAGCTTCGACAGGAGAGACTGAGCAAGACCTACTCCAGGGTATTCCATAGCCCAGACGTTAGGGTGCTCTCCAGAGAGGTTCAGAAGATGATGTAGGAGGAACGTAAAGTGAGGGACTTTAGCAGGAGTTCTCTGGATCTCTGCTCAAGCACATGGAGTCTATGGTCTTTCAACTCACAGTCCAAACTACAACCCATACACAATGGAGACCCCAACCATAAAGAAATCTTTCCTGACCCCCCCCCCCCCGCCCGCACTTCTGGTCTTCAAACAAACCCCTACAACCACCATCACCTCTCCAAACTCATCAGAAGTAAGCTCCCCACAGACCAGGACACACCAACTCAAAGTAGCCCCAGACCCGGCTAGAACAACAGATGCAAAACCTGTAGATATCTCTCCACTGATACAATGATCAACATCCCCCACAACACACCTTTCAGGATCCAAGGGTCCTACAAATGCCTATCACAACATGTGGCGTACCTCATCCAGTGCAGCCATAAAATGCCCCAACAACAACCACATGGGTGAAACCAGACAAATCACTATGCTCTCGAATGAACACACACAGGAAAATGATAAAAGATCACTCTATATCTGACCTATCAGTGCGCATCCTCAAAGGAAACCTGCATCACATTTTCAAAAGACAAGCCTGGGAGATTAAATTCATATCTTTGCTAGACACCAAAAATCATGGACTGAACAGAGGACACTTTTACAACAACCTATAACCCACTAACTCCCCTATGGGCTTGTCTACACTACCCGCCGGATCGGCGGGTAGCAATCGATCTTTCGGGGATTGATTTTTCGCGTCTCGTTTAGACGCGATTAATCGATCCCCGAAAGCACTCCCCGTCGGCTCCGGAAATCCACCTCATCGAAAGGTGGAAGCGGAGTCGACGGGGGAGCGGCAGCGATCGACTCCCCGCCGTCCTCATGGCCAGGTAAGTCGATTACGATACGCCGACTTCAGCTACGTTATTCACGTAGCTGAAGCTGCGTGTCATAGATCGACCCCCCCCGCTAGTGTAGCCCTGGGCTATGACTGAGGAGATGGTAACTGGCCACTCTACCTTGAATGGTCCCTCACAATATGTGCTAAGTACTTATGCTAAACAATCAGTTCCACCTCGCATTTTGCTGTGAGGCTAGGAGTTCCTTTCCCAGACCTGAAGAAGAGCTCAGTGTGGCTCAAAAGCTCGTCTCTCTCACCAACAGAAGCTGGTTCAATAAACGTTATCACCTCCTGTGATGTTATTGACATGAACTCTGACTGTATAGATCATTATTGCAACCACTGTTATATATTTGCAGCAAATATTGTATAAAGGTTGTCATGTGAGGTGTCTATAAAAAGGTTGTAATTTGCTGGTTGTGATTATGCTATCTGTATGTGTCTTTTTTTTTGTAGTTGAAGTGATAAATATTGGCTATGTGTTTGATTCTAAGTAGCATTGGTGAAGCATTTGGTCAGCTTCTTGAGAAAGGACTTTGCAGATTGAGTGCCCAATCAAGAAACACTTAACTGACAGCAAAAAGAAAAGGAATACTTGAGGCACCTTAGAGACTAACACATTTATTTCAGCATAAGCTTTCGTGAGCAACAGCTCACTTCATCAGATGCATGGAATGGAACACAGTAAGCAAATATTTCTACATACAGAGAAACATAAAAAGGTGGAAGTAACCATGCCAACTGTAAAAGGCTAATTAATTGAAAGGAACTATTATCAGCAGGGGAAAGAAACTTTTGAAGTGATAATCAAGATGGCCCATTACCGACAGTTGACACAAAGGTGTGAGGGTACTTACACTAGGGGAAATACTAACTTAGGGGAAATAGATTCAATTAACGTAATGACCGAGCCATTCCCAGTCTCTGTTCAAACCTAAGGTAATGGTATCTAGTTTGCATATTAATTCAAGATCGGCAGCTTCTCGTTGGAGTCTGTTTTTGAAGCTCCTCTGTTGCAAAATTGCCACCTTTAAGTCTGTCACTGAGTGATTAGAGAGGTTGAAGTGTTCTCTTACTGGCTTTTGAATGTTATGATTCCTGATGTCAGATTTGTGTCCATTTATTCTTTTGCGTAGAGACTGTCCAGTTTGGCCAATGTACATGGCAGAGGGGCATTGCTGGCACATGATGGCATATATCACATTGGTAGATGTGCAGGTGAATGAGCCTGTGACGGGGAAGACTGGCACCGCACTGGCCATGAGAGAGTTAACCCTTCTCTGCTGGCAGAGGAAGCCACACCCCTGAGGCCCTGCTGGGCATGCTCCAGCAGGGGGCCAGGTATAAAAGCCTGCAGAGCTGCTCAGTCAGGGCTGGCTGCTGAGGAGGAAGGATGCCCAGCAGAGGCTCCAGCCCAGGAGCTAGGGCCGCCCTTACCAGGGAGAGCTAAAGAGCCCAGGACCAGGACTGGAGGCCAGCCGCTACTGGAACCCCAGGAAGTTCAGGGAACTGAGGAGCCTGGGGGCTCAGAAAGCACATGGACTACTGCATGAAAAGAGCCGGTAGGAAGTGACCCGGGGGTGGTGGTGCGGGAGTGGTACCTCCCACCCCAGTGAGGGCAGCGTGTTTCGGTGGGATTCCCCGCTGACCCTGGTGGGCTATGTTACCCGCTGTTAAGGCCCTGGGTTGGGCCCCAGGTCCCCTACCGAGGACCGCCGCCCTTGGGGGGACGGGCCCCAAGCTCAGAACTCAAGACTGCCTTACCTGACTGGGAAGGCACACTGAAGTAACCCAGGCCCCTAGGCCGTGCTATCCCTTCAGGGGAAGAGACTAAGGGGGACTCTGGCCATTGAGTCCCGCTGGAGGGGCTGCCAGGAGTGGCATAAAAATTGGACTGGGAACTAGACAGGCAGGGTACCTCCTAGCCCCCCTGCATCTCGGAGGGGCGACGGAGTGCGAACCCCGCCACAGAGCCCTTGATGGTGTGGCTGATGTGATTAGGTCCTATGATGCTGTCACTTGAGTAGATATGTGGACAGAGTTGGCATCGGGCTTTGTTGCAAGGATACGTTCCTGGGTTAGTGTTTTTGTTGTATGGTGTGTGGTTGCTGGTGAGTATTTGCTGAAGGTTGGGGGGCTGTCTGTAAGCGAGGACTGGTCTGTCTCCCAAGATCTGTGAGAGTGAGGGATCATCTTTCAGGATAGGTTGGAGATCTTTGATGATGCACTGGAGAGGTTTTAGTTGGGGGCTGAAGGTGACAGCTAGTGGCGTTCTGTTATTTTCTTTGTTGGGCCTGTCCTGTAGTAGGTGATTTCTGGGTACTCTTCTGGCTCTGTCAATCTGTTTTTTCACTTCAGCAGCTGCCTTCTCTCAGTAAGCTGATGCCATCTACTCTCTTCAGCCCGCCGCTGCCTCTCTTCCTCCCGCCACTCATTGTCTTCAGCACGCCACCTGTCCTCGCGATCAAATTGTGCCTTTCTGGACTCCAAGATTGTCTGCCTCCACGCATTCTGCTGGGCCGTTTCAGTGTGGGAGGACTGCATGAGCTCTGTGAACATATCGTCTCGATTCTTTTTTTTTTTACTTCTAATCTTCGCTAGCCTCTGGGGTGGTGATGAAAGGGGGAGCACTGAAACATTTGCAGCTGCGAGAGGAAACAAATGGGAGAGGAGTAGTTTAAAAGACACATATTAGAGAACAATGCTCCAAACATTACATAGCACATGTGCATTCGGTCCAAGGTCGCACTTTGCCTCTTATATTGAGGGTTTGGTGTGAGAGATCACACACGCAGGGCCGGCGGGCAACAGAATTTGGCTTGCAGGCAGCCATGGTAAGCCACAGTCTATTGGCTTCTTTAACCTTCATAACATGTGGGAATGGTTTCAAACAGCAACCCCCTCATTTCCCATAACAAACAGCCGTTGGGTTGTCCATTTAACATGGGTTGGCAATTGAAAAGGGAGGGGCGGCGGTTTTTGGGTTAACGTGCAGCGTGAACCTAATCAACCCCCCCCCCCCACACACACACACACACATCCAAGATGGTCACTGTTCCCCCTCCCCCCACCTCGTGGGTAACGGTGGGGAAGATTTCCGTTCAGCCACAGGCAAACAGCCCAGCAGGGACGGACCCCTCTGAATTTCCCCTTAATAAAATTCCCCTTTTTCAACCAGGTGACCATGAATGATATCACTCTTCTGAGGATAACACAGAGAGATAAAGAACGGATGTTGCTTGAATGCCAGCAAAAACCGGGACCATACGCAGCCATGCTTTGCAATGCAATGATTCCAGACTACGTGCTACTGGCCTGGTGTGGTAAAGTGTCTTACCAAGGAGCACGGGATAAGGTTGCCCTCCCCAGAAACCTTTTGCAAAGGCTTTGGGAGTACATCCAGGAGAGCTTTCTGGAGATGTCCCTGGAGGATTTCCGCTCCATCCTCGGACATGTTAACAGACTTTTCCAGTAGCTGTAGCTGTACTGGCCGCAAATTAATCATTAAACACACTTGCTTATAAAACATGTATTAATTTAACAGAGGTACACTCACCAGAGGTCCCTTCTCTGCCTTCAAGGTCCGGGAGCACGCCTTGGGTGGGTTCGTAGGGTACTGGCTCCAGGGTGACAAACAGTTCCTGGCTGTCGGGGAAAATGGCTTCTCCGCTTCCTTGCTGTGTCTGTGCATCATTATCATCATCTTCCTCTTCCCGAAAATGCTCCTCGCTGCTTTGTGATGCTCGACATGGGTGGTTTAGTGCTGGCTGCACCCCCTAGAATGGCATGCAGCTCATCATAAAAGCAGCATGTCTGGGGCTCTGACCCGGAGCGGTCTTTTGCATCTCTGGTTCTTTGGTAGGCTTGCCTGAGCTCCTTAATTTTAACGCGGCACTGTTGCGCATCCCTGTTGTAGCCCCTGTCCTGCATGCCCTTGGAGACTTTGGCATATGTATTGGCATTTCTTCTTTTGGACCGTAGTTCTTCTAGCACGGATTCATCTCCCCATACAGCGATCAGATCGCATACCTCACGCTCCGTCCATGCTGGAGCTCGTCTTCGGTTCTGGGACTCCATCATGGTCTGCTGATGAGATCTGCACTCACCTGCAGCTCGCCATGCTGTCCAAACAGGAAATGAAATTCAAAAGTTCGCGGGGCTTTTCCTGTCTACCTGGGCAGAGCATCCGAGCTCAGACTGCTGTCCAGAGCAGTCAAATGGTGCACTGTGGGATAGATCCTGGAGGCCAATACCATCGTATTGCGTCCACACTAACCCTAATTCGACACGGCCATATCGATTTTAGCGCTAATCCCCTCGTTGGGGGTGGAGTGAAGAAATCGATTTTAAGAGCCCTAGAAGTAGATGTAAATGGCTTCGTCGTGTGGACGGGTGCATGGATCAATCGCTATAATGCTGATAAATTCGACCAAAACTGGTAGTGTAGACCAGGGCTAAGCCACACAGAAATTTGAAGTTATGTATGTTTCTGGTGATTCCATTTCCCTCTGCCACTGTTCTCCCACGAACAGTTCCCATCATAGCATTATCCTCCATAATGGTGTAAGCAGAGTCAGGATGAGCTCCACCCTGACATCTGGTGGTGAGTCGTTGCAAAGCACACCAGGGGCTGATCTCATTTGCATAGGCACACCCACCCCGCCTGGTACGAATGATAGTGGCTCAAATGGGCACTTTGGGCTTCTGTAGGATCCGCAGTTTTCTGTATTGGGGCAGGAATTTCTGTTATTGGGGTGGGAAGAATAAACTGTTGTTATACTGCTTATGTAAATCATGGACAGTGGAACTGTACTTGGCCTTTTGTCATGATAAAGGGGAACTCACCCTTAGCTAAGCAGCACTCGCCATCCAAGGGACATGGGTTCCAAAGCCCAGTGAATTGAGAGAGTCCGGGGGTAGGTATTTGTATCCGGTGGTATGGGCTGTGTTTGAGGGCCCTAAATGTCAATTGTATCTCCTTCTCTCTTTTCCTCTTCATTGTGGAATATCAGAGCTAATTTTGAGTTCCTTAGGAGTCTAGTCACAGGCTGCTGAGTTAGAATCACTCGGGGCTACGTGTGCAAATGAGCACCAAGGCTCCCCTAACTACAAGCTGAAATCACTAAAGAGCTGGAATTGTTATTAGCTGAAATCACTGAGCACTGTGTTAAGTAGTGGGGGAGCTGGAAGATAGGTTGCTGAGTGGTTGACGGAGCGGAGCTGCTGGCAGAGCCGAGCAAAGCCCCATGAAGGGATGGGGTAGTCAGCTTTGAGCCATGTAAGGTGCCCCTTATCTCTCCCCTGCCCATTTCTACCCAGACTGGGTAGGGTGTAACACTCTGCAGATGAACTTTTGAACTCTGGGTCTGGACTTTTGGGTTGTTGGACTTTTGGGACTTTGGGTGATTTTTGGGGTTGCTGGACTCAAGAACCAAAGGGAAAGGACATGGCCAATTTGCTGGGGTGGGTCGTTGCTCACAGTTTGGTTTACAAATCCTAGATGTGGTGTTTCCCCAGCAAAAGGCCGCATTGTTTCTCTCTGTCATTAAAAGGTTTTTCTACACTCAGACTCTGTGCTTGCGAGAGGGGAAGTACTGCCTCTTAGAGGCGCCCACGGGGGGTGATATATATTTGTCCCAGGTCACTGGGTGGGGGCTCGAGCCGGTTTTGCATTGTGTTATTGGAATGGAACCCCTAGATACGGAACCCGGCCCTTGTTGCTGCCAACTCTGACTGGCAGAAGGGTTACAATGGCAACTATGGCATCATAGATTCATAGATTCTAGGGCTGGAAGGGACCTCGAGAGGTCATCGAGTCCAGCCCCCTGCCCTCATGGCAGGACCAATTACTGTCTAGACCATCCCTGATAGACATTTATCTAACCTACTCTTAAATATCTCCAGAGATGGAGATTCCACAACCTCCCTGGGCAGTTTATTCCAGTGTTTAACCACCCTGACAGTTAGGAACTTTTTCATCTATCATCTATCTTCCCAATTTGGTGTTTGATAGGCTTTATTGCCGCCACTCGACTTTCCCATCGTGTGGCACTCAGTGGTTTCAGAGTCAGAGAGGATGTTCCCAGATATTGCTTCAAAATTTGCCATCTATGAGTTGATGCAGAGAAAAATGCATAGATGCTTTGAATTACATTACAAAATTCAGCATCAGCTTCTAGTGAGGCTGCTCTCAACCACCAAGTTCAATGAATGAGAACTGCATGAGACAAAAAAAGCTTGAGGGTTTAACTCTCGGATCTGTGTCTGCACTCCTCTGTTCTTTCCTTTCGTGTTGGCACCATTATCGTAGCCCTGACCTCTCATGTCAGCTATCGCAATTCCCGTATCTTCTAGCTTTTTAAGAAGGACATTTGTCATACCATCTCCTTAGTATCATCAATGTCAATACATTCTAGAAAATGCTCTCTGACAGTCACCAATGCAGGGACATTTTCACTAGGTTCTTTTGTTGTTACAAAACGCACCATTCAAGTCATTTGTTCTGTATGGCTGATGTCAGGTGTGCAGTCCAGAATAACAGAGTAATATCTTGCTGACTTCAGATCTGCCACAATCTTCTGTTTGACTTTTGGTGCCAGTAACCGTACGTTGTGGAAAATTAACGACACCTTGTGTTGGGATCAGACATCGCCTGACACTCCTTTATTTTGGATACAATATAGGGGGAGGCATAGGGGGAGGCAGATGACAGAACTGCCCCCCCCCCCCCCGATGCAAGGAACACACAGCTTTTTAAAGCTTAAAACCGCAGACAAATTACACATACCTCCGTATCAATTACCTTATTTGGAATACATTGCAAAATTAATACAGGTCAAAAGCAAAGCCAGCAAAATGAGCATTTTTCATATTAGGCTTTTCCTGAGGTTCGCTGTCTACCCTTTTGTCCAACTGCGGTTGCTTTTTTCTTAAGCTTCTGCTATTGCAAATTGTTCTGTTTGGGGACTTCTTTCCACTTCTGCCTCCCCCTTCTTCCTCCTATACATAGAGACAAGCTGAACCAAAGTTCAGCACAGCCTAGCAACAAGCTTATCCAAAGTTTTAAGGCCTACACAGCTTGGCCAAAGTCTTGGGCCCTCCAGATTTTCCTCCACATGTATGATCTCATTTTGAATTGTTTTTCCAAGGTAGTCATGTGTGTACATTTCTTGTCTGGTGACTCTTCTTAGATGCTCCTGGAATATAGCATCAAACTCAGCCATCAGCTCCACAGTTTTAGGGAAGTTTCCATTGTTTGGCACATACAGCTGATCTGAAGTGCTACGCAGTGCTAGGTTTTGGGTAGCAAGCATTCTCATAATGGCAATGAGCCTTTTCAGAACATTTTGCCAGTACAGAGCCTCTGATGCAATCTTCTCTTGATACTGATTATCTATGGTGGCCTTTAACCTTAGTCTCATCTCAAGCGCTTTCCACCTATGGAATGCTCTCTGGTGATTTGCTGCCTTCTCATGGCATGCCAGATTTCTAGCCAGATTTTTCCAGTCCTTTGTTCCTGTAGAATAGGGTGACCGAAAATTGGGACTTCCCACCAAAAAAAAAAAAAACCGCTCAACCAAACTTGTCGAGCAAAAAAAAAAAAAACCTCTGCGTCCAGAACCCGGAAAATCGGGACAAAAGGCGTCCCGACCAGCCATCGGGCACGCTGAGGCTCCGGGTGAGGCAGGGGTAAGCGGCATGGTAAGGGGGCTGGGGTGGGGGGAGAGTTGGATAAGGGGCAGGGAGTCCCGGTGACACTCAGGGGACAGGGAGCGGGGGTGGTGGTGGATGGAGCAGAGGTTCTGGGTGGGGGGGCGGTCAGGGGACGGAGAACATGGCATTGGATCGTGGGAGTTCGGGGGGTCTGTCAGGAGGTGGGGGGTGGATAGGGGTCGGGGCAGTCAGGGGACAGGGAGAAGGGTGGGTTGGTGGGGAGTGGGGTCCCGGGGTGGTGGTTGGGGAGGGTATTAGGGGGGCAGTCAGGGGACAAGGAGCAGGATGGGTCGGGGATTCTGAGGGGGGCAGTCGGGGAGCAGGAAGTGGGTGGGGGTCGGATAGGAGGCAGGGCCAGGCTGTTTGGGGAGGCACAGCCTTACTTACATACAATGGCCCTTCATACAATTTGGAACCTCGATGTGGCCCTCGGGCCAAAAAGTTTGCCCATGCCTGCCCTAATGTCTCAAAAAAAAAAAAAGTTACTTTGCGTTTTAATTTAATCGCATGATACGCTCTATATAGAAAGCCCGCATTCGCTCACAGCATGCCCCCCCCACTACTGCGGCACCGCATTACCATTGGTCTTCCCCTCCCCTCCGATTACTATTCTAGAAAATTCTTTGACCTATATTAGCGGCCGCGTCAGCGTGCCCAACGCAGTGTCTACAGTGTTTGTAATCTTTGGCGCATGTACTCTACTGAAATAGCATAACAAGCCCGTGGCTTTACCTTTTAATTCCCCCCTTTTGATACCCCCTTTTAATGTTAAAATATGGATCGGTTCGTTGTTAAGATAAGAAAAGGAGCACACAAGCTGTTCATGTGAAAGAGCCTTTTTGAAACTAGCACATGTAAAAAACAAATTAACAGTATGTCTACACTACGATAGTAGTTCGATTTTACTTAAACTGATTTTTTGAAACCGATATTACAAAGTCGAACGTGTGTGTTCACAGTAAGCACATTAATTCGACATTGTGAGTCCACAGTAATGGGGCAAGCGTCGACATTCCAAGCGGTGCACTGTGGGTAGTTATCCCACAGTTCCCGCAGTCCCCGCTGCCCATTGGAATTCTGGGTTGAGCCCCCAATGCCTGATGGGGCAAGAAATGTGTTGCGGGTGGTTTTGGGTAACTGTCGTCATTCAACCCTCATTCCCCCCCTCTCCCTCCGTGAAAGCGGCAGCAGGCAATCATTTCGCGCCCTTTTCCCTTGATTGACAGCGTGGACGCCATAGCGCCGGAAGCATGGAGCCCGGTGAGATCATCGCAGCAGTTATGGCCGTTGTCAACACCTCGCGCCTTATCATGCACTTTATTCAGAGGCAGATGTTGAAAAATCAGGCGAGGAGGCTACGGCAGCGCGGAGACGACAGTGACGATGACAGGGACACAGACCTCTCTCAAAGCATGGGACCCCGCAAATTGGACATCCTGGTGGCAGTGGGTCATGTTGATACAGTGGAACGCCAATTCTGGGCCTGGAAAACAAGCACAGACTGGTGGGACCGCATAGTGCTGCAGGTCTGGGATGAATCCCATGTCGATTTTAGCGCTACTCCCCTCGTCGGGGAGGAGTACAAAAATCGATTTAAAGAGCCCTTTATGTCGAAATAAATTGCTTCGTTGTGTGGATGGGTGCAGGGTTAATTCGATTTAACGCTGCTAAATTCGACATAAACTCCTAGTGTAGACCAGGCCTAAGAAGTACAATGTCCCAACGGCGCCTCGACTCACTCATGATTTTGTACATTGAACAAGAATTGGCTTCATCAGTTAATTACAATGATGTGATTGAGGAATTTAAGTCCATAACACCTGGTGAGTGACGTCTCATTCTTTAGGAAAGGAAGATGAAGAAACCTTAATCTGTTTTGGTCAATTTGGGTTAGCTCATTTTCTGGTTAAAGATAAAAATCATGAAAATTGACTGTATCTTTTTATACGCCTGGTTATCACTACAGCAAAAATTTGGTATTTTGTGTCTCGTTTTTTAAGTAAAAGTTTAGTTGTTAATTAAAAAAAAAAAAAGGTTAAGTTCTAGTTTCTTTGTTGAATAAAATAATGTCCTTTATGATTGAGTATTCAATAATTATTCGCCTTTAAAAAAAAAAATTCCCTGGGTGCACACCTGTAGGGTACCACGGAAGATTGTGTTACGGCATAGCAAGGGTGTGTTCGCTTTCTCACATTTCAGCGAGCCGGTTATTGCAGCTCAAGGCCGGCCAGCTGTAGTTTGTTATGAATTAGTTAGAATTGCTTTGCATGGCCTTGAGCCAGGAGGCGGCCCCTGCTTGCTTCTGTATGAGATGTCTGTATATAGCTGTATGAGTCCGCCCCGGTTTTGGCACTCCGTACCAGGCCCAGATTATGGTGCGCTGGGTTCCCCGTCTCCGTGACAGCAACGCCAGGAGTCCCCGTTGCGGATGTGTCACTTTGCCTTCAATAAAGCCAATAACTCACAGAGTGTGTGGGCCTCGTTCTTGCAGAACACCCTGGGTAGGCCCACAGCCTCCCACAAACGTAACAACACCCTAAGGAAATGTGCTATGCATGCCTATGCATAAGAGGCTCCTCCTCCTCTCTCTCCCTGCAGCTCCTGCTACTTTCTCTTATTCCCTCTCAACTTTTCTCCTGCCTGCCTGCCTATGTCTCTTGTGCCCTCCTTCCTCCAGCACAGCACTCCCCCATCTCTGTGCATCTAGAGCATAGAATCATAGACTATCAGGGTTGGAAGGGACCTTAGGAGGTCATCTAGTCCAACCCCCTGCTCAAAGCAGGACCAATCCCCAATTTTTGCCCCAGATCCCCAAATGGCCCCCTCAAGGATTGAACTCACAACCCTGGGTTTAGCAGGCCAATGCTCAAACCACTGAGCTATCCCTCCCCCCCAGCAGAGAGAATCCATATGCACCAGCAGCAGACACAATTTTCTACACTCTGGGTCCTAGTGGCGCCCCCTCCCCCCACAGTCTGGCACCTGAGGCAGCCACCTCAGTTCGCTTCATGGTAAGGCCAGCCCTAACACTAAGCCCTGCTTTTCAGTATTGGCCATCTGATTCTTTCCGAGTGCTTTGGGATCTTTACGGCTGAAAGCTGCTAAATAAAGATGCTAGATATAGACACCGCTAGGAGCTTGAAAACTAATTTCTCTCCCACTCCCCAGCACAGGTAAGGGACTGAAACAGGATTTATTCCAAGCGCCTTGGAAATCTGATAACCTAGTTTTAAAGCTGAAAAACACCCAAGTAAGCATCAGCAAGAGGCACAAACACACGCAGAGGAAAATCCTTGCAGTGTTCACACCATAGGGACAATGTATACATCCGTAATGCAGACTCAGCAGCACATTAGCAGCATGCACACGCACCCACACACCTGGCTTCATTTAATATTTCATGAGTCCTGCTTGGGAAAACAGATAAAGGTTTGAGCAAGTCGCTAATTCAAAATGGCAGTGGCCTTTTAACAGCAGCATGCACAGAAGACCACATAGTGGTGACAGCGTGGGTCAGGGGAACCGAACAATGGACTGGGAAGCAGGGGAGCTGGGTTCTATTCCCAGCACTGTCGTTGGCCAGCTGGTTGACCTTGGGCAAGTCATTTCCCCTCTGTGCCTCGGTTTCCCCCAAAACAAAATAGGGATGACTTTCCATTGTAAAGCACCTTGAATAAGAGTTGGGTATTGTGCATCACTAAAAGGAATTAATTTAATAGCCACAAACATAAAACCAATTTGCCATGTACATTGTGGGGCTTGAACTTGCAGTCGACAAGAACTGCTCTACAGCCAAAATGCTTCTGAAATCAATGTAGTCAAACTTTACTAATTCTGGATCACTGAGAACGAAAATGATGCTTAAAATTGTTGATTGGCTCTAGTTTTCAAGACATGCTATTGGGTCAGTATATACGACCCTTGACTTGGGAATCGCGGAGGATAAGTGAGTTATAAAGGGAAGGGATCTCAATTTAAACCAGAAATGACTAAAATACATCTTTGACTGGATCTATGAATAAATCTATGACTGGGTTTGGACAGTACTTGCTTTTTAGGCAAAACAATGAATGAGGCAATCTGAAGCTGGTATTGTGTCATACATGATATGAATTGCATTGTTATTCCTAGAAGTCATGGATGATGCAATCATAACGAAGCTTACATCACTCTGCTGAACAAATTGCCCTATATCAGCTCTAGAAATCATACAGTGTCGTGCTCTCTTATTTGTCAGTGTTTGATTTTGCAAAGGGACACATTTCTGTTTAGCCAAAGTGAGCAGAGATGCCTCGTACTTGTGTGAACAGTGCAGATCACCACAAACATAGCAGAAGTTAAGTGACTTTTGCATCACAAAAGCGCAATATAACCACTATGGTTAAGAAAGCCTATCACCTTTATTTTGGCTGCAAAATTGGAGATCAGGACAAGAGGTGGGCCCCACACATATGCTGCAACACTTGTGCAACAAATCTTCGCCAGTGGTTGAACAGGAAAAGGAAATCTATGCCTTTTGCAGTGCCAATGATTTGGAGAGAGCCAACAGATCATACCAGCAATTGTTACTTCTGCATGGTGCCTCCAGTTGGGAAAGGTGTGTCAAAGAAGAAAAAGTGGACTGTGCATTATCCAAACATTCCATCAGCTATACGCCCAGTACCCCATGGAGAAGGACTGCCGGTTCCTGATGCACCAGAATCATTCTCACTTGAGTCAGACGAGGAAGAGGAAGAGGATGAAACTTCTGGTCCTGAACCATCAATGTCACAGGACCCACATTTTCTCCCATCCTCCTCCCCTGAACCACACCTCATAACACAAGGTGAACTGAATGACCTTGTCAGGGATTTGGAACTACCCAAGAGTAAGGCAGAGCTTTTGGGCTCCAGACTACAGCAGTGGAATCTCCTGGCAGGTGATGTTAGGGTTTCCATGTTCCGTGACCGTCAAAAGGATCTTGTCCCATTCTTCTTCATGGAAGGTGATCTTGTAGCCTGCAACAACATTGATGGTGTGATGGCAGCCCTCAACATCGTTCACGATCCAGATGAGTGGAGACCGTTCATTGATTCATCGAAGACGAGTCTTAAAGCTGTTTTACTGCATAATGGCAATGTTTTGCCATCAATTCCAGTTGGTCATGCAGTCCATATGAAGGAAACCTATGACAACATGAAACAACTTTTGAGGTGCATAAACTATGACCAACATCAGTGGCAGCTTTGTGGTGATTTGAAGGTTGTTGCTCTCTTGCTTGGTCTGCAGACTGGATACACAAAGTACTGCTGTTTTCTCTGCGAATGGGATAGTTGTGCAAGAGATTCCCACTACATCAAGAAAGATTGGCCACTCCGACAGTCATTGGAGCCTGAGAGGAAAAGTGTTCAGCATCCACCACTTGTTGAATCAAGGAAGAGTTTGTTACCACCCTTACACATCAAGCTGGGTCTGATGAAGAACTTTGTCAAGGCCATTGACAAAACACAAGCAGCTTTCAAGTACCTCCGTGGAAAATTTCCAAGATTAAGTGAAGCTAAGATAAAGGTAGGTGTCTTTGTTGGTCCTCAGATTCGTGAACTTCTTCGAGATGATGCATTTGACCATGCACTGCGTGGCAAGAAAAAAAAGGCATGGAAAGCCTTCCAGTTAGTGGCAATACATTTTCTCAGAAACAATAAGGCAGACAACTACAGGTTGTTGGTGGAAAACCTCCTCAAGGCATACAAAAGCCTTGGTTGCAACATGTCACTAAAGATACATTTTTTGCACTCTCATCTAGATTTTTTTCCACCAAACTGCGGAGCAGTGAGCGACGAGCACAGCGAGTGATTTCACCAGGACATTGCAACAATGGAGAAACGCTATCAGGGCAAATGGAGCCCATCAATGCTTGCAGACTATTGCTGGACAGTGACAAGAGATGCTCCATGTAATGAATACAACAGACAAGCCAAGAAGCGCCGAGTAGACACTGAATAGGACTAAACTATGTACATAATCGTTTTTTGCCTTTTGTTTCATAATACATTTTATTTATATAACCCCTTTGCTGATTTTTAAAGTGTTACTAGTTCACCTGTCCTGTTTATGTATCATGTAAAGCAACCATAAACACATGAAAAGACCTAGGTTTACAATTTATGTTTAAAACTCTACTATCTACACAATATACATAGACATAAAATGTAAAAACTTAAATATCTTAGAAACAGTAGCCAATCAGTTGTTTTAATTGTCATATTTGAATTCAGCACATCAAAATACGTACTAAATAGCACATTTTATCTCTGAAGCAGACGACTTCTCAAAAATTGTAGACCAGTGATACATGTACTAAGACTTTAAAAGGTTAAACCACTGAGAAGGGTGACTTGGTATGGCATTGCTGTCAGAATACAGCCGCGTCAATATACCATGTTTGCTATCCCATCTCCTTTAGTTCTCCCTCTTCCAGACTTCACATGAATATGTCCACAGTTACAAGTGAATCATGTATTTGTATTAGAGAACAATTTTTTTCCTATTTAATTTGTGAGGGAACGAATCTAGCCCTTTGTGACTGTTAATTTACTATTTTGAGGTTTTGGGAACCTCAGAAGGCAGGAGCAACACACAGTAGAGGCCAAATAATTAGTTTCACCTCTTAAAAAAAGAAAAAGAAAAGAAAAAAGGCAGCGGGAATGCAAATAGAGTTTGTTCAGCATTCTGTGCAGCAATTAAATTCTATCATTTGGAATTTAATTTGCCAGCCATTATTTAAGGATTTCAGTCACACAGAGACTGTGTCAGGCTAGACAAAGAGTTTATGAATAGGGAGATGAAGGTGGGAAACTAACTAACTAACTTTGATATAAAAATCAAGATCATCAGATAGTGGCTTCAATTAAAGATGATCGGGGAATCATAGAATCCTAGACCAGTCAGACTGGAAAGGACCCTGAAAGGCCATTCAGTCCAGCCCCCCCATGCTGAGGCAGGACCAAGTAAACCTGGACCATCCCTGGCAGGTGTTTGTCCCGTTTGTTCTTAAAAACCTCCAATGACTGGGATTCCACACTCACTAGGTAACCTGTTCCGTGCACTGGGGAGAGCCATGCTCTGTATTCTCTCCATCTGGCAGCATCAAAGGGGCTTTTAGTAGACAGGATGGGGAAGAATGGGAGAGGAGAAGGGATGTGCCACTGAAGATCCACCAGCCGTCTCCTACCCTATGCACACAGGATCCCACCCCCTGCCTTCTATGCAATGCCCATTTAACGGAGGCTCTGCACAGCAACGGAGGGCTTGGGCCAGAGTTTAAAGGTGCACCAGGCACACATGTGGCTGCTCATATTTAGTACTTGGCAGTAAGGTTTCTACACTTAAGCTGGGGAGGAAGTTGGCTGGAGACCTAGCTACCGGAAAGCACCCAGAACTGGGTGTCTGGTGTATTACAGGCTATTTTTAATGCCATTCACTGATCAAAGACTTACAACTTACCCCCTTAACCCTCCTCGACTGGAAAGGAACCTTTAATGATGGAGAGGCTCAATACTCCCTCACACCCTATTTCTTGATGCCCAAGTGAATCCATGGAGACCCCCCACCCCTGCCACTGTAACTGTCTTTCAGGGGATGCAGGGGGTCAATGGCCAACTACCAACCCCACCACCACCCCATCCCCAGAGTATTCAGGAGGAGAATGGTAGGGCCTGTGTTCAGTGTCCTACTCCATAGGCATCAGCACACCAAGAATTTTTGCCTGGGGGAATTCTTCAAATAGGGCAGAGGCCTAAGGGCTGTGGTCACCTGTGCTTCTCCTGAGGAACTTTAGACTATTTGCTTCTCATGAAGAGAGGCTGGAGAGGTGCGAGGAGAAGCGCCATTTAGAATGGCCGCAGACTTGCACACTCCCCTCTCTTGGACACACGTTCCGCATCAGATCACACGAGACCCTCCAAAAGCCCCTGTCACTCCCTGTCACAGAGGCTGAGTGGCTGGGGCGGTGCTCCAGGAGTCAGCATGGAGAACACATGGAGTAAGCGTGAAAACCGCTCCCACCAGAGGAAAAGGGTCCAGAACAGAAACTGAGCTACCACGTTTCCAAGCCATATGGAATAAAGCTCACAAACCAAGCTCTGCAGCTGGCTCCCAACCCTCTTTTCAGGGCTTTACCAGCCATACTCACCACCGCTGGAGGGTCCTGCTTATTTCCTACAGCTGCCGGTGCCTCAGGTTCGCAGAGATTGCTCCTGGGCTGCACCTGAGATGACATCAAGGCTGGGCTCATGAGGTTCTACCAGACCTCAGCTGCCAGGCAACCACCAGCACCCACTCCCTTCCTTCCTTCAGGACGGATATTTGCACATTAGTGTGTTTCCTAATCATGGGACGACAGAGTGAGAAAGCAAATGCATACTGTGGGCCTCTGCATACACCCCCCCCCAAGGCAGCGGATACTGGAGTTCTACTGAGATCCTTCCCTGCTCCTGCAGCCAGCATGCATCAGAAATATCGGACTGGGAACAGCACAATTGCAGTGCTATTCTAAGTATCAGAGGGGTCATAACAACTGGACTGAAGGTAAAAAAAATCCATTGCAATCAACATACTGCACTGACTATGGCGAGAGACTGTGCCACACACAGTCATACAAAACCAACCTTCCACACAAACTACCGTGTGGCTGGACTTTACAAAAACGAGACAAGCCATTTACAATGCACACTTCACTTCTATACAGCGGAAAAAAGACAGTAAACTATCTAAACTGCTACATGCCACAGGGGGCTACAACAGTGGTACCCTTAACTCACCCAACAATATTGTTAATCTCTCCAATCACACACACAGCCCGGCGGAAGAGTCTGTCCTACTCTCTGCCCCCTCGATGAGGGTCACCCCACAAACATGATACAGTTCTACAGTGATCTGGAAGCCTACTTTCGCCATCTCCGACTCAAGGAATATTTTCAACACACCACTGAACAGTGCACTGACCCACAGGAACCCTCCTACCCACATTACAAGAAGAATTATTCTGCGTGGACTCCTCCTGATGGTCGAAATGACAGACTGGACTTCTACATAGAGTGCTTTCACAGACGTTCACAGGCTGAAATAGTGAACAAACAGCATCACTTGCCCCATAACCTCAGCCGTACAGAACGCATTGCCATCCACAGCCTCAGAAACAACTCTGACATTCTAATCAAAGGGGCTGACAAAGGAGGTGCTGTTGTCATCATGAACAGGTCGGATTATAAACAGGAGGCTGCCAGGCAACTCTCCAACACCCCATTCTACAGGCCACTATCCTCCAATCCCACTGATAGTACCAAAAGAAACTACACCATCTGCTCAAGAAACCCCCTGCTATAGCATAGGAACAAATCTACACAGACACATACCTAGAGACCCGATCCGGGATATTCTATCTGCTACTAAAGATCCATAAACCTGGAAATCCTGGACGCCCCATCATCTCAGACATTGGCACTCTTACTGCAGGATTATCTGGCTATTTGGACTCTCTCCTCAGACGCTATGCTACCAGCACTCCTAGCTATCTTCGAGACACCATGGACTTCCTGAGAAAACTACAATGCATTGGTGATCTTCCTGAAAACACCATCCTGGCCACCATGAATGTAGAAGCTCTTTACACCAATATTACACACGATGATGGACTACAAGCTGTCAGGAACAGTATATCCGATGAGGCCACAGCACACCTGGTGGCTGAGCTTCATGACATTGTCCTCACCCACAACCATTTCAGATTTGGGGACAACTTATACCTTCAAGTCAAAGGCACTGCTATGGGTACCCACAAGGCCCCACAGTATGCCAACATTTTTATGGCTGACTTAGAACAACGCTTTCTCAACTCTCATCCCCTAGCACCCCTCCTCTATTTATGGTACATAGAATCATAGAATCTCAGGGTTGGAAGGGACCTCAGGAGGTCATCTAGTCCAATCCCCTGCTCAAAGCAGGACCAACCCCAACTAAATCATCCCAGCCAGGGCTTTGTCAAGCCTGACCTTAAAAACCTCTAAGGAAGGAGATTCCACCACCTCCCTAGGGAACCCATTCCAGTTCTTCACCATCCTACTAGTGAAAAAGTTTTTCCTAATATCCAACCTAAACCTCCCCCTCTGCAACTTGAGACCATTACTCCTTGTTCTGTCATCTTCTACCACTGAGAACAGTCTAGATCCATCCTCTTTGGAACCCCCTTTCAGGTAGTTGAAAACAGCTATCAAATCCCCCCTCATTCTTCTCTTCTGCAGGCTAAACAATCCCAGTTCCCTCAGCCTCTCCTCATAAGTCATGTGCTCCAGCCCCCTAAATTGATGACATCTTCATCATATGGACCCACGGGAAGAAGGCCCTTGAAGAATTCCACCTGGATTTCAACAATTTCCACCCCACCATCAACCTCAGCCTGGACCAGTCCACACAAGAGATCCACTTCCTGGACAAATAAGCAATGGTCACATAAACATGACCCTATACCGGAAACCTACTGACCGCTATACTTACCTACATGCCTCCAGCTTCCATCCACAACACATCACACGATCCATTGTCTACAGCCAAGCCCTAAGACACAACTGAATTTGCTCCAATCCCTCAGACAGAGACAAACACCTACAAGATCTTTACCAGGTATTCTTAAAACTACAATACCCACCCAAGGAAGTGAGGAAACAGATTGACAGAGCGAGATGGGTACCCAGAAGTCACCTACTACAGGACAGGCCCAACAAGGAAAATAACAGAATACCACTGGCCATCACGTACAGCCCCCAGCTAAAACCACTCCAGCGCATCATCAACGATCTACAACCTTTCCTAGAAAACGATCCCTCTCTCCCAGACCTTGGGAGGCAGGCCAGTCCTCGCTTACAGACAGCCTCCCAACCTGAAGCAAATACTCACCAGCAACTACACACCACACCACAGAAACACTAACCCAAGAACCAATCCCTGTAACAAACCCCGTTGCCTACTCTCTGTCCCCATATCTACTCTAGCATCAGAAGACCCAACCACATCAGCCACACCATCAGGGGATCATTCACCTGCACATCTACTAATGTGATATATGCCATCATGTGCCAGCAAAGCCCCTCTGCCATGTACACTGGCCAAACTGGACAGTCTCCACATAAAAGAATAAATGGACACAAAACGGACATCAGGAATGGTAATATACAAAAGCCAGTAGGAGAACACTTCAGTCTCCCTGGACACTCTATAACAGATTTAAAAGTAGCCATCCTGAAACAAAAAAAACTTCAAAAACAGACTTCAAAAAGAGAAATCGCAGAGCTACAATTCATTTGCAAATTTAACACCATTAATGTGGGATTGAACAGCAATGGGGAGTGGCAGGCTCGCTACAAAAGCAATTTTCCCTTTCTTGGTATTGACACCTCCTCATCAATTATTGGGAGTGGACCACATCCACCCTGACTGAATTGGCATTGTTAACACTGGTTCTCCACTTGTAAAGTAACTCCCTTCTCTTCATGTGTCAGTATATTTATGCCTGCATCTGTAATTTTCACTCCATGCATCTGATGGAGTGGGTTTTTTTTTTTACCCACGAAAGCTTATGCCCAAATAAATCTGTTAGTCATTAAGGTGCCACCAGACTCCTCATTGTTTTAGTGCTATTCTAGGGTATCCTAAATTCAAATGACTGGGATTAATGGGAGACCAGAGGATGAAAAAGGTGCCACATTCCTATAGAAAACTAGGAAGTGTTAAAAAATGCATCTGAAAAACCCCCATAAAAATTGGTGTATCCAAACATTTTAACTCCAAGTAGCCCTTTTGCTATAGGAGTTGGTTCACCTCTAGCTCACAACCAGGGCCGGTGCAACCACTAGGCGACCTAGGGCACTAAGATTTGGTGCCCTGCCCAGGGGGCTGGTCCCGGCCTCCCCGCCCCCTGCCTGGGGCGCCGAGAGCCAGAGTGTTGCGCTTGCAGCAGTGGTGAGCTCCAGCCTTGGAGGAGCCCACGCGGCATGCGCAGGGGGGCAGCCGCCTTGCAAAGGTGGCGGCACTGCTAGTGGGGAGCAGCCACACCCCCCACAGCCCAGATCGCCGGCTGGCTGCTGGCATCGGGGGCCTCCGGCAACTCTAGAGCTCCACCCCTCCTCTCCTCCTTCTCCCCTGCACTGCTCCCCACTCCCCTGCAATCCAGCATGGCGTGGGAGGGCAGCCGGCAGCGTGTCTACCATAGCATGCTGGGTGGTTGGAGAAGGGGCAGTGGGTCTCTGGAGGGGGCAGTCAGGGAGCAGGGGGGTTGGATGGGTCGGGGACTCGGGGGGGGGGCCTGTCAGGGGGCAGGGATGTGGAGAGGGGTCGGGGCTGTCAAGGGACAGGGAGCGGGGGGGGGGGGTTAGATTGGTCAGGGGTTCTGGGGGGGGGCTGTCAGGGGGCAGGGTGTGGAGAGGGGATGGGGCAGTCAGGGGACAGGGAGCATGGGGGGTTGGATGGGGCAGAAGTTCGGGGGGGCAGTCAAGGGACAGGGAGCAGGGGGGGGTTAGATTGGTCGGGGGTTCTGGGGGGGCCTGTCAGGGGGCAGGGGTGTGGAGAGGGGTTGGGGCAATCAGGGGACAGGGAGCGGGGGGGGGGGGTTAGATTGGTCAGGGATTCTGGGGGGCGGCAGTCAGGGGACAGACAGCAGTTGGATAGGTGTGGGAGTCCCGGGGGTCTGTCAGGGGGCAGAGGTATGGATAGGGGTTGGGGCAGTCAGGGGACAGGTAGGGGATGAGGTCCTAGGGGAGCAGTTAGGGTGGGGGCAGTCTCAGGAGTGGGCAGTTGGGGACAACGAGAAGTGAAGCTTAGATAGGGGGTGGGATCCTGGGGGCGGTTAGGGGCAGGGGTCCTGGAAGGGGGTGATCAGGGGACAAGGAGCAGGGGGGGTTGGATGGGTTGGGGGTTCTGTGGGGGCAGGAAGTGGGAGGGAGTGGATAGGGGGCGGAGGAGGGGGCGGGGGAGGAGGGGCACAAGGTGGAAGTTTCACCTAGGGTGCAAAATATCCTTGCACCGGCCCTGCTCACAACGACCTTCTCTCTCTGTGTGACAGCCTGGTATCAGGAAGTGGTGTGCTGAAGTCAGTAGGAATTCACAGCACTCACATATGAAAGGCTGGATAGCTCCTTTCTAAAGAGCTGCTGCCCTCTTCAGGCAATTTTTGATCTCTGATCTCTATTTAACTTTTATTTCCCATTCTTGCCAATTACCAAGATATTTGACTATAGAGTTATAGATTAACTAAAAGGGACCATTGTGATCATCTAGTCTGACCTCCTGCAAAACACTGGCCATAGGACTTCCCTGAATTAATTACTGTTTGAACTACAGTACATCTTTTAGAAAAGTTTCAACCTTGATTTAAAAATTGACAGTGGCACAGAATCCACCAGAACCCTCGCAACGTAGTTCCAATGGTTAAGTACCTTCACTGTGAACTGTTTGTGCCTTATTGCTAGTCTGAATTTGTCTAGCAACAGTTTCCAGCCTTTGTTTCTTGATATGCAAACTTCTGTTCCTCACATAGATACTTATAGGCTGAGCTCAAGTCACCTTGACACTTTTGTCTTTCTAATTGGGCAGTCACTCCTGATCATTCCATACACATCCGGGGTAATGAATCACAATGTCACACTGGATTGGGAGGGCACTGATCTATTTAGGCAGCAGACAATGAAGGAAAGAGAAAAATGCACACTTATTATACCTAAAATCAACGAGATTGCGATAGAAAGATACACAGTCTGCAGCATAAAGGGGAATATATGAAAATATTTATAGCCAGTGGAGTCCAAGGAGCACAGAGCTTGGCTATAGTAGTTTGAAGCCTTGCCCAGGTCTGGCAGCGACATTTTAAAGCAGACTCATTTTTCCCTAAAAGCGCGGCCAGAAAAAATGGTTGCTCGCCTCTCGTAACTGTTGTTCTTCGAGATGTGTTGCCCATGTCCATTCCAATTAGGCATGTGTGCGCCGCATGCACAGTTGTTGGAAAGTTTTTCCCCTAGCAGCACCTGTCGGATCGGCTGTGGAGCCCCCTGGAGTGGTGCCTTCATGGTACTCAATATATGACCCTGCAGACCCGGTGCCGCCTCGGTTCCTTCTTGCCGGCTACTCCGACAGAGGGGAAGGAGGGCGGGTTTGGAATGGACATGAGCAATGCATCTCAAAGAACAACCATTACGAGAGGTGAGCAACCGTTTTTTCTTCAAGTGATTGCTCATATCGATTCCGATTAGGTGACTCCTAAGCCTTACCTAGAAGATGGGGTCAGAGTTAAGGACATGCTGATTGTAGCACTGCTCTGGCGTGCCGGACAATGGCGTAGTGTGAGGTGAAGGTTCTGCACCGAGGACCAAGTTGCTGCCCTGCAGATTTCTTGAATCAGGACCTGGGCCAGGAACACCGCTGACGAGGCCTGGGCCCTAGTGGAGTGTGCCGTGAGAGCTGGGGTCGGCACTCTGGCCTGCTCATAGCACGTGCAGATGCATGATGTGATCCAGGAGGATATTCTTTGAGATGAGACCGGGAGGCCTTTCACCCGGTCTGCCACCGTTATGAACTGTTTCGATTTTCTGAACGGCTTAGTGCGCTCGATGTAGAAAGCTAGGGCTCTTTGAACATCTAGGGAGTGTAGATGCTGCTGCAGGTTACTGGCATGAGGCTTAGGGTGAAAGACAGGCAGGAAAATGGCCTAGCTGGTGCGGAAGTGCAACACCACCTTGGGGAGAAAGGCCGGATGTGGCCTGAGTTGCACCGTATCTTTGTGGAAAACCATGTAAGGTGGGTCAGAGGTGAGGGCCTTTAGCTCACACACCCTTCTTGCAGACGTAATGGCAACCAGGAAAGCTACCTTCCATGACAGATACAGGAGGGAGCAAGTTGCCAGTGGTTCGAATGGGGGCCCATGAGCCTGGAGAGGACCAGGTTAAGGTCCCATGCAGGGACAGGCTGCCAGATCTGGGGATTTAGGCAGTCCAAACCTTTGAGGAAGCGACCAACCAAGGCTGGCAAAGACGGATTGATCTGACACTTCTGGGTGGAAGGCTGAGATAGCAATGAGGTGAACCCTTATGGAGGATGCCACCAGGCCTTGCTGTTTCAGGGGCAGGAGGAACTCCATGATGAGGGGTACCGGAGCCTGGAGAGGGGGTATATGATGCTGGTCACACCAACACAAGAATCTCTTCCACTTTGCCAGATACGTGGCTCTAGTGGAGGGCTTCCTGCTGCCGAGGAGGACCTCCATTACTTGTTCTGAGCACAGAAGCTTCATGGGGTTCAGCCATGAAGCTTCCAAGCCATGAGGTGGAGGGACCACAGGTCGGGGTGATGGAGATAACTGTGGCCCTGAGTGAGTAAGTCAGGGAGGAACCAGTGCCTCCACCAACAGCTCCAGTAGCGTGGGGTACCAGTGTTGTCGAGGCCACGCTGGAGCTATCAGAATTACCTTTGCCCCCTCCTGCGGACCTTGAGTAGGACCTTGTGCACGAGAGGGAACAGGGGAATGGCACAGAGCAGGCGACCTCTCCAGGGTAGCAGGAATGCGTCCGTGAGGGAGCCTGGGCTGTGACCCTGGAAGGAGCAGAACGTTGGGCACTTCCTGTTGCGTCGGGTGGCAAACAGGTTGACCTAGGGAAATGAGGTGCATGACATCCGGCCGGATGGACCACTCACGCGTTCGGAAGGACCTGCTGAGGCAGTGTGCCAGCGTGTTCTGAACTCCTGGTAGGAAGGATGCTTCCAGGTGAATGTAGTGGGCTATGCAGAACTCCCACAGCCGAAGGGTCTCCTGGCATAGGGGAGAGGAACGGGCTCCCCTTTGCTTGTCGATGTAAAATATAGTGGTGGTGCTGTCCATTAGAACCGCTACACCCTGGGCTTGCAGCCGGGCCTGGAAGGCCTGGCAAGTGAGGCGCACTGTCCTCAGCTCCTTGATGTTGATATTTAGAGAGAGTTCATCCTGTGACCATAGGCCCTGTGTCTGGAGGTCCCCCAGATGCGCCCTTCACCCCAGAGCCAACACATCCGTAACCAGGGACAAGAAAGGTAGAGAGTTGTGGAAGGGGACTCTGCACACCACTTGTGGGTCAAACCACCAGCATAGGGACGCAAGGACCTGCCCTGGCACCATGACCCCTGAATTCAAGCTGTCACGCCCCAGGCAGTAGGCCGCGTGTCAGGTCACGTAGGTGCAGGAAGCCATGTGGCTGAGGAGACTCGGGCATCCCCTGGCTGTGGTGGTCGGAAATTGCTGGAGGCTTTGAATTATGTCCGTGATGGCTCGGAATCGGGACTCCGACAGAAGGGCTCGCGCCTGAACCAAGTCTAACACTGCCCCCATGAATTCTATTCTCCGGGTCGGTTCCAAGGTCGACTTCCCCAAGTTGAGGAGGAGACCCAGCCGCTGAAATGTGTGCCTGACCAAACGGATTTGGGACTGCACCTCCCCCTGATGTGGCCTCTGAGCAGCCGGTCGTAGAGGTAGGAGTATACCTGCACCTGCTGTCGATGAAGGAAAGCAGCTACAACTGACATGCACTTGGTGAACACTCGGGGGGCTGTTGAGAGACCGAATGGTAGGGCGGTGAATTGGTAATGCTTGTTGTTGACCACAAAGCGTAGAAAGTGCCTGTGAGCTGGACGAATTGCTATGTGGAAGGTATGCCACCTTCATGTCAAAGGTGGCATACCAGTCTCCCAGATCCAGGAAGGGAATAATGGTGCCCAGGGAGACCATGCGGAACTTCAACTTTACCATGAACCTGTTTAGTCCTCGCAGGTCTAGAATGGGTCCGAGACCCCCTTTGGCCTTGGGGAATAGGAAGTATCAGGAGTAGAATCCCTTGCCCCTCAGCTCCTGAGGAACCTCCTCCACCACGCCCATGGTGAGGCGCACCTGCACCTCCTGGATAAAGAGCTGCTCGTGAGAGGGGCCCCTGAAGAGGGAAAGGGAAGGAACATGGGAGGGAGGGTAGGAGCAGAACTGGAGAGAATATCCCCTTTCCACTGTGCGGAGGACCCAGTGGTCCAAGGTTATTTTGGACCAAGCATGGTAGAAGTGGGACAAATGATTCAAAAAGGGCGGGGAAGGATCCGGGAATGAGTCTGGTACACCATCCTCGGGCACCCCTTCAAAAGGCCTGCTTGGAACCCGACGATGGTTTGGTTGGGCCCTGTCCCTGTCCAGAATGGGGGGTGAAAAGCTTCCTTCTGCTGTTCCTGCCCCTTCTGTAAAATTCCTGCCTCGGTCGAGGAGGGTAGGAGCACTTCTGCTGCTGTTGGGGCTTGAAATGCTTACGTTGGGTTGATGGGGTGTGCATACCCAAGGATTTCATAGTAGCCCTTGAGCCTGTTAAGCTATGTAGCCGAGAGTCAGTCTGCTCCGCGAACAGGTCTGCCCCATCACAAGGCAGGTCCTTCATCGTCTGTTGAACCTCAGGTGGTCAGCCTGAGGCTTATAGCCATGAGGCGCAACTCATGGTTATAATACTGAATGACAAGGTGTGCACCGCAGAGTGCGCAGCGTCCAGTGAGGCCTGTAAAGAGGTCCATGCCACCGCCTTGCCCTCCTCCACTATGGCTCCAAAACTCCTCCCTGGACTCAGTTGGCACAAGCTCCTTGAACTTGAGCATCAAGTTCCAGGAATTGAAGTTATACCGGATCAAAATTGCCTGCTGGTTGGCAATCCTGAGCTGAAGCCCTCCCATGGAGTACACCTTACGACCAAACAAGTCCAGGCATTTGGCCTCCTTGGACTTGGGCTTGTTGCCCCTGTCTCTCCTTTTCATTTACTGTCGCAACCACCAGTGAACAGGGCTGCGGGTGTGTAAAGAGGTACTCGTACCCCTTTGAGGGTACAAAGTACTTCCTCTCAACACCCTTGGCTGTGGGAGGGATGGAGGCCGGGGTCTGCCAGATGGTCTTGGCATTGGTCTGTATAGTTTTGAAGAGGGGCAGAGCCACCCTCGAAGGATCCTCTGGGGACAAAAGGTCAACCACCGGGTCTTCGGACTTCACTACCTCCTCAGCCTGCAGACCCATGTTGCACTCCACCCTGTGCAGGAGGTCCTGGTGGCCGTGGCTGTCTATAGGAGGTGACCCGGAGATGGAAGTGCCTCCAACAGCCTCGTCTGGGGAGGAGAACGAAGAGGCGAATGGGGGGACAGGCTCTCCTGTCCCTCCTGCTCATCAGGAGCCTGACAACCTGTCTCTCTGGCTGTACCAGGCTCTGGAACCGGAATTGGAGCCGGTGCCGGGGGGGGAGGAGGGGCCAGGAGCACGGTGCCTCCTCAGCACCCCTAGGGGTGGGCCGACTGGCTGAGCCTTCGGCACCCTCGGTTCAGAGGTGGCCGATCGGGAGCCTTTACACTGGGCGCCCTGGGTCTCGTGGTACGCCCACGGGGTCCATAATGGCCACTGCGCTGGTCCCCACGGCCCTGCCCCCACTTCAGAGCGTCCGCGGCCTGACCGGTGTCTGCCCCGCTCTGAGTACCTAGATTCTGCCTCCGAGTCCAATGACCAGGATCTGGACTGCGAGGGCCAGGGTGGTGCCGAGCGGAGCTGATCCAGCAAGGCTGGGGAGCAGTGCCCTGAGGCTGGAGCTACACCGGATCACTGAGCGGTGTCGGGACCGGTGCCAGGTCCGGGACCTGCTGCGTGATGGGGACCGACGTGTGGATCGGTGTTGCAATCAGAAGCACAGGCGCGATCTGAAGCGGTGCTGCGAGTACGACCGGTGCTGGGACTCCGAGTGGTGCCGTGGGCTGGATCATCGCTGGTTTGCCTCAAGCTGATGACATACGATATGGTACCAGAGGCTTGACGTGAATCATAGGTAACCTCGGCACTGTCATGGTGATGAGGTCCCTCGCGGCTGCAAAGGTGTCTGGGGTGGATGGCAGCTTCACCTCCTCAATCATGTGGGCTGGGGAGGCCAAGAGCACCGGAATCAACGGTGCCCCTTGCTGGGCCGAAGTCAACAGTGCTGTCTCCACACACTTGGGTTCTGGGTGCTCCTCACGAGGACATGCCCCATTGGATGGCTCCGGTGGGGTGGGACTCTGAGTCGGAGAGCTGTTCCTCCCTTGCTTCTGGTGCCGCTTCTGCGCCGGGGAGCGGGAGTGGTGACGGGTCAATCCTGCTGGTTTTGGCGCCAAGGAGCGGCGGTGCCACGGGTCTCTGCAAGAGTCTGTCTGTGGTGCCACTTCCACCACTGTTGCTGGGGCGCTACGCACCGAAGAACTCTGTGCTGGGTTCTGCCACGCCAACGGAGGCTGAGGTCTAAGTGCCGCCTCTATAAAGAGCTGCTTAAGGCAAAAGTCTCACTCCTTTTTGGTTCTGGGGAAAAAACCTCTTACAAATCCTGCACTGATCAGCTTGGTGAGCCTCTCCCAGACACTTCAGACAAGCGTCGTGGGGGTTGCCCATTGGCATGGGCTTGGAGCAGGACTTGCAGGTCTTGAACCCCTGGGACTTGGGCATGAAAGTCCTCCCAAGAAAAAGCGGTCAGGATGGAGGGTAAACCATCTTAGCCCAACTGCTAAGAACGGATACTAACTAAAAAGCAATTAAACTAACAAAACGTTAAAAGAACAGATAAGAACAGAGAGGCTAGGGAAACATGGTAGAACTTGCTGAGCAAGACACCACAGTTCCAACGACTGTCACTGGCAGTAAGAAGGAACTCAGGAGTCACCAGGTCGGTAGGGTCATATATTGAACGCCATGAAGGCCACAGCCGACCCGACGGGGGCTGCTAGGGGAAACTTTCCGATGACTGTGCACCCGGCACACGCACACCTAATTGGAATGGATATGAGCAACACATCTCGAAGAAGAAACCTGGATTATTTGGCTATGTAATACGGAGAGCTTTTCAGATTCTAACATCTCACTCATTACTATGAAACAGTCCTGCAACTGGGCTTTCTTAGAAGTGATAGGAAGAAAAGAAAAAATCACCCAAACACACAGGCCCTGGGGCAAATCAATGGCCCTGTGATAGGGCCTTCAGTAGCCAGGCAGCCTAGTGGCTAGACCAGAGGTGGCCAACCTGAGCCTGAGAAGGAGCCAGAATTTACCAGTGTACATTGCCAAAGAGCCACAGTAATACGTCAGCAACTCCCCTGCCCCCATCAGCTCCCCCACCCTGCTCCCCGCACCTCCCGCCCACTGGCAGCCCCTCAGATCAGCACCTCCCCCCACCTCCCGATCAGCTGTTTCGTAGCATGCAGGAGGCTCAGAGGGGGAGGGGGAAGAGCGAGGGCACTGCAGGCTCAGGGGAAGGGGTGGAGTGGGGACAGAGCCAGGGGTTGAGCAGTGAGCACCCCCAGCACATTGGAAAGTTGGCGCCTGTAGCTCCAGCCCCGGAGTCGGTGCCTGTACAAGGAGCCGCATATTAACTTCTGAAGAGCCGCATGTGGCTCCGGAGCCGCAGGTTGGCCACCCCTGGGCTAGATCATTGGTTGGGGGGGGACTAAGGAGGGGACCTGACCTCTCCTTCTCTCTCAGGTCCTGGCCAGGGTCCTGTGTCTCTCACCCCTAAACAGGGGAGATGGACCTCTCCAGGGATGAAAGGTTTGTATAATTTTTGGTGGTGCCCAGAACGGGTACAAGTCCCGCGCCCCCCCCCCCCCACACACACACACACCCTGCCTAAGGCTCTGCGAGGGAGTTTGGGTGCTGGGTGCAGGCGCTGGGCTGGAGCAGGGGATTGGGGTGCAGGAGGGGGTTTGGGGTGTTGGGTGAGGGAGGGGTGTAGACTCTGGGAGGGGGGTTGGGTGCTGGGTGTGGGCTCTGGCCTGAGATAGAGGATTGGGGTGCAGGAGGGGGTGCAGGGTGTGGGACTGGGCTGGGGATGAGGAGTTTGGGGTGCAGCAGGCAGGCTGCCATGGGGCTGGGGTGGGGGGGGCAGAGAGGACTCCTCCCCAGCCCTCTCCCCACCGGCAGCAAGCCCCCCCACTCACCCAAGTCCCCCCAGGCTGTTGTTCAGTCGGTCCAGCCAGGATAAGCCCCCAAAGAGTTAACTCAGAGTCTCCTGTCAGGGGGGAGGGAGGAGGCTGCCATGTGCCTCCTCCCCTCCTCAAGCGCAGCAGCCGCCTCAGGCTGCCCCCGGCACTGCTCCCTTGTAGCTGGCAAGAGAGCACAGTGCGGAGCTGCAGGGTGGCGGGCAGGCAGGGATGCTCGGGGGGAGTAGTGGGTGGCAGACCCAAACATTGGAGGAGCCGGGCCCCCTGGGCCCTGAATTTCCTGGACCCCAGGCACAACGGGCCCATATAACTTGCTGCCCCTGGACCTCTCTCCCAGCCACGAGGAGGGCTTCAGGGCCTGTTTTCCTGGCCTGCTCCCTATGCAAGTCCTTTTAGTTTGGGGCGTGGCCCTGCTAGTCCACTTTTCCCACAGCTGGGGCTTGTCTTCAGGTTCCCCTTCACCGGGGAAGACTGACGTGGCTCCAGCGGCTACGTTGGCTGGCAGGTTGCTGACCCAGGCTCTCTTCCTTTCTCATAGACTCATAGACTTTAAGGTCAGAAGGTACCATTATGATCATCTAGTCTGACCTCCTGCACAATGCAGGCCACAGAATCTCACCCACCCACTCCTGCAATAATCCTCTCACCTATGTCTCAGCTATTGAAGTCCTCAAATCATGGTTTAAAGACTTCAAGATGCACAGAATCCTCCAGTAAGTGACCCGTGCCCCATGCTGCAGAGGAAGGCAAAAAACCTCCAGGGCCTCTGCCAATCTACCCTGGAGGACAATTCCTCCCCGACCCCAAATATGGCGATCAGCTGAGCCCTGAGCATGTGGGCAAGACTCACCAGCCAGACACCCAGGAAAAAGTTCTCTGTAGTAACTTCTAACATCCCATCATTGACCATTGGTCCTATTTACCACTGATGGCAATTAATTGACCGTTGACTAAGATCATGTTATCCCATCAAACCATCCCCTCCATAAACTTATCTAGCTTAATCTTGAAGCCAGATAGGTATTTTGCCCCCACTGCTTCCCTTGGAAGGCTGTTCCAGAACTTCACTCCTCTGATGGTTAGAAACCTTCGTCTAATTTCAAGTCTAAACTTCCTGATGGCCAGTTTATATCCATTTGTTCTTGTGTCCACATTGGTACTGAGCTGAAATAATTACTCTCCCTCCCTGATATTTATCCCTCTGATATATTTAAAGAGAGCAAGCATATTTCCCCTCAGCCTTCTTTTGGTTAAGGAAAACAAACCCAGCTCCTTGAGTCTCCTTTCATACGACAGGTTTTCCGTTCCTTGGATCATCCTAGTGGCCCTTCTTTGTACCTGTTCCAGTTTGAATTCATCCTTCTTAAACATGGGAGACCAGAACTGCACACTGTATTCCAAATGAGGTCTCACCAATACCTTGTATAACGGTACTAACACCTCCCTATCTCTACTAGAAATACCTCGCCTAATGCATCCCAAGACCGCATTAGCTTTTTTTACGGCCACATCACATTGGCCACTCATAGTCATCCTGTGATCAACCAGGACTCCGAGGTCCTTCTCCTCTTCCGTTACTTCCAACTGATGCGTCCCCAGCTTATAACTAAAATTCTTGTTATTAATCCCTAAATGCATAACCTTACACTTCTCACTATTAAATTTCATCCTATTACTATTACTCCAGTTTACAAGGTCATCCAGATCTTCCTGTAGGATATCCTAATCCTTTTCTGAATTGGCAATACCTCCCAACTTTGTGTCATCTGCAAACTTTATTAGCACACTCCCACTTTTGGTGCCGAGGTCAGTAATAAAAAGATTAAATAAAATTGGTTCCAAAACTGAACCTCGAGCAACTCCACTAGTAACCTCCCTCCAACCTGACAGTTTACCTTTCAGTATGACCCGCTGTAGTCTCCCCTTTAACCAGTTCCTTATCCACCTCTCAATTTTCATATTGAACCCCATCTTTTCCAATTTAACCAATAATTCCTCATGTGGTACTGTATCAAATGCCTTACTGAAATCGAGGTAGATTAGATCCACTGTGTTTCCTTTATCTAAAAAAATCTGTTACTTTCTCAAAGATGGAGATCAAGTTGGTTTGGCACGATCTACCTTTTGTAAAACCATGTTGTAATTTCTCCCAATTGCCATTGACCTCAAGGTCCGTTCTCCTTCAAAAAATTTTCCAAGACCTTGCATACTACAGATGTCAAACTAACAGGCCTGTAGTTACCCGGGTCACCTTTTTTCTCTTTCTTAAAAATAGGAACTATATTAGCTCTTCTCCAGTCAAATGGTACAACCCCTGAGTTTAGAGATTCATTAAAAAATGTTTCTAATGGGTTTGCAATTTCATGTGCCAGTTCCTTTGATATTCTTGGATGAAGATTATCTGGGCCGCCTGATTTACTCTCATTAAGCTGTTCGAGTTTGGCTTCTACCTCAGATATGGTAATATCTACCCCCACATCCTTATTCCCATTTGTCAGGCTGCCACTATTCCTAAGCTCCTCATTAGCTTCATTAAAGACTGAGGCAAAGTATTTGTTTAGATATTGGGCCATGCCTAGATTATCCTTAACCTCCACTCCATCCTCAGTGTTTAGCGGTCCCACTTCTTCTTTCTTTGTTTTCTTCCTATTTATATGGCTATAAAACCTTTTACTATTGGTTTTAATTCCCTTTGCAAGGTCCAATTCTACATGCCTTTTAGCCTGTCTCACTTTAGCCCTACATGCTCTGACCTCAATAAGGTAGGTTTCTTTGCTGATCCCTCCCATCTTCCACTCCTTGTATGCTTTCTGTTTTTTCTTAATCACCTCTCTGAGATGCTTGCTCATCCAGCTTGGTCTAAAACTCCTGCCTATGAATTGTTTCCCCTTTCTTGGGATACAGGCTTCTGATAGCTTCTGCAACTTTAACTTGAAATAATCCCAGGCCTCCTCTGCCTTTAGATCCATACATTCTTTAGTCTAGTCCACTTCCCTAACCAATTTCCTTAATTTATTAAAAGTTAGCCCTTTTGAAATCAAAAACCCTAGTCTCAGATTTATTTTTGTTTATCCTTCCATTTAGTTTGAACTGAATTAGCTCATGATCACTCGAGCCAAGGTTGTCCCCTACAACCATTTCTTCAATGAGGTCCTCACTACTCACCAAAACCAAATCTAAAATGGCATCCCCCCTTGTTGGTTCAGCAACTACTTGATGAAGGAATTCATCAGCTATCACATCTAGGAAAATCTGAGCCCTTTTATTATTACTAGCACTTGTTCTCCAATCTATATCTGGGAAGTTGAAGTCTCCCATGATCACACAGTTCCCATTAGTATTTACTTCCTTAAAAACATTAAAGAGGTCTCTCTCCATATCCAAATTAGATCCCGGTGGTCTATAGCACACCCCAAGCACTATCCCAGGGGAGGCTCTAGTAGTTTTCTTCCCCAATGTGATTTTTGCCCAGACAGACTCTGTCTTATCCATTCCATCACTTTTTATTTCTTTACAGTCTACCTCATCATTGATATACAATGCTACTCCCCCACCTTTACCTTTATTTCTATCTTTCCTAAACAGCACATACCCTTCGATACCTGTACTCCAGTCATGACTACTATTCCACCATGTTTCGGTTATTCCTATGATATCTGGTTTCACTTCCTGGACCAGTAGCTCTAATTCCTCCATTTTGTTACCTAAGCTCCTCGCATTGGTGTACAAGCATCTTAATTTGTGCTGTTTGGCCTCACTCACATTCTTTACCCAATTTGGTATGGACATTGTACTGCCAGTATGACCTGTTAGACTAGTATCCACTCTGCCCTTCCTCCTTATGTCCATTCTCCTGCCCCCGGCTATATCCTCTCTTACTTCGTTGTCTTCCCTCTCAATGTTAAAATCCGGCGTGGAGATTACCTGGACATCTCCCAACCGTCTCCCGCAAAATCCTAGTTTAAAGCTCTCTTGATCTTTAAAGCTCTCTTTCTCCCCCCTCCAAGCCTGGCATTGGCTGCAGGTATAACAGGGTGGGGCTAGCTGAACCCATAGCTGTTCTTTAACCCCTCTTGTGCCCAGCTGCAGTCTCTCTGCTCCTTCACAGACCCTAACAGTTCAGCAGGACAGACTTGCTCCTCAAAGCAGGAGTTCCCAATCAAGAGAACAGCCACATACCCCCAGGGGCCCTACTCAGATCAAGCGAGCACATGGCTTAGTATTAATGTGATAATTGAGAAGCAAGTCCAAAGGGATTTTCAAATTCAGAAATTAATGGGGGAACAAGAATCATTAGCATTCGACCATGTGCCGGCACTAAATCAGTTAATCAGCTGGCATGGCTCTTTACGGCACTCATTACCAGATCGTTAGTGCTTTTTAGGGGCTGGCTTGTTGTAACTCCACTTTTGTATTCCCAATCCACCCAGTCCATATCTCTGGATCCGACACTGCAGGCAATGAAGCACAGGTTATTTATTATTGTCTCAGAGCTCCTTATCCAGTACTATGTGGTGTTTCAGCAGGGAGTTCGCTCCAAACTCACAGAGGGCAGAGATCAGTCTTTAGTATCAGATTTTAAAGCCAGAAGGGACCATCATGATGATCTAGCCCAGGGGTGGCCAACCTGTGGCTCCGGAGCCACATGTGGCTCTTCAGAAGTTACTATGCGGCTCCTTGTACAGGCACCGACTCCGGGGCTGGAGCTACAGACACCAACTTTCCAATGTGCCGGGAAGGGGGGTGCTCACTGCTCAACCCCTGGCTCTGTCCCCACTCCACCCCTTCCCCTGAGCCTGCAGTGCCCTCGCTCCTTCCCCCTCCCCCCCGAGCCTCCTGCATGCCACGAAACAGCTGATCAGGAGGTGAGGGGAGGCACTGACTGGCGGGGCTGCCAGTGGGCAGGAGGCGCTGGAAGGAGCTGATGGGGGCTGCTGACGTATTACGGTGGCTCTTTGGCAATGTACATTGGTAAATTCTGGCTCCTTCTCAGGCTCAGGTGGGCCACCCCTGGTCTAGTCTGACCTCTGCCCACTGTAGGCCAGAGAACCTCACCCACCCACTCCTGTGTACTAGACCCCAAACCTTACAGAGGGAGCAGAGAATTCCCTCCTCCCAAGTGTCCTGACCCTGGGCTTGCATGTGTTGGTAAAGCATGTTGACTCCTTCAGACTATAAGATTAAATCTACGGTGTGGCCTTCCCCTCCCTCATTACCTGGAGCTAATTTCTGGGTTAGGCGTGGGGCCCAAAGCCTTTTATTCCACCCAGCTCTGCCTGGGAGAGGGGCAACAGAAAGGCCCCCTGCAACCCCATCTCCCTGAAATTGAGGGTAAAAACCTTCCCGGGCCTTTTTGCTATAGAACTCTAAGGATTTCATACTGCCACCCATCACCATGGTATTTGGGTGCCTTCCATGTAAAATCCACAGCAATAGCAGACTGCTCCCTGAAAAAGGAAAGGGGGTCAAAAACTCTGCATGTCCTTGGGGGTTTTGCTTATTTAGGGGGTTGGGAATAAGGGGAGCATTAGAACTCTGAGCATGGCTTGTGGGGGAAAGGGTCTCACATTACTCTCTGAAACGCTCCACCAGCTCCTGACACTCCCGGCCATTTAACCATCTTGGGCTGAGATGCCCAAGGATCCACTGGGGTTACAATGATGTCTCACCCAGCATTCCCTGGGGCATTTAAATTCTTAACTGTTAAAATAGCAAGGCTGAGAGTTATAGTTCCTATCCTTGTATGGAAGAGGAAGCAGGCAGGTTGTCAGCTTCTCCGATGGTCCTTATAAGGCATTGCTGAGGTGCGCGAGAGCAGGCTCATCTTAGCTAGTGAAGAGGCAAGGGAGGAACAGTCAGCTGAATAACTGGCCCCCAAGCCTTTGGGAAAGTGATGGACAGCTGTTAAGCTACTTCCCCTGCTCCATCCCATCTCTGCCCCCACTCCCCTCAAGACCTGCAGCAGGGTCGGGCCTGCACTCACCACATGGTAAGTGGAGCGACCTGGCCCCAGCCTGCTCCGCTCTGCTGGCTCCCAGACGTGCCACTGGTGAGTGCAGGGGACGGTTCCTCCCTCCCCCAAGCCTGGGAGCCAGGGGAGCGGACCAGGCTGGGGCCCCAGGCCTGGAAGGGGGGGAGCTGGCCCCAGGCCTCCAGGGGGGATGGAGGCTGGCCACTTCCTGCGAGAAGTGACCTGGCCCCAGCCTGATCCGTTCCCCCGGCTCCCAGGCTTAGGGGGAGGGGGAAACCGCCCCCCAGCACTTGCCGGCAGCCCGGCTGGGAGCCAGGGTCTGGGTCACTTTCCGCAGGAAGTGGCCAGCCTCCGTCCCCCCCGGAGACCTGGGGCCAGCCACTCCCCCCCCCACCCCCCGCTCTCCCTGTGGAGGCCTGGGGCCAGCCACCCCCGCTTCCCACCGTGGAGGCCTGGGCTGTCCCTAGCTATTTTGCTGCGTAGGGCACCAAAATAGCTAGGGACGGCTCTGCCCACACCCCTCCCGCACCCCAACTCCCTGCCCTGAGCCCCCTGCCACACCCTGCACCCCGACCCTCTGCCACACCCCTCACCCTTCCTGCACCCCACACCCCAATTCCCTGCCCTGAGCCCACTGCACACCTCCTGAATTCCCTACCCTGAGCCCCCTGCCACACCCTGCACCCCGACCCCCTGCCTCACCCCTCCTGCACCTCACACCCCAATTCCCTGCCCTGAGCCCCCTGCACACCTCCTGCACTCTCTGCCCAGAGCCGCCTGCCACACCCTGCACCCCGACCCCCTGCCTCACCCCACACCCCTCCTGCACCTCTGGGGGAAGCGAAGTGGCAGAGTTGGGGTGAGGACTTTGGGGAAGGGGTTGGAATGGGGGCAGGGGCAGGGCCTCATGGAAGGGGTGGAGTGGGGGCGGGGCCCAGGGTGGGTGTCAGATGCGGCCCTCGGGCGGGTGTCAGATGCGGCCCTCGGGCTAATGCCCTAGTCCTCATGCGGCCCTTGTGGTCACTTGAGTTTGAGACCCCTGAGTTAGAGTAAGATGAAAAATGCAGTATCTACACCGGAAGACAATTTAAATTTGTCTGATGTTATCGTAACAGTTAGAGTGAAGCAGGGACAGTCTAAGAGTTCTTCACTCAAACGCCACCAATGCCTGATCTTTCAGCTGTTCAGAGTGTGGGCTCCTGGAAAGGGGCTGGGGTGGATTGCATCTGCCTTCTGCTGGGCTTTCTGATATTTATTGCTGGCCAATTTCTCCACTCTAACCCCACTTGGCTGCCTTATTTAGCATCCTCCAAGAAGCTTTTAATCTGAATTTGATGAATAGAGCGTACTGATTTCTCCACTGTTACTTGTCCCCTTTTGATCTTGGGGGATTTTAACTTGGCTATTGATTGCTTGTCCAAACCTTCTGGCTTCAGGTTTAATGGCAGGCTGGGGCTCTTTGCCTTGAGGCAGAGGGTGGCTAAGGTCACTCATTCAAGCTGGCCACTGTCTTGACCCCGTTTTTACACAACAAGGCCCTGTGGTCGATTTGCTGGGCGAGCAAGCAGTTACAGTAAAAAAAAAAATCAAACCAGGTTCAGAGCACAAATGTTTAACACGTTGGCTCCTGCATTCCACTGCCGTGGTACATGGAAGGAGTTTCTCTGTGGCTACGAACATAGCAAGATTGGATTAACAATGGATTAACTGCCACTTAACAGCAGAACATGCCAGAGGGGACAAATGTACCTGAGAAGCTGGCCCATGGACCACTTGATTCTCTGTAACGTACCAGAAACATGGGACAGTATGTGGAGTGTATTGGCCTAAACATGCAGCATTTCTCCAAGAGGGACATATTTTTGGAGTTTACCGTACCCACCCTGCACACAGCCACATCAGATACACAAACTAAGCTTTCAAATGGTATGTTTAGATGAGGTATGATGTGGAACTGTTAAGTGGTGCCATAAGCTTGCAGGTGAGGTGAAACAATGGTACTAAAATGACAATGTCACCTTTTGCCCAGTTCCAGAAACACTGCAACATGACTATGACTTCCATTTTTACGGTTTAAGTTAAACACCTTAAGGCGGTGTTTACTGCTCAAAGCCACCAACTGACAACGTATTAAAAGATTTGTTATTGGTTTTGCATGAGCAAGTATTTTTTTTTAGCAATGATGAAGCTGCGTAGTCATCTCTAATACTGGTAAATATCAACATTTTGCAATATACTAACATGAATATAACAGTAGGGATCTATTATCGACCACTTGACCAGGACAGTGATAGTGACGATGAAATGCTAAGGGAGATTAGAGAGACTATCAAAATAAAGAACTCAGTAATAGTGGGGGATTTCAATTATCCCCATATTGACTGGGTACATGTCACCTCAGGACGAAATGCAGAGACAAAATTTCTTGATATGCTAAATGACTGCTTCTTGGAGCAGCTGGTACAGGAACCCAAAAGGGGAGAGGTAACTCTCGATATAGTCCTGAGTGGAGTACAGGATCTGGTCCAAGAGATAACTATAACATGACCGCTTGGAAATAGTGACCATAATATAATAACATTTAACATTCCTGTGGTGGGAAGAACACCTCAACAGCCCAACACTGTGGCATTTAATTTCAGAAAGGGGAACTATGCAAAAATGAGGAGGTTAATTAAACAGAAATTACAAGATACAGTGACTAGAGTGAAATCCCTGCAAGCTGCATGGACACTTTTCAAAGACACCATAATAGAGGCTCAACTTAAATGTATACCCCAAATTAAAAAACACAGTAAAAAGAACTAAAAAAGAGCCACCATGGCTTAACAACCATGTAAAAGAAGCAGTGAGAGATAAAAAGACATCTTTTAAAAAGTGGAAATCAAATCGTAGTGAGGTAAATAGAAAGGAGCATAACCACTGCCAAATTAAGTGTCAAAATGTAATAAGAAAAGCCAAAAAGGAGTTTGAAGAACAGCTAGCCAAAAACTCAAAAGGTAATAACAAAACGTTTAAGTACATCAGAAGCAGGAAGCCTGCTAAACAACCAGTGGGGCCCCTGGACAATCGAGATAAAAAAGGAGCACTTAAAGACGATAAAGTCATTGCAGTGAAACTAAATGAATTCTTTGCTTCAGTCTTCATGGCTGAGGATGTTAGGGAGATTTCAGAATGCAGAGGGGTAACTAGTGGTGTTCCCCAAGGGTCAGTCCTAGGACCAATCCTATTCAACTTATTCATAAAAGATCTGGAGAAAGGGATAAACAGTGAGGTGGAAAAGTTTGCAGATGATACTAAACTGCTCAAGATAGTTAAGACCAAAGCAGACTGTGAAGAACTTCAAAAAGATCTCACAAAATTAAGTGATTGGGCAACAAAATGGCAAATGAAATTTAATGTGGATAAATGTAAAGTAATGCACATTGGAAAAAATAACCCCAGCTATACATACAATATGATGGGGGCTAATTTAGCTACAACTAATCAGGAAAAAGATCTTGGCGTCATCGTGGATAGTTCTCTGAAGACATCCACGCAGTGTGCAGCGGCAGAATCCATGAAAGTGGCAGTACCTTTTGCGAGACCCAAACTCATGGGCTTGCTGTGCATCGAGGCTTATATATGAGGGTGCTAAATACTATGCACTCTGCACCTTCTTTGAACGTCTTCTGAAGGATGATACTCATTGCTGACTGAATTATATGCTTCTTTATCAACCACAGGACGAATTGCTGCACTGGTTAGGGCAAAAAAGTAGCTGACCTGTGTCAGTGACCTGGCTTTGGATAATATTCTGAGGCTTTCATTTTGGCTATTCCAGACCAAAGGATTGAAGCGGTATTATACAAAACCACACATTCATTTGAAATCAGGATCACTTGCTAGAAGAACTTCCACAAAACATTTGGACAACTTAAGTTCCTGCTTCAGATGACTAGCACCGTGGATAGCATCAGGTTGTTATTGCGCTGCCTAGAACAATGGTAGACTTGCCTTGTCCATGCTGTGCATGGAATGAAATTGCGGAACCATAATGTTTTTCTGATTTGGCTGTAATGTGCTATTGGAATAGCGTGCAGTTGCTACATCTGAGGGAAGTAGGGCTTTATATCTTTGTAGCAGCTTGGATAGGAGAAGAGACATCTTGTACTGTTTATCTCTCCAATCAGCTGATAAAATGCAATGTCAGAAGGTGACTATTGGTGCAGTGTAACTAGATGGTTTTGCTTTAAGATTTGCTTTACTCAAGTAGGAAGAGTGGCATGTTGATGATAAACTGCATCCTTAGCAACCAGGTCTTCCACAGATATTCTATATAACATGTTGTCATCTTTTCTTTTGAAGTGCTGCCTCGCTTGGGTTGGTCGTTCTCTCAGATGTTTCTATTTTATGAAGTTTCTTGTCTCGAGTTTTCTCAAGCAAACAAATGCAACAGGACCAATCGCTAGAGGATGTACTTGTTCTGGTGGCTATAGAAGCAGGTGAATATCATGCTCTCTGATCAGATTCAGAGTCAGTTTTCATTCATGAGTTCAATACAACTCTGATGTGTGCCAAATTTGACATGCTTATTGTGACAAAGTTCCTCCTCTACCTCGGTGGGTCCTGTGCTTATTGGCGGATTCTGCTTGCCTCAGAGATCTTCCCCTCTAGTAGAATCCAGTGTCATAGAATCATAGAATATCAGGGTTGGAAGGGACCTCAGGAGGTCATCTAGTCCAACCCCCTGCTCAAAGCAGGACCAATCCCCAATTTCTGCCCCAGATCCCTAAATGGCCCCCTCAAGGATTGAACTCACAACCCTGGGTTTAGCAGGCCAATGCTCAAACCACTGAGTTATCCCTCCTCCCCCCCCCCCCCCAAATAAAAATTTAAATGGCCCCCTCAAGGATTGAACTCACAACCCTGGGGTTAGCAGGCCAATGCTCAAACCACTGAGCTATTCCCCCACCCGTCCAGTCCAGGTTAACTCCTCCTGTGTCTGATCAGGAGTTGGGAGTTTTGGGGGGAACCTGGGCCCGCCCTCTACTCCGGGTTCCAGCCCAGGGCCCTGTGGATTGCAGCTGTTTAGAGTGCCTCCTGGAACAGCTGCACGACAGCTACAACTCCCTGGGCTACTTCCCCATGGACTCCTCCCAACACCTTCTTTATCCTCACCACAGGATCTTCCAGCAGTACGTCCTCTTACTCTCAGCTCCTAGTGCCTCTTGCTCCCAGCTTCTCACACGCAACCTCCTTCCACAGCTCCTGACATGCGCCCCTCACTGACTCACTGGGAGGCTTTTAACTAGTTTCAGCCAGCCTCTGATTGGCTGCAGGTGTCTCAATTAACCTCCCTGCCTTCTGGAAAGTTCTTAATTGGCCCCAGGTGTCTTGATTAACCTGGAGCAACTGCCATAAGGTATCAGGGATTTGTTTAGCCTGGGGCTAACATACTGGTTCCTTACCACTTTCCTATAGCCCTCTGGCCTTGCCCCGTCACATTATGTAGTGCTGAAAGCAGTCCTTGTGAGGGAGTGTTGGTGGCACATCATTCAAACAGGAAGAATTTTCCCGTAGCCATCAATATAATTCATCTCTCTTGGTCTCTGTTGCCAGCATCACAGAATTTTGCCCAGCACTGTTGGCTTTTGACAGTTTTTTTCTTTCATTCTTTTTGATTTTCTTGGCAAACTAACACGTTTTTCAAAGTAGCAGCCGTGTTGGACTATATCCGCAAAAAGAACGAGGAGTACTTGTGGCACCTTGGAGACTAACAAATTTTGAGTATAGCAGCAGGAATATATTGCCAACCACCTGACCAGGATGGTGATAGTGACTGTGAACTGCTCAGGGAGATTACAGAGGTTACGAAGGCAGAAACCAAAATAATAATGGTGTATTTCATCTGTCCTCATATTAACTGCGTGTCAGGGAATGGACCAGTTGGCTATAGCCCACGAAAGCTTATGCCCAAATAAATGCGTTAGTCTCTAAATTGCCACAAGTACTCCTCGTTCTTTTTACTTTTTTCAAAGTTCATGGAGAGACTTTTTCTCTTTGATGTAAGCTTTAAGGAGCATGTATCCTCCATGTCTTCATATACTGTAACTTCCCTGTAGAGGTAAAATTCCCAAAGTACATTGTTAGCATTACCACCACCATTTTCTGTTTTGTACAAGTATACAGATTTGTGAATTAAAAAGCTAGTTTCTAAAATATTTCAAAGACTAATACTGCATGAGGAAACAATTACAAATTAAAACAGTCTACCAGAAAGACTAGATACTATGTTGTACGTACAAAGGCTTACAAATGGAGAAGCATAACATTAGGAATTCACTCATATTTATGCAATACAAACTATAAGCACACAATCCATTGCTAGTGGTGCACAACTTTCAGTGTGAGACGGATCTGATCAGCAAATTTCAATTGAAAATATAGAGAAGTATTATCACATGTGAGATACTTTGACAATTAAGAAAATGCAATATGAAATCATTTCATAATAACATAAGAACAGCCATACTGGGTCAGAACAAAGGTCCATCCAGCCCAGCATCATTTCTGCCAACAGTAGCCAATGCCAGGTGCCCCAAAGGGAGTGAACCTAACAGGTAATGATCAAGTGATCTCTCTCCTGCCATCCATCACCACTCTCTGACAAACAGAGGCTAGGGACACCGTTCCTTACCCATCTTGGCTGTGGCAAATTGCCGGCACTACTATGATGGGTCCCGCACTTTCTCTTCTTGTGGGGGGGTTTCAGGGTGCCATTTCTTGCCCCTGAACTGGGGTAACAGCTATCCTACTAGTATCCCAGGGAAGGGGAGTGGAGAGGGAGGGACCCAGGCCCGCCCTCTACTCCGGGTCCCAGCCCAAGGGCCCTATGATAGCAGGTGAACCACTTGTACCAGTGATTCTTTCCCCTGGGCTACTTCCCTCTCCTGACCTTCAGCTTGTGGGGCTTCCTGCCTTCCCTCTGCACAAGCCAGGTGTCCCTTTACCTAGGATCTTGGTCTTCTTAGCCCACCGCAGCACTTCTCAAAACTCTCCTCCGCTTTCCTCCAAACTGCTCTTTGTTCCACCACCAATCCACTCTGCTTCACTCCTCCAAACTGCTCTCTGCTCCACCACCAAACCACTCTGCTCCAACTCCTCCTCACTCTGCTCCAGCTCCTCCCCTGGCTGATTGAAGCAGGGGGATTTTATCAGGTGATTGGCTTCAGGTGCTCTAATTGGTTTCAGGTGCTTTTAATTAATCTACAGGGAATAAGGCTTCTCCTCATCCTAGATCACTCTCCTGCTGCCTTCTGGCCATGCTGTATCACATGGCTAATAGCCATTAATGGACTTAACCTCCATGAATTTATCCAGTTCTCTTTTAAACCCTGTTATATAGCCTTCACAACCTCCTCAGGCAAGGAGTTCCCCCCCCCAAATATAGGCTCAGTAATTTGTGGATGCTGAGATCTGGATGCTGTAACAAATGCAGACATTGATAGCAGTGCCGGTTGAAAGTGAGAAATGCAAGTGATTATAGAACATTCTCCTCCTACAGTTTCTACTTTGGTACAGGGCAAATAATGATTGCTCACCAATGTGTGTTTCATGCTAAAATGTCCAAGTGTGCACTTTCCTTTTCCAGAACATTCTATTTAGCCTTTGCTTTGGCTAAGTGAGAACTTTAAACATCTGTCTCTAGTTCAAGTTTATAACCCACCCATCATTTTCTAGACTCAACCTATAATGTTTTTGCTAAAATTAAGTTTTTACAGCTGTTTGTGTTCTCTTCTTCTCCTAATTTTGTTATTCTATGCAAAAGCAGTTTGCCAAATGGCATGATTTTAACAAACAACAGTGCAGGCCTCTAAGTTAGTTATTCATATAATAACAATATAATGGGGGGAGGGATAGCTCAGTGGTTTGAGCATTAGCCTGCTAAACCCAGGGTTGTGAGTTTAAACCTTGAGAGGGCCATTTAGGGATCCGGGGTAATAATTGGGGATTGGTCCTGCTTTGAGCAGGGGGTTGGACTAGATGACCTCCTAAGGTCCCTTCCAACCCTGATATTCTATGATTCTATATAAGTTAGGTGTTAATACTTGAAATACTCAGTGATTTTATTTATTTCAAATGCTTGGTATAATCTTATCTGCCTACATCATCATCAGAAACCAAAGCGAACTTTCAGTCAAGATATCTTGTACTCCCTTGTACGCCAGATATTCTAAAGATTACTGTGTGTCTCTTTACTGTTTCTACGGCATCTAACACAATGGAGCCCAGCCTCCTAATTAGGTCTCTTTTACTCAATGCCTCACGCACAAATTACTGCTATTAGCTTACCGGCATGTCCTCTGGGATTTCAGATTCCAAAAAAGCAGCTCTCAGGGTCCAGTGCAACTCAAGTTAGTTGAAAACCCCAAGGGACAAGGGCGCAGAAGGAACTCAACTGTGTATCTGTTTCAAACCACCATTGCAACAGCATCTAATGAATTGCAATGACTGACACCACCAAGGTCGTGAGACACTCCAAGCTGAATTTGAGTGCAAGACTACAGCAGTAAGGGAAAGGTTTCAGTTAATTTCTTTGCAGGCATACAGAATGGACAGCTAAAATCAAGTATAGGAAGTCTTGTCTAGACGGTACAAAATTGCTCCTGGGGGTAGCAGCAGAGGAAGGAGGTAGAACATAACCAGAAGCTCTTCTACTGGGTCCCAGTACTAAGAGGAGGAAGTGAAGACTTAAGGGAGCAGGTGACTGCCAGATTGAGGGCTCCTCACTGGCCCTATCCACATCTTCTCCAAACAGCTTAACACCCTTGGGAGGAAGATCTGCTAGTTTAGACTTTGCACCTACATTTGCGCCAGAGCTTTGAATCCAGATACAACAGCACTCAAAAGCAGTGTCCAGTGGGTCTGACAATAGCCCAGGCATGATCCAAAGGGCATTGCGCAGGTAGGAGGCTGTCAGAGTAGGTTCTGCTAGGATGCACACAGCTGCTTAGTTTGGATCTAGATAAGCAGGCTGGGAGGACAACAAGAGGCTTGACACTCTCATCCAATCCTTTCCAAAGGGACTTAAATGCAGAGGCCAAAAGGCAGCCATGTACAGTCATGGTAACAAACTCAGACAAAAGCAGGAGTGAATAGGGGAGCAAGACAACTGAGGTGAGTTCTCTCCCCTAAGCTCCAGAATACTGGTACAAGTACTGCCTGTAACTGCCTCGGAGCCAGTAGACGGAATCACAGTGTCACTGCTGTTGCTGGATAGGATGGGAGAAAAGCAACATTCAACAAGCGTGTGAAATGACCACATACTGTAACAGGAAGAAATAACTCCTCGGTGATGCACTATTACCCAGCTGGGCAGTACACTACTGCTGAGGCCCAAAGAAAGCAGCAATTGTCTGATTCATTAACATGAGGTGCCAGAGGGTTCTCTAAATTTATTTTAACATAGCCCCTAGTGTTTGGACCTCTAAGAAGTTAAAGAAACAACTCTTAATGAGGAAGGCCTTACTACCTCTTAATAGAGGCTTCAGGAAGATGCTGCAGTGATACACTGGAGGGAACTTTTGAGGTCTCCAGAGAGTACTTTGTTAAGGCTTGGCTACCAGAGACTGTATGAAGCTGGGGTGTTTTCCCTGTTCTCTCCTCGCTGAATATTGCTAGAGGGTCCTTGACTTATTCCTGAGCTCATCAAAATACTTCTGAAGAGCAAATCAATAGACAGCCTTAGAAAAACCATCCCGATGTGTAGGAAGAAAAGCAAATATGGCAGGCGACCAGCTTGGCTTAACAGTGAAATCCTTGCTCGTCTTAAACACAAAAAAGCAGCTTACAAGAAGTGGAAGATTGGACAAATGACCAGGGAGGAGTATAAAAGTATTGCTCAGGCATGCAGGAGTGAAATTAGGAAGGCCAAATCACACTTGGAGTTGCAGCTAGCTGATGTTAGGAGCAACAAGAAGGGTTTCTTCAGGTATGTGAGCAACAAGAAGAAAGTCAAGGAAAGTGTGGGCCCCTTGCTGAATGAGGGAGGGAACCTAGTGACAGAGGATGTGGAGAAAGCTAGTGTACTCAATGCTTTTTTTGCCTCTGTCTTCACAGACAAGGTCAGCTCCCAGACAGCTGCACTCCGCAGCACGGTATGGGGAGGAGGTGACCAGCCCTCTGTGGAGAAAGAAATAGTTCGGGACTATTTAGAAAAGCTGGACGAGCACAAGTCCATGGGGCCGGATGCACTGCATCTGAGAGTGCTAAAGGAGTTGGCCGATGAGATTGCAGAGCCATTGGCCATTATCTTTGACAAATCATGGCAATCGGGGGAGGTCCCGGATGACTGGGAAAAAGCTAATGTAGTGCCCATCTTTAAAAAAGGGAAGAAGGAAGATCCGGGGAACTACAGGCCAGTCAGTCTCACCTCAGTCCCTGGAAAAATCATGGAACAGGTCCTCAAGTAATCAATTCTGAACCACTTAAAGGAGGGGAAAATGATCAGGAACAGTCAGCATGGATTCAGCAAGGGCAAGTCATGCCTGACTAACCTAATTGCCTTCTATGATGAGATAACTGGCTCTGTGGATGAGGGGAAAGCAGTGGATGTGCTATTTCTTGACTTTAGCAAAGCTTTTGATACAGTCTCCCACAGTATTCTTGCCAGCAAGTTAAAGAAGTATGGGCTGGATGAATGGGCTGTAAGGTGGATAGAAAACTGGCTAGATGGTCGGGCTCAACGGGTAGAGATCAATGGTTCCATGTCTAGTTGGCAGCTGGTATCAAGTGGAGTGCCCCAAGGGTCGGTGCTGGGGCCGGTTTTGTCCAATATCTTCATTAATGATCTGGAGGATGGTGTGGACTGGACCCTTAGCAAGTTTGCAGATGACACTAAACTGGGAGGAGTGGTTGATACGCTGGAGGGTAGGGATAGGATACAGAGAGACCTAGACAAATTAGAGGATTGGGCCAAAAGAAATCTGATGAGGTTCAACAAGGACAAGTGCAGAGTCCTGCACTTAGGACGGAAGAATCCCATGCACTGCTACAGACTAGGGACCGAATGGCTGGGCAGCAGTTCTGCAGAAAAGGACCTAGGGGTTACAGTGGACGAAAAGCTGAATATGAGTCAACAGTGTGCCCTTGTTGCCAAGAAGGCTAATGGCATTTTGGGTTGTATAAGTAGGGGCATTTCCAGCAGATCGAGGGACGTGATTATTCCCCTCTATTCGGCACTGGTGAGGCCTCATTTGGAGTACTGTGTCCAGTTTTGGGCCCCACACTACAAGAAGGATGTGGATAAATTGGAAAGAGTCTAGCGGAGGGCAACAAAAATGATTAGGGGACTGGAGCACATGACTTATGAGGAGAGGCTGAGGGAACTGGGATTGTTTAGCATGCAGAAGAGAAGAATGAGGGGGGATTTGACAGCTGCTTTCAACTACCTGAAAGGGGGTTTCAAAGAGATCTAGACTGTTCTCAGTGGTAGAAGATGACAGAACAAGGAGTAATGGTCTCAAGTTGCAGAGGGGGAGGTTTAGGTTGGATATTAGGAAATCCTTTTTCACTAGAAGGGTGGTGAAGCACTGGAATGGGTTACTTAGGGAGGTGGTGGAATCTCCTTCCTTAGAGATTTTTAAGGTCAGGCTTGACCAAGCCCTGGGTGGGATGATTTAGTTGGGTTTGATCCTGCTTTGAGCAGCGGGTTGGACTAACCCTTCCTTTGCTGTGCTGTTTGAAGACATTTATTTAAATGGGAAACTAAATAGGACACCTGCCCCATTAGATGACATTCTTTGCAAGCACATGCAGCACACACTACCGTGGATATATTGTGTGGCAGCTCGTTACTGAAGGATTGGCAGCATATCACTGGTATCACCTTAGATGCACTAGGGCAGGGGTTCTCAATGCCTGGGGGTACGCAGAAGTCTTCCAGGGGGTACATCAACTCATCTAGATATTTGCCTTAGTTTTACAACACGCTACATAAAAAGCACTAGCAAAGTCAGTACAAACTAAAATTTCATACAGTCACCGACTTGTTTCTACTGCTCTATATACACCATACACTGAAATGCAAGTACAGTATTTATAGTATAATTGATTTATTTTATAATTATATGGTAAAAATGAGAAGGTAAGTTATTTGTCAGTAATACTTTTTTGTATTTTTATGTCTGATTTTGTTTTTAAGTGAGGTGAAACTTGGGGGTACACAAGACAAATCAGACTCTTGAAAGGGGTACAGGAATCTAAAAAGGTTGAGAGCCACTGCACTAGGGCATCACCCACTAAGGTAATGGGGACCCAACTAGCGTGTATGCTACAGTCACCAAAACCAAAGGAATTGTCTACGTTTTCCTGTTGATGAAACGCACAGCAATTCTTGCAAGAGACAGTGAACCTTGTATCGCAAGAGTGCAAGTATCATTGAAATCTCATTTAAAACTTTGCTCCTCTTCTGCTCATGGAGAAACAATGGTAATAGTGATGTCATGGCTATGGGGTTAGCCACAGCTCTGGCCTCTTTCTGGCCTCAGAGCATCCCATCAGATATTAGGACTCTAACGCTTACCTGTCTTGGGTGCAATCTCCGTTTTCCCATTCTTAGACTAGCATATGCTTACAACACCCCATCGATGCTAAGTGCTTATTACTGATCAGTCCCCACAAGGGGATTTAGGTGCCTGCTTGATCCTCCATTCAGGAGCCAGTGGTAGTGACCAACCACCTTCTTAAAACAATTACATTTATTAGCAAGTATCAGAGGGGTAGCCATGTTAGTCTGGATCTGTAGAACCGACGGAGTCCTGTTTCAGAGTAGCAGCCGTGTTAGTCTGTGTCAGCAAAAAGAACAGGAGTACTTGTGGCACCTTGGAGACTAACAAATTTATTTCAACATAAGCTTTCGTGGACTGTATTCACCCATGAAAGCTTATGCTCCAATACGTCTGTTAGTCTATAAGGTGCCACAGGACTCTGTCATTTATTAGCAAGTGGATCAAAGCATTAGAGAAAATGATTTTGAAACAAAAAGCCTAAACACATCTTTAGTCTCACCTAATCTTATGCTTCGTGACAAGCTATATTAGATGAGCTTTCCTTGAAAGCTACAGGAAACAAACAACATTTATTCTCTTAGGAATTCCAGGAACTCTTGGGACCCAGGCTGGTCGCAGTTTGTCTAAATGTCTGTCCCAGTCTGTTTTCCCTCCTTAAGAAAAGCTGGGATTTTCTCCCAACTCCACACTCGTTGTGAGAGTCACTGGCCCCCAATTACCACACTGCTTATGGGTCTGTTACAGGCCATGGTGTGAAGTCTTCCTTTGCCTGAAACTGCTTTTTGATGATTGGCCAGCATGGGCATCTTGGAGAATAACTCATCATGGTGGCTCCATTGTTTGGCAGCTAGACCCATTCAGCCTCCCTGGCTTGCAATCACAGGTCTTTGGACTGTACCCACCTGTGTCCAGAAGGAAGTGTGTTGAAATTGTGTAATCTCCAGAGATTTGAAAACATCTTGGAAATCCTAAATGCAAGCCACATTACAAGGTACAGATTCACTGCTGAGCATCCCCACATTCGTAGCAACTGGAAATAACAGAACCAAAGAAGAAAGCTTGCTATTTCCCCACTTTAGCTGTTTGTTAACCACCCTATCTTCTCAGTTTTTTGCTCTCTGCCATAGATACTGAAAGTAACTTCAATTGCACAAAATGCACCAATAAGTCTTTTTCTTTCCCCCTCTCACATAGCATATAAACAGACCACAAAATATATCCAAGAAAAATCACCAGGTGAAAAACCCCTGTTTAGAACAGATTCTCCAAATGTGAAATGCCACTCAAACCTCAAAGGCAGGCATCTCTGAAGCATATTATATATTCAAAAAAGTCTCATCAGCACTGTTGACAGCATGTCAAAGAACATGTTCAACTTCAAAGCATGCAAAACAGCTCACTTCAAAGACAAAAATCAAGCAAACTGTTCTTCCTCTAAGCCCAAATATACTGCAGCTGGGGATTTCTCAGATAAAGGAAAATAAAGTTTTTAGGGTAAATGGCCCACATATTGGAAACCTGAAGACACTGAGTAAGTTATAGGACAGAATAATGGGACTGTCACTTTTGATGCCAGCACTAAATATTTTATATAAATTTCTATCTGTCTGAACCACTGACTATAAAAACAACTAACCAATTCTTTAACATTAACCCACCACTGTAAAGGGTAGTGCCTCAGATGTATGCGAATAACAGAACTTCCATATACAGAAGTTACTGAATTTAAGCTAAAAATTGATTTAAAAAATTAAGTATTGTTCTCCCTGAAGAGTATTGGAAATATTCAACCAGGGAGAGTCACAATAGGCAAAGGACTATTAGGATTTCTGAACTTTTCCAGGGCTTGCTTACCTCTGGGGAGAACTGTAGTTTGTTGCTCAGTAAGAGCTGCATTGGCAGGTGGATAGCTTTCAGAGCTCGATAGGAACATGGGTATATTCACACTAACATCACTATTAGGCTATGTTTGTGAGGCTCTGGGAATTCCACAACCAAGCTCAAGCAGTTTCTACTATTGTTCTGCAGATTAGCAATTGTGTTTTGGGATGCTGATTTTTTTTTTTTTTTGTTCCCCCCTACATTTCCACTGTTTAGTTTTCTCTGACTCACAATCAAACCTAGTTCAGACTAGCACAAAAATCATGGAAATTAAAGTTAATGATCAAAGAATTTATTTTTATGTCCAAAATCAATGCCAAAGACAATCTGAATAACTACAAGTAGAATATATTATACACAAAGCAAGACAAAACATGAACTTATAAAACAAGTTTTGCAACAGCATATTTCAAAAGGTCACATTCACAACAGATGCTGATGATAGTGCCTTTATCCATTCCTGAAATGAGGTATGTGTGCGCATCGTTCTTGCTGTACACCTGAGCAACTCTCTCACCATTTAGATGCTTATTGAAAACATTAGACGAGTGTGCAGATTTGTGTTCCTATGTATTTTTGTGCAGGGCATGGCTCAAGGGTCACAGCTGGCAGACAGTTGGTCATCACTTAACTATTCCAGCAAGTTACAAGAAGGGCAGTGTGGAACATATAATTACACTATTGGGACAGACATCAGTTGGTTTCTAGCACTGTTAAATTCTCTCTCGATGCCTGGAATACCCGCCAATAGTGCAGTGTGCTGGACTAACCAGAAACACCCATGCATAAATCACAGGTCTGTAGGGGAGTTTCAAGCAACCAACAAAGCAAAGTCATGGAGAAATGATAGATCAACTAACAACGAGAATAAGGAGATTTATGAAATATAGTGCTTGCTGACACAGCAGAATTAGTGCTAAACTTATCGGTTTATTATTTATTCACTTTTTAGTGACACACATGAACAAAGTGACCTTTCGGAGACAGACTTCTCCCACCAGTATTTATGTGGCCAATCAATGGCAAAACTATCTAGTAGGTCTCATCTCCTCAGGACGATTACACATCACTACCATAAGTGCAAATGAGAACTCTATGCAGGAACAGACCGCTATGTGGTTTAGAACCAGAGTTTCTTACAATTCCTAGCAAAATGGCAGAAACATTAAACCTTTTGCCTCTCCCAATATGAAGAAAACACCACACACAATTCTGAAAATATATGCAGATACTGCAAAGAAATTCACCCAGGGTTTTATATGCTTTGCAGTTTACTAGAGTATCTAGATTAACCTTGAGATTCATTTAAACCTTTAAAACAGTAAATCCTTTTGAGGAGTTCCTACATAATCCTTGACGATCTTAAACAGTTAGGGAAGAAACCAATAAAATAACCCAGAAAGCAACCAAAACTTAGATCAACACTTTGAAGGCAAATTTACCTCTGGTTCATGAACCAAAGCTCTCTGGAGTGGCATTTTAGCTACTCTAAGACCTTTTTCTAACTTTCAACCAGAGAGAAAATAGACTATTAGTATCTGTCAATCATTAACCATTAAAAAAATTATATAAGGATTTGGGCAGGTTTGGTTTTTGATTTAACATTTGTTAATTGTGTCCAACAAAAGGTTGGACTCCAATATGACCCCACACAACGACATTAGCAGATAAGGAGTAAATCTGATATGTACAGTGTGGCAAATATATCCATACACACAAATACACAGGGTCCAAAGCACCTAAAATAACCTCCTCCGTGCAACAGAAGTCACTTTATTTGCTAATGAATAGACGTCCGTGTATCTGGCACAAACATTTTACCAATTTAAGGAGTTTTGTATTTAGTGTAACATTTTATTCAGTGCTAGTGTTGGATTCAAGCAAAAAAAAAAAAAAGGTATACATTTCAGGGGGAAGATACATTATAGAACTATATATAGGGGATTGTTCTGGTATATGCAGTATTGTATAGTACCATTGTATTGTACAAGCTAGTCCTTTAGGTTTTTTGGGGGGGAAATGGACAAACTTTCAGCCTGACAGAATTTTAGTTAGCTTTTTTGCTTTTATTAACAAGCATATAATATTAATTGGCAAAACACTGAATACAAGCTTCACTATCATAAAATCAAAACATTAAGCAATAATCCCAAAAGGCTTATTCAGACAAAAACTAGCCACCAATAGTACAAAAGTTACACAGCAACACAAAGCATAAAAAATGTAAACTTTCAAATGAAACTAAGTCAAAAATACGATTTTATACTGTGATAGTTTCAGTATCTTTATATACCACATATTGAGGATAAAGGCTTAGTGGTTGCACTGGCTTATTGTCCCTTAACCCTAAATTAATCTTGTTCCAGAAAAAAAGAAGTTTTCTTTTGTCTAGTTAAATCATTTGGATGTTAAGGATTATATTAAACCAATGTTATAAATTATAAGGACTTCTGCAGACATGCTGCTAAGTAACTTGGCTCCTGTGAATAATCTCACTGATTTAAATGGAACCATCCATATATGTAAAGTTACAAGGTAAGCATTTGCAGTATTGGATCTTTACGCCCCAATCCTACAATCTGCTCTGGGGCAGGCCACATTGACTTCAATTGGATTCTGTGAGGGCATAAGGATCTATCAGGTGGATCAGATTGCAGGACTGGAGTTTAAGTTTGTACATGAGCAAATTCAAACTCAATAGTATAATAAATTTAAAAAAAAAAAAAAGTGGGCTTACCATGAGGAGCAAGTTTCCAGAAAATCTGTACCTAATCTCTGCTTTCATCAAAATGCAGAATCAAAGGGCAGTTCAAAGCTAAATTATGCACCTTAAAATAAGCACTCTGCACCTGGTACCTAATGAAATGTTAAATGAACCTCTCCGTTATAGTTAAGTATACTTAAGTTATGCAAAAATTCTAGCCTATATGATGGGATTTTTTCTTTTCTTTAACTTTGAAGCAGAGGAACAAATGCGTAGGTTGCATTAAAACTTCCAGTGACGCATCTGAACTGAAGCGATTACCTGAGGAAATACAGAAACCGGATTTTTCTGTAGAGTACAGTTTAAGCTGTCTGCATTAAATGCATTTCTTAAGTACTGATTACAATATAAATTTATCAAAGATTCATCTGTTGATGTACAAACTGGTTGGCTTTTTCCTATTACATTTATCTCAATGGTAAGATTCAAATAATTGTAAAACAGGGTAGCTATACCACTACATTTACCATTCATTGGGGGGAGGGGGAGGCGAGGGTCTCTCCTAAGACTAATTATGCTGTTATGAAGACAATAGAGCCAGATAAGCTTTCAAAGGCTCATAGCCTATTGGAAAAAATAGCACCATCATAGTTGTAGTCTGATATTTCATATGGTCCCATATCCCCAGAGGTTATAGTGTTGTGTATAGTATTGCACAACCAATACAAAATAAATATTCCCAGGTTAGATGGTACACAAAGATACCAGACGTAACAATGGCACAAAAACAATTTCGGATAGGCTGCAAGTCTTGCAGATTGCTTCCACAATTCACATTAAGGTTTCTTGCCAGATCATTTATTTTAAAATATTGCTGACAGGTAGTTCTTGCACTTACACACAATTTTAAAACCCCAAACTTCACTTCAAAATAAAAATAAAAATAAAAAAACCCCCAAAAAATAAAAATTAAAAAAAAAAACCAAAAAAACCCCATTTGAATGTACATTTTAAAAATCCCACCTACATTCCTTCTCAATTTAGCGGTAAGTAGATGCTACATTTACAATTTAAACATATGCCTTATAAATGCATGTTTCAAACCTATTGCACAAAAGCATAAGTAATGCTCTTTTATCCATACAAAAACATCAAATAAAAACTACTCAAACTCAAAGTAAAAGGAAGAAGCTTGTAAAAACATCTCACAATTTCATTTTATATGCCCGTAAATAAAGCTGGACCATTGAAACCAAAATACTTGGATGGTAAAATAAGATAGAAGGCTTAAAATAGAATAAATAATTTTATAAAGTTAATTTTTTTTAAAACCCCCAAATCTTATTTAAATTCAATATTATATATTCTATCTGAATTCTCTATTTTAAATGAAAACTATATCTAGTGAGACTATGAGCCTGGGTAATTAGTCTCATTGCTGCTGAGGATAATGCAACAAGATACTTGTACTGCAATTATTTACCAGCATAAGCCGTTGTGAAAACTACTTCACAGTAACTCCATCTTTACTAAAACCAAAATAAATTGAACATGACCAAGCAGGACCAAGAGATATCTAAGCTGAGCCTGACTTTCAGACCTTAAACAATATTTTAAAAAATCAATAGTTATTTTCCCCAAATATAGTTTTGACATTAAATCCACTGTCTCTTAAGCTTCACAGAAGTAAAACAGAACTTTCAGAAATAGAATCCTTAAGGTCTCACACTGACTGTTGAATTTAGTTGTATGCTACTCTTTCTACAAAGCTAAAATCAAACCAAATGGTCAGTAAACCCCTATGGGAAATAGTTTCTGTAGTGAAGATATTCTGACATGATGCAATTTAGAAAAATAGGTATTTTTACCACTGAGGTTTTATCAGGTTAATACATTTAAAAAAGCAGAGTTACACACAATTATGAGCTATAACCAGCTGTTGGTGTTAATACAGGCTTCAGATTTATATATCTATACAGATATCAACAGATATTTAAATATATTGATATAGCACCATAGCAAATTCAAGTGATTCCAAAGATAGCTACAAACTTACAAATATATATTCTGTACTGTAGATTGCTACAGTGAGAATTAGAACCGAATGGTAGAGGGGTTTTTTTTAATTTGCATGTTCATAACTGTTTAATCGCTCCTCAGTTTAATTACACAGGGAAATATTCAAATTCTGATGTACTTCAATGGCACTTCAGTAATGTCTGGTTTTACAAAATGCTGCTGCAGTGCATATTCTGAGGTAGACACATCATGTATATATATTTATTAAACCCTTAGATGCAAATGAATCAGATTGATTAGGATAGGGTCATTTGGCTGAAGTTCCCTGACATATCCCACAATGCAGACAACTGATTAACAGTTCCACAAAGTTCTGGCAAATCAATTGACTTATAGGGTCACATCGCCTACATTCATTTTGTGAAAAGCTCACAAAGGGCCAGTTGCTAAAACTAAACTACTGAAGTCTCCCCTTTCCTCTTCTGACACTTCTATTTTTTCTTCATGTTATACATAGATAAAAGCTGAATTACAGATAGGTGCATACAGGAACAGAAAGACCAAACCAGAGCCAAATTCTATTCCTCCCACCCTCCAAGGCCTACATGTGAAGTTGTCCTGCCTGGCCCAATGAGCCCTCAGTACATTTACATTTCTCATGCCCTAGATTTGCAGAGATGGCACTCCTACTAGCCCAGTAGATTGCCCTTGTTTCTCCATTTGCACCCATTCTGATTTCCTCCTTATTCACCTCGATGATTACGAATAAAAATAAAAGAACTCAGCTTTATAATGGTGTTCTGAAATATATACCGGTGAGATTGTGTCCCCTCTCACAAATGTGGCAGTAGGAAAGCTAAGAGAGGAGGCAAATGGACGAACGGAAGGCTCCAGGAAAGTTCGTGTAAGGAGGCACACAGGAACATGCGGTTTTGGGGAGGCAGTGGATTTCTTTCAGACCCAGGAGAAAAGAGAACTTACATGTTTGCATAAGTCAGTATTTCTCAGGATTTACTTCCTGATGTTAAGTCTAATTTTAAATAATGATTTCTTGCAGGGCAGAGGAGCACAACTGGATGGAGTAGGGTGGTGCCAACAGGCATAATGCTTATATTATTAGCCAGTGACATTTGCCTTATGGAGGAATAAAAGGGTTTAATAATATGTATACAAAACTGGTGCTTTCCCTCTTGAGCATTTAAAAAGAAAGTAATAACCTCCAGCTGCCAGTGTGTCATACTGCACACCCTCTTTTTCAGTATCTTACAATCCCCCGTGCCAGTCAAATATTTTCACATTTCATATTTTTATTATGTTATACAGTATATCGCTTGCAGAAATCACTTTCAACTAACATTAACAGTTTTTTTAAGTCACCTATTTTTAAAAGCCTTTCAAGATTTATTTATTTTTAGTTAACACCCCCTCTAAGCATTATCTGAGCGCGGACTTGATGACATACATAGAGTAGTGTCCTGAATCTCTCAAGGCTGAACACAAAAGCTAGATTAATAGATTTTAAGGCCAGAAGGCTACGATCTAGTCTGACCTTCAAGATAGTGAATGATGGCACTAAAGAAAACAATGGCCTCTTAGGGAAACCATTAAAGGAAATCTAGAACTGGTCAGTAATTAACAGCTAAATTTTTAAACCAGTTAAATGGAAACTTGTGTAATGTTTCTATGGGGGGAGGGGGGTGTTTCCCAAAATAAAAATGCTTTAACCACTAGTTACAAATTTAGTGAAAAAATATTCTTCCTAAAGAAAAAAACATATTTCTGCAAGCCCCTACTGTATAAGACAAGTCTACCTTAAGAGTCACAAATTTAGCACTTTGAGTACTCTTGTGTTATGATGCAATTTATGCCACAGCAAAATATTGGGCCATGTTAAAAAAGTACTCATTTTCATTAGCCTCATCAAAACATGTAAAGGATGCCAAAACATTAATGAAATATAAAATGAGATCAAGCATTGTGTGAAACTCATGGAGTTTTCAGATGCCTAGATTTTTAGGAAATTTTTAATGCAGCATAAATATCACCAGTCTCTATAATCATAAGGTACGTTCAAATGCTCTTCAAAGGGCTCCATGAAAACCAAAGTAACTGAGGCATACTACGTAAGACAGGAACACCTTGCAGAATATAGCAAAATAAGCTTTCGACGTTTCAAAAGATGGAAAGTAACTAAAGGTAATGTTCGTGTCAAAAACAACCTTTTAAATCACCCCCCACAACATTTTCACTTATTTTTGTGTAACTGCAGCAAAGAGATGAATGAAGTTGAGCTACATGGAACTGTGAAGTGTTTTCAGGATCTGTAAACTTAGTGCTGGTAGTGTCCTCTTGTGATTTATTTCTTTCGTACAAAAAAAGTATAAATATTTTCTGTCCAGAAATCTGGGCAACACATCCCCAGAAGAAATATTCAGAAGGTTGGTTGGCTATGACAGCACTACAGTCTTCCAAAACAATTCTGCTGGTTCGTGTCACATGTGAGTTAAGTGATGCACGAAGAAGGTGCCTGATGATAGTCTCTGCAAAAAACGCTGTCCAGAAGGACAATAAAGGTCTCTTACAGCAAGTCCATTTTGGGTCTGTAATGTAGCAGGAGAGGTGCTTTCTGCAAGATAAAATAATGAGCTAATTTAAGAAGCAAAAGCAAAATGAATCCTCCTATGTGATAGGCAATCAACGTATATTATTGATTTATATTTTTAAGGCCAGAAGGGACTGACCATGTATCGTGTAGTCTGACTATGTATAACAACAGATCACAGAATTTCACCGTTAGCTGTATATTGAGCCATAGGTGCCGACTCCGTGGGTGCTCCGGGGCTGTAGCACCCACGGGGAAAAATTGGTGGGTGCTGCTCCCCGCCAGCCCCCCCGCACCCAGCTCACCTCTGCTTCCAGGTTCCGCCTCCGGAGGCGCCGCCCCGCGAAGCTGCTTTTTTTTAGCTCACAGGCTCTGCTGCCCGTCAGCTGTTTGGCGGGCGGCAAGCCTGGTGGGGGGGGGAGGGCGGGAGGGAGCGGGGCAAAGTGCAGCAGCGGCACCTCGGGGGAGGGGTATGGGGAGGAGGCGGAACCCGGAAGCAGAGGTGAGCTGGGCGCGGGGGGGCTGGCGGGGAGCTGCTGGTGGGCACGCTGCATTTCCCCTCCCTCCTCCCTCCCAGGCTTGCAAGCCTGGGGGTGGGGGGAGGGGAAATGCAGCATGCCCGGGGGAGGGGGCAGGGATTTGGGGAAGGAGTGGAATGGGGGCAGGGGTGGAGTTGGGGCGGGGCCGGGGGCGCGAGCACCCACCGGCAGCGACTAAAGTCGGCGCCTATGTATTGAGCCCAACTACGACATCCATTCTGCTTTGAAGAGAACAGATGGAGACTCCACCACTTAACCTTTAGAACAAACTACCAAGGTAACTACCTTCACTGGTAAAAATTTGTCTTATTTCTAATTTGAATGTGTCTGATGAACTTCCAGCCACTAATTCTTGTTATGTCATTCTCTGCTAGCTTAGAAAGCCCTTTAGTACTCAGCAGTTTCTACCCATGAAGGTACTTTTACACTATAATCAAGTTACCTCTCAATATTATTTTTGATAAGCTAAACAGATAGAGCTCTAAGTCACACCATAAGGTGTTTTTTTTCCCTACCTTCAGATCATTTTAATAGCTTTTCTCTTCACCCTCTCCAATTTTTCAACATCTTTTTTAAAAGGTAGACACCAGAACTGGACCCAGTATTCCAGTATCGGTCTCACCAATGCCACATATAGAAGTAAAATCACTTCCCTATTCCAGTTCATTACTCTCCTGTTTATATGGCCAAGGATCACATTCACAGTATTATACTTGGAGCACATGCTGAGCTGCTTGTCCACCATTACGACCCCATAATCATTTTCAGAGTCACTGCTGTCTAAGATACAGTCCCCCATTCTGTAGGTATGGCCTGCATTCCTTCTTCCTAGATATGTCACTTTGCTTTTGGCAAATATAATTTGCTTCAACAGGCCCAGCTTAGCAAGCGATCCAGATCACTCTGTATGACTGCCCTGGCCTCATCTTTATTTACCACCTGGCCAATCTGTGTGTCATCTGCAAATTTTATCAGGAATAATTTTATATTCACTTTCAGATCTTTGATAAAAAGTACCAAATAACATAGGTCTAGTACGGATCACTGGGGAACCCCACTAAAAACATCCCATTCAATAATTATTCCCTATTGACCATTACTTTGAGATCTGTCAGTCAACTAATCTATTTAAGGTGTGTTTTGTTGATATTGTATAGCTCTAATTTTTAAAACCAGAATGCTATGTAGTACTAAGTTGAACCCCTAACAAAAGTGTAAGAATATTACATCTACGCAACTACCTTTATTAACCAAATTTGTAATTGTCAAAAAACAAAATCAGGCTTAACAAGACATTTTCCATAAAACCATGTTGGCTGGCATTATTTTCCCATCCTTCAATTCTATATTGTTTGACTCCTATATCAGCTTCTCCATTATTTCACCTGGGATTGATGTCTGGCTATTCACTCACGTCATCGTGCTTGCTGTTTGCTAATGTGCCAATATGCATAGTTTCAGGCCAGAAGGGACCATGAGATCTTTTAGTGTGACCTCCTGCATACCATAGGCCATTCGTTTTCGCCTTTTTCTATTAAGGACAAAGACTTTAGACCAAAGCATTCCAGACCTCAGGAAACTAAACTATTGTGTGCCACAGGGAGAGAACATGAGAGACCAAGGTGCCTCCAATGCCCGAAGCCCCTGCAATGGCAGGGAATGGATTTGGTGAGTCATGCCCAGATGATCCCAGTAGGCAAACCACATCCCATGCTCAAGAGGAAGGCGGAAAAAAACCCCAAAGTCCCAGCCAATCTGACCTAGGGGAATACTCCTTCCCATCCCCAAATCTAGCAATCAGTGTGACCCCGAGTATGTGAGCAAAACACCAGCTGGGCATCAAAAGGATTGTCTGAACCACCTCAGAGCAATGGTCAACTCTGCCCAGTGTCCCATCTCCAGTTGTGGAGAAACTCTTCCCGTCTTCTGGAGTTTCCCCATTATTCCAAGGGCTTCTAGGTGCTATGGTAATATAAATAATAAACAGCACCAGCAATCCAGAGATGTCCTGAACCAACCCTTTTAGGGCTCTTGAGTGCACATTATCTGGGCCTGCTGGATGACCTTTGGTAAGTCACTTCATCACCATGTGCCTCAGTTTCCTCATCTGTAAAATGGGGATAATGTTTCTTACCTGCTTTGTAAGACATCGAGATCTACTGATAAAAAGCACTATACAAGGGCTAATTATTATCATCATCCCTAGCATCCTTAAAGCCCTCAATTCCTAATGGACTGAAAAGTAGTTCATCATCGTCACGTAACACAAATATATCTTACTTCTTTCTAAATACAGAACTATACATTGATCACTTTTACCTTTTCTGCATTAACAACAATTTGAACCATGTCCATATAGTAAAGAGCCTATACTACTGTTAGAATTTCTCTTTTTTCCTGATTTATCTGAAAAACCTACTGTCCTTAGCCTCGCCAGCCATGGATTTTTCTCTGTTGTCTTTAGTTTTCCCTTTCCAATTTTCTACACTTCATAACTTCTAATTTATATTGATAGCTATCTACTTCCCCCTTTTTCCCCAGTTGTTATATATTGTTCTTTATTTCTAGTTGTTGCCTTCGCTTTGCCTCTGAACTTTTAACCAATTTTTTAGCCAGTTTTAAGTTACTGCAGGTATAAAACTGTGTACGATAGATAGTTTATGAACTCTGTTCTATTACCAGGTTAATGACTTACTTTTAATTCTAAATATGAATGAATTCATGAAAAAGCAGTTGTATCGTACCTTAAATCTCCATCTAGTGACAACTACAAATTTGAGCGTATGGTCCTTGCCAAGAATTTCTTCATTGCATAATATATCCAGCTGATTGAAAAGGAAGAGAGATTTAAATTCATTAAGGGACACATAGAACACACTTCTGAGACAACACAATGCAGATGGATAAAAGTCATGTTAAACATGCCCAGAATCATCTGAAGACAATGGAAAAATCCTAATGCTTCCCACACTGTGGGAAACAAAATTTGCAGTCCTAATGGAGAAAACGCCTAGGTCTATTCTCTGAATTCTGGATGTTGAAAGACATCGTCAATCCATGAAAGTCCACTATGGGAATGTTTAATAATATAGACCCTAACGTTCTGATCCACTGACTCTTTATGTGATACTGACACCTTCCCCTAACTCCAAACCATCATCAGGACTTTTAAAAAACCTGTACAAACTTTACTTCCTTCCAAGTCTCATGTGAAGACAGCTTACTCTGTTTGACATGCTACGAAAACTGTTTAGCATCATATTGTTATATGCAGTGTTGTTGGTCCTAGGATATGAGAGAGACAAGGTGGGTGAAGAGAATATCTTTTATTAGACCAACTTCTGTGGATGAAAGACGATCTTTTGCGCTTTCACCTTGAAGTGGCTTTCACCTTGAATGGTCCCTTGAAATGTGTTAACTACTTATGCTAAACAATCTGTTCCACCTTGTACTCAGAGTGACACAGCTAAATACATTTCCCAGACCTGAAGAAGAGCTCTGTGTGAAGTCAAAATCTTGTCTCTCTCACCAACAGAAGTTGGTCCAATAAAAGATATTCCCTCACCCGCCTTGTCTCTCTAGGCATCATATATAACTAGGTTGGAAGCTGTATTTTTAATGGCTGGTCTCTTAACATTGGCTAAAGTAGCTTTTTTGCAGATTTGAAAACTAACATCTTAGTAAAAAGGTGTTAGAACCAGTAAGAGTCTCTGGTTTTTAAGTGTGCAATTACTTCAGTCCTTAAGTCTACTCTTCACTTGGGAAATGCATGCAACTTCCCTTTGTGAAAACTCCATGCGACCAAACAGGGAAAAAGACCACTTCTATATACACACAAGTGAGAGCCAATAAAATTAAGCATGTTCCTTCACACTACCCAAGTGTTTAAATTGGCGATTGTAACAAGGGTACAGGTGGTCTTCTCTTGTTATATACATGAAGAAGTGAAGCTGTTTCAATTTGACAATTTCTATTTTAAGTAAAAGCAGCCTTCATAATAATTTTGAATAGAGGTAGGTAGATAGATTACACACTGGGGGGTGCTAGGAGTGGGTGACTTCTGAGCCAGGTGACAGTGGCTGTGGTCAGGTAGGAAGGGGAAGGAGAAAGGTTCAGAGTCTGAAAGGCTGGCTGTTTCTGTAGGTTGTATTCTGAGCATGGAAGAGGATGTTTCAGAGCTGTGGAGAGAGTTAGGTAGGAAGAGGAGAGAGGTGTGTGTAAGTGGGGATGGGGGTATTTCTGAGCAGGAAAGCAGATAAGGAGTTGGCCGGGCTGAATACCAAGGCAACACTCAACTGGGAATGAGGCTGTGAATGAACTGGTTGCATGTCCATTGGACTAGGACATTGTAGAGTAAGTACTAGATTGAGAGAGGAGAGGATGGGACTGTTTATATGGACACTGCCCTTCATAATACCGTGTCCTAATTTTAAAATCTGAAATGGGGGAGGTCAGAGGGAAGAGGACAACCCCCTTTTTCTTCCTACTTCATTCCCTCTTTTTTCCTCCCACCAAATGGCTTCCCAGTGACCCATAGTCTCCTAGTTTTTCCATTTTGGAAGCATGATCAACCTGCAAGGAAGCGTAGGAGCATGACCAGCAGTACCTCCAGTTTATGTTGGATACATGCGGACCCTATACTTTGGGTGAAATTCATCCCTGTGCATAACAGCAACACAAGGGCTATGGACCACTTAAGCTACATGGCTTAAAAAAGACTTCAGTGGTGGATAGGCCTGGCACTAGCCCAGGGGCTAAATTCTCCCTTTTCTCTTACACACATGATCAGATAAACATATAACACTAGTGTGGTGGGTCTCAACTGGTGGTCCATGGACCACTGGTGGTCCATGGTGATGTTTTTGGTGGTCCACACGAATATTGTCCAAAGTCAGATAGTGTGAGCAGGCGCTGCCGTTAGGCTGTTTTACGGCGTGTTCACAAGCACACAGCGTGTCATCCATAGCGCCATCTAGAACGCGACCGCATTGTGTTGCCAGTAACTTCCGTCTAAGGCTCTGAGCGTCAGTGTAGCTCCCACCGTCATGCTGAGTGGTTGTCGTGTCGTTCGTTCTGTGCTAAATGGGACATCTCTATGAGTGATTTATAATTACTATACATCTCCCAAAATAAATCGTCCATTCGAAAAATCAAAATTTCGTTGTAACCCCACAGATCTGAGATAATGGCAACGACAGGAAGGAATGTCAAGCACAAGTATTCGAAGGACAACATCAAATTCGGCTTCACTTGTAAAGAAAAAGAAGGCATGGATTTGCCACGCGTTATTTGTTTCAAAGTCTTGGGGAATGACTCAATGAAGCCGGCTAAGCTGAAACTCCATCTCGAAAAGTGTTATCCAAAATTGTTGCAAAAGGACGAAGATTATTTTGAGTGGCGGTTATCAGGTCTGAAACGACAACGCCTCGATTCAACAGGTGCATTCTACAAAAATACAAGCAATGCAGTGACCACTTCCTACATCGTTGCATACAAACTTGTATGAGGCTTTTTGGCCCGTGCCATTGTAGAGCAACTTGTGCTCCCCTGTGCAAAAGAGATGGTGCAGCTAGTTCTTGGCGAGGAAGCAGCAAGGAAACTGAATGATATATATCTGTCTCTAACGACACAATATCAAGACGGATAAATGAGATATCACAGAATATCAATGAACAAGTTGTGGATGAAATAAAGAAGTCGCCATTGTTTGCCATACAATTGGATGAATCGACCAATGTCACATCGGTGCTCTCAGCTATTGGTGTTCGCACAATATATGGTTGAGGGACACGTAAAAGATGAGTAAGACTCTTGATACCACCACAAAGGCTCAGGATGTGATGGAAATTGTTAATTTATTTGAAGTGCATCGTCTGGATTGGGCAAATCTTGTGGGTGTCACCATTGATGGTGCGCATCTCCCATGAAGGGCTCAAGATCAGGCTTCCAAACGTTGGTGAAACAGCACACTCCAATGGTAACCGGAGTTCATTGCTTCATTCATAGGGAAGCTTTGGCGTCAAAAACATTGCCTGATCAACTCAACGCCATTTTCAAAGGGTTGGTGAAAGTGGTGAATTACATCAAATCATCGGCTCTGAACACCAGGCTGTTCAAAAGATTTTGCCGGGACACGGGTTCTGACTTTGATGTGTTGCTGTTCTACACTTCTGTACGGTGGTTGTCAGCAGGGAACATACTCAACAGAGTTTTCCAATTGAGAGAGGAGTTGGATTTGTTTCTCCAGGCTCAAGGGAAAGAGGAATTCTGAAATGTGCTGATACGCAAATTCTAAAATTGACTGCATCTTGTCGATATTTTTGGAACCTTGAACAAACAATCTTTAGCTGCAAGGGAAAGGTGCAAATCTGTTCTGTCACCAAAGCATCATCAAGGCTTTTCTTGACAAATTGGAACTCTGGATCGTAAGAGTCGAAGGCAATAATTTGGTTCAATTTCCATATGTGGATGCCATGCTCGGGGAAAAGGAAGCCATTCGGACGCAAATTCTCGATCATTTACGGAAGCTATAAGACGAATTTCAACGATACTTTCCGGAGATGGACAGGACAAAGGATGGATTATCTTTCATCAGGAATCCATTCACAACAGATGTTAATAGTGTTCCAGAGGATCTGCAGGAGGAATTTCTGGATCTGAAAAATGATTTTGCGACCCAAGACGTGTACCAGCAGTCTACCATAGAGAAATATTGGGCCAGAATGACCGGGAGTTACCCAAATCTGTCAGCACACGCAGTCAGATTTCTTTTGCCATTTGCATCAGTTTATATGTGAAAGACGGGATTTTCATGTATGTTACACATTAAGTCCAAACAGAGGAATCGGCTCGCAGTGGAAAGTGATATTCATTGTGCATTATCAAGTACCACTCCAAACATTGAAAAGCTTGTCAGTGAGAAGAGAATGCAAACATCTACTAATAAATAAATTTCAAACCAAAATGTGTCTGCTCGTTTGATCATGTCTCCACACACACACACACACACACAAAAAAGAGGTGGTCCATGAAAATTTTTTGATTGGCCTGGTGGTCTGTGGACTGAAACAAGTTGAGAACCACTGCACTAGTAGGTTTAAGTGTAGTAGCCGTGTTAGTCTGTGTCAGCAAAACGAAAATAAGAAAGAAAAAAAAAACAAAAAAAAAAAACAAAAAAAAAAAAAACAAAAAAAAAAACTTGTAGCACCTTAGAGACTAACAAATTTATTTCAGCATAAGCTTTCGTGGGTTAATACCCACTTCATCGGATGCATGGAATGAAATACACTGTAGACAGATATTTATACAGTCAGAGAAACATGATACGGTCGAGGTGTATAGACCAATCTTAAGAGGCTAATTAGTTGGGAGGACTACTGCACTAGTAGAAGCCTATGCCAATTATTTAAAACTGGATGTGGAAAAAGAGGTGTTAGCGTGTTAGACAAGCCATGTGGTTCATATTACTAGCCCAAGAACCAACAAGGGCTGAAACCCCAGGGGATTAATTTGGGGAAGGAAGGAGGTAAGTGTTCCAACATTCATATTTTGCCTTTTTATTTTTATAAAAAGGCTGACAATTTGCCTAGATCCAGCTCAGATGAAAAAGCAATTTTAATCCTACTACAATAATCACATTTTACCTGAAAAGTGGCTTGGTCAGTTCTCTCCAAGAACAAGATTACAAGGGAAAGCTTTGCTTTTAAAAAATTAGCTTAATACACTTGCTACAAACTTTTTATTTACAGTGTAATTTTCTCTTATGTTAAAATATTACCTCATTAAAAGAAGAAAGGTTAAGTTTTTTGGCAATGAACTTCTTTAGATGTAAGACTGTTGCTTGTGCTGAGCAGCGGATCCATTTTCGTTTCAATCCACGCAATTTGCTGCTATTGCATTCCAAGCAGATGCTTACCTTCAGGGAAAAGCAAACACAGCCCAGGGTTGGTTAATAGGATTTCTTGCCATCCTGATTATGCATTCTATAGGCAGCCTTCATTGGTCTAGCAAAGTAAGATCAGAACTTAAAAATTAAACATCTTTGAAGTCAAATGTTCACTGTTACCTTACTTAAAGCAAAAGAGTTGTCTATAACTTGTTACACTTCATTTAACTCTTAAGTGTCTGGATAGCAGTTGACAGTTGCTAATCTGTACATTTTAGAGGTCATTTGGACCAGCTCAGGAATAGCCAAGGTCAAACCACAAACCAAAGGTGTAAACACTAACAGAAGTGTACAGTGTGAAAACCACCTTCACTTATTCAATGACTGTTTACAGTGTCATCTTTAACATGGCCTCTAAAGTTATATAATGTACATTCAGATTAAATGCACGGTTTAAAAAGGATTATCAACTTGAAAGTTATTTTGTCTGAGATTTAAAGGTGTTACAAAAAGACAGGTAAAAAATTTTCAAAAGGAAGCTAGTAAAACACCAAAAGATTTTTACTCAAATTACTGATAGGTTAGGCTATGATTTTTTCATGGAAATTTTAATAAATGTCATGACAGAGGTGCGGGGAAAAAGCATATGTCACAGAAATGGGGGAAAACAGATGGTCCATGAGGATGTGGGGTGGCTTGGACAGCAAGCTCTCTCCACACTCATCCCACAGTGGCAGCTCCTATCCCACAAGGCTAGGCTGAGTTTGTTGGTCCGGGCATTGCGAGTTGGCCCACGTGCTCACAGCCCCACTCAGATTTGGCATGTCCACCCGTCACCATCTACATGGGGTGGACGCACCAAACCTGAGTGGTCCTGCAACCGTGTGGGCCAGGTTGCAATGTTTGGAAGGGAAGGAAGCCGCTGTTGCAGGGGTAACTAACTTTATTCAAATTCACAATTACCATGAACACTGACATCTGTCCCAAAATCATAGCCTTACTAATAGGTACTCAACCCTAACAAGGTTCTTTTATATTACAGTTTAATTTTAACTAATCCTAACCTGAGACTATGAAGAACACTGCACTGTGGGATGCATGAAAAGCAGAACAGGGGGCAATCTTCATGAGTTCCAGGAGCAGAGAAGGTTTTGCCACAGATGGTGCATGACAACAGAGCTCCACTTAGCAAAACACCATCAGCCCCCCCAAAATCTTAGTGGTTTGTCACCAAACCCCACCACATTAGACAACTCATCAGGGTCCCCATCCCAAATGAGTAGGGACCAAATTCACGGCCATGAAAAGCACGTCAAAAACCCATGAAATCTGGTCTTGTGTGCTTTTACCCTATACTATACAGATTCCATGGGGGGGGGTGGGCAGCGTTTCTCAAATTGCGGGTCCTGACCCAAAAGGGAGTTGCAGGGCGTGGGGGGCACACTGGGTTATTTTAAGGGGTGGGGGTCACGGTATTGCCACCCTTATTTCTGCCCTGCCTTCAGAGCTGGGCAGCTGGAGAGTGGTGGCTGTTGACCAGGTGCCCAGCTCTGAAGGCAGCGCCTCGCCAGCAGCGGCGCAGAAGTAAGGGTGGCAATACCATATTATGCCATCCCTCTTTCTGCGCTGCTGCTGACAGCGGCTCTCCAGTTGCCCAGCTCTGAAGGCCGCGTTGCTGCTGGGTAAGTGTAGCAGTACCACAAACCCCCACCACACACAATGACCTTGTGACACCCCCCCCCTCCACAACTCCTTTTTGGGTCAGGACCCCTAAAATTAAAACACCTTGAAATTTCAGATTTAAATAGCTGAAATCATGAAATTTACAATTTTTTAAATCCTATGACCATGAAATTGACCAAAATGGACTGTGAATTTGGTAGGGCTCTACAAATGAGCCTTAGGCGCCACATATTCCTGCATGAAGTTATTAATGCTCCCAAGGTGCTGGCAAAGCTTACCGAGGTTCATGGCGTTGAGCCTTATGTGAACCTCGTAAGGTTTGCAGAGAAGTTGGCTGTGGGTCACAAGAGGTACAATGTCTCCTCATGCAGTCCTGAGCAGGTGTATAGGAAGGGGAAAATCCCCCTGAAATTCTCCCACAAAGCCCTCTTGCAACCTCCAAACTTTAGATATGCAGGAGAGGGTAACTCTCCATCCCCTCACTGGGCTTTGCACAGGAGAAATGACGAACAGATAATCCCGCCTTTGTTGCTTTCTTTTGCCTCCCCAGGCCTGTCTCCGGAACTTGCAGCAAGTCAAACAAGCTCAGCAGCTCCTGACATTCTATTCTGAAGCTCCTATTTTATGTGTTAATAATCTTAAAATTAGACTAATCAACTAGCATCTTTTGTTTACACACCCACACGCATGCAAGCACTAGAAGTGTGGAGATCCTATGCTCCGGACACTCCTGGCCACAGTAAAAAGCACTAAATCCCCACCGAGCCAGAGTAGACATGGGTAAGGTATTTAATCATCTCCTACTAGCATCTTTCCAACCCTTCATAGCTTGGGAAAACACAAATGGGACTAGTGTGCCACGAGGTGGATTAACGAGAGCTACTTTAGACAGGGAGAGAAAGTGTCCCAAACCTAAAGGAGCCTTCGGAGAATGCTTTGCCAGCGGGCCTGTATCTGATCTCAATGTGGCAGGATGGCACAGGGAGAGATGCCATATTTCAGGAAAGTAGGTCCCAGTCCATTTATGTCTTTATAGGTAAAAGCCAACACCTTCAATTGTAGCGAGTACTTGGGGGATGGCAAGCCAGTGTAGATTTAAAAGCACCGTTTCCTATGCTTTATGGGGATGGGGGGAGAAATTTGTAACAGATGAGTTTATTTTACACTATTTTTTATCTGAAGAGTGGTTTAAGCTGTAGCCCCACGTAGAGCATGCTGCATTAATTTATTCCGGAGTTGACAAAGGTTCATAAAATCATAGAATCTAATTTAAGGGGGGAGGGATAGCTCAGTGGTTTGAGCATTGGCCTGCTAAACCCAGGGTTGTGAGTTCAATCCTTGAGGGGGCCATTTAGGGATCTGGGGCAAAAATTGGGGATTGGTCCTGCTTTGAGCAGGGGGTTGGACTAGATGACCTCCTAAGGTTCCTTCCAACCCTGAGATTCTATGATAATCTCAGGGTTGCAAGGGACCTTAGAAGGTCATCTAGTCCAACCCCCTGCTCAAAGCAGGACCAATCCCCAATTTTGCCCCAGATCCCTAAATGGCCCCCCTCAAGGATTGAACTCACAACCCTGGGTTTAGCAGGCCAATGCTCAAACCACTGAGCTATCCCTCCCCTAAAGTAAAGGGGTCACCCTCCCCATTGGGTTAGTTAACAACTACAATCTCCTGGCCATACGAAAGGTGAGAAAACTGACCTAATTTATTAGCAGATGGCAGTCCAGACAGATTGATAAAATGCACACCTGCCCCACAAATGACAACTGAACACCCTCAGTGGAGGTGGTATCTCTGCCATTTTTTCTGTTTTTTCCCAATCAACATCACAACTCCAACTTCTATGGATTTTGCCTCAGCCATCTGGATCTCATCCAAACAGCAGGATAGGCAATAAATTGCTTTGCCTAGGTCCGGGGATATGGAGTTGGTCCTATGACAGATATTTTGGTCCTGATCTTGAGTATAAAAATGTCATTAAGTTCTCTTCCTACCTTTCTGTTTTTTGCTACAAAGTAGCAAAAAATCATCATCTGTATTAAATATATTTTAAGATGTTAGATAATGTTCTAGATTTAAATTACTTTGCATTTTTATAGAGTAATTTTCTCAGCCACAGACCTCACATACCAGTTTTGAGGCACATTTTTTAATTCATTTCAGGCTAGAGGACAATCACAACTGCCACTGATCCTTAATGAGATTTTCTTGAAAAACAAACACCTCCCCTGCACTACACATAAAGGCACTTGGTCCAACTTTATACATTCTACTAAAAAGAATGGAAAAACAGCCTTGCTTCCATCAATTGATGAAAGTATGGATATAAAGATTATTCGTTCTTCATAGCACATAATGAAAATAAAGCTAAATGGCAACCTAAAACTAAAAAAACCTGGCTGATTTCAAAGTAAAAGTTGCCTCAAAGATATTTTACCTGTTCATCACTTCTGTGATAGTCATTATCTTCTTCCTGTTTTTCTTCTGATGTTTCTTTGTTTGAACTCTCATCAGTTTTTGTTTCACCTTAAATAAAAAAAGAAAAGCATTATGATCATGAAATTAAAAGATGTTAAACTGTAGGTAATTTCAATTGATAGTAACAAAAAACTAACCAAAACAAAGCAAATGGGGTTTTAGAAGTTTTTGGATGCATCACACTGGGGGTGAGTTCATTTTATAAAAGTTAAAAAGGAGCTTAACCATCTTTGGTATTTGGTATTGTGACAAAGCTTTGTCCTTGTCTCCGTGGATCCTGCGTTTCCTGGTGGATTTGTGCTAGACTCAGAGGCTCACTGTCACCCTCCTTGCACCCCTTCTCTCTCTAGAGGCAAGGGTCACAGCCTACTGAGCCATTTTCATCATAAGCCAGCGAGGGAGGTGAGGAGAAGCTACCCTCCCTTGCACAGTCTCTGTCTTCCAGTCTTGGTGATTAATTGTGGGGGAGGCAAAAGGGGGGAAACCCGCGCCCACCCTCTACTCCGGGCTCCGGACCAGGGACCCTAATAGTATAAGCTATGGTAGCTGACCTTTTAGAAATAGGACACGTACAATTCCCTGGGCTACTTGCCCCACAGCAGCCCCCACTTCCTCAAACTCCACTTCACCCTTACCTCAGGGCCTCCTTCCTTGTGCCTGATATGGTGTATATTGCTTAGTTTCTCCAATAGCGCAACCTCCTTCCACAGCTCCTGACATCCACACCTCACTGATTAACTGGAAGGCTTTTAACTAGTTCCAGCCAACCCTTGATTGGTTTCAGGTGTCCCAATCAATCTAGCTATCTCCACTGCTTTTTCTAGAAGGATCTTAATTGGCCCCAGGTGTTTTGATTAACCTGGAGCAACTGCCATTTGGTTACGAAGGTATCAGGAATTTGTTTAGCCTGGAGCTAACATACTGGTTCCTCACCACTTTACTATAGCCATCTGGCCTTGCCCCGTCACAGTATTTTCTGACTGCATACTTAGCTAGATGTATATTCACGGGCAATGCACCAATGTTTCAAGGGCCCTAATCCAAAATCCACTGAAGACAATGGAAAGACTGACACTGGGCTTTAAAGCAGGACATAAATGCAGAGCTAAGTAAGAACACATTTGTTGCTTTGAAGGACCTACAAGCTCTCAACAGTCACCATATCAAAAAAAAAAAAAAATTCTCCTTAAAAAAAAGATTATTGATGCTCCATTACTGTCCCAAGATTGTATTCAAAAGTCAGGAAGTTCAAAAACTTCAGGTTGCCAAAGAAATGTCAACTCTGCCAAGCATTATATATGCAGTAATTTATATTCCTCTTCCTCTCAAAAGGAAGCCTTATGGTATTACATTTATTAGAAAAATATAATTCCAGCCCTAAGTGCTCAAATGTCCTAGCATTACAGTGCTATATCCCTAGCTTTGTGCATTGATGCGCTGTTCACTCAAATTTTAAGTACACTCTAAAAACTGTTGTATGATAGTTTTTAGTGACCAAAAAAAAAAGTCTTTAATGGGAAAAAAATTGGTGGGGAAGGTTGAATTATGCATGAACAATCAATCTCTACCGATTGAAACAAAATTATGGCCCAAATCCCCAAATATAGCAAGAGGGGAAAGCACAGCTCAGGAATGTGACCTTTTCTCTCCACCAAATCCTGGGCTTGCTACTTTAAGCGACTGTCAACAGTCCCACAGGTCCATGGTGGCAACTGGGTATCAGCAGACCATAACCCTCACTGTGCCCAAGTTTGCTAGCAGCCAGTATCACGGTAGTGTAGGAACACCAGCACTACTCCAAAAGATCCCCCATGCTGGCGCGGTCTTCCTATGGCCAGGTAAGATGGTTTAAGGCAGTGGTCCCCAACATGGCGCCCGCTGGGGCATTTATGTGCGCCTGCCTACTGACAAGGGAGCGCTTCCGCCAGACAACCCGCCGCTGAGACGCGCAGCCGCCGGACAGCCAGCCGCCAAAATACCTCAGAGGCAACGCCAAGAAGCGTTGCTGCCGAAATGCCGCCGCTTCTCGGCGGCATTTCGGCAGCGCCGCTTCTCGATGACGCCGCTTCTCGGCGGCATTTCGGCAGCGCCGCTTCTCGATGACGCCGCTTCTCGGCGGCATTTTGGCAGCGCCGCTTCTCGGCGACGCCGCTTCTCGGCGGCATTTTGGCAGTGACGCTTCTCGGCGACGCCGCTTCTCGGCGGCATTTTGGCAGTGACGCTTCTCGATGACGCCGCTTCTCGGCGGCATTTTGGTGGTGACGCTTCTCGATGACGCCGCTTCTCGGCGGCATTTTGGCAGCGACGCTTCTTGATGACGCCGCTTCTCAGCGGCATTTTGGTGGTGATGCTTCTCGATGACGCCGCTTCTCAGCGGCATTTTGGCGGCTGGTCGTTCAGCGCCCGCCACACTCTTCTGGGAACATGAATACGCTATTGCAACAGAAAGGTTGGGGACCACTGGTTTAAGGGCAGGGGTGTTGTGATGGAAAGCAGCCTCACCACACCCCAGAAGGGGAGCGTATAGTTCTCCTGAAGGGATTCTGCACCTAAAAATTCTGCAAGTTTTATTTGTCAAGAAATAAATGTGGCAGTTCCAGCATGGCAGCGGGGAACACAGGCCACTGGCTGCACAGAGGTGGGAGATCACCCTAGAGCCTCCCTCCCCTGTCCCAGGACACTGAGTTGGCAGTGGCACTGCACCCAACCTGACACAGCGCAAGGGCTGGGCCTGCCCCAGAAACACTCCGGGGCCCTGCCCCTCCATGCCAGATGCACCACAGGCTCAACCAGGCAGGAACCAAGTGTGAAGGGGCTCAGTGTGGGGGGATCCAGGTGTGGAGTGAGAGGGTTCTGTGTGGGACAATTTGGGTGCAGACAGCTCAGTGAGGGGGGAATCTGGATGCACAGAGGCTTGCTCTGGAATTTCAGGTGCATGGGCAATGGGACTCCACAGGGGAGGGTCTGAGTATGAGGGGCTCAGCGGGGGGAGAGGAGCTAGGTGCTTGGAGAGTGGGGGTCAAGGTGCAGCTAGCTGGGGCTCAGTGGGGTGGGGGGGTCTGAGTGTGAGGGAGCTCGTTGGGGTGGTCCAGGTACAGGGGGTGGTCTGGGTGCAGAGCTGGGGGTCTGGAGACAGGGGGTCTGGGTGCAGGGGGTCTCCAGATGTAGGGGTTGAGGTATGGAGGGGTGGGGGTTCTGGGTGTATGGGGTGAGGCTTGGCAGGAGGGGTTTGAGTATGGGGGGGTCCGGATGCAGGGGGTTGGACAGACAGGGGAGCAGCTCCCCATACAGTGACCCCTTCCCCACGGCTGAGGCGTGATGAGGGCAGGAAGCAAGGGAGGATGCTGAGCTTCCTGCAGCCAGGGGAGGTTTCTGGGGGTGGGTCTAGCAGCTGATCCCAGTCCAGGGTAGAAGCCACCATGGTGATTTACCTCTCTGCCAGCTGCTCTGCTCCAGGTGCATGAAACTATGTGCCTGAGCTGCTAAGGGGGGTGCATGACCGCTCTTGCAACGTCCCTTTGCTTCCCCTGTCAGAAAGTCATTTTTCTGCAGGGAAGCAACGAAATCTGTGGGGGACATGAATTCTGTGTGTGCATACTGGCGCAGAATTTCTCCAGGAGTAGTACAGCTTAACACCATTAGATGTTTAATGCAGTCACATTCACAATGTACAATGCTACATAACAATTTCTATAATTATGATTGGCGATTAGAATAACTATCAGTATAATAGCATTTTTCTAAAGAGAGCAAACAAAAATAAATTACCATTCCGATGAGAATCTAAATGTTGCTTAGCAGAGCATGTCTCCCCTTTGATGTCCCCTGGTACTTCCATGCCTAGTTTATGATAGAATTCTCTCTGCTTTCTCATTTCCGCTGTTTAAAAATGTATAGTTTCATTAATAAGTGCCAATGTAACATTTATAAAATTGTTTAGAACCCCTCCCACTTCCTCATAGAAGACACTTCCCAGCAAGAAGAGGCATTTATCTGAGTGTGAACAACACTATCTCTTCACTTTTGGCTGCCTCTCTGCTCTTCCTAATGACCATTTTACCAAGTTACACCACATATCTTGTCATTCAGCTGTAGAATAACCACCTCATCTTCTGGGGCTGCTATTACATGATTTCTGTGATTTCAGATCATATGGATTTTAAAGCTACACCATATTTTTCCATGTATGCTTCTACAAATCTCTCAGTAGAAGTACATGATACATGCCTGTTCAGTTACACACATAAGAGATTCTGAATTTCCATTTTTCTCCCTACTTCTAATTTTTAGCCTGGAAGAATTACATGTATATATAGTCTCTTTACTTAAGCTGGCATATTTAAAAGCAAGAGAATGTCCTCTTGACTTGACAACTTAGTTTCAATGAAAATTTGCCACCTAAACATAAAAAAGGCAGTAAAACACTTGAACAAAATGAGAATGGTCCAGTAGTTAGTACAGAATATTTCTTTAGCTCAAGACACCCATTATTGTCAAAATATTACTGTTCTGAGAAGAAGCACACAAATTAGAAGTTACCTGTTAGCAAAGGCCTAAAGTATGGACCTCAACAGAAGGAAGAAAATTATGTTGAAACTAAACATTTTCTCTGCATTAAATGTTTCACTTTTGACAACTTGGGAAAGCAGCAATCAAATGATTGAATAAATGTAGAATTTAAAACAAAATGTGCATACAAAATATAATGCCAACACAAAAAAGTTTGCTTTAAGGTATTATGCAACATTATACAATGTTCTAATTTTCCCGAAACATCCCCACAATGTTTATTACTGGAACATTTTCCAGTACTGGGTGTTGGCATTGCTTTTGTCTAACATTAACAGAAAGCACATATTGAAGGATAAAGTAAAGTCAGCGCTAGAATTTGAATAAGTGCAGAAATGCTTCCACTGTATATTTTTCACCACTATCTTTGTCTAAAAGCAGCAGACAGGTGAAAAACCTATGCTGTCCCTTAAACATGCACAGTGGCTCTTTGTAAATCTAACATTTACAGCTAAAATAAGACATACCAAGACTTACCTTCTTGAAGGCCTGGCACAAGTTTGTAAACAATATCTTGCATTGTTCTGTCATGACTGGCAAAAAGAACAAAACAATTAGAATGTGAAAACATCCTGTTTTTTAATCAATCATCTCTATTCTAAATGTCATCTCACTTAAAGAGAAAGACTGCAAGATTAAATAGATTATGCAAACAGGAATATAGACTTTTAAACATCACAGTAGAGAATATTCAGATTTATAAATGGTACTTGAACATCAGAAAGATGTCATATGAGAAAATGATTTTAGCGGACAGGAGGGAGCAAGATGAGAAAGGAAGCCTGATAAGGCCCGAACAGTCAAGGCAGGAGGTAACAAAGTGGCCCATGTGATGTGGAGGATGACATACTAGAATGTTAACAGGCTGTGTGAATTTTCTGAAGTCCACCCTTAACGGAACACAGAAGAACATGAATGATCCGTCTAGAGCAGAATATGGAATTGCACCCAACTGCATCAAGGTACACATGTAGGTAATACACGTTTTACTATACCTTGATAGAATTTTGACCTAAAGCAGGCAATTTTTGGCTCAAGATGAGTTAAAATACACTTTAACACAGCCTTCCTATTCAGCACAGTATCAGCCGAAGGATATTACTGAAGGTTTGTAATGGTATAAACATCTTTACGAATAACTGTACATTTCTCATACATGTGGAGCAATAGTTAGATCAAATTTTCATTAGTTATAGTGCACTGCACCAGAGAATCTGGTACCAGCTGTTTCTGCTGCTACACAGCTTGACTATCTAAATTACAGGGTCCCTATTCTGTTACAAAAGTCTCGTTTCTCTTACCGCTATTTTAAATAGAGTCTAGAAGATTTTGTTTTCCTCCATGCACAGCTGTTTCATGAAGTTACATACCACATTCTTTGCTAGTGGTAAATTGGTGCAACTACAACAACTTCAACAGAGATTTACCCATTTCCACCAGCAATGAATTTGCCCATATGAGATTAGACCAACATTCCTATATAAATAGATAGAAATAGACCATTTTGTTATGAGAATGCACAGAGATACGAGGAGACATTAACATCCCCAGGTCCTTCAAGCCCGCATTTGGGGATGTTTGGAGGAATTATCCACACTATGCTTCTTTTCTAACAAACAGCTAGAGAAAAGCATGCATAGGAAAAGCATATAAAATCAAGAAAACGGAGTTAAGCCCATACATTCGGCTGTTTATAGGCAGAGGCAGTAAATTGCTCTTAATCCAACCACTTCCATTCAAATTTAAGAGTAGCAATGAGCAGCTCAATAAAGCTGTGTTGTCCAGTGATTCTTAAGCAGAAAGGTAAGGTGGCCTGACACTAGGCATGGAGGGGGGGGAAAGGCAAAAAAATTGGTCAAGACCCTAAACCTCTAGACCTCAACCTCCTTGGAGAGGCTAATCTGCTGATCTGCTTTCAACAGAAGTTCAAAGAAAAATCAAGAAAGGGCAATTCTATCTAGAAAAGTTACCATCTGAAAGGGCCAGAATGCTACCAGACCTCTGAACCGATACCACCAAGTTCTAATATTAAGCAAAACCAGTGCAATAATTTTAAAAATACACCCATCCCAGCTGATATCTGGCATTACCCTGGAAAAATGTACCATGTTGAGCACTGGCTCGGACTCCACAGCAGGAGTGTATGCTCATAACAGAGGTCAGTTCTCAGTAGTACTCCACAACAGTGGAGACCACTTAAACCAGACAGAAACAGTAGTAACAGAGTTAGTAGCAGTTTATTAGTTACTTCAACCTTTTAAACAATATTTTAAGAGCAGGAGGAGAACAATTAGGTTTAAATGAACTAATGGAACACTAAAAGGAAGCTAAGTCTCTAACATGGGAGTGAGGTGTCTATTTCCAGATTGCAGGAGCTTCACCAAGAGCATTTCAATATAAATGAACCATAGTCAAGCAGTCAATCTACAGTAACCAATCCACAGCAGCAGGCAGGTATGAAAACTTAACTGCCTTCTCACTTCTGAATCACAAGAGGTGCTTAGGTTACCTATTTCCCAGCTGGACTGGGGGCTGTGGAGGGGACGAAGTCAAGCTATGGGTCTCCATAATAAGTGATTAACAGAATTAAGACTTATGTAAAACAATTTCCTCCCTGTACATATTCTCTATTCCAAAAATCGTACATCTTCAACAGCAGCTTGAACAAAGGAACCATTGTGATCATCTAGTCTGACTTCTGTATAACATAGGCCAGACAACTTTCCCAAAATAATTCCTAGAGAATCTCAAAGGGTACGTCTATACTTACCCGTCGCGTCGGAGGCGCGGGATCGATGTTCTGGGTTCGATTTATCGCGTCTTGTCTAGACGCGATAAATCGAACCAGGAAGTGCTCCTCTGTCGACGCCGGTAATCCTGCTCTGCGAACGGAGCAGGCGGAGTCGACGGGGGAGCCTGCGCGCCGCGTCTGGACCACAGGTAAGTTCGAACTAAGATACTTCGACTTCAGCTACGTTATTAACGTAGCTGAAGTTGCGTATCTTAGTTCAACAGGGGGGGTTAGTGTAGACCTAGCCTTAGAAAGACATCCAATTTTGATTTAAAAGTTACTAGTGATGGAGAATCCACCATGACCCTTGGTACATTTTCCCAATGGTTACTCTCTCACTGTTAAAAGTTTACACCTTATTTCCAGCCTGAATTTGTCTAGATTCAACTTCCAGCCACTGAATTATGTTAAGCCTTTCTCTGCTAGACTGAAGAGCTCATTATGAAATATTTGTTCCCATATAGGTACTTACGCACTATAATCAAGTCACCCCTTAACCTTCTCTTTGTTAAGCTAAATAGACAGAGCTTCTTGAAACTATCACTATAAGCCAAAGTTTTCTAATCCTTTAATCATTCTTGTGCCTCTTCTCTGAACCATTTCCAATTTATCAACAGACACCAGAAGCGGTGGCACCAGTGCCAAATACAGAGGTAAAATAACCTCTCTGGGAAACTCGAGTTTCCCATTTTTATGCATCCCACGACTGCACTAATCCTTTTGGACAGTGTCACACAGGAGCTCATGTTCGACTGATTATTCATCAGAATCCCCCAATCTTTTTCAGAGTCACTGCTTCCAGAATAGAATTCCCCATCCTTTAAGCATGGCCTACATTCTTAGTTCCTAGATGTACACAGTTACATTAGCCATTTTAAACAACACATTGCTTGCACCCAGCTCATCAAGTGATCCAGATCGCTCTGAATCAGTGACCTGTCTTCTTCATTATTTACCACTCCCCCAACTTGTGTCATCAACTAGAAAATGGGGGGAAGGAAGGCAGGGGGGGGTTGACTATACTTTTCAAAATCCACTGCTTTCAGCATCTGTGCCAGGGAGTGTGGGATACATATTCAAAGTAGTGCAACTAACAATGTCATCAAATACTTTGCTTGGAGGCAGGGCAGAAGTGCACCTTAAAAGAAACAGCTGGTGTGGATGCACTGCCCCGATCCAACTTACAGCGCTGCATTTTCAGCAGTGAAAGCTGCAATGGTACAGTTCTTTAGTGTTGACCAAGCCAGGTGAGGAAATATCAGCAGTTGATTATCATGGTGACCGATGCCTTAGAAATATTTAAGTTGAGAGGAAACTGTAGGAGAAAAAGTAAGGGAAAGCACAACCTGCAAAAATATATTATACAGTAGAGACACAGAAAGAGAGGACACTACAAGCAGGATACCACAACCATGCTAGGGCATGTTGTGAATGGACACTGAGTGGCTGTGGGGACAGAAGGAGCGCAGGTACAAATCCTTCAGCACTGGCTCCAACCAAAAAAAAGAGGTCGGGAGCTAGCAGTCTAACCTTTCTGTGTAGATTATCCTGCAAATTAACAGTCACTCAGAAGACTAAACAATGACAATGCTGCCACCTTCAGATTTCAGTCTTTGAATAGTACCTCAAGTAAAAGATTAAAACCACAGTGCATCTGCCATAACAAAAAATACATTTGAACTACCAGTCATGTGAATATAATGAAATATTAGATAAACATGTAATTTGCACAATCGGAAATAGATTATATATAACCTATGAGAGCTAGATACAGTCTAACCAGAAATTACTAAATCCAACTAAACTGCAGTAGAAATTGGTAAAAACTAGACAAATATTTCACTTGTTCTTAAATTTGACGACACACAATAAGTTTCAAAGATCACTTCAAAGTTCAATCTCCCACTTTGCTTACACAGAACCATTATTTTAATTTCAAATCAAGCTGCTCGCTTTTAAGTATTTAAGAAAGAATAGCAGGGAAGTAAAGTAAAGAATTGTGCCATAATCTGAGATATCTACAAATGACCTGCAGAGATTTTAAATTATCTGTGAGTTTCATTTTATGCAGCACACTTACCCAATATACTGTAGCGGATGGCTCTGATGTATAACAATTCTACATGTTGGACAGGTGTTATTTTCCTCCAAATACTTCACCAGGCAACTTCTACAGACTGCAGACACATTTATAATTAGGAAGAAAAAAAAACCAACTAAAACAAGTTCACATTTGTGTTCTTGTGAACATTTAAAAAGAAATTAAATTACATACAAATAATTGTAATTTTTTGTTTAAAAAGTCACAGAACAACTCACACACAATTCAGATTTTGTCCCTTAAACTTTATATAAATACATTTCTAAGATACCACTGAATAACACACAATTTCCATTATCTTTCATGGGAGTTCTTAAAACAGAACAATGGTAGATTATAATCAAGGCATGAAAGCTATATTATGTTATTGTCCTATTCCTGAACAGGTAAAGCTTACTTCAAAACTACTAGAATACATAATACACAACCGAAAATACCATATGCTAGAAATAAACTTAGAGCTGTGCTTGTAAACAAAAGGAAACTGAGCCAAGGAAATAAACTTGGCGCAAAGAAAATATTTCCTTCCGAGAAGTTGCTGTTTAGTGAACATGCAGCTGAAAGGGCATTCAGGTGCTATTTCACCTCACACCAAACACAATGTACATTATAATTACAGGTATTAAAACAATCACAATAGAGCACTGCACAATAGTTTGCTTTTGGACCTGTTTCAAAGTCTACCTACATAATTCTATTCATTTCATTTTACAGAAATTTACAAACAAGTTATTCATTGTAACCAAATACTATTAACTGTTTAAAGGAAATCATAAAAAATTATATACTTGGACAGTAATTGCTTAAAGAGACAAGACTGGTGAAAGAGACAAGATTTTGACCTACATAGAGCTCTTCTTCAGGACTGTGTAGCTCAAAAGCCTGTCTTTCTCCAACAGAAGTTGATCCAACAACTTCACCCACCTTGTGGGACCAACACAAGTACAACACTGCAAACAGTAATTACTTATGTGATAAATACATTCCAGCTACAGATTTTTCTTTTTCCTAATGATCTCGGAGTTACTAACATTTCTGTGTAAATATAAAATGGGAAATTTGGGTAAGTGAGCATCTTTCCAATAACTCAGGCTGATTCATTATTTTTACCCAACAGTGCTATCAGAGTTCTAAGACTAAGTTACAGAGGTATACTTTCTGCAGTTAAACAGTGCCATCTGTCTCTCAGACAAGTTGATGTATGTTTGAAGAATAATTACAAATCAAAAGCCAAATGTCAGCAACACAAAGGTGTAACGTATGAATGTATTACAGCATTCTCAGTCGTTACATTTAAGATAACATTGCTAGCAGTGGTTGTCAATGACTTAACTAGGAGGACAGCATTCTTATCCTGAACAATAAACCAAGTCTACTAGCACTGCTCACTGAAGGCCAGATCCTGCAGAGGAATCTGCCTCAGTGGGACTCTAAACACGTGAAGGAGTACAGACTAGCAGATTCTCATGCAGAGAGAAAGCCCGGGAAAGCAACCAGGAAGCCCAAATCCCGCTCTGAGTCAATGAAAGCAGAATCAGACCCATCATCATTTATAGCTTTAAACTCAATTGTAAGGTTTTTTTTCTTATTTTAAACTATAATTCAGAATGTTTATTTTAAAAAGCATCCACTAGAAAATAGTAGTTACTATCCACTGCAATCTCCTGCACCACCTTTCTTACATTTTAATTCCTGCTGGTTGTGGTTTTTTGTTTGTTTTTTTTCTGGGGGAGCAGGGGGGGGCTGGGGGGGAGGTGAAGAAATCTCTCTTTTCTTATCTTTTATTATCCCTTTGAATGCTGAAGATAAAAATCTGTATTTGGAGCATAACTTTTCATGACACATTAACACAGCTTTCATATACACGCTGCCGTCCAAGTATCAAGGTAGAAGATGAAGTATTAAAACAATTTAACAGAAGCTGCATTTTGTTATTGCCATTGTTAATGAAAAGGCACGAATAGGAAAAAACTGTTACTGTGCTTTGGTAGCTATTATCTGTTGGAGTTTGTCCCGGACATGTCATAAGACTGGAGAGTTATAATTACCAAGATACATATGAAGGAAGAAAGCATGGGAAGAGATGGAGGAAATTTACTTTCCCCATAATTCTGATCCTCTGGAGGGCATCCTGCAGGGATTCTCACCCTAGGTTTTAAGTTCCTAGCATGACAGATGGAATCCCTGAAATTCTAAAGGTTTGAGTATCCCTGAAAGCAATAAGTAGCATCCAGACATGTGAGCCACTCCTGCCAGTGCCCATACGGTACCTTGGAATCTTCCAGTTTGGTTCTCAGTTAGCAGAAAACAAAAGCTCCTTAAAATTAAAGCCAGACACAAAAATAGAATTGACTGAGAGAAGTCAGTGCCTTGAAAGCATGTAACATGTGTAAATGTTGCAAATAATCCAACATCTAGAACAGATTCCTCCAAGATAATGTTTTCCAAAAGGGAAAATTAAAAAGGCAATTAATTTTCCTTCCTCTAAAGATACCTTATATGCAGGACACACGCTGCTGTAAAGTAAATTACTCAAGGGATATCCCAAAAAAGACAAACATAGTACCCACGCAACGCCACACACAATATGAACAATGCCAATACCAACAAGATTTGTCGTTGTTTTTAAATCCAGCTTAACATAAACCTAAAGGAGGGATCCAGAAGTAACAAAAACTTTCCAAAAGCACGGACAATGCAAATAAGTGACATACCTGAAAACACAAAAGCTCTAGGGGCTGGAGATTTGAGCTCTCTTATTTCAGCTACAGGTTCTGCAGGATTGTCACCCCAAAACTGTATTCTTCTCGAGTCCCAATCCAAGAAATAGTGCTTGGCAAGCATATGTAGCAATGACCATATGTATGCCTTGCCTACATGAACGGAACATGCTTACCTGCCATGCACATTTCTGAGCTACAGAAAGCAAATGCTTTCCTGCCTCAGATCAAATGAGCCTTGACATGACTTTCTAGCTTTAGGCCAGGCAGATCATATCTATCAGCCATTTAAACATAGTCCTTTTAGTGACAGCATTGCTGAAGTTTGGTACTGTACTAGGTGGATCACCCAAAAAAACAAAAACCAACCCTTCAACTCATTTCACCAGGGAGGATTGATTGGTAATTCATGAAGCGAAGAGTAGCAGCCACATACTGGCAACCTCTTCATAAGAACAGATCCTGGCACAACATTTCAGGGTTATAGGGCACAGTACATCCCTGGCCGCCTCTACAACCAAGCTCTTGCACTCGGGTGGGAGAAGTAAAAACTAGTACAGGATAGAGTGGCAAGACTGGATGGTGTTTAATCCTAAGTACCTCTCTCTGATAGCCCTTATCAACATAATCAGAAGAGATAGAAAGCAGAGGAAAAAGCACTAGAAAGCGATACTGCACCACCCCAAAGCTGGAGGGGATAGAGCTAGAGTGGTAATTGAAGAAAAAATTGACCAGGTGGTTTTAAGGCAAGTAGTTAAGGTTACTGTAAGGGTAGGGCATGGCCACAAATTTGGGGAGAAGGGACTAGCACTCATGGCTGCTACTCCAGAATTTAGGAGCTCTGCCCGTTTCACTCCAGGGTAAGTTCTGAACAGACACTATAACCAGAGAGTAAGGTTTGTATTTTTCTAGCATTTGTCTTTATATTTTGAAGTACAAATTTTCTATTAAGTATTTAGTACGATCATTCTTTTTAACTACCAATATTGCGTATGTGAAAAACCAGTCTGATTATTGCTGCTGAGATAACTGCTTCTTTTTTATATCAGTGCAAGGTATTTTTAAAAAACCACTTCCATTTATTATAACGGTTTCAGCTCTGTGCAACACAGCTAGGGCTCATGGTTTTGCTTCTCTTGTTCTCTTCATGAGACAATATAATTTTTGCTGAAAATATGAAGTATATTAGCAAAATTTGCATTGTTTTGGAAGAGCCACAAAAGATTTTTAAATTTCAGCTGAAAACTGAAGTATCTAGTATGTGAAGCAAAAAAACCATTAATTTTCTTTAATACACTAACGCTATAGAATCATAGTCATACTCACAGGTATGTAAGCATTCTGTTACAGTGGTAGCATCAATAAGGTATCCATTGCAGAGACGACAGGTTATATGGGCATTAATATCCCAGAGTTTAATCTTTCTAGTCAGCATCTTTGGTGTCTGTAGAAGAAACACAATTGTTAATGTCTCAGGTGTACTGATTATGTAGCAAGTCTTGGAGTAACCTAATTACAATCATTTGTATTATAGATATCAATATGCAACTTCAGGCACCCAGGCATTTTATGTATGGAATAAGGGTATTAAATAATTTTAAAGGACTTATCTGATAAAAATGGGCGGTGAAACAAACAATGCAAGACCTACAGTATTTTGAGGTTTGAATAATGTAGATGAGAAGGATTGGTAATTACTACATTAATATAGCTCAGATTCCGTAAGCAAGTAGAAGGAGTTTGATATTCTGATTTTAGCAGTTTTTCTTCTAAGTTATGCCAGCATGTTGCATAACAGAGCTCCTTTACTCATGAAAAAAAAAGACTAAATGTTAGGACCAAATCCTGCTTGTTTTAATCATGTAAGTAATCCCATTCAAGCCAATACTTAAAGCATATGAAAATGAGAAGAGTGGACCCTGAATAAAGTTAATCAGAGCACAATATCAAAAGGAGTAGGCCTGGTTTGGTAAAATCTATCAAGTTGTACTTTGTATTGACAGCCTATTTTCCTTATAGTTAAAACTTTACTTAGAAACTGAAGAAAAGTTGTATTTGAATAAAGTAGCTGTAAAGTAAACTGAAACGGTTTTCCTAAAAGCTAAAACTAGAAAGAAAGGTTCACAAAGAAAAAATATGACTTCAAAAATAAAATTAGCTCTATACCGACAAAGTTGCCTCCTATGAAACTAAGAAATCTGAACTGAATGCTTTTTTCCTTCCAAGGTGAAGGATGTCACAAATACCATAACAAAAGGAAAGGAAGACAGGGATTTTAAAACAGAATAGCTCTTTTCAAACCATTTTTCATGGCATTTCTGATATCACTGGCAGAGCAAACAAAAATCTGCAAAAGGCATCTAAGGATGATACCAGGGCCGGTGCAAGGATATTTTGCGCCCTAGGCGAAAATTCCACCTTGCACCCACCTCCCTCCCCACACATCGGTTCATTGAGGGGCAAATCCCAATGAGCCTTTGTAGTCTCCAGGGGCCAGCTGTGTCAGGGGCTGCTCCCCAGGCCAGGTTCCCTCCTTCCCACCCCCATCCACTCCCTCCCACTTCCCACCCCCCTCAGAACCCCCAACCCCGACCGCTCCTTGTTCTGACTGCCCCCCAGAACCCCCCCCCCACCTAAGCCTCCTTGTTCCTTGTCCCGACTGTCCCCTCCTGAGACCCCCACCACCCTAACTGCTCCCATAGGACCCTGTCCCCTGACTGCCCCAACCTTCTCCACAACCCCACCCCCTGACAGCCCCCCCCCCCCCGAACTCCTGACCCTTCCAACCCTCCCCCTGCTCCCTGACTGCCCCCCGGGACTCCCCTTACCAGGCCCAGGTTGCTGGCGTTGCTGGCCCCACGTGGAGGCAACACGCTGCCGTGTGCACAGCCCCTCCCCCGCAGAGTGCTGAGGCAGGCGGCTCACACTCCCTCCGGGAGCCGCAGAACCCGAGCGAGGTGATAGGAGAGACGGGGGTGCGCCTGCCTGGGCTGCGGTCTGGTGCCGTCCCCCCGGGCTCCTGCAGCAGACGCATGCGGGCGCCAGCCCCCCGGCTCCCCCCTTGCTGCGCTCGGGCTCTGCAGCTCCCGGGAGCGTGAGCCGCCGCCGCTGCCCCTCCCGGGCAGCCAGCCTGGGCAGGAGGGGTGGAGGGCGCGGCTGCTCCCTGGTAGCAGCGCTGCCGCCTTTGCAGGGCTGCTGCCCCACCCTGCACCACGCCGGTTCCTCCATGGCTGGGGCCGCCCCCAGCCGACGCTTTTTGGCGCCCCCAACCACTAGGTGCCCTAGGCCTAGTTCGCCTAGTGGTTGCACCGGCCCTGGATGGCACATGCCTCTGATTGTAAAATAGGTAAGTACTTTTTCCTCTTCTGGAATCACAAGAAGTCTGCTTGAAATTTTAAGGACTTTGTACTTCATCCTTAAAACAATTTTAAGATGACAGATATTTATCAAGAACACTTGACGCCCCTGAACCACACTTGTAATTCACTAGTATTACCTTTCACCATAATGTTTTTGATAACCTGTATTTTTTTTAAATTAGCTTTGGGATACAGAGAACATAATGATACATTTTCTAAAACTACATACATTTTGCTGCAAAACTGAAATATTTTGTTGGAACGGTGTGGAAAAACGTCACAAGAAAACGAAGTAAATGGTTAGGATAAGGCACTTTGTCAAAAAACAGCTTAACAAAGTTGGTTAAACTAAGGGCTCTCACACAAACAAGTAGCTCATACCTGAAATTAGACTACAGCATGGCTTGCTATATAGCTTCCATATCCCTTTACGTCCATAAGCACACAGAAAACAAGCAACATATACAGAATTAGATTTAAATGCTGGCCCCTAGAATATTTTAACACACTAATCGTTTCCAAAACTTCAATATATGAGCACTTAGTGTATAATTTATCTCCTCTGTTGCTGTTAGCTGATCCCGCTGGAAAAATGTTGACCTGATGCAGGTAGTTTGTTAGCCCCAGCCAGATATTAAGGAGCAAGGATTGGCTCTGTAGAAAGGACTCAGGGTGTGAACTGAGCAACCAATTCTGAGGAAAATGCTTAAGCTAAATTATGTGCATCATTTTAGTTCCTTTTATTTAAACAGCAGACCCAGAAAGGGCCAAGCTATCACCTGCTAAAATCTGTGTGGGCAATTTTAAGCATGGTAAAGAAGCCACCTGCTTACACATTTCCTTTACAGCAAGACATATATTGGTAGAATAAAATGATAGAACTAATATTAAAGCAGGAAGAAAAACTGGTTTTACAATGTGTTACATTCAGCTCCCACACTGCAGGTGTCTCCAAACTGTTTTTCAGTAAAATGATTGACAGTGTTTGGTTCAGAACTACAAATTTTAGTTTATTTTGGAATACATTTCATAATCTGAATGAAGTTCTTCAGAGCATGCAAACCTTCCTATTTGAATACAGCAAGAAGATAGTGTTTAACCTTTACCTTACATTCTTTGCTTTTTTATTCTTTCCCTCTGTTTAATTCAAGTACGTAATTAAACATAACAGGCCAGCAGAAACCAAGCTTTTGAACCAATATGAGGAGTAACAGGACTGAAAAAAGTACATTAACCTCTCTTTTAAGCTACTAAAATGCATTTCACCTCTAGCACTGTAAAAACAGTCTGTGACATGAGAAAAACTTGACGTACTTCAAATTCTTAAGGCTGAGAAGACAAGTAAATGTACAAAAGACGTGTTGTATGGAATTCTAAGGCAAGTTTCAAAAAGTTGATCAAGCCAAATAGGAGTCAGTCAGAAAATGGAAATTCAGCACTAGACACTCATAGAAAATATACATTATAATAGATAGCATGTTAGGAAGGCTACGATGATATTTGAAGGGCAAATAGCCAAAGGCATAAAAACAAATATGACTAAGTATTTTAGTAGGAATCCAGCCAAAGAACTGGTGAGTCCACAGAAATAGCAAGGAGTAAACAGAGTAATTAAGAAGGATAAGAATACTAGTGAACTTTGAGGCAAAAACATTTACCTTCTCTAGAGAATGATGGGGGAATTCTTCACATTGTAAAGATGAGTTACTATCAAACAAACACATGTGATGCTAGAATAATCTGAGCAGTTAGCTAGCAAAAGGCTACCAGGACCAAGGGTTACACATCTACCAGGTCTGAAAGAGCTAAAGAATGAAGCAGCTGAGATGCTAACAAAAACATGCAACCTCATTAAAATAAGTTATTATACCAGAAAACCAGAGGGTACCAAAAGCTGTACACCTATATCTAGAAAAATGCAGTGGGGGCAAACCTGGGAATGAATTAATAGTTTAACTAACTGTTCTGTTAAGGGAAGTCTTACTTAATAAACCCCTGACTGAACAGGATAGCAGAAGAACAAACCAGCATGGTTTCTGTAAAGGAAAACTACACATCTCCAATCCATTAAAATTCCTTGAGCACAGGGCCGGCTCCAGGCACCAGACGAGAAAGCACGTGCCTGAAGCGGCACATTGGAAGGGGCAGCATTATGGGGATTCTTGGGGCGGCACATTACGGCCGCCCTGCCGTAATTCTCTCTCTTTTTTTTTTTTTAGCTTCAGCAGCCCGGTCTGCAGCTCCGGAGCCCCCGGCCAGCTCCCCATGCTCTGCCAGTCCCAGCCCGGCCCTGCAGGAGCACGGACCCCGGGGGGGGGGGGGGGTGGAACTAGCGATCCCCGCCGCTCACCATGCCTCCCGGCACCCTGGGACGCGCCACTCCCCGCCGCCTGCACCGGCCTCCGCCTCCCACATCCCTCTGAGCCCAGCCCGGCTGAGCCACCACCTCCTGCAGCCCCCGGGGGCTCCGCCTGCCCGGGAGAAGCACCCCAAGGCCGTAGGGGGGGGGAGCCCCTCTCGCCAAGCTGCGAATGGGTTGCAGTGCCTGGCTGCCTACGGGCAGAGGGTGCAGGCAGGCGCCGCCCTTCACCCTTCTGCGAGCCGCCTTGACCGCCCTCCCTGCGGCCGCCATTGTTTTTTTTTGTTTTTTTCCCACTTCGGCAGTCTGGGTGTGTGTGTGTGTGCGCGTGCGTGCGTGCACTTGGGGCGGCAAAAAAGAGAGCCAGCCCTGCTTGAGCATGTTAAACTAGAAAACAGCACTGGTTGACAAACCTTCTTAGAACTTTCAAGGAGTCTGGGTAACTCACAAAAGAGTTTTAAAGCAATCAAGTACTGTGAAATTAAAAATTGGCTAGAGAATAAAAATAATAGACGTGCTTGTTCAGTTTTTAACATAGCTAACTGTTAACAGTGGTGTGCCTTAAAGTTCTGTACTACAACCAGTGCCAGATATATTTGTAAATATTTGGAAAAGGGGTGAGCAGCAAGATGTCAAATTATGAAGATCCCAATTACTTAGTCAAACCTGAGAAGACTGAGGCAGTACAGAGGGAAGGTAGTTAAATGGGGACATAATGGTAAATTCAATGTTAAACGCATATTAATGCACATTGGAAGGAATAATTCCAACTACTAATGTTACTGGATTCAGTATCACCTGTAAGCACTTAGGCCCAGAATTTTAAAGGTATTTAGGCATTACTCCACTCAGCGTCACATGGCTTGAGTCACCTAGGAGGTGTCTGCACCACAATCAGGTGATGTGATTGCAGTTCAGGTAGGTATACCCACACTAACCTTAATCCAGCTACTGCTGCTAAAAATAGCAGTGAAAATGCAGCAACACAGACCCTAGCACAGACTAGCAACACTAGTACATACCCAGTGTTTTGGGTAGGGTTCCACAGCCCATGCTAAAGCCTGTGATTACAGTATAGATGTACTGTCAGTTACAAAAATTGGGCCTAAGTGCCTATTTAGGCATTGCTCAGCATCACAATGCCCAACTGACTTAGGAGCCTATGGCTATGTCTATACTACAAGCTGCAGTTGACGCAAGCCACATTAGCATACAGCTGCCAAACTCTACATATTGCTCAGGCGTGTGCACACTTGGCAGCTTGCAGCAGCACTGCAGAGAGACGCATTCCTGGTGAGTGTGTAAATTGCAGCGCACCACAGGTAGGTATCCCAGTATGTAAAATGTCACTGTCCAGAACAATACCTTTTGGGAAATTTTTGCAACATGTTGTGGGATAGAAATAGCTTGCCCAAGGAGCTCTTCGAGCTAGGGGTCGAATTCCCAGCATGCAACTTTCTCCATCCCACAACGCCATCTATATCCCATAATTTTGACACCCCTTTTTAAAAATCCGACAAATCCACGCGGCACTTTTTGGTGCTTGCCCTCTGTGACAAACATGGAGTTTGAAGAGCTCTGCACTATTCTCATGAACATTGCAAATACTGGATGAACAATTCTCCTCTATTTGCAAACCTGCAAGTAGTACTGCAGCAATGAGGGACAGGAGGTTTTCTCCAAGGTCAGCTTGCTGAGAGACACAACGAAAGATAATTCAAGGTTGTTGGTGGCATTCAAAAAGCAGTTGCAAACTGTGCAGCACTGCTTCTGGACCTGAGAAACATGCACTGACTGTATCACAGGTATGGGACAATAAGCAGCAGCACTTTAGGATGCAAAAGGCCACATTCCAGGATCTGGTGCAGAGTTTGCCCCAGCCCTCCAGCACAGGGACACCAGAATGAGAGCTGCATTGACAGTGGACAAGCGAGTAGCAATCTCACTCTGGAAACTTGCAACATGGGACTGCTACCGGTCAGTGGGAAATCATTTTGAAGTTGGAAAATTCAGTGGAGTGTTCTTTGCGCCTGGAGCTTTGGATGCTGTTTGAATTGCTTAGTGCTTGTTGTACATTCATAAATATGATAGGGTTTTTCCTGAAGCTATGAATTCTTTGGTGCTTGGTGTGTATTTATAAGTACTGTATGCTTTGACTAACTTTGCATTCCGCAATATTTGTTGTGAACGAATAAAGATAATAAAATTACCCAAAAATAGAACTTTACTGAAGGGGGGAGGGGGGGAGAAAGTGCAGAAAACCAATGTGCAAAAAAAATAAACCAACTTCTCCCCTCCCTCCTCCCCCCTCCCCCACAGACAATGTTAAACAAGTTTCTAACATAAATCAAGGAGATAAAAATTTAAAATTAGAAGAACAAATAATTTTGTCCATTTGAGTGCATAAATGTAGTCTGTTATGGCTACAAATATACTGAGCTGTATAAACCACAGATTAGTGTGTGTGAAGATGTAGTTTTCCTTGCTGTCCCCCGACGTGGAGTGGTAAGAGTAAGGATGCAGTCTGCGATGACGTGGTATTTTGGGGGTTGTAGGGAGCAGTGACCATGGAGTTCTCCAAGGACTGCAAAGGTTAGAGTCCAGCATTTTTGGACTTGTAGGTCAACCAGGGTCTGCAGCATTTGGGTCTGCAACCTGAGAAAACCCATTATGTCCAGGTGCATTTCCCTCTTTGTCCTGCTAGGACTCCTGGATCTTTTCCTTTCCTCTCTGCCTTTCTCCATGCTGTCAGTCATATTGGTTCTCCAAGCCCTTTGTTCACAGTCTGATGCAGCCCTGGCTTGAAAGATCTCACAGCACACGTGCTCCTTCGTCCTCTTCTTTTCATCAGGGTCAGCCGTTCCGTGAGTGTCGAAGGGACATCCCTCAAGTCCACCATGACAGAAACAGCTGATAAAAACAGACAGCCTAAATCCAGTGGTGCCAGTCACAATGGAAAGGGAAAGAATTTTCCAAACTCCCTTCCCTTATTCCCATAAATACTTTTTAATAAGTTCTTATTGACACTTCAGCTTCAGAATGCCTCGGCACAGCATCAATCTCCTGCCCCAGCCATGGTGAGGATGGCCCACGAAGGGCAAGAGAGGGAAAATATTTTCTCTTGCATGAAGCTATAACATTTCAGTCCTTATTCCATGGGTCGGAATATAGGACAATGGTTTGAGTACTGGCACTATTTTCCACAGGTGGTGGTTATTTCACTCCTGAGCATCACAAAGGCAAAGCTGCTACTGGCCTCCCGAAGCTGCCACGGCCTGTAATGCTTCTTGCCGGTTTAGTTTCAAAACAGATCCTGGCTCATGGCATGGCTGGAGCCTCCACCACATCTCCCCCTCCTCCTTCTCCTCACCGTTCATGTCAGGGGTCTGTGTCTTGGACTCCTCTGAGGTATCCAGTGGTCTATGCAGTGCTGGTGGGGTCTCTACCAAGTATAGTATCCAATTCCTGGTAGAGGCGGCACGTCTGCAATACAACACCAGGCCTATACTTGCACTCTTAGGCCTGGGGTATCCCTGAAAAAGTTCCTTCACTTTCACCCGGTACTGCTGCTGCCTGCATTTGCCTGCATCATCTCTGCAATTCGCTTATAGGTGTCCACATTTCTACAGCTGCATTTGCACTGCCTCTTCTCCCCCACAGGTCCAGGAGATCCAATACTTCATGTTTACTCCAGGCAGGGGTGCATCTGGTGCATGCAGCCAACATAAGTTGGGAAATTGCACACAACAAAGGTGAGCTCACCAAGTTGGGCAACTGGAAGAAGCATTTTAAAAGCATTCAGGGGCATTTAAAGGGGGTGGCTTCCAGTCTCTATGCCCCTGGGCAATGGAGTTTAAAATTGTGACCAGAGTGTCCATACCAGTTCATAGAATATCAGGGTTGGAAGGGACCTTAGTAGGTCATCTAGTCCAACCCCCTGCTCAAAGCAGGACCAATCCCCCATTTTTGCCTCAGATCCCCAAATGGCCCCCTCAAGGATTGAACTCACAACCCTGGGTTTAGCAGGCCAATGCTCAAACCACTGAGCTATCTCTCCCCCCTTTAGATATATATATATATATATATAAAATTTATTTATATATTAACCCTTTTAGTCCTCTCTTCCTTTTTATATATCAAATTCATTTGCATATTAACTATTCTTTATGGTATTAGCAAAGAGCATGTTTGAATTTTAAGGCCATGGTTTTGCTGTTTAATCTGGGAGGGACCTGTATTCAGGAATTTCATGTGACCAAATATTGGGCTGTACTTTATGATGGCTGGCATTCCCAAGTCTGCGGGAAAAATAGATGTATAAGGGAAAGACCCCCCCCATGATACAGTAGAACCTCGGAGTTACGAACACCAGAGTTACAAACTGATCACACACACCTCACTTAGAGCCAGAAGAATGCAATCAAGCTGCAGAAGATCAAATTAAAAAAAAAAAAGAAAAAAAAAAAAGAAAGAAAAGGCAAATACAGTACAGTACTTTGTTAAATGTAAACTACTAAAAAAAAATAAAAGGGAAAGATTTTGACAAGGTAAAAAAAAAAGATTTCACAAGGTAAGGAAACTCTTTGTGCTTATTTAATTTAAATTATGATGGTTAAAAGCATTTTTCTTCTGCATAGTAAAGTTTTAAAGCTGTATTAAAGTCAATGTTCAGTTGTAAACTTTTGAAAGAACAACCGTAACGTTTTGTTCCGAGTTAGAAACACTCCATCCCCGAAGTGTTCGTAACTCTGAGGTTCTACTGTAAAAACAAGACTGAATGATTGATAAGGGGTTCCTAAGATTTAGTTATGCTCTTTGATTGAGGAGGATCCTGTTATTGCAGATGTTTTCTGTAATGGATAAAATAAGGATCCAGTGAAAGATGTTTATGTTAACTCAGTAAGAATTACTGGTTGTCACAGCTTTCAGTAATAATGACTGGATTATAAATTCCCTTTATTTTATCAATCATGTAACCCAAAGATAAAGGAAATTCCAGAAGTAATCAGGTAAAAAGAAAACGTCAAAATAGGACACAGTGGAAATTAAATGTGGGAAAGCATTTTTCCCTCCAAAAAGGGATTTCTGTGTCTCAGACCCTATAAAAAGACAGGGGGGTTGGAAATTATGTAGGGAGTGCAAAACTGTCAGCATCCCACCAGTTACAGAGGTAAGACACACAAAGGCTAGCTCCTTCCCGCCTCACATCCCACGATAATGTATCTATTCTTTCTGTATAATGCTGAACTAATCTCGGATTGATAATCTTTGATTAAATAATACTGTGATCAATGGGGGGGGGGGGGGGGGAGCTCCCTTTTATGGACACCCAGCCAGCCAGTAGCTATAAAATCCCTCTTAGTAGCTGTTCTGTAATTGCTCTACCTGTAAAGGGTGTGAGTGGGCACCTGGCCAAAAGAGCCAATGGGAAGGCGAGAACTTTTTAAAATTGAAAAAAGACTCTCCTTTTGTCTGTCTGTTGTTGTTCTCCTGGGGAGAGGTGGACAGGGCAGCAGCTATGCTGTAAGAAGCTTAGGGCCAGGTATGAAAAAATCATCAGTATCATACCTAGAAACTACTCATTTAAAACCCCAGATATGTAAGTAGATCAGGAAATCAGGAAATGTCAAGGAAGACGCGATTAGGTTTATCCCTTTTATTTCATTATGGCTTGTGGATTCCTCTATGCTAACCCCAGGTGCTTTTGTTTTCCTTGTAACCTTTAAACTGGACCTCAAGAAAGCTATGCTTGGTGCTTAATCCTTGTGTTAGGACATAGATATTCAGGCCTGTCTGTAAAGGCCTGTACTTTAAGAATGTAGGTATATGTTTATCATTTAGCTAGTTCTAGAGGTATAAAAGAAAGACTCAAACTAACAGTCTGCCTGTTTATGGGCCTTCTCTTACTGGGACAGTCTGAGGCCCAGTTCTTAGGCTAAGATCTTTGACTAAGCAGCAGAGGCAGCCATAAACTGGGAATCCTCACATTCCAAACTATTCACATTGAAATAAGGAAATCTGGGGCTATTAGAAAGGTGATCCAATCTATCACCTTCAGAGAAAGGGAAGAGCCTAGAAGATTTAAAGAAAACTTAGTTTGATAGCATCCTGTCTGGCAAGAACTCACTTATCAATAGCTGGGATGTGAAATCCTCATTTCTGTGTTGTTCTATATCTGTAATCCCCATTTCCCTATTGTTTGTCTGTATAATCTCTGTCTGGTTCTGTGATTAATTATACAGCAGACAGAAACAATTTTGCTGGGTGTAAACTAATTAAGGTGGTGGGATATAATTGGTTAGATAATCATGTTACAATAGGTTAGGATTGGTTAGTTAAATTTCAGTAAAATGATTGGTTATGGTATAGCTAAGCAGAAATCAAGTTTTACTAAATAGTCTGCAGTCAATCAGGAAGTAAGGGGGGGAGAATGGGAACAGGGAATGGCGGTGGGGGTGGGAAACTGGAATCGTGTTTTGCTAAAGGGGGGAATGGGAACAGGAAATGGAAACAGGGACACAGGTAAGGCTTTGTAGTGTTAGAGCTGGGGAGGGGGACATTAAGGAAGGAAACTGGAATCATTGCTTACTGGAAGTTCACCCCAATAAACATCAAATTGTTTGCACCTTCGGACTTCAGGTATTGTTGCTCTCGGTTCATGCGAGAAGGACCAGGGAAGTAAGCAGGTGAAGGAATAAGCCCTCTGTCACGGAGTATAGGGGAGTCCGGCCCTGCACCCCTCTTCCCCGGATTCACTGGGAGTCTCAGCCAGCCAGTAGAACAGAAGGTTTATTAGAGATGCCAGGAACACAATCCAACCAGAGCTTGTCAGTACATCCAGGACCCCTCAGTCGGGTCCTTCCGGGGGGCAGGGAGCTTAGACCCCAGCCTGGGGGCTCCCTGCATTTCGCCCCACAGCTCCAGACGGGGCAGGGAGGCCAGACCCTGTCTGCCTCTCTCGCCTCTTCTCCGGCCAGCTTCAAACTGAAACTCTCCCACCCTTCCTCCCCCTTTGTCTGCTTCCCGGGCTAGGAGGTCACCTCATCCCTTTGTTCCGACACCTTCAGCTCATACCTTTGCCGGGGGAAGGGCCGGGCCATCTCTTGCCAGGAGACAGAGCCATTCTCTGTGTCCAGGCCTCTGCCTTCTAGGGCTTTGTAACAATCATGCACCGTTGTCCCGCCACCTAGATACTCAAGCCCCGCATAGGGGAAACCGAGGCACCCACACAGTACTCAGGGAAACCTTAACAACAGTCCTAGTTCATCACACCCTCTAACACCTTGTAGTTGCTCTTTTAAAATCTAGCAATAGCCTGAGTTCCCAGATGTATTTTCTTTTTATTAAGAAGATTTATCATTTTTGAGAATTGGATTTGTCTCTCTTAAGAGGTTTGTGCACGTTGTTTAATTAGCTGGTGGCAACAGCGGATTTCCTTTCCCCGCCCCCCGCCCTTTCTTTCTCAGCTCTTCCCTGGAGGGGGGATGAAAGGGCTTGAGGGTACCCCACAGGAAGGAATTCCCAAGTGCACCTTCCTGGGCTCTCAAAGGGGTTCTGCACTTGGATGGTGGCAGCATCTACCAATCCAAGGTCAGAGAAAAGCTGTAACCTTGGGAGTTTAATACAAGCCTGGACTGGCCAGCATTAATTTTTAGAAACCGTGCGGGCCCCCACCTTCCGTGCTCCAAGTGCCAGAGTGGGGAATTAGCCTTGACAAATACCATTTAAACCTGTTGTTCAACAATCAAATTATTAAAATCAAACATGCAACAGTGTACACTGTTGCAGAGAACTGGGGCACTGTGGGACAGCTTGGAGGGCCGTTACTGCATGACCTCTGGCAACCCTGTCTACACTCGCACTATGTCGACCTCAGTAGGTCGACCATGCCTCTATGCCATTCAGGGAGGTGGTTTTACTGTGTCGCTATGAAAAGGCGCACGCACACGCACACCTAACTTTGTAGTGTAGACCAAGCTTTATGTCCCATTAAGTTTTGGTGAGAATTAGACTCCTAAATGCTTAACTCATTTTTGAAGGGAAGACTTAGGCCTTGCAATGTTGAGCTGAAAAATCCCTAAATACCTTTAAAAATCTGGTCTTTAAGACCTGGGCCTTACTGTGGATGGCTCCACATTGGCAGTCAAATAAAGGAACAAAGTGTTAGTATACACAGAGAACACTATCATTGATTACTCATCTCAAACACTGTTTTCAGTTAGGATCACACAGTCTCAAAAATATACAGCAGACAGAGGGGTTCTGAACCAGTTAAAGAGTGACTTCTACAAGATTTACACTAGATAGGCCAGACACTGTTTCATTTAGAGGGGAAATGAATAAGGAAGACATGAAGTGGTACAGCAATTACTGATATACAGAAAGTAATTTGTATCTTATTCATCCTCCCTCATAATGCAAGAGAAGGTTCAATAATATAAAAACAAATATAGGTTCAAATAATATACAAAGGTTCAAATAGTATAAAGACGACAAATTTTTAAACTAACAAAAGGAAATATCTTGTAGCAGTCAGTTCCCGAAGTTGATTATGTATTGTGTATAGTATTGAGGGCAGGTGCATAGAATTAGTGATACCTACATAAACATGCGGAATTTTTTCTTGAGAACTATGAAATAGCTGAGTAGAACCCTCTCCCCTTGATGCTGAGGTGGCACTTACTGTACAGCTCCTCACTCAAAGAGAGTCTCCACCTCCTGCTGGAGGATCTCCTTAGAAGAGTGGTCCCTGAAGATGGGCCTGGAGGGGGTAGAGAATGGCTACACCTCTAAGTTTCTAAGTGGATGATATTTGGTACCCACTTGTCCTTTGTTATAGCATTCCAGATGTGGGCAAAGTAAGGCAGATGAATGCCAAAAGGGGAGTTTGGAAACAGATGGCAATGGCATCACTGTCAGGCTGCATCTCTCAAGTGTCCTGTCAAAAGGAATCTTTAGAAGTGAATGAGGTTGGGTGACTGTCATTGAAGTGGATGGAGCTGCACACCTTGGCCCGCACCCTTTGATGCTTGCATGGCGAATCGTATGGTTGCTGGTAATAGAAAGGCTGGGGAAGAGGCCTTGGCTTATGTATGCCTGTTTGTGTTGCCTTCCTCTTCAGGACCAGGATATAAATGCCCAGAGACCAGAGAGCTGTCCTGGAGACATTTAATGAGTGCACAGACTGTCTTCTCAATAAAGAGACTGGTTTCATCAAAGGGCAAGTCCTCAATGGTGCTGCTCACAGTTCAACAGGCTCCATGATATGCCCCCAGTTTATAAACAGTCTTTTGGAGGAACCTCTTCACCTCTGCAAGTATCCATAGTGGCATCCAAGCAGTGTTGAGTAGGATTTATTGTCAACTGGAACACAGCACTGGAAATCCTTAGGTTAGCACAGAGAAATAATGGTTAATGCATAGTCAAGCCAGATCAATTCACTAGCCAAGCAGTAATGAACTCCATTTTCAGGCTCTGTCTCTCTGATTTTCTTATTCAGTCCCAGTAGAAAGCAGCCTGCTTCTTCCAGAAATCCACCTGCACCTGAAACCTTAGTCCTTTGCTCTCAAGCTGGGATCTCTGCTCAGCTTCCTCCTCCTCCCTCATTGTTTCTTAAGCATCAATGTTCTGGTGATTGGGGTTTTCCATTGTCTTCTCAGATTTTCCACTGATACGGGTCTGCCCGCCAGTCTTTTTAATGACCCAGTCAGTCTGCTCAGATAGACCTGGGGTTTTTATAACATACTGCTTCCATAAACCCAATCTTCCTACCTTCACAGCAGCTTAGTTGTGGGAGATCAGCAAGCAGAATAATTTCCAAAGGAGGGAGGCCAAGGAGCTGGTAGAGGATTGCTCAACTAATGCAAGCAATCCAATCTAGCTTTGACACCGAAAAAGGAATGCTGAATAATAGGCATACACTCATCATTATATAGCCATCTCACAATTTCTGAATAATGTAACATTCTAAGACAAGTTATTATAGTGCTCACAAGTACTTGGATCCTTACCTGGACTGAAGTTTGAATGCAGTTATATATTTTCTGTTTATAATAAATAAAAAGTATCCATACAGAGACTAAGCACCCTGCCAATTATTTAAAATTACGAAGACAAAGCACAATAAAAATAATTCATACCTACCTAGCAGCAGCAAATCAAATACTAAGGCATCATATAAGCCTATTTAGGTAATGTTTGAACTGAATTTTCTTACCCTTTGGATTTCTCTTGAACTGCAGTGAATACCTAGGAAAATCTTAAAGTTCCTCCGCCAAATCAAAGTATAAATTAACAACTCTCTAGGATCAATTAATGTAGCGTGGCACACTAGGTACCCTGTTGTGTTAGAAGACTGACACCATATGATTCAAATGGAAGCCAAACACTAGCTTTGGCAAGAACTTAAAGTAGGATGAGGATGTACATTCGGGCTTTCAGGGTCTGGAGCTGAACTGCAAGCATACTAGACTGCATCTGAGCTATTTTAATTGTCATTGTGGAAATCTGGATGGGAGAAACATACCCTGCGTCCCTACCCCCCCGTTTAAGGTGTTTTAAGCAATAGTCCACGACAGCAGAGACTCCCAGGTAGACCAAACAATACGTAACATTTTGCCAAAGATTTTCATTATCTAGTGACTATTGAGTGTTGGACTTGAAAACTTTTATTCTTAACCTAGCAAAGGAGCAAGTGCCCAAGGTCATGAGAGTTAACATGTTAGTATTGTAATCTAGGTTCATGGACTGTAAAAATAAGATACTCTGCAGCTCTCACTGCACTAAAATTGGTTGACTCTGCTTTCTTTTTGTGCATATGGGGGAAAAAACCTATTCTTGTGAAGTTCTCCAAAACCTGGTTCTATTGTTCCAAATGGTAGGAAGAACACTTTTCCTCAGTTTGAGAGTTATCCTTGAAATGGATGGGAAAACAGAAGGGTGAGGAAGCAACACAGATTTAAATTGGAGGGGATTGCCATCTCTAGCATCTATAAAACTAAATTTAGAAGTGATAATATACCAAATCTGGGGAGGGAAAGGAAAGCAGTCCCTGAAGAGATAGAACATGGAGGCCAAACTGGAATCAAGGAGCAATACACCAAGCTCCCTCTCAACACATCTAAGTTATTGCTTTGATAGAAGCTGTGGCTAGAACCAAGGTAGTTGAAGAGAGGATATGAAGGTGAGGATATGATTTTATTGCCGGATCATTGGGACTGTATTACAGTGCTTTTTGCATCTGATACCCCAAGTAAGCCAGTTGGGGTGATTAACAAGGGTATTTGGGAGTACAGTCCCATCCTAAAGGAAGAAAATCTTTGATTGGGGGGGGTGGGGGGAGATAGGCCGGGTGTTAAGTTACAGTCCTAGTCACCTCGTGGTTTCCCAGAGTATTGTTCTGTCAACAATAAAGAAGTCAAGATCATCTAACAGAAGGTTAAGCACTTTATTCTGAACCTCTTATATGAAACTGAAGATTTTAAGTGGTGACAGTGATGAGACATTCTTTCTGGTGAGATTGAAAGCCCTCTGTTAAGATATGCGAAGAGACTCCAGTGCTGAAAATAGAATTTTATTTTTCAACACAGACTATAGAAGTACTGCCCAGAGATTTTGAGGACCCATTTTGGTCTAGTGGAAGTTCAGTTTGGAGCCTCTTCATATTTTCTGGGACTTGAGAAGAGGACAAGCAAATGGACATCCCTTGAAGGAATGACTTTGTCCCCAATGGTGTACATGCTAGTCAGGAATATTTTTGGCTACGTGAGGCATACCTCTTAAAACTGCATTTCTTTTCAGAGTCTGCCATCCAGAGACCTGAAAAGACAGAAAAATAATCTGAAAGTTAAACACTAGAGTGGCCAGAAATCCAACCACTGCTAATAAAAAGATTTAACCAACCAATTTACCCAATACGGACCTAAATTAGCTAGTCTAACAGTCAGCAGCAAAATGCGTTACTTTTTGTAGAGAAAAAGGAAAAACCCTGCCATAGCTAGTAGAAAAAGGAATTCCAGGAAGCTCTCATATGATGTTCCTTAACATGGCTCATCATATCATGGGAAATTACTGAAGTGTTTGTCACCATGTGGTGGCAAGGAAGAACGATATCCATTTATCTGCACAAATAAGACAATGACCAAAAAAAAACAAACACAACACCTCAGCGGGACCACAAATTACATGCTTAATTTAACAGACCAGTCATTTCCCCATCTGAGGTCAAAAGATTTTGGACGGGAGGCAGGTTAACCACCTCCAAAGTGAATTTCAGTATTTAAATTTTCAAACATTTTTAAAAGCTTAGACTCTGTCTACATTACAGATCTTACAGCAGCACAGCTGTACCACTGCTCTCCTGTTGGCATAAAAAAACCATCCCCAATGAGCGGCAGTATGTCGGCGGGAGGGCATCTAATTTTTTAGTGTAGACCAGTCCTTAGAAACTGAAGAAATAGCAAACAGTAAGGTACAATTCACAACCACCTCTGCATTAAACCAGAATTGGGATATAATGCAACAGAAAAATCTACCAGCAACCCCTGTGGGAGCATTTCTGCTGACTGCATTCAGAGAGGAATTCACCATTGCTGTACTAAAAGCAGCTTAGATTCTTTGGAGTATGTGATATGAGATGTCCCTGTGCGGAAATCAACAACTCGGGGTTTTAAACTGAGGGAATTCCCAGACACATCTGTATATGAGAGTAGGAACCCAAGAGTAGGATTCTAACAGGTATCATTTGATACCCCAGTAAAAAAAACAAAACCACCAACATTAATGCTGGCAATAACATTACAATATTATGACGATAAAAAGTGAGTCAATTTTACAAACAGAGCATTTTTGAAGTGTTTTGTGTGTTTTCAGAATACACCACTTATCTCTTTACAACCCAAGCCTAATAAGCAAAGGTTAATTCAGGTGTCTAAGGGATCACTAACCTTCTCTCCCTTACTGCTTCCTGGAGAGGATGTAGAGCACCCCTGTGGTACTCCCCACTCTCACTCTTCTCCCATGGGTCACGTGTGACTTTCCTCTATTATGTTTTGGGGTTTTGTTTTTCTTTTGTTTGTTTGGATGGGTGGCACATTCCAGTTCTCTGCTATTAAGGCAAAGTCAGGATTGATCATAAGCATGCCTTTAGACTTTCCAATACACATGTATCTGACATGGCTCAGGTTCGAATGTGCACCATCTATGTAATGTGAAAGTGTGAGAGTTTCTCAGCAGCTCTCACTGTTGCTGCCTGCTCTTTCACTTACAGTAGCAGCATATGGGTAGTTCCATTATTAATTATTATTATTGTTAAATATTTAGGCGATAGTAGTGTCCCTCATTATGCTCAACGCCATACAAGAGAATAGAATACCCTATGACTGGGACTAATCTTCATAATCAAAGCATTTAACAGGGCCTGGTGACGTAGAACCTTCATACACTAGGCATAATTCATCAGTGATGTGCCTGGTCTGCACTTAAAACTTATACTGGCATAGCTATGTCAGTTAGGGGTGCAATATTTTTATCAACACAGCTACGCTAGTATAATGTGCTTTTATGGCTGGTATAAAGTACTTTTGCTGGTCTTGTTTCTCATTGAACTGTTGTAAGCTATGCCAGCAGAAGCAATTTTATGCCAGTATAAGCTGCAGCTACACTAGGAGGTTTGCCAGTACAGTTATACTGGTATAGCACTACCAGCAAAACGTTTCTAGTGTAGACAGGGCCGTGGAGAGAGAAGAGTGAAATTGATCACTATTAAGACTGGCTGCTGGTAACCAAGCAAGTATGTTTTTGAACATGTACAATAACTTCAATACGAACATTGTGACTTGGTCCTAAAAATTTAAGTCAAACAATATCTATATTAGTAGAGTCACAGCCTTCTCAGGGGCTAGCGCGGATTGGGCTGAATTCCCACAGGAACTATTAACCACCACCAAAGTGATCACCTCACTTTCCACATGCTAAGCATACTCTGACCTTGCTTTTACCAATATAAATATAGTGTCGTATACACAATTTTTTTTAATAAACCAATGCCAACAAAACTACAGTGTACTCACAAATTCTCCTCCTCGGGAGAGGGTAAGGGAAAAGAGTGAACCACACATGACTGATGTTCGTCATGCTGCTCAGTGAACTACTGGAAGGTGCTCAGATATTACAGTGATGAGAGATTACAGTGTCACAATATTTATAGACTAGAATATGTATGCTCTATTTTACAACTGTTGGCATTAAAAGAAAGTGAAAATTCCAGCTTTAAGAACAAACATCACATTACACGTTTCCGTGAGTCAACCAGACATCTTGGAAAGTGTGGAGGGTTCGAATCAGGAGAATAAATCCTGCCTAACACACACTTACCTGACCTGTAGCCCTATCTGACGTCCTGTTTATGCTTGGCTGCACTGATCAGATGAACCAAAGGGGCCAAACCTAGGGCAAGGTTAATTAAGCTTTAGAAACAGACATTGCCTGCCCTGGCGAGCAGCTTTATTACTCCTATTGACTACCAACAGTTTTCAGTCCAAAAAAAAGCTCTCTTCAGACTTCACAGCTCTTTTCATCTGGTTCAATAATTATCAGCTCATGCTAGCTAGGCAGGAGATGCCTGCAAAATTCTGATTCCAGTAAGAGGAGGCTATCCTGAATCCTCTCTAACTATAAACATACATATCAGTTTAACTGCAGTGTAATATCACTGCTGAAGAGGTCATAATCAAGACTTAAAGCATGATATAATTGGAGGGCAGTATTGCATTATCATGAGGTCATAGACATGAAGTATGAAAACCCAGAACCTTAACCTCATTTCAATCAACAGGACTGCAGTATACCAGTTAACAAGACAATGACATCATGATTGACCAAGTTAAGCCACCACAATACCACCACCATTTTTCAGTCTTGAAATCAAAGTTTTAATCAAAATGGTACGTCCTGTTTTACCAACACGCTTTAAAAAGCCCCACATGGCACACATGCATACCCCTTAATATGTTGGAGACATTTTCATAGTATTTATAGCTATTTTGCATAATTTTCTACCTTTGGACACTGTCATTTATGGTTAAAAAAAAAGATTTAAACCCAGATTTTAAACGATGAACAAAATAGGTTGTGCATTATCAAGTCAAGCCATGCCCCACTTCCTCACTCTGCTAACCACTGAAGGAATTTCAAAGGGAAGTCTCACGCCCAGCTGCTACAGGCCAAAAATCAAGGAGCAATTTAACGAATTACACTGCCACCAGATAATGCTAATACTTGGCACCATGAAAAACCTTTCCATCCAAGTAGATCAACATGCTTTGCAATCACCAGTTGACCTCCAATACACCTGGGGATAATATCCCCTATTTTGTTGATCATCACTTTCTATACAGCAGAGTGGACCGATTTTAATCAAAGTGATTTAAATCACTTATTTTAAATCAAGGTTTAAAAATCACTGGGCAGGAAACCTTAATTTAAATAATCAATTTTAATGTTTGTATTTATATTTTTTAGTTATTTTCTTAAAGGTTGATTTCATTAGTTAATAACCATTAAAACATGTTATTTGTAACTAATTATACCCTTTACACTAAATATGGTGCTTCTTTTTGCTAACCAGGAGGACACAGTTTTAAGTCTGCTATTGAGTGTCCAGGGAGATTGAAGTGCTCTCCTACCAGCTCTTAAAAGCGGCCATTCTTCAAGAAAAAAAAAAAAACTTCAAAAACAGACTTCAAGGAGAAACTGCAGAACTGGAACTAATTGCAAACTTGACACCATCAAATTAGGCCTGAATAAAGACTGGGAGTGGCTGGGTCACTACAAAAAGTAATCTTCCCTCTGTTGATATTCACCCCTTCTTGTCAACTGTTGGGAACAGGCTACATCCACCCTGTTTGAATTGGCTTCGTTAGCACTGACCCCCGACTTGGTAAGGTATCTCCCATATTTTCATGTGCTGTAATATATATACCTGCCTACTGTATTTTTCACTCCATGCATCTGATGAAGTGGGTTTTAGCCCACAAAAGCTTATGCCCAAATAAATTTGTTAGTCTCTCAGATGCCACAAGGACTCCTCGTTGTTTTTGCTGATACAGACTAACACAGCTACCCCTCTGAAATGTGACTAGTGTAATTCTGCATAAAGTTGTTAGATATGGTGTGCAAGCTTCATATACATGTATAGAAATATATATTATGCTAGCCTTATTTTTTTTAATTCTCAAAAATTTAAGTACTACTCTTGACAACTCAATCTTCCCCTCCACAGAAAAATAATAGCTCCAATAGAGGGCACCAAACCACCAACTTTATAAAGCAAGCATATAAGCTAATAATACTGTAGATTCATTTTCTGCAGGTCCAGGGAAAGAAGAGACTAAAAGCCCAGTCATGCAAGCCACTAATGCAGTCAAAACCAGCTTCATACTAGGGGCCTGAACCTGAGAGGTGCCGAACACAATAGCAGCATACAATTTTTAAAAGATATACGCTGTGCTGTATTTTGACAGTATTTGAAACAATTATGATTCTATTAAAATCCTCAGTAATCAGAGCTACAAAGACTTTCTGTACCAAACAAAGTTGTGAGGAATCCATTTCAATTCCAAGCCCATTGCATTCCAGTTGACTAATTGGTTGTGATCTCGGACACAGAAACGAGATCATTAGCAGTTCAGTTCTCACCAGTTCTTGGGAAGATCAGTATTTGAACGATTTTCAAGACTGAAAAATCTGAGCTGCTCTCATTTCTATGCCACAGTAACAGTCCATCATCTGTTTCGTTTGTCAGAGTACCTACCTCTCTCCTGAGCACTGATTGGCTAAATAATTAAGCTAAAAAGCTGATCATATAAGGATTGGTCCTCAGGTGAGTATTAAGTGATCTTAGGTTTAAAAGAGTAATAGATACCTTACTTTAACACAATCCATTTCAAAGCAAATCCACCTATCTTCTGTAGCTCATTTATGTCAGGCCAAGACTGAAAGGACACCAGGATATAGGTCACTGAATGCAGCCCTAAAACATTCAGTAGTGCTCGCTCTCTAGATACCTACACTCTTCTCAAGTGTTTGAGGGCAGTCTTCGGGGCAGGGACTGTCTCATTATCTATCTGTGTTTCCCCAGCAAAATAGGTCCCTGGGACTTCAGGCAACCATCATAATACAAGTATTTACTCTCTACCACCTTGAGCCTCATACCCTACAATACAGGAAGGGTGTTAGTGTCAAGTACAGGCAAGTGGGTACATACTTCATTTACAAGTCAGAGGACAGCAGAAATGAGGAAATACACACCAAGACACTCTAGCTTTTAAAGAGGCTTATTCTAATAACTATCACATTTGTAGCACAAAGTAAATGGTCTGGAGGTTCTCACACACCAGACTTAAGTGAATAGGATTAAGATAATTTGGGGTTTATAAACAGCAACAAGGTGCTCCACTAAGATTTAAAATAAATGCTCATTCCATAAAATCCTCTTAGTTGAGACATCCTATTACATATCTTTTCCCAATTAAGAGAAGATGCCATTCTTATACAAAACTGAAAAGCCTTAAAATATACTAATTAATAAAAACACAAAAGACAATCTATTTTAATTCATTCCATCAGAAAATCTAATAGCTCCCTGCAAAAAACAAAAACCTTCAGGAAAACCTAATGAATACACCTGATAATAAGCATGGAGAGTTCCTTTAATAAAGAATTTTTCTGGAAAGCTTAAGGGAAGTCAGCCATGGATTTAAATGTGGTGACTGGAGTTAATGGTCTGCATTTACAGCCACAACTGAACCTTAAGCGATCAGAAAACTGGCGTTTAGACTGGGTAATCATTTAACCACTTCATATTGACTGAACAAGTCCTTAGTTAGAACTTTAGGATATGACTACACTGCCATTAAAAAAACAACAACATGCCACCATGTTTTAGAACCCAGGTCAGCTGACTCGGGTCACAGGGTTTGGACTGCAGGACTATAAAACTACAGTGTAGATGTTTGAGATCAGGCTAGATCCAAGGTTCCGATACCTTGCATGGAAGGGAGGGTCTCAGAGCCTGGCGTCCAGCCTGACCCTGAATGTCTACACTGCAATTTCATAGCCCCGCAGCCCCAGCCTGAGTCAGCTGACCCAGACCAGCCACCACCATGTCCCGGATCTTTTATTGCTGTGTAAACATACCCTTAGCTAGTACTATTCTAATTAAACAGAAATAATTGTTCATTAACAATGAGCTAACCTGATTCCCCTGAAATGTCTCAGGGATTGCCTGTCATCTATACAGTAATGTGAATCAAACCCAACAAGCTATACCCTAAAAAGATGAATAAACCTACCCCAGTTTCTCCAGTATTTGAGTTTGCATCCAATTTAAGCCCTGGGTCTCCTCATCTGAAAAAATTTACAAACAGTATTCCAAAATCAGTCTTAAGGTCTCTTCACAAAGGGAAAAGAGGACAGAAGATAACACTCAAAATGTTTAAATCTCCACATATAACCCTTAATATCAACATACATCTCTTATCATGTCATAGAAAGGCCCGAACATGAAGTCCCAGCCCCCCTCTGAACAGTTAAATTAAGGTGCCATCACATGCACATAAAGAGGGAAGTATTTTTCAAGTGTGGCAGAAACTAAAGAATATTCTCTCATAAAACACAATTAATTTTGAATCTGGTGCAAAAGCAGACCACACTTTGTTGCCTGAAGAAGCGTGTTTAAAACTGTAATAAAGATGCATTTCTTCCTAGTACTGTGTATTAGATGAAGTTCACACCTTAGGTGCACTCTATTGACATAAATGTACTTTGTCTATTTCCTAATGAGACCAGAAATAACTTGCATAGCAGCACAACTCTTAACATACATTTAAGAGGCAAGAGGAAATTGGGAATATGAAAACATCTGGAAAATAAATTTGTATTCAAAGCTTTAGACCTTAGTGTTCTTCTCTCTTGGGACTCTCAGTTCTTCACTCAATATTGCAGGATTTTCTTTTTTAGAGAGACACCATCATTAACTTACACACGTTTCTTGTTTGATGGACAGTGGAATAAAATCATTAAGATAGCGACAAGTTTCCTCTACCTTGGCGAGTCCTGCGCTTATTGGCGGATTTTGATCGTCTCAGAGATCTTCCCCTCTGGTAGAACCCACAGTCAAATTCCTCCTGTGTCTGATCAGGAGTTGGGAGGTTTGGGGGGAACCCAGGCCCGCCCTCTACTCCGGGTCCCAGCCCAGGGCCCTGTGGATTGCAGTTGTCTATAGGGTTTCCTGTAACAGCTGCGTGACAGCTACAACTCCCTGGGCTACTTCCCCACGGCCTCCGCCCAACACCTTCTTTATGCTCACTGCAGGACCTTCCTCCTGATGGTCTGCTGATGCTTGTACTACTCAGTCCTTCAACTCTTCTCACTCTCAACTCCTTGTGTGACTCTTGCTCCTAGCTCCTCGCACGCAACACCACGAACTGAAGGGAGCTCCTTTTTAAACCCAGGTGCCCTGATTAGCCTGGGTTTAATTGATTCTAGCAGGTTCTTCTTAATTGGCTCCAGGTGTCCTAATTAGCCTGCCTGCCTGAAATTGGTTCCAGAAAGTTCCTGCTTGTTCTAGGGCAGCCCCTGCTCTGGTCACTCAGGGAACAGAAACCTGCTTCTCCAGTGGCCAGCATCTCTGCTCCCCATTCTCTTGAGGTCGTCCTGCTGGCTGGTTGCTCCCCTGGCGACTGCTGCTGTAGGGGGGACCCTGCTGGTGTGACCCCCAAGGGGGGAGTGTGAGGCCCCACTGTTTCCATCATTTTTGGGGCCTCCCCCCGGCTAGGTTGCTGTTGCCTTGCTGCTGCAGAGTCTGCTATTGCTGCTGGAGCTGAGGAAGGAGTGGAGGAAGCCTTGTTCTGTGGAGGGGGATTATAACATCTTTGCTTGTGTAGTGGCAGGTGCCTTTGTTGTGGGGAGTTGGGGGAGTGGCGTGGAGCCCTCCTCCTGGCCTGTCTGCCCCCCCCTCCTACCACCACCGATGCCCCCTTCGCTTTTTCACCTTCCTACCCGTCTCTTGGCTCTGTTCTCCACTCCCCAGCCCAGCAGTTTGCTCTGTCCTTCTGTCCACTCCAGGACAGTAGCTGCAGCGAGCAGGCATTTGTTTGTCAGGTGCCCGTGAGTGTGCGTTTCCCTTCCCCTCCCTTGGTTTTGTCCTCCCTCCCTTGCTGCATTTGGCTGGTGGGCTCCCCTTTCCCCCTGCTTCGCCCCCTGGCCTGTCCTTGCAGCTGTCTGCCCCCTTTCCCTTTGCTGTCTGTCCTGCCCGTTCCCTTTCTGCCCACCCTGTTTGCTCTGTTTTGCCCTGCCCTGTTTTTTTGGTCCTTGGTTTGTTTGTTTGTCCCGCCCTCCTGATCAGACCGTCCCCTTCATTCCGACCCTTTGCTTCTTGCCCCCCCTCCTGGTTAGCCCTCATTGCCAGCGTGCCCATGTCCCTTTCTCAGCGCCTGGAACCCCCCCCCCCCCCTGTTCTGTTACTTCCCTCACCGATGTGCACTCCATTATGATGTTTTAGTTTTCATTTCCCTTCCTTAGTGCAGCTGGGGGAGCCGGCGTCCTTTTCATCTTGTGCTAGGAGTTGTGTCCCTTATTTTTCCTTTGTCTCCTTTTGTTTGCGACCTCCTGCCCTGCTTTCAGCCTAGCGGGTGGGGCGTGGTAGCCGTTCCCCCCCACAACCTACCCTCCCTTCATCCCCCTTCCCCCCTCCCCTCATTCCCTTCCACCTGCCCTAGCGGCTGTCCCCATCGCCTTCCTCCTGTGGTGGGTGGTTCAGGGGGCGGGATTTCCTTGGCCGCTCCTGCGGCTCCCTTTCAGTCTCCCCCCGCCCGCCCTTCCACGTGATGGCTGTCCCGACTGCCACTGCTGGGCTACCTGTCCGTCCTGCCCTTGAGGCACCAGCGGCGGTGGGCACAGATAGGGACCTCAGGGACTCCTCAAACTCCGTTGCTGCTGCTGCGACCTCTGCCGCCTCCGTGTCTGAGACTGCTCCCTTGGCCGGTGGGAAGGGCCGGGGGACGAAAAAGGGCAAGGGCCCTGCCGGGAGGGCGATACCCCCCGGGGCGGTGGCTCCTTTTCCCGCTGCGGCCCTGTTAACGGCCGCAGCCCCCTCTTCTCCCTTACCTGTTGTTCCCTCCACCAGCTCTGGGGGTGTTGCTTCCTCGGCCCCCAGGGCGTACGCCCAGGTGGCTGCGACCCCTCCGCTCGCCGCCTCGCAATCTGCTCCAGCCACTTCCCGGAATACCATTCCCGGCGGCCGGGGCCCCTTTCCCACCCTCACCAGGGAGCACGGAGTGCATTGCCTCCTGGTGCCGGCCTTGCCCCACATCAAAACCTACATGCGGGCGTTGGCACGGGTGGTGGGGCCCACGGCCGTGGTGGCGGCCTCTAAGATGTTTGGGAAGGCAGTGTTCTTCCTGGCATCAGAGGCCGCTGCCCAGGAGGCGGTGGAGAGGGGCTTGGCAGGGGGGGGCGTTCATGTCCCCCCTTGAGCCATTGGAGGACCTGGGCGTACGGGTGGTTTTTTCCTCTGTCCCTCCCTTCCTCCCCAATGCCGCCCTTTTGCCGTTCCTCTCCACCTTCGGGAGGCCCCTGTCCGTCCTCAGCCCCTTCGTTGGGCTGTAAGGACCCTGCCCTCCGCCACGTTTTGTCGTTCCGCAGGCAGGTGCAGGTTCAAGTGCCGCCGCCGGCATGTGGCGGGGAGGCGTTGGAGGGGTCCTTTCTGGTGCCCCATCGAGGGGCCCAGTACAGGGTTTTTTATTCCTCGGGGGAGGCCCGGTGCTTTCTCTGCCGGGCGGCGGGGCACATCCGGAGGGACTGCCCCCTGGCCCGGCTTGGAGGGGCACCTGGGACCCCCGCTACCCGGAAGGGCGTCGGCTCTTCCAACGCTGGCAGCCCTGATTGCCCAGACCCTGGGGTCACCCCTCCTCCATTTGTGACCGCTGTCATCTCTGCTCGGGTCTCGGGGGTGGCCCCCCCGACGTGCCCAGATGAGCGTGCAGGCCCCACCGCTGAGGTGGATAGTAGACTGGAGCCCGCGGAGGAGAGGGTGGCAGGGCCAGTAACAGGACGTGAACGGGGCCTGCCCCAGGGGGAGTTTGTCCCTTCCCCTGTTGTCCCGCCCTTGTCTTCCCTTACCCTCCCATTATCGCCCTCGCTCCCGGGCCCTGACCCGGCTAGCCAGCCCCCTTCTATGGGGAGCTGGGAGTTAGTACGGGGGAGACGCCGTAAGCAGGGAGCATGGGCCCAGCATTCCCCCCCTACTTGACGAGGGGGAGGGGACACCCTGTGAAACCAAGAAGGGGGTCGCTGGTGCCAGGCTTTCCGTTGACCCCCTTGCTGGGGTTTGTCACTTGAAGTCGGCCGAGGTCACTGCAGCTGAGGAGGCGGGTAGCACCGCCTCCCTTATAGAGTCTCTTCCTGAGGGGGTAACGGACGGTGCCCAGGTTGTCCCGCTGCCATCTGTACCCCTTGTGGGTGCCGCGGCGGCTATTGCCCCCGCTGCCGTCGAGGGGGATCCCGTGGTGGTGGGTGGGGAGTTTACTTCCATCTTTGATGAGATCGAGGCCCTAGGCTTGACTCCAACCACCGAGCGGGTGGATGTTCCCCCGCTAGGGGGCCTCGCTCAGGGCGCTTGCGATCTGTCGCCCTCCCACCTCCCTTTTCCCTCGCCTCAGGCAGATGTCCCTGTTCTTGCCATTGCACCACCCCGGGACCTGACCATCTGCCCGGCAGCAAATGGTGACCTGGCTGGTGCCGCCGTGCCCAGTGAGGCGACGGCTGAAGCCAAGCGGCCGGGCTTTGAGCCTGTGGGTGTTGTGTTCTCTGTAGTAGGGTTGCGGACCTCCCTCCCCCCGAGTGCTGTTATCATAGGTGCCTCATTTAGTGGGGCACCTAGGCCTGGTGTGGTGGAGGCGTCCCACTCCCTTGCTGTCCCTCAGCCCATAACGCTGGGTCAAGGGGCACAGAGACCCGGTGGCCCTGTCACTCGGGCCCCTGATTTTGTCCCTGTTCCCGTCCCAGATCTGTGTCCTGACCCCGTCCCCAACCCCACCCCCGTCCCTATCCTCTATTCCTTTCCTTCTCCTGTCGTTGCAGCTCCCGAGGTTGCCTCATTTTCTTTTTATGAAGGCCCCCGGGAAGCGGTTTTTGTCTTTCCTTCTCCTGGCCCATCCGGAGCTGCAGTTCTCCCTCCGCCACGTTCCCTAGGGCCACATGTTGTGTCAGGTGGCGCGGCGCCAGAGGGACGGGCGTTGCGGCGGGGCTCTGATCCCTGCGTACCTGTCTCGATGGGCCACGGGGCCAGCAGGGGGGCCCAATTGGGGGACGCCCAGGGGTCTGTGACCCCAGTCCCTGCCGCGCAGAGGAGCGAGATGCACTCTTTCTTGGAAGACACTCGTGGCTCCACCAACAGAGTGCGTCTTGCTCTTCAGCGCTGGGGTGATTTTCATCTGGTTCTCCAGACCGTGAGGGCCGTGTTGGGGGAGGGCAAAGGGACCGGGAAACAAGGCGCAGCGGCTTACCAGCGGGCCCGCAGCTTCCGTAATGCCCTGCTGTCTTTCGGGGTCGGTCACGGTTTGCTGCGGGGTCCAATGGGAACCACTAGCGCCCCTGACGGCGAGGATCATCCCCAGCCTTCCTCATGGCACCGACCATCTTTGCAACTTTAAACACTCAGGGCTGTAAGCTGGGTCTCCACAGGTGCCGGGTGCTCTCCTTCCTTTGGGAGGGGGGGTACTCGGTTATCTTCCTGCAGGAGACCCACATGGACCCCACACGGACCCAGATCATTAGCACAAGCCCCTCTAGTCCGAGTCTGCCAACCTGAACTGGCAGGCTCACTCCCGCTCGCTCCGGAATGCTATGTAGACATACCCAATGTCCATCTGGAAAAAAGTTGGCCCAACTTTAATTATCTGCTATGCTGTTTAAAATGGGGCTATTCAGGCATATAAAACCTACTGTTATGGTGTATTATGCAGCAGCATCTCCTAACGGGAGATGCACAAATGGTAACAGGTTACTCCTCCTCTCGGCATTTGTAATTAATATCTCAGCACAGGTGCTAGTTAATCTGTGCTGCAATGTTGGAAGCCCAGAGTTCCAACTCTGCAGATTCCGGAGGGTTATTTGCAAATAATTCTATTTGTTTTACCTTTTAAAAAAAAAAAAAAAAAAAAAAAACACACTAGTAAATTACATATAGAAAGTGACAAAAAAAGTTAAGGATAGAAAAATCAAATACGTTAGGACAACTAGAATAAAGCTTACTTCTTTAACTTCAATTCACTAACCACCAGCTCCCCACCACCACTTGCTATGAATTAGGAGAGTCTGTAATTACATGAGCACATACTATTTTTTTCACGGGACCCCTGCTTCATTCAGTGGACAGGATGGATGCTGCTCAGGGAATAAATCAGGGTTGTGTAGGGAAGCAGGCTGTTGTCTGTTGAACTTCTCTCTCATTTGTTGTAGAAGTTGAAACGTGTGTAGCGAATGAGACGGGGACTGCAAAAAGAGAAAGGATGGTCATAGGGTTAAAGCAGTTAAATACCTACTCTTGGGGAAATTCTGCATCAAAAAAAATAAAAAAGTTTCTGTGCATAATATTTTAAAATTCTACAAAACTCTGCATATTTTGTCAAAATAACACAATATAATCACTCTGGTTTCAATTATGTTGGTAACTTATTTAAACTACAATACAATGGATCGAGAATGGGAATCAATGGAGAAAATTCCCAACCCCCCTTGCCAAATAGTAATGTACTAGGTTTGACCCTTTATTTCTAGTTATTAGTCAACAAATATATGCAGCCATATGCTCAGTGCTACATCATAGGTAACTGAAGAGCAAGTGAGGGCTGGAGAATCAAACTCACAATTTATATTGGCTACTGACCATCTCCAGAAATGTCAGTAGCAAACAGTTCATAGAGCACATTTTGATAGGAAATGTTTTCAGTCCAAAAATTTAGACCAGTTCTAATCACGAAACCACCATAAGTATTTATAAGGCCATACTGTCCTTTACACCCCTCTGGCAATGTGAAGGAGCCTTAAAACTTTTACACCTGTTTTATACTCCTGGGGGAATTCACAAAGACAATTGGAACAATTCATTAAGCAGGGAGAGCCCATGCCTACCTCCTCAGAAACACCCCTCATGAGGCCCTGCCCCTCCGCGAAGAACGTGAGTGAGAGGGACAGAGTCTCTCTCTCTCTCTCTCACGAATGCCCAGCCCTCTTCCCCTCCCCCCCCCCCCCCGGGGTGATTTACGGCTGCTCCAAGCACAGGAGCCAACCTGCCTGTGCTGCGGGGAGTGGGGGGGGCATGACCACTCTAGCAGCTTCCCTTTGCTTTTCCATCAGAAGTCACTTTTCTACAGGGAAGCAAAACAAAAAAAAAAAAAAATCTTGAATTCTGCACATGTGGAGTGACGCAGAATTCCCCCGGGAATAGAATACCACTCAGAACAACTTGGTCCTACCCCTGTTTCTCCCATAGCCCTTTTACATGATGCTGGACAATGCACTTTACTGATGGGGAAACTGAAACAAAGGTAAAATGCTATGAAAATATATGTTAAGTGTCATAGTTTCAGGGCAAATGAACCTGTTTTCCCCTGGCATGTTCCAGCAAGGGCACTCACTTAAGGCTTCCAGCTCCCACCAGTCGCTTCTCTTGGGTGCAGACCAGTGTCTCTCACCCTCCTGACCAGGGATTTTCAGACTGCACAACTCCCAGCCTTACACTGTGATATCCCCAGCAAGGCAGATTGCCTAAAACAGGCCAGCACCTGCGCTTTGCTTTCTCTCCTAAGGCTATGACCACTGTATTGCTACAGTTATAAATTATCACACAGCTTCTTCTGAGTAAGCACACTTATTCTTAAGATAAAAGCATGAGAAAACAAAACAAAAAACCCACCAATAAGAGTTCCTACACACATACTAAAAATCTTACCAGAAGTGACCCCCAACCCCAGTCTAGGGCTCAGGTAGGTTTTAATCCTTCAAAACCCACAGCTGGGTCTTCCCCAAGGTTACGAGTTCATATTCAATTCAGATCCAGAACAAGAACAAAGGCTGGGCAGATCAGCTGTTTCTTTATACAGCTTGGGCCTTTGATCTTGGCCTTCTGTAACAGATAATCCACAGACAAAGACCCTCTCCTCAGGGCATAGATTCTAAAAGCTGGGGTGGTTTTTTTTCATAACTGGAGTTGGATAATTTGCATTTTTCTCTCCCTAGAGATTCCCCAGGAAACGCACTTATTGTCCCCAAATTCCATATTCATCTGAGACATTTTCAATACAGTCTTTTGAACTCTCAGGTCTTCCATCGGTCACATCTCCCCACTATTGACATTACATGCAATCCTGGTCCACAATAATACATAAACTTAATACTATACAGCCTTTCAAGGAAATTGCCCTATCAGTCACATTAAGGACTTTGAAAATTTGATCCCCGAGGCCTCAAGTTTGGCAAGCAAACATTAGGCACACAAGATTAGCGGAGACTTGCAAATTTTGGTCTGAGGGCCTCAGTTCCCAGTACATGAAAGCTCTCCGTATCAAGAAGTGTGCTGAGGGAATCCCAGCACAGAAAACAACAGTATGTAACCACAGAGCTACCAATTCATTTGATGACAAGTTGCATGATATTTGGTGTTTCTTAAAGCCCCAGATCCTGGAGTCCTGCAACTACATGGAGGTTTTCAGTTTTCATTTAAAGTTTCTAGTCCTCAGGTTTGCAGAGAAAAGCTTGAACACATTACCCAATTGTACCTTAAAAACTCAAAACCCAAATGCAAATAAGAGCCCAACACTTTTTTCAGCCAATCTCATGATTTTTCCCAGCGCTTGGAATACTGGCAATACTGCAGTCACGTAGCTGAAGCCTATAATGCAGAGGAGGAAGCCAAAGTATATAGAATCAAAATTGTTTCGAACATTTAACTTTTCTGGGCTTGACTTCGCTAGCTTAAAAACTTTAACCAAGGTTTTCTGTACATAAAAGACCTTGGTAACAAGTGAATCAAAGTTATTGCCAAGTAACAGCTTTTCCAAATGATGAAGTAAACAAGTGTTTGGTTTATCAGTGACAGAGGAAGGCTGAAGAGTAAATGGGAATCATAAAACACTAAGAACTCGACTCATTTACATGTGCTTAGGTATAACTAATACATTATTTCATTTGATCTAGTGAAGTATTGAAGTTACAGCCTAGGGTAATAATGAACATTTACAAGAAAGGAAGTATTAGGCTGCTTCTATCTGAATTTGTGACAACCATAGAGTAAGCTGCAGAATCATGAAATCTGTGATAAGACCTTCCATCTGAGGCTCTCAAAGCACCTTACAAACATAAAACACTTGTTACATCACCCATGAGACAGGCTACTATTACCCCTATTTTAAAGGTGATGCAGAGCAACTTGCTCAAGGTTACACAGAAAACCTGTGGCAAATCCAGGAGTAAGAGCCATGTCTCCTGACCTTTATCTTTAGTTCAAGACCATCCTTCCTTCTCATGGAATCAACTGTAGATTGACATATGAAGGCATACTATTTCATATCTTTGACCTTCTCATCTGCACAGTGCCCACTAAACCACTCAAAGCAGGGCTACTTCTAACTCCAAATTTAGGAGGAATTTTCCAATAGTCCTTTTTCTTTAAAGAGTCTACTATAAAAGAGATCTCTTTCACAAATATGGGTCAAGAAAAAAAAAAACAGCCTTAAAAAAAAATCACAGATAGGATTTTCAAAGAAACCTAAGGGAGTTTGGCACCCTCAAATTTAAATGGGATTTTGGTATTAAATCCCTTAGGCTCCTTTGGAAATCTCAGCCTACAGAGGTCACAGGTCTGATCTCCAAGATTTACATTATTCAATCCTGCACCAGTGACCAATTTAAGATTTATTACATCTAGAAACATTCATCACTGGAGACCTGAGTTTCATAGCTTTCCAGTTAAATACAGCACTGACTTCCACCTCTGGTAAGTCACTAGACATCAGACCTTAGGACCATGCAATCTTGGATGGGGGGCAGGGAGAGAGGTTTGGTTTGGGGTTTTTTTGGTTGGTTTTTTTTTTTTTGGGGGGGGGGGGGGGTCTTCTAAATCTATTTAAAGTTTATCCTCCCTCTGCATGTATAGTTGTGTTCATAGTACTAGAGTCATCTGGCTCTTCAGGAAGAAGGATGTTAAGAGTATCTTTTTTTTTTTAAAAAAAAAAAACCTCTACAAAACTTAAGTGAAGCGTGATGGTGATGGTTTAAAAGTTGCATAGTCTTTTGGAATGACCGTATTCATTTCTGCCCATTTAATTCTGAAATTAGGTGGAACAAGCGGAAAGTCAGACAGAAGTTATTTTAGCTCCCTTCACCAAGGGGTGAGGGTTGGCAACCTAAAATCTTGTTCTCTGCTACTCTGATAACCAAATATGAGAAGCTGCCTTAAGTGATTTCACACTGAGCTCAGCAAGGTGACCGCCTCCTCATTCTAATGTGGACCTCACCAGAGTCAATCGTGCCTTTGTCACCTTCAGACTGAATCACAGCAATTTGCTTTTGTGGATATAGAGCCAATCTAGTTTTTATACGTTTTCAAAAAATGCACACTTCAATCTTAGAAATATATTTCAGTTTGCCAATATGGTATAAACTTGTGGCTTGCGATTTTCAAGAACCATATATTTATGTTTGTGGGTTATAACTTGACACACACAATTATAGTATTTGCTATCTAAAGTGCAATGTCAATTCTACCACATGTGCAAACTGGCTATGACAAGTTAACTGAAATACCCCAACTCTCCAAAGCAGAGTTAGAGACCACTTCTAAAGTTGTGTTACTTTCCACAAGTGATGTCGGCAGCTTTTCAGTTTAATTGGTCAGAGCATAGCTAGCTGGTTGTAAATAAATTTATGCTGTCAGTATAAAGTGGAGTCAAACTTACTTGCTTTTACAAGTTGCTTATTAGTACACAACTCCTTCACTGAAAGACACAACGTTACTCAGTCTTACCACTACAGAGTCATGATCTATTTATTTCTCACTTCTCCGTTCTTATTTTGATGTTTTATTTTTGGCAATTCTATCAATGTTCATAGGCCCAGCCTCCTGCAAATGATTAAGAATAGCTTTGCGAACAGGAGATGAGGCTTTGCGAACAGGAGCTGCAAACAGGGGAGTTTGAGAGGAATTGCTCCAGGTAAAGCAGGAGCAAATACAGGACCCTTGGGGACCGTGTGCTGTGGCTGGCAGTTGGAAGCTGTGAGCTTCTACACCAGGGGGCGGAGCTAATCAATCAGGCAGGCCAAGGCTTTATAAAGCAGTGAGCAAGGGACCAGGGAGCTTTGCAACCAGGAGCTGCAAACAGGGGAGTTTGAGAGGGAGTTTGGAAGGGGAGTGCGAAGGGGGCAAGCTATCCTTGCCATTCCTAACTCCTTTAACCCAAACTAAAGGCAGAGGCAGAGCAACCAGGGGACTGCAGACGGGGGAGTGAGTATCTGTTGTGGGGACACTTTGACCGTGTGCTTGATTGTTTGTTTGATTGCCTGTTTGAATAGTGTGAATTGGGAGTGCTTTGTTCCAGGCTCTTCTAAAAAGACAGTCAGTCAGCTGCGAACCAGCTGAGCAGCGAATAGCAGAGAAGCAAACAGGTGGAGTTAGCCTGGGAGTTCGCCTGGAGAGAGCCTACTGCGGCATCCCCCTTGCAGGTTCCCTGAGTAGCTTCTGCCACAAGTGAGGAAACTCTTCGAAGGAAGAGAGACTATGGATGCTGAGCGATCCGCTGTCGTGACCTTCACAGGATGTGCCATGTTTGTCTTTCTTCCACAGGATAGAGCGACTTTGTCTGTACAAAGTGCAAGCTGATCTCCATATTGGAGGAGAAGATTCAAGGTCTGGAGAAACGAGTATCAACCCTGCGTTCCATAAAAGAAAATGAGGAGTTCCTGGATAGACGTCAGGATAGGCTTCAGCGGGCACAGTGTTCTGAGGATTCAGAGCAGGCTACGCAGCGGGGACAGAAGGCCAGTGAGGATAATTGGTGGCATGTGACCTCCAGAAGAGGAAAGACTATGAGACAAGTCCATGTACCAGAAACGCACATTCAGATGAGCAACCGTTTTCATGTTCTCTCCACAGGTACTAGTGCAGAGAGTGGAGTGAATGATACATCTGAGGGAACAGAGCAGAAGGAGACTCCACTGACTGGAAGGCATGAGATGCACAGTCCTAGGGATGGGGGTTCCACGACCACCACTCCCAAGAGGAGGAGGAGGGTGGTGGTGGTCGGGGACTCTCTCCTCAGGGGGACTGAGTCATCTATCTGCCGCCCTGACCGGGAAAACCGAGAGGTGTGCTGCTTGCCAGGGGCTAGGATTCCTGATGTGACGGAGAGACTGCCGAGACTCATCAAGCCCTCAGATCGCTACCCCTTCCTGCTTCTCCACGTGGGCACCAATGATACTGCCAAGAATGACCTTGAGCGTATTACTGCAGACTACATGGCTCTGGGAAGAAGGATAAAGGAGTTTGAGGCGCAAGTGGTGTTCTCGTCCATTCTCCCTGTGGCAGGAAAAGGCCGGGGTAGAGACAGTCGAATCCTGAAAGTAAACGAATGGCTACGCAGATGGTGTCGGAGAGAAGGGTTCGGATTCTTTGACCATGGGATGGTGTTCCAAGAAGAAGGAGTGCAAGGCAGAGATGGGCTCCACCTGACGAAGAGAGGGAAAAGCATCTTTGGAAGCAGGCTGGCTAACCTAGTGAGGAGGGCTTTAAACTAGGTTCACCGGGGGAAGGAGACCAAAGCCCCGAGGTAAGTGGGGAAGTGGGATACCAGGAGGAAGCACACGTAGGTGAGTGCAAGAGGGGAGGGCTCCTGCCCCATACTGGGACAGCAGGACAATTGGTGAGTTATCTTAAATGCCTATACACAAATGCAAGAAGCCTGGGGAACAAGCAGGGAGAACTGGAAGTTCTGGCACAGTCAAGGAATTATGATGTAATTGGAATAACAGAGACTTGGTGGGATAACTCACATGATTGGAGTACTGTCATGGATGGCTATAAACTGTTCAGGAAGGATAGGCAGGGCAGAAAAGGTGGGGGAGTTGCATTTTATGTAAGAGAGCAGTATGACTGCTCAGAGCTCCAGTATGAAACTGCAGAAAAACCTGAGAGTCTCTGGATTAAATTTAGAAGTGTGAGCAACAAGGGTAATGTCGTGGTGGGAGTCTGCTACAGACCACCAGACCAGGGGGATGAGGTGGACGAGGCTTTCTTCCAGCAACTAACAGAAGTTACTAGATCACAGGCCCTGGTTCTCATTGGTGACTTTAATCACCCCGATATCTGCTGGGAGAGCAATACAGCGGTGCACAGACAATCCAGGAAGTTTCTGGAAAGTGTAGGGGACAATTTCCTGGTGCAAGTGCTGGAGGAACCAACTAGGGGAAAAGCTCTTCTTGACCTGCTGCTCACAAACAGGGAGGAAATAGTAGAGGAAGCAATAGTGGATGGGAACTTGGGAGGAAGTGACCATGAGATGGTCGAGTTCAGGATCCTGACACAAGGAAGAAAGGAGAGCAGTAGAATACAGAGCCTGGACTTCAGAAAAGCAGACTTTGACTCCCTCAGGGAACTGATGGGCAAGGTCCCCTGGGAGAATAACATGAGGGGGAAAGGAGTCGAGGAAAGCTGGCTGTATTTTAAAGAATCCTTATTGAGGTTGCAGGAACAAACCATCCCGATGTGTAGAAAGAAAAGTAAATATGGCAGGCGACCAACTTGGCTTAACAGTGAAATCCTTGCTCGTCTTAAACACAAAAAAGCAGCTTACAAAAAGTGGAAAATTGGACAAATGACCAGGGAGGAGTATAAAAATATTGTTCAGGCATGCAGGAGTGAAATTAGGAAGGCCAAATCACAGTTGAAGTTGCAGCTAGCTGGAGATGTTAGGAGTAACAAGAAGGGTTTCTTCAGGTATGTTAGCAACAAGAAGAAAATCAAGGAAAGTGGGCTGGATGAATGGGCTGTAAGGTGGATAGAAAACTGGCTAGATGGTCGGGCTCAACGGGTAGTAATCAATGGCTCCATGTCTAGTTGGCAGCTGGTATCAAGTGGAGTGCCCCAAGGGTCGGTGCTGGGGCCGGTTTTGTTCAATATCTTCATTAATGTTCTGGAGGATGGTGTCGACTGCACCCTTAGCAAGTTTGCAGATGACACTAAACTGGGAGGAGTGGTTGATACGCAGGAGGGTAGGGATAGGATACAGAGGGACCTAGACAAATTAGAGAATTGGGCCAAAAGAAATCTGATGAGGTTCAACAAGGACAAGTGCAGAGTCCTGCACTTAGGATGGAAGAATCCCATGCACTGCTACAGACTAGGGACCGAATGGCTGGGCAGCAATTCTGCAGAAAAGGACCTAGGGGTTACAGTGGACGAAAAGCTGAATATGAGTCAACAGTGTGCCCTTGTTGCCAAGAAGGCTAACGGCATTTTGGGCTGTATAAGTAGGGGCATTTCCAGCAGATCGAGGGACGTGATTATTCCCCTCTATTCGGCACTGGTGAGGCCTCATTTGGAGTACTGTGTCCAGTTTTGGGCCCCACACTACAAGGAGGATGTGGATAAATTGGAAAGAGTCCAACGGAGGGCAACAAAAATGATTAGGGGGCTGGAGCACAGGACTTATGAGGAGAGGCTGAGGGAACTGGGATTGTTTAGCCTGCAGAAGAGAAGAGTGAGGGGGGATTTGATAGCTGCTTTCAACTACCTAAAAGGGGGTTCCAAAGAGGATGGATCTAGACTGTTCTCAGTGGTAGAAGATGACAGAACAAGGAGTAATGGTCTCAAGTTGCAGAGGGGGAGGTTTAGGTTGGACATTAGGAAAAGCTTTTTCACTAGTAGGGTGGTGAAGCACTGGAATGGGTTACCTAGGGAGGTGGTGGAATCTCCTTCCTTAGAGGTTTTTAAGGTCAGGCTTGACAAAGCCCTGGCTGGGATGATCTAGTTGGGGTTGGTCCTGCTTTGAGCAGGGGGTTGGACTAGATGACCTCCTGAGGTCCCTTCCAACCCTGAGATTCTATGATACAGTGCACCATTACCCTTTACACACAAAAAGGCATCCCCAGACAAGTTAGTCAGTAAATCATGGAGTGCAATCAGCACCCCTCTTACAAGCTTTGTAGAACAGTAACACCTTCAAGAATTTACGTTCTAAAGAAAATAACCATAAATTTTGAGAAGCCCAGAATTAGGACAGTTTTACTGTTCACGGGGCTCATGAGGATGGAATCATAGTCCCATTATACAAGACACTAATACAATAAGCTTTGCATGGTATGATGGAAAGGCCTCCAGCAGGGGACCTCAAAGAGCTTGATACACAGCCCCTTAATCGTGTCTTTTCTAAGCTCGACAGTGCCAAGTTTTTTAACCACTCTTCTCTGTTCCATAACCCTAATCATTTTTGTTGCCCTTCTCTGTACCTTTTCCATTTCTAATGTATTTTCTGAGATGGGAGACCAGAACTGCATGTGATATCCAAGGTGTGAGCAGATTATATAGGGCATTATGATATTTACTGTCTTATTATCTATCCCTTTTCCTAAGGTTCCTAACATTGTTAGCTTTTTTGACTGCTGCTTCACATTGAGCAGATGTTTTCAGATAACTATTCATGATGACTTCAAGATCTTTTCCTTGAGTGCTAACAGCTAATTTAGACCCATAATTTCTTTTGTTGAAGCTAATGCCTCAAACCTTTCTAAACCTGTAGTAATCCTATCCAAATAAAGAACTGTCACGGGAGCAACTTTTTTTTTTTTTTTAATTTATTAACCAGTCCCATCGTATTCTTCTTTAAATACAGTCTAGCTCATTAATAAGTGATCAAAATCACTGATGGAGGCATCAGGCTTTTGGAGGGGGGGGGGGGGAGAGGAGAGAGAACTATTCATTTTCATATGCTATCCCAAATTAGATATTCTAGCAAAAGTTACAGAAAGAATTTGTAACATACTAGGAGAAAATGTTACAGTGGATTTTCTGTTGGGAATTAAAAGCCACAAATTACCAGTCATTAAAAAGGCACTTGAATTCAATTTAGATCACACACACTTGTGTAAAAACATGTATCAAAAGGAGATGAAGATTCTTAACTCCCAGTTATTAAAGAATGGTTTAAAGAACTCTCATACTATTATGTCATGGAGGACAAAGTCCCTTCAAGATCATCAAGACATCAATGGAAGGCAATGCTGTGGTGAGACACCAACCACCACTAGCCGCTAAAAGCAGAACAGTGCTGGAATTTAATTGATTGCACCTATTTTATTTGTAACGTCTCATTTTTACTGGGATGTTAAAAGTTTTATTAAACAAAGCCTGTATTAGAGCATTGCAGTCATTCAACTCTAACTAAACTTCAGGCTTCAACTGAAAATCTGAATATCTGTATATTTGTGCCACCGAAAATCTCAAACAATGATCGAAGTCTTCATGTTCCTTGATCTTTTTGACCCAGGGACAACTGTCTCCTATTAGTTGGTAAATCAGAAGGTGAAAAAGGTGATTCTGCTGAAATGCTCCATAAAAAAATCCTTGTAACTGCAAGAAAATCCTCCCCAGTCCCTTCCTAGGTTTAATATTTAGACATTTGAGTCAAGGGATACCTTCATTCAGACTTGCATGAAGTGAAGTTATCCAAGAGCCTTACAGAGTTCAGTGGACAATGAGCCTTCCATAAACTCCTTTGGTCAGCAGCTCTTGAAACCCACAGGATGGTGCCTGCAACAACATACAGAAGTACTATGCTCTCATCTTGCCACCTAGGCCCGGTCTACAATAGGACTTTATGTCAAATTTAGCAGCGTTAACTCGATTTTACCCTGCACCTGTCCACATTACGAAGCTATTTATTTCAACATAAATGGCTCTTTAATTCGATTTCTGTACTCCTCCCCGACGAGGGGAGTAGCGCTAAATTCGACATGGCCATGTCGAATTCGTATTACTGTGGACGGAATACGACGCTAATAACTCCGGGAGCTATCCCATGGTGCATCACTCAATGGACGCTCTGGACAGCAGTCCGAGCTCGGATGCTATCACCTGCCACTCAGGAAAAGCCCCGGGAAAATTTGAATTCCTTTTCCTGTCTGGCCAGTTTGAACCTCAATTTCCTGTTTGGACATCGTGGCGAGCTCAGCAGCACTGGCAACGATGCAGAGCTCTCCAGCAGAGGTGACCATGCAATCGCAGAATAGAAAGAGGGCCCCAGCATGGACTGATCGGGAAGTCTTGGATCTGATCGCTGTGTGGGGCGATGAGTCCGTGCTTTCGGAGCTGCGATCGAAAAGACAAAATGCGAAGATCTACGACAAGATCTCAAAAACCATGACGGAGAGAGCATACAGCCGGGATGCAACGCAGTGCCGCGTGAAAATCAAGGAGCTGCGACAGGCATACCAAAAAACCAAAGAGTCCAATGGACGCTCCGGATCGCAGCCACACACATGCCGTTTTTACGAGGCACTGCATGCTATGCTCGGTGGTGCTGCCACCACTACACCACCAGTGTCCGTGGACTTCGACGACGGGGTCTTATCTACAGCCACGTCATCTGAAGTTTTTGCGGACGGTGAAGAAGAGGAAGGAGAGGAGGAGGACAAGGCAGTCGACAGCGCTTTTACCGCTGATTTCCCCGACAGCCAGGATCTGTTGATCGCCCTCACTGAGATCCCCTACGAACCCTCCCGAGGCAGCATTCCGGACTAGGAACCAGGCGAAGGATCAGCAGGTCAGTGTTTTAAACGTTTATTTTGAATAGAATAGGCATGGTGTGTTAGCAATGTGTTTTTATTGCTTAATTTGCCATAGGCGCTTTAGTTTTGAGTCGTTTTCCAGTGCAACTTCTCGAAAAGTCTGTCAATATGTATGGGGATAGAGGAGAAATCCCCATCGGAGATCTCCACGAAGCTCTCCTGGAGGCACAGTGAAAGCTTTTGCATCAGGTTCCCAGGGAGAATGGCCTTATTGTCTCCTCCGTGGTACGATACTTTCCTGCGCCATGCATGCTGCAGGTACTCTGGTATCATTGCCTTGCACAGCATGGCAGCATACGGCCCCGGGGTTTGCTGGCATTCACGCAGCATGCGGTCTTTGTCTGTCTCCGTAATCCTCATCAGAGTGATATCAGTCATGGTGCCCTGGTTTGAATGAGTGTTTTTTTTTAGTATAGTGACTGCTTGATTTTTCCTTTAAAGAACGACACCCGGCGGTTTCCAGCCACGCGGGGGGTGGGGGCGGGAGCTGGGAGGCTAACCATTGAAACTTAGCGGTGCGCAGGCAGGGAGAGTTCCCAGGACCGGCCACGCGGAGGGGGGGAAAGGGTAGGCGAGCCATGCAAACAGAGCGGTTCGCGGGCAGGGACATTTCCCGGGAACGGCCGCACATTGTGGGGGTGGCGGGTAGGCGAGCCGTTGTAGATGAGCGGTTTTGGCAGCAGCAGGAACTGGCCACCGCTAGGAGCTGTGCTTGAAACATGGGAGTACAGCACTGCTGTGAAGTAAGCTCTCAGCAGTCCAAAGGCAATGGCTTACCATGGTCTCCAGAGAGCAGATTTCCAGTGTCCAGCAACGCTTGTGGGATCTGTACACCAGGACCCCAGGCATCAGTATAAAGACATAATATTCGACCTTGTAGTAAGTGCACATGTGATAGGTAGTGTGCATGGTCTTATTCACAGGGAAAGAGTATAGGTATTGTTCGGGAAAATGTATCTTTCTGAGGAATTCACTCCCTTTCTCCCATCCCACAGCTGCGAGTGTCTCCCGCCCTACCCGTGGATCACCCTCCCAGAGGCTTGCGCTGATCAGGCAGCGCAAAAAAAGAATCCGGGACGACATGTTTTCCGAACTGATGGTCTGTTCCCGAAATGAGGCGGCACAGCGGAGAGAGGACGTCTCAAGGTCTGAGCGAGCAGTCAGCGAACGGGAGCAGAGGGCTGAAGCTCGCGAGGACAGGTGGCGGCAGGAAGACCAGCAGGCGACTCAAACGCTGCTGGGACTAATGAGGGAGCAAACGGACACGCTCCAGCGCCTGGTAAACGTTCTCCAGGACCGGAGACAGGAGGAAAGAGCCCCTCTGTATGTTATTTCCAACCGCCCTCAACCGCCACAAAGTCCAATCCCCCCCTCACCCAAAGTCACTAGAACGAGGGGAGGCAGGGGCCGTGGAAATAATCACTCCACCCCTGCGGACTGCTCCAGTAGCAGAAGGCTCTCATTCCCAAAAATTTAGATGGGTCCTTTCCTTCCCTCCAACCGCACCCCACCCCAGTCCCCGTCCAAGTTTCATCTCAAAACTATGCTCCCCTTAATAAAAATGTTTGTTCTGTACAGTGCTGTTTCCTTTACTTTCTTTCACAGGACGGTTTGGTTTTGGGGGAAGGGGTAAGGGGGTTTGTAATTTGAGACGACAGGTGCCTGTACCAGGGTACAGACAGGGGGAAAGGTCCAACAGAAAGTCACACTCACATTGCATTCACTAGGCACACTTGTCATTCTGAGAGGGGGTTTTCATGTTCTCTATGGGGGGGGGGGGGGCTATGTGACTTTCTGGTGGGGGAGGGTGGCTGCAGATCTTTTGCAGCCGGCAATAGCCTACATGACAGATCCATGCAGCGGGGGATCTGTGGCCGCAATCCACGACCAAAAAGTCACAAAGGCCCCCCCCTCACAGAGTTGCGAACAGGAGCGGTTGCAGGCTCCGTTGAAACAAGCAGTACACCACTGCGGACTGCTCTGGGAGCAGGAGCCTGTCATTCCCCGAGTTTGGAAGCGTCCTTTCCATCACTGCACCCGCACCCCAACCGCAGTATGCATCCCAGGTTAAACCCTTAACCGAGAAATCATTAAGAAAGAAGACAGTTTTAATAAACAATGTTTCCTTTATTATACTTTTAAAACGTTGAATGAAGGGGGGGGAAGGGGGTTTCTAATTGGAGAGGATAGGCAACAGTAACTGGGTAAAGAAACGGGGGCAGGTTCAGCTTCTGTTTAAACAAGCGTAACAGTCACTGGTTACCCTGGTCAGTCTGGAAGCTAGCTTTCAAAGCTTCCCGGATGCGCAGCGCGTCCCGCTGGGATCTTCTAATCGCCCGGGTGTCCGGCTGTGCGTAATCAGCAGCCAGGGGATTTGCCTCAATCTCCCACCCTGCCATAAACGTCTCCCCCCTTGCTCTCACAGAGATTGTGGAGCACACAGCACGCTGCAATCACAATGGGGATATTTGTTTGGCTGAGATCAGAGTGAGTAAGCAAGCTTCTCCATCTCCCTTTGAGACACCCAAAAAGCACACTCCACCACCATCCTGCACTTGCTCAGCCGGTAGTTGAAGAGCTCCTTTTCAGTGTCCAGGGCTCCTGTGTATGGCTTCATGAGCCAGGGCATTAGCGGGTAGGCTGGGTCCCCGAGGATCACTATAGGCATCTCCATATCCCCAACACTTATTTTGCGGTCCAGGAAGTAAATACCCTCCTGCAGCCGTCTAAACAGACCAGAGTTTTTGAAAACACGAGCGTCATGAACCTTGCCCGGCCATCCGACATTGATGTTGGTAAAACGTCCTTTATGGTCCACTAGTGCTTGCAGCACCATAGAAAAATAGCCCTTACGGTTAATGTACTGGCTGCCCTGGTGGGCCGGTCCCATGATAGGGATGTGTGTCCCATCAATAGCCCTGCCGCAGTTTGGGAATCCCATAGCAGAAAAGCCATCTATGATCACCTGCACGTCTCCAAGAGTCACTACCTTTGACAGCAGCAGGTCAACGATTGCATGGGCAACTTGCATCACAGCAACCCCCACGGTAGATTTGCCCACCCCAAATTGATTCGCGACTGACCGGTAGCTGTCAGGCGTTGCAAGCTTCCACAGGGCTCTGGCCACTCGCTTCTGGATAGTCAGGGCAGCTCTCATTCGGGTGTCCTGGCGCTTCAGGGCAGGGAACAGCAACTCACAAAGTTCCAGGAAAGTGCCCTTACGCATCCGAAAGTTTCGCAGCCACTGGGATTCATCCCAGACCTGCAGCACTATGCTGTCCCACCAGTCAGTGCTTGTTTCCCTTGCCCAGAATCACCGTTCCACAGGATCAATGTGACCCATTGCCACCATGATCTCTACGGGCCGGGGTCCCGTGCTTTGCGAGAGGTCTGTGCCCCTCTCAGAGTTCATGTCCTCTCGGAGCTTCCGTTGCCTCCTCGCCCTATTTCTCAGCATCTGCCTCTGGAAAAGGTGGACGATAAGGCGCAAGGTGTTGACAACGGACAGAACAGCAGCGATAATCGCGGAGGGCTCCATGCTCGCTGTCCTGTGGCGTCCGCGCTGTTAATCACCAGAAAAGGGCACGAATTAATTCCCCCCCTCGCTTTCACAGAGGGAGGGCGGGAGTGTGGGTCGAATGACGACATTTACCCAAAACCACCCTCGACACATGTTTGGCCCCAGAAGGTACTGGGGGCTACACCCAGAATTCCAATGGGCAGCGGGGACTGCGGGAACTGTGGGATAGCTACCCACAGTGCACCGCTTGCAATGTCGACACTTGCCCCGTTACTGTGGACTCACAAACTCGAATTCATGTCCTTGGTGTGGATTTGCACGCTCGACTTTGTAATATCGGTTTCACAAGTTCGGTTTAAGAAAAATCGAACTACTCTCGTAGTGTAGACATACCCTTACTCTCCCCCAACATTTTGCTCTTTCAAAGATAAACTGAAGCAGCCATGAGAATCTAGATTGTACAGTTGGTTGACCTCATTTAACATCTATATCTGGGGGGCTGGAAAGCTGCAGTTCAGGTTTCCGTGATTTAACTATCCTGGTTCTCCAACAATGTTGTCAAACTCCAACAAAAAAGGAAGGTTAGAACCGAATGTTCTGCTTTGTTAACTTACACAATTTTTATTTTCAATATGGCTTTTTTTTAAACCCAAGATTATCTTTAATCATGAAAGTATTAACAGGCCCCAATAAGTGATTTTAAGTTCGTCTTTAAGCATTCTCCACATTTAAGTCTTATACAGTTTCATACATGCGCTCAACCTGGGGGCATGAAACAAATTTTGAAAGATGACCCTTTACGTTTCCTAAACTTTAAAGAACTATGAAGCTAAAGAAGCAAAACAGATTATTAGATTGTAAGAACTGAGGTAGGAACTCTCTTACTATATGAATGCGCACACCTTCTAACAATGGGACTTTCTTCTCAACTGAGGCTTCTGGTACTGCTGCAGATATAGCCAAAACAGAATGTGCATTTAATGTGTTATTGCACCCAAGATACAAAACTTTCTCTCTGTCCAACAGAAATTTAACTTTTCAGAGACAATAGGCAAATTGACCTGTTGACCTGCAAGTTTCCTTTCTTCATGTAATTAGATCCAGAGATGCCTTACAATGAGTACTTCAGACTGTTTGACAGGTCTGGTTCCTCCCCTGAGCTGCAGTCACTGGAAGCAGAATGTCCCACACTCCAAAGCTCCCTCCAGTTCCCATCTATCACCTCTCTTCTCCACATTAAAAGGGTGAACAAACATTGCAAACAGCTTAGATTCATCAGCAGAAAACTAGTCACTTGTTTTACTTGGCTACTGAGTAAGAAGTTTGAAAATGTATCCAGAGTAAGAATTCTTCATATGAGGACTTTCTACTTTGCTGATACAGAAGGATTTAAAAACACTTCCCATAAATTCAGAAGAAAAGCATTTAAACACTGCCCATAAATTCAGAAGTCAGGCTATTCATTAAACATTACCAAGTCTGCAGAGATACTGTATGCTTAGAAACTATAACATAGCTACAGGTTAATCTAGATATAGTAGAAGTTTATAATCTTAATTTACTTTGTCACTGTCATAACATTAGCGTTAAAAGAATTTTCCTTTGTAAACTAAAATAAAATTTCACAGCAACGGTTTCCAAGAAATCATTAGTGTCAATGTAAACATAAGACATTTCAAACAATTTAAACACCTTCCGTTGAAAACATATTGGTTTTACCTTCAGATAAGTGTAGCCCGGTTGCCATCTCTCAGGGGGTGGGACCCGCATTAAGAGCCCCTAAGCTTATTTTTACCAGCTTAGGTTAAAACCCCCAAGGTACAAAATTCCCTGCACCCTGAGAAATGCTTCTTTCGCTGCCACCATCAAGTGTCTAACAGGAATCCAGGAAAGGAATCACTTGAACTTCCCTCCCCCCCCAAAATATCCCCTCAAGCCGTACACCCCCTTTCCTGGGAAGCTTGAGAACAATCTCCCAACCAATTGGTTACACAGTGATCTAAAAACCCACCCCCTGGGTTTTAACACCATAGAAAACAGTCAGCTTCTTAAAAGAAGGATTTTATTAAAACAAAGAAGGTAAAATCATCTCTGTAAAATCAGGATGGTAACTAATTACAGGGCACTCAATTTCCAAACTCAGAGATTCCCCCCATCGGGACAAAACCTTAAAGTTACAGAAAAACAGGAATTACCCTTCCCTCTCCCACAGGGAATGTATCACCAAGCAAAATAAACAGAAATCTACTCGCAGTGCTGACTACACTTACTTTAGAAAAGTGAGGTTTGGTGAGGAGACTGGCTTTCTGTAGGTTCTTTCGGTCTTCCAAGATCACTCTGACTCAGACAAAGACGCCCACACACAGCCTTCCCCCCTCCCAAGATTTGAAAGTATCTTGTCCCCTTATTGGTCAGATGCCAGCCAGGTCAGGTGTCAGTCTGGCTACCTGTATTTCTTAACCCTTTACCGGTAAGAGGATTTTATAGCACTGCATCAGACCCTCTCCCCCTTCCCTTCATTTATGACACCATCTGAAGTTACTATTTATTGCACATATAGCAAGAAAGTGTTCTTATCGCTATTAGTCAAATCAGAACACATAAGAGCACACACAGCACAGAGCAGTCTAGTATGAAATGTAACTTTCACTAAACTGTTGGGCTTGCCTTGTTTCAAAACAGATACAGTTAAAGCAGAACCATCAGCTAGGCCCGGTCTACACAAATTTTGTCAGCATAACCCATGTATATTAGCATACGGGGAGGGGGGAAAGAAAAAAAAAAAAGAGCACACCCACATTTCTAACCAGCCTAGCCATGCAAGCAAAAGATCTAGTGTAGATGCAGTTATGCTGGCAAATAAAGTTATTTTGCCAGAATAGTTGATTTTGTTCAGAGAGCTAGTATAAGCTACCTTCTTGCCAGTATAAACTCCATCTCCCCTGGGAGATTTTTTCTGGTATAGCTATATAGGCAATCTCTTCCTTGTGTAGACAGTTATATTGATAAGTGTGCTTATACTGGCATAGCTTATTCCATCCAATTATGGAATTAAGATATACCAGTATAAGCACCATCATATAGAAATAAATGTGTGAATAAAAAAACAAAAAACAAAAAAACACATAATGTATCCACAACAATATCAGGGTAAAAAAAAAAATCATCATTATCATCACCACACCCTAACCAAAAATGTTAATTTGTACAAAAAACTATTTACCTTGTTTTCTGATTTCCAAGGTCTGGTACACACTTAAAATGTAGACTGACATAGCTATGGCATTCATGGGCATCTTGAACGCCATAGCTATTCCAATCCAACCCCCATTGTAGACGCAGCTAGGCCAACAGAAGAATGCTTCTGCCGACCTAGCTACCATTGCTCAGGGAGGTGGTGTTCCTACAGTGACTGAAAAACCCTTTACAAATTAAAGGGTAGCTGCTTCTACACTACGAGGTTATACTGGCATAGTTACGGCACCATAGCTATGCTGCTGTAGTCCCATGGCATAGAAATGACCTAAACTACAAACTGCATTTACACCCACTGTATTAAGTACGTTGTTTTAATTCACATAATTGGTGGTTTACCTCATATTAGCATCCTAGAATAAACAAGGCAACTTGCAGTTTTCACACATTAGCAGGTTCAAAACTGTAGGATGCCGCTAGTATTTATCTAGATCTGCTAATATATGTAAAAATTACAAGCTGCCTTGTCCACACTAGGATTTTACCAGGTATTCATTACCATGAGATATATCTTTTTCCTCATGAAAAGAAAAGTCACAGGTTATACTTACACTAGATGACTTTGGCAATTAATCTAGTGTAGACAAGTCCCAAGCTTAGCACACTTCTAGCGACATGTTAGGGAAATAACGTAACTACTTCTAGTTAATGACATTTTGTATACTGTTCTACAGCACTATATATTTAGTGCAGAAGTTAATTTCTGGGGGAAATAGTAATAAGTAGTGTAACATTTTGGTAAAGTGGGTTTAAAAAAAACAAAACTTAATAGCCTTGTTTTCTGAATTCTTTTCTTCACCCTGCTCTTCAGAACACCCAAAAAAAAAAAAATCAAGATCTCCCTCTGCCTCTCATTACTGGTCTCACATCAAGAGAGAAACCCTAGAGCACAGCCTTTCAATGGGTTGACCGATCAGGAAGCAGCCCCAGGCCTCCTGGGGATGAAGAATATACAGTCACAGTCTCTTGCACCACACATTCTGGCCTACAAAGGGCGTAAAAAGAAAATTAAATGGGTAGCTAATACAAAGACTTGAGCACAGATGTTGTACTCAGAGCTGCTTGCCCCACATAGATGGTGGGCAACTATATTGTACAGTTTCTAGGCGATAAATATTACTTCACCTTCACTTTTGCAAGCGTTAGATGTGCATTACTGAAGTTATTTAAGATTTTTCATTAATATACCTATTCATTAACTACAAAAGTAAAAGGCACCACAGGACAACACTTGAAGTATCAGTTCAATGTCCATAATCTGTTTTGAGGGAATAACCTGCAATACTGCAGTCAGATTTCAATTACAATTCTAATTCATTATAAATTCAAAGCACCATCACAAAATGTGAAATACTATTTTGATCACAACAATGCCATGAAATTCTTAACCTTAATTATGCCACCCAACGCTGTAAGCCAAAGTGCACTGCAGGCCTGCCACTATTATTTAAGCAACAACTGTGCTTTACATGGACCAGCAGGAAATCATCATTCATTTTAGACCTATAGATTGTTTAATGACAAGTACAGTATGCCCTCTCTTATTCTTGCAGATACTAACACTTATTGTGAGCCCCACAGGCCATTTGTAGCCACTGATTTCTTGTGGTCCACGGTACCAGGCAGATACCAAGCACTGCAAAAAAAAATTTTTAAAGCTCTCCTTGTAAAGACTGTAGGTTACAACTCTATTTTCACTGCCCTGTCCCAGATGTAGCATAATTATTAAACCACCACAATCATTGTGTCTATTTATAAGGAACACCTTTTTCATGGCAGGACAACATCACAGGTTGATTTTCTCTCCTCTACAGAGCTACGGCACACTGCAAAGATACCAATACACTGTCAGCCTTCCACAGAAAGGAAAGAGCTACCAACACAAAGCACAGTAAGAACTTGTGCTCCTTTTTCCCCCACCACCATGACCACATTTCATCCCCTAACACACACAAGGTGCACATTTTGGGCTGGTCTATGCTTAAAACTATGGCACTACAGTATTTGAAAAATCCACACCCCAGGTCCACATAGCTATGCTGGCTGAACCCCCAGCGCAGATGCCACTAAACTGACTGACGAATGCTTGTAATGGTGAAATCTTCATTAAGCTAATCTTGAAGAACAGCATGAAAGACCCAAATTATTGTGGCGGGGTGTCAAGGTGTGGTGGTCTCAAAAAGTCTCAAATGCACGAATCTCAGTGTGGAACCCTGGCACTCGTGTAATTCAATGGCATATCTGATTTTTGAAAATCTTTTAAAAATAGATTTTCTATATTTGTGTTGAGCACAAATCTTTTTTTATCTTGCTGCTTAACTCCTGACAAGGTTTATATTTTACTTCAAATGGACTGAAGTTCCAAAAATAATTGCTTGTTGCCAATCACTTCATTCAACTTCAGGGAAGGAAACTGATTACCAGTTATCTATGTGTGACTGTATCCAACACTAATTTCACTATTGATCAGCAGCTTTCACATTTACTAGTTAGAATGAAAAATGAGCACCTCATGAAGTGAACACTAGACTAAAAGCTGTTCCAGTTTTACATACAACCATATAAACACATGCCTTGCCCACTGGTATTCTAGAAAGTTAAGAGATTCTAGCAAGCCAAGCCACCCTATCCTACTATTAGGATGACCAGATGTCCCAATTTTATAGGGACAGTTCCAATTTTGGGGTCTTTTTCTTATATAGGCTCCTATTACCCGCCACCCCCGTCCTGATTTTTCACACTTGATGTCTGGTCACCCTACCTACTATTCACAAAGTCAGCCCACTGCCCTCTTAAAGAGCCAATGATAGTAGATTCCACCCTCTAGCCCATTTCTAATTAGCAACACTCAACTACTTCAGGTTTCAGACAATTTTTACTGTTTTCTAATAGGCCTAACAAGAACCTGAATGTGGTCATCCCTTCCCTTTTAACTTTTAGGATAGTTTAACTTCAGTCAATTAATGGAAATGTTTTGTCTAATGTGTCCATTCTCAAACTTCAATAAATGTTGTTTTCATGTAATTACTCCATAATGATATTCAAAACCACCACGAAAATCCCCAGAAAAAGCACAAAAGACGCTAGTTTTTACCCAACCTGAGGAAGCAGCACTAGGGAAGAATGAGGATGGAGTAGATAGAGGAAAGAAAACAGATGGAGTAGAGGTTCCCAATTCGTGATCTGCAGAGAGCTGGCTGCTAACATGTTGCTGACCCTTTGTTCTATCTGATAAAAACTGAACAGATGGGAAAGAAGAAGATGAAGTGAAGAGCGAAAGTGGATAATGTGAGTAACTGTTTGAAGGGACAAAACACAGACTCTAAAGACAACTTTAAAATACATGGGAAACTAAGAATGAAGTTAGATAAACAATGGTGCAATTAGGCTTGTACAGCCCCTTCACATACAAATAGGAATCTTTTAATGTATTAATTTGCCAGTGTCACATAAACACACAAATATTACATGAAGACATAAGCTAACTTGGAGAAATTATCCCTGAAGCCTCCCTACTGACCTTCATTCCTCCCCGACCTCAAAACTACTCAGTTCAAACACTGGATGAAAATGATGGTGGTAGACATGAGAGGGGAGATGATGATTTTTAAATGTAAAGATGCCAAAAACTAATGCAGTCCCTTCAGTGGTAGAATTTGGATCCTGGCTGTAAGTCAACAACTACCACTCTGGCTGATCAATTTGTGCCATAAGGCAAAATTTGAAATATCAATCATTACTTAAATCAGCTTAAACAGACAGAATGATCCAACGTACCCTAACTCACGGAAACAATATACTTACCTACGTGTAGCCAAGTTACGTTATTCATCTCACTTTACTGCATCAGTCTAGCCTTTTCAAGCTGAGATATGTTTTCCTTCCATTCTATGGCTATACATACAGGAGACCAATTGTTATACAGAACTGCCCATTTAATAACTTATTTAGACTAAGTATTTAGTTTATTTCATAAGTATAGAGTAACTCCAAATAGACAATTTATGTCTATCCTTGGAGCTTGTAAAAAATATGAAGTTATTTAATGAAGCAAAATGTTTGCTCTCACAAAGTCAGAAAGTGCAACTACCATAAACCTAGAGTTCTACCACCTGTTAGAACGGTTCCTCCAAGGTGGCCAGAAAAGATCGCAGCTCTGGAGCATCTGTAAGTTGCATTGTTGGTTTTAGAGGCAGGAAGGAATGTTTTATCAACATGTTTCCCTTAACTTATTAAAAAAAAGAAGTGTACTATGTGCTTTATGTTGAGAAATCCACTTGCCCTGGCACAAGTGGTAAAACACATGCTTTTCCTTGTAAGTGAGGTGGATCTAAACTGTTGCTACAGAATTTAAATAGTTTCTACTTGCAAAGGTAACTATCCAGATATTAACAGTCTCTGTTTTTAATTTGCTTTCATACCAATATAGCGCTGCTCACTATGGTATCTATGCACTGATGTTACCTTCCTCAGTCTGCAGACAAACAGCTCCAGCACATCAACTGCTTGCTGCTTTCCCTAAGCAGAGGCAGAGTAAAGTTAACAAAACACCAGTCATATGCTCAGCTGCTATTCAGAATGCTGTGGGCAACAGTGAAAAAGGGGGTTACTCACCGTAGTAACTGTTGTTCTTCGAAATGTGTTGCTCATATCTATTCCAATTAGGTGTGCGTGCGCGGCGTGCACGATCGTCGGAAGATTTTTACCCTAGCAACACTCGGTGGGCCGGCTGGCGCCCCCTGGAGTGGCGCCGTTACGGTGCCTGATATATACCCCAGCCGGCCCAGCGCCCTCTCAGTTCCTTCTTGCCGGCTATTCCGACAGTGGGGATGGAGGACGGGTTTGGAATAGATATGAGCAACACATCTCGAAGAACAACAGTTACTACGGTGAGTAACCGTCTTTTCTTCTTCGAGTGCTTGCTCATATGTATTCCAATTAGGTGACTCCCAAGCCATTCCTAGGAGGTGGGGTCGGATTGTGAGACTGCGGAGTGTAGAACCGCCGAACCAAAAGCGGCGTCCTCCCTAGAATGTTGTACTATGGCATAATGAGAGGCGAAGGTGTGCACCGATGACCAAGTCGCTGCCCTACAAATCTCTTGAATTGGTATGTGTGCCAAGAAGGCGGAGGACGAGGCCTGAGCTCGGGTGGAGTGGGCAGTAGGGTGCATGGTGGGGACACCTGCCAAGTCATAACATGTCCGGATGCATGACGTGATCCATGACGAGCTGCGTTGGGAAGAGACCGGGAGACCTTTCATCCGGTCCGCCACGGCAACGAACAGCTGAGTCGTTCTCCGAAAGGGCTTCGTTCGCTCGATGTAGAAGGCGAGGGCCCTACGGACGTCCAAGGAATGGAGTTGCTGCTCCTTCCTAGAGACATGGGGCTTTGGATAGAAGACCGGTAGAAAAATGTCTTGGTTAATATGGAAGGCCGACACTGCCTTGGGCAGGAAGGCCGGGTGTGGTCGCAGCTGTACCTTGTCCTTGTGGAACACCGTGTAAGGGGGTTCCGAAGTAAGCGCTCTGAGCTCAGGTAATGGCTACGAGGAAGGCCGTTTTCCAGGAGAGGTACAGCAGCGAGCAAGTGGCCATAGGCTCGAATGGGGCCCCCATGAGCCTGGTGATGACAAGGTTGAGGTCCCAGGTGGGGACCGGGCGGCGCACCAATGGGTGTAGCCGTTCCAACCCCCTGAGGAACCTGCTAACCATGGGGTTGGAAAAGATCGAAAGCCCCCCGTCACCAGGGTGAAAGGCCGAGATTGCCGCGAGGTGGACCTTTAGCGACGAGAGGGCCAGACCCTGCTCCTTTAGGGACAGGAGGTAGTCTAGAATGGTGTGTATCGGCACGTGCAAGGGGTTAAGACCCCGAGGGCCGCACCAAAGGGAAAACCGTTTCCACTTAGCTGAGTAGGTGGACCTGGTGGAAGGCTTCCTACTGCTCAGCAGAACCTGTTGGACCGGGCTGGAACAACGTAGCTCAGACGGGTTCAGCCATGCAGCAGCCACGCTGTGAGATGAAGAGAGTGCAGGTCGGGATGATGGAGCCTGCCGTGCTGCTGCGTAATCAGGTCCGGCCACAATGGTAGAGTGATTGGGGCGGCCACGGAGAGCTCCAGGAGAGTGGTGTACCAGTGCTGCCTGGGCCACGCCGGAGCGATCAGGATTAATCGGGTCTTGTCCCTGCGCAACTTGAGCAGGACTCTGTGGACCAGTGGAACTGGTGGGAAGGCATAGGACAGGTGGTCCGTCCAAGGATGGAGAAAAGTGTCTGTCAGGGAGCCTGGGGAGTGACCCTGGAGTGAGCAGAACACGTGGCATTTCCGGTTCTCGCGAGTCACGAATAGATCTATGTGGGGAAATCCCCACTTCCGGAAGACAGAGTGGATGACGTCCGGCCGAATGGACCACTCGTGAGTCTGGAAGGACCTGCTCAGTCGGTCCGCCAAGGTGTTCTGGACCCCTGGGAGAAAAGAGGCTACCAGGTGAATGGAGTGGGCTATGCAAAAGTCCCAGAGATGAATCGCTTCGACAGAGGGGGAGGGAGCGTGCCCCTCCCTGTCTGTTGATGTAATGCATGGCCGTCGTGTTGTCTGTAAGGATGGTGACACAACGGCCCTGTAAATGTTGAGCGAAGGCTTGGCAGGCAAGACGTACCGCTCGCAGTTCTCGGACATTGATGTGCAGAGTCAGCTCCTGCTCTGACCACAGGCCCTGTGTTTGGAGGTTCTGTAAATGAGCTCCCCAGCCGAGGGATAAAGCATCCGTGGTTAAGGCTAGGGATGGCTGAGGTGGATGAAATGGAACACCTGACATCACCTTCCTGGGGTCCAGCCATCAGTTGAGGGAGGCTAGGACCTGTGCTGGGACCGTCAGAATTATGTCCAGGCTGTCCCTGCGCGGCCGGTATGCTGAGACGAGCCATGCCTGGAGGGGCCGGAGGCACAGCCTGGCGTGAGCTGTCACGAAGGTGCAGGATGCCATATGACCAAGGAGGCTGAGGCAACAGCGGGCCGTTGACGTTGGGAAGGCCTGAAGGCTGCGTATGGTAGTTGTAAGAGTCAGAAAGCGAGCCTCTGGAAGAAATGCCCGAGCGAGAGTGGAGTCCAGTACTGCCCCTATAAAGTCTAACCTCTGTGTTGGCACCAAAGTGGACTTTTCTACGTCCAGGAGGAGGCCGAGCCGCCTGAACATGCCCATGGCCGTGCGAATATGAGACTGGACTTGGCTGCTGGAGTTGCCGCGGATAAGCCAGTCGTCGAGGTAGGGGAACACCTGAACTCTTTGACGCCGGAGGGCGGCTGCTACCACTGCCATACACTTCGTAAAAACCCTCGGTGCCGTCGAGAGGCCGAAGGGCAGGACCATAAATTGGAAGTGTCTCTGGCCCACCACGAAGCGGAGGAAGCGCCTGTGAGGTGGGTAGATTGCAATATGGAAATACGCGTCCTTCATGTCGAGGGCGGCGTACCAGTCTCCCTGATCCATAGAGGGAATAATAGTGCCCAGGGAGAGCATACGGAACTTCAACTTTACCATAAATTTGTTGAGTCCCCGCAAGTCCAGAATAGGACATAGCCCCCCCTTTGCCTTGGGGATTAGGAAATAACGGGAATAGAAACCCTTGCCCCTGAGCTCCCTCGGAACCTCCTCTACCCCTCCTGCGGAGAGGAGCTCTTGTACCTCCTGAATGAGGAGTTGCTCGTGAGAAGGGTCCCTGAAGAGGGACAGGGAGGGAGGATGGGATGGAGGTGGGAAGACAAACTGCAAATGGTATCCCTTTTGCACCATGCGTATGACCCAGCGGTCCGTGGTGATTTCTGACCACGCCCGGGGAGAAAAGGGAAAGGCAGTCCAGAAACAGGGGGACAGGATCGATTCAAACTGGTACTCCGGCCTCTAGCGTCCCTTCAAAAATTTTGTTTGGGCCCCAACGATGGTTTGTGGGGGCCCTGTCGCTGGCCGGTCTGTCGACCGGGTTGTTGTCTCCTGCCCCCTCGACCACGCGGCCTCCTGTAGAAGTCCTGTCACGGTGCAGGTGGGAAGTAGGGACGTTGTCCGAAGGGCCGGAAGGGTCTGCGCTGCGTCGCTGGGGTATGCATCCCCAGCGTACGGATGATGGTTCGACCATCTTTGAGGGTCTGCAGCTTTGGGTCAGTTTTCTCAGAGAACAGACACTGACCTTCAAACGGTAGGTCCTGGATCGTGTGCTGGACCTCCGCGGGGAGGGTGGAGGATTGTAGCCAGGAGATACGCCGCATGGCGACTCCCGAGGCGATAGTCCTGGCGGCCGAGTCGGCGATGTCGAGAGAGGCTCGCAGCGACGTCCTGGCCAGCTTCTTGCCCTCCTCGACAAAAGCTTTGTACTCCTGCCTGGACTCCGGAGGTATAAGTTCTTTGAATTTATCCATGGAGACCCAGGTGTTATAGCCGTAACAGTTCAGGAGTGCCTGCTGGTTCGCAGCCCAGTGCTGTAGGTCCCCCCCCCCCCCCCGAGTAAATCTTTCTCCCAAATAAGTCTAGGCGCTTGGCGTCCTTAGACTTTGGGGCGGGGGCCTGTTGGCCATTCCTCTCCCTCTCGTTGACCGATTGAACCACCAGCGAGCACGGAGGGGGGGTGAGTGTAGAGATACTGGAAATCTCTTGGAGGTGCCATATATTTCCTCTCTACACCCCTGGCAGTGGGGGGTATCGAGGCTGGGGACTGCCAGATAGATGTAGCGTTGGCCAGTATCGTGCGGACGAATGGCAGGACTACCCTGGTGGGGGCGTCAGTTGTCAAAATGTCGACCACCGGGTCCTCCAGTTCTGGAACCTCCTCTATCTGCAGATCCATGTTAAGGGCCAATCTGCGAAGCAGGTCTTGATGGTCCCGGAGATCGATAGGAGGCGGGCCGGAAGATGATGCTACTGCCACTGCCTCGTCAGGGGAGGAGGAGGATGACAGACCTTGAGCGAGCGGGTCCTCAGGGGGGGCCGCTGAGGGGTCCAGGGTTGGGGCCTCCAAGTCTGGAGCCGCGACCGATTCCGAGACGTCTGGTGGAGGCCGGGATACCGTAGCCTCCGGTGCTCTACGCTCGGATTGAGCCGAGAGGGAGGCTCTAGATGGGACCCCTTGGGCCTGATGGTACGCCATCGGGATCCAGAAGGCCCATTGTCCCTGGTCGTGGGACGGGTCCTGTCGGGCATCTCGCAGGTGGCCCTACTCACCCACCGTGCGATCCTCCACGTACAGGTCGCTACCGGCTCTGGAAGAGTGGGAGACGGAGCGAGAAGGCCAAGGTGGTGCAGAGTAGCCATGGAGGGTGGTCTGCGTGGCCATGGTATGTCGCAGTGCCGGAGATCGGTACCGGGAACTTGATCGGTACCGGGATCTGGAACGGTACTGGCGGTGACTGCGGTACCGGGATCCAGACCTGGATCGGGAACGCCTCGGCGAACGATAATGATGCCAATCGTCCGGAGATCTACGTGGTGACCGGCCACGGGACCGGGATCGGTACCGGGAGTCGACATACCGCCGTCTGGAGGGGGACCTGGAGCGGTACCGCGAGTACGACCGGTGCCGGGATGGTGACCGGCGCCGGGACTGCGAGCGGTACCGAGGAGAGGCCGACTGCTGCTGGCTGGTCTCCGCATGCGGCACCGGGTGGAACATGGCCGGTTTGCCGCGGGAAGCGACGATCCGCAACGGCGGTACCGAGGATGGGGTCGGTGCCGGATCGGTCATCGCAATCAGGTCCCGTGCCGCCGAAAAGGTGTCTGGAGTGGACGGCAGCGGAAGCTCTACCACGGTGCGGGCTGGGGAGCTAGCGGTTACCGAGCTCAACGTGCCTTGTGGGGCCGGAGTCGTCGGTACCGGAGCCTGAGAAGGCTGTCCTGCACTCAATGGCCTCTGGGGTGCCGGAGTTGGCAGGGCCAGCGCCGGTATCGGTGGCGGCGCCGGACTCGACGGCCTCTGCGGGGCCAGAGTAGGTGGCACAGGGATCTGAGCCACTGGCACCGAGCTCAACGGTCCTTGCGGTACCGGAGTCAACGGTGCTGGCGCCATACCAGGCCTGGCGTGGTCTGGAACAGGCTGCGTGAGCAGAGGCACCGTAGTCGGTGCTGGTGCGGTGCCCGACTTCTTTGCTCTCGGGGACAGAGAGCGACGCCTCTGCGAAGTCCCAGCCTGAGGCGTACAGTGCCTGGGCTCTTTCCCGGAGCTCGGGCGTTGCGGTGCCGCAGATGACGAGGCCGCCGGGGTCGGTACCGGGTTCCGGTGCGGGGCCGACATCGGGCTAAGCGAGGCCTCCAGGAGGAGCTGCTTCAAACAAAAAAGTCCCGCTCCTTCTTGGTCCGCGGCTTAAACGCCTTACAAATACGGCACTTGTCCGGAAGGTGGGACTCCCCGAGGCACTTCAAACAGGAGGTGTGGGGATCTCCTGTGGGCATCGGCTTCTGGCAGGCCGAGCAAGGTTTGAATCCCGGAGAGCCAGGCATTGGCCCAGTACCGGGAGGGAGACAGGGGAGAAGCCCCTTATCTCCCGCTACTATTTACACTAACTACACAACAAACTATGAATAACTATTAACAACTAATTAAGAAGTACTTAAACTATCTACAAGATAAACGAGTGCTAAGTATGCTAGGGATGTGGAGGTCAGCGAGCTGCTCTCCACAGTTCCAACGACCGTCACGGGCGGTAAAAAGGAACTGAGAGGGCGCTGGGCCGGCTGGGATATATATCAGGCACCGTAACGGCGCCACTCCAGGGGGCGCCAGCCGGCCCACCGAGTGTTGCTAGGGTAAAAATCTTCCGACGATCGTGCCCGCCCCGCGCGCACACCTAATTGGAATACATATGAGCAAGCACTCAAAGAAGAACTAATAATATTCATGCCAGTCTTGCTTAGCTGCTATGTGAAGAAGCTGCAAGCACATAAAGTAGGCACTGGGAGTTGTTTAAATAGAAGATTTCCAAAAAAAGAATGATAGAGTAGCAGAATGCACCAGTTCCAACAGGTCAGGAGTTTCTGGTCCAACCAGTAGTTGTTCTTGCACCAATGAAGTACCCCCCTACATTTTGGTGCACACTGCCCAACTCCTCCTTTTTCCACCCACCCTTTTTGGGAAAATCTGTGGTGTCTCAGAACTCTACTGGTCTCTTACTAGTATGTTATTCCCACTGGCTAGCTGGAGTTTAGTAACTTTTTCCTGCTTCGCCCAGACACTACCAATTATTTAAAAATAAAACAAAACAAACCTTTCAAATCAATTCAAAAATCTGTTAATATTGAGGGGGAAAAAATTATAAATATTATCAGATTTAAACCTATCTTTATCCACACTGCAAATTTTCATTTTATTTTTACAATCTTTGCTGTTTAAATTGTTTTAATACAAACATTTTCCTTTTTCTATTTGAAACTATAGTGAAATAATAATGCTGAATGACAAAATTTCTATGGTAACAAGTGTCATAAGGAAGAGGATTATGATTTAAATGAGAGATCAAATAGAAAGATAAGAGACTGAAAAAAACTATTAAAATATAAACAGCAGCAGAACAAGATAGATCTGAAGATCTGTTTGAGGGATTTTTTTATTACTATTTGTTTTAGGTTGAAAGTACCTCTTAAAATATGACTTGCACCTTGTGACAATCAATCAGAAATTTATAGTTATCCAACACTGCCCTACTGCCAGATTTTTTCCGTAATCTTTGTTTGATAACCTTTTGGACCATTTTGTTATAACGTGAAGTGTTAAAAGCGAAGAGTTTGGGATGGCTTGTAGGAGCGAGGATCCCACTTGGGAAGCCACATGAACAGATCTGCACACAATACACCCAGATAATCTAAGAGAGTGGTTCTCAACCAGGGGAATATGTACCCCTGGGGGTACACAGAGTTCTTCTGAGGGTACATCAACTCATCTAGATATTTGCCTAGTTTTACATCAGGCTACATAGAAAGCACTAGCGAAGTCAGTACAAACTAAAATCTCATACAAATGACTTGTTTATACTGCTCTATATGTTATACACTGAAATGTAAGCACAATATTTATATTCCAATTGATTTATAAGTATATGGTAAAAATGAGAAAGTAAGCAATTTTTAAGTAATAGCATGCTGTGACATTTTTGTATTTTTATGTCTGATTTTGTAAGCAAGTAGTTTTTAAACTGAGACGAAACTTGGGGGTATGCAGGACAAATCAGACTCCTGAAAGGGGTACAGTATTCTGGAGAGGTTGAGAGCCACTGAACTAAAACTCTTTTCAGAGGCATTTGGTCCCTTTTTGCTTTTAGGTCTAGAGAAAATCCAGGGAATGTTTTTGAAAATTCTTTCCTTATAAAAAAAAAAAATAATAAAAATCTTTAATACTTGTTAATGACCATACTGGATATTAGCTAGGGAAGTGGTTCATTAATATGAGGAGCTTTGAGTGACTAAGGCAGTTGTGAGAGAACTCACAGAGCAGCTCACCCTTACTTATTTGGCTCCACTCCTCCAATGAAGGGGTCATAGAACAATGCCAAAGCCAACTGATTAAGGCTAAAATACTTTTCCTCTCAACTACTATACAAAGATTGCATATCCGCAATTTAAAAGATAAAAATGAGTATAAACATATCTGCATGATGCCTTTTTGGTCACTGTAATGTATTCCGTTCAAATTTGCTCATAATAGTGGCTCCATAGTTACGGCTGTATTTAAATTTACACTTAAATTTAATCTTGTAAATTTTATCTTGTAAATTTAATCGTGCTATGAGAAGAAGAATTATGCAGTGGTTAAGGCACTGACCTATGATTTAGGTCCCTCAAGTCCCTCAACAACCTTGGGTAAATCACTTAACCTATGTGGCTCAGTTCTCCATCTGTGAAATAGGAATGGTACATCCCTACCTCACAGGAGTGTTGCAAGGATAAACACACTGCAAGGCTCTCAGACACTACATTATGGGGGTCATAAGTATAGAGTAACTCCAAACAGATTATGGTGTTTTATTAAGAGTCGCTAACTTTCCTGGGACTACTACTGGGATAAATGAACATCCAATATGAATATTGATAATACAGTTTTATCCTCTACATGCTTACAGCATTTACTTCAAGTTTAGACTATTTTCTGAAAAATCACAAGTCAACAATTCATGAGATACCATTTGTAAATGCTCCCTTTAAGAGATGAGTAACATTTTTAGTTCTCTATAGCAAATACATTCCAGATTATAGAAATCATTATTCTTAAAAGTGGCAACAACTAAGATTTAGTGGGTAAAAAGTTACTCCATTAATAATGGATTATGACCAATAGGCTACTTTTTAAATTGTGTGTATATCACAGTGATAGTCAAATATATTCAGCCAACGAAAGCTTGAAAATGTAAGCCTTTCATTTAAAAATACACCAACATAACTTTCCTGGCCTTCATGAGACTTCTTGAAATCAAGTGGTAAGCTAACCTTAGTAACACACAGGAGAGCAGATACATGAAAATTCACTCACTTGCCGGGCTAAAAGCCTTCCCAGCTGACCACTGCATAGTGTGTACTGCCATAGGAAGACTCCCATGATGTCCAGACTAGTGAGCCACAGTCCTGTATCCTTGTCTGACGATGATGGTGTGACAGACCCAGACAAGTGGGGTACAGAAGTCTGATCGAAGGCAAATATACTGGCCATTGGATGAATAGTTTTCTGTTCCCTGAGTGACCAGAGCAGGGGCTGCACTAGAACAAGCAGGAACTTTCTGGAACCAATTTCAGGCAGGCAGGCTAATTAGGACACCTGGAGCCAATTAAGAAGAACCTGCTAGAATCAATTAAGACAGGCAGGCTAATCAGGGCACCTGGGTTTAAAAAGGAGCTCCCTTCAGTTTGTGGTGTTGCGTGCGAGGAGCTGGGAGCAAGAGGCACACAAGGAGTTGAGAGGGAGAATAGTTGAAGGACTGAGGAGTACAAGCATCAGCAGACCATCAGGAGGAAGGTCCTGCAGTAAGCGTAAAGAAGGTATTGGGAGGAGGCTGTGGGGAAGTAGCCCAGGGAGTTGTAGCTGTCACGCAGCTGTTACAGGAAACCCTATAGACAACTGCAATCCACAGGGCCCTGGGCTGGAACCCAGAGTAGAGGGCGGGCCCGGGTTCCCCCCAAACCTCCCAACTCCTGATCAGACACAGGAGGAATTTGACTGTGGGTTCTACCAGAGGGGAAGATCTCTGAGGTGATCAAAATCCGCCAACAAGCGCAGGACTCACCAAGGTAGAGGAGGAACTTTGTCACAATGGCCAGTACAAGATGCTTCAATGAAGTTGAAAATCATCTCATAAGGGACAATTAAGCATAACCCATCCAAAGAGGAAATTTCTTCCCAACTCCAGGCAGTTAGTGGCTGATTTATACCCTGAAGGATGAGGATTTGTGAGGTGGGGCCTCTAGGTATACAGCAATATAAATACAAAACTAAGTTTGATTATAAAGCATCTTTCAGTTAGGCTGCTCCTGTGCAATGATGGTTAAATCCAAACTTTTTGACAGGGTACGCAACTATGATATCATCCACAGCTTCAGTTAAGAAAAGCACTTCCCAGACATTATACAGGTGGGTTGCATCAGTAACCAGGAGTGACAAATTCCAGACACAATGACAGTTCACTCAATTTATAGATCTTTTGGAGGGAGAGGAAGGAGGGGAGAAAGAGGGAAATGTTTCATAATCAGGTTATCTGAAACACTCAAATGTTGGTAGCCACCCTAACCCAAAGGTTGAAAACCCTACAAAAATGTAAATAGCTTGCTATGTGCTTTGGCCAAAGACTTCTAAATTCTAAAAACTCATTTTTAAAGAAAGCTGAGCTTTTGTGAATGTATAGTTCTTATCTTGGCAGTCTAATATCAGAAATATCAGAGTCATAGGTTGGGTCAAACAGCAGGGCCAGTTGGCACCGTCACCTTTAAATCAGAGAAAGGTATATCCATTGTTTTATGTTACATTACATCCTTCCCATACTAATGTTGGCACACAGGACAGAAATGAGTCTCTTTCCATTCTTCTCTGTCATTTGCTGCTGCTTCCATCTGCTCTATTGCGTTAAGATAGATTGTTCTGTCCTCCCTGCTAGGAGTTCTTCTTAACTGTTTCCTCACAGCAGTTGGTTTCCACCTGACAGCTTCATGTGTGAGTCTCTATGTTGGCATGTCCCAAATACATCCAGCACTTCTTTCTGATGCTGGTGGAAACAAGCTTGCTGGTTGGTGATCTCTCTGATCTCTCCACAGGTAATGAAGTCTTTCCAACCAACGTAGGAACTTATTTTCAAAGCTTCTAGTTTTCTATCACTTTGGCAGATCTCCAGCTTTCACAGCCATATGTTAGCACTGAGATTACATTTGAATTGCAAATTCTCAGTTTTGTTCTGATGCTCTCTTCCCCACCCTCCCATATATTAAGTTTAGTAAATGCTGTGGATGCCTTTCCTATCTTTGATGTCACTTTCTTCTTAAGATCTGTTGACCAATATGTTGCTCCCTAGACAGATGAACTGTTCTAGTTTCTTGATATTTTTGCCTTCTAGTGTGATGTTACTGCTTGATATCTGGGTTTCAAGGATGTTTGTTTTAGCATAACAAATTTTGAGCCTGGCTGACCTGCAGTTTTTGCCAGCTTGTCTGTCTTTGGCTGTAACTTTTCAGGGGTGTCACTCAGTATCACTATATCATCAGCAAAGTCTAGGTCTTCTGGGCATTTGCCATCTGCCCATGATATACCAGTGTTTGTGCTGCTAATACACTTAGGCTTGGGCTACACTACCAACTTATATCAGTAAATCCACACCCCTCTGCAACATAATTATACTGACCTAACCCCCAGTGTAGGCAGTGGCATGTCGACTTAGCTACTGCCTCTTGGGGAGGTGGAGTACCTATGCCAACATGAGAAGCTCTTCCATCAGCGTAAGCAGCATCTTCACTAAGTGCTGCAACTATGCTGTTGCAGCACCACAAGTGTAGACAAGCCCATAGACTCAGACTTTAAGGCCAGAAGGCACCATCATGATCACCTAGTCTGACCTCCTACACATTGCAGGCCACAAAACCTCACCCACCTGCGCCTGTACTAGACCCATAACTTTAGCTGAGTTACTCAAGTCCTCAAAACATGATATAAAGACTTTGAGTTACAGAGACTCCACCATTTATTCTACTTAAGCCAGCAAGTGACCAATGCCCTGTGGTGCAGAGGAAGGCAAAAACCCCTGAGGATCTCTGCCAATCTGACCTGTAGAAAAATTCCTTCCTGACCCCAAATATGGTAATCAGTTAGAGCCTGTGCACGTGGGCAAGACCTATCACCCAGACACCTTGGAAACAATTCACTGTAGATTCAGAGCCCTCCCCGTCTAGTGTCCCATCTCTGGCCATTGGAGATATTTGCTACTAGTAGTCGCAGATGGGCCATATGCCATTGTTGGCAACTTCATTATGGCATCCTCTCCATAATCTTATCAAGCTCAGTCTTGAAACAAGTTAGGTTTTTTGCCCCCACTGCTCCCCTTGGGAGGATGTTCCAGAACTTCTCTCCTCTGCTGGTTAGAAACCAGCATCTAATTTCAAGCCTAAACTTATGAGGGCCAGTTTATATCCATTTGTTCTTGTGTCAGCATTAGTCCCTAGCTTACATCTTCTCTCTCCTGTTTATCACGCTAACATATTTACAGAGAGCAATCATCTCTCCCCTCAGCCTTCATTTGGTTAGGCTAAACAAGCCAAGCTTCTTAAGTCTCCACTCATAAGGCCGATTCTCCATTCCTCTGATCATCATAGAAGCCCTTTTCTGCACCTGTTCCACTGAATTCACTTCATTATCCAGTCTATGGAAATGCCAAATAAAGGTAAAATGCAGTCGTGTTTCACATCGGTATCCACACTGAAACACGCTGATGTCTGGTGGTTTGCCCTTACAGAGCACTTTGCATCTCTGTACCTGGCCTTCATGATATTGACAACTTTAGCTGGGATTTCATCAGACTGAAGACTATTCCAGAGTGTGGACTGGCCATCGCTTTCTGTGAAAACTGCTACAGGACAGTTTAGGAGAAGTGTCTCACATTCAACAGATGCTAGCCTACTGAGATGAATTATTCTCAATTCATTACAATACAGCAAGTTAGAGCACCTATTGGATTTGATTTTGAGTTAAAATATACTTTGCCAACTTTTATCGCCATCAGGTTGTCCTTTCAGAAGCAGCCTTACTCCAACTGTGGGACACAATGCTTGGGGAAAGCAAACCACCAACTGGGACATGTGGAAGTATTCTTTAAGATGGGTAGGCCTTTAACAAATGGGGGGGATTATATAGCAAGAGTTTGGGAAACACTGTGCATGTCGAAGCAATTAAGGGTTCACAGCAGACAAGTAACTCATCACAAGATCCAAGTGCAATGCTTTGGCAAAAAGGGCTAATGTGATCTTTGGATATCTAAACAGAAGCAGGAGTAATGAGCAGGCTTAGGGAGGTGGTTTTACCTCCATGCACAACATTTGTGAAATCAATAATGGAACACTGCATCCAGATCTGGTGTCCGTATTTTTTAAAGGATGCTGAAAAGTTGGAGAGGTTGCAGAAAAGAGCCACAAAAATGATTCACAAGCTAGAGTATGTGCCTTACAGTGAGATTTTAAAAGCTCAATCTGTTTATTTTATCAAAAAGATAGATTATGGTGTATAAATACCTTCAAGGGAAGAAAATATCAGTTACTAAAGGATCTTTAATCTAACAGAGAAAGGCATACCAACAAATGGCCGGAAGTGTAAGCCAAATAAATTCAAATTAGAAATTAGGCACAACTTTTCAAGAGCGTGTGATTAATCGTTGGCACAAACTATCAAGGGAAGCGGTGTCTTCAAATCAAAAGTTCTGGAACACAGTTATGCGTCTCAAGACAGGGGCAGCTGTGTGAAATTTAATGGCCTGTGATATACAGGAGGTCAGACTAGACGATCTAATGGCACCTTCTGGCATTAAAATCTATCATTGGAAGCCTCACGTCCAATGGCCTGAGATACTTTGGGGTTTGGACAAGCCATTCAGAAGGAATGAAGCATGCCATCATGTACACCACCCCACTCCCACAAAACTAACCTATTCATAGCCACTGTTAACTGGTAGAACACATCAACTTAGTATATTACACCCAGGGTGGATTAAAAAAAATAAATCAATGATTTTAAAAAAAATGGATTTGTTTGATAAAATTATTTTTGAAGAAAAAACCTATCTAAAGATAAAGATACAGTATAACTCAAAGATATCTCATCATGGAATAGGGATTATAAATTCTAATTCTATAGTATGAGACAATATATTCATGTAATGTTTAAGAAGTTTTGTAAATAAATTCCAATAGTTCATGGATTAGGGACCGAACCTTATGGGGTTCCATGGGCTTCCGTATAAATTATTTGGTTAATCTTTCTATCTACCCAATGGGACTCCGTACTCAGTCTAGAACAGTGGTTCCCGAACTTTAACAACCTGTGAACCCCTTTCACTAAAATGTCAAGTCTGACGAACCCCCTCCTAAACATGAGTATTTCCACGGATTGTCTCCTTTACCTGAGTATATAAATGATAAAAGCAGTGATCGTGGAAATATAAAATGTGTTTTGATGACATGCTTATTACACACTATTTATTATCAATTATTATTTATCATTACAGTATTTTTGTTACATTGTGAAAACAGCAACACTCTTCCAAGCTCTCACTTTCGTAGCTTCTATCACTTTGAATAAGCCTGTTATAAGACAAGGCTCCTATGTTTCATCAAGGAGTATCAGATGTGAAACAGCATGAAGGTATTTAAGAAGCCAACTAAAAGAGTTCCTCCTAAACAAGCATTCAGCTCTGGAGCAGTCCAGGCAAACAACGCACATTACAACAAAGCTTAAACTTGTTCTTCATAATAATTTTAAAAACAATACTAGCTGCCTATTTAATTTTAAAAACAGCAAAAAAATATCCACCTCCTTTCCATTTTTTATAAGGAGTCTTGAAGTTTAAATCTCCTCACTGTGATAGATATGCTTGCTTTGATCTGCTTAGCTCTTGCTGGCCCCATGCTGCTGTCTAGGGACAGCTCTGTCTGCCATAAAGGAATTTTTTCCTGAGAACCTCCTGTAATATTTCGCAAACCCCCAGGGGTTCACGAACCCCAGTTTGGGAGCCATTGGTCTAGAAGATACCGTCAGAGATGCTTAGTTTTGCAGTTCTCAAACTGTGGATTTGTGTCTCCAGAGATAAGAAGCATGTTAACAGCAAAAATGTTTTAAATAAATAAATAATATAGAGGTGAGAAATAACAGACCTCAACCTTATTGTCCCTCTGCAAATTTGTGTACACAGAGTCAATCCCTTACCTCTCTCTAAAAGTGCAACGTTTCAAAAAGTTCAATGAATAGAACATTGTTGGGGGTGAAATAGATCTGGACAAGGAGAAGAAGTCTGGAGATAAATGTGAGAAGGGAGGGACAGGCAGTAGAAACAAAAGTGAAACTGTTTGAGCAGCATATTCCAGAAGTCTTGAGGTCTTTCTGAGTGTAGCCTTCATTGATTTGAGATCTACCATACCATGCTCTCACTAGAAGGTCTATGAGTCTACGGCAGCAGGCTGTAAAAGAGACCCAGTTTGGGACTATTTTAATGAAGTTCCTCTACCTGTGGGTAAGATAGGCATGCGTGCAGAATGCAAACAGCGCAACAAAGAAATGCAAGGCCTGGTTTCCCAAATGAAACAAAATCATGAAAAGTGTTCCTTCTCAGGAGGAAGCTGCGTGGAAGATGATGAAAGGAACATGTCTGAACAAGCAGGATCTTCAGGCTGGTAAACTTTTTTATTTCATACTTTTCTTAAGGACTGCCTGTCTTCCTTCTGGACTATTCTGGAATTCTCATGTTTGAGCAAAAAAATATAGTTGTTACTCTATGGTATTATCAATTTTAGATGCAGTTGTGATAAAAATAAACAGCTGAAATAGGCAGATCTTCCTTCTACAATTTCACCTTTAAAGCAGTACTGTCAGTGAATGCAATGAGTAACACTAAATGAGCAGTCTGGTAATAATAATTAAATAACTGCATTGACTTATTTTGTTTAGGAAAATCCAAACCCAACATACAGGATTCTGAAGACTATCCACATTCAAGATCACCATCATTTTCTATAGTTTCAGAGTTATCTGCCAATGATAGTGTTTCAGTCTCATCACGTATGTCACATAGCCACAGTATATCACCTGTAGCAAAAAGGAAAAGAAAAATCTCCATCATCCAGAAACAACCAGAGATAAATTTGCGATAAGAACCACCAGATTACAAAAAGAGGTAATTGATGAAAGAATTGCCCGGTTTGTTTTTGCAACAAACTCTCCTTTCCGTATGATTGAGAACCCACACTTTAACAACATGGTTCAGTCATTAAGACCAGGATACAGTCCACCCAACAGAGCAGATGTTGCAGGCAAATTGCTGGATAAAGTGTATAAAAGAGAAATTGAGCAGTGTGCAAAAGGTCTAGAGGGTGAAATTGTTAACCTGAATCTTGATGGATGGAGCAATGTCCACAATGATCCTGTTGTATGTGCTTGTGTGACAACAGAAGAAAGGAATGTCTTCCTTACAGAAACAATTGATACATCAGGAACTGCACACACAGCAGAATATTTACAAGAAGTAGCAGTAAAAGCTATAACAAACTGAAAAAAATTTCAAATGTCTAGTACACAGCTTGGTCACAGACAATGCTTCAAATGTATCCAAGATGAGAAGAAATTATTTAGGCAAGAGTGAAGAGAGTCCCAAGCTAATAATATATGGTTGCAGTGCTTATTTGATGCACCTCTTAGCCAAAGACTTCAGTGTTCCAAAAATAAAGGCTAATGTTGTTGAAATTACAAAATACTTCCGTAACAACCACTTTGCAGCAGCTGCTCTGAAAAAAGTGGGAGGAACCAAGCTAACCCTCCCACAAGACATGCAATGGAACTCAGTAATGGACTGTTTTGAGCACTATATCAAAGAACTGGCCTAATCTGATGACAGTTTGTGAACAAAATCGTGAAAAAATAGATGGCATTGTCACAAAGTTCTCAACATTGCGCTTAAGAGAAATGTTAAACATATGTTAAGTACCCTGAAGCCTATTTCTGTAGCCTTGAACAAAATGCAGGGAAATAGCTGTTTTATTGCCGACGCTGTTGAAATTTGGAAGGAACTGAGTGAGATCTTAAAAAGAGAAATATGCAATGAGAGAGTTAAATTACAAGCATTTAAAAAACAAATGGGACAAACACTATCTCATTTTCTTGCAAATATTCTCAATACTCGGTACCAGGGTTAAACCTGAACTGCTGAAGAAGAGGAGTTGGCTAGGACATGGACATCCAGCAATCATCCCTCCATAATGCCAGCTATAATAAACTTCAGAGCTAAGGGTGAACCGTTCAAGAAACATATGTTTGCTGATGAGGTTTTAAAGAAAGTCACACCAGTGAACTGGTGGAAGTCACTTAAGCACTTGGATTCAGAGATTGCTGAAGTGATAATCTCACTTTTAACAGCAGTAGCTTCTTCTGCCGGTGTAGAAAGAATATTTTCTTCCTTTGGACTAATTCATTCCAAATTGAGAAATTGTTTGGGACCTGAAAAAGCAGGAAAGCTTCTTTTTATTTTCCAGATTATGAACAAACAGGAAAATGAAGGTGAAGACGACTGAGTTAGCTGCAAAAACCAATATTTTAAGTTTCTCATGTTGACCTGGCTGATATAGTCGATTTAATTTTGGGTTTTTTAAAAACAAATATTTCATTTAACTATTGTAGTTAAAAACAATTTTAACAAAAAAACCTTGATTTTAAAAAACTTGAATGTTTAACTAAATTTAAAAATTCATATGCTTGTTTTGTTAAAATATTATATGTTTGCTGTTGAAGAAAAAAGTCCAGAATACATAACGTTGTTGTTTTAATGAAATAAAACAATTTAAATGTCTGTCTGGTGATGTTCTCCTCCAAATATAGCATGGCAAGAAAATCCTCCAAATATTAATGATTAACCTGTTGAATTGGAGATAGATATTTATGAAGTCATTGGGAGGTGAACTGCTTCAATTACCCTTGGTAAATGAAATAACCAAACAATCATTCATTTTCTGATATAGCTGTAAAACTCATTTGAAAAGTTTTCAAAATAAATCACTTTAGAAATGTATAGTGTGTATCTTCTAAAAATGAAACCTACATCTATCTCTGAGTTGTGAAGAATACGTATTAAGGTTATAACAACCAACAAGAATGCACTTTTATGTAGAAATCCATGATTAAATAGAGTCTTTCTGACTAGTGATTTAAATCATGATTAAATCAATTTGATTTAAATCAAATCCACCCTGATTACACCATGAAAAATGCGTTGCGCCTGTCTAATACATTAACACATACAGAATTATTTTGGCAATACAATGCACTTCAACTTAGTAATTAATTTACTCCTAACTTCAGTTATGCCAATCTATGTACTTAAACCAATAAATGACTCCCACATATCAGGAAACACTATCAGCAGAAACCATAGCTTTCTAGATAAAATACTTGAAAGTACAAGAGAACTAACTAACTTCAACTTGTTCCTTCAGTTGACAAAATGAAAAAGAGCATTGTATAAGAATGACATTTTATACAAAAGCTGTGCAATCTGGGGACACCGGCTGGGTTTACATATTGTTCTAAATAGGTTGAGGTTTATATTTGTACACAGTTAGATTATGTTTTTGAGTGCACGCTGTTAGAGAAACAGAGATGGTCTATTGGACTAGGTCTTTTTTAATTTTAAATTACAGTCATAACTCACCTAAGATTTAGAATACATCCACTACCACCGCAATGGATATATGTTCTATTGAAGTGTCACACATTGAATATCTGGATATAAGAATAAGGGTGAAAAATTATTCATGTGTTAGTTAAACTGAGAGGTTTGTCAACAAGATAATCATTTGCAAATCAGCAATTCAATGGTATTCACTTTTAGCTAGCTGAAAAAACTTGTTTTCATAATGAATCAGCTACTGCATAACAGCATCAGGTGTGTGTTAAGGAATAAATGTTTCCCATCCTAACAGAAGTCAAGACAAAGCTATGCTATTTGTGAAGCCTAGACAATTATCCACAAGTTCATCTGATACTAATGGAAGTTACTGCCACTGAATTAAAAGTTTTAACCTTAAAACGTTGGGACGTTACTGTCAGTCACAAGGTTAGAATATGAAAGGATCATAAAGTTATCTGTCAATAGCAGCTCAAACACATGTCCATGGGGATATCATAAATTCACTTCCTATCACTCTAGAGCAAGATAAAAATAATGATTTTGAGGTAGTTGAAATAAATCTGAAAGTTCCTTCTATTTGAGAGGGCTTTTAAAACACACACACGATGAAAGTACAAAGATGTGGAACTGCTAGTTGGGGTTTCCTTAAAGTAAACTATTCTCTTGCGGCAAATCCACTTCTCAAATTAATCTTCTATAACATTTTTAAAAGTATGTATTTGAGAGTTTTATTAATGAAGAATTTCTCAAAAAACAAATGGGAAGGCTGCATTCCATTGTCAAATGCTTAATACCATCATCAAAACAATGCAAATGCACTGTACTGACACTACATGGGCTCTTACCATATGATTTAAACATGTTTCATGAATCAAGTTAATTGCAGTACATACATTTCCAGAGTTTGCACACATCAGTGCAGCTCCTGATCAGAAGCACCTCTGGGGAAAAGCACCATTAGCACTAGTTCAGGTATACACAGCAACGCTACAACTGATTTGGTTATAGTAGGAGGTGGCCTTTTTCAATAAGCAAATACAGTAACCTATTTTGTCTGGCAAGGGCTGACAAGTCACTTCAGGAACTGACAATTTTCTGATTTTCCTCTGAAGAGAATTTTCACTATTTTGCACAGTACATAGTTCTGTCTCTGTAGTTCCTTCAGAAAAGTTAGAGAACTCTCAACCAAACAGCAGCCTTTCTTGTGAAAGAGTAAAAAAATGTCTGAACTATCAAGCCATTGTTTGCCTCTGTTCCACTCCCTCCTCCCCACAAACTACCTCTGACATGACAGGTTTTGTTAATGTCTTCAATAGCAGTCAATGTTTTCTACCCCATGAGTTCTCACCATTTTTCTCCAGTTTTTTTTCCCCCTCTTGTTACTATATATGCTGTGAACTTGACACACACACAGGCAGAGTATTAATTCGGAAATACATTAATTATATTTTCTTGAGTGAATCTAAGTATGGCAATCCTCATTCACACCTGTGTGACCATCTTGTTTATCACTTCAAAAGCTTTTTCTTCCCCTGCTGTCATGTTTCCTCTCAACTAATTAGCCTCTTAAGATTGGTCTATACACCTGGACCATCATGTTTCTCTGACTGTATAAATGTCTGTCTGAAGTATATTTTCATTCCATGCATCCGATGAAGTGGGGACTAACCCACGAAAGCTTATGCTGAAATAAATTTGTTAGTCTCTAAGGTGCTACAAGTTTTTCTTTCTTATTTTCATTTTGCTGACACAGACTAACACGGCTACTACACTTAAACCTATAAGTATGGCAATGTTTCTAAACTGTTGAAAATTTGTACCGTTGCACTACAGTACAAGAGTGCAGTGTATGGATCTCTTCTACCAGACTAGTGGCATCATCTCTAACAAAAAGCCAGTGGCATTTCACAACAGCTGGGATTGCTTTTGGTGCAAAGCAACTTTTGTTTATCCTCTCTAGTCTACATGAACACAGCAAGTAGAGAGTCTTTAAGCCAGTCAGCCTGACCTTTACTTGGTTGCTTAACATTTGCCTTTAGTTTTACTATGAATTTAGTTTAGACAGAATTTTTGTTAATAAAAATGCAACACATAACTAGCAGATTCTGGACATTGTCAGTATCTGCCCCGATCTGAATTTATTTTGATCAGACTGAAGGGCAGCAAAGATAGAGCAAACTAGCACAAGACAAAATTGACAGTGTTCTTATACCAACACTACTGCATAGCCCTAGATGACATTCAACCATTTTTATTAGTGATGTCAAAAAGTAG